>CM059583.1:123962500-126467500 GCA_030407085.1 Trichopria drosophilae
TAATATGATTTTGTTCGTCCGGTTCTATTGAGTAAATATAGAAGTATAAATAATACATAGAAATAATTACACATTTGGATATGGTCTATACAAATTTAGTTAAGTTCGATGTGTCACGTAGGAGTACTATCTCGCAGTAGGGCTATATGGCTTACTTTTCCTAGAGTTTGTGTTATTTTAAGAAAATACAAAGACGCTATTGATGGAGAAGTAGACTTACAAAGGACAAATAACATTAGCAACATCATTAATAAAGTTGTTGAAAATAATTGGTCTCAAATGCAATCCCTGAGGAGCTCCTGAGGGAGCTACACAAGGATCTGATGTTGTATTTTTTATTTTCACTCTTTGGGTGCTACCAGATATGTAGGACTTAATCCATCTTAAGAAAGTACCCGAGAACCCATTACTATTTAGTTTACTCAATAGTGAAGAGTGATTTACTGAGTCAAATACTTTTAAAAAGTCCAAAGAAATTGTATCCGCCTGATTATGAGACGCAATTGCATTAAACACAAAGTCAGAAAATAAATATTTGTGATATTGTTTAAGACGATATTCATTTTATTAGTCGTAATAGCGTCAAAAAGCAGTTTATAACCACGACCGGACGATAATTACAGACATTGGATTTATCGCTGTTTTTCCAAATAGGGGTAACCTTTAAGTCTCTTTTCATTTAGTAGGGAAAAATCCACGAGTCAACGATTCATTAAATAAATATAGACCAGGTCATAGTAGGGATGACATAAAATTTTTTAAAAAGATTGACGGTATACCATCCGGTCCACAGGTACAAGACAATTTCTAATTCACTATTGCATTTTAATTTACCAATTCATATTCGGAAATATTGAAATTTTCAGCATGATATTTTGACATTGAATTGTTCGGTAATGGAATAAAATTTTGGAGGTGAATAAACTGATCCAAAATAGTCACTGAATAGAATAGAAATTCCTTTATGATCAGTTGCAATCTTATCAGTTGTAATATCCCGATACCTTCAAAATTATCGGAATATTTCCCGATAGCTTTGTTGCAAACAAGTGAACATGTCAAGTTTTGCAGGTTAAAATGCAAAACTTAACATATTTATTTGTTCGCAGGAAAGTTAGAGGGAAATATTGCGATTAATATTGAAGGTCGAGGGGTATTCGGATGATTATTTTTTGTGACCGGTATTTGAGGTTACAGCTGAGCAGAGAGAAGAGACGAATATATGAATTTAGAAGTTTTAACAAATGAGTAGCGAGCATGCAGTTTCCGAATGCAATTTCCAGGAGCTGCCGTGGAATTTCCAGTATAATTTTAAACAAATGACCATAGAACCCTTTGAATATCGCGCTCTGATTGGCTGATATCCAGTCGCGAAAAATAATCACGGTAATTCATACTTGGAGGCAACGGACTGCAATTATTGGATTTGTTTAATGAACGACCAGAAAGCACGAATATTGGCTCGTGACTTTTTCTGTATGTTCGCAATGTACTCCTTCCAACTCAATCTCGATAGTTTTAAGCAGTTTATTCATAGTGTCATAAATTCTATAAAGTCCGCATTTGAACGAAATCTTTTCCATTTACGGTAAGTGGATTTCTTTAAAAAAATCAAATTCTTTAATTCATCATGATACCACTCAGGAAAATGGAACGAGGTCAGTAGCATTATAGGCACATGCTTCGACATAATATCATAAATAATTTCATAAAAAATCGACAATGACACATCTATATTTGATGCGCTTACAATATGATTCCAATCTATTAATGATAAATCTGTATTCAGCCCAGCAAAGTCAATATTGTTAAAATTCAACGAAGTAAAATCAAATCTGTTCAGTTCAACGTGATAGCGTGAAAGGTAGAAATAACCGAGAATATGATGAAAATTCCAGATAGGTAAAAGTCAGGGATATTATGATAAATAGTGTCCGGAATAGAGGAAAAGAAGAGATCTAAAGTATAACCTTTGCCGGGGTGAATATGGAAATGAGGAAAGACATCTAAAAATGAATATAAATTAGAACAAACATTGGAGGCTAATCTGATCTCGGGCGGCACAATTCTTGAAGTTCTATAATCAAAACTATTTGAATCCTATAATATTTGGCAAATTAAAATCACCACATAGCAGCCATTGACTATTAATATATTTAACAGAAATATTCTCTACCCACTGCGAAAATATATTATAGTCGTCAACGGGCGAAGAAAGTGAAAAATAAGAAGCTATAATTAATAATCTGCCAAACTTGATTGCAATGGACACGCATTCGTATTCGGTGTTCGATAGCGAAGATGTGGAAATGTCAGTGCAGGAAATACGAGCTTTTACAGCGATTAATACGTCCCCACCTCTTTGATGAATCTCTGTCGGTACGGAAAACAAACTATCCTTCAAAACTCAGCTCGGAGTCTAAGATATCTTTGTGGAGCCAAGTCTGGAATAAAACAACAATATCGGGAGAAGGTTGAAGACATGCTAAATTTGGATTGATATCCGATAGTTTCGTATGAATCCCTCTCGCGATTTGATAGTAAACGACGACACTATCTTGCGATCCAGGATGAGTTGACATATGAGTAGTACTAGGAGTTAGTCAGATGTTTTTTTGAAAAGGCAGTGAGATCTTCTGCAAAGTTTATGACGGTATCGGCACCGCTCTCAGAATGAATGACGAAAGATGAACCACGTCGAAGTATCTTTCGTCCCAAACGTCTAGCAATTTCCTACGTATTGCGAAGAAGTTTGTAATGCTCAAAAGGAAGATAATCATTAATATAAATTTCATGATCTGGTTGCTCAGGAAAAACCACGGAGGGATATACTTTCTAAATCATATTAATATGGCTTACTTTTTCTAGTTACATTTACTAAATATGACTTTCATCATTTTAGTAGTGGGAAAGGAGATACAGAATAAATATTAAATTTTACATATACTAATATCACAGTAATGTCTAATATGTTTAGATTGATTAATAGCTAGTATATAAATTGTACCTCGTTCCTCAGAATACTGCATGTTGAACTGGCACTTTCGATTGACGAATATACAGCGATCTCCGATAGTTTATACGGTCGAATTGACATCAACAGTTTACATGGTGAATTTGGTATATCATTAGGAGTTGATGAAGCATCGGGTAGTATTCCTGTTTTGTTTATTATACTATGTGGGATGTAGTCAATGGAAGTTGACGTTTCGGATCGATCAGTATTGATATGTCCTCCGGAATTCTTTCTTAAAAATTTAAGAAAGAATTTAGTTGTAACTGAGTCTGCTGTGTGTCATTTATATATGTATATATATTATATATACTTATAATAGTATTATAGAATAATAAAATAAAATCGCTGTAAAAGCTGTCACTTAAGTTAGGTTCCATGTTTTAGTTTTGAGATTTTGTTTCCTTAGCAAAAGAAGCATTCTCAAATTTCGTCGAAATTTTATGATAGAGGGAACCATCCGAAAATAGAAGCCGCCATCGTAAAAGTACTATAAAAGCTGCCATTTAAGATAGGTTTCACTTATTATCTACCGAGCATAATCGGGCCGGACTTCAATAGAATTACTTATTTGTGTTCCAAAAAGTCGTTGGAACAGAGCAACAAATGTTAAATAATTGTTACCTCCTTCAAAATGCGGTACTGGAACACCCTCCATAAACAGCTGTTTTTTACGTTATTCAAAGTGGAATATTTATTTTTCTACCAAGTAGAATCGGAACAGACCTCGATAAAATTACTTATTTGTGTCTCAAAATGTCGTTGGAACCGAACAAGAAATGCTGGATATTAATCGCTACCTTCAACATGCGGTACTGGTAGACCCTCCATACATAGTTCTTTATTACGTTATTCAAAGAGAGATATATTTTTATTTACGGAACACAATCGGTCCGGATCTAGATAGAATGTAACCCGCACATTAGTTACGCGCGGTTATCTAAATCTCGAAAATATAATTAAAGAAAATTCCAAACAACAACACTGAAGGAAGGTTGAAAATAAACGAATGACACCGATTTTATACTTTTAACAAATATATATTTTATTTTCTAATTTACAACTCTTATGGCTAAAATTACGCAAACTACGATAACTAACTTAAACGGCTAAGTACAAAATTCTACACGTATATGGAATCAAAAGCAAGTCCGGAAGACGAATGGCCCTAGAATACAAATCGTGGTAGCTCTTATCGAGTTCCAGATTCGTATTGGATTTCCGAAACAAAAACAAAATAAGTAATTCGCTAATTACCGCTTCGAGAGTCAGAATCTCGTATCCTCAAAATTAGCAATATATCAATTTGTTTATGGCGTGTTCGACGAGATCGCCGCAACGACCCCGCAACCGCTGCTTGTTCCTAATTGGACACTCGCTTTTCCCTTAGCGGGGCCAGTTGGTGCACCATTTCCTATAAACAAAATTTATTGTCGTGACGCAAACTTATCGCAAATCGATCCACTGTGCACAAACTAACTAAATAGAGCTCAAGGCAGGGGTACATCTTATCGAGGCGTCTATACTTGAACTGCCGAACGATCGGTCCATCTGCAACTGACCGACGGCCAGTTCCCTCTCTTCTTGGAGGTGGGGTCTACCCCACCTCGGTTGAACCTGCGCACGACCCGAATGCACGAAATTATGATAATTTCGTATCTCATTAACCCAGGACCATACGCCTTAATTAGCGTCACCGGACCCATGTCTTATGGTTACCAACTTTAACCTAGGACTTAAACACAGCGACTTACAAATACTAGGGTGACCTACGAGCATGCGTTGTGTGGGTTACATTGCTCCCCCAGAGGATTGAGATGCATGCAAGTTGCAGGGATAGTGATCCTCTGCCAGTACAATAACCACGCGGCTCCATTATCTCAAGCTCTTCCTGCAAATAAGAAATTATCCAAACAGATATACACGTAACTAACATTAAGCCACTTGACCACGTTACAGCATCTTGGAACAATCAACAAGATTTCTCTCGGAGTACCCTTTAGCTGGGTTCCCCTCTCGAGTGAATCTGTATCTAAAATGGAACGTGTCAAATAAATACTGATTAATTAATACCGCAGAAATAGTAACAAAATCCAGTCGAGACGTCATTATCTGACGACTGGAATAATTAACACTATGGCATGCCTACTTAATTTTAAAATAATCTATATCCCTTGTAAACGAGATTATTAAATTATAAATCCATTTCATGTAATACTAATTCCGAATTCTTTAATTCTAATTCAATAATTATTCTAATTGTCTTCCCGCGAGGTTAATCTAAAAATAACAACAAGTATTATCTACTAATATTCAAACCATATTTACATACATCTACATGCTAGACAATAATATAATTAATTTTGAATAATGTCTTACCGACACTACTGAATTCAAAGAGTACTATTATTATTTTCATAAATATTATTATTTAGTTAGGGGCCGCTAATCCGTCGGATCAGCCGTTACATCCAGTCCCCCTCCTCAGCGCTGTCCCACTTAAGTGCGATGGAATCGCCTTCGTCTTCCCCGCACTCTGCCCACATTTGCTCGAATTCCAGGTCCCCCCCCCCCGCTCCCGGCGGAAGCACCCGAATTCCTACGCGGATCCCGGCATGCCAGAGCGAGAACCCCATGCCCTTTAACCTTCACTCCATATCGCCGGTTTCTTGGTGACTCGCGCGTTTCGCCGCCGTTTCACCTCCTCGAACCTTCACTCGTCTTCCCGCGCCGCTCGTTTTCGTAACGAGGGAAGGGCAACCGCTCGAGGTTCGATTGTTTCGAACCGTGCCCGCCGTTTTTCCTCGTGACGAACCGCTCCAGCGAGGTGCGGTCCCATGATCGGCGGAAATTGTGTGGATTTGGCCTGGCGTCCTTTCCTGGCTAAATCCTGGTATAAAACCCGTCGACTCATGACACGATTCATTGATACATTTTTCAATAATCCCTATCCACTGAGCCCATCCAGTATGTTTTTCCCTCACCAACGTGCGAAAAACCCGTCCTAACTCTCGGTTTACTCGTTCTACGAGTTACTTTTTGGGTGTTGTATCGCCGAGAACACCGGCTCTATCTTTTCATTTTCGAGAGATCTGATCCATCGAGCCGCCGTAAATTGGGACCCGTGATTGCTAAGAATTTTTTCCGGCTTCCTATGTTTTGGTATATAGTTTCCGAAAATTTTGTTGATAACTATCGTCGTAGTTGCCTTTTTGACCGGATACAATTTAACCCATTTACTGAAGACATCTAAGGTCACAAGGATGTGTTTCACACCCCCTCATGAGGTCGGCAACGACCCGTAGAAATCAATACTCAATAATTCGCGAAGTTTTGTCGGTATTATCGCTTTTGTTTCTAACCGCGTATATCGTACCGGGGCTTTATTCCGTTGACACGAATCGCATGCCGCGATCCACTTAGCAATGGTGCGTCGCATTTTCGGAAATACGAAGGCTTCGTACATAATTCTCTGTACTTTTTCCGCACCAATATGGCCATATAAATCATGCACCTGTTTCACAACTTTAAACGCCAAACTGAGCGGCAGTAGGATTCCCCATTCAACATTTGGGATTTTTTTGTACAAAATACCATCTACCAATTGGTATCTTTTATTAGGATTTTCGTTTGGTTTATCTAGAGAGCTTTTTATTAGTCCCAATCGTTCATCACTCTCCTGAACTTGTGCAATTCGTTTTAATTCTCGCAACAAACTTTTATCCGGTTTAACTGCAAATTCCGCGATTAGCGCCTCGTTCCCTCGCACGCACCGTTCAATCGAATAACCTTGAGCCTCTCGCGACAAATAATCGGCCATCACATTTTGACTCCCGGGGGAATATTCCACGGTAAAATCGTATTCTTGTAAATATAGAATCCACCGAGTTATACGCGACCCAACGAATTTACATTTTTTCAAAAAGGATAAGCCATGATGATCAGTCCGAATAAAAAATTTCACTCCGAGTAAATTGGTCCGAAACTTGGTGAGTGCCCATACGATTGCAAGCAATTCCTTTTCTGTTGTATGGTGCGTAATTTCCGGTCCCTTGAGGGTCCGACTCGCAAAAGATACGATTTCTTCCTCTCCTCTCTCCTCTCTCATTTAATTGGGCTAATGCCCCCCCCCCCCCATTGCGTAATCGCTTGCATCCGTAGTCAACACATATTCACCCTTTACGTCCGGGTGTTTCAGAAACATTGTATTTTCGAACGCTTTTTTAATGTTTTCGAATACCACCTCCTGTTCAGTCCCCCAATGCCATTTGACCCCTTTTTTCAACAATGACAATAACGGGACCATCCAATCCGCATAATGTCTAACAAACTTCGCGTAAAAATTTACAATTCCCAAGAAACCCCGGAGTTGTTTCTGGTTTCTCGGCGCTTGATAATTCCGAATCATTTTGATTTTTCATTTTGCGGTTTTAACCCTTCCGGAGTCAAAACATGACCTAAGAAAGTAACTTCTTCAAGACAAAAGTCTTCCGAAAGTTCACCGTCACCCCATGTTCTTGAAGACGCGCGAACAGCCTTTCTAATTGCATTAGGTGCTCCTCAAAATCACCAGACATAAGGCATCATCTACAAAGTTCACCACAAAATCTTCTAGTCCACGAAAAATTAATGTAAGCGCACGCAACAAGCTCGCCCCGCTCGTTTTCAAACCAAATGGTGTCACATTAAATTCGTATACTTGTCCATCAAACATAAATCCCGTACATTTTTGTGACTCTTCCGTCAACGGACCTTGCCAATAACTATTGGTCTTATCCAGATTGGAAATAAATCTTTTGCCCCGACATTGACTAAATATTTCCTCTGGCCCATGAGGACTTTCGTAATCATTTACCATCTGACTATTCAATTTCCTTGCATCTAGACATACCCGAACCGATTTTTCTTTTTTTGTGACCGTTACCAAGGGACTAATATATGTGCTTCACGATTTGCGAATTACTATATAATACTCCTAGATTTACCATCCACTGAATTTCGGCTGTCATTTTGTCCTTATACACCATCGGTATCGGATAGGGTTTTTTAAAGAACGGTGTTTCGTCGTTCATCACTAACTCGTGATTGTATATCGTAATACGTCCGGGTCTTTTATCAAACACCCCGCAATATTTTCAAAGTAATTTTATTAACTCATTCTTTTGTTTCGATTCATCCTTTTCTTCGACTTCGGCCTCCGTCGGTAAATTAGATTGTTCCGCTAATTCCGGTGCCTCAAATTTTTTTTCTATTTTCACCCGCATATCAAACTCCAAATACTCCGGTACCTGATTATCAATTATGATGCCAGCGGATTCATCATTGTTTTCTTCTTCATACACGCATTGTACACATCGTCGATGCGCCGTTTCCTCGTGTGATACCACTTTAGACACGCATGGAATTGTTTCCGTTTGACCTTTCGTATCACTTATCATTATTATTTTATTATTAATGTCTATAATCGCGCACATTTTCCTCTGTTCATCAACTCCGATGATGCATATTTTCGCCAATTTAGGAATGATTAAAAACGGCATTTCGAAATCTAACGAACCGATCCGTACTTGAGCGAATATTTGTTTCGTAATTCGCGTTGGTCCCCCCCCCCGCCCCCCCCCATCGCCGTTATAACAGTCATTCCGGTGACCGGTAACGTAGGCATGTCCTCAGATATCGCTAAGGTATTCTTATAAAATTCCTCCGATATACCGGTAATTTCACTCCCGGTATCCCACAACACCCTCGCAGTTATTCCTGAAATTCGTATCTCGGTTTCCGGATACACACTCGGTTGTGCTTGAGTGACATCTGTCTCCTCCAACAAGTACTCACGCGGGTTCTCAAATACATTCATCAATTTTGACGCATTTCGCGTCTCATTGAAATTTTCATCATTGATCCCTGCGGCGTTTTTGTACCTTGCTGATGGAGATCTCGCTTTATCGTTAAGTTGCATTTCGCCACGCAAAATTGCCTTACCGACATCCGGCACACTTCGCCTCTCGTCGTCTTCTCGCGATATATCTAACTGAATGGGTGCATGTGAACTTTTAGATTATTTAATTTCATGGCATTCGGCTCGAAAGCACGGTTTTTATTCGCATATGTGGTTTGGCATTTGGCCTCCCCACTTTTAATTTCACTATCATATTTCTTTAAATTACACCCTCTTAGTGTCGATAATCGAAATGGGTCCTCATTCACCTGTGGACTACTCCGCTTTGTGGCACCGGTGCCGCCATCTATGGGTACGCTACCATTTTGGCCAAAATTATTCCTTGTGGTATTGTCTTTGCAATTACCAATATTTACCTTTATTTTATTTTCGCCTTTTTTTGCCTTTGCCATTCATTACTATTCGCTTTGTTTCTATTGCCCGTTTCATTTTGTTTAATTTGCCCCTTCTCTTCCGAATCTTGTAACTGACCAGTTTGCATAATTTTAGGACTGAATACATATTCCGAATACGAGCTTTTGTTTCTCTCGGATTTATGATTCATCCGTTCATATTTTTCCTAGATTATTTTTTGTGCCGTTGTGCGGACGAATTTATATTCCTTATTCAAATTACCTTTGTTTTTGTTTTGAAAACATTCATTCATCCGCACAACGTTTACACGTTTCCCGAGTTGAATGAACCCGGCCCGTACGCCCCCCCCCCCCGACTTCTTCTTCCTCGACAAATATCCCGCGAATATTCTGTCCCTCTCTCTTCTTCGGTATCGCTCCTCGATTTCCAACTTTCATTTCGCCGTACGTTTGTCGATTTTTGTGCGCGCGTGGCTGCTCGGGATTCCCTTGTTCGTTTCGTAACCGTTCTTCGCGACGATTCTCCCACCGGCCCCCACCCGCACGCATTGTTTCCGTGACTCGCGGTCTCGCCCAATTTTCGTCAACGCGTCTCGGCGGTGTCTCTCGTAGTTCGTTGCCCCGGGGATTTTCCATGTCCCAACGAGGACTTCCCGCGTTCCAATTCAGTTGTTCCTTTACAGCCGCCTTTACATTTAATTCGCCGGCTTGGTCGAATCTTCCCAAGACATCTAATAGTTCATCAACTTGCTGAATATCACGAGCCATTAATGCATCGCGAATTGGTTCCGTGAAATTTCGGGCGAGTATCGTAAAGATTTCTTGCATTGTCAACTTCATCCCTACATCTTTCGCATCCCCCAAGATCTCAATCGCGTACGTCACTCTCGGTATGTTGGATGCTGGGTTATGGTACCCAAATTCTATTTTTCTTTTTATTGCTTGCTTCACCTCGTCGTTGCAAAATCTTCTTCTGAAACGGGTCGCAAACTCAGCAAAGGTGTTAATGTCATCTTCGATTAGATGCCACCAATCTTTACTTACGCAATTTAACGCCTGACTTATCATCAATTTCAACTCATTTGTCTGCACCTCCGCCGCGTCTACATATTGTCGAAGTGCATTTAAAAAATTTTATAGGTTTTTCACCTCTTTTTCCTGAAAATTTTGGCAATTCGCCGCGCACGGTCGGTACCCTACGCAAATTGACCTCACTCGCGCATTCTGTTCTTATCGTCCCTCCTCGTAGTCTTTCGAACGTCGCGTATCTTACCGCCAGAGCATTTTGCTCTTGTTTGATTTCCTTCAATTTTAGCAATTTTTGCTCGTGCTCATCTACTTTCATTTTTAAGTCTGACCGAGCAACTCCGGTAAATCTTCAACGGTGATTACCGGTTCCGCTTCTATCGCTTCGATTCCCCTTTTTATTTAATTCCGCGAGTTTTGCATCAGCCTTAGCGGCCGACCTTTCACACGCATCACTAAGTGCTTTTTATCGGTCCAACATTGTATGGCATATTCGCTTCTCAGAAGCTTCAATTCTTTTACCCGTATTTGAATTTATTACTTTAATTTCATCGTAAACTTTTTCAACATTTTCTTCGGTTTTCTTATTTTTAATATAAAGTTGCTTCATAATTTCAGTAACCTCTGCTTGCCAATCAATTTTGTCCCAGTCTATTCCAGACTTTTCGTGTTTTTCTTTTATAATTTAGATATAATTAACCGGTTTCGTTCGTGGTCTTCCCCGCGCTTTTGTTTTTCCCCTCGCGATTAAATCTGATTTTGCGCGATGATATTCCGACTTTCTTCCCGGACGATCGCGTTACGATTTTCTTTATCGCGTCCTGGCATGCCGAAATCCCTTCGTCTCCGGACGACATTCATAATCACTTTACTTTGATGCCAACATATAAATTTGAATTTAAAAAATAACCTTCTTTTTTTTTTTTATTTTATTGGAATTGCCTGTTAATTCCCATTAATTTCTGCTGAAAATAATCTTTATTTTATTTTTCACTCAATAATATATTCGTCTTTGTAATCTCTTTCTAATTTTATTAATTATCGATAATTATGTTAATGTGACACATTTAATTTTCTTGTTATGAGTTTTCTTTGTTTACTTATTTCGAATATTCAAATTATTTATCTCTCACTTCCTTGCGTATTGTTGTTTGTTTACTCATTAGGTCTTATCGAGCCCCGTAGTTGCGCACCAATTGTAACCCGCACATTAGTTACGCGCGGTTATCTAAATCTCGAAAATATAATTAAAAAAAATTCCACACAACAACACTGAAAGAAGGTTGAAATTAAACGAGTGACACCGATTTTATACTTTTAACTTATACTTTGTTTTCTTTTTCTAATTTACAACTCTTATGGCTAAGATTACGCAAACTATGATAACTAACTTAAACGACTAAGTACAAAATTCTACACGTATATGGAATCAAAAGCAAGTCCGGAAGACGATTTGCCCTAGAATACAAATCGTGGTAGCTCTTATCGAGTTCCAGATTGGTATTGGATTTCCGAAACAAAAACAAAATAAGTAATTCGCTAATTACCGCTTCGAGTGTCAGAATCTCGTATCCTTAAAATTAGCAATCTATCAATTTGTTTATGGCGTGTTCGACGAGATCGCCGCAATGATCACGCAACCGCAGCTTGTTCCTAATTGGACACTCGCTGTTCTCTTAGCGGGGCCAGTTTGTGCACCACTTCCTATAAATAAAAATTATTGTCGTGACGCAAACTTATCGCAAATCGACCCAGGTTGCACAAACTAACTAAATAGAGCTCAAGGCAGGGGTACCTTTTATCGAGGCGTCTGTACATGAACTGCCGAACGATCGGTCCATCTGCAACTGACCGACGGCCAGTTCCCTCTCTTCTTGGAGGTGGGGTCTACCCTACCTCGGCTGGACCTGCGCACCACCCGAATGCACGAAATTACGATAATTTCGTATCACATTAACCCAGGACCGTACGCCGTAATTAGCGTCACCAGACCCATGCGTTATGGTTACCAACTTAAACCTAGCACTTAAACATAGTAACTTGCAAATACTAGGACGACCTACGAGCATGCGTTGTGTGGGTTACAAGAATGACTTATTTATGTCCCAAAAGTCGTTGGAACCTAGCAACAAATGTTAGATAATTGTTGCCTCCTTCAAAATGCGGTAATGGTACTCCCTCCATCAACAGCTGTTTTTTACTTTATATAAAGTGGAATATTTTTTATCTGCCGAGAAGAATCGATCTGGACCTTGACAGAATGACTTACTTATGCCCTAAAAAGTCATTGGAACCGAACAACAAATGCTAGATAATTGTTGCTACCTTCACAATGATGCACTTTAACACACTGCGTAAAGATCTGTTCTTTACGTTATTCAAAGCGGAATATGTTTCTATCTACCATACAAAATCCAACCGGACCTCGATAGAATTACTTATTTATGTCCCAAAAACCGACCGGACCTCGGTAGAATTACTTATTTATGTCCCAAAAAGTCGCTGAAACCGTGCTACAAATGCTAGATAATTGTTGCTACTTTCGAAATTGTACGCTTTTACACCCTGCATAAACGGCTGTTTATTACGTTATTCAAAGTGGAATATTTTTTCATCTGCAGAGCAGAATCGAACCGGATCTCGATAGAATTAGTTATTTATGTCCAAAAAGTCGTTTGAACCGAGCTACAATGGCTAGATAATTAATGCTACGTTTAAAATGGTGCACTTTTACACCCTGCATAAACGGCTGTTTTTTACATTATTCAAAGTTGAATATTTTTATCTACCGAGCAGAATCGGCGTGGACCTTGACAGAATGACTTGTTTATGTCCCAAGAAGTCGTTGGAGCCGAGCAAGAAATACTAGATAATTGTTGCCAACTTAAAAATGCAGTACTGGTACGCCTTCCATATACAGCTATTTTTTACGTTATTCAAAGTGGAATATTTTTGTATGTACCGAGTAGAATAGGACCGGGAACGATAGAATGACTTATTTATGGGTCAAAAAGTCGTTCGAGCCGAGCCGCAAATGCTAGATAATTTTTGCTACCTTCATAATGGTGCAATTTTACACCCAGCATAGACGGTTGTTTTTTACGTTATTCAAAGTGGAATATTTTTATATGTTCCGAGCAGAATCGGATTGGAACTTGATAGAATTACTTAATTACGTCTCAAAAGTCGTTGGATCCCAGCAACACATGTTAAATAATTGTTTCCTCCTTCGAAATACGATATTTGGATTTATATTTATTTATTGCTTAATCCTTGGATTGCGATAAACATCGCGTTACCTTATGGCTAGGTACAAAATAATACACAGTAAAGAAGAGTTACAAACTTAAAATTACAGTTTCTTAAAATAACAGGGATGACGTGACGCGAATTAATGAACGAAGCTATACATATTCTAGGTTGGTTGGATGTGACCGGTTTATATACATAGATCTAGATTTTACACCGCAATACTGTAATACAAAAAAAAATATTAAACGAGTGATATTGCGCGGATGAGAGATGCAAGGAAGAAAACCAAAGAGAAAGACAATGAAAGGGGCAGTGAGCATTATGCTTAGTGAAAGAGATTAGGTATGAAAAGATTTATCGTATGTTAATAGAAAATTAAAGAGAGTTGATTTAAAAGCGTATTGGGAAGAAGATTCTTTAACATAATTAAGGAGAGAGTTCCATAGTCTAGGGGCTGTGAATGTGAGTGAGTTAAAGTAAGGTCTGCTTTTGGCTATTTGCATCTGAAAGCTAGTGGTATACGATGTAACAATTTTGAAGTTTATGTATTTATATATTTGTTTTTTATTATTATTTTGATATTTCTTTTCTTTTTTTTCTCACTGTATATTTTACAATTTAATATTTAACACGTGTACAATATTATTTTTCTACACACATACTCGGAATAATTTACGCGGCTAAAAATATCATGATCAATTACGGAATAAATTACGCGGATAAAATTTTATTAGTCATAAAAGAAAACGGAATAAGTTACGCGAAGACACAATTATATAACACTTTACCACATTGTCATATTTATACACAAAAATAGGCAAATCACCGCACCGCGGGAGAGAAGGACTTTTCTTCGGTTTTTCCTCGTCATTGTGGTTTTCTCAATTCTTCCCTCCGTCTTTTGTTGTATGGAGCCCCAGGTATTCTTGGGCCGGCCCTGGTGGATCCCGTCAAAGTCCGCGATAGTGAGGCAAGCGACTTCCTCCTTGGCGCCTTTTGGAATCCGCCGCTTCGTCGTTCCGTACCTTCGACGACCTCGAGTGGGGAAGAATTGCGGCAGATTATTTGTTCAACGAAATAAGATGGTAAAGAAAGGAATTTAAAGTCGCTCACCTAGGACTCCTACCAGTGGGCCGAAGTCGATGGAATCCACAGTGTGTTGTCAAATAATCTCCGGCACCGGATCTATTTGCTTTGGTCCTTCGTCGGCGCTCTAGATCCTGCTAATGGATGCCGATTCCGTGTGACGTGCCGGGTCGTCTGATATCGAGAAGGAAGAGAGAGCCAGTTCCACCCTGGAACCCGCTTATATACCCCGTGGAATCCCAATTGGAGCGACCGCATCAACTTTTTACTTGGAACGGGACGGGAACTGTCAATCATTTAAATGTCATTTGTGCGTTTGAATTAACAGCCCGCCCCGTTCGTTCAAATTTCCCGCTGCGCTCCTTCCCTGCGGCCAACTTTGATACTGTCGCGCTGCGTCATTTAATCGATTTACACGATCGTCGCGTTCCAACGATTCATTAACAGCAGTTTTTTACGTTATTCAAAGGGGAATATTTGTTATCTACCGAGCAAACGCGATCTGGACCTAGACATAATGACTTATTTATGTCTCAGAAAGTCATTAAAGCCGAGTAAGAAATGCTAGATAATTGTTGCCTCTTTCAAAATGACGCACTTTTACACCCTGCATAAACGGCTGTTTTTAACGTTATTCAAAGTGCAATATTTTTTATCTAAGAGCAGAATCGGATCGGACCTCGATAGAATTACTTATTTCTGTCCTAAAAAGTCGTTGAAAGCAACAAATGCTAGATGATTGATTTTTCCTTTATTCAAAGTGGCATATTTTTTCATATGCGGAGCAGAATCGAGCCGGGCCTCGATAGAATGACTTACTTACGTCCCAAAAGTCGTTGGATCCCAGCAACAAATTTTACATAATTGTTGCCTCCTTCAAAATGCAATACTGGTACACCCTGCATCAACAGATGTTTTTACTTTATTCAAAGTGGAATATTTTTTTACCTACATACCACCCACAATCGAACCGGACCTCGATAGAATTACTAAATTATGTGCCAGAAAGTCGTGGGAGGCGAGCATGAAATGTTTGATATTTGTTGGCTCTTTCAAATTGCAGTACTGGTACACACTCCATGAACAGCTGTTTTTTATGTTATTCAAAGTGGAATATTTTTTTATAAACCGAGCAGAGTTAAACCGGACCTCGATAGAGTGACTTATTTATGTGCCAAAAAGTCGCTGGAACTGAGCAAATATGCTAGATAATGATTGCTATCTTTGAAATGATGTACTTTTACACCCTGCATACACGGCGGTTTTTTACGTTATTCAAAGTAGAATATTTTTTTATCTACCGGACCTGGATAGAATTACCTACTTGTGTTCGAAAAAGTCGTCTTATTTATGTCTCAAAAAGTCGCTGGAGCCGAGCAAAAAATGCTAGAGAATTGTTGCCTCCATCAAAATGCAGTATTGGTACACCTTCCATAAACAGATGTTTTTTACGTTATTCAAAGTGGAATATCTTATTATCTACCGAGCAGAATCGAAGCACACCCCAATAGAATTACTTATTTATGTACTAAAAAGTCGTTGGAACTGAGCAAAAATGCTAGATAATTATTGCCTCCTTCAAAATGCAGTACTAGTACACCTTCCATAAGCAGCTGTTTTTTAAATTATTCAAAGTGGAATATTTTTTTTTGAACCGAGCAGAGTCGGACCGGACCTCGATAAAATGACTTATTTATATCCCAAAAGTTGTTGGAACCAGGTAACAAATGTTAAATAATTGTTGCCTCTTTCAAAATTCGGTACTGGAACTCCCTCCAAAAACAGCTGTATTTTAAATTATTCAAAGTGGAATATTTATTTATCTATCGAGCAGAAACGGACTGGACCTCGATGGAACAAATGCTAGATAATTGTTGGTAACTTAAAAATTGGGCACTTTTCAACCCTGCATAAACGACTGTTTTTTACATTATTCAAAGTGGAATATATTTTTAGCTATCGAGCAGAATCGAAGCGGACCTCGATAGAATGACTTATTTGTGTTCCAAAAAGTCGTCGGAACAGAGCAACAAATACTAGATAATTGTTGCCTCCTTCTAAATGCGGTAGTGGTACACCCTTCATCAACAGTTGTTTTTAATTTATTCAAAGTGCAATATTTTTTTAACATCACGTGATTCTGCAATTGGGGGGGAGACTGAAAGTAAGCTCATGATGCAAACTGAAGTAACGAAAGAACGCGAATTAGAAAACAATAACATAGAAGAAACACAAAATCAATATAAGTACTTGCATCCTTAAATTATTTAAAACTATTACAGAAAATAGATAAGAGGTTAGAGAAAGTAAAATTTGACAAATCAATACTAGAGTGTGAGGTATGTATAAAAGCAAAGATGGAAAAGCTCCCATTTTAAGGCTCAAGCCGAAGCTTAGCTGAGCGGCTCAAGTACCGGAAGTAGCGTGTTCCAAAAGACATATGAAAAAATACTTATATAAGTGTATCGAACCGAACCAATCCATGTATGTACACGTATACCGCGAGCTTTAAGTCGTAACAAGTTGCCGCCAGATGATTTAAAAATTCAAAATATTAAATTGGACATTCCGAAAAAATTGTGTTTTAGTAAAATTGTAAACGACAGATATGAGTAAACAAACAGAAGTAAGTGGTAAATATATGTACAAGTTTGTTGATGCATCGTTGTATTTATTTATGTATGGTTATATGTCTTAAATTAATTGCACTTGTCCATGAAAATTACTGTTTTTAATTTTTTTTTTTACCAAAGAATCAGAAAAATCACCTAACAATCGATGTCTTTTTTGGCTGTGCATATTACTGTGAACTTTAATTCATGTGTGTAATGCTCTACCAACAATAAATTAAACCTCTACGTCACAGTAGCATACATATATGTCAACTTATGAAATGGATTTGTTATAAAGTTTATTTTATTAATATTTTACATTTTTAAAGTTATTTTATGATAAAATTATTATTCGTAATAAAATGTTCTGTTTACTGAAGGAATGCATTGAAATCCTTGAAGTAAATTGTAATAAAATGTTGAGGATGATGCAGTCGTGCAGGTTGATTTTAATTTAAAAAAATGTTAATTATTGCAGATCGCAGGTGAGATTTATTTTACTTTAGCTACAAAATAATCGGATATCGGAATCGTACCGGCAAGACGAGACACGCGGCACGAAGTCTCTCGATGGTCTATCTAAGAATTCGTAGTTCTAGCCCGAAACCGAGTCAAACACTACGCACGTCAAGCGTCGCCCCCTTCCATACACACAATCATACACATATAGAAATTGTATAAAATACCTCAATATTAATTTAAAAATGTGACATTTTACATATATTACAATAGTGGCGTTAAAATTAAATAGTATAATGCAAAGAAAGTTTTCCAGCATTTTTGTTTCAAATAAATACTTTTTGTTTTACGGTTTCTCAGTTATTGGTCACTTTATGCGAAGGAAGTTTTCAGCATTGTTGTTTCAACTAAATGTTTTCTAAGTTGCTGATCAATTTGTGCAATTTGTGCAAAGAAAGACTTCCTGCATTTTTGTTTTGAATAAACATTTTTATTTCTACTATTTCTCAGTCGAAAGATTTAATATTTGAAAATGTCCTTACGTAATGATGTAATTTAACATTTTAGTCCCTAATAATGAATTGTTTGACTGATATTTTTCTATGAAATAAGTTTTTAAATATTTTTGTTACGAACTGTTATAAGTACATTTTCTTCAACATTGATTTATTGTAAGGTATTATAGTAATCACATTTTTAAGCCCTTCGTATGTCACCTTAACTTATAAATTTTTGTAATCAGAAATGCATTACAATGTGTAGTGCTTAATTCATTCTTTCATTTTTAAATTCGCTATTTGACTTTGATAATTGGGATACAGTTTTTCTACAAAAATAATTGCGAGAAGACTTTTAAGACCGACAGGCAATTTCAGATCCGAAACCTTCTTTCGTAGAGAATTGTACCAGCGATACAAGATTTAAGGTCTAAAACTTTGTTTACAACAAAAAAAAAAGCACCGAGTGTGCACCTGTTTTTATCTGTTTCTATTTGCATAAATACATGCATCCGTCTCAATCCTTAAAAACTGAGTCAATATTTATCCGCATATATCCGCCATCGTATACGAAAATTAAATCCGCTACTATTCGTTTGTATACTTGTATCCTTTTTTATCCGTAAAAATGTATAAATATTTATCCGCATATATCCGCCTGCGTATACGAAAATTCTATCAGCTTCTATTCGTTTGTATACTTTGATATTATAGTTTGTATAGTTTGTAATACAAAGCACGAACTATTTAAAAATTATGCATTTGAATATTTATTACCAGGACATAAATCTTTGTATTAATTTAATGTAAGAATATTGTAAGATAGTCGTTAGGGTTGTTCAAGTATTGCGATTTTTCGAAATTTCCCTCCCTCCCCTTTCGTCATGTACATGGAAATATGCTCAACTGGCTTGATTTTTCCGAATCACAGAGTTGCACGGATAGGGAATTAACGGAACGAAAACATTTCCGATCCGCCACAGATAGTTAAAATTGCTTGCAGATGCCTACCGATGGAGACGCGGATTGAAACCGATGGATCGAAACGTATAGGCTCGGAAACGTATCGAAACGGATGGAAAACGATATGTGCGGACAGACAGTCGGATAGAAATCCGCGGATTAAAGCGGATTAGAAATGTAATTTGAGAATCGCGAGTATGCGCATATAGGAAACTATTGGAACGGACTCGTGTGCGATCCGCGGCAGTCGTCCAGAAATAATTAAAGTTGCACGCGGATACGCGCGGATAGAAACGCGCATTAAAACCGGCGGATCGAAACGTATAGGCTCGAAAACGGATCGGGACGGATAAAAGACGATATATGCGGATTCGTAGACGGATAGAAACCCGCGGATCACGACGGATTAGAAATGTAACTTGCGAATCGCGGATACGCGCGGATAGGAAAGTATTGGAACGGACTCGTGTGCGATCCGCGGCAGTCGTCGGGAATAAATTAATGTTGGACGCGGATACGGACGGATTAGTCACGGATAGCCTTCGATACAAGAGGTTAAAAATGTATTGAAACGTTATCAAACGTATATAAACGGATAGCCGAAGTATTAATACGGATGGAGTTTGAATCCGTTCACTTCCAGTAGGGATGTGTCGAAGGAAGACTTTAGATAAAAAATATACAAGTTGTCAAAATCTATTACAAAAAATTATTTGCAAAATTTCATTAGAAAATATTTTGAAAAAATTTTGTAGAAAAACTGTATCCCAATTATCAAAGTCAAATAGCGAATTTAAAAATGAAAGAATGAATTAAACACTACACATTGTAATGCATTTCTGATTACAGAAATTTATCACTCTACTGAGAGCGTCTACGTGGGCGATTTTGGTTCCATCTCTGTGCACGAGCTCAAAATCGTAATTTTGGAATCCCAATCATTGGATTTATGTTGACTTTCTTTAGAGCTAAGACAAGAGAGTTGCAGTCGGTGGCAACCTTGAAGGGTATTCCCTGCAAGTAGACATGAAACCGTTCTAATGCCTTCACGATTGCCAACGTCTCCAACTCATAGCTGTGATATTTCTTTTCAGCTTCACTAGTCGCCTTGCTGAAATAAGCGACTGGTGCGAATTTATCGTCAGATTGCCTCTGTAGTAAAATGGCCCCAAAGCCTAAACTACTAGCATCGGTATGTAGTTCGGTCACCGCCGTGGGGTTATATAGCCTTAATACCGGATAAGTCGTAAGCTCGTTTTTCAAATTTTCGAAACCCTGAACAAATTCTTCGTCGCATTTTGTTTCTTTAACCTCATTACGAATCTGTCTTTGCAATGGCTCTGCTTTTAATGCGAAGTCCTTAATAAAGCGACGGAAATAGCTAGCAAGCCCGATAAAACCTTGTAATTCACGCTTTGTTTTAGGGAGGGGGAAGTTGTTAATCGCTTCTACATGTGGAGAACTCATCGTGATCCCTTCTGCTGATACCAAATACCCCAAGTACTCGATCCGTTGTTCCAAAAATTTACATTTCGCAAGGTTCAACTCAAACCCGTACCGCCGAAGGACAACTAACACCTCCTTGAGAATTTGAAGATTTTCCTCCACAGTTTTTGTAGCGATAATCATGTCGTCCATATAAACAGACAACTTCTCCGCTCGAATTAGGGGTCGGAAAATCTGGAGAATTCTCTTAGAGAATTCGGCGGGCGCATCAGCATACCCAAACGGCAGCTTAACGAATTCAAATTGACCATCCGGGGTCGAAAAGGAAAAATATTTGGAGTCATCCGAGTGCACGGCAATCTGGTAAAATCCATCTCGAAAGTCCAACACAGTAAAGAATTCCTTCCCTTGCAACAAGTTAAGTTGGTCTTCAATAACCGGAAAAGGAAATCTTTGCTTGTGGATCCTTTCGTTCAATGGACGTAGATCGACACACATACGGATTCCTCCACTACGTTTTTTTACTGGAACGACTCGAGCACAATAAGGAGAGGTACTTGGCACTATGATCCCTCTTTGCAAAAGATCGTCCGTAATCTCTAGCAACTGAATTTTCTCCCCATATGACATGCGTCTAGGAGCATACGAGTAAACCGACAAATCTTTCATGTTAACGCGTACCAAGTGACCATCCTCTACCGATTCAACTTCCATCCCCCTAACTTCATGAAAAACTTTCAAAACCTTTTCTTTTGTTACTTCACATAATTCCGGATTAATATTACCAAATATAATGTCATCTTTGTCCTTTACTTCTATTGCGTCAATACACAAAATTTCCTTAAGCATTTCCCGATATCCCCATCTACGAGCTCGCATTTCCAACTTTCCGGTTTATAAGTCACGGTTATTTTCTCTTTTATGAAAAACTCGCGTCCCAATAATACCGAGTTACTAATTGTTTCATCCGAAACTATATAAAATCGACCTAACAACTCCTCTCTAGAAAACCCGTTAATTTGTAAAATCGCGTCAACATAACCCAACATTTGAATAGGCGAACCGTTAACCCTACGGTAACCGAATTTCGAATCCATTTCGCTCAACTGATTTTTTTCAAAAAACTTTTCGAAACTCGAAATTTTCATTATATTAATTGGACTACCGGAGTCCACCAACGTTCTAATATGACACACTTCCCGATTTAATTTAACAATATCTACATACGGAATGCACATCACCGTCTGCTCGGTCACGAAGTTCACCACGTTTTCCCTGTTGCTCTGACTTGGTCTGCTACTCTCCGCTGAGCTCGATGAAGGTTGAGGACGAAGTTGCGGGCATTGAGTCTTCACATGCCCTTGATGACCACAACGATAGCACCAAATCTGCATCGCACGACAATCCTTGGCTAAATGTCCTGGACGGAGGCAATTTTGACATACCGAGTCCCTTCCCGATGGTTTAGGAGCTCCTGATGGCGTTGCTCTTACTTGCGGGCCTCTGTGTCCAACCAAAGTTCTCCCAACCGAGACCTCCGTAATGCGCCTCATACTATCGACGAAGTCAGTCACCCTTCTGAATCTTGAAGCCAGGGCTGCCACTTGAATTGCCGGAACTCGGATTCCATCAGCCAGCAGATCAATCTGGTCGCTTTCCGAGAGGTCTAGGGATTGCATAATATTTAAGTTATCATTGACATAATCAATAAAATGCTCAGAATTATGATTCCAAACTCACTCATTTATCTTACTCATCGCAACCGAAAATGAGATTCTGCGATGAAAATAATTCGAAAGTCCTTCCCGGACTCTTCTTCAAGAAGCAATAATCTCTGTCGGCTGTCGAACATACCATTGTTCAGCACTACCTCGTAAATGGCCTGTGGCTGCCAACAATAGAGCTTCCGACGAGACTTTACATAACCTCCCTATAAACTCGACCTTCTCTAACCATTTCTCTACGTTCTCTTTATCTGAACCACTAAACTCAGGGATCTGAGTCGCAATTATTTTTAAATTATTACCTCCAGTTGCTTCATCCACAGATCTGACCTTTGCTGATGGGGCTCCCTTTGACGCAGTCGAACTTGCTTCTTTCGGAGCGATCCTCTCGACCAATTGTTCCATAAACCGTTGTTGCATCCGCATTTGCTCACGGAAACAGTCGACCAAACCATTCACATCAACGCCACTACCATCCACTTTCACCTGCTCTTCAGATTCCTCTGGGCCCTTCGTATTTGACTGGAACGAAGCCGCCCCTGAATTTCCAATAACGGCTTCCCTTACACGAATATCAATAAGGGCATCGATGATCCGACTTTTTGGAGTATCAAGGCTCAATTGAAGGCGCAGCGCTTCTCGTTGCAAATCTTCTACCGATAGCGAGACCAGCCACTCACGATATTCCTCAACCGAAGCCATAACTGTAAAAGTTCAAATGTTTAATATACGAACTTTTAAACAAACACGTTGCATCCAATCGATCCCACTTCTGAAAATCTGTAAGAAAACATATTTAGGCAAGAACTAATTTTTCTTCTAGGTTAGGATGCCACGTGGGAAAATGCTTGGTGAAACAAAAGCGAATTTAATATTTTGAGGAAAATATTTATTTTTGAAGTTCTCTTAACGGGAGAATACCGTGCACAAAAACTTCCTTCGAATCTCCGTTTCTCGATGGCTCCGATTTATCACGATATTGTGACCCCTCGACCGGCACATGTGACGCGCGTTCCCTTTCGACTTGGGATTTTTTCTTTACGGAACCCGACTTGGTTCACCCCGAAAACTGTAGCCCGACTTGGCAAAAATCCTGACGACCGCAGCAACCGATTTCGTTTTTGTTTTTATTTTTTTTCGCGCCACTGATTTTTTCTCCGTTTCGATACAACAAAATGTCTCCGTTGTGCACCCCGGCCACCTTCTCTATTCTCAGTCACGAAACGGAATAGCTGACGCTTCGTTTTCCGTTCGATCCGCACTTCCCTACCTGCCGCAAACCCCACGAAACCAAATCGCACCAATGCTGCCAACCACGAGGTCGCCCTTTTCGCAGTCGCCATCTAACCTAATCTTACAGTGGGAACATGCAGTAGACGCAGCAATGTATGCGTACAATCGTACCCTGCATAAAACAATAGAGTTTGACATCCCAATTACAAGATTTGCAGCCCATACCAAAAACCAGCTTGATCAAATTAAAAGATTTGGTTGTATTGCATACGTCAACGTTCCAAAACCCGAAAAAAAGTTTGATTCACACGCAATTAGAGCTGTACTTGTTGGATATGGCCCAACGAGTTATTTGCTATGGCACCCAACGTCAAGAAAATTTCTAGAATCACGTCACGTCAAATTCAATGAAAAAATTGTATATAGAGACATTTATAAAAATACAGAGTTAGAAATGGAAAAGAATGTAAAAATTACGGACGACCAGATAGAGAAAAATGATGATAACTGGCTGAGAGATGTAAGAGAGGAGAAAGGAACAGACGAACTAGTTGATAAAGATGAAGAGTCGGTGAAGATAAAGAAGAAAGGCAGGCCACGAAAACTTGACGATTCAAAGAACGGACATGAAGCTAACCAACCACAAAAAGAAGAACCGATGACTAGAGGGAAACGAAAGATGCAAGAGTCACTAGGAAATCCTGTAGCAGATATCAGTTTTGCAAATTATACTTATCTAGCAGCTGATCTGCAAAATGAAGACGAATTACGACATATACTATTAGCAAAGATTTATAAGGATCCAGTACCCTATAAAGAAGCCATGGAAAGTAAAAACAGAGAAGACTGGAATCAAGCAATTAGAGAAGAGTTAGAGTCAATGCAAACAAATGATGTTTGGGAGTATGTGACTAGACCGAAAAGCTCAGAAAACGGAGGTAGATTAAATATTATGGATTCCAAATGGGTCTTTAAAAGAAAACTTGAAGCAAATGGAACAATAAAGTATAAAGCTAGATTAGTAATTAGAGTATTTAAAGATAAGAATGTGTATGATCTGAAGGACACATACGCTCCAGTATCAAGACTATCAGTAGTGAGATCTGCTCTCTCAATTGCAAATAAATACAACCTACATATATGTCAAATGGATGTTAAAACTGCTTTCTTAAATGGTACACTAGAGGAAGAGATATATATGGAAATACCAGATGGTTTAGAGGTAAACACTCAAGTTAGACAAACTAAAGTATGCGAACTGAAAAGAGTATTATATGGGTTAAAAATTAGTCCTAAGAAATGGAATAAGAGATTTAAAGAGGAAATGATGAAAGTAGAGCTTAAAAATGATTTACATGAACCATGTCTATTCACTTGGAGAAAATTAGGTAAAATGGCTATAGTCGTTTTGTATGTCGACGATATGTTGATTATTAGTAATGAAATACAGAAACTAGAGGAGATAAAAGATCATCTAAATAGAGTGTTTGAGATGAAAGACTTAGGAGAACTACAAATTTCCTTGGAATGACGATAGAGAGAGATAGAGAACGTGGCCAGTTAAAAATTCACCAAAGAATGTATGTCGAAAACATGTTAATAAAGTTCAATATGAATGACTGCAAACCTCAAAGTACACCTATGGTAACACGAAAAATAAGTAATACAGAGAAAAGAAGTAAGACCAAAGAAGAACCAGCAAATGAAAAACAAGAAAAGAAAAGAGTTCCTTATAGAGAAGCTATAGGCAGTGTATCTCGTGAATGCAACCCGCCCCGATATTGCATTTGCGGTGAACTATCTGGCGCGAAAACAATTAGAGCCAACTGAAATTGATTGGATAGAGGTTAAGAGGGTATTTAGATACTTAAGAGGAACTACAGATAGAGGCCTAATATATAGATAGAATACAGATAATTTAAAGGCGCTTACAGATGCGAGTTTTAGAGACTGCTATGATTCTACTTCCACTGGAGGGTATATAATTGTTCGGAGATACTATAGCATGGAGGAGTCATAAACAAAATTACGTAACATTGTCCACATGCCAAGCTGAATAATTGGCCATGAGTGACGCATGTCAAGAATTGATTTCTCTGGATAAGTCTATCCGATATATTTTAGGTAAAACTCAGTTCCCGATAACAGTATGGTGTGACAATCAATCAGAAGGAGATTGCGCGAAAATGGACGGTAGTCACAAGCTGAAAGCATTCGATGAAAGTTTAGAGGATATTAAGAATATACTAGATGAAAGAGAAAAAACCGGAAGTAGAAAACACATAGCTGAGACTCACGGAGATTTTGTGAAACAATGCGTAGATCAGGGAAATATTGTAATTAGGTGGATAGCAACCAAAGAAAATGAGGCGGACATAATGACAAAATCTCTACCCCTTGAACCTCATAAATATTTATCGAGTAAAATTCTGAATTTAGAGTTATAGAGTTCTAAGACAACAAATTAATTCAATGTATTTTAAATTATATCATTTAACATATTTTCGTTTGATCACAGGTAATCCAGAGACGTAGAGAAAAGACTTTCGAGAAGAGAGGCAAGAAAATTGTAGGGATCGCTTCTGTAAGAATCGCGTGGCAAATATTTGAATTTCGTGCGCTCCCCCTGCGATGTCGTTGAATATTTATTAGCGTTGGTTTGCGAAGCGAGTCGATGTGTGTACCTGTGCCTGTGAGTTGCATGAATATTTATCTGCCAAATAAATTTAATTTGTATGGGTGAGCTACGCGTTGAGTGGGAATGCGAATGTGACCATCTCGAGAAAAGCGACTAACGGACAGAAATCTCGTGGTCGTCGGACCGACAAATCGAACCGGCACGCAAGTCCTAGTTGGGGTAAGAAGTTCCGTATTTTCTTTTATATTTCGATATTAATGGTATCGGCATTAATGGTTTTATAGTCTTTCGGCTAATCGACTCATCAAGCAGCTAGTTTGGATTTCTGTGTGGCTGAAAATATTACTGCTGAAGATCTCGTGGTTTCGTGTGCTTTTCGCGGAACAAAGATTCAGCTGACTCATCATCCAGAGAGGATCCTCGTCTCATTCGGAATTTCATCTTCGCCTCGATGCAACAAGGAAGTGACGGTTTCGGCAGTCGGCGGTAGAATTGGGCGTGTGTGTATTAATCAATGGAACATCTTTCGGGTTCCCCAGGGAATCGAGTTCTTGTAACTTTGCGATTTATGTGTGGCAAATGGATGTGCGTGTGTGTAGATTAAGGTGATCAATGACGACTTTATTCGAATAACTATCATTTGTAGTCCTGAAATATCGAGGATCCCAAAAAATTATAATCTTTTGTTTGCAAAAAAAGGGGGATGAATGGAAAATAAAGAAAATATCACAAAATGTTTTCAAAAGAAAGCTTTAGATACACGATCACTGTTTAAAATTATACGTTTATTTCTGTAACGATTCAATTTATTTCTATTATTTCTTAAGCGAGCTGCAAAGAAGGGAGTGTTGAAAAAGCGTTGCAGACTCGCATGGTTTATTCTGACTTTTGTATTGCGCGGTCGTTGTAGCGAGCGCGGCGCTGCCGTTTCGTTGGCGCACCTGCGCGGCGCACTCTCGCGCTCCTCACTTGCTCCACAGCAACGCTCTGGTTCGGATGTTCCATTGCGCGCTGCGTGATCTGATATATACAGGGTGATCCAAAAGTCCCGGAACAGCAAAATATCTCAGCGGGAGTGCATTTTCGAGGAAAATGTTTCAGACAAAAGTTTCAGGATTTTTCCCTGGCTATTTAATGGCGATATTGAATTTGACCTTGAACATGACCTTGAAGGTTATTTCAAGGTCAAGTTAATTTTTTTAAATGGGAACCCCTATTTTTTTTCATGGATTCTGAAAGAGCGGGAAATTCTACGACCGAGTATGATATGATCGATTTTTCCGGCAAGGTCATTTCAAGGTGAAACTTAAAACTCCCGTAACGGCGAAATATCTCAGACGGTGTGCATTTCTTTGGAAATTGTTTCAGACAAAAGTTTAAGGATTTTTCCTGGGATATTTAATGTTAGCACAGAATTTGACCTTGAACATGACCTTGAAGGTTATTTCAAGTTCAAGTTTTTTTTTTTTTAATGGAAACTGCTATTTTTTTTCACGGATTCGGAGAGAGCACAAAATTTTACGTCCAAATATGCTATGGCCGTTTTTTTCGGCAATGTCATTTCAAGGCCAAACTTAAAACTCCCGGAACAGCGAATTAACTCAGCAAGAGGCACCATTGAATTTAACCTTGAAAATTACCTTGAGGCTTATTCTAAGCTCAAGACTATTTTTTTTTAATTGGAACCCCGTTTTATTTTCGTAATGTTTCCAGAGTTTTCAGAGTGCAATGCATTATCATTGTTCCCGGATAAAAATATACATTTTTTTTTTACATCCGATACGTTTATAAATACCGTATGTATGGGTAACATTTTTACATTGTTTCCAATGCTACCGCCGGCTTTAGCATTACCCAAGATGTACCGCGTGGAGGTAGCACGGTCGGGTTTACACCTCTTCGGGGTGCTTTGTTCAGGTGGTTCCCCTCGCCGTCACCTGTGCGTGTGCGTGTGCGTGTGCGTGTGCGTGTGCGTGTGCGTGTGCGTGTGTGTGTGTGGGTGTCCCCAGGCAGTTAAGGCAAGATGGGTATACTAAGATTTTGATGAAATTATGTATCTTACTAAAGCTTATGCTCAAAGTGATTGCCATGAACTTCTTGGCAATATCCCAAGCGATTATAAAAAGTCGATATGACTTTTTTAATCATATCTGGTTCTATAGCCGCGATCTCATCCCGTATTCGTTGTTTTACTTCCTCAATATTCAGCGGTTTCGTTCGATACCCTCTATCTTTGAGATAACCCCATGGAAAATAGTCAAGGGGCGTAAGATCCGGAGATCTTGGTGGCCATTCTATTACACCCCTTCGACCTATCCACCGTTCTGCGAATACATCACTCAAATAATTGCGAACATCTGTTGCATAATGGGTTGCTGCACCATCTTGCTGAAACCAAGTCTGATCGAAATCCTCGCCTACAATAACCTGAATAGCAGGGATGATGTCGTCCCTCAACATATCGTGGTATTTTTGACCAGTAAGGGTACCCTCGATGAAGAAGGGCCCAACTACCGCATTGTTTATAATACCTGCCCATACGTTTACTTTTTCAGGATATTGAGTAGAACGACTATCGACCATCCAATTAGGATTGGTTTCACTCCAATAAGACATGTTATGTCTATTGATTGCCCCATTTAAGAAGAATGTAGCTTCATCAGAAAATACGATGCGATTCAAGAAACCGGCATCAGCATCTATTCGATTCATCATTAATTCCGCAAACTGTAGGCGTCTATCAGGATCGTCTTCATTCAATTGTTGTACGAGTCTAACTTTGTATGGGTGAAATTTTAAGTTTTTAGTTAAGATCCGTTGTACTGTACCGTAACATAAGTCGTGCTGCTGTTTAACTTTCCTGATGGAAGTATGAGGATCTTCCGTTATTGACAGCGCGACATTCAACTCATTTTCTTCAGTTGATGCTGTTACTGGACGACCTGCTCTTGGGAGATCCTTCACAGTACCGTGAACTTCAAAACGATTTATTGTTCTGCTAACAGTAGATTTAGAAATCGGTTCTCGTCCCTCTCTAAATGATGCGTTAAATAAGGTTCGCACATTCTCTAAAGATCGCTGGTTATCACCCCAGCCTCTCATCATGAGAATGGTTATTCTTTCTCGTTCACTTAGCGCAGCTCTTTGTACGAAATATACGTATGTATTTTGTTACTGAAATGATGCTTAATACGTTTAGATAGGAAAGGCGTTTAGATAGGAAATCCATGTATCTCACAAAACGATAAAGTTAAGACCAAAATGTAACCTTATAAGACTGTACACGTATGTATAAATTCAATGTGAATGTATGTTGTTTATTTACTTCGCTGGTGACTCGTGCTCTCTGTCGCTGTTCGCGCGCCCAAGTTCACTTTGCACAAGTGTTGCGTAAGATGTATGTATACACTTTTTTTAAACAGTTTATTATTCTATTTACAAAATTAGAGGACAAGCGAGGGACAGGAACTGATTCCTAAATCGACTTTTGGCAGAACAATAAATTGTTTCGAAGTTTACGGCACTGTAAAGGATCTCCCTAGAGCAGATCGTCCAGTAATAGCATCGACTGAACAAAATGAATTTAACCACTTTCAATACCGGAAGATCCTCATAACTTCGTTAAGAAAATGAAACGGGGTTCCAATTAAAAAAAAAAATAATCTTGACCTGAGAATAATCTTCAAGGTAATTTTCAAGGTCAAATGTTATGCTAGCATTAAATATCCCGGAAAAAATCCTGAAACTTTTGTCTGAAACATTTTACCCGAAAATGACCTCTTGCTGAGTTAATTCGCTGTTCCGGGAGTTTTAAGTTTGGCCTTGAAATGACATTGCCGAAAAAAACGGCCATAGCATATTTGGACGTAAAATTTTGTGCTCTCTCCGAATCCGTGAAAAAAAATAGCAGTTTCCATTAAAAAAAAACAAACTTGACCTTGAAATAACCTTGAAGGTTATGTTCAAGGTCAAATTCTGTGCTACCATTAAATAGCCCGGGAAAAATCCTTAAACTTTTGTCTAAAACAATTTCCAAAAAAATGCACACCCTCTGAGATATTTCGCCGTCACGGGAGTTTTAAGTTTCACCTTGAAATGACCTTGCCGAAAAAAACGGCCATAGCATATTCGGACGTAAAATGTTGTGCTCTTTCCGAATCCGTGAAAAAAAATAGGGGTTCCCATTTAAAAAAATTAACTTGACCTTGAAATAACCTTCAAGGTCAAATTCAATATCGCCATTAAATAGCCAGAGAAAAATCCTTAAACTTTTGTCTAAAACATTTTCCCCGAAAATGCACTCCCGCTGAGATATTTTGCTGTTCCGGTACTTTTGGATCACCCTGTATATATATATATGTATGCGAGTTGTAATATATACAGGGTGCGTGCGTACGATCCGAACATAGGGCATACCATGTTAAAGATAGAGCTTTCCTGATTGGCCAGTTCCAGCCCATACAGATCTCCCCATTGGCCGCGCGAGAGCAGGGAATGGCTGAAACTGGAGATGCGAGTACTGCCTTCACTGTTCAGTACTTCAGTCAGCCACATTCAGTAATTCAGCCTGAAGTAAACGTTGAGTCAAAAGATCGTAGTAGATGTAATTTTTCTACGTTTAATGTTGTAAATTCACACTTAAGCCTGTAAGAAAGTTACAATGTGGTGTAGTGAATTTGTAGTAAATTTACAACATCAAGCGAAGGAAAATTACAACGGGTTGTAAAATTACCACAATTAATAGATTATTTACATTTACTTTTTTTTTATAATGTAGGAAAATTGCATCTACGATCTTTTATCGTGCACTCATTGTGTACTTCAGGCTGAATTACTTAATGCGGCTGACAAAAGGACTGAACAGTGAAGGCAGTACTCGAATCTCCAGTTTCAGCCATTCCATGCTCTCTCGCAGCCAATGCAGAGAACCGTACGGGCTAGAACTGGCCAATCAGGAACGCTCTACCTTAAACATGGCATGCCCTATGTTCGGATCGTACGCACGCACCCTGTAGATGTATATGTAGAGTGCAAAGAGGGAAGATATAGAGTGCGGAGAATTAATAAAGAAAGATTGAGTTCAAGGAACTGGGACTGTTTTTTAGTTGCCCTGAAACCTCCGACAATTTTTATAGGAGGGACTGCTGTAGCGGCGCTAATTTTTGGAATCACCTTGCATTGCGTTAGATAGCATAGGCGCCAATGTATTGAAAGAAGATACTGCGTAGCTATTAGTAATCCAGCATAGACGCCTAGGTATTGAAAGAAGATACTGCGTAACTAGTGATTAAGTTTAGTTAGTAAACTAATAGTAAACTAGCATAGGCACCTAGGTATTGAAAGAAGATATTGCGTAGCTAGTGATTAAGTTTAGTTAGTAAGCTATTAGTAAACTAGCATAGGCGCCTAAGTATTGAAAGAAGATACTGCGTAGCTAGTGATTAAGTTTAGTTAATCATCTAATAACTCGTCCCACGGGTACCGCCTTCGAAGAGATTTCGAAGGGTTTAACCTAAAATTCAAAAGAGAATACTTCACGGCTATCGTCCTTGAAAATATTCAAGGATAGTACTCTTAATCATGCAATCTTTCACGCGTTTCTTAAAGTACGTTACGTATTACTTTGGAAGTTATTCAATCGGGAAGTGGAAAGTGGTTATCATCGCTAGCAGTCAATGTGTAAATTATAAACCCGAAGCGTTTAGTTGGAACTCGTGCTACAAGTCCCGGCCTCGTGGCGTATTTCGTTCCACGGAAATAGCCGTACACGCGTTCGGGATTGTTCGGATCAAGCGGCGCTGGCCTGCGTAGTCGAAGCTAGCGTCGATCGCGAATAAGGTGGAAATCTTGGTTACCGGCACTGTGTGCAACCGCGAAATTAATTAATTTCTTTGGTACCGATATTTAAATTACGATGATGGCTACGGACACCCGCTGTGGAGGTGTGGCGCGATTTTTTGTATTGATTTTTGTCCGAATGGCTCCTGGCCCTTGCGGAGCAACCCAAAATTTTTGGTCGGAATAATTTGGTTTCGCTTCATTCTGACGTCAGGTAAATATTATTGAATTCGCGTTTCGGCATCGTGACGATAGTGTGGGGTTCGGTTTTTGAGGTTAACCCGTCCTCGCTGTTCGTGACCGCTAGTTTCTATCGTCGAGTTTCGGTTTCGAGTTTTGACTGCGCCTGCGAATACCGCCCTCTCCCGTGCCAAGGGGATCTAGGGGCTGAGCATAGCGGGCACAACATCACCTTGCGGCGCGCCTATAAATTCGGCATGATTCGGCATGCCTGGCGCCCATATTAACATCTTGCACGTCGTAAGGTTTTGTGACCCCAGGGATACGGTTGGTTTTGTATTTCGGTTGAGGGCGGTTGCGAGCGGCGACGATGGTGAAGGAATTTTGAGGTTAAGTTTTTGGGTGGTCACACTACCTTTAAAAAGGTGCACTTTTGCATCCTGCATACACGGCTGTTTTTTACATTATTCAAAGTGGAATATTTTATATATACCCAGCAGAATTGAACCGAACCTCGATAGAATGACTTATTTATGTCCCAAAAGTAGTTCGAATCGGGCAACAAATGTAAAATAATTGTTGCCTCCTTCAAAATGCGGTACTGGAACACCCTCCTAAAACAGCTGCATTTTAAATTATTCAAAGTGGAATATTTTTTTTATCTACCGAACAGAATCGGACGGGACCTCGATAGAATTACTTACTTGTGTTCCAAAAAGTCGTCGGATTAGAGCAAGAAATTATAGATATGTGTTGCTAACTTCAAAATTGGGCACTTTTACACCCTGCATATAAGGCTGTTTTTTACATTATTCAAAGTGGAATATTTTTTTATCTACCGTGCAGAATGAGATCGGACCTCGATAGAATGACTTATTTGTGTTCCGGAAAGTCGTTGGAAGACAGTAATAAATGCTAGATAATTGTTGGTAACTTAAAAATTGGGACATTTTTCAATCCTGCATAAACGGCTGTTTTTTACATTATTCAAAGTGGAATATATTTTTAGCTATCGAGCAGAATCGGAGCGGACCTCGATAGAATGACTTATTTTTGTTCCAAAAAGTCGTCGGAATAGAGCAACAAATGCTAGATAATTATTGCCTCCTTCAAATTGCAGTACTGGTACATCTTCCATAATCAGATGTTTTTTACGTTATTCAAAGTGGAATATTTTTGTATCTTCCCAGCAGAATCGGACGGGACCTCGATAGTATGACTTATTTATGCCCCAGAAATTCGTTGGAACCAAGCAAAAAATGCTAGGTAATTGTTGCTACCTTCGAAATGATGCAATTTTACACCCTGCATAAACGGTTGTTTTTTACGTTATTAAAAGTGGAATATTCTTTTATCTACCAAGCAGAATCGAACCGGACCGAATGACTTAATTTTGTTCCAAAAAGTCGTTAGAACCGAGCAAAAAATTCTCCATAATTTTTACGCTCTTTTGTTTCTCTGCTCTTTATACTATTTAAAGATTTTTCGGTTGTTGAAAAATATGTAATCCGAAAGGAAAATTAAAACTTTTAATTCGAATTTGCAATGAATCAAAAAATGATTATTTTACAGGTTAGGCATTCATGTAGAAAATAACGTTTCATATGTTTCGAAACGCTGGAAAATATTTTCTAAATTGTGTAATGAGAATTTAAAAGTTAAAGATTTAAAATTAAGGGATCGACAGTTTTTTAAAAAATACTTGGATTTAAAATCAGAAAGCATGGATTTGTACAAATTCGTAAGATGCATCTCTTTTTCCTTTTGAAGCCCCTGGGTGGAATTACGCATACAAAGACCACGCTGGAAAAGTCCCTTGTTTTTTTTTGTATGATTTGCAAACGGCACAGAACCACTTTTTGAGCTCCAATTTTTTTCATTTTGCAAAATTACATCATCGACTTTAATAATAACATCAGTCAGAGTTCCACAAGATTAGCCCGTAATTGTTATTAACAAATAGTTCATAAAAATCAATTCTAAAAGGCACAGACCCATTTTTGGGCTCCGATTTTTTTCTTTTGCAAAAATAAATCATCGACTTTAATAATCAACTTCATTTAGAGTTGCAAGCGATTAGCACGTAACTGTTATTAACAAACTATTCATAAAAATCATTTCTCAACGGCTCAGAACCACTTTTTGAGCACCAATTTTTTCTTGCGAAAAACTGAATTATCGACTTTATAGTCAACTTCATGTAGAGTTGCACGCGATTAGCACGTAATTTTTATTAACAAGTTGTTCTGAAAAACCATTTCTAAACGACACAGAACCACTGTTTTTGCTTAAAATTTTTTCTTTTTGCAAAATGACATTATCGACATTAATAATCAACATCAATCAGAGTTGCTCGAGATTAGCCTATAATTACTGTTAAGAAATTATTTATAAAAATCATGTCTAAACGGCACAGAACCATTTTTTGAGCTCCAATTTTTTCCAATTGCACGATTAAATCATCGACTTTAATAATAACTACATTTAGAGTTGCATCGATTAGGGCGTAATTGTTATTAACAAATTATTAATAAAAATCATTACTAAACGACACAGAGCCACTGTATGAGCTCTAATCTTATCCGTTTGAAAAATTAAATTATCGATTTTAATAATCAACTTTATGCATTGTTGCAGGCGATTAGCACGTAATTGTTATTAACAAATTATTCATAAAAGCCATTTCTAAACGGCACAGATTTATTTTTTGCGCTCCTTTTTTTTCGTTCTTCAAAATTACACTATCGACTTTAATAATCAACTTCATTCAGAGGTACATTCGATTTGCACGTAATTGTTATTAAAAAATTATTCATAAAAATCATTTCTAAACGGCACAGAACTACTTTTTGAGCTGCAATTTTTTCCAATTGCACGATTAAATCATCGACTTAAATAATCAATTTTATTCAGAGTTGCACGCGATTAGCACGTAATTGTTATTAACCAATTATTAACCGCCCCGTATTTTGTCCTAACTCCTGCACCAACTCATATTTCGGGTATAGTGAATTATCTCATTTCTTCTTTCTTTAACACGGGATTCCCGAACAGTTTTTGCACACGTGTAAATTGCATTTTTTACATAATTGTCTGGTTCTCGTTGCACAATTTTCGATTTTACAAGAATGTTGAGTATGTCCTTGTTGAATTTCATGTTTGCCAATAACTGTGTACGAACCTTTACTCAAATAATTTTCACTGATACTCGTTCCTTTTTTTTTCTGTGTCAGGAAGTGCTTCATTAGAGTTATGCAAACGTTTGTAATGCCTAACAGGATACGCATTATTATTTACATATTTTTTTACGCAAAAATGATTGTCTTGATGAAAAAGCTTCATAAAACAAAAAATGCTTAGAATCATCCCAAGAATACGTGTGAATTTTTCCAAGATGTTTCGGGCCACTGTCAATTTTTTGGTTCTGCCCATTTTCCGGAAAAATTTTAAAATTTCCCAAAACGTCCTGGAAAAATTCACACGTATTCTTTGGATGATTCTAAACACTTTTTGTGAAGTGACTTTTTTTTATAAAGCGATTCCTTTTCGAGAAAAAAATTAATCATTAATTCATTATTTTTTTTATTTTCGGCCGCCATTTTGGATTCGCCAAGTTGATTTGTTATGTTCGTAGGAGTACGGTTTTTAAGGAAAAATAGTTTGTGCACGATTTCTGAAGGTTTTAGACCTCTAGCTCAACGCATTCCCTCTGAAAATTTTGGATTTCAACAAAAAAATCCGAAAAATTTCACGTTTTTCCCAAAAAAATTGCAAAAATGAGGCTGACACAAACTTTTTTTCGAAATTTTCACCCCAGATTCTGAAAGTTCATAAAAAAATCTATCAGAAAACATGGTTTGCATGATCATTTCTGACCGATTGGGTTTTCTATACAGTGTTGAAAGTGGGCATGAGCAAATGTGCACATTTGACGTTAATGGGTTAATAATCAACTTCATTCTATAGGCTATAGGGCTTCTGTTCCCCCCCACCCTACCTCCCATCGATGATAGTGTTATGGAAGAATTGCGCAAGTGGGCTGTAAGAAGGTCAGGAGTGAAAGGAGGTTATTATAAACAATTTCATGTATTGTTATTATAAATTTCGAAAGCTGTGAAGGTCGAAAAACATAGGTAATTTAATGCGTTACATTATCGAATGAAAAGAGAAGGTAAAGGTCAACCAATATTTATTATTTCATTAGATATTGTTATTAATAAAATGTTTTTACATTATAATTGAAAACGACATCTTACTAATGCGTGATCTTACAAAATTCAATCAGAGAGATTGAAAAGTGTTGGTCGTTACACATTAGTATTGCCATGTGTCGAAAATCAAATTTCAAAAGTCGCCTTCATTAAAGGTCAGATATTGCTACATTATAGTCTCTCGCTCTCGCATACTCTTTGTTAGTTCCATCTAGCATCTATATTTCCCGTCGATTATCCATCGATCACTTATTCACCGTACATTTGTTTTCCCAAAACTTTTGAAAATGTATACAGGTCCAGACCCATCATTCCAATGTAGTATTGCCATGTGTCGAAAATCAAATTTCAAAAGTCACCTTCATTAAAGGTTAGATATTGCTAACTAATATATATGTAATGCTAGGAACCGTATTGAGAGTGAAAGTAAAATGACCTTTTCCTCGTACGACCTACTACCATCTCTCTCGCTCTCGCATACTCTTAGTTAGATCCATTAACATTAGCAGTATACCGCTTTCATGGTCGTCGATTATCCGTCGATCACTTATTTACCGTACGGTTGTTTTCCCGAAACATTCGAAAATGTGTACAGGTCCAGACACGTTTAAAATGTCATTGCACAATTTCTTCAAAACATTATCTGTTTACCAAATGTCGGCAATCCGTGCCGTAAGAGAAAGGAGGCAGTCTAATTTAAATATTCCAATGTCATAATTTCTATGATCTCTCTCGCTCTCGCATACTTTTTGTTAGATTCATTAACATAAGCAGTATACCGTTTTCACGGTCGACGATTATCCGTCGATCACTTATTCACCGTACATTTGTTTGCCCGAAACTCTCGAAATTGTATACTGGTCCAGACATCGTTTCAAAGGAATGTCGCGTTCCTGTGTCTATGTTTGACAGCACGTAAGCGCCTCTATTTCAAAACTTTTATTTCTACATCAATATGGTAGATGTCAAGAAGATTTTTCGTCATGGCATGAGGCCTTGAAGAGGGTTTACAGCACTCTTATAGAAGACGCTACTGAGGATCAATTTTCCAACTTCATTCCAGAATCCATCGAAAAGATTGAGAAAATCAATTCAATCTTAATGGCCAATCCTCACATTCCCAATGGGATGAAGATATCGTTGGAGACAATTATTCATTGCATCACGGTACGGAGGGTTACAGCAGCTCACAGATTAATTAGCGTATCTCAATGATCCCCAATAGAGACAAAACCGTCGAGTCCCTTTGCTCAAGACCATTTTGAAATTAACGTAGAAAAATCGCTAAGCAAGTCTCAACGCGTTCAAAAGACCTGGTGCCGACCCCCTAATATTGTTATAAAATTGTCCTGCCTTTAGATGGTTATTGCAAACGGCCTCTTTCTAATGCGTGATCTTAAGAAATTAGATCATAAATATTGAAAAGTACTGGCTGTTACACATTAGTATTGTCATGAGAGGAATGTCGAAAAAATGCAAAAGCAATTCATTAAAGGGTAGCTATTGATACATCATAGACGCTTCTCGATGCCTATGTGGAAATACAGCGTAGGCTAGGAACCGTATTGTGAAAGTGAACGTAAAATTCTAATAATGACCTTTTCCTCCTACGTTCTATGACCATCTCTCTCGCTATCGCATAATTTTTGTTAGATCCATTAACTTTAACATTGTACCGTTTTCACGGTCATCGTAATCGCCGATTACCCGCCGATCATTTTCACCATATATTTTTCCATGTATACAGGTTCATACGCGTTTAAAGGCATTGCGCAATTTCATCAAAAGATATGCCAAGTGACACATTTTCTCTTTTCCAAATTTAGACAACCTCCGCCATAATAGAAAGGAGATGACTTCAGTTCCGTATTTTATCTAGGAATGACCCGGCGAGCCACCTGTAGGCCAACTCACCCCTTCGTTAACAAAAGTAGCATTAATAAATAAATAAATAATTTATAATAATAATATTGAAATAGTTATAAATCTCACATAATCCGAATAGCGTGTATTAAAATGTATAATATACACGGGGAACGTCAAAATCAGTGACGTAACTAATTTACCCCAAAATAATCATGCAAGCAGCATCATCTTCTGTGATTGTACCTGAAACTATTAATTCCTAGAAGCCATTAAAAGTTTAGTGCCTAGAATATATGTATTTTGGTTACCGGCATACATTGTATTCATTACTTCACATTATTTGGTAGCTACCTATGTTCTGTGCCTGCAATATACAGGTACCGTCATCAAAAAAGACGAAACCAGCGCCAAACAAATGCCGCGATTAGTCTCTGTACAGTAGGGATGCATATGTGCACCATGAAACCCGGTGACATTTTTTTTCAGTGTTGAACTGATAGAAGAAGCTAGCAGTAATTACAAAGAGAGAGGATGACACGCTTATTCCCTATGCAGTTATATATTCACGATATTTACGTGTTTTCATGACGTTCGAATCATAGCTATATGAGTTTGGACACGTGGGTAATGTAATTAATCAGGTTCCTGACCATCTTTTAATATGTGTACAATTTACCACATCTTAAAAATCGCCATACAGTTTTCGACCTGTTAATTATCCGTAGACTTTACTGTACGGTAACAATGAATCTGACTTCCCATAAGTGACGAACACATACAAGTATCGACTTGCTTTTAATGTAATTAATTAACCTTCATTTAATATTTCCCACCTTTAAAATTTCTGAGAATAATAAGATCGAAATGACGATGTAAAAATTTGAGAAAAGCGTGTAAGATTCAACAGTTTCTTTTTATCTTTATGCACAGTTTAGTGTCTTTTAAGTAAACAGTTAAAGGACGTGACCATGTTGCCATCTTTTGGTATGTTTAAAGAGATTGCAGAATCTGTGTATTGCAGAGTTAAATATGCGGGTGCATCTGAAATGCATGGATTCATCGTAGACTACGATGATATACTTGCTGATATGAGTGGTTATGGAGCGATTACAATTGAATATGAGTCAATTCATAAATAAACTAATAATAATATCGCCATGCAAAAGAATATGAAAGTGAAATTGTTAAATATTACTACGCATCTACTGCAAAGCGAAAGCAATCTCGAGGACCCAAAATTCTCATTCTTAAAATACCTATATTGCCATTACTATACATCCCTCTGAAATTGACACTTTGCACAGTCTTTAATCATCAGCGGTTGTCTATCTGCGGCATCATCACTCGTTTCAAAACGTTTATTGACGACATGTGAGTGGTAAGCATGACCATACTTCTTCAATTTCACGTTCTGCAAACGTTGATATGAAATCTATAGGTAGACTCGATGTCTTTTGTTTCCATTAATGCAAGACGTTTCACTTCATAGTAAATTCTCATTGACCTTTGAAGAGATGCAGGCTTGTCTTGAAGATTTTACAGTATCCAATTTTAAAGCATTTTAACATTTTGTTTAGCACACTTTCCGTTAAATGTATGATTTTCGCAATTTATTGAAAAACGACGTTGTTGTTGTCCTATGAGTATCGGTAGAGATGGACATGCTAATATGTCTATGTCGACAACATTGTCAGTATCTAAAATTTCCTGCAACCTATGTCTTTTATTTGTCTGCGCCTTTTATGTATATCTTGTGAGCACATGTAACGATGTCCTCCAACGTTTCGTTGACTGCATCAAAGGGTATATCGCCCGATTCCCATCGTAGACCATGATAATTGTGTAATAACCAATTGTTTTACGTTACGTTTACAATAATGATTTGGAGATTCACATCGCACTAAACGTTGTTATATTTGACAGATTTTTGTTACTTCCACATTGTAATATTATTAATTAGTTAACTAAGTTATTCACGTACGAATACTATTGTTATATGTAGGTATTTTGTTAAATCTTTTGCCATAAGGAGAATGTCCTCCTATCCATCACACCTAGTGTAATACAAAAATACACAAGTCATTATATCAATAAATCATTTTCATAGTAATAAATTAACCTTTAAAAACTTCTTATGTTTTCACATCATGCACTAAAATTTCATAGTATTATTATTATTAACATTGAATCGTTTATAAAATGTGCGCATGTGATTCCGTAAAACATTAGTCATTTTGAAAGGAAAAGTGAAAAGTTCTCAATGACCTGTCTGTAAAGCTTCTGTCTTACTTCATGTTTCTTTTCGACAGTCCAAACACATCGGTACACAAACACACTTTCAATAATTATTGAATATTTTCTTATATAAGGGAGTAAATATTCAATAATTTTTTCGTACATAATGAAACAATTTAATATATACGATCATTATATAATTTTACTAAAACAAGCTTAATTGCGGTGTTTTAGAAATGTTGGTGACAAAAGTATGAATATGCAATTAAATGAATAATTTAACACGCGTATCTCTATCATTACGTTCAATTGTATCATTTTTTAATATTATAACACGTACATATTGACAATATTTAGAGACTGCACGTCAGACTTTTCATTATCACGTTTAGAATAAAATGTGGGTCAAAATTGACTCTTGCTCGTCATTAATTATAGGCATCTAGTACATCGGAGCTTTGAAACACCTTTACAATACGTTATATATTTTCTTAAATCTGAATGCATTCACGTTACTGATGACAATAATGCTTCTTTAGTTTCATCTTGACCAAAGGTGCAAACGCAAAAAATTGAGATCAGTACCATTAATTGCCAGTGTCTGAAATTTCTTACCCGCACCTCTCAAGGAGTTTCGTAAATTCTAGACAAAAGCATTCACAGTTATTAATATGATTCTTTATAAGTCATAAGTTTGCTGTCGACTAGATTCATAATAAACATATTATTTAATGTAGATCGGTAAGTGTCTAATTCCTTATCTTACATTTAATTCCTCACAATATTAAATATGTACCCTTCAAAATATCGTATTTTATTTTTGCTTATTGCATCTTGCAATATATCTGCTCGCACTCTCTATATTGCATTCCTTAATTTTAATATCAATGTGTTATTTAAATGTTTCACTTCAAATACTGATCCTACTGTCTTACTTCATTCTGTGCACACTTAAACGAGTAGTATATACGAATCATATGTATTTTTTAAAGTTACGTTCTAGCTGCTCAAGACATTAATTAAACCCTTACTAATCGTTAATAATAATTTTATAGACATTATTACTTTCCTACTATTACATTATACTCTCACTAATATTCTCCTAACATCATACATCTCAATCGTATTCACTATCAATATATGTAATATTTTGAATTTTCCATTTATATCTCATTAGCTTTCTTATATTATACGTTTATTTTGTGTTGTCTCTGCTCACATTCCTCACACTATTAATATTCCTTAACCTCTTTTATATATTTTCAATATTTCCATAGCACATACCTTTCGACTATGGCGTAATCGTGTAATATTCATATTTTAAAGATAAAAATTACAGCTACTTCAGATACTAACGAGCGGCTTACTAATAATTATGAATAACAATCAAAGGACATCATTTCCGTTATTTCGGCCGTCGAAGTCTTGGTTCTTTTATTTGTTTACGGCATTGTGTGCCCATTTCGTTTGCAACTGTAACCACTCCCTCTACCATTGGGTAAGTGGTTACAGGATCTCGTGTGACCTCAGTAGACGGAGAGATCCCAGTAGCACTGCTTTCTGCATTCGGCCTGCGATGGAATTTGCATGTTCTCGACAGGCCGGAATGCTTTTGATGTTTTGGAGGAAAGTTGGTCTCATTCCTCCCAGCACTCCAATTATTAGCACGACGAGCTTGATTTTGAATCCTCGATACAGCCTGCGAATCTCGAACAGGAGTTCCTGATATTTCATCCGTTTTTCGTCCTCTTTGCTGACTATATTTGTTTCTGCTGGTGCAGAAAACTCGATGACGAAGATGGATTTGTCATCGAAGTCAACAAGGACGATGTCAGGCTTATTGGCTGATATTTGCCTGCTCGTCGGGAATGAGTAATTCCAGTATATTCGGCAAGACTCATTCCCGACTACGGTTTCAATATCAGTGGGGACGTACGGCAAAACTGGTGTTGCATCAATACCATAAGTGCTGCGAAGATGGTAATACAGCACTCGAAGAGCCGCATTGTGACGTTCGATGTATGCTGAAACTGCATATATTGGACATGCTGCCAAAAGATGCATTAGTGTCTCAGCATGACATCTACACAATCTACAAAGCGTACTCTGTACCGCCTGGTGTAAGATGTTCTGGCGGTACGCTAAGGTATTGATGACCCCATCCTGGCACGTGAAGATAAAACCCTCGGTCTCGGATTTCAAGCCGGCTGATCTTAAGAAGGAGAAGGTCATCTCTGCCGACAAGCCAAGTTGTTGGACATTTCGAAAGAATTGTCCATGCAACGGCTTGTCGATATGCCTTCCCTCCAACATACGGTGTTGTTCCTTCCGTATGTTAGCCCTGAGACGCACTGGGCACAGATTGATGACTGATTCAGCTTCCTGTGCACCACTACGTCCCACGTTGAAAACCAGACCAAGGTTTCGCGCCGCTCGTTCCGCCGCGTTGTACAAAAACGCCCCCTTCCCCTGAATTTCATGCTGATGTACTAGAATCATCAGGGGATCCTCCGTTCGATTAATTAAGTCGCAAGCTGTTTCGAGGACCAATCGGTTATGCATACACTCCAGGCTTAAAAGGCCACGACCTCCCATATTTCGGGGCAAATACATTGGTTCCACGGAAGATCTTGGATGCAAACTGCGTTGCATACAAATCATCTTCCGTGTTCTTCGGTCAAAATCCCTTAGCTCGTCAACGTTCCACTTCAGTGCTCCAAAAGAATAGAGCACTGGAGATACGGCCAACATATTCGTGGCTGCCACCTTATTTCTCCCAGTCAATTCTGAGGCCCAGATCTGACGGAGAATGCCCCGGTATTTCTTAATGATGGTGGTTTTAGCAGCCTGCACATCCTGGACATGCCTTTGAGGTACGCCCAGGTATGTGTAGGCTTCTTCGGCGCTAAGGTGGCGGATGACATTTCCGTTGACGAGCTCCATATCGCTGTTATGGGAGCCTGACCTTCCTCTGTGCAAACGAACGACTGCACACTTGTCCAATCCGAATTCCATACCGATATCTCTCGAGTATGTGAGGGCGATGTTCAGAGATCGATGTAATTGATCTTCGCCTGATGCGTATAATTTAAGATCATCCATATAGAAAAGATGGGTGATCTTATGTACACGTTCACCAGGCGGTCCACACATGTACCCTTGAGATTTCCGGAGAGCAACGGATAGAGGCAATAGTGAGATGCAGAAGAGCAGAGGACTCAGAGAATCTCCCTGATAGACACCTCTTTGGAATTGAACTAGTCTAGACATGGTTCGACGCTTGCCCGATGTCATGACAAAGCGTGTTTTCCAAAGAGGCATCAGGTCTTCTACAATTCTCACTATGTTTGGGTGGACATGAAGGCGTTTGAGCAACAAGCTTAAAAGCTCGTGCGATGTTGAGTCATACGCCTTCGTGTAATCCAGCCAGGCTATCGACAGGTTACGCTTGTACTGGACTGCGTCATGACAAACACACCAGTCGATAAGCAAGTTGTCCTTGCAGCCGGATACACCCATTTTGCAGCCTCGTTGTTCTACTATCCGTTGCCACACCGGTTTCACGGATTTCTCAATACGTTCGTTCAAGATGTTAGTGAACAATTTGTATAACGTATTGAGACACGTGATCGGTCTATGGTTTCTCGGATCGGACAAGTCTCCCGATTTTGGGATCAGTGTCGTTCGGCCCTCCACCAGCCAGTGCGGAATGGGTTGGTCTCCATTTATATAAGAGGTGAATATTCGGGCAAGGTGTTGATGGACAGAAGTGAACTTCTTCCACCAATAGTTGTTAATTCCATCCCAGCCCGGCGAGGAGAAATTCCTCGCTCCTGTGATGGCATTTTTCACCTCTAATGCACTGACGGGTGGGCAATCTTCACTTTCTTGTGTGACTTCGTCGCACAACTCGGTGAAGATTTCAATACCTGGAGTGTCTGCATTAAGCCTAGATGTTTTCTCGTAGATGCTCCCCCAGAATTCCTGAACTGCGGTTATCGACGGAAACTCGCTTGAGGCTGCGATACGATGTTTGAAGAGGTTGGAAGGATTCGTCCAAAATATTGCATTTTGTCGAATTCCATCCTGCGTCTTTGCAGCCTCTTTTTGGCATCCGCCAAAACCCGAATTTTATCAGCCAAACGTTGCTTGATGTTGAGCAACTTCAGCTTGTTCAGTGTGTGATAGTACGTCCGCAGTTGTTGTGCGAACTTCTTGACTTTAGCCGTAAATGAACGGCCAGATGTTAAATAGTCGATCACACACTGAATTCGGGAAGCGAGTTTCTGTGTCAGTCGAATCTTGCCGTTCAATTGAGACATGCGTTTTGTAATCTGCCGACTCCCCGATATCTGTACCAGATTTCGCGGAATCACCAGATCACTTAAAGCCTCGTAAACGGCACAATTGACTTGCCACAGGTCGCAGTCATCTGGAAGAGCATTTAGAAGTAGGCTATTTGCTCTGTCTATTTCTCGTTGCTTAGGCAAAACTTTCGTTGTTAAATTCTGCCTAAACACGAGTGTCGTGCTTTCATAATGTGGAGCATCTCTCTCAGCACCGCGTACGGGCTCAGTTGTTATTGCCCGCACATCCGGAACCGGTTGACAGCTGGGAACAACGAAACCTGTCCGCCTCAGATAGGCCACATAATCTCTCAGTTGTTGTTGAGAAAAGCGATCTGCCAGTTCGGGATACGTTACTGCAAACCGACTGTGCATTCGCGCCATGTAGCCTCTCTGTTGCGGACAGCTCTCCTCGTAGCAGTGCATTAGATCTTGCCTGAGATCCTCCGTCCACTGAAATCGTCCGTGGGCATGTTGGGGTTGTTGTCCCGGGACACCCGTTTCGGCCCCTCCACCTCGGGACTGGGCTGCATCCGAAGCAGCCAGATGGTCAGGAGCCCTGCGCGTTGCATTTCTTGTAACCGCATGTGCAGGGAGTAGGGTGGTTGGCCCTACCCCCCGTTGTTATGCCTCTCTCGTTTGTCTCTTACCTAGCCATCTATTGGGGGTGGTTACCCAATCTCTGGCAAGGTTGCTAAGAGTCCAGGGCCCACCGGCTTTAATAAGCACACGTGGAGGTGAGAGTAGGCCATTTGGGAAGATAGGCTAAGATGCGGCTTTTTGCATAGCCGCATTGTGTTACGCATCATTCCCTTCAGTAAGAATTAAGAAGCATAGCAAATTTTAATTTTTTGTTTTTAAATTTTTTCTTCATTGTATACAAAAAAAATTTTTTTTATTTTTAATTTTATTATTATTTTTTATTTTATTATTATTTTTTATTTAATTCAAATATTTTGTAACTTTTTTTAGTTGATATAATAATCTTAAGAAAGTTGTTCTCAAGCGGTCACCTATCCAAGTAGTGTTCCCCATCAAGAATACTTGACGAGAAACAACGATCGCGCGCGACACCGACCACTGGTCTACCACTGTCGATCACTATCAGTAACGTAATATCCTATTTCTGTTACACATTACAATTTTTAAAAATTCTTAATTATCTCAAAAACGGCCAGAGATAAGCAAAATATGACAAAATTTTGGAGGCTATCAACAGGGGGGATCCCATTGAGTCGGTTAATGCGTATATACGAACGAATTTTGAAAATTAGCGAAACTGAACATTTTCAAAATTTTCAAATATCTCGAAAACGGCAAGAGATAAGTAAAATCTGACAAAATTTTGGGGGTGTATCGATAGGGGGGATGACCTGGAGTTGATTAATTCATACATGCAAACAGATTTTTGAAATTTGCAAACCTGAAAATTTTTAAAATTCTCAAATATCTCGAAAATGGCAAGACATAAGCGAAATCTTGATAGTAAAACAAAAATTGCTGGGATACACACACATGCGCGCGCGCGGACACACGCGCGTAGTGTTTTGTTCTTCAAGTGGTCTGTTCCATAGTTTTCGTTGTCCAGGTGTTCCGCACCATAGTTTTCCGCCGTCTCTAGGTCGACTGCTCCATAGTTTTCGGTATCTAGGTGGTCCGCTCCATAGTTTTCGTTGTCCAGGTGTTCCGCACCATAGTTTTTCGCCGTCTAGGTCGACCGCTCCATAGTTTTCGATATCCAGGTGGTCCGCTTTATAGTTTTCGTTGTACAGATGTTCCGCCCCATAGTTTTTCGCCTGGACGGTGAAAAACTACGGTGCGGAATACTTAGACACCGAAAACTACGGAGCGGTCGACCTGGACGGCGTAAAACGACGGTGCGGAATACCTAAACATCGAAAACTATGGAGTTGTCGACCTGAACGGCAAAAAACTACGGGGAGGAATACCTAGACACCGAAAACTACGGAGCGGTCGACCTGGATGGCGAAAAACTACGGTGCGGAATACCCAGACACCGAAAACTACGGAGCGGTCGACCTGGACGTCGAAAAACTACGGTGCGGAATATCTAGACACCGAAAACTACGGAGCGGAATACCTAGACACCGAAAATTGCGGAGCGGTCGACCTGGACCGTAATATAAAAATTACATTTTGATTCGTTTTGATAGAATTTCTATAAATTTTTAGGATACATAATGATAAAAGTGAAATGAGATACATTTGGATTGATTCTCTATACACGATTGGGATAGAAATTTATTAATTTTATCTAATGGATAGAAAAATGTTAACATTGGCTTTACTTGAAGTATTCAGATAGGATAAGAATTGATAGATTTACATTATGTGCCAAAAATAGGATTCAAAAGCATACGAATCACGCAGAATTTCTATACTTTTCTATGCCTTTCTATCTTCCTTTTCGAGTAGGGAAGAATCATATTAATAACTGTGAATGCTTTTGCCTAGAATTTACGAAACTCCTTGAGAGGTGTGGGTAAGAAATTTCAGACACTGGCAATTAATGGTACTGATCTCAATTTTTTGCGTTTGCACCTTTGGTCAAGATGAAGCTAAAGAAGCATTATTGTCATCAGTAACGTGAATGCATTCAGATTTAAGAAAATATACAACGTATTGTAAAGGTGTTTCAAAGCTCCGATGTACTAGATGCCTATAATTAATGACGAGCAAGAGTCAATTTTGACCCACATTTTATTCTAAACGTGATAATGAAAAGTCTGACGTGCGGTCTCTAAATATTGTCAATATGTACGTGTTATAATATTAAAAAATGATACAATTGAACGTAATAATAGAGATACGCGTGTTAAATTATTCATTTAATTGCATATTCATACTTTTGTCACCAACATTTCTAAAACACCGCAATTAAGCTTGTGTCAGGAATTCGTTGAGGTATGCGGACAGAAAAGTAGGCGACTGTTAATATGAAAACAAATATATATATTAACTGTATAAAAAGTACAAAGTTTTCTCGACTCGAGTGCGGCAGACGCCGATGCGCACAGTCGAGCGGGAGACGACGAAGTATATCGCTGGCGCGAGAGAAGGTGGCGCGTTGGCAGTTCCCCTTCTCTTACCTAGCGCTATGGGTCTCGGGCAGACCCCGCTCATGGAAGGTTCTAGACGCTTCGAAATATTCTAGATGCTTGCGCGCGGTTTTTCTCGGAAACGAATCTTTTTTTTTTTCTCTTCCTTTCTTTTTTTTCTTACAGATCGGCTATCCTGACGTTTGATCGGTCGATTGAAAATTCATTAAACGAGCTTGATCCTGTAGTCGTGCATCCGTGACCCCCTCTATGACGTAATCAATTATTTTTTCGCTCACAATCGGTACTCGATTGGCTAGAATGATTTTGTCGTGAAAATAATCACAGAACGCTTCATCTGTACACCACACTCGCGATTCGAATTCTCTCCGCAATGCCAATTTTCCTGGACGATGATCGAACATTTGTCGTATTTCTTTTATCAAATCGGCGACACGTAAATTCAAATGTTCTGCCTTAGAATGGAACCAGTTCAAGGCGCGTCCTTTCAAACGTGAACTAATCAAAATTCGAACAGAATTATCGTCCAAATGATAAGCGTTTATCAAAAATTCAAGCTGCTGCTTCCATGTCAAAAAGGTATTGTCACTACTATCGAATTCACCTAATAGATCCTTTATCGAACGAAGCACATTCGTCGACGACGTCGATTCGATTGAAGACGCATTACTCGACGATCGTTGAGTTCTAGAAAGTTCTCTTTCCTTTTCCAGAAGCTCTCGTTCTCTTCGTAACAGTTCCTTCTCGCGACGAACTAATTCTAGTTCTTTTTCTGCAGATGTCGCTGCGGTCTCGTCACCTCTATTCCGAACGTCTTCTGGTGCTCTATTCTGCCTTTCACCAAGCTTTATCCATATTCCTGGATCGGCTTCTTCTAAGCGAGTCATCAATTCGCTCGTTAATCCTGCAGTCGGTAAATTCAACTCGGCCAACGCTGCTTTTAACTCCGCCACCAGGAAATGATTGCCGTTTAGAGCCGACGCCATCTTGTGTTACGCGCACCAAGAAAATCAGACAAAAGACACACTTTTCTATTCTGGATTTTCCACGGCTTCCTGTCTAGCTCACACAGAACTTCTCGAAAGAACACAAAACCTTTCGGACACACAGCCGAAAAATGGAATTTCACGTAGGACACACACGAACCGATCACGCGTGCCGAATTCCCGGTTTTCCTTTGTCCTTTTTCCGACTCGTCGCAGTCTCTTTGTTTCAACGCCCTTTCGTATCGCGCTTTTCGAATCCCGCTTTCCGTATCCCACTTTTGAAAACTGTCAGGAATTCGTTGAGGTATGCGGGCAGAAAAGTAGGCGACTGTTAATATGAAAACAAATATATATATTAACTGTATAAAAAGTACAAAGCTTTCTCGACTCGAGTGCGGCAGACGCCGATGCGCACAGTCGAGCGGGAGACGACGAAGTATATCGCTGGCGCAAGAGAAGGTGGCGCGTTGGCAGTTCCCCTTCTCCTACCTAGCGCTATGGGTCCCGGGCAGACCCCGCTCATGGAAGGTTCTAGACGCTTTGAAATATTCTAGATGCTTGCGCGCGGTTTTTCTCGGAAACGAATCTTTTTTTTTCTCTCTTCCTTTCATTTTTTTCTTACACTTGTTTTAGTAAAATTGTATAATGATCGTATATATTAAATTGTTTCATTATGTATGAAAAAATTATTGAATATTTACTCCCTTATATAAGAAAATATTCAATAATTATTGAAAGTGTGTTTGTGCACCGATGTGTTTGGACTGTCGAAAAGAAACATGAAGTAAGATAGAAGCTTTACAGCCAGGTCATTGAGAACTTTTCACTTTTCCTTTCAAAATGACTAATGTTTTACGGAATCACATGCGCACATTTAAAGAAAATTAATCTATGCATGTCTTCATGTTGAATTGTTGTTTAGTCTTATATTTCATATACGGTAGTAATCTTGTTAAGTGATAATGTATGAAAACATCAGTTCTATAAACGATTCAATATTAATAATAATAATACTATGAAATTTTAGTGCATGATGTGAAAACATAAGAAGTTTTTAAAGGTTAATTTATTACTATGAAAATGATTTATTGATATAATGACTTGTGTCTTTTTGTATTACACTAGGTGTGATGGATAGGAGGGCATTCTCCTTATGGCAAAAGATTTTACAAAATACCTACATATAACAATAGTATTTGTACGTTAATAACTTAGTTAACTAATTAAGATTACAATGTGGAAGCGACAAAAATCTGTCAAATATAACAACGTTTAGTGCGATGTGAATCTCCAAATCATTATTGTAAACGGAATTAAATAGTCATGTCGGTTACGCTACATACAATTTCGAATCAAGAGGTATACCATTCGTTAGTATTAAAATACATTTACGCTTGTACTGGTTGGGTTTTCCGAATGAATTTCATTCCATAGTCGTGTGAATGTTACAACAAAAGAATGTGCATACGACTCGATTTGATGTAAGAGTATTCGTATACATGCAACAAGTCGGTAGCTAATGAATGAGAGAGAGAGAGAGAGAGAGAGAGAGAGAGAGAGAGAGAGAGAGAGAGAGAGAGAATGATCGACAATTAAAGATGACAGTTCGAAAATAAAATTCAATACGAATAAGGCGACCTTGTGTGGGCTATGGGACACGGTTCTAATGTGAAGGAATTTGTTATTATCATAATGATAAATACTTTGTTGTCTTTCGTTTTGTTTTGCATTTACAGAAAGAAAGATGTAATGTAGATAAGATGACTTAGACCATGTAAGATTTATGCATGGACTGACTTTAAGATGTAATCATTTTAATTATTTGATTTAAGACTGCAGTATATCGCGATTTAATATACATACAAAAATTAATTGTTTAAACGATGTCAAGTTAATGACTGAACATATTATAAACCAACCGAAACCTGTATTCATACGTCTATGCACATTTCAATTAGATCGAATATCGTAGAAAAGATTTATTCAATTGTGAAAGTGCGGTGACCATCATACTGGTGCTAGTACTTGAAACGATTTAATATTGCGTTTAACTTCTTCATCATCTGAGTATCGTAACTCGCAAACTATCGAAAACGAACACGTATGGGACCATCTATCCTAATCTCGAGAGGAACATCGGATGATACCGAGAGGGATCTAATGACCATGAAAATTATCTGTTTTTGTTACACTCTGACTCGATTTCCGATTCATAGGATTTGACGAAGAGATACTACGATGTAGAGAGAAAGGTACGACGTATATCCATGAATTAGAGGCACCACGCCATATGTGGAAGTGGCAAAGAGTGTATGTGAGAGAGAATGATGCGTCAATTAATGAAGGGGACAAGCAAATCAGTATTAGGTACTAGAATACTTCCCCGGACCTGGTAATCGGTTTATACCGAAGAAAATGTGCATTATGGATATTTCCGTTGTAAAGTACGTTTTGAACGTAAAACAATTGGTTATTGCACAATTATCATGGTCTACGATGGGAATCGGGCGATATACCCTTTGATGCAATCAACGAAACGTTGGAGGACATCGTTACATGTGCTCACAAGATATACATAAAAGGCGCAGACAAATAAAAGATATAGGTTGCAGGAAATTTTAGATGCTGACAATGTTGTCGACATAGACATATTAGCCTGTCCATCTCTACCGATACTCATAGGACAACAACAACGTCGTTTTTCAATAAATTGCGAAAATCATACATTTAACTGAAAGTGTGCTAAACAAAATGTTAAAATGCTTTAAAATTGGATACTGTAAAATCTTCAAGACTAGCCTGCATCTCTTCAAAGGTCAATGAGAATTTACTATGAAGTGAAACGTCTTGCATTAATGAAAACAAAAGACATCGAGTCTACCTATAGATTTCATATCAACGTTTGCAGAACGTGAAATTGAAGAAGTATGGTCATGCTTACCACTCACAATGCATATGCATCCAGATTTACGTGAATGTCGTCAATAAACGTTTTGAAACGAGTGATGATACCGCAGATAGACAACCGCCGATGATTAAAGACTGTGCAAAGTGTCAATTTCAGAGGGATGTATAGTCATGGCAATATAGGTATTTTAAGAAGATGGCAACATGGTCACGTCCTTTAACTGTTTACTTAAAAGATACTAAACTGTGCATAAAGATAGAAAGAAACAGTTGCATCTTACACGCTTCTCTTAAATTTTTACATCGTCATTTCGATCTTATTATTCTCAGAAATTTTAAAGGTGGGAAATATTAAATGAAGATTAATTAATTACATTAAAAGCAAGTCGATACTTGTATGTGTTCGTCACTTATGGGAAGTCAGATTCATTGTTACCGTATAGGAAAGTCTACGGATAATTAACAGGTCGAAAGCTGTATGGCGATTTTTGAGATGTGGTAAATTGTACACATATTAAAAGATGGTCAGGAACCTGATTAATTATATTACCCACGTGACCAAACTCGTATAGCTATGATTCGAACGTTATGAAAACACGTAAATATCGTGAATAGATAACTGCATAGGGAATAAGCGTGTCATCCTTTCTCTTTGTAATTACTACTAGCTTCTTCTATCAGTTCAACACTGAAAAAAAATGTTCACCGATTTTCATGGTGCACATATGCATTCCTACTGTACAGAGACTAATCGCGGCATTTGTTTGGCGCTGGTTTCGTCTTTTTTGATCACGGTACCTGTATATTGCAGGCACAGAACATAGGTAGCTACCAAATAATGTGAAGTAATGAATACAATGTATGCCGGTAACCAAAATACATATATTCTAGGCACTAAACTTTTTATGGCTTCTAGGAATTAATAGTTTCAGGTACAATCACAGAAGATGGTGCTGATTGCATGATTATTTTGGGGTAAATTAGTTACGTCACTGATTTTGACGATGAAAAATGTTCTCCGTGTATATTATACATTTTACTACACGCTATTCGGATTATGTGAGATTTATTACTATTTCAATATTATTATTAATTATTTATTTATTTATTAATGCTACTTTTGTTAACGAAGGGGTGAGTTGGCCTACAGGTGGCCCGCCGGGTCATGCCTAGATAAAATACGGAACTGAGTTCATCTCCTTTCTATTATGGCAGAGGTTGTCTAAATTTGGAAAAGAGAAAATGTGTCACTTGGCATATCTTTTGATGAAATTGCGCAATGCCTTTAAACGCGTCTGAACCTGTATACATGGAAAAATATATGGTGAAAATGATCGGCGGGTAATCGGCGATGACGATGACCGTGAAAACGGTATAATGCTAAAGTTAATGGATCTAACAAAAATTATAATATAAATATATATAAATACGGTTCCTAGCCTACGCTGTATTTCCATATAGGCATCGAGAAGCGACTATGATGTAGCATTAGCTACCCTTTAATGAATTGCTTTTGCATTTTTTCGACATTCCTCACATGACAATACTAATGTGTAACAGCCAGTACTTGTCAATATTTATGATCTAATTTCTTAAGACCACGCATTAGAAAGTAGAAAGGGTAAGTTCGCCCGGGCTGAAATCGAAAAACGCATGCCCATCTACTGTTTCATGGTTTATGAAGTAGTCGTTTATGAACGAGTTTATATATTACACAAAAGATGGTGCCAACATCGCCCATTTCATTCATAAATCGTCAGTTCCCTGTACGTATACGTCAAGACACTCTAGACGTTAAGGCGGAGTGCTACAAAATTGGATTTTTCAAGTAAGTGTCTGTAAAAAGTTGTATATCATTCCTTCCATAAACAAAGATTACAAGTGGTTTAGCATCCGTTTGAGTATTTAATTTTTTAAAGAATTTCCTCCCCTAAATCAATTACTTATATCTTTACCTTATTTTCATGTGATTGATCGATAATCTGTTGCCCAAGTCTGATTTGGAGACATCGTTTCACCCAAAGCAGCCTCTGTTTAGTCAATCGATGTTTCAATTTCTATACTTCGTTCCCCTGGTGAATTGGTTCAGCCAGCATAAAAGAAAGTGGTTGAGCTACCAACCTGTTAACATGACACCTGAATTCACCCCTCCGGTGAGTTGAGTTCTTAACGGACCTGACACTAATCAAAACTAATTATAATCTCCTATCACTCTTCAAATCAACAAAAAACTTTCATCGTCAAAAATAAATTCATTATAATCTTCTATCGGTCTTAAAATCATCAAAAAACTTTATACGTCAAAAATAAATTAATTACAATCTTTTGCAGGTCTTAAAATGAACAAAAAACTTTATACGTCAAAAATAAATTAATTACAATCTTCTGCAGGTCTTAAAATGAACAAAAAACTTTTACAGAAGACGCTACTGAGGATCAATTTTCCAACTTCATTCGAGAATCCATCGAAAAGATTGACAAAATCAATTCATTCTTAATGGCCAATCCTCACATTCCCAATGGGATGAAGATATCGTTGGAGACAATTATTCATTGCATCACGGTACAGAGGGTTACAGCTGCTCACAGATTAATTAGCGTATCTCAATGATCTCCAATAGAGACAAAACCGCCGAGTCCCTTCACCCAAGACCATTTTGAAAATAACGTAGAAAAGCAGCTAAGCAAGTCTCAACGCGTTCAAAAGACCTGGCGCCGACCCCCTAATATTTTTATAAAAATGTCCTGCCTTTAGATGGTCATTGCAAACGGCCTCTTAAGAGAAAGGGTAAGTTCGCCCGGGCCGAAATCGAAAAACGCATGCCCATCTACTGTTTCATGGTTTATGAAGTAGTCGTTTATGAACGAGTTTATATGTTACACAAAAGATGGTGCCAACATCGCCCATTTCATTCATAATTTTTGGGTTTACTACGCTACCCACATGGACCTGAGAGCTTAGTTTATCTGTGTGTGTGACCTCATTTGCCTCCCTGACAACTCCGATTCCCAGGAGATGATCTACAAATCTGTTGATGATGCCGTCGGTATACTTCGATCCCCTGGTGAATTGGTTCAGCCAGCATAGAAGAAAGTGGTTGAGCTACCAACCTGTTAACATGATACGTGAATTCGCCCCTCCGGTGAGTAGAGTTCTTAACGGACCTGACACTAATCAAAACTAATTATAATCTCCTATCACTCTTCAAATCAACAAAAAACTTTAGTCGTCAAAAATAAATTCATTACAATCTTCTGCAGGTCTTAAAATCAACAAAAAACTTTATGCGTAAAAAATTAATTAATTACAATCTTCTATCGGTCTTAAAATTATCAAAAAACTTTATGCGTCACGAATAAATTAATTACAATCTTCTACTGGTCTTAAAATGAACAAAAAACTTTAGTCGTCAAAAATAAATTCATTACAATCTTCTGCAGGTCTTAAAATGAACAAAAAACTTTACAAGTCAAAAATAAATTAATTACAATCTTCTATCGGTCTTAAAATCATCAAAAAACTTTATATGTCAAAAATAAATTAATTACAACTTTATTTATTTATTGAGATCAACGGCACAGATGTGCCTTTTACAACAATGTGCCTCGTGGCACTAAATCTGTACAAGTTATGGCGATAACAAAAAATAACGAATATTTTGTATAATATATAATAACAACTAATTTTAAGACTAAAGCTAATTAAACAGGAAAACAAATTTTAAACTAAAAGTTGAAGTAAGTCTTCTTATTGTCGATTTGAACGGAAGTAAACCTAAGTTGCGTACATTGTGCGGTAACATATTCCATTCTCTTTTAACTCTCGGAATAGTCGAGAAAAAGCCGTAATTAGTTTTATGGAGATCCTCGCTGACAGGTCTAAAAGAGCATAGGCTATGTGAGACTACTCGATGTTGAAATAAATTAAATATAACGGGACTACGGTTAAATTGACAATATTATAGGCCAAAAGTAAATCATGGTAACTGTGTAAGGATTTTACAGTAGGGAGATTGAAAGCGGTTGCATGATGTTGATAATCGTGGTCAAAAATATGCATTGGGCAACCAGATTTGAAGGAAAGATCTAATTAAATTGCGCTGAACCGATTCCAGATGAGAAATTTCTTGTGCTGTATAGGGTGATCAGATTGACGAGCAATAAAAAAGATTTGGCAAAATTATACTGCGATATAAGTGAATAATAGTGTCGACATTTTTAAAGTTCTTAGTAGTTCTCTTTAAGAATCCTAACATAGACAGAGACTTAATATCAACCAAATTTATGTGAGCAGAGAACTTAAGAGAGCTGTCGAAAATGACTCTTAAATCCTTAATAGTAGAGACCGCTTCGAGTGATTGCCCACCAATAGAATACGTAAATTCTGTTGGCTTATTACCTCGATGAAAAGAAATACTCTTGCATTTTTTATATTTAAGTATAACCTATTATTCTGTACCCAGTCTTTTAGAGAGCTTAAAGTATCTTGTAACAATGAAGCTTCTTCATGCGTGTTGATAATTGAATAGATTTTTATATCATCAGCATATATCAACATCTTGCAACCGGAAGCCGAAAAAACGATATCGTTGATAAATAATATAAATAAAAGTGGTCCAAGGTGTGAACCTTGAGGAACGCCAGATATGGCTACAAAGGAGTAAGAAATTATACTATTCACTCTGACGAATTGCTCTCTATCCAATATAAATGAAGCAATCCATTTAAGAATATTCCCTCTAATGCCCAAGTCAAAAAGCTTACGAAGCAGTAGACGATGGTCAAAAGAGTCGAAAGCTTTGGAGAAATCCAGGCAGATTGAATCAACTTGCCTGGAGCTCTCCAGTGCTCTGGTGATGTAATCCGTATACAAAAGCAAATTCGTTAGTGTTGATTTACCCTTTACAAAGCCGTGCTGTTCTTCGATAATCAATGAAGCAAAAACTTCCATACATTTATCAGTAATTATAGAGTCCAATAATTTAGAAAGAACGCTAATAACTGAAATCGGTCTATAGTCGCATACGTTCCGTTTATTACCACTCTTAAATATAGGCGTGATATACGATTTCTTCCAAATTTTTGGCAAACGCCCTATCTGCAATGATTTGTTAAAAATAGCTAATATTGGATTAAATAGTGGATTTATACAACGCTTTATAAAATTGGAGGGTAATAAATCCGGACCAAAGCTGTATTTGTCCTCGACTTTGCTTAAGGCACGCAATATGTCCTCTTTGGAGATCAGACTGCAGGTTTGAGTCATTCCAAAGCTTATGAGCTTGTTTTTTTGACCTTATTAAGTCTTTAAGTTCCCTGGAATACCACACAGGAAAATCAGATGAGAAAACTCGCTTAGAATGAACATGATTATTAATAATCCCATATATAGAACTGTAGAAAGCATGAATATTGTCATCGATATCAGACTGAGATAAGATATCAGTCCAATCAACGTTTGATAGAGATAAATTAATATTATCGAAATTGGCATTGCGGAAGTCCCACTGAGAACTATGGAATGGTACTGAACTGATCTCTAGAGTCAGCTAAGGCGAAGAATCCAGGAGGATGATGAACCTCTATTGGTACTAAAAAATCCGAAGCGGCATATTACATAGCTTTCCATTAGCTCCAAAAGCGATGTCCAACGAGTAGTTTTTGGAGAGATGATCAGGGAAAAACTGATGAAGTCCATGAACAGAAGCAAAGTCACCGATAATCGTAGCGCTGTCACGAACACTTCATTGTGGGTGGTTACAGCTATAGAAACCCGATGACAGATTCCACGAAGTTAACAGCAGGTTGTAATCACCGAACAAGTATAGTTCAGATTCAGCGTTATCGAACAAATCTGACACAGTCTGAACATCTGTCGTCAAGTTGTTACTTGTAACAAAAATAAATAGGTTTTTCTCCCTGTGATTTATATCATTTAATTCTAAAATGGTATTGCTAACGATGGACATTAAATTAGTATCGGTTAAAGTGCCTAACTCTTGCATTTTATTATCAAGTTTTTTTAAATCGGAGTCAAGATTATTGATACGTTCGGCTACTTGCGTTTGCTCACTCTGAATATCTGATTCCAAACGTGTTACATTGCTTACTATACTCGGTAAGATATTTTTCTGCAATATTTTTATCTTGTTTAAAGCCTTGCTTACGTCTTGTCGCAACGAGTTCACTTCAGCGGATGTGGCAACTCGTTTCAAAGATTCTTGTATATTGATGATAACTTCTTTGATTGTAGGATCGCCTTCATTACCAGATTCGCGGCACTCTTTGCATTTATAAACGAGTCGAGGTTTTTAAAAAAAAAACTTTATACATCAATAGTAATTAATTTATATATTTTAATTCTCAACTCAGAGCCTAAGATATAAGAAATGTTCAATATACAGTTTTTATTCGTAATTTGTGTGTTTTATCTCATATTGATAATCATCGTCCACTGTTCAGATATTTTAATTTTTGTCTTTTTTGGTTTTTTAATTTCTTGTTCATCTTCCTTATCTTCATTTTGTTCCTGGTTTAATTTTTTATTCATTTCACCAGCCTTTCCCAATCTTTACTTGCTTTTCTTCAGCTCCTCCAATCACATGAATTTCCTAAAGGAACTTTTCTTAGAATAGAACATGTTTAAAGTTTTAATGTCTAAGAAAAGGTTCTTGAAGAGAATTCTAGGAAAATTTAATTTGGTTAAAACACTTCATTGGGATAAGCTGAAAAGAAAACGAAATAACCAATGGAAAAGGCTGGTGAAATTAATAAAAAATTAAACTATGAAAAAACGGGAAACAAGGAAAATGAACAAAATGTTAAAAAACCTAAAAGACCAAAACTAAAATACTCAAATACTGGGCGGATATTTGATGGTTATAGATATGAAATTAAAGATACAAATGCCAAAGGAAAATTGTAAGTGTTTGAATGTTTATAATATTTTAGGCTTTGAGTAAAGAATTAAAATATAGAAATTAATTCTTTTTTTTGTTTCAATCTAGAATTTTAAGATGCTACAACAGGGAGCACTGTTGTGCAAAAGGGTTCCTTACAGGCGAAATTGTACTATTGTACTGCAAACACAGCGAATCCTGTAAAAGATTGAGCGAGGACCAAATTCTGGCAGAAGAGTTCAAAGTGTCCTTGGTCAAAAGAGCCAAGACCGAGGGTACAACGTACCGAACTATCTACCGGCAGCAGGCGCTGCAACCGCAGTGAGATAATTAAATATTTGTAAAGTATTGTGTACAAACAATCTTTCTTTATTTTATCGGTCTTAAAATGAACAAAAAACTTTATACGTCAAGAATAAATTAATTATAATCTTCTATCGGTCTTAAAATCATCAAAAAACTTTATGGCGGCGTTTTTGGAGTTGGAGAAGCACACCGAAGTGCTCCATAAATTTATGGGGCTTGCCTTATTGCCGCCAGCTAGGATAGACGAGGGACTAGATGCTTTGGTTGCATCTCTACCAAAAGAAATCCATTGCATCTGGGAAAGCTTTATCAGCTATTACCGGAAGTAATGGATTCGATTGGTGAAGCCACGTTCATTCAGCGTCTTTGGACTGGAACATCGCACCAACAACGCCTTAGAACCATACCATCATATTCTAGGCGTTGTTGTGAAGGCAAATCCAACGGTGGACCAGTTCATAGGTAAATAAATTATTTATTTTATTGTATGTACAGTCAATAATGAATTAACATTTGTTTACATGCATTCCAGACAAGCTGAAGAATGTGGTTTTCGGGGATGCAAACCTTAAGCGATTGCAGCAGGAAATGAGCCCGGAAAAGACCCGATTGTCACCTTTACAAGTTATGAAAGAGGAGTCGATCAAGTTATTCTGGAACGTCTCAAAAAGCCAAAGCCCAGTTATAAAACTGGTGGAAATGGCGTTCCAATTAATTGGGTTCAATTGGGACAAACTGGAGGGTAATATTAATATACTAATTCTTAGCAGACTGCTATTTTCATATTATGTGTTACTGAAACTTACGTATACAAAATTCTTTTCAGCGTTCACGGAACAACTTGACGACCTCCTGACTCAATTGGCGTTTTCTCCGTCCTCAGATTCTGCTGCTGGCCCTTCGTCATCCAGCTGGTACTGCGGACCACCAGATGCAAATGTATCCTCCATGTTGCAGGAGTAATGCATTGCAAAGGTATCAAATAGAAATTTACACTATATATTCAATATTATAAAATTACAGTATGTCATTTATTGTTTTCTTTCTAACAGACTTACATGTGATCAAGGATGGGTAGATGGGTGAACAACATGTCCACGAGGCCGTTTCATCAACTCGACGCAATAAAATGAAGATAGTTTTTTTTTTAATTTGAATTTGAATGTATTTAACAGGTGTAATAAAAACTTGACGCTGTTTGTAGACCTGTTTTTAAACCTAATTACAAACTAAAACTTATCAACTAACTTAACCCTAAAATTTCATCGCGATTTTACAATTATTTACTTAATATATATTTCTTGCCTCTTAAGTGTTATAGGTGTTTTCATTTGTATTGTTTAATATCCAAGTCTTAATTAATCTCTTATTTATATTTTTGGTTGTACATAGCTCTTTTAAGTCTTCACTCAATGAATTATATAATTTACACGCCATATAATTGTAACATTTTTGACCAACTTTCTTCTTTTTTTTCGGTATTTCTACTAGTTTTCTTCTCGTATTTGTAATGTTATTTCTATTTTTATTTTTTAGTTCTTCGTACATAAAAATTGATAGCTTTTTCATGATAAAATTGCCTTATATTCAAAAGGTTTTCTTCTTTCATTACTACACTTACTGAGTCTCGCATACTTTTATTGTACATTATTTTTATTACTTTATTCTGTAAAATTTGGATATATTTCATAATATTACTATAAATTCCCCCCCCCCCATGCCAATATTCCATATGTCGCGGAAGATATGAAAAGAGCATAGTATAATATTTTCATTTGATTTATATTTAGTAATTTTTTTAATTTCCGAAATGCAAAGAGTAAGTACCTTGTTTTTTTCAATATTTTTTTCGTGTTCTCATCTCATCCCATACACTCATCTATATACACGCGTAAATTTGTATAATTTACTCTTCTTACATTTTCACAGCCACATTGGTCATTTTTTGTACACTTAAGATTATGTATCATTATATTTACAGATTTTGGTATACTATCTTTATAATTCCCAAATGTTATAAAAGTTGTTCTTTTTTTACATTCAGTGATAGTTTGTTTATAATTAACCAATTTGCTACAACATTCATTTGGGTATTAGCTTTAAGTGTTGTGTCTTTCCACGTTTTACCAGAACATAATATTACTGTTTCATCTGCGAATGCTATTATTTCACCGTTTGTAAGTGTAGTGAGCAAATCGTTAATATAAATATTAAACAAGATAGGACCCAAAACTGTACCTTGTGGCACTTCACATTTGACATATTCCGTATCACCCTTACAATCGTTTATCTTAACAATTTGCTGCCTATCTGATAAATAATTCTTTAAGAGCTTATACATATGTCCTCTGATACCAAGATGATATATTTTTTTGTAATAGTATGTCATGGTTAACTGTATCAAAGGTGTTTTAATTTTTTATATTTTATTAACTTGTATAATAATTTTAAGTGAAGAAAAAGAAGTGGCAAAGCCCTTGAATTTTATATTTGAAATAGCATTTGTGTTTGGTGAATAAAGTTTATTGTTGATTTCAAGACCGATAGAAGATTGTAATTAATTTATTTTTGACGACTAAAGTTTTTTGTTCATTTTAAGACCTGCAGAAGATTGTATTGAATTTATTTTTGACGTGTAAAGTTTTTTGATGATTTTAAGACCGATAGATGATTGTAATTAATTTATTCTTGACGTATAAAGTTTTTTGATGCTTTTAAGACCAATAGAAGATTGTAATTAATTTATTTTTTACGATGAAAGTTTTTTAGGAGATTATAATGAATTTATTTTTGACGAGTAAAGTTTTTTGTTCCTTTTAAGACCTGCATTTATTTTTGACGACTAAAGTTTTTTCATGATTTTATGACCGATAGAAGATTTTAATTAATTCATTTTTGACGTATGAAGTTTTTGCTTTATTGATTATCGAAGAACAGCACGGGTTTGTAAAGGGTGAATCAACAGTAACGAATTTGATTCTGCCTGGATTTCTTCAAAGCTTTCGACTCTATTGACCATGGTCTACTGCTTCGTAAGCTTTTTGACTTGGGCATTAGAGGGAATATTCTTAAATGGATTGCTTCATTTATATTGGATAGAGAGCAATTCGTCAGAGTGAATAGTATAATTTCTGGCTCCTTTGTAGCCATATCTGGCGTTCCTCAAGGTTCACATCTTGGACCACTTTTATTTATATTATTTATCAACGATATCGTTTTTTCGGCTTCCGGTTGCAAGATGTTGATATATGCTGATGATATAAAAATCTATTCAATCATCAACTCACATGAAGAAGCTTCATTGTTACAAGATACTTTAAGCTCTCTAGAAGTCTGGGTACAGAATAATAGGTTATACTTAAATATAAAAAATGCAAGAGTATTTCTTTTTATCGCGGTAATAAGCCAACATAATTTACGTATTCTATTGGTGGGCAATCACTCGAAGCGGTCTCTACTATTAAGGATTTAAGAGTCATTTTCGACAGCTCTCTTAAGTTCTCTGCTCACATAAATTTGGTTGATATTAAGTCTCTGTCTATATTAGGATTCTTAAAGAGAACTACTAAGAACTTTAAAAATGTCGACACTACTATTCACTTATATCGCAGTATAATTTTGCCAAATCTTTTTTATTGCTCGTCAATCACCCTATACAGCACAAGAAATTTCTCATCTGGAATCGGTTCAGCGCAATTTAATTAGATCTTTTCTTCAAATCTGGTTGCCCAATGCATATTTTTTACCACGATTATCAACATCATGCAACCGCTTTCAATCTCCCGACTGTAAAATCCTTACACAGTTACCATGATTTACTTTTGGCCTATAATATTGTCAATTTAACCGTAGTCCCGTTATATTTAATTTATTTCAACATCGAGTAGTCTCACATAGCCTATGCTCTTTTAGACCTGTCAGCGAGGATCTCCATAAAACTAATTACGGCTTTTTCTCGACTATTCCGAGAGTTAAAAGAGAATGGAATATGTTACCGCACAATGTACGCAACTTAGGTTTACTTCCGTTCAAATCGACAATAAGAAGACTTACTTCAACTTTTAGTTTAAAATTTGTTTTCCTGTTTAATTAGCTTTAGTCTTAAAATTAGTTATTATTATATATTATACAAAATTTTCGTTATTTTTTGTTATCGTCATAACTTGTACAGATTTAGTGCCACGAGGCACATTGTTGTAAAAGGCACATCTGTGCCGTTGATCTCAATAAATAAATAAATAAATAAATAAAGTTGTAATGAATTTATTTTTGACGTATAAAGTTTTTTGATGCTTTTAAGACCGATAGAAGATTGTAGTTAATTTATTTTTGACGTGTAAAGTTTTTTGTTCATTTTAAGACCTGCAGAAGATTGTAATGAATTTATTTTTGACGACTAAAGTTTTTTGTTCATTTTAAGACCTGCAGAAGATTGTAATTAATTTATTTTTGACGTATAAAGTTTTTTGTTCATTTTAAGACCTGCAAAAGATTGTAATTAATTTATTTTTGACGTATAAAGTTTTTTGATGATTTTAAGACCGATAGAAGATAATAATGAATTTATTTTTGACGATGAAAGTTTTTTGTTGATTTGAAGAGTGATAGGAGATTATAATTAGTTTTGATTAGTGTCAGGTCCGTTAAGAACTCTACTCACCGGAGGGGCGAATTCACGTATCATGTTAACAGGTTGGTAGCTCAACCACTTTCTTCTATGCTGGCTGAACCAATTCACCAGGGGAACGAAGTATACCGACGTCATCTTCAACAGATTTGTAGATCATCTCCTGGGAATCGGAGTTGTCAGGGAGGCAAATGAGGTCACACACACAGATAAACTAAGCTCTCAGGTCCATGTGGGTAGCGTAGTAAACCCGAAAATTATGAATGAAATGGGCGATGTTGGCACCATCTTTTGTGTAATATATAAACTCGTTCATAAACGACTACTTCATAAACCATGAAACAGTAGATGGGCATGCGTTTTTCGATTTCGGCCCGGGCGAACTTACCCTGTCTCTTAAGAGGCCGTTTGCAATGACCATCTAAATGGAGGACATTTTTATAAAAATATTAGGGGGTCGGCGCCAGGTCTTTTGAACGCGTTGAGACTTGCTTAGCTGCTTTTCTACGTTATTTTCAAAATGGTCTTGGGTGAAGGGACTCGACGGTTTTGTCTCTATTGGAGATCATTGAGATACGCTAATTAATCTGTGAGCAGCTGTAACCCTCTGTACCGTCATGCAATGAATAATTGTCTCCAACGATATCTTCATCCCATTGGGAATGTGAGGATTGGCCATTAAGAATGAATTGATTTTCTCAATCTTTTCGATGGATTCTCGAATGAAGTTGGAAAATTGATCCTCAGTAGCGTCTTCTGTAAAAGTGCTGTAAACCCTCTTCAAGGCCTCATGCCATGACGAAAAATCTTCTTGACATCTACCATATTGATGTAGAAATACAAGTTTTAAAATAGATGCGCTTACGTGCTGTCAAACATAGATACAGGAACGCGACATTCCTTTGAAACGATGTCTGGACCTGTATACAATTTCGAGAGTTTCGAGAAAACAAATGTACGGTGAATAAGTGATCGACGGATAATCGTCGACCGGGAAAACGGTATACTGCTAATATTAATGAATCTAACAAAGAGTATGCGAGAGCGAGAGAGACATAGAAATTATGACATTGGAATATTTGAATTAGACTGCCTCCTTTCTCTTACGGCACGGATTGCCGACATTTGGTAAACAGATAATGTTTCGAAAAAATTGTGCAATGACATTTTAAACGTGTCTGGACCTGTATACATTTTCGAAAGTTTCGGGAAAACAACCGTACGGTGAATAAGTTATCGACGGATAATCGACGACCATGAAAACGGTATACTGCTAATGTTAATGGATCTAACTAAGAGATGGTAGTAGGACGTACGAGGAAAAGGTCATTTTACTTTCACTCTCAATACGGTTCCTAGCTTACGATGTACACCCAGCTCGTTTAATTCTGTCCCTTCCGGTCACTCGTTTTCTTTGTCTTACCTATACCGTACTTTATGTGGTAAACGATGACAACAGATACCGGAAGGGACAGAATTAAACGAGTTGGGTGTATTTCCATAAGCGACTATAATGTAGCAATATCTAACCTTTAATGAAGGTGACTTTTGAAATTTGATTTTCGACACATGGCAATACTACATTGGAATGATGGGTCTGGACCTGTATACATTTTCGAAAGTTTTGGGAAAACAAATGTACGGTGAATAAGTGATCGATGGATAATCGACGGGAAATATAGATGCTAGATGGAACTAACAAAGAGTATGCGAGAGCGAGAGACGATAATGTAGCAATATCTGACCTTTAATGAAGGCGACTTTTGAAATTTGATTTTCGACACATGGCAATACTAAAGTGTAACGACCAACACTTTTCAATCTCTCTGATTGAATTTTGTAAGATCACGCATTAGAAAGATGTCGTTTTCACTGATAATGTAAAAACATTTTATTAATAACAATATCTAATGAAGTAATAAATATTGGTTGACCTTTACCTTCTCTTTTCATTCGACAATGTAACGCATTAAATTACCTATGTTTTTCGACCTTCACAGCTTTCGAAATTTATAATAACAATACATGAAATTGTTTATAATAACCTCCTTTCACTCCTGACCTTCTTACGGCCCACTTGCGCAATTCTTCCATCACACTATCATCGATGGGAGGTAGAGTGGGGGGGGGGGGGGTGGCAGAAGCCCTATAGCCCCTCTACTCAAAAGAAAAAGATTGGAGCTCATACAGTGGCTCTGTGTCGTTTAGTAATGATTTTTATTAATAATTTGTTAATAACAATTACGGGCTAATCGCGTGCAACTCTAAATGTAGTTATTATTAAAGTTGATGATTTAATCGTGCAATTGGAAAAAATTGGAGCTCAAAAAATGGTTCTGTGCCGTTTAGACATGATTTTTATGAATAATTTGTTAACAATAATTACGGGCTAATCTCGAGCAACTTTGACTGATGTTGATTATTAAAGTCGATGATGTAATTTTTGCAAAAAGAAAAAAATTGGAGCTCAAAAAGTGGTTTGTACCGTTTGCAAATCATACAAAAAAAACAAGGGACTTTTCCAGGGTGGATTTTGTATGCGTAATTCCACCCAGGGGCTTCAAAAGGAAAAAGAGATGCATCTTACGACTTTGTACAAATCCATGCTTTCTGATTTTAAATCCAAGTACTTTTTAAAAAACTGTCGATCCCTTAATTTTAAATCTTTAACTTTTATATTCTCATTAGACAATTTAGAAAATATTTTCCAGGGTTTCGAAACATATGAAACGTTATTTTCTACATGAATGCCTAACCTGTAAAATAATCATTTTTTGATTCATTACAAATTCGAATCAAAAGTTTTAATTTTTCATTCGAAACCGAAAACCAGTGGCAGGTTAGACATTTGAATCCGATCGATATTTTTGACAGTCTCTTTCGAACTTTCCGCTGTTTCGCTAGAAAACAATTGCGCGGTTTATGGACGATGTGCATTTTCTTCGTATTTATTCTCAACATGCACCGACAATACTACCATTGGGATAATCGCAAAGCTCTTTTCCTATTGGTTCATTTCAATGCTGAATAACTTGAAAACGGTAGCTTGAAAACATTTTCGGCAAAGGAACTTTCCTTTCAGAATTTTACGCTCTATCTGCTGGTAAACGGGGTTTAATAGGTTGAGAAACACGGTGTACAATATACATACCCCAGACAGCATTTATCGTTCCACCTATATTCCAGGAACATAACAACTGGAATGTTGTTATGAAGGTTGTTATATACCTGGAACGTTACTGGAATATAAAATGTCCCGAGGCGTTTGTATATGTTATATATGTTACATAGCCAGGAATGTACCAGGAACATAATCGGATATCATTCCAGTAATATAACTGGAACATGTCTATTGAAATGTTCCCTCCATTTTCTCCGCGGACGCATTTTTTAGACAAATCTAAAATCGTGGCAGATTTATCCTGAAATTGAACGCGTTTTGTTCGCACAACATTGAATTTGAATCCAGAATATTACATTCGCTGAAGGAATATTTTGGCAAAAACATTTAAAATATTCCTAATAGGAAATTTTCCGGCCAATTAAAAAAAAACGAAACAAATTTTGAGGATTATCGTCATTGTTGATGTATGCAATCGTCTCGCTAATACACCGAAATTACCGAACTATACCGAATTCGACGTATATGATTGTTGTGGTGACATCTAGTGATCGTGTACGGCTATCGTTATCTGTTCGCGCGTTTATAAATGATAAAGGGGGCGGTAGACTGTTTCCGTTTTCCTCGAAGGTATTTGTACCGGTTCCGGGAGACGCCAGTCTATTGCGAACCACTTCGACGATAGAGTCTCGCACAATCAACAATCCGAATCACGCTCGAACACGCAAAATTAGTATCGCGATTGGTAATAGAGTAGATAAAACTAGAATTCGAACCCGAAGGAACGTATGATCACGCGTGAAGAAGATCGCGGTTCGATTTACGTGACGCGTGTACAGGTGCCATATTAAGCCACGTAAGGTGATCAATAAAGTTAGTGAATCTGCACCATAGAATCTTATTTGCCTCTCCGACTACGTCCTCACGCTCCAAGTTCTTGAAAACGCGAAATATTTCTGCTCGCGTCTCAATCACGGAACATTTGGCGATCCTGCCAGGATCTCGGCGATCCTGCATAAGTGTAGTCGTGAATGGAGAAGGGAAATAAGACTTTCATATAGGAGTGAATTCGCGAATGAGGTCGTTGTCGGTCCAAGGATAAACCGGGACCCTATTTACGGTGCAACAGTGCGAAAAGTGCATTGTGAATTACACATCGGATTTCACAATTCGGACATTTTCGTCTCTCGTCGCTTGCCTCCGCCACTCGGAGTCGCAACTTTGCTGTAACGGTGAATCGGGACGCGCACATCAGCCGCTTTCTCCGATCACATTATATAACGCTTCGGCCGCTCTCGGTCACAATCGCAATCTCTGGATTCCATACGCGTAAAAGGCGGCATCCTTTCAAGTTCGCGGCGCTACATCACAATCGTGACATCAGCGCGGATGAGAATAGTGATCCCCTCTCAAGTTCTTTGTTGCCCCGGCAACCGCTTTGGGCCAGTCAGCGCACTCCGCGCCTTCGGCCCCACTTGCCTTATTTCGAATTGGCAGCTAGCACGAGACACCCCGCCTCGTCGGCCCCGCTTCGACAGTTGAGAGACACGCCCCAATCGCATCAATTACATAGTGTCTGTTTCGCGTACGCAGTCACGCGTGAACACTTTAGATTGGTATTGGAAGGTATCGTCTCAGTTACATAACATGGGAAAGGACAAGAATCGGCAGGACTACCCGGATACTTATCATGGCTGCATTCAGTTAGTCGCGCGCCAATATCTTGCACTTGATACCATCAAGCGATCACATACCGCACTTCAACAAACGGAGCTTACTGAGCAACAAGCACAAACGCGTCTCCGTTTAGTAGAGGCACAATGGAAACAACTATCCGAGCAACATTTGCAACTCCTGGATTACAAAATCGTACCAGAATGTGCTGACAATGAATATTATAAGGAAAATTTCATTGCGACCACTGAGGAATTATATGTCGACACGGTTGCAGGGTTGACATCTGTCATCGACCTTCTTCGACCAACGTCTTCTACTTCGACTACACCATCAGCAGCACCAGCTCCTGTCACCATCGAACCTCCTCGTCGCACGCAAGTACCAACTATACAGTTACCACGGTTTTCGGGCGAGTATACAGAATGGTACGAATTTCGCGATCATTTTTCAGCAATCATTTTGAAGGACAAGTCATTCGATAACTTTCAACGCATGTATTATTTGCGATCTTGCTTAGATGGCGACGCAGCCAAATTGATTAAATCTCTGTCGGTAACTGCAGAGAATTTTGAGACCGCGTGGACGATTTTAACGGAACTTTTCGAGCATAAACGTCGTTTATTAAATGTACTTCTCTCCAAATTATTCGCGTTAAAATCGGTAGTTAACGGTTCGTCCGCGGAGCTTCGTAACTTATTAGATTCCGTACATGAACTCAGCGAATCTCTTCGGAAGCTTGAACGACCGCTCTCCGATGATATTCTTGTCTTTGTCATAACGCAACGACTAGATCGCGGAACACGCGAAGCATGGGAACTCGATCTCGAAGGAGATGCCTATGCGACATATGACGAATTGTATAGATTCTTGTCGGCGAGGGTCCGCGCGTTCGAGACTTCATCGTCATGCGATAAAACGTCACGAATGTCAACGTCAACTGGGCGAACTAAGGCTGCGTCGAACTCGCAGGTGCAAGCTCACCATGCCAATGCAAAGGTGTCTGGGAAATGCGTTAATTGCAATGACATGCACCCATTATATCGATGTCAAAAATTTCTCGATAAATCAGTCGAGCAACGAGGCGAATTTATTAAAAAACATTCGCTTTGTTTTAACTGCCTATCCGCGTTTCATCGTGTATCAGCTTGCAAAAGCGAACGCACATGTACTCATTGCAAATCAAGGCATCACACACTCTTGCATTCGCAACAGCGAGCGCCGTCCATTGTATCCTCAAAAAATGTAGGAAATGTATCGCAAGCAAATACTGAATCGCGTAATACCAATGCGCCTCGCGTAGATGAGAATTTTGTGCAGTCGCATCTTAGTGTAACGCGCCACCCCGCGCATGTAGTATTAGCGACTGCATGGGTACTCATTACGGCACCATCGCAAAGAGTTATAAAGGCCCGTGCTCTGTTGGATCCAGGATCCACGCATACGTTTATTTCCCGCGAAGTCTGGAAGTCATTACGCACAAAAACATATCCAATTATGACAACGGTAAGCGGAATCGGGCGTAGCACACCGGGAACAGTTGACAGAACCGTTCCTGTCACTATCACATCGGTTAAGGATCGAGATTTAGCTCTATCAACAAACGCGTTAATATTAGATAAGCTCACCGGGTATATCCCGAAATTCCGCCATTCATTGTCGCATTGGCCTCATGTCAGCGATTTGGACCTTGCCGACGGTTGTCCAATGGATGACACGACCGTTCATGTCATCATCGGGGCGGATTTATATCCCTACGCGTTGCGTGACGGCATGATTCGTGGAGGTCGCGATGAACCTGTGGCGGTGAACACCATCTTTGGGTGGGTTCTTTTTGGTCAAACGGATACGGTTCGCGATATACCGGATACCTCAATGGTGCATGCTCATCACGTTAACGCATACGAAGATCTCCGTGAATCGCTCGCACGATTTTGGGAGATCGAAGAAGTCGTTTCTACCCCTCCCCTGTCAGAAGATGAGGAGCTATGCGAACGACACTTTCGAGAAACGCATTCTCGAACTTCGGACGGTAGATATATCGTCCGCATTCCGTTTAAGTGCCAGCCACTCGACATTGGTAACACTTATACCCGCGCTTTAAAATGTTTTCAGTCTATGGAAACCCGACTTGCTAAGCAACCACAAGATTATGTTGCATATCGTCAGTTCCTCACCGACTATGAAAACATGAACCACATGCCAGTCGCGCCTGTGCGTACCTCGTCACCATTGTCCCCGTTAACGGTTTATTTACCGCATCATCCCGTTTTCAAGCGTGACAGTTCCACGACAAAAATGCGAGTCGTATTCAACGCATCGTCCGTGTCCTCAAACGGTCGTTCTTTCAACGATTTGCAGCTAATTGGTCGTAAAATGCAGGCCGATTTGCCTCTGCTGCATTTACAGTGGTGTTTTCATCGTATCGTATTCACCGCTGATGTCGAGAAAATGTATCGGCAAATCCTCGTGGATGAGCGAGATGTCGATTACCAACGAATATTGTGGCGTGAATCTATCCTCGAAGCAATTCGGGAGTTTCAATTGCTGACTGTGACATATGGAACAGCCAGTGCACCCTTTTTGGCCCTTCGAGTTTTACGGCAACTCGCCGAGGACGAAGGTTCTTCATTCCCTCTTGGCAAACTTGCAATTCTTCTGAATATGTTCATCGATGAGGCGCTATGCGGAGCAGACACGATTGCAGCAGCGCGACTCATTCGCGATCAACTTGTGGCTCTTTTAGCCAAAGGTCACTTCATCTTACGGAAATGGGCAAGCAATTCCAGTGAGCTGCTTGCAGATATCACTGAGGAAAATCATGGACTTGCATGCGACAAGTCCCTTCAAAATGACGAAACGGTGAAAATTCTCGGACTCGTATGGAATCCGTCTAGTGATTCATACCGCTTCACGGTTCAATGCAGTGATCTTCCAAATCTATCGAAACGCACCATCCTGTCCCTAATTGCTCAGATATTCGATCCGCTTAGGTGGATAACACCGGTTGTTGTTCGAGCCAAAGTCATTATGCGACAGTTGTGGGTTTGTGGATCTGACTGGGATGCTCCAGTGCCTCCCGAGATTGAGCACGCTTGGCGCACATTCTATGCGTCCCTATCGTCGTTAACCAGTCTCTCCATCCCACGGTGGTTTGGAACTTCGCCAACAACAACTTTTGAATTGCACGGCTTCTCGGATGCTTCATCCAAGGCATATGCGGGTGTCGTGTATTTACGTATTGAATCCTCCACGGGACATGTTACAACTGCATTGCTGATGGGAAAGACGCGAGTCGCTCCATTAAAACAGTTGTCGATTCCTCGGCTGGAATTATGCGGAGCGGTACTCTTGTCCCGATTAGTAACAAAAATTCGGTCATTGGATATCTTTGCCCATTGTCCGATACAATGTTGGACCGATGCTACAATTGTCCTTGCATGGCTTAAAGCACCTTCTTCGACTTGGAAGGTGTTTGTTGCAAATCGCGTTTCTGAAGTACAAACCTCGTTACCAAATGTACATTGGCGTCATGTGCCGGGAGTTGACAATCCGGCTGATTTAGGCTCTCGTGGCATGTCAGCCTGCGATATTGGGAACTCCGATTTATGGTGGCATGGCCCCCCCTGGCTTGTACAGTCACCTGATACTTGGCCACAACAAATGCCCCCAGTCCCTGCAGATGCGCAGCTCGAGATTAGATCGAGCGTTGTATACGCCACGGTAACCATCACTCATGAGCATGATGTATTCACCCGATTCTCTGCGTGGCCGCGTATGTGTCGTGTAGTTGCGTTGATCCTGAGACTCTCTCCACATTGGCACAATGTACCAGTGAAGAATGACCCCGTACCGTCACCTGCACACGACATCTCACGCGTGGCACTTCGCATTATCTCCATAATGCAGTCTATCCATTTTCAAACCGAAATCTCTCTATTGTCTGGCAATTCCCCGTCTAAGGACGGAGAGAGATATTTAACATATGGACAATCACTACCAACAACCAGCACACTTCGTCGTCTGAACCCTTTTTTAGATGCCGATGGGCTGTTACGCGTTGGTGGTCGCATATCGCTATCCCATCTCAATTCGCAAACCAAATTCCCACTGCTGCTTAAATCGTGTCATGTCGCCAGATTGCTAGTGTCACACGAACATACACGCTGTTTACATGGTGGCATTACGCTGACGCTGAGCACTTTGCGGAACTTCGTATGGGTGATACAAGCGCGAAAAATCGTGAGATCAGTGATCTTTCGCTGCATAACATGCGCTCGCTATCGTGCTGAGACTCCAACTCAAATGATGGGTTCATTGCCACCGGCCCGCGTAACTCCTTCGTATCGCGCCTTTGTTGAATGCGGAGTGGACTACGCTGGTCCCATTCAAATGCGTTTGGCAGGCGGTCGCCGGCATCGGGCTCATTCTGCCTATATCGCTGTTTTCGTCTGCATGGCTACCCGAGCGGTGCATTTAGAAGTCGTATGTGATTATTCGTCGTATGTGATTATTCGTCGCTAGCATTTTTCGCAGCTTTCCAACGATTTACTTCACGACGCGGTTTGCCAACCACGATATATAGTGACTGCGGTACGACCTTCCAGGGTGCCGATAAGGGACTACGCGAGGCATATCGTAAGGCAATCAAGAGCGATGATCTTCGTAACTTTTTGACAGAGGAGCGTGTGACTTGGAAGTTTATCCCGCCTTCTGCACCCCACTTCGGTGGGTTGTGGGAGGCAGGAGTGAGGTCTTTGAAACATCACCTTAGGCGTGTACTTGGAGCTCATACTCCAACATACGAGGAACTATCCACGCTTCTCTGTCGCATAGAGGCTTGTTTAAATTCGCGTCCACTCGCTCCACTAACCGAAGATATCGAGAGCCTCCAAGCCCTCACGCCGGCTCATTTCCTTATCGGCGGCCCCCTTCTGACTACACCACCTTTAATAATGAGAGATTACTCTGTAACCCGCATTGCTCGCTGGAATCTACTCCAGCAGTTATTGGAGGAAATATGGACAAATTGGCTTCGTGATTACGTCACAGCATGTCAACATAGATCGAAATGGCAAACCTCGTCTGCCTCCCTTCAAGTTGGACAACTTGTTTATATGCGAAATAAGAATCTACCTCCCTCGAAATGGGCGCTTGCTCGTGTAATAGAATGTCATCCGGGACATGACGGACATGTTCGGGTCGTGACTATTCGTACTGCGGACGGAGTGTATAAGCGGCCAATTGTAAAGCTTGCGTTATTACCTATTGATATTGAACGCCTAAAGGATGCAACTGCGTAGTTATAGGAATTTAGTAAATAAGACACCGCGTAGCACTTAAGTTATATGTTGTTTACCGTTGTTGCGCGCTGCGTCGCGCAAGGCGGGCGGTATGTTGATGTATGCAATCGTCTCGCTAATACACCGAAATTACCGAACTATACCGAATTCGACGTATATGATTGTTGTGGTGACATCTAGTGATCGTGTACGGCTATCGTTATCTGTTCGCGCGTTTATAAATGATAAAGGGGGCGGTAGACTGTTTCCGTTTTCCTCGAAGGTATTTGTACCGGTTCCGGGAGACGCCAGTCTATTGCGAACCACTTCGACGATAGAGTCTCGCACAATCAACAATCCGAATCACGCTCGAACACGCAAAATTAGTATCGCGATTGGTAATAGAGTAGATAAAACTAGAATTCGAACCCGAAGGAACGTATGATCACGCGTGAAGAAGATCGCGTTCGATTTACGTGACGCGTGTACAGGTGCCATATTAAGCCACGTAAGGTGATCAATAAAGTTAGTGAATCTGCACCATAGAATCTTATTTGCCTCTCCGACTACGTCCTCACGCTCCAAGTTCTTGAAAACGCGAAATATTTCTGCTCGCGTCTCAATCACGGAACAGTCATATTTTTTTTTAAATTACGTAAATTCGCTGTTATATGTATTATACGATTATATATAATTTCATGTGAAAATGAAGTTTAGTTATCTTTTGCTACTTTTGTTGCTTAAATAACAACGATCGCAAATAATAGTTAGTAACGTTCGAAAACAAATTAGAAAAACGCTCGCCCCGGTGGGGAATCGAACACGGGTCCTTCGCTTACTACGCTAACGCCTTGACCACTACGCTACGCTCGCTCTTATCTAATTTCGTATGACGAAGGATGGTTACTATCCGTAAAGCCTCCATCATGCAATTACCCACCTGTCACATTCCCAGTGTACACGGAGAGAATATTTGAATGATTTTACGTCAACTAGTTACAAGGTAAATAGCCCCAATGCCTCTTCGAGGCAAAAGCGGTTGATATTCGAGGGGATGGAATGAAAAAGAAAAGAAGGGATGGTGCCATCCCCTCCTTTCCGCGGCGCTACCTCGGCGATTTGGCGGATTTTACGTTGATCGGTCGAGGCGTGAGAAGTCGATCGTCGGGGCCTGATGCCTCGATATGCTATCGACGCGGTGCGCCTCGAATATCAACCGCTTTTGCCTCGAAGAGGCATTGGGGCTATTTACCTTGTAACTAGTTGACGTAAAATCATTCAAATATTCTCTCCGTGTATAACATTTGCAATGATCTCGTAATGTTATACAAATCGACACACGGACAAAACAGTGGCATAAGCCATCGTGAGCTTGTTATTTATATTTGAAATGAATGAATTATATACCAATTGTTGTGTGAATAGGTGTTATTTATGCCTTTTTCCAGGTTAGTACATCTCAAATTAATGTTTGAGATTAACTGACCTGTCAAATAAAAAACTCATATTTTCTAAATCCTTCTTCCCATTCTCATTATTGCAATCTACAGTCATGGTGTAATTTTACACCATATGTGTACACTGTGAGAGCCCAATATTAATTAGATTAATTCGATTAAGACAGCAATATTGTGGTACCTCTACGGCTATGACACCAGTCACTTAAAAAACATAGAAAGGTAACGTTTGAAAGAGTTTTGTCGACGAATGGGCCTATTTACTTAATGTTGTTATATACTTGCATGGTGTATATCTTATCCTTGTCAATACACATACATTTCCTTCATATTTTGTGCAAATATATAATGTAAAAGAAATAGAATTGATACTTCAAAATAGGTGCATAAAAAACTTAGAAGCGTAGGAAACGTATCACTGAATTTTGTCGACGGATTGGAGAATTTGCTTATTTATTTATATAAAACTGCATGGTAGATATATTATACGTATAAATACATATTAAAATCTTTTATGTTTAATGTAAATAAATAAAGTAATAGAATTTGAATTGAATTTACAGGATATGCATTTAAAAAAGTCAGAAACAAGGAAAATGTTTCAAAGAGGTTGGTCGTCGGATTTGAGAATTTAGTTTTTTTTAACATAAACCTGCATGATAGATATATCATACATATAAATACATATTAAAAATAGTAAATGAAATTGAATTGAATGTACAGGACAGACATTTAAAAATCTTAGAAGCATAGAAACCGTATCAATGAATTTTGTCGACGGATTGGAGAATTTGCTTATTTATTTATATAAACCAGCATGGTAGATATATCATACATATAAATACATACATACATATAAAATTAAATAGCAAATATTGAATGTGCAAGTTATTTTACTTTACAAGAAGTTTTACCGATACGAATAGGTATAATTGAAATTTAAATATGCAATATCCGAATTTAATTTTAATACATACATTCCACTTGCATATCTACAAGAAATATCAATATCTCTTTTATTGCAAGAAATTTGATCACGTTTCTATAAACATAAAAAAGTAGCATTACAAATAGGAATCTTTTCATTGAAACAAGAATATCAGAAAGTATCAGAAAATACGTATTTCATTTAGCACCACCATTCCTATACATTAATAAATTAAGTAAATTAGTCCATCTGTCGACAAACCTCTTTGAAACATTTTCTTTGTTTTTAAGTTTTTTAAATCCATATCCTGTAAATTCAATTCCAATTCTATTACTTTATTTATTTACAATAAACATAAAAGGTTTTAATATGTGTTTATATGTATGATATATCCCATGCTGGTTTATATAAATAAATAAGTAAATTCTCCAATCCGTCGACAAAATTCATTGATATGGTTTCTATGCTTCTAAGATTTTTAAATGCCTGTCCTGTACATTCAATTCAATTTCATTTACTATATTTATTTACATTAAATATGAAAGATTTTAATATGTATTTGTATGTATGATATATCTATCATGCAGGTTTATGTTAAAAAAAACTAAATTCTCAAATCCGACGACCAACCTCTTTGAAACATTTTCCTTGTTTCTGGCTTTTTTAAATGCACATCCTGTAAATTCAATTCAAATTCTATTACTTTATTTATTTACATTAAACATAAAAGATTTTAATATGTATTTATACGTATAATATATCTACCAAGCAGTTTTATATAAATAAATAAGCAAATTCTCCAATCCGTCGACAAAATTCAGTGCTACGTTTCCTACGCTTCTAAGTTTTTTATGCACCTATTTTGAAGTATCAATTCTATTTCTTTTACATTATATATTTGCACAAAATATGAAGGAAATGTATGTGTATTGACAAGGATAAGATATACACCATGCAAGTATATAACAACATTAAGTAAATAGGCCCATTCGTCGACAAAACTCTTTCAAACGTTACCTTTGCTTCTATGTTTTTTAAGTGACTGGTGTCATAGCCGTAGAGGTACCACAATATTGCTATCCTAATTTAATTAATCTAATTAATATTGGGCTCTCACAGTGTACACATATGGTGTAAAATTACACCATGACTGTAGATTGCAGTAATGAGAATGGAAAGAAGGAAAAAGAGAATGGAAAAAACCTTAATTTGAGATGTACTAACCTGGAAAAAGGCTTAACACTTATTTATTAACACTTATTCACACACAATTGGTATATAATTCATTCATTTAAAATAAAAATAACAACCTCACGATGGCTTATGCCACTGTTTTGTCCGTGTGTCGATTTGAATAACATTACGAGATCATTGCAAATGTTATACACTGGGAATGTGACAGGTGCACTGTAAAAAGTTTTGTTGAAATTTACCACGCTAAACGTGGGAAAGTGGAACCTACGTTAAACGTGGTAATGTTACACAGCTCATGTGGCGAACTTAACCATGCCACTGTTAATTTCCCAATCGCCGTTGTAAAATTCCTAACCTCAATTGTAAATTTACAACCTAAAATGAAATTCACCAAACGCGGTAATACTGTAATGGAGAGGACATTAAAATCAGGAAATGCGCTGTAAATTGCAAGAAGCGCGAATGTAAATCCATTACTCTAAATCATGTATAACAAACTATAGAAATGGAATAAACTTGCAATGTCATGAATGGTTATCCCTATAAATAAGCACTGTTTCAAAAATTGGCACTTAAAACACTCGATCATGAAATTGTTTTTGCTAATGAAAGAAATCTACAGATCAATAGGTCAAGTAAAAAAATTACCAATAATTATTTTTTATTTAAATTGATTGTCTTTGAGAATCTTGTATGAAGACTCTTATTGAAGTGATTGAAAGAATTCAGAATTGCGATATTTTTGTTATTTGATCGTGTATGTTCAATTAAAAAGTTGTAATTCACATAGACTACATGCAAAAATTTTATTCAGTTCGATTCAATTTCTTACAAACAAATAAATTTCTGTTTGCTCCCCTATGGAAATAAAAATGGTATGTTTTCGTTACATTTAAGCATGATTCCGTACGATTACGTACGATTTGGTACATTTAGGTACGTTTTGGTTACGTTTCGAACATTTTTACAGCATTATACAGAAACGTACGCGAACGTACGCGAAGGTACGTTAACGTACGCAAAAGTATGCAAAGATGCAGTATCGTCCAGAATCCTACAAAAATGTACACATACGAGATAAAATGCATAACAGAATATTTCTAAACAGATATAAACGTACGTAAACGTACGTAAACGTACGCGAACGTACGTAAACGTACGCGAACGTACGCGAACGTACGCGAAAGTGTGCAAAGGTACAGTATCCTGTAGAATGCTGCAGAAACGTCACTGACGAGAAAAAATGGATCAAAGAATATTCCTAAACGTATACGTAAACGTACCCCTACTCGAAAAGGAGGATAGAAAAGCATAGAAAAGTATAGAAATTCTGCGTGATTCGTATGCTTTTGAATCCTATTTTTGGCACATAATGTATCCACAATCGAATGGATATTACACAAAAGGAGTTCGCGTAAGTCTCGGTCCTATAGGTTGGAATCCTGAGGTCTTCGGAGCACGCTCTGGGTTGCCGATCGTTTATATTTTTACGCCATACATATTGGTTATATAGATACGGTGGGGTTTAAATATATTGAAGATCGCCATGCCGTATGTACGCATTAACCGACTCAATGGGATCCCCCCTTTTGATAGCCTCCAAAATTTTGTCATATTTTGCTTATCTCTGGCCGTTTTTGAGATAATTAAGAATTTTTAAAAATTGTAATGTGTAACAGAAATATGATATTACGTTACTGATAGTGATCGACAGTGGTAGACCAGTGGTCGGTGTCGCGCGCGATCGTTGTTTCTAGTCAAGTATTCTTGGTGGGGAACACTACATGGATAGGTGACCGCTTGAGAACAACTTTCTTAAGAAAATTAAATCAACTAAAAAAAGTTAAAAAATATTTGAATTAAATAAAAAATAATAATAAAATTAAAAATAAAAAAAAATTTGTTTGTATACAAAGAGGAAAAAATTGCCCGAATAATATGAAAAAGTGTATAAATATCCCTACAAAACGCGACAAATTTTTGGAATATTTGTCCAATGTAGAAGAATTGGTTTGGGTCATTTTTTCCCAAAATTACGTGAAAAATTTTGGACAAAAAATCGAAAAAAAATAACGGAAGAAAAACGGGCACCTATCTGGGATATTCAATACTCGTGCAGTCGGGCACGTTCCTATAAATAGTTCCAAAATCTCGTACGTTTCTATACATGGCTGCATATATCTTACAATTGCGTACGTTTGCGTACGTCCGCGTACGTTTCAGTACATATTCATATGATTCCGGACGTTTTTGTACGAAAATATTTTATTACGAATGGTTGTTTGACATCTACAGTGTACAATGCTGTACATCTCCGCATGCTTCAGTATGTTCTAGCAATTTTGTGTACGTTTGCGTACGTTTGTGTACGTTCGCGTACGTTTGCGTACGTTTCTGTACAATGGTGTACAAAATGTTCGAATCGTAACCAAATCGTACGCGAACGTACGTAAACGTACCTCACCGTACATAATTCTATACAGACGTACCGAAATGTGTCAAAATCGTACGGTGAATTGCGCTAGATTACCGTTGATTTTTTCCATACGGGCTGAGCAATCTGTATGTATAATTATGATGCAATAATCCAAAAATTATTTAACTGTTTTGTTTACTTGGTTGAATGATCATATATACCAAGAAATATACACATTTAATACATTTAATTTTAATAGCGGTCATGAAACTTGAAACTTGTGTATGCGATTATGATATAATTCGTTGTGTATACAAAATTTTACTTAAAATTTTATCAATAAAAACATAACTTCTCAGTAGGTGGTGCATTGTAGAAATCATGTAAACATTGGAAAAGTGTAGGAAACCTTGACAGCTCGACATTTCAAATTGACATACAAATTTCAAGTCAATGTAACGTTTTTTATGCACATTCGTGTCTGTATCTCAGAAAATTTGACAATACGAATTTATATTACACCGATGCATTTTTAAATTGAACGAAAATGAGAATAATTTTTAATCTCATATTGAATATTAAAATTGACAGAATATGGAACAAAAGTTAAAGTAAGAACTAAAAATTCATTTATTTCTATATATTATTACTGTTAACGAATGGTGGAAGGGCTTCAAATAAAACGCGCAATATGATCGGTCAGAAACTAAAAATCAACTTTGTTCCGATCCCGCGGTGACGATCCGATCGCGACGCGGACTTCCTAACCCTCTCACGTTCCGGAACGTTCTGAAAAAAACCCGATCGTCCATTTTTTACATCTTAGTTCGACTTTTCAATTTCTCGAACATTTAAATAGACTACGACGTCATATTATATATCGATTATACTATTCGAAATACAAATTCTTTTATCGAGATCGTCACCATTTCGAAGGGCCTTTTACATAATTTACCTAACAGGCCTGCTTCATTTTTAAAGGTACCCCTATTCGGGTGTGCAATGGCGTAGGGAAAACCACCTCTGTGGGAAAAAACCTACGCCGGGTACCGCAGTTGATAAAACATCGATTCCGTGCGTAACATTCTCCCCCCTGTACGAAGTCCACGGACTCGTACACTTCACTAGAATCGATGTTTTCATAACCCATTCAAATCATCATCGAAGTTTTTACACGTCACGCACTTTGCATTAACATCTTTCAATTCGCATTGTACTATAAGATAGTACCATCATCATAACTTAGCAACCAAGTACATTATCTTGCTCATTCATTTCCAATTCTCTAATATTATTCCATTCGATTCCATCAGCATAGCTTCCAATTAGCTTTCCATAAATTCAAACTCACCACAACATCATGTGACATTTCACATCATCGTTCTGTCGTGATCATCAGTGTTTGTGTCCAAAGTCAGTAAAAAAGACAAAGAAGGTAGATCCACTAACTACTACAATATTACTTAAATAATATCAAAAACAAAGGCAAACTTAGTGATCATAAATCAAAGTCAGAAGAAGGCATATACCATGCCAAAGAATGTTCGCTATCACTGTAAGAGGCTTACAAATGTCTGTAATAATACTCAAATACTACTCAAGGTCGTCAAATACTACTCATATTCTATGAAACTACACTACGATAAACAAGTCGAGATTTTCATAGTAGCGTTGTAAGTCATTCAAGTTAGTCTTATAACGAAGATGTACATTCTCACAAGACCTCGTACTGCATACCGTATTACTGCTCCCCCCGCTAAGGGAACATCATCGACAAAATTCGCACACAGCAACCACACATCTTCGCAATCAGTACGGACACATTGCGCCATGACCATGTAAAATTCACCACATCTTAAGCATCCAACTATAAGAATTATTAATTTACAAGTTGCTTATTAACTTTGATGACTCTATGGATTTTCGACGAAATCATCCCATGTCACACATGGTGTTTATAAAATCACCAAACGAAAGTTAAGGCAGCCAGGAATACAAATTTTTCAATTGTCGTCTCGGTCGATTGATCAAATGATTGTCATTGAAACATATTTTTTGTTGATATCTTTCAAAATGATTTCTCACCGATATAATCGCCGACCTCGTTTGAAATCGGGTGAAAATCTGGAGAAAACCGTCACGTGATTAAATAAATTTATTAATAATATTTCGGATTACGGCACTGTTCAAGTGTCCGGAAATAGCGAAAACCTTTCACTTCAAGTTGTCGAAATAATGTAATTTTCCTTTTGGCAAATAATTGTTGTAACAATACGGGACGAAATAATTACTCCGGCGGTGTTGGGTTTTTAAAAAACAGGAAATTTATTTCTCCAAAACCATTTACGACGCGATTGGCGACGATACGAACCTCTTCAGCGGACGCGAAAATTCACTCTCGGCTCGCGAGATTCTGCCCAGACAAAAAATGCAATCACCATTGCTAACACAAATTTCGTCGCTAAGGACGCTCCATTTCGAATGATAGGAATTCGCTTTATCGACGGTTATTTGAATTTTGGTTTACATAAAAAGTCCCACCTTACGAACCTCCAAACTTCTTGTTCACCAGAGAGCCAGCACTGACCAAAAACAGAGCGCGACTCCATTCCACGTGCTCGAAACCAACTTGCTACTATCCATTTAGAGGCGATACAGTGGCAAATCGGACATTGTCCGCAATCCAAACTTATGAACGTCGTGTTCACAGTGAGCTCTCATAATAAGTTCAAACCAAATCAAAACGCCATGCTACGAACCTCTAAACTTCTTGTTCACTCAAAGGCCAGCACTGACCAAAATTCGAAGCGCGACTTCGAATCCACGTGCTCGAAACCAAAGAGCTACTATCTATTTAGAAATGAGACAATGGCCACATAAAAGAATTTCAAAACATGAAACTGAAACTAACCGCATATTCGCAGCCACATGTTCGAAATATTAGTAAAAATTGTTATTTATTTCATTGCAACTATTTAATTATTGTTACTTATGAATGAATTGACATTTCAGAGTTGCTGGTTTTTTGAAAACTTAGTATGTTTAATCGCGAACCATTCTTTTTTTGAATCTGCATCCAGTTTCAATTTCATGCATAAAGCTTCATTCCACACCTAATAATTAACATGCATTATATTTATCCTTTACATTTCACGAATTGCCTTTAAACTATTTTAAAAACAGTTTACACATCGTGATAATTCATATCGTCGCCAGTTTAGGACCGTTACAAATGTGCCCAGTACCTATATTTATGACAATTATGTCCGTAACCATTGTTGTTCCTGACTGCCTCAACTTATCCGATTACGATTGTGTATCGTTTTCGACGTCTACCAAATTACGTTTCTTAAAATAGAACATGTCGTAGATCTGCAAGCGCTGTTTATATTGTATTGCCATAGTACATTCATCGTGCTACTTTGTTTCCGTATTTAAAAACAAATCAAATTTCTTTAATCTACATGATAAAGTCAATTATCAATCACCGTCATGTTTTCTTCAAACATCAATTGCCAAAGTGAACTTCAGAAATCCCGATTAAAATACGACATTCATTAGAATGTGTACCAAAAACTATTATATTTTCTCAAACTTCTCGACTTATATTCGAAACGGGTGAAATAACACGCTCGGTCAAGTTTGCAAATTAAAATTGTTTTATTCGCTTGTATTAGCGGACGTCGGCGGCAATATCGTCGAACAATTTTTGCGCGATTCGCGGATTGTAGAATTAATACCGCAGAAGATGCGATTGCTTCGCTCGCCTAATTGCGACTGACTGGCCTCAAGGAGCTTCCGGAAGTTTCGTTAAAAAACAAAGGAAAGTCTACTCTGCAGATCTTCGCTTTCGAATCAGTAATCGATAAATTTAAATCTAGAGGTTTCTTTTCGAATTCGCATCAAAGGTTTTCAACAAAATGAATCGCTTTCAAATTCGATTCGTCCGCGCTCCAATTCTCTAGACTTCTCATTCGCCAGAGGTCAGTACACCATGATACCAAAACGGAGTTTACTCCAAATCACGTGCATGCACCTATCAGGTTACTATCCATCTTAGAGAGTGAGCTTTGTGCGAACCAAAATATGTCGCGCTCCAAACCCCCGAACTTCTCCTTCGCCTGGAGGCCAGCACAGATCAAAAATCGGAGTCCGACTCCAATTCCTCGTGCTCGAAACCTCGCAGGTTACTTTCCATCCGAAAGCGAGCCCAGTGCGACATCAAAGGTCGATATCTAAGGCGACATCTGCTCTCAAAATATTTCGCATTACAAACTGAATCACCAGTAAAATTTCGCTGTTTACGATGCAGGCTGCCACTCTGCTCCGAAACCCGAAAATCCACTTTCAGTAAATACTCCGTTTGCACTACAAATACGCGAGAGGTCAAAGTACGATATCCAAAAGTGATATCTTGCAAACTCGAAAAAGAGACTCCAAATCAAACCAAATCAAACCAAATCAAGATTCAAAACTATTATCTCTCCTTAAGGCCTATCACTACTCATTTTCCAGCAACAATATAACATATCAACATTGTCGATATTGCCGCCCTTCAGGACCTCTACAATTAGATACCTAACAGGTCCCCGTCTCATGCGGCTGAAACCGCCTTCTAAGAGAAGCACCCCCGTTTGGGGTGTGCAATGGGACAGGGAAAATTCCACTCATGTGGAGGAAAAATCTGTACCGAATACTACACATTTCAAAAAATCGATTCTGTTCGCAACAGTTTTGTTCGGACATTTATAAAGGCGCGATGTTCTTACGGACATCTAGTGAAAGATGATGTTCGTCAGAACATCTGTCAAAGGCGCTAACTGGTATTTCGACGTAATTGGATGCGTAATATATCGTCATCCAACTTCGTACTATCATCACTTTTAACCAAATAATCAATTGTTTATTACGCAGTTTCATACGTTACTCAATTTTCATCACATCCATCAACATATTTAATATATTATGTAAATAAGACAAGTTTTACTATGTGTCCACAACAGACCACTACTTTGTTCGAATTTGTCCAAGAATGAGCGGTTCAATATGTCATTCAACTAATCATTCAACTAATCTATTAATCGTCAATATTAACATTTTCAAAAGCGCTTGCAGAACTGTTTACAATATTTCGTATTGTACATCACGAATTTAATGGGATATCAATATCGGTACTACCATTCACTACAATAGAATCTCTATTTAAATTTCAACTGACTTCTCGAGGGGTATTTCGAGTTTTGTCAAAAAAACAAAGGGCATCTAAATTAAAAAACAAGAACCCGGTCAACTTACAGATTCTATATTTTTCGTTTTTGCCATAACTCCGAAATTCGAAATTCGAACTTCCCGAAGGCGATGTTCGTTTGAACACCTCCCAAAAAGTACCTTTTGTAGAAACATCTATTTCGAATAAATATCAAACGCGTTATATTTTCAAATTCTCTAAACAATGACATTTTCACCATATATTCATCAAGTTGATATTCTTCTGAATATCAACCAAATCTATACCTATTATTAAATATTTATTAAACCTTCCCCTCTTTCGTGGAACTAACTCTGGTATTTTTCTAACCTATAACGAAACTTTTAAATAAGTTGCATTTAGAAATATTTCCGATATTGTCATCCCATAATTGTCCTTATCTCTATCGCGAGAAAACTCATTTACCCAGATATAAACGAGTTCACTATACCAAATGTCGCGTTCCTAGAGAATTCGGAGTTCAATTTCTAAACATCAAGTCGAAGTATTTTATTCCCGCTCGATCTCTTCAACGGTGTTCTAAAAACAATTGACAGTCCTAACCTAACTCGATTAAAGAAAACGTATTCCGCTCCGTCCCGAAGTACTATGCTTCCGGAGCACAAAAAACAGGTTAACTATAGCAGACCGGAGTTTCACGTAATTAATAAAGGAGTATATAGGGTTATGAAGCGATTAAATTAGAACTGTCAACTGTTTAAGGTTATATAGAGTCATTTCTCGACACTTCGAAACGATCTAGCATCTCTAGTACAAAGAGAGACGTTCGAATTTTAAAGTCGGCGTCGCGGAGGGCGACAAAACACGATCGCGCGTCACGAGCATGAAATGGAGTCGCAAAACGAACGCGCAATCAAAAATTGACAAAATGCAAATTACTCCGTTACAGAACCGGAAAAAGCGTACAGCTCACCATGTCAAACTCCATTTTACCGATGTTGCCTTTCCACTGGTACCGGTAGCTGATCGCTGCAATTCGCATGCGGTCCACGGAGATTGACGACGCGACGGTGTTGCTGTCTGGAGGCCTCCTCAAAACAGCTCCCACGGACGATGCACCCGGCAACCTCCTCTCCTCTCAATGACGCGACATCCCAGAAATCCTCTGCATCACTCTCACATCTCCGACCGCTCCCGAAAAATGCTGCCACGCGGAGTCACAAACCCGGTGTGAAGTTCCACACATATACGACACAATGTTCGGCCGCGAACTCGCGAAAAAGCCACTTCCACCATACCCGGGATTGATCCCGGGTTTCGGCACCAATTTGTTAACGAATGGTGGAAGGGCTTCAAATAAAACGCGCAATATGATCGGTCAAAAACTAAAAATCAACTTTATTCCGATCCCGCGGTGACGATCCGATCGCGAAGCGGACTTCCTAACCCTCTCACGTTCCGGAACGTTCTGAAAAAACCCCGATCGTCAATTTTTTACATCTTAGTTCGACTTTTCAATTTCTCGAACATTTAAATAGACTACAACGTCATATTATATATCGATTATACTATTCGAAATACAAATTCTTTTATCGAGATCGTCACCATTTCGAAGGGCCTTTTACATAATTTACCTAACAGGCCTGCTTCATTCTGAGAGGTACCCCCATTCGGGTGTGCAATGGGGTGGGGAAAACCACCTCTGTGGGAAAAAACCTACGCCGGGTACCGGAGTTGATAAAACATCGATTCCGTGCGTAACAATTACATTACGAAAAAAATAGGTAAATTGTATTACATGTTTGCAGTACATATGAGTTTTACTGCAAGCAATATTTTATTCGCCATCATACATCTGAAAAAGACAACTACGAATTGACTAAATCCAAATTATAAATGAATGAAATTGAAACAAGAATATGACTATTTTCGTAGTAATTTGCAAACGTTTTCAATGTTTTATCCCCTAGTTTCGACCCGCTATTATCAATTTTAAAAATGTGCTACTATATCTGTATTCAGTGATCCCAAAAATCATATGCTGTACAGTTTTTATTTACTAATCTATTATTTGAATGACATGACTGTAAAGGGTAGATTGGACAAATCATGGCTATGGGTTTCGAAAATTGTTTGTAATTAGGAATACAGAGTTCAAAAATGTTTTTTTTTATTAGAACGTACTTAAATTTTGTTTTTATTATAAAAATTCTTACATCAAATATTACTGAACAATATGAAACATTTATAAATTGTAATAAAAACATTGAGCTATAACAAGATATTCAATCGCAGCTGCCTGCAGATGCCAGCCTTCTGCAACAGAAAAAAGCATGCATAGTATTAATAATTGCATGATTTGAAAAGTGTAGTTTTTGGTGTGTCTAAGTATGAATACCTCAAATCGTTCTTCTGACTCTTTTCCCCACAAAAGAGATAGATTACAGTTTCTCCATTTTCATCTGAAATATTTTATACAATATTATGCATTGTTTGGCAGTATAATAACTAAATATAATTATGTGAAACTTTTATACTCACTTCATGTTAAAAAAAGGAACATTTTTTGTTAGTAACGTGCATTCCGTATATGTAGGAAAAAATCATCATCTTCCTGTGTGTGAATCTGAAAAACGAATGATTCATTTAGGTTAACATATATACGAATTAACTTTCTTTTAAATATTTTAAACGGAAGTAATGATATAAAAATCGATTACAACAATACTGTACCACATGCTTTTCCTTAGGTCATTTTGGAGAGTTTATTGAATAACGTTAAGACTTTGCCTTTTTCTGTGATAGTTGCTCTAATTTTGCTGTCGGAAATGTTACATAAATACATTTGTGTGAAGAGCATCGAACATGCATGAACCTTTGGGTAGAGCCGATTGAAAACTAGGTAAAGGCATAAAAGCATTTGTAACGCCTCGACGAAGTCGTCACTTTACATTAATTGTTCACCATCCATTACCATCCGGTATGAGGAATGATCACCTACAATAAAAGCAATGAAATTATTACAACAAATGTTAATTGATCGGACTTTATGCTGGTTTCAATAAATCAGTTTCAATCAAAATGTACTATTTCAGTGAAGCACAGACATATGTTATACGATAACCTACAGTAACAATATTTTGAAAGGAAAGGAACAATGCCCACCTTTGTGTATAACGCAGGGATAATTTGGATAATTACTAACTGCCTCCACCTGTACATCGTCTTTAGACTGAAAGAATAATAATCTATTAGTTATTGGAGTTATATACAATATATCGCGATTTTCTTAAGTTAATATTTTATAACTTTCATTCTTAATCTCAAAAATCGTATTTTATATTGCATGAAAGGTAAAGAACAGGTTATGATTATATACGTGAAGTAATGTTGAAATGCCCAGATTGTACTGTCTTAAAACATGTATAAATCTTTCGTGAATTAAAAAAACATTAAAATGCACGGACGTACCAAATCGGAAACAAACAATGTATTTTCAGGCTCCTTGAAGTTTTTTTGGACAGCAATGAAGGCATCATAATGTTTAATATTTTCATCTGCTTGATTGCTTACGTATCCTTTCAGTCTTGCATACTCGTAGATAGGTTTTAATTTACTTATGAATCTCTCCCGACATTTGACTACAGAGTGGCCACACAACTTTTCAAAATGCCAAAACATACAATGTTTTTTTAATAACACTGTCCACTCATTCTTAATAGAAACCACTGTAGGCATTTTCACAATATTGTTCAGGAAAGCTCTCTGATATGGGTACGTCGCATCTAAATTTTCAGAGATAGTGCTCTTCTCCTGTCCAAGGAACTCCACTTCCAATTCTTCATCGGAAACAGATCTTAATTTGATTTTTTGTCTTGTATGGAAGCATCATTTTCATTTTGAGTTGTTCCTGGTTGCCAATTTGGACAACCCGTCTGTACTTTAGTAATCGTCTTACTCATTTTTAGTGGTATTTGCAATTCCACTTCTAAACTGTTTCTTTTGTGGGGTCGATTTAAGTAATGGTTCCGCTCACGGAGCTTGTTATAAATGACATTGTACCCATTGTCAAATGGAGTTCCATCCTCAAGTCTGTCTTGAAATGTTCTCGGGTATTTAACGGCCATTTCAATAGCTACTGCTTTTAAGGCAGAGTTTGGTACGTGCCTATTATGAAACCTCATTTCATCGACAATATGTCTAATTACAGATGTTACTGTATTTGCAGTGCGCGAGCCTACATTCAAGTTTGATAGTATTGTCGACGGAAAACCTGCCCAGTGAATTTTAAATTTCTCCCAAGGTTTTGAAGCATTCAGATTTTGTGGTGAATCACCAGTATCATTGGTACATTTCGATTGTGAGGATTGTCGCTTGCCTTCATCTTCATTTGATTCTTGTATATGTACAGTGGCATTAATTTTCTGCAAATGGCCAACGTCCGTTGACTCATTACAAACAGATGCGCATGGCTGTACAATATAGTCCCCAATGATATCTGTGTTTGCACTGATGCTGCTGATGGACCGACCAATTCCCTCTGGTAGGTCGGTTGAAGAAACTGCACTGGAGTTCCCACATTCAGCCCACTGTTCATTGCAGCGTAAGAGAATGAAAATTTTTTTTTCTGTCGCGAAATATTGGAGAAGGTAGTCCTCGTCGACATTGGTTCCGTTTTCTTCTAATACTAGTTCTGCTCCTTGTATGCAAAGTTTTTTATTCGCAGCAGAAATTACCGAAGCCAAACTGAAATTGTCTTCTTTTAAAACCAGTGCAGTTTTTTTCTCCTATCAGCAGTCCAGACTTTAATGCACTGCGCCATCTGAAATACAGAAAAAAATGTACTTGCCTGTACGTGTAGTAAAAATGAAGTTTTATGTAAGTATTTTTCATGGGGAACGACCGAAGCAGAAAAATAAAAAGGAAAATGTGTGAGATGCCAAATATTCAATTATTGGCGATAATTAAAAACAAAATTATTCATTATTAATGAAGATTCGAAAATTTCAGATTTACAATTTCATTACAAAATGTAACATCTCATAAAATAACCCACCGAAGAAATTATCATCAGAAAGATAGTCCCCATCAAAAGAAAGTATTCGAAAATCATATTTTATGCATTTCTATGTTGCAAGCTCTTTGATGTATTCGCAAAATATTTGACACATGTAAGGAAAGAAACGGAGTATCCTAACTGCATTCTTTTCACAATTTACACTTACTTTATCCACACATACTTGGATCAAGAGGCTCGTACTTTGGCACAAATACTTGAACAGCTCCAATATGTAGTTCGGGAAAAGGATTGGGGGATAGTAACGTGGAAAAGTTGAAGGACAATAACGTGTTTTGGTCGCATATTGTAGCAGCATTTTCATACACACCAATGAATTTGTTGTAATGTAATTGTTTTTGATATCCTATGAATTCAATATCCCTGCAATCTTCATTTACTGCTATAATTTCTATTTTGCAAAGAATGTAATTGTCAAGGTCATTTTTACCAACGCATACGTACATTCCCTTCTTGTATAAAATACGGTGGAAAACAATTTCCTGACAAGTGTACTTATTACAATTTGAATAATTGAAACATTTATCAATAAGATCTTGGAACTTATCACTAGCAGTTGCTACTTTGCATGCCTGTGTTTTTGGAATGTGTTTCTTAGCATTGTCAGGCATTGAGATCATATCACTGTAATTGGAAAAAATGGCTTGTTTCATTTGACGTTTTTGGGCAAGTGTCTGTGTTATATTTTTGAAATTCATGCCATGTTTAACTTCAATTTTGAAGTCGCGGTGTAGACTTTCAAACCTTAATGTAGAACAATGTTTCAATGGGCCAAATTGTAGAATAAGATTTGGATAATGGCGTACAAATTCATGCTTGGGTCTTAATGGAATATTTCGAAAGCATTCCAACCTCAACAATAAATACATTGAAATTTCCTCTTCCAATACAGCAACTTGCCCGATGTGCAAAGCCGGTGCACTAACAAAACTGGCAATTCTCTGTAAGATTTAATTTCTCGTTGCTTTTAAAATGCTGCCGTGAAACATGCATACGATATGTTCGGAACACAGGTTTTGCTTCAGTACAAGTACTGTAAGGACATTCAACATTTGTACGGTTCTGCAGGTGTTCTTTCATGTGTTCGTTAACGTTAGTAGTATATACTTCAAAAGAACAGTTTTTAACAGAACAAACATAAATGTCTGCCTTTTTTTGGTTTACCATGCACTCTGCAAATATGCAAAGAAAATTCGTCATGACAAACAAATGTTTCATAGCAACCGGAATGAAAACAAGTTATACTGATACCCTTCTCATTTTTATGTATTGCTACATGTTCATCATAGAAATCAATAGTTTCACATTTACGGTTGCATACGCTACACAAATACATTATTGTCCAGTTTTGGGGAAAGAAAAAGTAGGATAGAAAAAGAAATGATCAATGACTACGGTAGTCGAAGACCTTGATATTTCCACCTGAAATTTATTATAAAGGAATTCATGACAACTGAGTAAAACAGCCACTATGGTATATTACAAGTTCAAAATGTGTTAACCCCTTTCGTCCCGAATGTCCAGAATTTGGACACAACTTTCAACGCTGTAACTTATATTCCAAACGGCCTTAGAAAAAATTGAAATAAGTCATAGTCGATAGAATTGGACCTCCTCTTTCAAATGCCGTGATCAGAATTAGACGGCGATTTCAAAGAAAAAAGTTATGATGATTTTTTCGAAAAAAATACCGATTTTTTTTAGGTTTTCTCGCAAGAATCGCATTTTTTGACATTGAAAAGGGCAATACTGACCATTGTGAAAGGTACTAATCGCAGATTTTTGCTCAGAGCTTTCTTCTCCCGTTGGAATTTTTTCGAAAAACAAAATGGCGGCTTCAAGATGGCGTCTGTAAGTTGTAATTTTGCATTTTCTCGCACAAATATCGATTATTTGACCGTGCAAGGTTGAAATCATGGAAAATTGGGATGTAAAAGTGATTATTATCAATTATGAATGCCTCATCTCACCATGATTCATGCATAACCCCAAATATAGTTATTTGCAATGGGTTTTTACCGATTTTTTGTCTGATTTTCACTTAATTTCAAACGTTTACGTATCATTACGTACGTGTGAAATTGAAGATGACCAATACGATCGTGGCCTATCAAAAATTGAGTTATAACCTACAAATTGAGTTCAGCACGACAGTTATGTTCGCATTGCTACCTGGTAGTATGACGTATGTAGGCTTAATATAAGTGAATACCAGAGTAAATACATCCATCCTCGAATGTCTATTTTCAAAGTGGTTCATTTTTGATGATGAATATAATACAATACCTATACACTCCACTAATTCACAATGCTTTACATCGCGTTCTTTAGCCGTCAATACATATTATGCCGTTGTCCGACTCTCACCACGGGGAGGTAAACGCTATTCGAAGAGTCATATTTATTTTTTTTTTATTTTTTAATACTTTTTTTCTTTTTTTGTATTTTTAATTTTATTTTTTTTTTGTATTTTTTAAAATTTTATTTATTTTTTTGTCATTTTACTTATTTTTTTGTATTTTTTTTATTTTTTTTAATTTTGTTTCGATAACATTTTTTATAATGGATTTTTTCAAGAGATGGCAATGATGAATCAAGTCAATAGTAATATGGTGAATCTATGTAACTTTGTGATACGATTTGAAGCACACCTTGCAAAAATGTTTATTACATTCTGAACAATAAGATGGTGTTCGTCTTTCACACTTGTCACCAGAACAATATCGTTTTGACTCCCCATTCTTGATAATGTGGGTTTCCAAAAGCTTTTTAGATTTTCTTTGTATATAATCTGTGGCAATACTTACAGCGAATTCTTTCATACTTGTTTTCTTTTCCTTTTGTGTAACACTATTTTCTAAAAGGACAGCATTAATAAGAGATGATTGAATCAATCTTATAAAAATGGAAAACGTCCATTTTTTACTACGCATTGTTGGAAGGCATTTACTGCAATATTGATCGTGCACATCTACCCCACCCATATTCTTATTATATACTGAAAACGCAGCTGGCATGGGTATCTCTTTTTTTTGTTTTTCATCTTTCGAATAGCGTCTAGCAATCTTCAAAGGACTTACTCCTGCTGCAGTTGAAAGTACCGATACCTCTTCGGAGTCCATCAATGTGATGAACTTCAATCCACTATTTTTGTCATGCTTGACGAAGTGCGTTCCTCTAACAGCGTTTTTGTCCAGTTTATTTGTTTCTTTTACTCTGTCTCTTCTAACGACGCCAGTTGCTCGCAGGCCTATCTTCTGGAGATGTATAAATAAATCAGGGCAACTGAAATAATTGTCAGAATACAAATGATACTGAGACAATTTCTTAGGCACCGTTTTCATCAACACATCTTCCAATAGATTCATAACAACTCGACTACCTAATGCAATTTTTTGCAATTTATCTGCTGTGCAATGTTTTCCACCATATATATCACAGTCAAAGACAAAACCATCGGCCCCACAGAGAGCCCACAATTTTATGCCAAAGCGGACTGGTTTATTTCGTATGAACTGTTTTATTGATAGTCTACCAACAAATTTAACCATCATCTCATCTACGCTAAGAGCAGTTTGAAAGTATCCAAAGCGCTTGATGTTTTGTTTGAATATTTCAAAAATTTTCCGAACACGCCAAGCTGGGTCACTCGAATCTTGATCAGACGATTTTGAATATTTTATTCCGCCTTTTATAATCCAAAAATCATTCCTGGACATCGCTGACCTAACTATAGGACATTCTAGTAAAGGGTTTGTTGACCAGTAATCTTTTATTGCATCGCGCTTATTGAAACTAGACAAAATTATAATGCCGATAAATATTTCCAAATCAATGAGTGACATAGTTAGCCCATTTTCGGCAGATGCTTCAAGAATGTACGTTTTTATTTCAGAAGAGAAAAAAATTTCAAATATCTCAGTTCGCGATGAATTAGAAACTTTCTTCATATCAGATTCTTTCAACAAATATTTATTTACTGGAATTTCATTATATCCTTTTTCTCCTGAAGTCCAATCGTATTTATGATCATTTTCGAGTTGTTTCTGAGTAGGTGTATACTGTTCATGAATTTGTTTGTAAGATAGTATGTTATAAACTTTATTACTATATTCTTCATTGTCATTTTCACTTTCCTCATCGTTGCTGTCCAATTCACTTTCGAGATCAGAAGTGTCCGCTGTTGGTAACATTGACACTTGAATATGATGATTCCGTTCCGCCAATTCACAAGAATCACCCTGAAAAGTACTTGCTATTGACTGCGTGGACGAATGTTTACTATATCTTTTCCTTGAAGACATTTTTATAAATGCATCAGCATTCCTTAGCAAAGACTAATACAAATATTTATGAATACGTTTTATCTTTAATAAACGTGAAAAAATTATTTTTTACAAGAGGGAAAGAAATATATTTGTGGACTGACTATACTAAAAATTATATAATATAATACTGACTTTAATTATTGATATTACGCGCGGCACTTAAATTTGGCGCGGCACACTTTGCTTGCGGGAAATTAAGCATTCTCAAGGCTGGAATATCATATCATAGTTGCAGACTATAAAGGGGTCAGCCTCGCTGCGCTCGGGCGTCAAACTCGCACTCGTCGGTAAACACCTGTGCTCCCGCGATGTACATACTATTTTTTCACAGTCTGAGCGCAAAATAGTACTATTTTTACTCCCTCTATATTGTTTTACTCCCTAGGGAGAGAAAGTGATATTTTGCTCCCGCAATATAGGGAGCAAAATTAGTATTTTGCGCACGGGGTGTGAAAAAAATTATTTTCTCAATGACTCTAAATTATGTTAAAAATAAAAAAATTAAGTGAAAATCAGACAAAAAATCGGTAAAAACCCATTGCAAATAACTAAATTTGGGGTTATGAATGAATCATGGTGAGATGAGGCATTCACAATTGATAATAATCACTTTTACATCCCAATTTTCCATGATTTTAACGTTGCACGGTCAAATAATCGATATTTGGGCGAGAAAATGCAAAATTACAACTTACAGACGCCATCTTGAAGCCGCCATTTTGTTTTTCGAAAAAATTCCAACGGGATAAGAAAGCTCTGAGCAAAAATCCGCGATTAGTACCTTTCACAATGGTCAGTATTGCCCTTTTCAATGTCAAAAAATGCGATTCTTGCGAGAAAACCTAAAAAAAATCGGTATTTTTTTTCGAAAAAATCATCATAACTTTTTTCTTTGAAATCGCCGTCTAATTCTGATCACGGCATTTGAAAGAGGAGGTCCAATTCTATCGACTATGACTTATTTCAATTTTTTCTAAGGCCGTTTGGAATATAAGTTACAGCGTTGAAAGTTGTGTCCAAATTCTGGACATTCGGGACGAAAGGGGTTAACATATTTTGCAATCTAAATTTACTTCCTGCACTGAAACAAATCGTTTAGAGTTCACACAGTCATGTTAATGGCTTGTCCATTTCTGCTGAGCAAAAATCCAGTTTATGGAGATCCCATGTGTGTTTGTGTGTGTGTGTGTGTGTGTGTGTGTGTGTGTGTGTGTGTGTGTGTGTGTGTGTGTGCATATGTACCAGGCTCACAGTGGTATAAATTATTTGCAAGTACAGTGCAACCTCTCTCGTTGGAACATGCTAGGATTCGCTCCCTCTCTGGTTGATAGGTGGAACGCCCCGCCCACGTTAGGACCGTACCAATGTAAATATTATTTAAAACACATCAAGCGTTGGCCCCTGTTATGCCGCTGTAGTAGCACCCACGGGGCTGGCAATGCCTATGCTTCGCTATGAGAATCCGTGTTGCCCTTATTGTAACCAAAATGTAGTTACGAACCAGTGCGTACGGTGGCGCAAATGTCTTTTGGGCGTCACCCTCACTACCCCCCGAAAATCCCGAACGGTCACGAAAGTTGCCGAGAACTCTCCAACTCTGTTTAAAAATCGCTGACAATTTCAACGTAGAAACATTTCACACATAAAACCTTATTCGAATAAAAATGTCACCTTCGAAACAACATTTTCATGTAAAACTTTGTTCGAATGACATCCCAGCAATCTCGATTGGATTCAGAAGCATTCAAAATTTGAATCCATTTAAATCAATTTAAATTCGCTCTTTTTCCAATTAATTTTGTATTGAAGTGGATTTGTTTGCATTGAAATGTTGGAACATGAATCCATTATATGCATTCATATGCACAATGTTAATTGAAATGAAATTGAATACAAATGAATTTAAATTTTGAATGCATTTCAATGCACCTGAAATTCTACTTCGCACACTGTAAAGTCTACAGTCTTTAATACACAAAACGAGAAATATCATGGGATGATTTTATGAAAAGTCTTGTTTTTCAATGAATAAAATGACTTTTGACTAACATTTGGTATCTCAGACTCTATGTAATAAATACAACAGGAACAGATAATGCAACACACTTAAAATATAACTTGATCTGTAAAAACACTATTTCTCGATTAATTTATATACAAATGCAAACCATTGTATTTCGGTTTATATTTAAATGCATTTATTATAAACGTATTTCTGAAATTATTTTTTTAGTAATTTGCATTCAAATTGCAAGTTCTTTTATTTTACTTTGTATTCAAAAGGATTCGTGAAAAACATACTTTCGGATTAATTTTTGTGGATTAAATTTGATTCAAATGGGAAGCATTTGTTTCTCGCTTTGCATTGCAATGCATTCAAAAGTTTACTTATTACGAACTATGAATTTCATTATCGGTGACGACATTATTTTTGAATTTACATGTATTCAAATTTTTGGATTCAGGTGCCTTTAAATTATTTTTGGATTTATTTGGATTCAAAGGGAAAAAGGGCGAATTCAAAGTCGACTAAATTAATACAAAATTATCAATTTCAATCCAATCTAGATTGCTGGTATTATCACTTCGAAAGAAAAAGTTATTCCTGGAATATTCTTTTCATGATAATTTTACTGTAGTAACATTTCACACATAAAACCTTATTCGAATGACAATTTCACCTTCGAAATAAGATTTTAAAATAAGATTTTAATAAAAGAAAAGTCAGACCTGAAACAATCTTTCACTACCAATTTCATCTTAGAAACAACATTTCACACATAAAATCTTATTCGAATGACAATTCCATCTTCAAAATAAGACATTGAGATAAAACCTTGTTAGAATTATAGTTTTACCTTCGAAAGAAAATGTTAGTCCTGGAATATTCTTTTGGTGACAATTTCACTGTAGAAACATTTCACACATAAATCCTTATTCGAATGAAAATTACACCTTCAAAACAACATTTTCATGCAAAACTTTATTCGAATGACTTTTTCATTTCGAAAGAGAAAGTTAGTCCTATAATATTCTTTTGATCACGAAATTTTACCGTAGTAACATTTCACACATAAAACCTTATGCGAATGACAATTTCACCTTCAAAATAAGATTTTAAAGATCTTGTTTGGATAATAGTTTCACCTTCAAAAGAAACTGTTCAAAAGAAAAGTTAGACCTGAAACATTCTTTCACTACCAATTTCACCTTAGAAACAACATGTCACATATAAAATCTTATTCGAATGACAATTTTATCTTTGAAATAAGATTTTGAGATAAAACCCTGTTCGGATAACAGTTTTACCTTTGAAAGAAAAAGTTAGACCCAAAACATTCTTTTGCTGACAATTTCATACTTGATGCAACATTTCAGAGCTAAAAACTGCTTTTGCTAAGAATTTCACCTTCGAAACAGCATTTTAATAAAAAACTTTGTTCGAATGAAAATTACACCTTCGAAACAACATTTTCATGTAAAACTTTGTTCGAATGACATTTTCACTTCGAAAGAAAAAGTTAGTCCTGGAATATTCTTTTGATGACAATTTCACCTTAGAAACATTTCACACATAAATCCTTATTCGAATGAAAATTACACCTTCGAAACAACATTTTCATGTAAAACTTTGTTCGAATGACATTTTCACTTCGAAAGAAAAAAGTTAGTCCTGGAATATTCTTGTTATGACAATTTTACCGTAGTAACATTTCTCACATGAAAATTTATTCGAATGACAATTTCACCTTCGAAATAAGATTTTAAAATAAGATCTTGTTCAGATGATAGTTTCATCTTCAAAGGAAAAGTCAGACCTGAAACATTCTTTCACTACCAATTTCACCTTAGAAACAATATTTCACACATAAATTCTTATTCGAATTACAATTCCATGTTTGAAATAAGATTTTGAGATTAAACTGGGCGGATGCCAGTTTTACCTTTGAAACATTCTTTCGCTGACAGTTTCAATGTAGAAGCATTTCACATATAAAACCTTATTCGAATGACAATTTCGCCTTCGGAACAAGATTTTAATGTAAAACTTTGTGTTAATGACATTTTCACCTCCGTAAGAAAAAATCAAATCAGAAGCTACAATTTATTGCCCCGTGGTAGCACCAGCCTTGAAAATGGCTAGTGAAAGGTTGAAAGGGGCAGCGCATATGCTCATCCAGAAAGGGACCATCGGCAGAGGGAATCAACGCGAGAGGGACTAACGAGAGAGGTTCTACTGTATTTCACATCTATATAAATCTGTTTTCTTGTATTTTAAGTGGAGAAATATGAAATGTACAAGTATAGGAATACTTCTCATAAGCAACAACCAAATGAAAGAAAAACATTAATTTTAAAAGCAAAATAGATATCCGTATACTTAATTACTAGAACATTGCTCAACATATTTCTTGTTTCTTTTCTGTAATACTTTTTGTATCAAAAATGATTGAAATGAATGTATAGAAAAAAGGAATGTTTTGTAAGCAAGAAATGAATCGAACATATTTAAATTGTCACTTGTAAATGCAATATCAAAATTCGTTGCTATGTACGTATTGCCAGTATACCTTTTTTAACATCGTCTGTTATACAATCTTTTATTTTATTTCTGTACAGCTGGAATTTCTCTCAGTATAATACAGACAACAATGACAATTTAAAATTGAAACAGAAAGCAGTATTACTTAAGAAGTTTGTATTTTACACAACCGACATTTGTGTTGGGGCATGGGGAACTTCGTGACGAGCCCAAACAATTTCTTTCCATGCAGGTAGTATGCAACATGCTTTAAGAGAGACACTTTGGCAAAATCGTATAATAAGTAATTTGTTCTGAAATGCACTTTGTGTTTGTGTTAGTTGAAATTCAAAGAAGATCGTTAACCGAAGTCATTGGTCATTAATGTTTACAACATTCACAATATGCTTTGAAATGCTGCAGTACATTTCACTGTCTCTCGTGAATTACTGAAAGATTTAACGTATAGTATCGTCACTCAGTAATCACTTGTGTAAACATTTAATTTTGAATATAAATATGAATGATACAAATACATATGTTACAAAATAATATAATATTAACTTACCTTCAATGAAGACTCGTAGAAACCAAAAACCTTTCTTCAATTCCAATAATAAAAAACAACAAAAATTCCAACAATTATTATAAACACTGGAAAAGACGCTTGGTTGCCTCGGGTCACATGTGCGATCGCGAAACAAATGATGCATGAAGCGCAACGTGACGTACAGTAAAACCCCTCTTACTTGAACACTCGCTTTCTTGAACACCCCGTCTATTTGAACAAAATAACCTCGTTTATTTGAACGATTTCTACTTCCCCTTACCCCCACTACTCGCTCTTACGCGGATACAAATTCTAATGCGCGTGCGCTACTCACGACGAACGGGTATATTGTGCGAGGAGTGGGGACAACTGTAAGCGTTCAAATAAACGGGGTCGGAGGGGAAATGCTGGCTCGACCCTGTTCAAGTAAGAGGGGTTTTACTGTACATAATCGATCAAGACGACATCGCTCGACAAACGAGTGAAACGAGGGATGATCGAGAATTTTTTACATTTCACGGTGTAATTTTTCCTACCTTATGTATATTTAACATGTACCACGGTATTATCACATTCTTAAAATGGAATTTTACCAGTTGTGTAGGACTTTTACAGTTGCATTGTGTATTTTTACAAAATCGTGTATTTTTACCCCTCAACAGTAAATTTACAATGTTAGGGAAAATCAGGTGAACCAACGTTTATCGTGGTAATTTCACAGCGCGTTGTAATTTCCCTGCGCTTAATGTAGTAAGTTTACATAACCTTGTAAAATTCATTAGGTTTTGTGGGAAAACCCCTACGTTATACGTTGTAATATTACCAACTTTTGGCCGATGAAAATTACAATGCGGTTGTAAATTTCATTACGATTTTTTACAGTGTGGGTAATTGCAGGAATATAACACTGGGAACATACCTGGAACATACAATGCGATATTATATATTTGTAATACTCCTAGCATATTCCTGGTATGTATCTCAAAATGATAACATCTGGTATGTTCCTGTTATATACCATTCGAAATGATATCAAATATAACATTGTTATATTCCTGGAATATAGGTGGAACGATAAATGCTGTCTGGGACATACTCTCATTGAAGGATGTCACCATCTTTATTTTTACCTCTTTATGTTTTCATTTTCACCTATAGTTTTATTTGTTTTCTTCATCATTTTTGTCCCAAAAACATACAGGGTGGTACAAATGTACAAATTGTAATGTTTTATCCGTTCATTATTTTCCATTCTTTTCTATTTTTTTCAAACCCACTTCAGAAGTTTAAAATTACAAAATATGCAGGGAAAAAAACCATCGCTGAAAAATATAAAAAATTGTAAGATACATTTGTAATAGTCAAATTTTACATTTTTTTCACTAAACAGACTTTGAACTATCTTAAAAGACTTTTTGTAATTGTGTGCGTAAAGTCGCACCCAATTACAAAAACTAGGATACCTAACACAGGTGTAAAGTATGACTGTCACGCATCAGTCAGGAATTTTACACATCATTCGGCGCATCGTATGTACAGTTCCCGCACGGTGCGTAAAAGTACACTTTACACCCTTGTTAGATAATATACTATTTTAATAATAAATACTAAATTTTAATATGTAATATTAGACTAATACATATAAAATTAAAAAACATTTACTATCAATAAACTTCTTAGGCATACCTACATATGTAAAAAAGTGTTTGGGTGCATATGTACATATATATATATATATACAGGGTCATCGAAAAGTATCGGACCCCCCTCATATCTTCAGTTAGAATGCACTTAGGAGAAAATGTCCAATAGCAAAGTTGTATGGTTTCAAGCGGGGAGTAAGTAAGCTATAAGAATATGCAATAAAATGTAGGGGGTTCTATTTAAAAAAATAAGATTGACCTTGAAATGACCTTGAAGGACATGGTCAAGGTCAAAGTCAAGGTCATCATCTTACTCCTCGCTTGAAACCATACAACTTTGCTATTGGACATTTTCTCCTAAGTGTATTCTAACTGTAGATATTAGGAGGGTCCGATACTTTTCGATGACCCTGTATATATATATGAATAATACATATCATATATATATATATATATATATATATATATATATATATATATATATATATATATATATATATATACATATATATACATATATATATAAAAAGACATGCAACCCGTCCGAATATGCTAAATCAATTCAATCATTTTTAAGTTATGTTTTGAAACAAAGATTACTGTCGTAGCGAGTGAATCCCCATACGGGTACTCTTGTCAACTCAATCGATGAGGTAGTAATTACGATTGCACAAGTGACATAAAGATGTCTTGATAATATATATCTGGTCAGTCTGTAAAACAGCAATTGCTGTGGCTCGCCCTTTGACATTTTTGTATTATTTATATCCTGTATTGTTTTTGTAATTGCCAATAAAGACGTGATTATTATTATTATTATATATATATATATATATATATATATATAAACAAAAATTTAAAAAAAAAAAAAAAAAAAAGCACAGAGAATTACTTTGCGCGAGGTAAGTACTCAGTTTACTTCTAGTTCCATATCAAGCTTATGCTATTATAATACATTATGTTTCTTTAAAAAAAAAATAACGCAAACGAAATTTGCTACACCATTTGTCATATTGCGCGGTATTGGAATTGTGAAAAATCGCGAAAGATTTAAGTAAACGCTGATAATAAACGGAAAAATATGTTCGGTATCCCACCGTATCGCAAATAATCAAGTGAAAATTGCGAAATCGCAGAATCAATTCGACCGTATTGTTCGGGCGTTCTCAATTTCATGTACGTATCAATTACGTAGACTATATATATGATGCGTCACCGTCATCTCTGCGTTACGTGATGAAATTTACGCTTGATGCATAGTAAGTTATATTCAAGTCACGTGTCCACAATGTAACGTAATTGCTCCGGTTACATTACCGCTATATTTCCATTTCGTTCTGAAACTAGAGAAAAATACATGTCCGTTATGCTTCTGTTATGTTTCTGTTATCATTCCGTAACGTAACTATAAATATAACTATTACGTGTACGATACCTTGCAGTTACATTTCTATAATAAAACACATTTTATCAAGTTACGTGTACGTTATGTTTCCGTTTTCTGACTTTTCCCTTATATGCGGCAATATGCAGCAGATCTGGCTGTCTGGGTATATCTCATTATAAACACACACAAAAAGGAATAATTTATTTTTTATAAATAAGTCCAAAAAATATACTTTTAGAATAAACATATAAATAGTGATTATTAAACTGCCGAAATGAAAATATTGACCAATCTGAAAACACAGTACAGGAAAATGACTTGAAAATTTTGTTAAAAAATTACATTTCTCGCTCTCAACGGTAGGTAACAGAACAAAAAATGAAATATTATGCTTCGAAATGTGTAAAACGGTCTAAACAAAGAAACCACATACGACATTTTACAATCCGTATGATCATAATGGAAAAATTTCAGATTGGTCACATCGCGCCGCTTCGCCCCAGCTACCACTATCTCGGAATATGAATTTTAAATCGATTCGACTTATAAGTGGTGAAAAAATTCTAAAGTGATTAATAATATGAATGTTTTATTTATGGACACGCTGTCATTTTGTAGGTCGAAAACGGTCCAGAAACAAAAATAAAGGGGTCAAAATAAAGTTGGTGATTCCCTTCCAACTTCGGAATGGATATTTACGCATTGCACTCTTGGTTTTGGGTTTTGGCTTTGGTTTTGATAGCTTGACTCTACTTTTCACAACTACGATGGTTATCAACAGATCTATTTTTGCAATGAGAAAGGAAGAATATTTTATTTGTATTTTGCCTGTAAAATGGATATATTTCTTACTTATTTCTGCCAGTAATGCTTCATTCTGAACAGATAAAAAACCCAGGGATGTATTGGTTTGGAACTTAATTACTTATCATCCCATGATTTGTGCTACATAATGGAAAATTCTTTAGTAGCGTAGAATCTGAATCTACTTCAGACAAATTCGACATAACTATTAGAAAATAATAGATATTCATAAGGAGGAAACTTGATGTACGATGCTGTACGTTCTATATTTACGGAGATATGAAAATTTAAAAAACAAATTAACTCACAATCGGAACTTTTTTTTCGATAAAATCAATAATTACTCGAAAACCGTGTTTCGTGTGCGAAAAGTGCGTATAGCGAAAGTTTTAGATAATAAATTTTGAATCTATATGTTTAATAAAAAAATCATTTTTATCATAAAACCACGATGGTACAAAAGAAAAATATGAACAATTTTTATTTTAATGTACTTTTTTGTAAATAAGTATTTTTACTAGACAGTAGTCGTATCCGAACTGTTTTGAAAAGGGTGAAATTAGCTGTAAAATGAGCACCAGTTGCAGTTTCTAAGATGAATTGTTGAGTTATAGTCGTTCGAAGTTTCATGCAACAAAGTTAGTAACTATTACAATTTTTGTGTAAAACCAAGCGTAAAATTTTTGGTTAAAAATCGGCTGATATTGAAAGTATGGAAAAAGAATTGAAATGAACATATACGACAAAAACATAATCTGTTAATAAATTGTCCTACATTCACTGTACTGTTACTCGGGTACCAATTGTAATGAAACTGTTACGTATAATGGAGTTGATATTCATAACCTACCTACTACATCTGATTAATTTTTGGAATGAATGACAAATATTTTAATTAAACTTTCTTCTTTATTATACATTTTATATCATTTTATTTCATATAATATAGTTTTATATAATTATAAAATATTTAGATTATTCCTTGGTTTACCTTTTGATTACAGACACGTGGATTACATTTTAATGTGAAAGAAGGAAAAGTCGATATCGATATATATGGAGTTTGTAATTATTGTACCAATTGTTTTCAATGATTTGTACCGATTATACAAAAAAAAAAGATTTAACGGGGGAAATTTTTTTCAAATTATCATATTATTAGTTTCGTATCTAATTTTTTTTTTATTTGTTTATTTACTTTGAATTTAGGAAGAATAATAAATCTTAAGAGGGAGAGAATGTTAAGGCCGAAAGGTAATGAATGTGTAAGTGGTTGATCGATTGTTCTTAACCAATTGAAGTGTTGAAAAACCTGTCTTATTGTAAAATATGTGCGTTGACAACAGTATGTCCACGGTGATTCGCCAATTTCTTTTTTAAATTATATATCGCAGAGGAAACTGTATTGTATCTTCTGAGACTGAAAAAATGTATGTTCAATTTTGTTACACGAATATTACGTATATTTTTTGTTCCATTATACACTTACGTATTTTTGTTTATAATACAACAAATATCATTACTACTACTACTACTACTACTACTACTACTACTACTACTATTACTACTATTAATAATAATAGTAATAATAATAATAATTATAAAAGAAATAAAGGGGCCAAATTTCATACTGATGCTGATCTGGTAGCGATTTGAGCCAAACCTTTTGAGAAGAATTTTGTTTCATATTGTTGTTGTTATTATATATAATAATAATAATTTATTAACCCTTAACATGAATATTTTGTATTGTATTGTATTTATTACTCATAAATAGGGAATGAATATCCCATTGAGAGGAGTTCCGAAATTGTCGGATACAACTTTGTACAGATGGTGGTGTAGTATACATAACTAAGGAATAAAACGTATATATAACTAAGGGATAAAAGTAAAGAGACATAAGCAAGCGATGTACTAGATGAAACGATTATTAAAGAAAAATATAATTGCACATTTTTTGTACTTATTCGCCTTGCAAAAAGGATCTCCGCACGAAACTGGCCTTTACAAATCTATGCAATAACTTCGCGGACTGAGTATCGTTACTGCAGATTAGAGTGCATAATAGTCCGGACGAATGCATTGGGCGGTTGTTTAATGCTGAAGCGAACTCGTCTCTGGTGACGGCTAATAGCGGGCACTCTATTAAAATATGCAGCAACGTTTCATGCACGTTGAGGTTACAGAGGGTACAGACGGCTGACGGGTTGTACTTGTAACGTTGTCCGGCGATTGCGAATGAGCGCGAGTAGATGGTTGCTACCCTTAATTGTATCTTTGTTTTTATACATTCCAGGGGCATGCAAAGTGGGTACAAGTTATAGCTGGGGTCCGTATAATGGCGGTAAATGGGCAGTTGAATCGAGTTCGAAGTAAAATAGTCTCTAAGATCCTCTTTTCTGCAGGCTTCAGCAAATTTGGCGACTATTGAAGGCCCTGTTTGTTCCCAGAAATCCGCAGTGAAGTTGTTCCACATCTCGCATGCCTCTGTCTTGTCCAGAAGTGCCTTAAACTGCAGCGGCCAGTTGTAGGCTTCTTGAGATATATCCGCGAGCTCCTTCAACCGTAAAAGTAATACTTTGGGCAACCTGTGATCCGGTAACCTTAGGGTTTTAACTACCCATTTGATGGACCTTGAAAATATTTCTACTGCGATGGGTGGGATGCCCAACTCTAGACGGATTAGGTAAGCCGGAGTATTTCTAGGGAGGCAAAAGAGCCTTTTGAAAAACCCAATTTGCACGGATTCCAGATTGTCCAGGTATCGCAAAGCCCAGAACGGGGCCGCATAGAGGAGTACAGAAATTATCGACGCATGGTACAATTTCCAATAAGCGTCCCACGCATCTATTTTTGCCGAATGTATTAGGGACAAAACCGCGGCTGACGCAGCCTTTGTCCTGACTGTGGCATCCTCCGTGGGCTGAAGGCCGCGCGCAGAGGAGGAGAATATAACACCCAGATATCGATAGCTGCTCACTACCTCGACCGGACTATTCCTGTACCAAAACGACCTGGAGTACGAATCAAGTTGCCCAGCCCTTCTGAAGCATGTTATTTTTGTTTTGTTAATATTCACTGTGAGCTGGTTTTCTTGACAGTACTCCGAGAGAATAATTAGCTTTCTTCGAAGATCCGCGGGGGAGTACGCGAAAACAGTCAGGTCGTCGGCGTAAAGCAGCATCATCAGGTCTCGAGTATGTGAAACATCTACTCCGCGCGCACCCCTCTCCCGGAAGAATGTCACAATATCCGAAATATACAATATAAATAAAAGAGGGCTTAGAAATTCGCCCTGGAGGACCCCTTGTGTTACATTTATTTCGGACATCGCATGATTTTCCACGAGGAGACGTACAGTGGCCGCGTGATACAGAGCAGAAATTAATCTTAAAAATTTAGCGCTAACACCTAGGCCATGGAGCTTTTGCCAAAGAAGCTTATGAGGAACGGAATCGAAGGCTCTTTGAAAGTCCACAAACAATCGGAATATCTTTGATTTTGGGCGCTTGAGCGCGATCTGGATGGTGGCGAGGATCGAGAAGATGTTATCCTCTGTACTCCTCCCACTCCGAAACCCGGCTTGTTCCTCAGGGAGCAGATCTTTTAGCGAAGCCCACTCGGTCAGGCGCTTAGAGAGAATTTGCGTAAAAATCTTGGCTAGCGCATTCGTTATCGCAATAAGCCTGTAATTTGCAGGATCATCTCGCGCGCCTTTTTTGAAAAGCGTGAATAGCGATGCTTGAGCCCAGCCTTTGGGAAAGGTCTCGGAAAAGAGAATTCTATTAAATAGATGATGAAGATGCAAGAGCCCTGCGTCCTCAATAACTTTAAAGAGTTCGGCCGGTAACTCATCTGGACCGATGGCTTTTCCCACCTTCAACCTCCCTATGCTATCCTTGAGCTCGGACATTGTAACCGGAGAGTCCAGCGTGGGGTCAAATGTGCCATAAAACGTTTCTGGGGGACAGGCCTCCAACGGAAAAATCTCCATGAAGTATGCATCTCAGGCATTTCCAGACACCTGCGACCCCACGGTGGGTTTCTTTCGGTATTGGCGGCAGGCGTTCCAAAAATCGGCAGAATTGCGGACTTCCGCGAACCTATTGGAGATCGCGGTAGCATAAAGGAGCTTCTTGTGTTTCAAAATATCAAGATAAACTCTTTTCGTGACTATTGTGCTAACACTATATGCATCTTTCCTCATCTGCTTCAGCGATAAACGAAAGGTCTTCCTTGCCGAGTCACATTCTCCATCGAACCAGGGTTTCGAGGCTACAAAAGACTTACGTGACTTACAAAAAACGGTTCTTGTCACTATTCCTGCAGTTAATGCCGCTGAGCGAATAGTGCCAGTAAGGTACTCAGCAAGAGCGTCTACGGTTTCATTATTTTCCGGCGTAAAAAGAGACAACGGCTGTCTTAACAGATTTTGGAATTTGCGTGCCCCGTCGTTCGACCCTGAATATCTCACAGTTGCCCGGCTTACTGCCGCGGTGGCAGACATTTCTAAAACGGAGCTTTCAGTGGATAAAAAGAGTGATAAGAACACAGGTAGGTGGTCGGAACCGTGGAGGTCATCGCCCGTTTCGAAGTCTGCTATGAATGGCAGATGAAGTGCCGAACCCCACACCAGGTCAACGACACTGAACCCCCTCTGTCCGAGAAAAGTAAAGTGTGCGGGGAAGTCGTTAGTACAACGTCCATTTAACAGTACAAAATTGTTTGTTTGCATAAACTCGGACAGAAGGGCGCCACGATTATTACTATGTTCATCATGCGACTTCCTCAACACTCGAATTGACGAGTTATCAAAAATTTCGGGAAAGTCGTTGTAAGGATCAAGAGAGCCAACTCGGCAGTTGAAGTCGCCGCCAAGCACGACAATGCATTCGAGGTACTGGGCACTCAGGGAATCTATTACTACTTGCAAAGACGTGAGTTGAGCAGATAAATCAGAATTAGGCGGAAAATAAATAGAACCCACTATTAAATTGAGCGGAACAGAATTTACATGAAGAAAAAGCCAATTTGGAGATGTTTCTAAATGTACAAATTTAAAATCCAAGTTAATTAAAGATAAAAGGCCTCCGCTGCAGCGACCGAAGTTACTGAAACGGACGGCAGGAGAGCAGATTCCTGAGTGACCAGTACTTATCACCTCCGAGTTTACTTCGCGATCAGACCATGTTTCTGAAAAATTAGAAATCTCATTCGTTAAAAGGAAAACATTATTTTTAATATTCTGTAAACCTCGGGTATTCCAAAACATTATTTTTAAAATATTTACGGGATTCTTAACATTAGTGACAGCGCGCGAAGTAGATGGTCTCGATGTACTAATAGGCGATGTGGTGAGACAACTTTGTGGGTGACGGGGGGAACTCAAAAAAAATTTTTTTGTTGCGAGACGGCCGAAGAATCGATTATCATAGCCTGTGAGTGCTGATCCTTGGGGTGCTTGACCTTGAAGTCGCTGAAGTGGACCTTCAGCGTAATGTTGGTGCGGTACACGGGGTTGTGTAGTCTTGGTCCGTCTCGGACCACTTGTACCAGGCATTATTTATAGCTATCGCGTTGCCCAGTTTTTTAAAATTGACCCCTTTAGAAGTAGCAGCACGGCGAGCCTCTCTTGCTTTGAAGGCCATAAAACGCTCACTGTCTGTGAAGTCCGCATTTATGAAAATGTCCGAGTTTTTTAGGACAGCTTTTTTCGTTGACAGGATTGTGAATTTGTCCTCCTCGGAAACTAGTTCCGCCAAGATAGCCGTGGGGTTTGTGCGGATTATTCTAGCTGTACACCGTCTTTTAAGGTGCCTTTACCGATTTTCAAGCCCGTTATAATGATATTCTTCCTTTTTATAATTTTTTCTTGCATCTCAATTTTGGCAGCCATCTTTTTGATCAAGGTATCTTGCGTATCAATTCGTTGCTCGAAAGTGTTTAGCCGGGTGTTTACTTCGGTTTTTAAGGAGTCGATTACTTCTTTCACCTCGGCTATTTCTTTCGAACATTGTTCGAGCCCCCCTTGCATCGAAGCGGTTAGTGATTTAGTTGCCAACTGATTTGCATTGAGCAAGGTTTTTTCCAACGCATTTAAATTGGCTTGCGTGACTAAGTCGGCCGCCATAACTGGAGCAGGCTGGATTTGCGAGTCTGGTGACGGATTAGAGGTCTTGCGGCGTCTGGATATCGGTAGCAGGTTAGCGTCGTCCGAGGTATTCCGGAAGTTCCGCTTTCGTTTAATAAAGCCAAAATCTTCGAGCGAACTACAGCTGCTTGTACGCTGAAGCTCCCATCTGCTTGCGGTGGGGGGCCGGCCTAAAATTGATGGCCGCAAAATTTGTTTGGCGTGCTCCGCCTCTCCGCCAGTGCTGGAACCGAAGGGTGTGTCAATCGATTGTAATTGATTGCGAGGCGGATTTGAATCCTTCATGTAGTATTGGACACAAGCCCCGGGAGGTGCTGCCGCCTGGTGCTTACAGACGCAATGAGAGTCAGAACGGAAGATCGAGAATAATAACTCGATTAACTACGGGCATGCGCATTAAATATCGGAGCAAACACGTGTTTGTGACGCACGTGGTAAATCCGATTCTGAAGCTCTAATGGAGTAAAAAATAAACGGCGGTAAATACACCTCACCGAATCCGGTACAAATCCTTTGCCCGAAGTGAAGAGTAATAAGTTGCAGGCTGCCAAAAGAAAAAATGTTCCGTTAATCGTGACAGTGGTTCGTGTTCGGTGATACGTGTTCGGGATTCGGCGGTCGTATCAACTACGTCAGAGTGACGTCATCATGGCTGACATACGAGGTAGAGAACTGTCAACGGTCGGTTTCACAGGCGAGAACAGAAAAACACTTTTTGCTGGAAACCATGACTCGGAGAAAACTCAGATCCAAACAGAAGGACTCCGAGTCGCTCCGGAAATGTACCACCTGAAAGTACAACTCCCAACAAGCTGGTTTGAGTACAAATTTTAACTTGGGTTACGGAGCAGCGAAAAATGCGACTAAGTTACTCACCGGCCATAACGAAACTCCCCCTTAACATGAATATACATAATTCAATGAGGGTAGAGTACACAATGGTTTACATCTAAATGAAGTTAAATGAAATTGAATGAACAAGGGGTACAAAGTCAATACGCTCATGGGACGGAGACCGGCATAAAATATTAGATTTAGTAGCTACGCAATGTTTATAAAGACAAGTTGTGCCTAGCTTATAAAGTTTCAACTATTTACAATATTATGATAAACATTTATTGTACATAAAAATAGACAGGTTGACAGCACTAAAAAAAAAAAACTTGCGGCGATTAAAACAATTTTTAATATGACAAAATAGACTCTTTAAACTAGTAATGTCGTTGGAGAAATTTAGACGAATAAAATGTTCGCGCTCAAAATGCTCATTTGCTAGTCTAGAATGCAGGTAAGTGTGGGACGAGGGACAAGAAAGGGGACAGTTGCACAAATTATGGGTAAGAGATGCTTTAACCCCCATGTTACACAGAGAACAAAACTCTGTTGGATTATAAGGAAAGATGGTATTTCCAATACAGAAAGAGCGCGAGTGGATCGTGGCTAATCTAAGCTGGGTCTGTACTCTCATATATGCGACATGGCAGTGTGATGGGTATTGAAATATAATGCTATCCGTAAATTTTCGGTAGATTGGAAGTTGCGGAGAAGTGGACGTGAAGTATTTTTGCAGATCATGATTTCGTTTGACAGTTGCATAGTCTTGACATACCTGTCCAACACGAGATTCCCAGTGTTCGGCATATAAGTCCTCCCAAAGATCGTCATAAGATGAGGAACCGAGTACTTCCTTTAGATGGTAGAACCAATTTAAAGTAGGATCACCATCCTCGCCAAGGCCCAGTTCGCTCAGTCTAATTAGACCCATTCGCGCAAGGCTAGATTGTGGTTGCCGTAGAAACCGTATGACAATCTGCATTGTCCTACGAACCACCTCCATTGAGATTGGGTAAAGGCCCAGTTCCAAGCATAGAAGGTAGCCCGGCGTAGATCTTGGCAACATTAACCATCTTTTGAAAAAATCCAATCGGGCGGACTCTAAGAGGTCAAGATAACAAAGCGCCCAACAAGGAGCTGCATAGAGTGCTGCAAGGTGGCCAAGATCATAGCACGATAGAGTTTAACAGCCCACTCATATGAGTCGCACTTTGATGAGGCCATAATTGCAAGAATCGAGGCAGTAGCTTGGCGAGATTTTACTACGGCATTTTCTGATGCCTTTAACACCTTGGCAGAAGATGAGATAATAGTCCGGAAATAAGGGTATGTTGACACTACTTCTAATCTTCTACCCTCGTATAAAAACACTTTAGATGAATCATCGAGGAGTCCTCCCTTCCTAAGGACTATTATCTTTGTTTTTGCGGTGTTAACAGTTAGCTTATTTTCGAAATAATATGGGACTAACACCTTTAACATAGCATTCATATCAGCAGACGAATACGCCAAAATGGCCGGGTCATCCGCAAAAAGGAGCATCAAAAGGTCATAAGCGGTAGTGTAGTAAGTCCTTCCGTATCCTCGGTCGCGGAAGTATCTAATTACATCCGAGATATAGAGGATAAAGAGAAGTAGCCTTTATATCTCCCCCCGTAGCACCCCTTCCGTAACCTTACAAGATTCTGTTTGACCCGAAGCACATCTAATTGATATGTAGGCGGAATTATAGAGGGTTTAAATTGACCTGACCATCTTAGCGTTCATACCAAGACTCGCATCAAACCAACGTACATCCGAACTTCTTTCTAATGGTCTATTACCAGTGCGCGTATAATGGGATAAGCCCGCTCTCTTCGCTACATCTCTTAGTCCTGTTGTCAAGGTTACATATGAGGGGGTATACCTCGCAGCATCAGTGGCAAAGTCAAGTGGATTTGTCTCCGCCATCAAAAGCCCCAACTCTGTAGCTCCCTCAGATGACCATGTGACTTGAGGCCGAGGGCCGAGGTAAAATTAGTTGCATCCGGGCAAAAAGTAGTGGACCATGATAAGGAAAGAACAACCTTAACCGGTAGGTGGTTCGATCCTCCAACATGTCTCCGTACGCAGATCTTGTACAAAGTGTAAACAATTTCCCGAAACCCAAACAAGGTCAACTATACTACGCCCTCTTTCACCTATATATGTGCTCTGTGCAGGAATATCGCCAGGCGATCGACCGTTCAACAGCACGAAATTATTGTCATACATAAAAGAGTAAAGCTTGTTACCACGCGAGTTCGTTCTGTTGTCAGTGGACCCTCCTTGCGATCTCTAGTTGTGTATCGAAGAATAAGTATGCATTGTTACATTCAATATCCAGAGCTCCCGGCCATGATTTGAAATCTCCACCCAAAACCAACATACTATCTGGAAGTCTATCTTGTGAAGAATCTAGGGCTAGTTGAAGATCATCTAAAATCGGAGCAATACAACCCTGAGGGGCTAAATAAAAAGAGCCTTGAATTAATAATATCGGATGAGTTTTTAGTGAAATAAAAAGCCAGTGGGGGGGAGATTTCAACCACTTCTGGAGATCCTACTGATAGTAATACCGTACATAAACCGCCACCGTAGCTTGCACGAGAGCCCTCTCGGGAGGCTAGGACAGCGAATGTTTTCATTTCTTCTCGTTGACAAGCAGATGGTAGTTCCCGACACCAAGTCTCAGAAAAATTCCAATATCTTAGTATTTCGCAATCTCCCAGAGGAAATTTTGAGTGCCATAAATGTTCCAAAAAATAATAGAAAGGGGTGCAGACGAGCTGGTAGTAGTCTTCAATTCACCAGGATCGTAATGTCCCTCAGGTAAGGCTTGAGAAGTTGGTGACAGACGGTGAATTTGAGAAGATGGCAATATCCTGCAGCCCCTAGAACTAAAGGGAGGGGCTGCTTTTAGCCGTTTTTTGCGAAGTTGTCAGTGTGAGATGGCTTAAACAAAAAAGCAGGTGCACTTGATTTTACCTGCATGGCTTGACGAGAGTGTTGGACCTGAAGAACGAATTGACTGTCTGCTTCTGACCAATCATAGCACATGTAATAAACTAGGATTTTTTGCTGTTTCCGTATGACTTTTTTATTTTCAGACTTCGCCTTCCAATTTAGAACCCTGGCATGATATTCAATAAATTGTTCCCGTTCCATCAAGTCGCCATCAATGTATATGTTTCAGTCAGCCAAGAACCTTTTTTTTTAAGCCATGCTATGCGACTTTGAGCGAAAAGTAAGAAGTTCAACATGAATTATGGGTGGGTCTTTACGGACGAGAAAAGTCGAGTGTGTACACGACTTAAAGAACATAGACGCAATATTTTTGGAAAAGAATCCAACTATACAGCACTAACGAAACATAGACAAGAAACTGGACATGATTTCGATTATCCTAAAGTAAAAATCTTAGCATCTGAAACGAATAACGGCAAACGTAAAGAGATTGAAAATTATTATATTAAAAAAGAAAAGAACACAGTAAATTAACGCTTTGAAGAGTCTTTTTTACCAGAAATATATAATGTTCTATTTTGTTAAGTATTAGAATGACATAAAGCAATAGGAAGTATTATTATATTATCAACATAGTTAAATCGCCGCTTAATTGTTTTCTTTATGTTTTACTGTACAATGGTTTCGAGTGTTGTTAAGAGAGGGGGATACACACACTTTATATATACATAAATCGGTATTCGTTACTTTTGACATTTCAATTCCGCGATATATGCTTGAAATGCACGAGCCATTTTCAACAAATGACATTTCATGTAAAGTATTAGTGAGTGTGGAGAAACGCCAATTAACTTCTTCGGCGGGAAATGACCTTAAGATCGGCCTTTCCACTTCTATCAGTAAGTTTTTTGGTAGTTTTTTTTCAATATGTTATCATACTTTTATCCATCAGTAGATTTAAAGTCATCATAATTATATTGATAGATGCTGTCAAAATTCATACTCCACTCACCAACACTACTTTGACATGTTAATGTTTCATCCCGTGATTTTTGTTTCTATTTCTTTACAACCATGTGAGAAACTTTTTATTTTTGACTGTTGTAAAATTTGTATGTTTATCATTATGTTTTTTTGAAAAATTGTATTATGTTATACCTGTTTTATAATTGTAAAACTAAACTGAAGATGGCACACATCAGGATGCCGAAAGGTTTATTAAAATTTTAATTGTTTTATTTGAGGGACCGACTTGGCCAAGAAAAGATTCATTAGAATTTTCATTCTATGAAAATTTCTTATATTAAAGTCAAGAAGTTCGCACAACAACTGCGGATGTACTATCACACACTGAACAAGCTGAAGTTGCTGAACATCAAGCAACGTTTGGCGGATAAAATTCGGGTATTCGGGACAAAACTCAATATTTTGGACGAATCCTTCCAACCTCTTCAAACATCGTATCGCAGCCTCAAGCGAGTTACCGTCGATGGCCGCAGTTGAGGAATTCTGGGGGAGCATCTACGAGAAAACATCTATAGATGCCTATAGGCTTAATGCAGACACTCCAGGTATTGAAATCTTCACCGAGTTGTGCGACGAAGTCACACAACAAAGTGAAGATTGCCCACTCGACAGTACATTAGAGGTGAAAAATGCCATCACAGGAGCGAGGAATTTCTCCTCGCCGGGCTGGGATGGAATGAACAACTATTGGTGGAAGAAGTTCACTTCTGTCCATCAATACCTAGTCCGAATATTCACCTCTTATATAAATGGAGACCAACCCATTCCGCACTGGCTGGTGGAGGGCCGAACGACACTGATCCCAAAATCGGGAGACTTGTCCGATCCGAGAAACCATAGACCGATCACGTGTCTCAATACTTTATACCAATTATTCACTAACATCTTGAACGAACATATTGAGAAATCCGTGAAACGGTGTGGCAACGGATAGTAGAACAACGCGGCTGCAAAATGGGTGTATCCGGCTGCAAGGACAACTTGCTTATCGACAGGTGTGTTTGTCAGGACCCAGTCCAGTACAAGCGTAACCTGTCGATAGCCTGGCTGGATTACATGAAGGCGTATGACTCAACATCGCACGAGCTTTTATGCTTGTTGCTCAAACGCCTCCATGTCCACCCAAACATAGTGAGAATTGTAGAAGGCCTGATGCCTGTTTGGAAAACACGCTTTGTCATGACATCGGGCAAGCGTCGAACCATGTCTAGACTGGTTCAATTCCCAAGAGGTGTGTATCAAGGAGATTCTCTGAGTCCTCTACTCTTCTGCATCTCACTATTGCCTCTATCCGTTGCTCTCCGGAAATCTCAAGGGTACATGTGTGGACCGCCTGGTGAACGTGTACATAAGATCACCCATCTTTTCTATATGGACGATCTTAAATTATACGCATCAGGCGAGGATCAATTACATCGATCTCTGAACATCGCCCTCACATACTCGAGAGATATCGGCATGGAATTCGGATTGGACAATTGTGCAGTCGTTCATTTGCACAGAGGAAGGTCAGGCTCCCATAACAACGATATGGAGCTCGTCAACGGAAATGTCATCCGCCACCTTAGCGCCGAAGAAGCCTACACATACCTGGGCATACCTCAAAGGCATGTCCAGGATGTGCAGGCTGCTAAAACCACCATCATTAAGAAATACCGGGGCATTTTCCGTCAGATCTGGTCATCAGAATTGACCGGGAGAAATAGGGTGGCAGCCACGAATATGTTGGCCGTATCACCAGTGCTCTATTCATTTAGAGCATTGAAGTGGAACGTTGACGAGCTAAGGGGTCTTGACCGAAACACACGGAAGATGATTTGTATGCAACGCAGTTTGCATCCAAGATCTTCCGTGGAACGACTGTCTTTGCCCTGAAATATGGAAGGTCGTGGCCTTTTATGTCTGCAGTGTATGCATGACCGATTGGTCCTCGAAACAGCTTGCGACGTGATTAATCGAACGGAGGATCCCCTGATGATGCTAGTTCATCAGCATGAAATTCAGGGGAAGGGGGCGTTTTTGTACAACGCGGCGGAACGAGCGGCGCGAAGCCTCGGTCTGGTTTTCAACGTGGGACGTAGTGGTGCACAGGAAGCTGAATCAGTCATCAACCTGTGCCCAGTGCATCTCAGGGCTAACATACGAAAGGAACAACTCCGTATGTTGGAGGGAATGCATGCCGACAAGCCAAGTTGTTGGACAATTCTTTCGAAATGTCCAACAACTTGGCTTGTCGGCAGAGATGACCTTCCAGTTCTTAAGATCAGCCGGCTTGAAATCCGAGACCGAGGGTTTTATCTTCGCATGCCAGGATGGGGTCATCAATACCTTAGCGTATCGCCAGAACGTCTTACACCAGGCGGTACAGAGTACGCTTTCTAGATTGTGTAGATGTCATGCTGAGACACCAATGCATCTTTTGGAGGCATTCCCAATATTGCAGTTTCAGCATACATCGAACGTCACAATGCGGCTCTTCGAGTGCTGTATTACCATCTTCGCAGCACTTATGGTATTGATGCAACCCAAGTTTTGCCGTACGTCCCTACTGATATTGAATCCGTAGTCGGGAATGAGTCTTGCCGAATATACTGGAATTACTTATTTCCGACGAGTAGACAAATATCAGCCAAAAGCCCGACAACTTTCTTGTCGACTTCGATCACAAATCCATGTTCGTGATCGAGTTCTCTGCATCAGCAGAGACAAATATAGTCAGCAAAGAGGACGAAAAACGGATAAAATATCAGGAACTCCTATTCGAGATTCGCAAGCTGTATCGAGGATTTAAAATCAAGCTCGTCGTGCTGATAATTGGAGTGCTGGGAGGAATGAGACCAACTTTCCTCGAAAACATCAAACTCATTCCGGCCTGCCAAGAACATGCAAATTCCATCGCAGGCCGAATGCAGGAAGCAGTGCTGCTGGGATCTCTGCGTCTACTGAGGTCACATGATATCCTGTAACCACTAACCCAATAGTAGAGGGAGTGGTTATAGTTGGAAATGAAATGAAATGGCCCGGTGCAGTCTGCAGCGGAGTAGATGGATATCGGAGCCACTTTTCTGCTGCAGACTGCACATGTGGATTCTGGAGGGCCAAGAGAGGTTAGGGTTTTAGTCGGCAAACCTTGACGTCAACATCAAAGGTGAGGGAGTCCGACACACGGGGGGTTACACAACATCTTCGACCCCCCATGGTGCCTAATGCATTTCCCCCCTCCGTCAAAAAAAAAAAAAAAAAGTGCAATCCTCCGCCTTCGTCTCGGTTTTGTTCATCGCCGCCTCGTCTCGGGCTCTCGCAGCGCCATGATACTGGCAGTCAGCAAACCGCCCGACGCCCGTTTGGCCTCTTGTATCGAAATATTAGGAAGTTTTACGCGAAACTGTACCGCCAGGCGGCAGCACGTTAAGCCTGGACACGTTGCCCACCATTCAGGCTGGAATTTATAGTCACGGTAAACTGAGATCGTGATCTCTAACCGAGGGAAATAGTCTTGTGATTGCTGAATTCCGTAAGATAGTACGTTTTCATTGGTTGAGTTCACTGTTCGAGATCACGATCTCAGTTTACCGCGACTATAAATTCCAGTCTCAGTGTGTACGTCACACAGACGTGCGAGAGTGCTAGCTTAACGTGCTGCCGCCTGGCGGTTCAGCTTCGCGTAAAACTTTCTAATAATATTAGTGAATTTCAAGCCTTGCACCGTTTCTGCATTCTGGCACCGAAAAGTGTAAACAAACACCGTCTACGTGCAAGTCGTGCGGCTAGAGATAGAGGTTAACTTATGGACTGGCCGGGTTTGTTATTTGAAAATCAATATTTCTGAAGACATAATTTATGTACCAATAACTTGGCACAAACTGGGCACACACAATACTCCCGTATACACACGCACACACGCGCACACACACGCACAGCAACACATGTGCGATTTCGATTCAATTTAAACTGGGGGCAGAATTGCACATATAGTCCAAGGGCCTCACGGTCTCCAGATCCGGCATTGATAAGATCATATCCAGGGGCTTTCTTATTCTTACATTGTTCAACTTCATTTCCTTGTGGAGCCTCATATCGTGGCAGTGGTTACAATCGCGATCTCAAGGGAGGAAATTTCCGATTTTTAATTTCTTTAAAGACTTGACATCCTTTATAATTCGCTGGATGATCTCCTTTACATAGAGCACATTTGGCTTTGGTGTCGTTTTCTTTTTTACATTCACTTGTCCAGTGATCGCCTCCATACTTTACACATCGTTGTTATCTTGTACAGTATTTTTTTGTATGACCATACCTTTGACACCGTGCACATTGCAGTATTTCCCTTTTCTGCCTTGGAGGTTCAATTTGCACTTTTGTATATTGCAAATAGTTAATATCGTAAATGTCTTTATTGTTTTCACTTTGTTGAAGATTAACAAAGAACATCAGCAGAGGCTCTTTCATAATACGCTTTTTGTAATTATAAATATTAAGCACTTTATGTCCTTTCTCTTCAATTTCTCTTTTTAGTTCTTGAACATCAGTTGTGTGAAGTATATTTTTTATTACTATTTTAAAGCCTCTTTCCTCTTTTAATTGGTATGTGTGGAACGCTGTGTTTTTATCATTCAGCACCTTGATTATTTTTGTATAGTCGGTACTTCCTTTTGGATTAACCTTTACTTGGTTTTCCCTATAATTTTGAATGTGTACTCATCTTTTGCAACTTCATTTATAATTTCTATCAAGGGTTCGATTTGTAAAATGTCAGGTATAAAAATAGGCGGTGGTTTTAATTTCATTTCAGGTTCATTTTCATCTTCATTTATTTCGGATTCTGCATTGATATTATTACTAATACTTAATGCTTGAAAGCGATTTGTTTGATTGACTGTGATGTATCCTGTTAAAGTTTTTTGTTTTACATTTCGAGTTTTATCTTGCGGACTATTTCGTTTAATTTACGAGAATTTTGTGTTTTCCAATTTTCATCGCTTTTATTCAATGTATCTAGTGTTGACATGTTATTATTTTTGTTTATGTTTGTGTTTATTCCGGGGACTTCGATAAATTTACTCGGCTGTATATATCGCGACTCTCTATGTGGGTATAATTTCTTCGGTGTTTGTATGCTTGTATTTGCACTATCCACTTCATTTTCCTTAGCTTTAACTGCCGAAGCTTCTAAATCCTTATTAGGCTGTATCATTTTACACCATTATTCTACGAAAATGGTGTAAAATAAAAAACAAACACTATGCTCTACACTTATTTTAAGACAAACTGTTTCCCACTTCACATAGAGGAAGGAAACAGAAACTTTCCTTGCTATTCATACAGTTGTGCGCACGAACAGTAAACTCGTCTATACTCAACGAGAGATAGTGTGGAACTGATATTTGTTTAGTAGTCCCATATTTATCGACAGAAATAATTTTAGGAAATGATTTTCACGCGAAGTATGGTACAATAATAGATTATAAGGAGAGAGTAATTATATCGGCAGGGAGACAATTATCAGAAAATTGTGTCAAATTTGGCATTGACCCCGCGAGTAATATTACCTGCTCACTAATATTACTCGATCGCGCGCGACACCGACCACTGATCTACCACTGTCGAACACTATCAGTAACGTAATATGATATTTCTGTTACACATTAAAATTTTTAAAAATTCTTAATTATCTCAAAAACGGCCAGAGATAAGCAAAATATAACAAAATTTTGGAGGCTATCAAAAGGGGGGATACGAACGAATTTTGAAAATTAGCAAAACTGAAAATTTTCAAAATTCTCAAATATCTCGAAAACGGCAAGAGATAAGTAAAATGTGACAAAATTTTGGGGGGTGTGTCGATAGGGGGTATGACCTGGAGTCGATTAATTCATACATGCAAACAGATTTTTGAAATTTGCAAAACTGAAAATTTCCAAATTCTCAAATATCTCGAAAACGGGAAGAGATATGTAAAATCTGATAAAATTTTGGGGGGTGTGTTGATAGGGGGGATGACCTCGAGTCGGTTAATTCATACATGTAAACAGATTTTAAAAATTTGCAAACCTGAAAATTTTTAAAATTCTCAAATATCTCGAAAATGGCAAGACATAAGCGAAATCTTGATAGTAAAACAACAATTGCTGGGATACACATGCGCGCGCCCGGACACACGCGCGTAGTGTTTTGTTCTTCAAGTGGTCTGTTCCATAGTTTTCGTTGTCCAGGTGTTCCGCACCATAGTTTTTCGCCGTCTCTAGGTCGACTGCTCCATAGTTTTCGGTATCCAGGTTGTCCGCTCCATAGTTTTCGTTGTCCAGGTGTTCCGCACCATAGTTTTTCGCCGTCTAGGTCGACCGCTTCATAGTTTTCGTTGTACAGGTGTTCCGCACCATAGTTTTTTGCCGTCTAGGTCGACCGCTCCATAGTTTTCGGTATCTAGGTGGTCCGCTCCATAGTTTTCGTTGTCCAGGTGTTCCGCACCGTAGTTTTTCGCAGTCTAGATTGACCACTCCATAGTTGTCGGTACCTAGGCAGTTAACTCCATAGTTTTCGTTGTCCAGATGTTCCGCACCATAGTTTTTCGCCGTCTAGGTCGACCGCACCATAGTTTTCGATATCTAGGTGGTCCGCTTTATAGTTTTCGTTGTCCAGATGTTCCGACCCATAGTTTTTCGCCTGGACGGTGAAAAACTACGGTGCGGAATACTTACACACAGAAAACTACGGAGCGGTCGACCTGGACGGCGTAAAACGACGGTGCGGAATACCTAAACATCAAAAACTATCGAGTTGTCGACCTGAACGGCAAAAAACTACGGGGAGGAATACCCAGACACCGAAAACTACGGAGCGGTCGACCTGGACGTCGAAAAACTATGGTGCGGAATACCCAGACACCGAAATCTACGGAGCGGTCGACCTGGACGTCGAAAAACTACGGTGCGGAATACCTAAACATCAAAAACTATCGAGTTGTCGACCTAAACGGCAAAAAACTATGGGGAGGAATACCTAGACACCGAAAACTACGGAGCGGTCGACCTGGACGTCGAAAAACTATGGTGCGGAATACCCAGACACCGAAAACTACGGAGCGGTCGACCTGGACGGCGAAAAACTACGGTGCGGAATACCCAGACACCGAAAACTACGGAGCGGTCGACCTGGACGTCGAAAAACTACGGTGCGGAATATCTAGACACCAAAAACTACGGAGCGGTCGACCTAGATGTCAAAAACTACGGAGCGAAATACCTAGACACCGAAAACTGCGGAGCGGTCGACTTGGACCGTAAAAATATAAAAATCACATTTTTATTCGTTTTGATAGAATTTCTATAAATTTTTAGGATACATAATGATAAAAGTGTAATGAGATACATTTGGATTGATTCTCTATACACGATTGGGATAGAAATTTATTGATTTTACCTAATGGATAGAAAAATATTAACATAGGCTTTACTTGAAGTATTCAGATAGGATAAGAATTGATAGATTTACATTATGTGCCAAAAAGAGGATTCAAAAGCATACGAATCACGCAGAATTTCTATACTTTTCTATGCTTTTCTATCCTCCTTTTCGAGTAGGGTTGTACGTTTCCTGGATTTTCCTAGCGTACTCTGTCGTACGATGTACGTACATTCGTTTTGTACGCTGATGCGATGTACATGAATTGTACGCTTTGGGCACTATTTTATACATTCAAAAACACCAGGTGTGTGGTTAGGTATATATATATATATATATATATATATATATATATATATATATATATATATATATATATATATGCATGTGTATTATACGTGTAGGTTTGTATGTACATACTATGTGTATGTACGTTAAGAAAAGTATCTACCTATGTATGTTTTTCAAATGCATGCAAAATTATGAGACATTGAGTAGTTATTTAGAAAATGTGTTTTTATGTTCACCCTATTTTTTTTTTAATTTTTAAATTAATGTAAAAAAATGTAGTTGCATTTTTTCAAAATGATATATTATAATCCTTTTCTGAATTGGAAAAGGGTAGAACGCAAATGCCAAAGAAATTATTGATGAAGAACGCAAGATTATATTTCTCCACAGAAAAAAAATACATAAGTTTGAGGCGCGACAAAGCACAAAAAAACGCACTAATACGGAACGGCGCGGGGTTCACAAATCACGCTACGGTAGAGCTTCTTAAGAAAAAGACCGGAGACACAAAAAAAAGAAAAAGGTACAAACCGCGAAAGGGGGAAGGGGGGCACAAAAGACGTCAACTGTCGGAACTTACGGGATCAGCGCTAACGCCCCCTGCAGCGTCGGGGCACCAGGAAGCCGCTCCGGAATTCGTCGGCGGACGGCTCGGGATTTCCTCCTCGAGGTGGTAACGGCTGATGGTGAAGTCCTTGACAGAAGAGCGGGTGATTGTTGCGCCAAAACTCTGTCCGCACTTCTTCCACTCGAATAAGTTCTCCTCGCACACAGATCAACCCACTCAAACAATCTATAACGCGAAAACCAAATTCCTCGCAAGCAATTCCCGCGCGAGCACTTTCCTCTCGAACACGCGTTTTCGCCTTAATTTTCTACACACGAAGTTGGGGTCCGTCCTCTATCGCGTCCGAAAACGAAGTGATCAGTGGAGCCTATAGCGCTTGGTAGACGCGCGCGGGAACCGTACGCGCATCTCCAGCGACCAGGAGCGGAGAATCACCGGGGGTGATACGGGGGAAGTAGGAAGCGGGGTCCGAACGGGGTTTTCCCCGCCTAATCGCGGTGTTAGGAAAGTCGCCTCCGTCTTCGTCTCGGGCGGCTTACATGCTGCGATAGAGAGAGAGAGAGAGAGAGAGAGAGAGAGAGAGAGAGAGAGAGAGAGGCGTTCTGTGACGCAATCGAATACAACTTGCGATGGCAAGAGCTGGATGGCTACTGCCGACTTAGTGGAGGCGCGTAAGGTCGCCATCCACGGGGGAAAAGAAGGGGAATATGAGACGGTTTTTTTAGCATGCTAAAACGATGCAGGCGCGTCAGAGAGGGGCGGTGTCCCTTCTCGACGGCCGCGATGGCTCCTACCATCGGGTGGTACCTCCTGCGCTGCCGAGAGGGACAGCCAGGGGAAAGAGGGGCTCGGGCGTTTCGAGTGCTCGGGAGGTGGTGACGCTCCCGGCGAAACGCGCAACCGAGCAAATGACGGTAATGCCGTTCAGGCGCTTTACCGGCGACTGACGGACGGGTATCCGACTTCATAAAACTGATCACAAACTAAAAAAAAAGGATTGAGGAAGGCGATCCTGAGCTCCGGGACACTTTCGACACGCGAGGGAACCGCGGCATCCACCGTGAAGGATCGGCCAAGGGGTCGATCGGTGACATCGTGTCACAATATATATATTTTTTTTAACTAAAATTTATGGGTCAAACAAATTTCTTAAACTTTTTATTTTTGCACCACTGAATTCCACGTCAAAAATAACTAAAGAAATAGTTTTTGCAAAATTTTTGACCAGTATTTCATATAGCTGACTTTTCGGGTATACCCTCCCCTTAAAAAGTTTTGAAAATTTTAAGGCGTACCAGAAATATCATATTACGTTATAAATGCTGATCGACAGTAGTAGACCAGTGGTCCATGTCGCGCGCAGTCTTTTATCTAAAGTAAAGCATCCATATTGGGGAACACTACTTGGATAGGTGACCGCTTGAGAACAGCTTTTTTAAAGGTAATTAAATCATTTAAACTATGTTTAAAAAAGAATTTAATTGAATAAAAATAATAAAAATGAAAAATAATTTTTTTTGTACATAAAAAGAAAATTTATTTAAATTCTTTAAACGGAATTAAGAATCCGGATTCAAAAGAATTCAAATTTTCAATTTATTTTAATCCATTTTCGTTTGCTGGGACATCAATGTACAGCCTAGTTTCGCCTCCCTTACGTCTCCAGTACACTAATAGCGGGCGCTTATTGTACAAAAATATTAAAATATCATTCGGTTTCGCTCTCCGTACATTTTCCGTACATCAATGTAAAGCATAGTTTCGCCTCCTGTACGTTTCCAGTATGCTAATCGCGTGCGTTTATTGTACAAAAATACATCAGTTACACCTTTTATACACTATGGGTACTCTTTAATGTACGTTTGATGTACACTTTCAGACACTATTTATGTACGCTTTTTTATTCTTCTGTTGTACGCTTAAAAAGGTCCAATTTACTCTTACCGTACGCTAATTTCCCGCTTGTTGTACTCCGTTGTCCACTACACCGTACGTTGTACATTAAAGCGTACTCTTTCTGTACTTTTGCGTACTCCCCGATTTTCACCAGGGATTATAAGAAGTCCATTTACAACAAAAATGATATCCATGTAAATAGGCATATTATTTATTATTATTTCACATTATTATTTCATAATTATTTCAACATTACTTTCAAAATAATTGAAATGTGCATTTTAATTCAACATTTTATATGCAATGAGAGATGCAATCATTCCATCTATTTACTATGTCGCACAGTCGGATTTGGCCAATTTCTATGATCGCACCGTTTCACTGGCACAGTTTTCAACCGACTTTAATGAATTTTTTGTTTAAATACGCAGAAAACCTTCCCACATGTCGTCAAAGTGCGATTTTTTTATTCCATTAGTTTTAAGCCCGTAAATTCCGGAAAAAGTGAAATAAAAATATCTAACGTATTATTATGATCACCTAGACGTATATATCAGTCATATATAGTTGCTGACGACTTCAAAGTACAGAAGATGCAGGTTCTTTGCATAAGACCAAAATGCGGGTAAAAATCATTTAAAGATTTTTCTATATTGTGACAAGGTGTCACCGATCGACCCCTCGGCAGATCCTTCACGGTGGATGCCGCGGTTCCCTCGCGTGTTGAAAGTGTCCCGGAGCTCAGGATCACCTTCCTCAATCCTTTTTTTTTTGTGATCGGTTTTATTAAGTCGGATACTCGTCCGTCAGTCGCCGGTAAAGCGCCTGAACGGCATTAACGTCATTTGCTTGGTTGCGCGTTCCGCCGGGAGCGTCACCACCTCCCGAGCACTCGAAACGCCCGAGCCCCTCTTTCCCCTGGCTGTCCCTCTCGGCAGCGCAGGAGGTACCACCCTATGGTAGGAGCCATCGTGGCCGTCGAGAAGGGACACCGCCCCTCTCTGACGCGCCTGCAGCATTCAGGCCCACCATGCTAAATAAAAAAAAAAAAACCGTCTCATATTCCCCTTCTTTTCCCCCGTGGATGGCGACCTTACGCGCCTCCACTAAGTCGGCAGTAGCCATCCAACTCTTGCCATCGCAAGTTGCACTCGATTGCGTCACAGAACGCCTCTCTCTCTCTCTCTCTCTCTCTCTCTCTCTCTCTCTCTCTCTCTCTATCGCCGCACGTAAGCCGCCCGAGACGAAGACGGAGGCGCCTTCCCCGACACCGCGAGTAGGTGGGGAAAACCCCGTTCGGACCCCGATCTCTAATTCCCCCGTATCACCCCCGGTGATTCTCCGCTCCTGGTCACTGGAGATGCGCGTACGGTTCCCGCGCGCATCTACCAAGCGCTATCGGCTCCCACTACTCACTTCGTTTTCGGACGCGATCGAGGACGGACCCCAACGTAGTACGTGCCAAATTTCACCGAAAAACCCCGTGTGTTCGAGCCGCGTGTCATCCCGATTAAACAGCGAATATTGCTTTTTTTCGTTCGGTGGAGACCTCGTGGGAGTGCTAACCGAGAAGACTCCCAGTGAACGTGGGTGAATCCCGAGCTGCCGACATCGGACCAACGCCGAGGCACCCCGCTACTCGACGCCGCCGACGCCACCAGCCGCCGCCGCAAGTTGCCGCCGCCGCTGCCAGCTGCCGACGCCGAAGACTTCGTCGTCGTCGCCGTTGTGGCCATCACCACCCCTGCCTCTGTAAGTCCCGGGATCCCCGGTCTCTGTTCATATAGTGGATCCGCGTACCATTCTTTTCGTTGTTTTTGCGACCAAAAATTCCGCGCCCTCGCTTTACGCATCCGGTCATATTTTTTTGTAATTCTGCCGTCGAGTGATTTTTGGAGTCCGCGACCACGCGTGTTAATCTTCTTTTGTGGAAAATATATGTTATTCAATGATACGTGTGATAAAAAGAATTTTATTTCGTAACCTGCCCCATTCCTACGGAACAAGGAGCGGATTATAATATAACAAAGTGTCAAACGAAATAACAGAAAAAAATAACCATGACCCAGTAGAAAAATATAAATAATGATCTTCGATCGTTATTGGAACATAATACGGTGGCAGGAGTCACATTGTTTGATTACAACAAGGTAGAATCATTCAAAGATATTCCTTCATTTCCGGTATTATATGAATCACGAATGTAGCATGAAATAAACAAACGTAAAAATGGAATTACAAATAGTGAATAAACATCAAATAACAGTTGAGTAAGTTTTTCAATTATCTGTAAGAAACCCTTTAGACAAATGGAATCATCGGCTGTAACTTATTGCAGGTCTGTCCAATTGTCGTTTACGAAATAACCATCCAAAAACCTCTTAAAAATATACAAATATTTGTTCCAGAAAATAGTTGAGTTACAACGGTACCCTACTAATTACTATATACTAAATACATTAGGATTCATTCTTAAAATTATATACAATATGTTATGTTTTCATTAGTCTTTTATCTCTTAATTGCTGCAACATTTGTAATGTTCTGCCAATTCATTGTATTGACGAGGAGGGCTCGGTCAGGGCGACTAAACTCTCTCCGTTACCCGGATACAGGCTGGTTGGGCGGAGATTGTTAAAAAAAAATCGGGGGGAAAAACAAAGCGACACATGGTCCATCTTTATTTCACCTTGTTTATTCAACTTGTTCCATTTTGGTGTTTCGCACCTTTCGACACGAGCAGGCGGACCTGCGTGTAAGAGAATGTCACGACGCGAGCAGAAGGTCCTGCGTGCAAACGCGTTTTTGCGACACGAGCAAGCGATCCTGCGTGTAATCTTGCGTGTGAGATCGAGAAAAAAGCACGAACAAAAAAATAACTGAGAATATTCGCGAGACCAACTTTGACGCATCCGTGCTTATACCATGACGCTTCACACAAAACAGGCAGTCGGCGCGTGGCTTCGCGAACAGCGGTTGAGGGAGAAGTTCTCAATCGTCGCCGCCGGAGGCTCCTAACGTGGCGATCGAGTTAACAACATCGGCACCAGGATGCCCGGGCATCGGTAGAGTGCGCATGTTGGCGCGAACATCCCGCCTACCTTGATTGCTCCGAATCAAAGAAAATTCAGAGAGCGCGTATCTTAAGCTAAACTTATGACTAAATACTTAACACTAAACTAAATTAAATCTAAGTCTAAATCTAAATCTAAACGCTGTCAGTTTGAACCGGGAGAAGCGCGAGCTTCTGGATGCCACGTGAGACTCGGCCTTTGGCCGTACGAACATCGCATACCCGAACACGTCCATCCGATCCGCGATAAGTCGCGATGATTCTACCCATCGACCACCAAGTTGGGGGTAGGTTGGAGTTCTCGATCAGAGCAACATCACCAACCTGAAAGTCGGGTTTGCTATCCTGCCATTTTTGACGCCTTTGGAGGGTATGAAGGTAGACTACTTGCCAAATTTTCCAGAATCGTTCTGTCATTTGCTGCACGAGCTGCCACCGTTTCAGGCGATTCTGATCTACATCTACTATGGATTGATCGGGAGGAGCTAAAATAGGAGCGCCTACCAGAAAATGTCCCGGAGTTAGGAATCGAAGGTCGTCATCGTCTCGAGACAGACTTGCAATAGGACGTGAGTTTAAGCATGCTTCGATCTTGCAGGTTAAGGTAATAAACTCGAGAATGCTTAGTGTGTGCGTACCGATCACGCGTTTTAGATGATATTTAACCGATCGAATTCCACTTTCCCACATACCTCCCATATGGGGGGTGGAAGCGGGTATAAATTGCCAAGAAATTTCATGCAGGTTCATGTAATCTTGAATCGCGGAATGTTCAAGTGACGTGACAAAGTTGTGGTGAATTTCCCGACTCGCACCTTGGAAATTTGTTCCGTTGTCACTGTAAACGACTACAGGGCATCCTCGTCTAGAAAGGAACCGATCAAAAGCACTGAGAAAAGCCGCAGTACTATAATCATCGACTATCTCCAGGTGGACGGCACGCGTTGCCATACACACAAAAAGTGCTAAGTAGCACTTGCGAGTGCGTTGACCTCGACTGACGAACGATGTCAGTAAAAACGGACCAGCATAGTCGATGCCGGTGTGCGTAAATGGACGAGACGGCTGTACGCGGTGTAATGGTAATGGAGCCATTTTTTGCACACCAAGTTGAGCTCTTTGACGGGCACAAGTAGTGCAGTGATGAACTACCGAGCGTACAAGCAATCGCGCGCGTATAATCCAATATTTCTCCCGGAGGACCCTTTGCATCAATGATGTGCCGCCGTGCAGAGTTTGCACGTGGGTTTCGCGTATGAGAAGCGTTAATAAGGGGTGTTTCGCAAGAACAATTGGATGTGCAAAGTTGTGGGGAACTAAGGCGTTACCAAGTCGTCCACCTACCCGAATGAGGCCCTCCTCGTCAAGGTAGGGATCGAGGGAACGTAGGCGGCTCGTCTTCAGCAACCTCGATCCTTCACGAAGGCACTGGAAATCCGTCGGAAAACAGTGTTCCTGGATTTGGCGTAGCCAAAAGAGTTCTGCCTTCCTTTTGTCCCTGACTGCGAGTACGGTCGGCAGCGATTTCCGTTGTGTCACGCGCTTAAATTTAAATAGGAGAGCGGTTATTCTAAGGAGTTTGCTCCAAGAAGAGTACCGACCGGACATGTCCCAGACAACCATTCGTGTCGATAATGCGACGAAATGCTTTTCTTCTGGGTCTACGCCGATGTCTAGATATGGTGGCTGCGTTGGCCACTGTGAAGGAGAAAGGGCGAGCCAAGTAGGCCCATTCCACCAGAGCGAGTTTGAAGCTAAATCGGAGCAAGACGAACCGCGAGAAACTGAGTCAGCGGGGTTCTCGGCAGATGGCACATGTCGCCAAGTCCCCTCAGGTAAGGTTGCCTGAATTTGAGCAACTCTGTTGCCAACGAATGTCTTGAGTTGCGAAGAATTCTTTTGGAGCCAGTAAAGGACGATCGAAGAATCTGTCCACGCCATAACAGGTATAGAGGCACCTTGTAGGGAGTTTAAGCTCCATTTAAGAAGTTTTGCTAATAACAATGCGGCTGAGAGTTCTAACCGCGGCACTGTTAGTTTTTTAACCGGAGCAACCTTTGATTTGCTCGTGAGTAAAAAACTGGCTCGACTCTGCGGGATCACGATATATACCACGGCTCCGTAAGCTTTCTCTGATGCGTCTGCAAACCCGTGTAAACAAACCCATTCAGCAGAGTCTGTGCGTATCCAACGCGGAATAGACAGAAGGCTGAGTTCTCTGAGCCCACCGAGAAATATAAGCCACTCGTGAAGTATTTCAGAGGGAAGCGGATTGTCCCATCCCAGCTGGGTGAGCCACAGTTGTTGGATGAGTATTTTGGCTTGGACAATTATCGGCGAGATCCAGCCAAGAGGATCAAAAAGTTTCGCTATACACGACAGCATCGACCGTTTCGTCCACGTTTCGGGGTTCTCGTCAACGTCGTGACGAAACCGAAAGTTGTCAGCGGATGGGCTCCAAAGAATACCTGGAGTTTTGACAGCTGCTTCGTCGAAAAACTCCTTATCGAGAGAGATATCACAATCCTCAGGTGGTAGATCAGCTAGAAGCGAAGGACAATTAGAAGTCCACTTTCTTAGGCTAAGTGAGCCCGCGTTTGTAAGCGCGATTATTTCATCGCGGAGAGATTTGGTGTCTTGGGGTGTTGAGGCACCAAAGAGAATATCGTCGACGTAGACGTCGTTTTGAATTACGCGACTGGCTTCCGGAAACGAGTCTTTTTCGTCAGAAGCGAGTTGGCGTAACACGCGCAGTGCTAGATAAGGCGCGGAACTCGTACCGTAAGTCACTGTGTCCAAACAGAATGTGTCGAGAGATTCATGTGGAGAAGTTCTCCAGAGAATTAATTGAAAATTCGCATCGTCAGGATGTACGCGAATTTGCCTGAACATTTTCTCTACGTCTGTAGAGCAGACGTATCGATGGTGTCTCCAACGTAGGAGAATTGATGCGAAATCCTTTTGGAGTTTTGGCCCAACTAAAAGATTGTCATTAAGAGACTTAAAATTTGAGCTAGGGCTAGACGCGTTAAACACTACTCGTAACTTGGTGCTCGAGGGGGCTTAACTACCGCGTGATGAGGCAGGTAATAATTCGGTTCCATCGGTTCGCACGTAATACGAGACATATGCCCGAGTTCTAAGTATTGACGTAGAAAATCATCGTAGTCCGCCTTTAAAGTCGGATTCTTTAAAAGACGCCGTTCGCATGACTCAAATAGACGCTTCGCGCGAGCGTGTGAATGACCTAGATCTGGCGGATTTTGCGTAAACGGTAATCGCACGTGATACCGACCAGTTAAGTCCCGATATGTAGTATCGATAAAGTACTGTTCGCATCGAGTTTCAGCTTCGGACCACCGTTCAGTCATCGAAATTTCTTCAATCTCCCAGAATTTTTGGAGACTGTTTTGCAAATCAATGTTAGAAATCGCATGTAAACAATGCATTGATTTAGATGTTCCGCAAGTCGAAGCATCCATCGATCCGAACAGTATCCAGCCGAATACGGTGTTTTGCGCTATCGGCATATTTTCACGCCGAAGTACACCATCGAGCAGTGCTGCGCCGTACACGCTCACTCCGAGAAGAATGTCTATCGGATGCGAGCTGTGTGGCTCGGGATCTGCTAATCTGAGATCCGAAAAAGCGGAAGATATGTCACGTGAACAATGCGCAGAAGGCGCGTACGCTGTGAGATGCGGTACGATAAGTGTTTCTACCGGAATACCGTCGCGATCACAAGTGAGGTCCGACAGTACGGACACGGTTGTCGCGTATTTGACACTAAACGATGTGTCAACTCCAACGCCGGTGACGGTTGCGGTGATGCGACGGCGCGGCGCGCGCAAAAGCTGTGCAGCCCGCTCTGAAATGAAGGAACATTGTGATCCAGGGTCGACGAGTGCCCGCAGCCGCAGCACCCGCCCTTGAGATTTGACTAGTAACCAAGCAGTAGCAAGTAGAGTTGATGCCCGAGTAAGTTTAGGGCTTACTCCGTGATGAGAGGCCACTGTCGAGTAGGTGGCATGTTCCGGATCATCCACTGGTGGATCTGAGTGGTTAGACTGAGACTTCCCAGTATCGAAATGTGAATGCAGTAGCGTGTGATGCGACTGCCCGCACTGTCGACACTTGGAGGAACTGCACAGCCTTGGCGGATGACCTAACCTAAGACAGTTAAAACATAAGTTAGACCTTTTAACAAAATCAAATCGCGAAGATGGAGAAAAGTTTTTGAATTGAGTGCGCATAAACAATGGGTGCATTAATTTACAAATTATACACTTTCGTTGAGAGTCCTTTGGCACCTCTGCGCCCACTTGCTTCGACACCTGGTTTGCAGAAAATGACGTAGTTGGTTTCATCGTTGAGATCCGTTGAGGGTTGGGTGTCACCTTGAATGACCTATGCGATGCAGGACTGCTTTGAGCTGCACTGGATCGACGATCTGCAATTTGCAGTGGTATGTACTGCAATCGATGTTTTAAATATTCCTCAAGCTGGTGGTACTGAGGCATTGCTGCTGTTTTCCCCGTTTTCTCGTGCCATGCGTTACGTGTTGCTTCATCCAATCGTCCGAGCGTCATAACCAGCAGTAATGAACTCCATCTGTCTACTGGCTCCCCCAGAGTACGCAAGGCTGCGTTGCACTCATTTGTCTGAAGAACGAGAGACTCTAGCGACGATGGTTTCCCTGGTCTGACCGCAGGCAGCGAGAGCAGTTTGTCGATTTGGGCGATGATCAAGGCTGGTACATCCTGGAAATGGTCATAGATGATTTTCCACGCCTCCTCAAGGTTTTGTCCGGTCACGTCGATATTGGAGATAAGCGATAATGCATTGCCTGTCAAACTCGTCTTAAGATAGTGGAGCTTCTGAACAGCTGACAATCCCGGAGCGTCCATCACCATGGCAGAAAACAGGTCTCGGAAATTTGGCCACTGTTTTCGATCCCCGGAGAACGTTGGGATTCGAATGCGCTCCAATGCGGTAGGCAACGTCGCAGGAGTCCCCAGTCTTTCCGTATTAGGGGTAGACGGAAGTAGACTTGCCAGCTTATCTGTATAAATTAAGAAACGAGACTCATTAGACGAGAAATCATTTTATCTTGATATTCGCGCACTCTAGCACACGAATCGGGGTCTGCTGTGAGCAGATCGACATGATTTTCTCGACACGACGTCCATACTGTGTCAAGTTTTGACTTTAAATTATTCACTCGCGTAATAGATATCGAGGTTGACTCGAACCCGTCAATCGTATCGTATACTCGATTAAAAGTATCGAATTGCATCGCCTGCATTGTCAGCATGCGCGTAAGCGAACTCGGCGATTTTGCCCGCGAAGTTTTTGACGGAAGAGACAATGTCGGTATTATGGACTCGGACATTGTAATGTCTGAATAAAAGGTCTGAATTTATTTCACGACTAATTCGTATGAATTTCTCGCGCAGATGTATGTATTATTGTCCAAAAATGCACTATGTGTATCCGAAAACCCGGAAATCAATCGAGACTTCGCGAAACTACAGCAATAATTTTTGATTGTTTGTAACGCGCGGCACGAATCAATTGTATCAACTCGGCAGTCGAGTAGAAGGGGCAGACTACCAATATGGCGTCAACTGACGAACATTGGATCGATCTCACCTGAAAAAGCCGCGAAGATTCGATGCTGCGCGGCCAACTGGCGGATTTTTGTCAAGATGGCGACGAATGAACTGCACGCGTCGTGTCTATCCTTCCGTGCTATGACTGGTACGAGTGCGTCTCGTGAGTCCCCTTCCGCCGTGGTCGACCGTTGCTGGCAGCCTCCGCGGCGTTCTTCGCCGATATCCTTCCGCGGCGTACTCGGCGGCTCGACCGATGTGACGTCACAAGCCTAGCGTGGTATATGAAAATGGCGGCCTCGCTTCCCCTTTTCCAAACGGTTTGAATACACTGGAAGTGTTCGCACGTTTGCGAAACACCTTTATGCACAATGCGCTGTATAAAATTGAACTGCACTCGCGTCCGAAAGGTCGAGTAGATACGTTCCTTTCGCGCACTCTTCGTTGTCGGGGACCGATCACCGACACCGACACTAAAGAAAAATGGCGGTCCCGTTGTCGTCTACGAATCTTTCCTTTATTTTGATTTTTTTTTTAATCGTCCGAAATCCCGGATATCCGGCTCGAAGGACCAAATATTGACGAGGAGGGCTCGGTCAGGGCGACTAAACTCTCTCCGTTACCCGGATACAGGCTGGTTGGGCGGAGATTGTTAAAAAAAAATCGGGGGGAAAAACAAAGCGACACGTGGTCCATCTTTATTTCACCTTGTTTATTCCACTTGTTCCATTTTGGTGTTTCGCACCTTTCGACACGAGCAGGCGGACCTGCGTGTAAGAGAATTTCACGACGCGAGCAGAAGGTCCTGCGTGCAAACGCGTTTTTGCGACACGAGCAAGCGATCCTGCGTGCAATCTTGCGTGTGAGATCGAGAAAAAAACACGAACAAAAAAATAACTGAGAATATTCGCGAGACCAACTTTGACGCATCCGTGCTTATACCATGACGCTTCACACAAAACAGGCAGTCGGCGCGTGGCTTCGCGAACAGCGGTTGAGGTAGGGGAGAAGTTCTCAATCGTCGCCGCCGGAGGCTCCTAACGTGGCGATCGAGTTAACAACATCGGCACCAGGATGCCCGGGCATCGGTAGAGTGCGCATGTTGGAGCGAACACATTGTATTAGACTTGAATTATATTCAACATCTTACAGTTCATGATAAAGGCATTTCCGTTACCTTACCGAATTCGATTTTTAGAGCGCATATTATGTAGCTGTTAAGGAACTGATTGAGTAAAGAAGTAGTCAAATTAAAATTGCGGGGAAGTACATGATCGAATAGAAGACGAAATCGTCTCTGGGGTTAAGCGTAGCACTAGCAAGACGATAATAGGAAATATATACAAACAAACTAAGAAGATTTCTTCAAAAACAAAGACGTGCTTTTGATGGTATCAAGGAATATAACAGATGTTCTAAATCGCACCTACAAAATTGTGATATCGAAAAATGTGCAAATGTTGAAAAAATCAAATGTTGATTGGCTTCTTTATGTGTTTATTTCCTCGAACCATTGCACAAGTAGTATAATTGACCGAATAGAAATAAAAAAGAAGATTTATCATGCGAAAGACAACTTTTCAATATCATCAAATATACTATCAATTGTTCAACAATAAATCTTTTGCATCGGATGATAGATCCTCCATTTTTTTTTCTTTTCGATTTCTTAAACTGCTTATATATGGGTCTGATGATATAAGCAAATAATGAATTACGTCCATTCGGCTGTTATTAGCTCGGGCCTTTTTACAAATTTTATTATTTGCCTCTAAAGCTTCTTCGGATAAACGTCCGGTACACAGTCCTAAGGATTGCATAATTTTCCAACCGTGAATCAGTACTTTATGTACCGAAGGAGGCATGGGATACCAGTCATACTTCTTAACGTACAATTCAGCCGTTTCATTGGCATACGTTTGAAATTTTTCAACATCGATTTCATGGCTAGAATTTAGGACATCTAATATATTCCTGTACCTCCTGATTAATTCCACGTCAATACCCGTAATCCGGGAAACTATATCTCTAAGGTTTTTTAAAAAACCTTCTTGAGGTATTACCATCGTTGTTTGTACCGTACCCTTGTTTCACAACATCCACGCTTAACCCTATTGTTGACTTAATCTCCTGCTGGATCAGGTATTTCCTCGCCATTTTGACGACCTTATTATCTGCGGTTGCATAAAATTGCTTAAAATCTAAATTATATGCATCATGGAGTGTATGTTCTAAAAATCGAATTCGACAGTGAAGTGGGTGTAATCCGAAATGCAAATATTCTTCATGAATTTTAAGATTTCTAACATAATTCAAGTCGTTGCACAAAGTAGGCTGAACATCGCAGATGTTGCAGCAGTTAGAAGACGCCTGATCTGTTCAGGTATTGCAGGATTTACCGTCAATCATTGTACACTTCATATTGTATACTATTGTACAGTTGCATCCTAGAGCATTCGTAAGGTAAGGTTGTAATTCTCAAATCTTTTGCGAATAGTAATCATACACTTCTTTTGTGTTTTTTGACGTTTCTTTCACAAATTCAAATTGGACAGGCCTGCAATATCTTACAGACGAAGCACGATTATTTTTCCACATAATTTTATCTTCTGTCCTCATTTGAATAGGAACAATGGAAACTTGAAAAATAGAATCATCATAACCTTGGTTAGTTGTATTCTGCGCCCATCGTTGTTTTATTGTTTGTTGACCCGATGCTTCTTCCATGCCCTATTTAATATCGAAAATTAGTGACGAATTTCTTAATAATTCTATGTAATTGTGACCTAACGACATGATTAATCTGTCCGTTGTGTGATCCAATAAAGATTGAAGATCTACGTGGACTTTTTGCTCCGTAACATATATGTTTTCCAGGTAACAGCGCTTTTCAGCGTCGACAATATGGGAATACGGTGGGTATATTTTATCTTCACCTATACTCGTATTGTAATTACGAAGTTCTTCGTAATCGTTTATGGAAAGCCCTACATCCATATAGATGGCCAGCGATTTATCGGCTTTGAAAATGAGGTCGCCAGTATTTATAGATGTTTGTGACTTCTCTTGTATGTCTTGTAGAGTACTCTTCTCCCTCTAAACAAGATTTTATTTCGTTTATTTTCCGTCGTTTCGTTATTTCAGAAGAATCTTTAAACGACTTTCTAGGTCTTCCTCCATTATTATGGACAATATTCGAGGGACCTGCTTCTTCTGTGTTCACGCGGTCATCAACCGTCACTTTGAATGTGTTATTAAAAAAATCTCATGTTTTCGTATAAACTGGCTCTTCTTTCGAGAGGCTGATGTGGAATAACAATTAAATTTTGTCAAAAATGAACTTTTTAATTTATTTTTTAATTCGGTGATGAAAGGATCCTCAAAGTTATTTTCACTCTGAATATTATCAATAAAAATCTGTAATTTATCCTTCCACATTCAAAAGTCCACATTATATGTATAACAATTTTTATACAAGAAAAATATGTCAAAAATTTGTATGTTGTGAAATGAGATTAGCGGGACGCAATGTAATTAAATGTGAAAGATAAAATTCAAAAGGTGGGTATAAAATTCCCAAGTAATTTTCGTTACTATCAATCGCTAAATCAATGAACGGACGATGAATTTTACTTTCGAGAATCTCGAATTGGTGGGATTGACTTTTATTGAGATTTTCATACTAGCCGCGTGATGTCGCAGATCTTCGGTAGACATTAATCGAAGTCGAGCCACTCTGGTCGAGATTTTCGAAAGTAAAGTTTGTCAGCTGGTTTCTTATGTAACGATTGATAGTGGAAAAAAGTACAATAAACGTTTTGTTTACGTAGATGTACATTTTTGTGTTTAACAGTTATGCTACAGGTAGAAAATATGAATAATGTTTTATGTAATATTGAGCTTCATTGTAATAATTTTTTTATATCAACAGCCTCTTTAAAACATGGTTGGCATGTTTTTAAAAGCAAGTTAATTCAAATAATAACCCCGTTATATATCTAATTGAAGCTAAACTTGTTAATAATACTAATGGATACATAAGAATTTCCGATACCTTGAAATTATGTCATAAACAATTATGATGCATTGTTTTGTTAAGGTTTAAACATTTGTTAATGATGTTATGATTTAAGGAATATATAAAGGTTCCTGTTTCTGAGACAAGAATATCAGAAATTGGCAACATAGATTTATTTAATAACTGATTTACCGTTGAAATTTTTTCATAAAATGTGCATAACATTTTTTTAATATAATTAATGGATTTCAATCAATGATGATTTACTTCTACAATTATTTGTTGATTTACTTTTAAAAATACTGTTTTTGTGAATGAGAGTCTTTAAGAATAAAACGTGAGAAAGTAAAGTTAGAGAATAACGATCAGAGAAGTAATAGAGCATCATTATCTTAAGAAATCATTGATTACAACGTATTCTTTCTTAAATATTTTTTGTAAAGAAAATCACAGCAGTAAATCAGTTATTAAATAAATGAATTTTTCCGATTCCATATGATCAGTTTTAAGGTATTAGAGTATATATCGACAAATTACCTTTTTCTTCAAATGCATATTTCTAACATTCTTATCACAATATATAAATCATGAAAGATTTAGGGCGAATCACTGAAATTGGTTATAGAATGCTCGATTTTACTTTAAAAATAAAATTGTTCAACGGCAAAAAGGTTCATGTATTTGGTCGTATTTCAAACTCTCTGTTGTTTCTGATTGGTTTTGTATTCAAATTCTTAACAACTTAAGTAAATTTAAATAGTTTGTGGAGGTCATTTTAGAAAAAAAAAAAATATTTCGTGTCGTTAAGAATGTCCGCAAATTGGTTGGACTCCCTGGTTTGTAAAGACGATTCATTGACAAATATTCCAGTATATCGAAACCTTTCACGAAACTATTAGATAAAGACAACCTTTTTAAGTGGGGCGAACTTCAGGGCAAACCAGTCTTTCCAAGGAACCATTCAGACATTATGCACGGAATGTCAAGCATTCATCAATGAATCAACAATATAGCGAGTCCCTGGAAGCAGAGACGTAAGAATAAACACTTCAAAAATAAAAAAACTGGAAATTTAATGAATAGACGTTACGAGGGTCGCATTATAATAAATTAAATCAAACTATTCGTCTCATGCCCCACCAATGAAAAATCTGTAGTATCCTCCTCTCGGCCGACTCGCGTGTATTCCCGAGGAGGAACATATCTCAATCTCGGTAAAAATTTACCGTTTTTTAATTTTAATTGGAAAGGTTATGTTTTTATCATCAGACTTACGAAGCAGAATTCCCTCATTGAAACAATGAGAGAATCCACTTCTGGCATTTCGTACCGAACTGCACCTAATGGAATCATCAGCAAAGCTTGTTGGTGCAGCTCTGCCCTATACACCGACTATTATTCTTCACGATGGAAAGTCTTTTGTACAGAATAGGCTGAATTTTGCTAGCTACGAAAAATATAAATGATCTACCAAGTGTGAAGAACAAAGAACCACTCACTGGACAAGTTAGACGATGATATTATCGTCTGATGATAAACAGATGTTAACGATTAACCTTTTCAACTGTTAATTATAGTGCATATTTATTCTTTCTCGCCCAGAGCTCATTACAATAATGAATAGTTGTTACGTGGTTGGGATTCTAACAAATTAAATCAAACTATTCGGTTTATGCCGCATTAATGAAACTATCGATTTTTCACGGTTCGGTTTTCTTCGTATTTTAAAATCGTCTATCACAAATGCAGCAATGATTTGCCATATTCATAACTGGAATAGTGAAAGAATATTTTATTATTAACACGGTTGAGAAGTGCAAAAAATTAATGGAATAATATTTGTTACTATCGATGTCATTGGGGTTAAAGGCACATTTATATACCTCAAGAACAAGAGAAGCAACCTTTTTCAATGAAATGTACATTGATAACGACGCTATATTTTATGAATTTTCAAAACAATTGCGGAATCTTTTGTTTTCTGATTACTGATAAATAAAACTTAATTGAAACAAATATAACAAGACACAAACTATACTAAGGAACATATTGTATGACATAATTGCAAATTCATACTTATACCGACCGCTTTTTCTCCAAATGCAGATCATTTCCAAAGAGAAACATATTGATGATTGCGATTAATGGACCTAATAGAAGTGTGTTATTTGTGGTCACTACGTAGGAGATTTTAATTTTGAAACACAGAAATGTATCCGTCAGTAAATTAGTAACATTATATTCTGCTGCCGTTCAAAATATTCTTATTCAATTTCCTAGCGTAAAAAGATCCCATTCAACACTACAGTTGTAGTGTAACAATATTAGGAAGAACTAATAATAAAGCAGTCATTGGCATAAAATTATACTGAATTAGAAATAATATGTGTACCTTATACTTCAAATTAATACCTTGTTGATATAGGAGCGAAAGTGTGGTCTGTATGAACAATATATTTCAAGGAATTATCCATAACATGTTTAATGTCAAAAATACGGGCATCCGGTGATGGCTTTTCTTGATGTTGCAGAAGTAGAATATGTCGTCGTTTTGAACAAGGTGTTTGTACACCGATTGATTCCACTTGTAAGATTGTAGCTTGTGATTCGTTCCAAATTCCATCACTGTAGTCTCGTAATACATTGTTACAAATAGAGTCGGTAGAAGTAAAAAATGATGGGATGCTTCTTCCTGAATAAATGATATCATATATTGTCTAAAATGTTTGCTCATGTTGTATATTAAACAATCGTATATTGTATTTTAAACGCTTCTCCAATTCTTTATACTATACAAAAAGTAACAACATGCCTACGGTACAATAAAAACGGCGTATAAGTGAAATAAAAGAATACCATATCAAGAGAAATACAAGTAATTAACAGCAAAGAAATTAATTACAGTTGTAAATAACTGTTATTTATTTATTTATTGTTAACTTTTGTTTGAATTGTAACATTCTTTGGCCAACAATATGTAAATGTAGAAAAGATAAAATTACAAAATAAAGTAAAAGAAGCCGCAGATGTGCGATTATGCTATAATAAGCATGTTTCTTTAGCTATGTAAGTATAGCTCGCCCGGTTTACAGTGATTTTTTAAGCAATGAAGCTCTTAATAAATTAATAGAACGCTATAGTATCTTACGAAGACAATACGAATTAAAGTATCACCATTAGCAGTGTGATACATTAATAGCATTATGGCATTCGCTTGCGATAATGTTAGTGCATTCACACACGATTAGTAATATATTGGAAATAAAACGCCTTAGCTTAGTTTGCAGGAGCTGTTCGGTTCGAAGGTCCCGAGTTTGCATCATCCGTGCATTTTTTTCTGTTTACGCCCAGTACCTGGAATGTTCAGAGAACCTTGCCGGACGAAGTTACGAATTCCACTGTCGAATTCCATAGGCAGCTATCGACACGGTAATTATCTTTTCCATAGTCGGTACGTCGTCGATGTTATCTCGGATTAAATGAAGTTGTTCGGGATATAATCACAAAAAAGGGTTGCTTGGGGTCGGTTAGGAGCCCCCCCCCCCCGTTACAGGTTGAACATCCATGCATGTGAGAGGGGAGTACACATGACTGAGTCGCCGTTTCTAATTGTGTTTGGTTGGATTTCCCGAGGTCTTGGCCCAAAGGGAGACTACCTGGAACATATAAATAAGCCCGTTGAGGGCATTTCTAATCAGTTTATCGAGAAGATCCTAAGCGATCAGATCTCGAGCGTGTGACAGTGATTGGGCCAAGACTGCGGGAAGTGCGGACGGCTGACTGCGGACCCCGGGGCGCTGTTCGGACTTGTCTGTGAGTAAGTAATAATTTATGTACATGGATTTCGGGAACAATTAGTCGGTTGATTATTGTTAATTAATATACGCATTTAATTCATATGTCGGTTATATATTTACATATATTTGCATGCGATGTCTGGGGCAGGGCCCGCTTCTCGTAGCCCCACTGACGAGTCCGTGAGCGGGCCCGGGACGAAACATCAGCAATCTCGTAGTAATTAAGCAGGTTTATATATGGTGAGTGGCATTCCTTGCCAGAGTTGATTGTTCGGTTAACTTTTGCATTAGAAATAGGAGAACGATGGCGTCCTCATCATTCATACCCCCTTCCCCCGGGGCCAGGGGTGCTCTCTATTTATTTCTTGTACTCTCGCCAAATACAGTCCAACAAAAAGCCCCCCTATTTCCCAAACAGAAGTAATCCTCGCGACTTGCCCGCTATGCTATAGACTATATAAATTGCTGACCAATATTGGTATATATAGAAAAGGAAAACAGTGAACCCCTTCATGAATAGCGACATCTCCTTGCTCGGAGAATTCATTCGGAGAAACACAAAGAGCAGATGATAACCATATTAGTAGCGTATCTACGCACTGCAATAAAGAAACTCCGGAACACAATGACTTTTTGATATATAGAGATAGATAGATTGTTTACTCACATATATAGGGATACAAAAAAGACCCATAGTGAAGGGATTCGTTTCTGGGACTAATTAGTACAACTGAGCGCAAAGCAAAATTAGAATTAATCGTAAAGCGCCGCATTTATTATATAATATATAGAACTGAAAACTGGCTGACATTGCCTACATAAAATCATTGCATATAAAGCAAGCCTTTACCAAATTGTACAAGAGTTTCACGGAACTCACATCGTTTGCACATATAAATCAACGGTAAAATTCTTCCATATTTCGGTTGACCCTAGACTATCAGTTATTGCCTTCAGTTGTAGCCGCCAATTCAAAGACTCCTCGGACTGATTAATAGTGGCAAGCTCTCTCAATCTAGAAAGCATAATTCTAGGCAGTTTATAGCTCGGCATGCGCATCACTCGGATCACCCATTTCAATGAACAATATAGAATTTCGACTTCAATAGGGTACAGTCCTAATTCAAGCCAAATTAAGTAAGATGCAGTGTTACGCGATAAATCAAAGAGACTTTTAAAAAACGATAACTGCGAAGCATCCAGACTGCTCAGATACCTATATATAACAGAGTCGCAACTACGGTAGCACTATATAAATTCCAAATCGCATCCCACGCATCAATTTTAACTGAAGCGACAATTGATAAAACCGAGGCTGAGGCCGCGTTAGTTTTATTTGTAGCCTGTTTACTAGCAAGCAGCCCCTGAGCTGACTAAGAGAACATTACACCAAAGTACTTATATTAAGTGACAATCTCGATCGGAAAATCGGTGTATGTAAAATGTCGGGAGCAGGAAGCGAGGTTCTCTTCTAAATCATAGGATTTTCATTTTATCGATATTAACTGTTAGTCTCTCCCATTAGTAAATATAGTAGACGTTAGTAAGTATATATTCCGACGAAGATTCGGTGGCTGCAGGATGAGCGAGGCTGTCCGAAACTTTGTCATTGTTACGCGAACAAATTTGGGGCTTAATCATAAACTGAACAATTTCCTCCAGAAGAGTACGTGACGGACTGAGTTAAATGCGCGCTTAAAGTCGAAAAATAGACAAAAAAAGTTAGATCCCTTTCTGCGGAGAGCGATTCGAACGGTAGTCAGAAGGCGTCATCCTCAATTGACCTTCCCGAAGGTAAAATATTATTTTGGAAAGCCCAGTCTGATAGGCGCTTACATAAAATTTGCGAAAACAAATTTTCGATCCCATTAGAGATCGCAATAAACCTACAATTGGCCGGGTCTTGCCGTGAGCCTTCTTAAACAGGGTGAAAATCGATGCCTGAGCTCAATCTGAAGAATATTCCTCTGAATTAAAAACCCGGATAAAAGAACTCAAGCATATATGAAACCCACACATGATCTAGTAACTTGTTAATTTTGGAGGGAAGGCCATCTGGGCCGATAGCCTTACCCTTTTCAAGACATTTATACTAGATTAAAGTTCAGCCATTATAATTTTTGCGTCAAGCAACGGGTTATAAGTCCCGTAATAAAGAGTGATAGGGTTAGAAAGTTGAGGAAAAACGTACGAGAAACGTTCACGCTAAGTCTCAGCGCTCACTCTCGAGCCAGTCGCAGGCTTCCTACTAAAAGAGCAAACTACGTGTAAACATTTTTTCGAATTTTTCACCTGCGCAAAAGTGTCGGTAATTCTTAATGAGTAAGAGCGTTTTTTATCCTTGATTGTCCGCGAGTAATGCATTTTTGCGGCTAGAAAATTAGCTGGATGCTCAGCTTTGTAACTGCTTCTGTTTATTACAAAAAGAGTTTGTTTTAAATTTCTTATAGCCTTGACGCAATCACAGTCGAACCAATTATTATTCGTATTGTCGGTATGATACTGAAACATGAAGAATTTCAGCACTCTTCGCCGCTTCTTTAATATTACTACTTAAAACTCTATAGTGCGAGTCAATGGATTTATGTGCGTTAAAATCCGAGTTATTTATGAGATTGCTAACAGCAAGTTTAAAATCTTGACGTCGTTTACCGAAGATACGTATTTCACTTTAGTTCTCTGCCCTGCACAAGATGAACGCTCCATACTATTCACAATCGGAGAATTTAAAAAAAGACTTAAGTAAATCCGTAAATGATCAGAATCGTGGAGATTATTACCCATCCTAAGATTGCGAATGAAAAGAAAGGTGAGCAGATGATACTCAGATCAGATCTATTACACTGAAACCTTGTGCGACAAGAAAAGTGTAATGAGCCACAAAAAAAGCAGTTACAAAGCGCAAATATGGATCTCCCAGCTGATCGACGTTATGACACTAAGATTCGAAAGTCAAAATCCGTATCGAAAGATTGATTTTTATAATTACTAATACCGCAAACCTTCAAAAAATTTAAATTTAAGATGTTACAATTTACAATGCTTTGGAGGACAGGCGATGAAAATGATGAGACATGAGTTTTCAAGGATGGCGAGAGACAATTCTTACGGTGACAGGTTTTTAAGAAAAATTTGTTGAAGGCGATGTTATTCCAAAAGCAGCAAAAGTGTCACTGACCTCCATTGACATTGCACGACTCGAGTTTCGTAAATTCTTGATGGCAGATGTAGGAATAAATGTTTCTACCTCTTCAGACCAGGTCCATCATGTGGTATTTAATTGGACTTTCTGGTAGACTCTTGTTACTATTTTTTTCTCTTTTTTGGTGGATCTAACGAGAGCCCGAGTGTGATAATATATTTTCCTCTCTCTCTCTCTCTCGGTCCGATTTGTCGATATATATTGTATGTTTGCCTAGAGTATCTTTTTTGACGATATGATGGAGCTTTTTGGGCGGTTGGACATCAACTGCGCCAGTATTACTTCCGGATCCTCATTGATGACGAAAGTAGAATCCACAGCCTCTGGCAAGTTGAAAGTAGTTTTTTAAAACTTATTCACATAAGTTTCTATTAGTTTTATTCTACGTCTCTATTAATCTTAAGTCCTCTTATTCTAAAGTGTTTTTTTTTCGTAGAGCTTCATCCTGTTTTTCGATGATTTTGTTTTGGCGCTGTAACTTTTCGATCACCTTCGGGAACTCAAGATCTCTCAGCTCAATTTTAGTTGTAAAGCCAGCGATTTATATTTCACTTTTTTATTAAATGTAGAAAGAACACGCGTGTTTGGGCATTTTCGGACTCGACCTTTTCAGAAAGACAATTTACAGAGGCCCAAATTCGAGCGATAATTTCTTTAATTTTTTTATTATTCGACTTAAGGTACCCCAAAAATCGATTTTTTTATTTTGTTATTCGATAGTACAACATGTCAGGAGTATTGTGTTAAAATTTAAAAGTTTTCGCAATGAAATAACAGAGATATAAGTATTTGAAGGAACCGACTCGGGATCTCGTGCGAAATACAGGTAGACGCACTACGTTATGACTCGCCAGGTAGCTGCTGTCGCCGTGGGGCCGCCTTATCGTTCTATTGTTTACGGCGCGCCGGATTTTTTTTTTTCAAAATACTAGCGAAGGGTTAAATGTGAACGAATCGTAACAAATTTTTTTTTTTAAATACTCGTTATAGATTGTACTTCAACGAGTCACTGCCAAAATTTCAAAATAAACAATTATAAAATTGTAAAAGTGAATAACATTCGACATGTATTTTTTGCTACAATTTCGTAATCAGCGACCGAAAACCCCCAGATACTCATTTTATTATAATTTTAATGTTTTTTTTCCAAATTGCGTCCGCCATATTGGATCTGTCATTTTTAGTTGTTGAATTACGACCTCAATTTCGTAATCAGCAACCCCAGATACTCATTTCATTGTGATTTACATAATTTTTTTCAAATCTGGTTCGCCATATTGGATCCGCCATTTTAAATTTATATTTTATGTCATATTCCTAATCAGCGACCTTAAAAATCCCATATAACAATTGCCAAGTAAAATGGCATTTAGAAAAAAGACACGGGTCAATATAAACTTGTAAGCAAAGAATACATGTCGAATGTTATTCAGTTTTACAATTTTATAATTGTTTATTTCGAAATTTTGGCAGTGACTCGTTGAAGTACAATCTATAACGAGTATGTAAAAAAAAAAAATTTGTTACGATTCGTTCACATTTAACCCTTCGCTAGTATTTTGAAAAAAATAAATTTTCGTCCAAACCCAAAGTCACCACTGTGGAACGTTGGAATCGAAGCAGTTTGCCTTTTAGACACGTATAGACCCGCCTATATTTTGGGAATTTATTCGGCCGGTTTATGCTAATTATCGTGAAGAAGGAAAGAACACTTCTTAGCTGAGTATCGAGTTAACACGTATATCTGTGTCGTAATTTTTTTGAAAAATGCCGAAAGTGACGACAGAGCAGCGAAAACACCAACGCTAGGTTAAATAGACCGCCAGAAACACAAAACCTGCAAAAAAACAAACATCAGCGATGTATCTCTATCATGAGTGCGTCGGCGAAAAAAGTAACGTTTTCAAAGTCTACGACAGTACTCGAGGACGTAACAAACATTATAAATTCATTGATTTTTCATTAGTTTTCTCGGAGATGTGATCTTTATTGAGGTGCTTAATATGTGGCAATGAAGTCAATTTTAAAACAATCGGCAAAGAAGGACGACTTCAACATCGAAGTGAAATGCGTGAAATGTAAAATGCCAAGATAAATTCCGTCAAGTACAAAAATCGGGCAAAAATATGAAATCAAGGTTCCACCATTTATTATCCGTGTCAAAATATCCGCCCCAAAATATCCTCGACAAAATATCCGTAGCAAAAAAGTCCGCCGACAAAATTACCGCACGACAAAATATCCGCGGAAAAAATATATGTGGGAAAAAAATAACTACACTACAATAAATAACACATGCATTGAGAAAAATCATATATGTATTTAAAACAACATCACTTGCGAAATGAATTATATTTCCAAAGTAATGACATGGGTCAAACGAGAAAGATAGTCACAATAATTCGATTCATTAAATTCATCAACAATATTTATCAACCTAGCATCTAAATCACGATATTTATTTTTACCGGGAGGTGCCTCACGCCGAGCCTTCAATTGCGTCAACTCCACTTCAGTAATATATATATATATATATATCTTCTCGAGATATTTCTATGTCTTCAGATAAATGGGCCACCCGGTATATATATACTGAAGACATAGAAATATCTCGAGAACTATGCACAGAATCAAAACAGGTTTGCGATGAAAGTTGTTCGACGCGAAGGGGGGCATCCTGTGATAATGAAACTGACCCCCTCCCCCACACCTTGTGGGTGCGGTGGGGGAAAAACAATAAAACTTAAATAGGAACCTCCATTTTTTATTGCAGATTTGGATTCTCCGGAAAAATGTACACCAACTTGACCTAGGAGCTATTACATTGTGGTTCACAGGTGACGCTGTAGTCGACAAAAAGGGAAAGTAAAAATTCCCTAAAATTCGACGTCTCCAGAATTCACATCACATCTGATAAATAATAAGAGACGTATTTTATTTTAAAAATACTATTCAATGCCACCACTACGAAATGTTCGTTTTTCTTTGACTTTATATTATTCTTGTAATGTGTTTTCTAGCCGCTACAATGAAAATTATCTGAAAAATAATCATGGATTTGGTTGTGTGTCAAAAATAGTATATTATACTTTAAGGGAGGAAAGAACGTGATCCCCGAGTGGAAGGTTTGCTGCGCGAGCGAAGCGAGGGCAGCCCTCTCACGAGGAGCGCGCGCATTCCTCTCTTGAAGCATACGCTAGTTTTTTCCTGGCCGCATCCATTACTCCCGCGGGCAGCAATTTTCGTCCCACGGGAGTAATGAGAACCAAGTGCTCATGCGCACGGGCACTCAGACGGAATTGAGAACTTTCGCCCCGCGTAGCGGATATGGAATACGGTCATTCTAACAAAGCCGGGGAAAAATACATTTAGCGTTACCCAGGAACAACGACGTAGACGTAGTATTTTTCTGTTCCCTTTGGGGTGCTTGTTTTACGTGAGTCCCCTTGCCTCTCACTGTTCACTTACTTGAGTAAGTGTTCGAAATATTGACCTTCCACTTCAATGCATTTATTTATTCTTTCTTCAAATGACTTTATACAGGATAGTATCATATCTGCAGAAATTTCTGCGCAAGCAGTTCTAATGCGTTTCACCATGTTTTCACGAGTCGTTGGTACTTGTTCATAAACCTTACCTTTTAGGTAACCCCATAGGAAGAAATCCGATGTACAGGGTATTAAATCAGGTGACCTCGCTAGCCAATGAATGGGGCCACCTCTACCGATCCACAGACCATTGGAATCACGGTCTAGTACTTCTCTTGCTACCCTTAAAAAATGTGCTGAGCAACCATTTTACTTTCTTTGATCTGAATTCTGGTGACATTCTCAATTTGTAACGATATTTTACGCATTTTCATTTTTATCATCGAAATGGTGCATTTTTTTCCGAGGAATCCAAATCTACAATAAAAATTGGGGGTCCCTATTTAAGTTTTATTGTCCCCCCTCCCCCCTCCCACAGGGGCGGCGGGAGAGGGGGTGGATTTCATTATCACTCGATGCACCCCTTCGTGTCGGACAACTTTCATCCCACACCTTTTTTGATTCTGTGCATAGTTCTCGAGATATTTCAATGTTTTCAGATAAATTTGAATTTTTATCGATTACAGCGCCACCTGTGAACCAAAATGCAATAGCTCCTAGGTCAAATTGGTGTACTTTTTCCGGAGAATCCTAATCTGCAATGAAAAATGAGGGTTCCTATTAAAGATTTATTGTTTTTCCCCCACTCCACCCCCAGGAGGTGGGGGAGGGGGTCAATTTCATTATCACCGGATGCCCCCCTTCATGTCGAACAACTTTCATCCCACACCTTTTTTGATTCTGTGCATAGTTCTCGAGATATTTCTACGTCTTCAGATAAATCGGCCACCCTGTGTATATTTGTATTGTATTTTATTTACTCTCGTATGGGGTACAACCTGTTGAGAGGTGAGGTGAGTTCCGGAATAGACCGAAAACTTAATTCGCAGATATAAAGATCAAAACCATAAAATAAACGCAAAACGCATGGAATATAAGATGTTAAAAAAAGAACAGAAAAAGATAAGAATAAAACAGAACAAAAGCGCAGTACATTTAATAAAACTAGAACTAGTCGCCAGACAAGAATTGTCTTCGCACGAGTATTGCTCTTGGCAAGCCAGGTAATAATTCTGAAATAATTAAATTATTTTCATTTAAATGGTGACCACAACATCTAATATTTTCAGGAACATAAATATTTTGTTCCACAAACACGTAAACTCTGCATTCTAAAGATATTCTTACAACATTTTGTTCATTATGACATATAATACACGCACGATGTCCTCGCTGGGTTACAACATTTAATCTGAGACAAGAAGGATCATTATCAATTGCTGCTATTTCATCTGTAACAGACTAATTACAATTGAAACAGAGTCTTGCATCATTGTGAATATTAAGATTCGGTAAGTCATTCATTTCACGTCTGCTTACTGCTGATTGTTGTTTTCTCTCATCGTCACCTATTCGCGGCATTTGACGTGCTCTACCTATTAAATTGCAAATAAAACATATTTGCCTTTGTGCCATTATTTACAATTAGATTATATAACAGGTATATCATTTATTTAAGTATCAATTTACACAATCTCCGTTTACGATATTATATATACACAGAAAACATGTTCGGATAACGGCCGGACTATTACATGTATAGCATCGAGATGATAGATCTGGTGTAGACTCCGAACAATTGTTCGGACCGCTGCCAGCCGAAAAGTAGTTCGAAACGGGCAGAAACACATCCGCACACTTCAGCACGTGTAAAAGTGCTTCAACTATCGGATAGTTCCTAACCAATTTAGAAGAGCGGCGCGAATTGCAGAGCTCTCTTGAACTAAGATCATTGCCGTGTATGTACCTTGTATTATTTTATTAAGTTATGAGATTCATCAGTACGTTGAAAAAATGGATTTAAAAACATGAAAAAGATGACCAAAAATATAAAATGAATTGTTATCGCATTCGAAAAACTATTGTGGTTGCATACGCAATAGCACTGTATGCGTTTTCGTCATTCGTAACGGTGTCGCTTCCACCGATGGGTATTCCCTTAGCCTTTTGGGGACGAGAGCCAGTATTTTTTTCACTTTTAACGCGATATCTGTTAATGTAATAGAGCTCAAAAAATTCAACATATGCCATTTCCGAAAGTTTGAATTGACCAATAAAGCGACATAAAAAAGTTATAGTCCATTTTGTCAAAACATCGCCGGATTTATCGCGACATTTTTCTTAAAAATCCACATTTTGAAATTAAAAAGTCCTAACTACGATAAGATGTAGCATGGCTACCTACATCAAATATACATGCTACCTTTTGTCGTAGTAACGAGATTCTAGCAAAGTATTTTAACAATGTCGAAATGAAAAAAAAATCGCTAAAAATCCGTATTTTTTTTTTGAAAAAATGGTCTATACCTTTTTTATAGCGCTTCGTAGGTTAATTTTTTCAAAGGCATCTGAAAGAGGAGGCTTCGAGCTTTCGGAAATGGTCTTTGCAAAATTTTTCCAGGCCAATTACATTAAAAATCATAGCGTTGAATGCTGAGAACAAATAATGACATTCCCGTGTTTAAGGCAGGTCGCGCTTTACTTAGAACGTACGTGTAGGAAAAACTATTGATTTTCCAGCTTTGTGGCCATGGACACTTTTCATCAGAACACCGAGGGCTACAACATACATCAGTTTTAGCGAATTTAACCGAGGGCCACTTCCCATAAGGTTTGTGCGGGGTCCTTTGAGTAAGACCTACGGGATTCCTTGAATTCTCTCAATACGGCCGCGCTGTATCCAGACCCCTCATATGTCTCAGGGTGCGAGCTAATGACCTCTTAGCGGAAAGACATTCCTTGTCAAACCACTTTTTCCTGAATCCTAACGGCGAGAGGTTATTGCTAATAACATAGTCTTTTAAAAGGTCGGAAGAAAGCGCCGAGCTGCGAATCGTTACTGTTAAATGGTTATAGCACTCGTCGAGTTCATTACAAACAGCAGAAACAGTGGTTTCAAACGAGGCCGCGAGAAACGCATGATATAATGTAAACGCACTAGTTGCCCCATCCGAGGGGTTCTGAAAACGAGTCACACGACGCAATACAGAGCTTTGAGCAGGTGCCTGCGAAGAAGAGTTATCTTCGAAGAGATAGAGTTCTACTGACACTGGCAAATGGTCAGAGCCATAAAGATCATCGCCTATCGCAAGATCATGAATATAATGAACATGCGGTATCGAGATCCAGACAAGGTCAACAACACTGAAACCCCTCTGTCCGAGAAAAGTATAATGCGCAGGAAAATCACTTACCGTTCGACCGTTTAATAAAACAAAATTGTTTATGGACATAAAATCGGACAAAATGGTTCCGAGTTGGTTGAGATTCACGTCATAGGCTCGTCTACAAACTCGCACAGAGGACTCTTCAAAAATTTGAGCTACGTCACTTAATGGGTCAGACGGACCCATTCGACATTTAAAATCACCTACTAAAATGAAAATACAGTCTGGAAACTGTTCATTCAGTGAGTCTAGAGCAATTTGTAGGGAGGAGAGTAGTGGTTCTAAATCGGAGAGAGGAGAGAAATAAAAGGAGCCGACAATTAAATTTAGCGGATTCATATTTAATTCATAAAAGAGCCAATGAGGTGACGAATTTAGCAGAGTGAAACTAGAGTTGGGATCAATTAAAGACAAAAGGCCTCCGCTACAACGGCCAAAATGACTGGTGCGGATGGCTGGTGAACGTTCCAGAAAACTATTTTTAATAAATTCTGACGAATAGGCGACTTAATACAAACAGGCGATGATACTGCATCCGGTGACGATGACGATGAAACGTTGATAGAAGACGAAGGACGGGGACAAATTAAAAACCCGTTTCTATGGATGATGAGAGCGTGTCGGTGTCCATGGATGACGGTCTTACGTAGGCATTTGCGTTTTTTTTACTAGAGCTGGCTTATGCTCGACTTGCAGAGGATGGGCGAAACGAGGCCGAATTTCTTTTTATTACCGGCTCAGAACATGGAATATTGAAGTCCTGGTCCGCATCCGGCCATTTCAGCCATACGCTATTGGTGGCATGGCATCGCCCTTTTTTTTTAATAACGCGCCACTAGAAGCGGCGGTGCGGCGAGCTACTATGACCTTATAGGCCTTGAGGCGTTCTCCATCTGTATAGTCCGGATTGACGAAGATGTTCGTGGACTGGGGCGCCGTGTTCTTAGACGACATAATGACGTATTTGTCCTCTTCGAGCATTAACTCTGCCAGGTACGTCGGAGGATTGATGCGGATTTGCCGCGCGGCGGCGACTGAGGATTCCAGTGGAAACTTCGCAGAAAGGAATTTATAAATTTTCTTTCTTAGCGGACCCGGACCGGGGACAAACCAGGTAAGGATGATGTTCTTCCTCTTGAGTATTTTTTCCTGTGCCTCAAGTTTAGTCTTAAGCGTGTTAATTGTTGATTCCTGAGTGTCCACTCTTTCCTGTAGAAAGCCTAGGCGTGATGAAAGATCAGAGTTGATCTGGTCGACCATAAACTTGACCGCTACGATTTCACTCGTGCAATTAGCAATGCTCGCTTGAAGAACATTAGATTGTTGCTGGATCGCAGTAAGCAACGATTGCTGCAGTGATTCCAGGGTTAGCGGTATATTGGACGAAGACATCGTTGGAGAATCAATAGGCTGCTGTTCCGGCTGGATTTGATCTGCAACAATAAGTTTTCTCTGCCTCGTTGGTTGAAGATCGTTCGGGTCGTCCGAGTCAGGTAGGCCGTCTCGCTTACGTGTGGCGAGACTGAAACCAAAGTCTTCTAAAGCGCTGCAACTGTTAGTACGAAGCGCTCTCTACTTAGATGCTGTTATGGGGCGGCCGATGAGGGCAGCCGGGCGCAAAATGGTCGTTGTACGCTCCACCTCTCTGTCACTAGAATAGGACGTAGGCAGGACAAGCGCTTGTGATTCGCTGCGGGGCGGACTGGGTGCTGACATTAGTCGCTCGCGGCCGAGAGCTTCTGACCTCTTGTGGTCAAGAAATATAATACTTTATGCGTATTACCGCGAATAATAGAAAATATACGCTTAATAGAAAAACACGATTTACCGACTACAGACACGGAAAGACGTACACACGGACGACTACCAATACGACCGAACAGATTATTGTTATAAATCGCCTTGAGGTTTACACACACACACAGTGGACGTAAACACGACTTGGGAACGCTGAGAGTGTAGTGGGCCGCACACAAGTAAGGAGCGAACTCACCGATATGCAGGCGAGACACGACCAGAAACAGGCGAATCTCAGAAATAACTCCGTCTTCGAGAAGAAATCTTGACAGTTGAAGCACGTTGCATATGTCGGTTGGACTGGAGATGTCATGTACCATTTAAAGGGAGCAGCGTGTCCTCTTCAGATGCCGATATGATGGTAGAAAACCCGAAGAAGATAACGGTAAGTGTCAGATTGAAGACCAATGCTGTCAGACCGGAGAATTATTCCGTGTTGTGTTGACAGCTGCGTGACGTCACCACAGGCGAAATTTTCCAACTGTCACCACATCGGATAGAAAGAAAAGTTACCGCAAAAAATTCCGGATAAAAGACTCGGCAACTCAATAGCTCATTACGAACTGGGTCCGAGACGATCCGGAGGTCATTTTCTGTGCAAAAAACTACCAAAAAAAAGGACGATAAATAGTCTATAACTGACATAAATACGGAGCACAGAAACGCACGTCTGCTGTACTTACCGTCTATAACGGAACTCCTCACCCTATATATATATATATATATACAGAGAGAGAGAGAGAGAGACAGAGAGAGAGAGCTCTTGAGTCGTTTCGAGTAAGAAAAAAAACTGCGTCCCCACAATTATTAGAATATATATTGTATATATACGTACATACGGCATATTTTTGAATTGTGGGGAACTAGAATTTTCGCCTTAATGCATGCCTGGGGGGACCTGTGCCCCCCCCCCCCCCCCTCCCCCAGACCCCTCGCTAAAGGAAACCTGACCCATGTGTATCTCCCGTCTGAGTGGACCACGGTAATGTGGTAGTAGTTTACATAGTCCAGGCGGTAGAGCTCTCAAATCTACGATTTTGGGAATGTTGATATACAGGCAATTTTATTTCGGAAATCACTTCTTTAAGTGCTTCAGATGAAGGTAAAAATAATGCAAAGTCTGAGATGAGAGCGGAAAATATCGAAAAAAATCAAAAACCTAAAAAATGTGAAATTTTACCTTTTTTTTTAATATTTCCTGAAATACCTCGAAAAATGCGCACTCTGGAGGAAAAGTGGTACAGGCATTTTTGTTCGTAATGAAATTATCTATAAAATAGGCCTAGTACGGAATTTTTACGACCTACATAGAGGGCGCTGCAGGCGGCGAAATACCCAAAAATAGCTTTTTTTTTCATGCTACCAAAAAAAATAGAAAAATGGCACGTACCTTAATGAAAATTATGAAATACATTCTTCATTTATATATCAGTAAGTACGCTCAAGGCCATTCTGCCCCGATGGATATTTTTTTTTTATGGATGTTCCAAAATTTTTCATAGTCAAAAATGAAAGTTTTGCCAAATCGCCCATTTGGCTTCGGTATCGATGTCAATGTTTTTTTTTTAGTACTTTTGACTCTAATCTATCGTGTAATTATAAGGGAAAGTCAATTTTTTCAAAATTGCAGAAACTAGAGTGTTTTTGTCGGAGCGCATAGTTTTTTACGTCACGTAAAAAACTGATTATACTTCACATTTTCAATTTTTCGATATTCCTTCTAATCAGTTTCGAAAGTGCTGGGAAAAATGAGAATTTAAAAAAAAAAACTTTGCGATCTGTCATGTGGTTCCCGAGGAAATGAATATAAAGCTGTTAAATTGATAAAACCAAAGTTTTTCATTTATTTCATACCCCGGGCACTTAGTTCTACGTCAATCAACTAAAGTATATATATTAAACAGGAATTCTAGTTTTTCCATGTGCATGGTTTTTGTAAGAATGCACAACCCATAAAACCTCCAAGTAATTAATTTCATCTCGAGCAAGCAACTTTTCGTATTTTGGTTCGGCCATTTTGAATTTTCAAAATCTAACATAAGAATCGTAATCAGCAATCCCAAAAACCCCCGAGTACTTAGTTTCATTTCGATCAAGTAACTCTTTATATTTGTGGTCGGCCATTTTGAATTCGCCATTTTGCATTTTCAAAATCTAACATTAGATTCGTAATCAGCGACCCCAAAAACCCCCAAGTAACAGATTCCGGTTGATTTCCGCAACAAGAAAGGTGTACTCTTCTAAGAATTGCTGTATGCGATGAACGTCGAATGAAATACAATAGATAGGAAGATTTTTTTTTAAATTGTGCGGGAATTCGTCTACTCGAACTCGTTTTCTCAGATTTTTTCATCGACGTTTGTAGAACAATATAATCAACATTATGTGAAAGTTTAAACAAATTGTACTGAATATTTTCTTTAAAACGCATTTTCAAAAGGCTCTAACTTTGGAACCGAACGAGATAATGGAATGTTTTTTTTTAGTTTTACAGATAATTCTGTATACTTTAATTTATTCCCAAGGTGTTTTGTCGCAGGATGCCTATGACAAATTATATTTACAGAAAACAAATAAAAACCACGTTTTTTTGTGTATTTTTGTAAATATTTTGAGTTTTAACATATAAAAGTAATCAAACCATTTCCGGATTATCTTTCTAGAGTCAGAATCTAAATGTTTATGTAAAAAAACTAGATCTAAACGTTATTTTTATGAAAATATTCACGATAACCTCGAAAAAAATGCGAAAAATCAAGATATTTCGAGTTTCCCTCTATCCATTATTTTCATTTACGGCTTAAAATAATCGCGAGAGAAATTTGAAAACACGCCTACAAAAAACCGCGAGGCGTAAGAACTTTTGGGTCAAATTCAATCGAAGCTCACCGTGAGATAACAGCGATGACGCGCCCGATAGGACTAAACTGCAATTGTACAGAGGCAGTACGCCGGTCGAACGGACAGTCGAGCTGAGCGCTTTGAATTTATTAATACATAAATATAGCATTTACATTTTGTACAATATCGCTACACTAAAATGTGTATATTCAAGTATCAGTATAAAAAAATTTCATTGCAGAATGACGATTATTTTCACCGTGACGAGCTCGTACGCTTTATATTCAATTCCTCGGGAACCACATGACGGATCGCAAAGTTTTTTTTTTTTAAATTCTCATTTTTCCCAGCACTTTCGAAACTGATTAGAAGGAATATCGAAAAATTGAAAATGTGAAGTATAATCAGTTTTTTACGTGACGTAAAAAACTATGCGCTCCGACAAAAACACTCTAGTTTCTGCAATTTTGAAAAAATTGACTTTCCCCTATAATTACACGATAGATTAGAGTCAAAAGTACTAAAAAAAATATTGACATCGATACCGAAGCCAAATGGGCGATTTAGCAAAACTTTCATTTTTGACTATGGAAAATTTTGGAACATCCATAAAAAAAATATCCATCGGGGCAGAATGGCCTTGAGCGTACTTACTGATATATAAATGAAGAATGTATTTCATAATTTTCATTAAGGTACGTGCCATTTTTCTATTTTTTTTGGTAGCATGAAAAAAAAAGCTATTTTTGGGTATTTCGCCGCCTGCAGCGCCCTCTATGTAGGTCGTAAAAATTCCGTACTAGGCCTATTTTATAGATAATTTCATTACGAACAAAAAATGCCTGTACCACTTTTCCTCCAGAGTGCGCATTTTTCGAGGTATTTCAGGAAATATTAAAAAAAAAAGGTAAAATTTCACATTTTTTAGGTTTTTTATTTTTTTCGATATTTTCCGCTCCCATCTCAGACTTTGCATTATTTTTACCTTCATCTGAAGCACGTAAAGAAGTGATTTCCGAAATAAAATTGCCTGTATATTAAAATTCCACCTTAAAATCTCTACCGCCTGGACTAACACTAAATATGGTTCCCAGTACGAGTTGAGATAAATAATATATATAAGAGAATCGGCAAGATTGGGATTACGCTAGAAAGTGTTTATTTCGGGGACAGTCTTCCGACTGTCTGAGAAAGCACTCTCAGTCCCGGGGGACGGGGCGGGGCCCATAAGTTAATATATATGTATACATAAAATGAAATATAAAATATCGCAGGACTGCGGCCCCCTCGCCGCGCCTACACGGAAAACCCCTACCACCCCCCCCCCCCTCAACAGTAAATACCAGTCTAACCCAACCATTACCAAACCTGTTTAAACCTACGTTCTGCCTTTTATAATTCTGCAAATATCCCCAAGTTTACAGTATCCAAAATAGCCCGTTATTGCACTTATGCGCAGTAAAACTTATGTTTTATCGCGCATATTTAGTCGCAGATATTTTGACGCGGATAATTTGTCGCGGGTATTTTGTCGCGGATATTTTGTCGGCGGATTTTTTGCTACGGATATTTTGTCGTGAATATTTTGAGGCGGATAATAAGTCGGGTCACCGAAATCAACTGTAGATTTGTTTTTGTGATGCGTATATTAGGCTTAGGACTTGCATCATGTGACAAATTTTGTGGATTAATAATAAAAAGGACATAGCGAGCAATTTTTTAACTTACCTGCCACTGCGTGACTTCACTCATCGGATATTGCAGTGAAAAGTAATAGATTTAGTTGTCAAAAGTTCCTATTGTAAAGGATGTGAATCCTGGGTGAGAAAGTATAACGCTCCCGCGTTTGACATGAAGAACATGTAGAATGAAATGAATGTGATAGCAATCATACAGGGCCATCAGGAAATATGGAAGTTATCGCCATAGTGGAAATGTTTAAGCGCTCATTAGAAAAATTTCAACTGGTATACAAATACTACATAGGGGACGGCGATTCAAAAACATACACCGGTGTAAATAATGCCAAGTCTTATGGAAAAGACTGTCAAATTCATAAAACAAAATTTTGCACCCACTTTCGTCACACGTATAGCCAGAACTTATCGTTGATTTTTTTTATTAAAAATTTGTTTACCGTTTTTACGAATACAAAATGGACGATTTTTTTCACCAACATTACGATTTTTGCTTAAAACGTCCCTAAAAGCGTAAAAATGAAAAAGTAAATAAAAGAGGAACGATACGTCATATCTAAGGATGTATATTAATGAAGTCTTTTTGATTTTTTCAATTCAGATAATTCCTCATCGAATTATGACGTTCACTGCCAAGCATCGTCTCAAAGAAGCGGCCAACGAAAATCGCTCCCAACGACTGAATTTTTTACATTTTTTATTGAATTTTGTTCGAAATATATTTAAACGTATGCCGAATAAAATGTGTTTTGTCTCATTTAAGAATAACCCAAGAAACCGAGAAAAAAAATGACCGCGGGGGTACTGCACCGGGAAGACCGTACTTTCGGCTATGGGATACAGAATAGTATATTACTCAACGAGGGAGGTAAAATAAAGAATGTCTTTTTACTTCCCGAGGGAAGTATACGATTTTTCTTCATGACAGGGAGGAAAAGAAGTAACTTTCCTCCCGCTTGCGGGAGAAAAGTTGCTGCTTTCGTCCCAGTGTGATGAAAAAATATTTTACATAAACGATACATATCCACTACGTATTTTATTTATGTGAATGTTACGTATCTGAAATGAATTACATATCATGTTATGAACGCGGCTATTGGAACGAACTAGAAGTGTAGTGGAAACGTATCAGTAATGTATCAAATAGATACTTGCAATGATATCCGAGGTTATCTATACGTGGCTGTTACATATTAGGAAGGTATCAAGTATCTATTCTGAATAGTCTGCTGTATGGGGAACGGTGTCTTGAAACTCAATTGAGTCGATTTAGAATTTTTGACGGTGCACACACCAGCTTAGCGATAAAAAGCTCATCCGGGAAACGAATCCTGTTCGTCAAATCGTAGAAGGCAATCAGCTTTAATAAGGCGGCGCATCGAGGAAGAGACTGGTTTGAGTTAGATTCCCCGAATCCCCTAAGAAAGCCACTTCTACATGGTCAGAATGCACCATAAAGCCATAAACTGATTCAAAATAGTCTTAAAGCCCTTACTCACTAACTATTCAGGGCTAAACGTGAAAATTTAGAATAATGATTGAAAATTGACCGGAATCACAAATTTGACGTGTGATCCCGACCGAACCGGAAATGAAACTCCCACAACGACTTTTGAAAACATAAAGGATCTTATCTCGAGAACGGTATAGATTAGGCAAAATGATATTAAAGAAAAGACCGTGGCTAGATGTGGAAGGTTTTATTTGCAGTTGGATTATAGATTTATTACATACTTATTTATTGCAGTTGCAATAAAAATACAGAGAGGGTACCTAAAGGCCTACGTTATGTGCAGAGTGAAGATAACATTTGATATTGGAAAACAACGGCAGTACCGTGGCCGAAAGGAAACCAGCAGAACCCATCAAAAAGTGCAACGAATACGCCATCGCAGCATAAATAAGTTAATTGGCCATTGCACTTAAAACTGCGCCGACTAACCGGTCTTACATGTCGCTGGGCAGCGTGTTAATATGAGCTACACATGAAAATCACATAATTTCGCTATTTTGCATGAATCATAAATATAATTGCGAGTGTGTGTTTGTGAACAAACTGCACGACAGAAATTATCTATGCAATAGTAGCTATAAAAGTGACGGGATGGTCGTGTGTGCCAAGGCGTAAGCCTATACCCCCCGTACTGACCGAAGCCATAGAACGTGAGTTCCAGTTCCTGACGTTATCGTTCTCCGAATGTTATCATGGACGCATAACGAGTAGCAGGTTATCGTGGTGCTCGCGGTCTACGCGGGCTCATCTACGTCTGATTCTAAATGCAACTCGGTGTTGCCAGTTGGGTACTCCGGGTCACGACTATATCGTAAATCGTTCACGTACTAGGTGGTTCAGAGTCCACCTTAAAAACTGTAAATCCACTCTAATCTACCCCTCCTGGCTACCCTCTTACACAATGAAGAACATTGGCAACGAACTTTGGGAGTTCTGCTACCGGTTTCTATCAGTGCTGGGAATACATCTCATGCTGCGGGGTCTGATAGGGCCATAATCATTGGATGCCTGTAAGCATGGAGAATGTGGACAGGATGACTGGTAGGAGTCCGGGAGTGCACCTTCAAAGCGGTGTCTGTCGGTTTTCCTACTTAGCTGGTAGCCATCACCACCTCCAGAGGAGGAACTTCTCGTGTAGAGAAAACTCCAATGATGATGGTGGTTGGGAAAAAGGGGAAATATATTTGATGGTGGTGAGGAGTAGGTAGGGGTCGGAGAAGGGTACAAAGGCTAAAAGTCAAAAGCCCCTAACCAAATCGGTCACCTCATCAAGACACCAATACCAATACCAAATAGCAATGGTAGATTTCAGTATAAATCCGAGATTAATCGTAAGTCAAACTATAATAAGAGATTTTTAATAACCATGAATGATACATTACCTTGACTTAGTGTTAAGGCGCTTTTAAAATAAACACAGAGGAACTAGTACATCAAAAAATTATACTTAGGGTAATTTGAACTCAACGAGCCTTCGACGACGTGATGCATAGTTATATTAGATGATGTTATAAATATATATAATATTATAATCGCAGAAAGTCTGCAGCAAACGTATCCGATAGAGTAAATTTTTACTATAATAACGTCACCGTAACTGTTTCGTATCCATTATGCAGCAAAACTGCTGGCAGCACGTTAGCAACGGCTGCATCATTCAAGTCACCGTGAATCATCGGCAGACAAAACAAAATCCCCACTTTTGCAGCGATGACGTTTTCGCAGTAGATTCAGCAGTGCTACGAACGTAGCTGCGGTGAGAAATGTGCTGCAAGTTTCTGCAGTCGCAGCGTTACAGAACTATATTGCAGCTACTGCTACGTGGGCAATATCGGTTGCCGAATATAGTCCGTAGAGTCGCACCAAGCCTCCTGCCGGTATCGGCCCAATGCTGCAGCCGAGCTTCGGCAGCGACGTTGCCAAGACTGTGCCAGGGATAGGCCGTTAATTATTTCGCACTTGGGCTGCTTCTAAAATACATTAAATTTTGAAAATAAATAACCGCAGATAATATTTTTCAATTTCATGTCCAACGATGCTTTTTGTACTGATATTTCTATTTGCGTTATAAGTAGGGAGGTAATTTTTTACGCTCAGGATTGCTTTTCAAATTCGTCAAATTTTTAAAATAAATTACCTGGAAAAATGTTTTGCATTTTCATGTCTGAAAGAACTCATTATGTAAATATTCTGATTTTCATTCATTGTTTTGAAGAGGGATGTAATGTTTTACGCCTAGGGCTACTTCTATAATTCGTCGGTAGCACGTCTTTATTTCACGGACAAATGATCACACGATAAAATATCACGGACATTTGATCACACGTCAAATTATCATATCGATAAAATATCACACATTTAAATATTTTCTTGATTAAAAAAATCATATTTGTATAACTTGCTCATATTTAAATGACTTTAATTTATATTTTCATTGACAGTATTGCAAAATATTATATATTTATGTATTATGATGTCTAAAAGATCATATTGAAAATATTGTTTCATCGTGTTAAAATAATACTTTGAAAATCTATAATATTTTGTTTACGATTTCCGCATATGTTTACAGATTTATTTTCCGCGAACAAAATTTCTCTATGCAGCAACATTTAGGTTAGGTTAGGGTATTTTTAGGGCACGCATATGCTTTTACTATACAAATAAACATAGTGATATTATTGTTTATGGTTACTTGTCCATGTGATATTTTGTCGCGTGATCAATTGCCGTGTTTTATTTTATCGTGTGATTAGTTGTCATGTGAAATAAAGACGTATAGCCAATTCGTCAAATTTACAAAATTAACAACCTGGAATGATGTTTTGCACTTTCATGTCTGAACGAACTCATTATGTGGATATTCTGATTTTCATTCATTCTACTAAAGAGTGATTTAACGTTTGACGACAAGGGGTGCTTCTAAAACTAGTCAAATTTACCAAATAAATGATCAGGGGTGATGTTTTGCACTTTCATGTCTGAACGAACTCATTATGTGGATATTCTGATTTTCATTCATTCTACTAAAGAGTGATTTAACGTTTTACGATCGGGGTGCTTCTAAAACTAGTCAAATTGACCAAATAAATGATCAGGAGTGATGTTTTGCACTTTCATGTCCGAAAGAACTCATTATACGGATATTCTGATTTTCATTCATCGTTGTGAAGAGAAATTTAAACATCTACGACCGTGACTTATTCTAAAATTGGTCGAATTTCCCTAATAAACGGCCTGGAGTGGTTTTGCATTTTCATGTTTTTCCAGCTTGAGACTGTAAAGTCATATACCGCGTGTTGACGACCAAGAAGATAAGAGGAAAACCATCGAAGTTCGTGTGTTGTTATACCTAAACATTTCATTTTTAAAAGTAATAATAAAATATCCACAGTATCGAAAGCTTTCGAAAAGTCGAACAGTATAAGAATGGTGAGTTTATGATTCTCCATTACAGATCTTATGTAGTCCAAGAGAAAGATGAGAAGAGTTTGCGTACTGTGACCTTTACGAAATCCGGATTGTTTGGGATCTAGCAGGTTATTGTTGTTCAAAAATTCTGTTAATTGTTCAAATACCATTTTTTCAAAAAGTTTCGCTAACAGACATAGAAATGCTAATGGTCGGTAGTCAAGTGGTGACGTTGGTGAAAGTATTTTATTGATAGGTCTGACGAGAGCTTTTTTCCACTCTATAGGGAATTCTCCATTAGTCAAACTGCTATTAAATATAGCACATCGATAATAACTGGCAGAGAGTACGTTAAGCAATGGAGATTAATGTGGTCGTATCCAACGGCATTAGACTTAAGTATTTTAAAATTCCTTAGGATATCCCGTCTGTCATTTTGACGAAAATGGAAAGTCTGAACAGATGACCCTTCTGGTTCATCAAAAAGATGAGATGGAAGTGTTACCATCTCAGTTCGCTCTTTGTTTGATACTGAATTGAAATGTGCGTTCAGAACTTCTACAGAGCAAATGAGTGGTAAATCACTTTTTTGTCTTTGACAAGACGAAGTCTTCTGTATTCCGACCATAGAATCTTAGGCGAATTTATATTTTTATGCGGTTTTTATAGTAATACCGGTGAGCTCTTTGTGGGAGTCTATGAATTTTAGTTCGGATGCATTTAAAGTCAGCATAATCAATCAGGTCTCTTGTCCTCCTGTATCGTTTGTATAAAATGTTGCGTTTTTTAATCATTGATTTTATCTCATCTGTAATCCATGGATTGTGTTTTGATTTAGGGGAAAATGAAATTACAGGTGCATGTACATCGTAGAATTTGGTAAAGGATCGTGATAGAAAAGCTAGTTTCTCATCAACAGATTGCATAGCAATGGGATTTTCCCAGTTTATATTCGCTAGTTCTGCACAGTAATCACTTTCAGAGAAATTGTGTAGGTTCCGACAAGTGATTTTTTGCGGTACTACGTTTTGGATCTTAACCCATACAGCACAGGAATTTTCTGTAATGTATCGGAAACGTTTCAAAAACGATTTCACAAAAATTTGAAATCATTTCAGATACATAACGGATATGTGGCGGAAACGTATCGGAAATCTTTAAATGTAGTAACCATGGCCGTTTTACCTAGTCGCAGAAACGTAACGTTATGCGCTTTGTTACATAACAAAAATACAACGGAAACATAACGGACACGTAACTTGATAAAATGTGTTTTATTAGAGAAATTTAACTGGAAGGTATCGTACACGTAATAGTTGTATTTATAGTTACGTTACGGAATGATAACACAAACATAACGGACATATTTTTCCCCTTAGTTTCAGAATGTAACGGAAATAAAGCGGAAACATATCGAATCCCCATACGAGTACTCTTGTCAACTCAGTCTATGAGGTAGTAATTACGATTGCACGAGGGACATGAAGATGTCTTGATAACAACTATGGAATATTCACCGAGAATGTAAATTAAGTTAGAAAACATTATCGTTTAGGAAATAGCGGTCGTAATATTCAAAAAACGTTTCGCATCTGCAATGTTTATAATACGTTTCTGTAATGTTTTCGAAACTTTTCGTGTTGTAACATTTTAAAAACATTACAGAAATCTATTATAAACTGTTTTGACTTGAAACGTTTTGAAAATGTTTTTGTAATGTTATATAAATTTATTAACCTATATTTCCTGAAAACGACTAATTTTTTGCGTACTGTAAAACAAATCAGTGTATTTTCACTACATTTATGGTTGGAAATAAATCAATTATTTATTTAAAGTTATTTTTTGGTGTTACCACGGTATAGTTATATCACCAAAAATAACTTTATATTTTTAATTAAAAGTATATTAGGTTATAGAACAAGTGGTTTATAGAAAATATAGGTTGGTGAGTTTATAAAACGTTATAAAAATATTTTTAAAACATTTCAAGGCCGCTATATTTAATTGCGTACTGTACAAAAAAAGCATTGTATTTTACTACGTTAATGATTGAAAATAAATTAATTATATTGACACATACATGAAATACAAGAAAAAAGAAATATATTGAATATAAGAATTACATACCTCGATCTTTGCCAGTTTTCGTTTTTTTTAAATCTATTTATCTTTCAAATCTGAATTGTGCTAATTTAAATTTCAACAAGTCACTATATTTGGTTGTCATGAGCAACAAGATCTTCATATACGTTTGAATAATGAAGTTCAGTAGATGTTCAATAGGTGGCAGGAATTCAAGATTGCCGCTAGTACAGCCTAGTGTGACAGTGTGACTCTATACTACTTTCATTTGTATGCCATGGCAACGAAAAATGTAAACACATAAAAAATTAAATAAATTAACTCAATATTAGAGAAAGATAAATAGACTGAAAGAAAAAAAAAACTAGCAAAGGTCGAGGTTTGTAATTCTTATATTCAACATTTAGTTTTTCTTATATTTCATGTATGTTTAAATATTAATTTATTTTCAATCATAAATGTAGTGAAAATACACTGATTTTTTTTACAGTATGCGAAAACCTATTAAATATATAGCCGACTTGAAACGTTTTGAAAATATTTTTGTAAGGTTTTATAAACACCAACCTATATTTCTATAAACCACAAAGTTCTGTAACCTAATACACTTTAAATAAATAATTAATTTTCTTACAACCATAAACGTAGTGAAAATTCAAAGATTTTTTTTTACAGTACGTAAAAAAGTCGTTTACTGGAAATATAGGTTGATGTATTTATGTAACGTTACAAAAACATTTTATTTTCGTTGCATTCAGCAACTAAGGAAGCAAATATATCCGTTATGTTTCTGTTATCATTCTGCAAATATCACCGTCATCACTGTGTTACGTAACGAAATTCACGTTTGTTACGTATCGGTTATATTCCAGTTGTACGTAAGCAATATAACGTGCTTGCCCCCTGTAAAATTTCCGAAACACTTTCTTTATTCGATTTTTAGCATAAAGAGTTTCACACTCGCGCACGCGAAGAAATTTCCGTCTTTCCGATACACATACTCGACGATCACCCAATCCCGTTGATTGTCGATCTTATTATTCTTTTTAATTTAAGCCGTAAACAACTATGTTTCTTAATATTTAATAGATTTGAAAGTATAATGCAATAATGTTGAAAGATTTAAGTTTTATAGAATCTCATTGATGTGAACTGTTTTAGTTTTTTTTTAATTTTGGCGCGCGTGGCCATCTTGCTCTTTTTGCCAATAGGGTGTTCGTATATAATTTATCTATACACCAATGTAAGACCACGCTTTTTTTCGTTGTTGCTTTATACATATCTTTTTCTTTATCAGAAACTTGCCGTGTGCGATTTACCTTTGTCAGCAATAAATAAGTTTGCAATCCTGCGTGACCTGTGTTTCATTAAAATAAAACCAACAGGTTATGGGCCCAGGCCACAAAACGGTACAAATCGTTTTAGAAGACGGGCAGTGTTTTCTGTATTCTTTTTCGCTTAAAGCTCCATTTTTTTTTGAGGTTAACCCGGCCACGTGAGTGCAAAAAGTGGAAATAACCGAAAATGGAGTCGGAAGCAAACAGAATTACAAAGTTAAAAGGAGCTGAGAATTGGGCTCAATGGAAGTTTCAAGTGTCGGTCCAACTTCGCGAAAAAGATTCAATAGGCGTAACGTGTGAAGGTAACAACAAACCGGAACCCGTTCAAAATCCAAGCGAAGCAGAAAAGCAAGAATTAAGAGCATGGATAAAAGCCGACAGTCAAGGACAAAAATTTATCGCGACAAGTGTAGTCGACTCACAGTTGGTGCATATCATGAACTGCACTTCTGCGCATCAAATGTGGCAAGCTCTCAGTAATCTGTATGAGCAAAAATCAGACACAAGCATTCACATGCTACAACAAAAATGGTACCAAGTTACCAAAAATAGTGAAGATAGCATGGCAACTCACATTGCAAAATTGAAGGATCTTGCACATCGTTTGAAAACACTCGATGAACCAATAGCGGATTCAATGGTGATGACCAAAATTTTGATGACCCTGCCAACGTCGTATGGACATTTCGTTACCGCATGGGAATCCACTCCGCAAGATGAACGCAAGCTTGAGAAATTAGTTGAAAGGCTTCTCGCAGAAGAAGTCAGGCTTTCAAATGTGGAAAACTCGAACGAAGCATTCATAGCTGAACAAGCAAAGCAGAAGAAGAAATGGAGAATTAAGAAGAATCCTTCAAAGGAATCTACGGTAACAAACAAAAACAGTTCATCGAATGTGTGCTACAAGTGCAACGAACCAGGACATTGGGTACGGGGATGTCGAGCAGCCAATAACGTTGAAAGGAAACCTAGAGGTCAGGCTTTAGTGGCACAAACAAAATTGTTTACTAAACAATCCGAAGACAACAGCCAGGTATGGTATTTGGATTCCGGTGCAACCGACCATATGTCAGGTCAAAAAAATTGGTTTATTAACTTGAAATATTTTGGAAAACCAAAACCAATTAATCTAGGCAAGAAAAATGTCTCCATTGAATCCTTGGGCGAAGGAGATATTAATTTTCTTGCGTTCGATGGAAGGAGATGGGTACAAAGGAACCTATCTAATGTATTGTTTGTGCCAAACCTAAGACATAATTTGTTTTCAGCTGGATCAGCCCTAGACAAGGGACTAATACAAACCTCGACTGCAACCGGCTGTACGTTTACCAAAAAGGGCCTCCAGTGGCAGTGGGAGTTAGAAAACACAATAAACTGTGCGAAATGCAGTTCCAGGTTTGTCAAACAAACTGTCAAGAAGCAGAGGCAAATCTCATGGTCAAGAACAATCTCCAAGCATGGCATGAGAGGCTAGGCCACCAGAATCACGACCATATACGGAGATATCTGTCAGCCGAAGGAATTAAGGTAGATGACCAGAAAGACTTATTCTACGAAGCGTGTGTTATCGGTAAGTCCCACAGACAACCTTTTAAAAAGGGTGACAACGTCTGCAAGATAAAATTCTCAGCTGAAATCATTCATGCTGACCTGTGCGGACCATTTCAAGTTGATTCGATAAACAATTCTCGTTATTTCCTCCTCGCGAAAGATGACTTCTCACGTTTTAAAAGTGTTTATTTTCTCAAATCAAAGGATGAAACAGTGGATCGATTAAAAGAGTTTCTCAATATGGCAAGGAATCATCTAGGAAGAGAAATAAGAACCTTGCGCACAGACAACGGATTGGAGTTTCTAAATTTGGAGATTAGGACTGTATTGACAGCTCGTGGCATTCAGCACCAAAGAACAGTGGTCTTCACCCCCGAACAAAATGGTTCTGCCGAAAGAGAAAACCGTACTATCGTTGAGGCGACGAGGACACTACTCCATGCAAAAAATTTACCTCTCAAACTGTGGGCTGAAGGCGTAAATACAGCGGTCTACCTGCTCAATCGGACTGGCACGAGTTCCCAAAAACGAAAACCGCCATACGAACTATGGTGAGGACGAAAAGCAAATTTGCCAAAACTGGTCTGCTTCGGAACGACTGCTTATGCTCATATTCCAAAGGAAAAACGAAGAAAGTTAGAACCCAAGGCCACGAAGGGCTACTTCGTAGGATATGACAAAGATGTCAAGGGCTTTAGAATATGGTTCCCGAATTTAAATAGGGTAGATGTAAAGCGTGATGTTATTTTTAGAGAGAATGACGCTTACACAGATTCATCAACAAAATCACATAGGGATGATCAAATGCAACTCATCGTCTCTGAAGAAGAATCTGATGCTGAGCAGCAAATTCAAGAAGTCGAAAATATAGATGATGAGGACAATTGGGACTCGGCAAATGAATCAATTGGAACCGCTGATGTATTGACAGAACGATCAGCTGCTGAAACGACAGAAGTAAGTTCTGCAGCAAACCCTGTTGAAAGAAGAGTCCTCAGAGATCGCAGTCAATGTAAAAGACCCAGCAGGTATGATGATGGAGTTGATCCGGATACCCTTGCTCTCATCATGGAAAAAGACGAGCCACAATGTTTCCAAGAAGCAGTCACTAGCGTACATGCATCAAGTTGGAAACAGGCTATGGATGAAGAGATTGATTCTCTTCGCAAAAATCACACATGGAATATGGTGAGTCCTTTGGAAGCAACACATAAGAAACCTGTTGAAAATCGCTGGGTTTTCAAAATTAAAAGAAAAGCAAATGGAAGTGTCGACAAGTTCAAAGCAAGACTTGTTGCAAAGGGCTACTCGCAAACGAAAGGAATAGACAACGAAGAAATTTTCAGCCCGGTAGTCAGGTTCGACTCTATTCGAACGATTTTGGCCTTGGCAGTTTCGACAAATATGAAGCTGAAACAGTTTGACATAAAAAGTGCATTCCTGAATGGTAATCTCAAGGAAGACATTTTTATGAAGAAGCCGGAAGGATATGAGAATGGGTCTAATGAAGTTTGTAAATTAAACCGAAGTATATACGGTCTCAAGCAGTCTTCTAGATGCTGGAACGAACGTTTCACGCAAGTTTTAAGAAATTTTAATTTGGAGGCTACGAAGGCAGATCCATGTGTTTTCACAAACAAAAAAACTGAAGACTCGTTGATCCTGGCAATATACGTAGATGATGGGCTAATCGCAGCATCTAACGAAGAAGCAGCCAACGAACTTTTAAAAAATTTAAATCGTGAATTCGAAGTAACTACCAGTGACATGAGTCTGTTTCTCGGTTTCGAAATAAAGAGAGAAAATTATGGCTCAATTTTCTTACACCAGACTAGGTATGCTCAAAAGGTCTCGGACCGTTTCAAGATGGAAGATGCAAATCCAGTCGCGATTCCTATGGATAAGCATCAAGAATTGAGCATAGCAGTACATGGTAAGCAGGAACCGGACATAGTCCGAGCTCCTTATAGAGAAGCAGTTGGGTCACTGATGTATCTAGCCATAGGAACGAGACCAGACATATCTTTTGCTTTAAGCACTGTGAGTCAGCATTTTGAGAAACAAGACAGAATTCACTGGAATGCAGTTAAAAGAATCCTAAAGTATCTAAAAGGAACCGTGAACTATGGATTGTATTTCAAGAAAAGTGCAAAGTGTGACTTGACAGCCTACAGTGATGCAGACTACGCAGGCGATTTGGAAACACGAAAATCAACTTCGGGTTACATATTCAAATTAGATGATAACACGATATCGTGGTGTTCCCAAAAGCAAAGAGTAGTTGCACTATCCACCACAGAATCTGAATTTGTATCTCAAGCTATAAAAGAATTAGTTTGGCTTGATCGGTTAGTGTCAGAAATTTATAAGAAAAGTGTAAATAAGCCAAAACTTTTCCTCGACAATCAAAGTGCTATTAAATTAATAAAAAATCAAGAATTTCACAAACGAACAAAACATATAGATGTCAGGTATCATTTCGCGCGCGATCTTTACTTGAAAGGTTTGTTCGACTTAGAATATGTTTCGACAAAAGAACAACAAGCGGATATATTCACAAAACCATTGTTAAAAGAACAATTTTGTTACATTCGCGACTTGTTAAATGTCAAACTGATTAAATAAATTCCGATTTTTCCTTATGTAATAAGAAATTACTTGTTGTGACAATGAGAATACATAATAAGTGAGAGTGTTGAAAGATCTAAGTTTTATAGAATCTCATTGATGTGAACTGTTTTAGTTTTTTTTTAATTTTGGCGCGCGTGGCCATCTTGCACTTTTTGCCAATAGGGTGTTCGTATATAATTTATCTATACACCAATGTAAGACCACGCTTTTTTTCGTTGTTGCTTTATACATATCTTTTTCTTTATCAGAAACTTGCCGTGTGCGATTTACCTTTGTCAGCAATAAATAAGTTTGCAATCCTGTGTGACCTGTGTTTCATTAAAACAAAACCAACAAATAAAAAGAACACAATGTCTGCACTTCTCAAATTAACAATTTATTTTCGGATACGTAATATTTACAAGAATTCGATCGCGCGATCTCGAGCCAACTCACTCATTCGTCGCTCGCGGAAATTTGTACAGGCTATATATTGGTGGGGGAATAGCCCGCTTTTCATATTACTAAACACCCTTGTTATGTGGCCGTTACATTACCGTTATATTTCCGCTACATTCAGCCACTAAGGGAGCAAATATATCCGTTATGTTTCTGTAATCATTGCGCAACGTAATTATAAACATAACTGTAACGTATCCGATATCTCCCAGTTACATTTCCATAATAAAACACAGTTTACCCAGTTACGTCTCCGTTATGTTTCCTTTACGTTTCTGTAATTTAACATAGAGCTTATCGTTATGTTTTCGGAACTATCTAAAACGGCCATGGATACTAAATTAAAAGGTTTCCGATACGTTTCCGACACATATCCGTTATGTATCCGAAATGATTTCAAATTTTCACAGAAACATTTCTGAAACATTTCCGATATATAACAAAACATGCCTGTGCTGTATGGGAAGTTGGTAGGTTAGATGTATAAGTTCATGCTTTGACAGAGCGGGTCCAGCGTGTTGAACATAAGGCAGGATTTTGTCGTTATCATCAACCATGCAGTGATCAATCCATGTGGATGAAGTTTTGGTGATATGAGTATCCGAGTACGGTATGATGTGAAGATTATATGTAGTAACAAAATTGTGTAGATAGTGTCATAAGTAGTTATCTTTATTTAGATCAATGTTAAGATCACCCATGATGATGACATTCTTGTAAAGATGAACCCAGTTGTTCAACTCCGATTCAAATTCATTTAAAAGAGGTGTGTTCGGAGGGTGATACGGTGAAATTAATAGGAAAGGGGGTTATGATGAGAAAGACTATTCAATGAATAAAAATTCTGTTTTAGAAATTATGTGGATATTCTGATATTTATTCATTGTTGGGAAGAGAAATTTAATCATCTACGACCCGGACATATAATACAATTCGTCAAATTTACCAAATATATGACCTGGCATTTTCATGTCCGAACAAACTCATTATGTGGATATTCTGAATTTCATTTATTGTTCAAAAGAAGGATTTAATATTTTATGCTCTGAGCTGTTACTAACATTCGTCAAGTATTCCATATAAATGACCTGAAATGGTGTTTTCCATTTTCATGTCCGAAAGAACTCATTATGTGGATATTCTGATTTTCATTCTGCGTTGTGAGGAGGGATTTAATGTCGTACGCTCAGGGGTGTTCCTAAAATTCGTCAAAGTTACCAAATAAATGATCAGCAGTGATGTTTTGGATTTTCATGACCGAAAGAACTCATATTGTGCATATTCTGCATTTCATTCGTCGGTGGGAAGAGAGATTTAATCATCCACGACCGGGGCTGCTTCTAAATTTCGCTAGACTTTCCAAATAATAACCTGGAATACAAGTTGCACTTTCATGTTCGAACGAACTCATTATGTGGATATTCTGATTTTCATTCATTCTACTAAAGAGTGATATAATGTTTTACGCTCAGGGCTGCTTCTAAAATTCGCCAAATTTTCAAAATAAACAACCTGGAATGATGTTTTGCACTTTCATGCCCGGAAGAACTCATTATGTGGATATTCTGAATTTCATTCATTATTGTTAAGAGGGATTTACACTGTTAGAAAAATATCATAAAATCGTTTACAACTTTACACCGAGTGTAACTTCACACGGTGCGAATATACCTAAATCTATAACTTTCGCACCATACGGTGTGAAGGGATTGTCCATCACCAAATCTATACACCTTAAAGATGCAAGCGCACATTGATAACACTAATAAGTGTTCGCACAACCGCGATCTCGCAACACGCATGCGCTGTACATTTTGACAAGAGTAAGCGTGTTTAGCATTGTTGTCGATTGTCGAAGTCGGATCGCTAGTAGTCCAGTCAATGGGCAGTTTCACCTCCCAATTTTTTCGGATGGCATCGATTTATACGAAATTTGAAATGTAGCTTCAGAATAGCTCAAAAAAAAAAAGTTATATTGTGCCGATGTGTGCTTTTACCCTGGGGGTGGATGCCACCAGGAATCGATAGAGGAACTAATTCTAAGCAAAAGAGTCCTACAACATTTTTTTCTACGATCGATACTTTTTGAGTAATTTGCGCCTTAAGATGTTAGTTTTTACCCTAAAAAATGCACGTTTTTAAACGATTTTTCACGAATATTGCAAAAACTATCAGTTTTAGCAAAAAAATTTACAAAGAGAAAATGAAGGTAATGAAATAACGAAGAGATTTTTTTTTTATTTTTTGTTCTAGGTGCTATAGAACCCAAATTATGGCTCCTTACAGGTCAATTCGAATTTGATGATAGCCAAAATCGAACATTTCAACTTCAAATATCGGAAAAACTAACGGCTTTTTTAAAACAACTTTTTTGAAGTACTCGAAAAGAGCTTTAAATTGAGCACTGAGCGAAGTCGATAGCATAAAAACTGACGAAGTAATAACAAATGTAAAATTATCTTCTTGATTTTTGGGAACAAAAATCGGTAATAAAATTGATGCCCTGCTGGCCCAAATTGAAATTTAACATAATCCTTTTGCAATTTACTTTATTTAGGTATCAATAATAGATTCTGGAAGTTTGAACGGTTTTGAAAGCCTTCATTCCAAAAAATGATTGATATACTTTTGAAAAAAAATTTTGAATTTCTTAAAAAATGGCCTTTTTTTTATTATCTGCAAAACTAACTAAGTTACGAAAAAAATGTACAAGGCAAAATGTAGGTCTTTTCATTCTGAATAATTCCATTTTTTATAAATTTTCATACGATGAAATTTGACAGAGTTATGACCGTTAGAAGGTCGAAATTAAGCAAGAAAAGTAGCTTTAAACTTGTAAATCTTAGAAACGAAGTGACATAACTAAATGAAATTCACAGGAATTGTAGAGCTTGAAATCCTCTAAAAAATGGCGTTTAAGGCGAATGTTGAACTTAAAAATTAAGGACGTTACGGCAAAAAAAAACAATCGCATTTTTTCGGTACAATTTTCGGAGCGAGTCAGTTACCTTCATCGACCACGAAGGGATGGTTTTTAAGGGTTGAAACTTTGAAATGCATCGAAAGTACAACGTGTACTACGAAAAGACTTCTTATATACTATAAATTCACCAAAAGAATATTTCAAGCTACAAAAAACGTATATTTTTCTTTTTTCGACCACGAAGGGGTGGATTTTAAGGGTTGTAACTTTAAAAAGTATCGTAAGTGTAATATGTTATCTCAAAAGACTCCTTATACACTATACATTCACCAAAAGAATATTTCAAGCTATAAAAATGTAGATTTTTCATTTTTCGACCACGAAGGGGTAGTTTTTTAAGGGTTGAAACTTTGAAAAGCATCGTAAGTGTAATATGTAGTGTCAAAAGACTCATTATAGGCTGTAAATGCACCAAAAGAACATTTCAAGCTATAAAAACGGTATATTTTTCATTTTTCGACCAAGAAGGGGTGGTTTGTAAGGGTTGAAATTAGGTAAACTATCATGACTTACATCAAAAAACCTAAAAGATACATTATTCAGCATATCTGAACGTGAATTGAACCTTAGAAATGTTTAAATCTACGATATTTTATTTTTTGTTCATAAAGGGTAGTTTTCACCCCTTAAAATCAAAAAGCACACATCGAGCTTATATAACTTTTGAAGTAGGGGGTGTGATGAGTCATTCCCCAAATTTTCAAGAAAATCGGTGCCATCCGAAAAAATTGGGAGGTTTTATCCTATTTTTGCGCCCATTGACTGGACTATAGCTCGCGCATCATAGTCCAGTCAAATCATCTCAAAAAGGCACTAACCTTCCAAAAAATCACCCTGTCCATTTTTTTTTTCATTTTCCTGTAGAAGATAACTGAATCTAAGTTTAAGTTTGCGGGATAGATGGAGCCACCGTCGCGCCGCCATGTTGAAAAACATCTGTTTATAATTTTTTAAAAATATCTCGCTTTAGATGAGTCGTACGCTAAAAATATATTGTATAAATTTTGTTCAGAATTAAATTCTTTACAATTTTTGTTTGAAACTTTTTTTCGTAAAATTAATATTTAAAAAAATTAGGAGCTAAAAAGTAAAAAATTCGTGTTTCTAAAATTGTTTTTGCAAACTATCTCGCTCCAGCGTCCTTTTCTGGTAAAATCAGTTATTTTCAAAGTTGTAGAGCACAAAATTCTGTACAATTTAAAAAAAAAAATATTGAAATCGGATAATATTTGACTGAGAAAAGCCAGGCAAAAGATGTCTTGTCCAGTAAAATTGTCGGGAATAGGCTCTATAACTTTAAAATAAAATTACCCTAACCATTTCCTTTCCTTTTTCTGTAAGAAATTATTAACTGATTAAAAATTTGTCGAGATGAGCGCGCCACCGTCATGCTGTCATTGTTTTTGCAAATTATCTCGCTTTGATTCCGTTTTCTGGTAAAAACAGTTATTTTCACACAAGTTTTTCATTACCGAAGGGTTTCTCGCAAACGAAACAAATATTCATTTTCGCTAATTCTACGCAAGGTAAAATACAACACATAAGTGATCTGTGATATAATCAGTAGTATAAAATCCCTTCTTAAATACACTGCGGGAAAGGATTATTTACTATAAAGAAGGCTTTTTAATATTTAAGAAATCGTAGATTTAAATACGGCGAATCGAATAATTTTTTAAGTATGAAATAATTATTCATTTCATATAAAGCCAACATTTCTTTAGTGCAAACAATGCATTTTCTATCTCAAGAAATATCTATTAAATGCAACCAAACATTTCTTAATAGTTAAGAAACCGTTTGTGTACTATTCGTTTGTAGCTATAAAGTACTGATTTCTTAATAGTTACTGAATATAATGGAGGGAGTCGCAATGCATCGTAACATAACCTGAAATGACAACACGGATGTTTTGTTTGGGTTTTTAAGAACGATTGAGTGCCATTGTAATTCGGAGGTTGTTATTGTGAAAATAAAGAAATTAATGATATTATTTATACGTTGTCTTAAATATGCGCGTTTTGTAAACAAATGCATAGTATAAGAGACATGTCCCATGTCTTATTTGTGAATTTGCGCAGCTGCCGAGTTCAAAGTATACATTTCTTAACTATTAACAAATGGTCAATTCGGATGTAAGAAATAAAATGCTAATATTAAATGAATTGCCTTTAATATTACAATACCATTTTTACATTAAAAGAACGATTTCAAATTTTTAATTGAATGATATTTCTTTACAACAAATAATCCTTTTTCTCAGTGTAGTAACTCAAGTTTCACTTCATTTGCGAGAAACAAATCAAGCGTTCTATTTTCTAAAATAGTTGAATAGCGCCGTGAATACTTGAAGGACATGTGACCCATTCGCCGATTTCTCAATTTGAAATAGTAAAACCTACTTTAAATCATTGAATATTTACTCATTATCATTTAAGATATACCACTAATCATTTTAAATTAGAATAATTGCAGATTTGGCTACCTGCACGTTGTTTTGAATTAAGAGAGCGGCACTTTTTTCGCGCATTTCTCTTATGCATTTGTATCGAAAAACACTAATTTCAAACAGTAAAAAGTAGTGGAGCGAGATAATTCACAAAAACAATGACAGCTTGACGGTGGAGCGCTCTACCTCGAAAAATTTTTAGTCAGTTAATAATTCCTTACAGAAAAAGGAAAGGAAATGGTACGGGTAATTTTATTTTAACCCTTAGTTCCGACTGCTGTTGTAATAAATTTTCCTTCTACTACCTGCTTCAATTGAAATCTGCCGTTTGAAAATGCTTACAGCTGTGCAATTTATAAAGTACCATCTCCATTGGCCGGCGGGATCGAAAACGACCCCGGAGTCGTAACTAAGGGAATTAATGCACCGAATTTTACAGTTTAGAAAAATTATCTTTAGACATTTTCATATATTTTCATCTTTTGGTTAAATATTATACTTATGCAATACAAGTTGGTCTGGCGAAGTATTGAATTTGGTCAGTTCCCGCCAAAAAATTACCCTATAGTTTTTCATCAAATGTCGACGTTTCAGGCCCTAAGGAACCCAAAGCAACAATAAAAAAATTGGTATCCGTTAGGTTGTACGTCCGTCCGTCCGTCCGTGGGCAAACTTTTGTATACGCGATATCTCGCGACTGGCAGGACGAATTTAAAAAGTAAAAACGGATTTGGGTTTCTCTTAGCCAAACTTAGACCTGATTAATAAGTAATCGATGAATTTATCGGTAATCCGAACCAATAGTGTCTGAGTTTTTCAAATTTCGCGCGACAAATATTTTGCCAGCCAATCAACTTTTAAACTCATTTTAGATGGAATGTGACACGAAATTTAAATTAAAGAATCTCAAGAATGATTCTTTAAAAATGTGAAATTAAGATGATAAATAATAGAAAATTCAGAAAAAACGAAATGAAAAAAAAACACTTGAAAAAAATGGGGTATGGAAGCACATTCGCAGCCGGTGGGGACGAACCCACGACCTTTCGATTTCGCGTCGAATGCTCTACCATCTGAGCTACGGCAACCCCGTGCATTCCCTCAGATGGTAGAGCATTAGACGCGAAATCGAAAGGTCGTGGGTTCGTCCCCACCGGCTGCGAATGTGCTTCCATACCCCATTTTTTCAAGTGTTTTTCTTCATTTCGTTTTTTCTGAATTTTCTATTATTTAGCATCTTAATTTCACATTTTTAAAGAATTGTTCTTGAGATTGTTTAATTTAATTTAAATTTCATGTCACATTCCATCTAAAATGAGTTTCAAAGTTGATTGGCTGGCAAAATATTTGTCGCGCGAAATTTGAAAAACTCAGACACTATTGGTTCGGATTACTGATAAATTCATCGATTACTTATTGAAATATCACCGAACGATAAATTCATCTTCATCTTTATTATTAGATCTGATTAGTTTTTGGAGACAATGCATACTAGATTATGGGGAGGTTTAACAAAAAAACGCTCAAAAAACACGTTTTTTCCATATTTTAACAAAAAATACAAATCGTACAAAAAAATGTTTCAAACAAAAAATATAGAACATCGAATTCTCTACAAAAAAGGTTCTATTCATTTCTTCGTAAAATCAAGGATAATGCCGTAAAAAGCAAATTAACATGAAATTAACATAAATTGTACATACGCATAGACAATGCATATGTATGTATATTATATACATTACATGAAAAACAGAGACACAGAGGAAGCAGGGGAGTGAGGCGGGTATCAGGGGGGGGGGGGCATACAAAAATATTCACTGTAATGTTGGTGTCGGGTAGCCATGGGGAGGTGGTAGCGTATTATAAATAAAATAAATAACCAATCGAGCCAAAACCTTTCGCGTCCAGGGCGTGAAGAAAAACGTATTAATGTGCTGGATCGCATGAACGGAAACTGAAGTATCCCACATATAAAAAAATTTATTTCCTGCAACCCGACCTCTCAAAAACTCTACTAAACCACGTTTTTTTAAGCATCAGTGTGAACAAGATGTGCTAATTTATCAGTGCTTCGGCTGACCTGCGGTCGGGGTCGAAGTTTTAAAAATGCTCATTTTCAATTTTAAAATAGGGTGAATATTCCAATGAATGGACGACTACCAATGAATGGACGATTTTCTACATATTTCTATTTCTTATGCATGTATGATGCACAACATGCAACAAAATACATATTTTTATATTCTTTGAACATTCAAAACATTATTTACAGTACTATTGATCTTCCAGTGTTTATTATTCTGTAAAATCAAAGCAAAGTTTTAAAGCCATCCAAAACTGGTACTGAAAACGTCCCATTTGATTTAACCCTCATTGGGGTCTAGCGGATGTTTTTACAAACGTATGATAACGAGGTTAATAATTAAATAAAATCAAAGGTTGAACTACACGGTCATAAAGAGCTAACGATTCTAATGGTGGTATCATAATTAAATTTTCATAAAAGAATTCAAAAGTTACAATCGATCAAAGCATGAAAAATGCTTAACCGTCCATTCATTGGCATATTCACGCTATTTCAGGAACAAGATATTGTTACAATATATGTATAGAAACCACTCGAACCTAACGATGCTAGAACTACCCTCTGCCGCCTTGTTTCCTGGCAGTGTTAAAATGGGAATATTCCCGGAAGCATCAGCCTTTCGTCAGGGAACTGCAATACGAATTTAGCCAAAATTGTAGGAACCCGGGTCAAAGGCATCTAGTTTTAGTTTTTAATTATTTCGTCTTTATGGACATTTTAGAAAACATGCTGTTAATGTTATATCGCATCTATTTTACTGCCTATTTTACTTATCGTGTATATGTTTTGCGGCTATTTGTGCTCGAAAATGTATGTCTGCAGGCACCGACGTATTGGATGTTTTCATTTATGAATATTACAGAGAAATATTGTTATTATCGCACATTATTTCACAAAAATAGTCAGTCTCGTTTCTGTTTCAAAAGACATGTCTTCGACATGAAGTACGCACGTTTTGCATTTTATAAGTGATCACATTGTAAAAAATTTCTGCGATAAACTTCCGACACATGTAACGGAACCTTTATGCAGTTACTGTTAATGAAAATTCTGAAACGTTTCATAATTTTCAGAGACGTTTCGTAATTTTCAGAGACAGTTTACTAATTTTCAGAACTGGATTGGTAATTTTCTGATACGGGTTCGTAACTTATAATAAATATATATATACAGGGTGACCCATTTTAACTTCCCCACTAGATTACCTTGAAAGGAATGCATTTTCTGAAAAAAAGTTTCAGACATGAGTTTTATTAATTTTCCCTGGCTATTTAATGATGATATTGAATTTGACCTCGAACATGACTTTGAAGGTTATTTCAAGGTCAAGTTTGTTTCTTTAAATGGAAACCCCTATTTTTTTCACGGATTCGGAAAAAGCGGGAAATTTTACGTCGAAATACGATACAACCGATATTTTGATCAAAGTCATTTCAAGGTGAAACTTAAAAGTTCACGTAACGGCGAATTACCTCAGCGGGAGTGCATTTTCGGAGAAAATGTTACAGACAAAAGTTTAAGAATATCTCCCTGTCTATTCATTAGTACCATTGAAATTGATCTTGACGGTTATTTCAAGGTGAAGTTGGGTTTTCTAAATGGAAACCCCTATTTTTTGTCACGGATTCGGAAAGAGCACAAAATTTTACGTTCGAATATGATACAGCCGACATTTTGATCAAGGTCATTTCAAGGTGAAACTTAAAAGTTCCCGTAACGGCGAATTACCTCAGCAGAAGTGCAGTTTCCTGGAAAATGTTAAAGATAAAAGTTCAAGGTGATATTAATTTTGACCTCGACCATTATTTTGAAGGTCATTTTCAACTTTTTAATTGGGAACCACTATTTTTTAGAGCGGAAAACGCACGCGCACACGCACACACACATACAGGTGAAGTCGAGGGGAACCACCTGAATAAAGCACCCCGAAGAGATGTAAACCCGACCGTGCAACCTCCACGCGGTACATCTTGGGTAATGCTAAAGCCGTCGGTGGCATTGAAAAAAGTATAAAAATGTTATACGGTATTTATAAACGTATCGGATTTAGAAAAGAAAAGTTTTATATTTTTAGCCTGGAACAATGATATTGCATTGCACTCTGGAAACTGTTTTGACGATCAGAAAATTCCTGTGACTTCTATTTAGGATTTACTTGTGAATTTCAAAATGGCAGCTTCGCATTGTAGAAAATATTTCAATCGATGTTGAGAATCCCAAGCAGCTTTTAGCAATGTGCTCTTTCCAAATCCGTGACAAAAAATATGGGTTTATGTTCAAGGTCAATTTCAATGATACCATTGAATAACCAGGGAGATATTCTTAAACGTTTGTCTGTAACATTTTCCCCGACAATGCACTTGCGCTGAGGTAATTCGCGGTTACGGGAACTTTTAAGTTTCACCTTGAAATGACCTTGACCAAAATATCGGTTCTATCGTATTCGGATGTAAAATTTTCCGCTCTTTCCGAATCCGTGACAAAAATGAGAGGTTTCCATTTAAGAAAACAAACTTGACCTTGAAATAACCTTCAAGGTCAAATTCAATATCATCGTTAAATAGCCAGGGAAAAATAATAAAACTCATGTCTGAAACTTTTTTTCAGCAAAAGCATTCCTTTCAAGATAATCTAGTGGGGAAGTTAAAATAGGTCACCCTGTATATATATAGCAGGGGCAGTGTCAGGTAGTTGCAGATGCTCTGCTGCAACTACCTATATTTGAGCGCATGAAATAAATTATTTTGAAATACACTTTGTAAACGGCGATCAATACTATAGAAAATAAAACACAAAAAACGAAAGAAATTAAAAAATAAAAGAAAAAATGTAAAATAAAGTAGCAAAACTCTGCCTATGACGGTCCCAAGCTCGTGTAAAAGAGGAGGGTGCTTAGGCATTTTTAATCGCTACAAATATTGTGTGGTATGTTGGATCTGAATATTGGTTTCTGAGATTAGAAATTTCAAACGATGAATAATTCGGCGATAAATGATTATAACGCCATCTATGACCAGTGTTTTGTATTCGTCTCGAAGAGGCTTTCAAATGAGCCCCCACTCGACCCATGTTGCCATTTAAGCTATTCATCGGGGGGGGGGGGGCCCCCTCAAAGCAGATAGCTTCAAATTGTTTTTCTTTCAAAAGTTACAAGACCATTTCCAAACTTTTGGGACACCCTGTATATGTATATATGTAAAAGAGTTTCCAGAGTGCAGTGCATCTATATATATAGATGCAACGTTTAGGTTAGGTATGTCAGTTCAGTACATATGTATATTCATACTAACACGCGTTATATAGTTTTACGCGCAAAACGTTGTGCAGTGTATTGTGAATACATAACATTTTGAAAAATAAAAAGGTATGTATTAAAGTATGTTCTAAGTTTGTGTGTGTGTGTGTGTGTGTGTGTGTGTGTGCGTGTGTGTGTGTGTGTGTGTGTGTGTGTGTGTGTGTGTGTGTGTGTGTGTGTGTGGGTGGGCGTGTGTGTGTATGTGTGTGTGTGTGTGTGTGTGTGTGTGTTTGTGTGTGTGTGTGTGTGTGTGTGTGTGTGTAAATTTTTATTTTAGTTTGGCATGAGTTTAAGCTTTCCAATTAAAAACTAAATTAATTTGATAATTCAATATCCAACCTTATGCACCTTCTACATATTCTCGTAAAATTTTAATAACAAAGATTGATGGATATATACATACCATCACTGTACACGCGCTCTCTGTCGCACTCGAAGAGATTTAAGTTACAGTTTCGCAAATTTAAAGTGACATCAACTTATAATTCAGTTTTGTTTCAGAAATTTCGGTTACCATTCGGTAATTTCAGTTATCTTTGGTCAATTTCAAATCTGACTTCTTAAATTTGACGGTCGTACTTTTAATGAACATTAGAGAAAAAAATAACAAAGTGCATGTTTCATTTTCAAAGCCGGCAATTGCTGAATAACTGCAAATTTGTGTTTTTTGGAGTCGCTGAGTGGAAATGTGAGGTCAGGTTTTCAAAATTCGAATGGCGGATGACATTTTAAAAATATTAACGGATTTTCTTAAAAATGGTCAATAAAGGGTTTATTGGAATAAATTTTTCAAAATTTAGTGATTTTGATGGAAAAAAAGCTGTAGCTTTTTTGGAAAGAGCTTTGGATAAATTTTGCTTGCAGAATCGGAAAGAGCAGTCTTTTTTTACGTAAGAATAATTGGGTGCAGATTTTTTAGCTTGGCCATAACATTATCCGATATCGCGCTGAAATTGGCGTTCAAAAAGTGTCCGCCCCGTCCTTAAGGGGTTAAGAAAGATTGGCGCCTGTAGAAGCATTCGCAAGCACGAATCATTTCACCGAATCAAATTTCAGGAAGATAATAATTATCATAAATGAAAATGATGCTTTTATCATTTCTGTAAAATCGAAATCATATAAAATAAAATTTGTAGTAAATGGCAAATCAGTAAGGCAACAATCCTGTTTAACAAAATCATCAAAAGAAACTTTTATTAAATCAAAATTTAAAATAGGGTAATAAAACTATTTTTTAGAAATATTCCGAATAACAATGTTATAAAATAAAAATTATTGGAAATTAAGATTGTTCGAAAAATGGGGTTTTATTTGGACTGTATATGGCGCAAGTGCAAAAAATGAATAGAGAGTACCCCTGGCCTCGGGGGAAGGGGGTGTGAATGATGAGAAAGCCGTCGTTCTCCTACTTCTAAGGCAGACATCAGCCGAACACTTAACTCTGACAAGAAATGTCACGCACAATGTAAACCTCTGCATTACTTACTCACTGACAAGTCCGAACAGCGTCCCGGGGTCCACAGTCAGCCGTCCGCACCTCCCGCAGTCTTGGCCCAAGCACTGTCACGCGCTCGAGATCTGATTGCTTAGGATCTTCTCGATAAAACTCGTTAGAAATGCCCTCAACGGGCTTATTTATATGTTCCAGGTAGTCTCCTTTTGGGCCAAGACCTCGGAAAATCCAACCAAACAATTAGAAACGGCGACCCAGCCATGTGTACTCCCTTCTCACATGTCTGGGTGTTCAACCTGTAACGGGGGGGGGGGGGGGGCCCCCCAACCGACCCCAAGCAACCCCTTTTTGTGATTATATCCCGAACAAAGATTATATTAAAAGTAAATTCTTCAAAATAATACATCTGTTAAACAAACAATGCATTTTATGATGGTTAAGTTAAATATTTATAATTATTATTGAAAAATGTGATAAACAAAATTTGTATGTGATAAATATTCTTGCTCATAAAAATGATATAAAAATAAAAACTGTATGTAGAACAAAAATTACATTAATTGAATATTCTGAATAATAATAAAAATTATTTTCAGATTACATAATTGTTTTAAAATGCATATATCATTTTTAAATTTCAGTGAAGCATTTTTAAAGTTGCAAATAATATTGTCACTGTGTAGTGTATAATTATATAAGTTCAACTTTAGGGACTTCGTGCCTTTTTGAACACGTATTGCGGCCTTTAAATGAACTGAAATATATGAGATCGGATTAGATGTGTATATTAAAAGTGTTGGCATGGAATCCATGGAATGCAGGAAAGTGGGGAGCTCACCATTTCCTGGAATCACGTAGAATGTATCCCTGAATGGCGGCGAGAGATCTCGATGTCAACCGAGGGAGAGCACTGTTGATTAACGCGAACGCGAATATATTTACGTATACACTTTACACCACAATTTCATCTGAAAAAGTGTGATTTGAAGAACGTTACACTTTGAACGACGCAACGCAATAAATTCGCACTGCGTGATGTAAACCCCCACTTTTATTTTTAACAGTGTAATGTTGTACGCTCAGGGGTGCTCCTAAAACTCGTCAAATTTACCAAATAAATGCTCTGGAGTGATGTTTTGCTTTTTCATGCCCGAAAGAACCCATCACGTGGATATTCTGATTTTCATTCATTCTTCCAAAGAGGGATTTAATGTTGTACGCTCAGGGGTGCTCCTAAAACTCGTCAAATTTACCAAATAAATGATCTGCAATGATGTTCTTGCATGTTCATCTCCGCAGGAAGTCATTATGTGGATATTCAGATATTTATTCATTGTTGGGAAGAGAAATTTAATCATTTACGACCCGGACATATTATACAATTCGTCAAATTTTCCAAGTAAATGGCCTGATATCCCTATATTTAAGGTCAAAGTGTTTGTAATCCAGAAAACGCGGGAAAAAATGAAAGGCACAATAAAATGCGAATAATTCGGAAACGGTCGCTTATATCGAAAAATTGCTAAGGACAAAACCGTCCTCCTTTTAATTTCTAAAAAAGATGCACATATATTCAAGGTAAAAGGGCAATCTTCGTGGAAATAATTGCAAAATTGACTAATTTGCCACTTTTTTCAAATTTCTCTGAATATTCGTGTAGGTTTCGCCGAGGTAAGCATTTTTAATCTCTTGACATTTCACGTCAAATTTTTTTAATTCAGAAAACGCGGAAAAAATGAATAACACATTGGTGAATAACTCGGAAACGGTCTCTTGAATTGGAAAATCTCTTTGCCAAAAAAACATTAATAATGTAGTAGTTGTAAAGGAGCCCTTATGTCCAAATAAACACAATATCCATTTTCTGAACGGGAGCCGGTCGAGAGTCGCAAATGCATAAGATAGCGACCAATCTAAATATAATAGAAACCAAAGTCGATTGGTCGGTGAGATTTGTTTTCCACTTAACACTTAAGATCATTCCCTAACATTTTTTCTAGAATGTAAGTTCTCGTCCGCGACGCCTAAAAATTCGCTGTTCAAAGAATTAATTTAATAATAACTACCTATCACGAAATGAAGGAGACCGCACCAAGGGCGATTCCTTAGAAGCAACTGGAGCTTTAAGTTTAGCTGCCGAAATGAGATATTTTTATTTTCGGAGGATAATGACCGATAATGTCCGCCTATAAGACTTTGGTTGCTATCGAGCGGGTCGCGGATGACGAATCGTAGTGGATTAAAATAGCAAACGTCTGTGGGAACTTTTTTACTTTGTGATAACCAATAGGTTCTCTACAAACGACGGTTTTCTAGTACATCTTAGTTGCGGCATCAACCCGTTTCAATTCGGTTGCGTTGTGACAGCATGCGGTCGGTATATAAGAAAAGTCTGTTATAACATAACTAGACTACACGAAGTAAGGGAAAGCTTAAACATTAATATTGAAATAATTAAATTTTATTTAATAATATCGAGCAATATTTTACAAATATTCTTTGTGTTTTTTATGGACAATATTTTATGTTTCGTATTTTGTCTTAACGCCCGACGTTTGTACGGCATCGTTTCAAATACTGTAGTGAAAATGGTGCGATTTCATTAAGAAATTACTGCAAATTTTGAGTAGATCATTTTGTTTGTCATGAAGTTCCGATGATACACAAGGGGATGCTCCACTGAATGCCGCCCGGTAAATGGTAGATTCTTTAGCAAATTCTAAGAACATTATTCCTCTAAAAATAATTTATACAAACTACAGTTTTCAAAATATTCAGCATTAAATTCGGCCAATAGGAGTAGAGGTTTCAGGATTGTCAACAAAAAATTCGAACAGGTGTATTGTCGGCGAACATCGAAAATGAAATCAAGAATTGCGCATCGGTAATGAGCCGCAGTTTCATGTTTACGAGCGAGGAATGTAAGCTTCGAAACCTAATTGTCAAAAGTATTAATGGAATTCGCATACCTAACCTACGAGTCGGCGACAGAAAATCGGAATTATTAAAATGAATAAACTAATTAGGATTCAGATAATGACAATTTTGGAAGTAAAATAAACATCGTAATTATGCGATTAACGCGAAACAAGGATAAAATTATGAACTTTGTACATGAAGTTACGAATGTGAAAAATGTAAACTTCTTGAAATAAACAGAACAAAACAATTCAATAAAAATATGAAAATTACATGGATGCCCAGAACATTAATGCCGGCGACGACTATATTTCCACAAGAATTGTACGAATAATAGTATTGTTACAATGAGGTTTCTGCGCCAACCGCGGTTGAAAACACTCATTGAAAACGCTGTGGAGTTGGCAGTCAACCGCCTCATTGCCATGCGAGAGAAAATTAAATCGATGAATTTTAATACACATGAGGAAGACGGGGATATTGGTGATGAGAGATTCGATAGTCTGGATTCCGATATGGAGCAGGAGATGAGCAATATTTTAGATTCATTCTCTCCGCTCTTCATTTATGAAGAAGTTGATTCACCTTTCGAAAATCACATAGAAACTGCACTTGCGATCAATTTTGAATACTGGAATTTAAATAATTTCTTTGATACTGTAAAATTAAAAGTGTTGAATACTCTACGCGTAGCTTTCAAATAGTACCAGTGTGTAAATGTGTGCATAGTTTTCGGGGGAGAGATGTGTAATATAGAAACAACGCCACACTCCATTGAGAATTTTTATAGTGGGTATGAAAAATTAGGTATCACTTCAAATTTAAACAAGTGGTATAAAGAAAAAATAAAATCTCAGATTTCATCAGATCTTGAAAATCTCGCATCCGATTTTGAATATCTAGACACCCTATTTTTTCAAATTCAAATATGTACGGGCAAAACTATAATAGACAGTTAATGATGACCCCACTACATGGCTCGAAAAACGCTACAAATACGATGTATATATAAATATGGTGCCAGTATATCGAAAATCTCAAGTGTTGGCACGCTGAAGAATCGTCGTTTTTGTTTTTACCAGAGTCCAACCAAGTTTTCATTACATCAAGATGGTTACTCGGAGAGGTCCCTAACAATGGTTTATCGCACCCTGGATGAAGACGCTCCTTTGAATCAGTTCCGTAACTTCATTGAAGAACGTGGTTTACGGGGAGGTCTTTCGCAGTGCTCGAACAGGTACGCGAAAGCGAATAATAAGTATATGCCTGATTATGACCCATCATAAGAGTCAAAGTATTTAACTTTCGATGACTATCTGAACTGGCTTCAAAATACGTCTACAGTTACGCGCGAGCGGAGATGTATACGTTCCAAATTACACAATGTTTACACCGTATGTGAGAAAAAAATTGCCCTAAGTCCCCATGATGATAAGCGATACTTGATCGCTGCTAGTGCAGACACACTACCGTGGGGACATAAGGGCATTATGGAAATAATTTTTGTTTTCTCCCGACACGACGATGGAAAGCTCTACCAGCCTTCTCTGCCGGCCGGTGCCAGCAGAAGTGCGGAGCTCTCATCCGCTAAAACCACCTCCGCATAAGGCTGTTTTGTCCTTCCCCGGGAACCGCCTTAAGGCATTACTACGAGGAAGGCAGTCTAAGCCCCGAGAGGCTCTTCGCCGATATCATGGCAGATGACGGATATGTGATGGTATTTCTATCCGTCCCTCCTCGTTTTTGCGGATAGCACTCAGCTTCTCCACGATGGACGTGGCGAGTTGGACCACTGCGTCCCATCCTTCCTGTGAGAGGAGCAGGACCCTACCCAATCGCTCGGGTGTTATTGGGTCTTCTCCAAATTTCTGCAGCGGTTTCCGCTCCTCTGCGAACCGTGGACAGTGGAAGATGGCGTGTTTCACGTCCTCGTCCACGCCAGGGCACACCGTCTTCACGCTGCCCCACTCTATTGACCAAGCGTTAAAATCTCCCCCGAATACTACTGGTAGTCGAGAGGTCTTATCACTTTCAGCAATGTCGTCCAGGGACCCTAGGAATTCCTCGTAGGTGTCGCTGGGTGGAAGGTAGCAGCTGTATAATCTTATACCAGCCACCTCCACCCATGTGAATTTCGGTAAGGGGGTGGCCATCCTGTAGGATATGTGAAAATTTCGTGTGTGTGTGTGTGTGTGTGTGTGTGTGTGTGTGTGCGTGCGTGCGTGCGCGCGAGTGTCCACCGTGAACAGTGGAAGATGGCGTGTTCCACGTCCTCGTCCACATCAGGGCACACCGGGCACTCCGCGTTTTCGTAAACGCGGATCCGACGGAGGTAGCTGCGGAAGCAACCGTGCCCAGTAAGTACCTGGGTTAGATGGAATGTGATGATTCCGTGGTCTCTGCATATCCACTTCGCCACATTCGGGATGAGACGATGGGTCCAGCGCCCTTTGGCTGCCGAGTCCCATCATTGCTGCCACTTCGCAAGTAGTCTTTCGGACCATATGCCTTGGCATCCCGAGACATTTGCCTGTTCTTGGCCTATGCTCCTAACAATATGGTACTTTTCGGCCCTCTCAGCTGCCATTAGATCTATGGGAGGGAACCCCCAGATCACTGAGAGGGCAATGTCGGACACGGTACGACACGCTCGAGCCACTGTCCTGCAGGCCCGTCGGCAAGTGGCTCCATAGCTTTTCTTGCTTGCAATGGCGTTCGCCCAGACGGGGGCTCCGTAAAGAATTACAGAGCTCACCACTGAAGCAAGGAGGGATCGACGGTGTTGTTTTGGTCCCTCTATATTGGGCATAATATACCCCAGTACGCGAGCCACTTTTAGCGCTTTTGTGCCTGCATACTGCAGATGGTCTTTAAACGACAATCGCGCGTCGAGCATAACACCAAGGTATTGAATGGTGTCCTTCGTTCTGATCCCCTTATCTACGACCGTGAAGGTAGCATACATTCTCTTCTTAGTACTAGAGATGAGCACCGCCTCCGTTTTCTCAGCCGCCAAGCAGAGTCCGTGGTTTTTCAACCAGCTAGCTACCACCTCAATAGTGTCAACTCCGAGGTATTGGACCTCCTCTATGGTTTTTGCGACGACGATAAGTGCAAAGTCGTCGGCAAAGGCTACCATAGTTACCCCTTCTGGAAGTGATTGTTTGAACAATCCGTCATACATGACGTTCCAGAGCAAGGGACCTAGGACCGAACCCTGCGGCACGCCTCCTGTGATGTTGTGAGAGCGCCTGCCGTCATCGGTGTCATAAAATAGGGTCCGGTCTGACAGGTAGCTAGAGAGGACCCTTCTAAGGTAAATTGGTACCTTGAGTTCTTCTAAGGCTAGCATGATGCCGTCCCATCGGGCCGAGTTAAAGGCGTTCTTGATATCAAGCGCAATGATGGCACACATTCGCCTGGTATTCCGACTGCCACTGATGGCGTTAGCGGCTAACGTCTTCACCCGGTCGACTGCATCAATGGTTGAACGACGCTTCCAGAAGCCGAACTGATTGTCGGAAAGACCTCGAACTATATCAATGGCTGCTTCGAGCCTGGCACATATTATCCGCTCGTACAGCTTCCCGAGAATGTCCAGCATACAAAGTGGTCGGTGTGCGGATGGCTCGTCCAAGGGTTTAGAACCCTTGTACAGCAGCACCAACCTTTGTTGCTTCCATTGCACCGGGAAGCATCCATCTTTTAGACATGCGGTAAATGTTTCCAGGAAGATACCTGGGACATCCAGCGCTGCGATCTTAACCGCCAGACACGGGATTCCATCTATTCCCGGAGCTTTGCGTGCAGATATCCTCGTAGTAGCCATCCTCAATTCGGTTTCAGTGACGGCTGGTGGCTCGACTGCACCAGGTTCTGCCAACAGACCAGTACCGGTGGATCGTTCCTGATGTTCTGGGAACAGATGGTGGATTACTCTGTGGAGGAAGTGTGGGCCAGATGGAGCATTCATTCCCTCGGGCTTGATCTTCCTCATGACCGTTTTATACGGACGGCCCCAAGGGTCTCAGTCTACATCCTCGCAGAATTCCTGCTAGCACTTTTTTTTCGCCATCTTAATGGCAGCTTTAAGCTTCTTCCTCTTTTCTTCGTAGGCCGCTGTTAGTTGTTGGTACTGCGGTTTATGAAGAGCTCTCTAGTGGCCAAGTGTGTGCGTGTGTGCGTGTGTGTGTGCGTGTGTGCGTGCGTGCGTGCGTGCGTGTGTGTGTGTGTGTGTGTGTTTTTTCCTTGTGAGGAGGGGAAATCTTCATAGAAACCCGGTTGACTAGGTAGTGTCGGATTCACCCCGGGTAGAATAGACTCCCCGGGGCACCTACCGACTAAAACCCCCTCTCTATCGACTGGTTCTTGCCTCCCGCGGAAACCACCGTAAAGTATTACTTCGCGGGGGGCTGTCCTGCCTCACAGGCACTCCTCTATTACTCGCTGCCGCTGGTGCGTCTTCTTCTTCCTCCGCCGCTGTTGTTGGCTCCACTTCTTTCTTGGTTCTTCCTGATGGAATTCAGCCTCTCGATTATGGACGTCGCAAGGGTCACTACCGCATTCCAGCCCGCTTGTGACCAGAGCAGGCAGCGTCCCATGCCCTCGGGTGTCAAGGGCCTTTCCCACGTTGCTTGAAACCGCTCCTGCTCTTCCCTGAACCGTGGACAATGGAAGTGAGCATGCTCTACGTCTTCGTCGACTCCAGGGCATTCCGGACACTCCGCGCTTTGGTAGACGCGGATTCGATGTAAGTAGCTGCGGAAGCAGCCATGTCCGGTAAGCGCCTAGGTCAGTTGGAATGTGACGAAACCGTGCCTCCTACCTGTCCACTCGGTCACATTCGGGATGACACGATAGGTGTAGCGACTCTCTCTGGCTGAATCCCATCTCCGTTGCCACTCTTCTCTGATCTGCCTCGACCAATTGCCGTGGATAGCCAGGTCCTGGAGGTATTCGTCTTCGGAAGCTGGGTCTCCGCGGTACCTCTCCGTCCTCTCATCTGCCAGAAGGTCGATTGGCGGAATTCCGACAATGACCGACAGAGCGGGTGCCGACACCGTTCGGTAGGCACGGGCCACTCGAAGCGCGACTGTTCGGCAAGCCTGCCAACATGTGGCTCCATAAGTAGTATGCTTACTCAGGGCATCAGCCCATATTGGAGCTCCGTAAAGGATTACGGAGCGAACCACCGTGGAAAGGAGGATCCGTCGCGGTTGCTTCGGACCCCCAATTTTGGGCATGATGCCCGCTAGCGCTCGAGCCACGTTGGATGCCTTCAGGCCTGCGTTCAGAAGGTGCTCTTTGAATGACAGCCGCGCATCAATAGTAACCCCGAGATATTTGATCGCCTCTACCGACTGGATCTTCTTTTCGTCAACGGTGAAGGTAGCATATACCCGCTACTTCGTGCGGGCGATAAACACAGCCTCCGTCTTCTCTGCCGCTAAACTCAGGCCATGGCAGGACAATCTTACTATATATATATATACCTTATAGGGCTACCACCTCTATAGCATCGTCTCCCAGATATTCCAAATCTTCGATGTTTTTCGCAACGACGACAAGCGCCACATCGTCGGCGAATGCCACCATCGACACCCTGTCTGGATGAGGCTGCTTCAGAAGGTCGCTGTAAACGACGTTCCAGAGCAAGGGTCCCAGAACCGAGCCCTGCGGTACGCCCCCTGTGATCTTGTATGAGTGCGTACCATTATCGGTGTTATACAGCAGGGTAAGGTCTGTCAGGTAGCTGGAGACTATTCTACGGAGGTAAAGCGGTACCCTAAGTTGTTGGAGGGAGAGCATAATGCCATCCCACCTGGCCGAGTTGAACGCATTCCGGATGTCTAAGGCGATGATAGCACACATCCGCTTTGTGCACCGGCTGCCCCTAATCGCTGTGTCGGCCATCCCTACGACCCGACTAATAGCGTCGATCGTAGACCGGGCCTTTCTAAAGCTGAACTGATTGTCGGCGAGTCCTCCTACGTCATCTATCGCTGCTTCTAACCTGGCACATATCACCCGCTCAAACAGCTTCCCGGCAATATCCAGTAGACAGGGTGGTCGGTACGAGGAGGAGCCCTCCGGGGGTTTGTTTCCCTTCGGAAGGAGTACCAACCGTTGTACTTTCCACTGTGCCGGGAAGCAACCTTTCTGTAGACAAGCGTTGAATGTCCTTCTGAAAATGTCCGGAGCATTCAACGCTGCGGCTTTTATGGCCAGGCCGGGTATCCCGTCCAGACCGATAGCTTTCCGAATGGAGATCTTCTTCGCTTCCTTTATCAGTTCGGCCTCACTGATGTCCTGTGGAACGGTCGACTCGTTGAGATCCATGAGTCCGGTGCCGGCAGGCCGAGCGCCATGTTCAGGAACCAAATGGCGAACGACACTGTCGAGAAACGTCGAACAAGATGGAGTGCTGTTGGCCCGGGGCTTAATCTTATTCACGACCATCTTGTACGGTCGACCCCAAGGGTCATGCTCCACCTCCTCGCAGAAGGCCAGCCAGCATCTTCTCTAGGCTGCCTTGATGGCAACCTTAAGCGCCTTCCGCTTCTCTTCGTATGCCGCGGCTAGCTCTCGATACCGCGGTTTGTTCCTCGCTCTCTGGTGCAGCCTGCGCGCTCGCAGACACTCCCGGCGCGCCGCTGCAATGTCCTCATTCCACCAGTAAACTGGTGGTCTCCCACGGGGATTACCCTTTACGGACATTGAGACATCGCAGGCTGATGTTATAGCGCGCATAAGGCTGCGGGCTCTCTCTTCCGATGTCCCGGACACCATTGCTCCCTCAACAGAGAAGCGGAAGGCGTCACTATCAAAGGTCGATGGTGCCCATTGCCTGCTCCTGGGAATCTTTACTCTTTTTGCCGAACGCTGGAGGTGGTACACTATGGCAAAATGGTCACTGCCCGTGTAAAGATCGCTAACCGTCCAGTCGAGCATATTCCCCATCAACCTCGGGTCGATAAAGGTCAGGTCGACTGTGGAGGACTTGCTTCCCTTGACGTAGGTGGGCCGAGTCCCCGTGTTAGCGATCTCCAACTCCAACGTCGCGAAGGCCTCGAACAACGCTCGGCCGCGGTGGTTTGTCTTCCCGCTGCCCCACTCCTCTGCCCATGCGTTGAAATCCCCAGCGATAACCATTGGCAGTTGGGACAATCTTGTGCTGGCGACGATAGAATCCAGGGATTCCAGGAACTCGTCGATGGTAGTGCTGGCTGGAAGGTAGCAACTGTATAATCGCATACCTGCTACTTCCACCCACGTAAAACTGGGAAGGGGGACAGCCATTCTCCTGGATATATGAAGGGTTCCACATGCCCAGATGGCCGCCATGCTGGTGGTGTCCGTTACCCAGTTTGGTTCGCAGAGATCTCTGTACTGCTCACTGACGATGGCGATGTCCACCTTTTCTTCCAGAACAAGCTGGGACAACAAGTCTTGTGCCACTTGGCAGTGGTTCAGATTCAGCTGTAATACCTTAGCCATTATCCTTTTACGGTATCCTCTCTGATAGCTTGTTCACGGCTGGACATGAAACTACCTTATGACCCTCCTTCCCGCACTGGAAGCACTGCTTCGAGCGGTCGAGAGTACTTTTGCAGCTCCTTGCTATGTGTCCTATCTCCAGGCATCTGTAGCATTTAACTACAGAAAGCGGGACCCTACAGTTGACCCATCCTATCCGGAGATCACCCAACGCGAGTAGCTTGTTTGCCGCTGCAGCTGGTAATACTACTTTAGCTGCTTGAGTGCCACTGTACGACTTCCGGAGCTTAATGTCATCAGGTGATACAGATCCTGGTGATATGATATTCCCTATGCTCTCTGCTACCTCCTGTGCTACTGTGGCCGCGTCGATGCCCATGACGCTAACGTGCTCCCTATGAGTCAACGCTGTCACCGTGGCCGTTTCATTTAAATTGGACGCAATTGCTCTCTGTAGAACCGATGTTTCTGTACCAGTTTTACCTAACTCAAGTGGCAATTCGCCAGCCCTCGTACGCCTGATACGCGTAACTCGCTCTCTCAACGCCACGAGATCTGGTATAGTTTTCACCCTCTTAAGGATTTCAGCATACGCGACGTCTTCCGACGCCCTTATTTTTATGGCATCAGGGCGAGTGTGCCTAGACGTGACGTGAGCTGTGTTCTTCTCTTTTGTTGGCTCTGCTGATCCTTGAACAGCCCTCGGGTCCTGTCTTTTCGGCGGCCTCCCCTTTTTGACCACAACTGCCCATTTTACATCGGGAGATTTCGACTGTTCGGGAGTTGCTGGTCTCTTCCCGTCGTCTCTTCGTTTTTTCGGAAACGGTGTTATGTCAGGCGAGCTACACTCCCGCCTACCTTCTGAGGGCACCACTCCCCCTCTTGAAGATGGGGGACGTCTGGGTCGCTCTATTATCTGAAGGTTTCACCTCCTCTGGACCTTTGGTCTGGCGTACCTTTTCGTACTCCTTCAGCGCTCTCACGGTACTCCTGGCCATGTGCTTTAACTCTTTATGGAGATTCTTCTTCTCCCTAATGAACTCCTCAAGAGCCTCTAGTTCCTTCCGGAGCGTCTGGAACTTTCGTTCAACATCTGCTTCCACCATGTCCAAGGAATCCACCACGGAGGCACAGCGGTTGCTGAATATCGACACCGGGGAGCCCGCTTGCTCACTCCCTACCAGCGCCGGTACTGAGGTATCCCTCCTCTGCACTGTAACGGTATTTTCAATATAGGACCTCTCCATGGTTGGTTTATTATTCGGGGTTCCTTCCCCTAGCTAGTTCTTTGGTCCGCGTCGGATATTTTATTTCTCCGATACCTATTACCATCATTCTCCGATCCGCCACCTGGGGACGCGCCCGTTAGAAGAAACCAGCAAGACTCCAGCGGGTGTGCGTGCGTGCGTGCGTGCGTGCGCGCGCGTGTGTGTGGGGGTGTGTGTGTGTGTGTGTGTGTGTGTGTGTGTGTGTGTGTGTGTGTGTGTGTGTGTGTGTGTGTGTGTGTGTGTGTGTGTGTGTGTGTGTGTGTGTGTGTGTCTGTGCCTGTGCCTGTGTCTGTGTCTGTGCCTGTGTCTGTGTCTGTGTCTGTGTCTGTGTCTGTGTCTGTGTCTGTGTCTGTGTCTGTGTCTGTGTCTGTGTCTGTATCTGTGTCTGTGTCTGTGTCTGTGTCTGTGTCTGTGTCTGTGTCTGTGTCTGTGTCTGTGTCTGTGTCTGTGTCTGTGTCTGTGTCTGTGTCTGTGTCTGTGTCTGTGTCTGTGTCTGTGTCTGTGTCTGTGTCTGTGTCTGTGTCTGTGTCTGTGTCTGTGTCTGTGTCTGTGTCTGTGTCTGTGTCTGTGTCTGTGTCTGTGTCTGTGTCTGTGTCTATAAGATCCACTACCTCTGATTAAAAGAAAGTCCAAAAAAATTTTGTTTGTGGTCCTGTGTTTTACGTTGACGCTCTCAGGACAGTCTTGAGTATTGGAAGCGCAATACTTTCCACCTAATAATTCAATTCCAAATGTTGAGGTTAATAATAAATTTCATATTGGTAAGCATCAAATTACTGTGCCGATCGGGAGCTATGAAATTGAGGATATAGGAGAATATATTAGAAACAAGCTATCACAGTATAGTGATATTACATTAGTTATAAAACCCAATAATAATACCTTACGTAGTAAAATCAGGTCTAATGAAGACATTGATTTTACACCAATCGATTCGACGGGGCAAACATTGGGCTTTAATAGACGAATTTTGGAAGCAAACAAGGTGCACATTTTAGATTTGCCAGCAACCATAATTAAAGTTAATGCACTTTGCGTAGAGTGCAATATAACTGCAGGCGCTCACATTATTAGCAGTAAAGCGCATACGATTCATGAATTTTTTCCAACTGCAGCGTCCGGATATAAGATTGTGGAAGTGCCGATTCATGTCATTTACTTACCTGTTGCCGTCAGATTAATAAATCATATTCAATTGCGTTTTGTTGATCAGAACGGTGAATTGGTGAATTTTCGTGGTGAAATAATTACAATACGACTACATCTTAAATCTACGTAACAATGGGTATGATGTGCAATGGTAAGACCCTTAATAGTTACTATAATAATAAACACTCATGGATAAAACATACCAGTCGTCATAAAATTCGCAAGACGTTAACACGTCGAAACGTTCTATTTCTGAAAAACTTGGGACTCAAGTTACATCATCACCACAATATCAAACAGTGAATAATAAAAACTGTCATTGCCGTTGTTGTATTTGTTTGCTTATCCCACGTTATCACAATAACAATAATGGAGGATCCAATACTCAGCATTCAAAACCCAGTCGTTTTCGACGAATTTGTCGCTCATTACGAGCTGTATGCACATCAATCTTACAATACAAGTTCATTTGGCAAAAATGATGAAATTCGCATTGTTGTGCAACATCAAGATTTATATATTTTACCATGTAAAAGTTTGATTCATGTTAGTGGGAGGTTGACAAAAAACGATGGAACTAAAGCAAATAATACCAATCTAACATCTAACGCAATCTGTCATTTATTTGATGAGGCGCGGACCGAGTTGAATGGAGTTGAAATTAATCGAAAAAGAAAAGTTGGTATTACTAGCTTGATGAAGGGGTATCCTTCTTACACACCAAATCATGAACCCGTTTTAATCAATGCAGGTTGAATATCTAGTTCAAATCTAAAGATAACAAATGATAATGGTTATTTTGATGTGATCATGCCTCTGAGTATGATTCTCGGATTTGTTGAAGATTATCTTCAGATAATTGTAAATGCGAAGCATGAACTTGTTTTAACAAGATCTAAACATGATGATAATGCAATTATACAAAATGTGGACAAAAATTATAAAATTGAGATGAATAAAATAGAATGGTTAGTTTAATATGTCACGTTGGCTGATAGGGAAAAGATACAGCTACTGCGTTTCATTGAAAAAGATCCTTGCATATCTTTAAGCCCCCCCCCCCCCGTTTGGATTCTGTCACCTTGTCGTGGTGGTGGGGAGGGGGGTTGATAAACACCATATAGGAGGTCCTGAGTCGATAGCAGTGTGAGTGGCGAGAGAATGCGGATCCCTATAAACCGGGCTCTCCGATGAATTGCTCGGGGCTCTATAAACTGCGCTTTTCCGATGACTGTGGGTATGAGTGAGGCTAGAAACTCAAGCCCCACGTCGACCTTTGGGCTGCAGGGGGGTGGGGCAAAGGACCTCTGAGGTGCCGTGACCAAGAATGGATCCCCCAATTCATAGGTGGGAGCTATCGTGCCTAGGGATGCATGGTACAGGGGAAGCTGTATTGCTAAAGATGCCCTTGGGATACCGGGCGACCTCCCATTGTACATAGCCTTCACCTCGTATCGCGGGGCTCTGCGAGGTGTGATCTTTATTTCCCTAGCTTCTCGTGGGACTCCCACAAAACAACAAGAGCCTCATGTGCCTTGCACCGAGGAGGTAACGTCGGATGTGGCTAAGAACACTCTGATGGAGACCGGTACGGCGGAAGACACTCGTCCAACCCCGATCCGAATGAACGGCACGCAGAGGCGAAAGGCCGAAACGCTACGAGAAGGCGGCTACACAACGAGTTCCACCCTAACCCATCCCAACCAGCCAACTAATGATGGGCTTAATGCCTACAGAGAAGGACAATTGTATTACTACTGCCAAAAATGAGACTTGTGAAGTGTTACTCAACAAATCGTTGGAAGAAACAAGTTCTTATTTAGGGCGTTTCATTATTATTGTCGTCGATACTGTTGGTGTAAATACTTCAAAACTGATTCTTAGTATGAAAAGATGGCATCACTTGTCTGGATCTTAAAGCCGTTCGAATTAAGCCTTCACGATTTTCAGATCCGCAGACGCGTAATGAAGCTTTTGTGACTTCCTTAACTGTTCGCTCCACGGCTTGTGTATGGCATGGAAATGCATCATGCAATGATATATGTGAAGGGACATCGATAAAGGAATGAATTTGCTCGTCTGATAAGCCGCAAAGAACTCGTGGCTCATAGGTAGTTTCAATTTTCCAGTCAATTATATCTTGATAATTTTCGGCTTGGAAATTAATAGAGGGAACTATAAATGTACGAGGCTGAGGATTAGTACTATCAACAGGTGTCTCAGAAGCCTCACTGCAAAATTCAATTTGCAGACGTTAGCCATCGAGTATGATTGATTGGACCCGCATCTCGCTTGGAAAGTCCCTCTGGTCAATTACCTACATTTAGTGCATGGCATGTCTCGTACAGATATTGTTCGTCTTTACTGAGTGATCTGGAGTCCAAATCAGGTAAGTCCACTATAATGAGTGTAAATTTTGAGACCGGCAGTTCATTACAATCTGCTAACAGGAATAGGTGCTTTTTCATACAACATAACAATGTGAGAGACAACGGTATGAGCAGTATCATTAAAGGGAGTTTTAATTGGCTTCCCTGCAAAATAACTTTGCATAACGTCTGCCTGCGTTAATAGCTGCAATGGAGGTAACTCTCGAGGATCTCCTAAAAAAGGGCGTTTGCTACGACTTCGAATTCCAGCTGCTGATGCCATGCTGATTGCTGAGATTGAGCAGAGCTCGCAGAGATCTTTGGTTCAGGTTATAACGATATTATAATATTATAAATATATATATTATAAAGATCAATAAAAACCACGTTTATCTGAATCGTATATGTATAATCCAAAAACCTATATCACTATCGGGCAGCGTGGCCATCTAGCGGATATTTTGGTACTATGGTGGATACGCGAGAAAATCGAATTTCTGGTCGAAATAACGACTAGAGGTTTATAAAACTATTATTGGGAACTATTGGTGTATTTTCGGAAATTTCAAAAATGTGTTTAACTATAACAAACCCGAGAATATGCTTAATCTAGGTTTTAGTAACTATAAATAGCACGTGTACTAAAGTTAACACGCGAAAAGTCCGTCCGAACTTTCATGTACAGAAGCTAAAATTGAATCAAATTCTCGGACTTTGAAGCTCGTTTGGGGATAGTAAATTTTATTCGGTCGAAGCCAAATGTTTTGTACGAGTTACTACTATGGTCCCACAACTTTTCAACATAGTGCCTAATTAAAAATCGAAATTTCAATTTTTTTCGATACACCCTAACCGAGAGTAAGCGGTGCGAGGAAGAAAAAGGCGGCATCTTCCGTGGCTGGGGCTAGAACCCGGCTGGAAGAGCATCCCGGATCGACCTCAACCGCTATAGAATCGATGGGTTCTCCCTCTGGGGATAAAAGGAACGCCGAGAGGAGCATTTCAGATCTCACAGCCAAACCCCGAGGGAAGAAGGCCAAAGGCAAACAGGGGCAAGAATCCGCAACAAGGATGTCAAACTCGACGGCCGCTGCTGGACACCCCAGGGTATTGATTACCTTTGGCGAGGACGTAGGGGAGAGGGTCGAGATGGGAGTCTTTGACCAATTCAGGGGGGTCATCATCGACCGGGTTGTGGACATCCCGGAATGGGGGTTCATACCCAGGTTCGTGGAGTCTCACCTGAGATGAGGAATTGCCACCTTCGCTTGTGTGGATGACGAGAGTGCCTGTTGGCTGCGGGAAGCAATTCCGCAGATAACCCCTGATGGGGGCCGAAAGGTGAGGCTTTACTCCCTGAGGAACCCGTCAAGAGAGTTAAAATGACGGTATTCGCGCCACCAACCAAGAAGGAGACTAGCATCCTGCTTAAGATCTTGGACAGGCAGAATGTTGTGGGTTAAGGGTCGGGACTTGGGTTGTCCACCGTAGGGAGGAGCTGCCGCATGGCACCCTTCTGGTTCTCGGCGTGGACGAAGACTCGGCCAAGCGCTTGGAGTCTCGCGGCTACCGAGCTTATCTGGGGACAGGAGAGATTGTGTTCAGGCCAACCTCTAAAAACCCGATAAATTCGGCGACGGGAGCTTCCAGCTCCAGTTAGCTTTAATGACTAACGGTCGTGCGGAAATTTTCCAGAGCAACTTGCATCACTGCAAAGGTGCCTCAGCTCAACTTATGAGGGACCTGTAAGTGACGCATACAAAACCAGCCATGACACTAATACAGGAGCCGTGGTGCTACAAATGTCAGATTCGGGGCCTGAGTAGGATTGGCACATTCTACGCCAGTGGACTTCATGAAATGCAGAGGGCATGTGTAGTTCTTAAAAACATGGACACTGCCCTGCTACAGGAATTCTCTACGAGAGACCTGGCTTCGGTCAAAGTCTCTCAGGGAATAGGGGAAAGGAGCTTGGTGATTGCATCAGCCTACTTTGCACACGATAGGGAAACTCCCCCGGAGGGGCTAACTAGGTTAGTCAGGTACTGCGCAAATGCGGGGCTTGATCTCCTCATTAGTTGTGATGCAAATGCTCACAGTACTCTGTGGGAGAGCACCGACACAAATGAGAGAGGGGAGGCCCTCATGGAATACCTGGTATCCACTAACCTCGAAATTTTGAACGAGGGAGATGAGCCAACGTTTGTAACGGCAAACAGAAGAGAGGTCCTTGTTCTAACTCTATGCAGCCGAGGCATGCGTGAGGCTGTCCAGGAGTGGAGGGTTATTGATGAACCCTCGCTCTCGGATCACAAACTGATTCGGGCCAAATTGGAACAGTATACCCCTACAGAGAAATGGTCCAGAAATTCAAGAAGCACGAACTGGCAAGGGTTCAGAGAAAGTCTGCAAGCCAGGATGAAGGGCTTCAAAGGCAAGTATGGAGCGCAAAACGATCTTGAGTACACAGAGGTCTTTCTTAGGGGAGCCGTGATGAGATCGTTCGAAGCCAATTACCCCCTAAAGAAAGTAAACCCCAAAGGGAGAAGGCTTAATTGGGGACCAGCATTGGAGCGTAGCCGAAAAGAGGCGAGGAGATTATTTAATCGAACAAAGAAAGCTGATACAAGTCTGGACGGCTTACAAGGATAGGTTGAAAGCCTACAGAAGGCAGATTAGAGAGTCTCAGATAAATGCATGGAGGGAGTTCTGTTCGGAAACGGAGAGTATACCCTCTACTGCAAAATTAGCGAGAATACTATCCAAAGGAAATGATGGTAAACTACGATTTATAAAAAGAAAAATGGCGAGTTTGCAATATCTCCGAAGGAAACTCTGGAAAGGTTGCTTTTAAGCAATTTTCCAATTATTAAACTGGGATCGAACGGTACCCCCGGGAAGCCTACTACGAGTAAAGGGTGGCACTGGGCGATCGCTGCCCAAGTTGTAAATCCAAAAAAGGTTGTAAGACCGCTAAAGGCCTGTGAGGCGTTCAAGTCACCGGGACTGGATGGCATATACCCGGCCCTCCTTTAGGAAGGCCTGGGGGCTATCCTGAGACCATTTACTCGACTTCTTCGGGGCGCATTGCGCTTGGATACACACCTAAAGAATGGAAGAAATCACGAGTTCGTTCCTCTAAGCAGAATGAAGCTTTAAAACATGCATCTGTCGATGTTCGACTCTAATTTGAATCAAAGGAAAATTTTCCTGCAAACAGTTCTGCTTATTGTTTAATTTTACATGATCGCATTGTAGAATATAACCCCATAAGTGGAAATATATAGAAATTGGTTTGAGAGGAGGGGTAACCATTATTGCGCGTGCGTCAAATAATGAATAAAATGCGGTTACACTTCAATCACTAGTGAATCAGATTCATACGAAATGGAATACATTGCAGACGTGCAGGGATTCCGCGGGCCTGGTAATCGGTTCATACCGAAGGAAATGTCTATAATAAATGTAATCGACGGTGAAATTGTGACTTATGTGTTTAAACCACCATATCAATGGGTGTGGTTACCTTTACGCTATAAGAGAGTCAATAGCGTTTGCTGACCGGCAAAGTGAAGAAGCATGGCTTTGCTTGATACCTGCTATGCAAATGCATCCTGATATACGTGAATGTCGTCGATGTTATAAATTTTTAGAATCCAGCTATGATACGATAGATGGCCAACCACCTATGATTAAAGACTGCATCAATTGTCAAGTTAAAAGCGATGCATTAGTGGATGATATTGAAAATATGAATTTCATTTGATTGCTATTGTATATTGTATGTATGAATATGAGAAATAAAATAAATAAATAAAATTTATTAAATATCTCTTCTATATTTTCTTCATCTTCCTTCCTGCATGATATTGTACAAAAAAAACGGGTTATTCAAAATTGTCATATTTAACAAAGGCTTCATCAGTGAACATTCGTAATGACTAATGGGTTTTACACGAGTCTCAACTCGTATACCATCTTTAAGAGATATAGGTCCCAACATATTATCTAATATTCTTAAAAGTTACATGTGTTTCCCAAATATGGGAATCTAGAACGAGCGCTTTCGAAGGGGAGATGTCGGAAAAGCAGACCTAGACTTAGAATTCACAGGTGTTTTTCCAAAGATCTTGTAACTATTCCGTTAATTGTTTATTTAGTTTGTAGAATCGTACACGTCATAAATATAATGTCAATATCATCAAAATTATAGATTGGAATCATTGGTGCTGAAATAATAAAGGTCATTATAATTTTTGTCATTCAATTGAAATTATATTTGCATATTTGAACGTTACAAATAATTGAAGTACACACACATACAATTACACTCGAAGTCTAGTACGCGAATAAAAAATAAGAGTTATTAAAATAAGATTATAGAGTCCTCTGTACGTGTGTAGAATTGTCATAGTCATTAAAATTTGGTCAATTATCGTCAACCGAAATAAGTTACGCGGACGGGATGAATGACGCGGAAATAAATAATAAGGGACGAGAATATCACGGTTACACTTTCACTGCATACATACACACATACATTCTCTAACATAAATATGTTGTGACATTACATAAAATACAAATGTACAGTATTATTTTATTTATCAAAACGGACAAAAGAGAAAGAGGCTTACGTAATATTCCTTGCGCCGTCCTTCTTTCATCTTATTTCGGTCGTTGCTCCATCCGTCTCGTTAATACAATTAGTCGGCTGCTGTCACCTCGTGATTCCAAAACTTGTTGTCGCACTCCCTCGCGACACCGAAGGAGAGGACCAGTAGCCTCGTGTTGAATGTAATACGGGACGAAGGGAGTGACGCCGTCGTTCCGTGATTTCTTCTTATCAAAAATTGATCCTCGCCGCCTCCTCGACTTGTAGAAAATTTGGTGCTGGCTGTGAATTTGTGTGGGTCCACTTCGAATTGTCGGAGCAGCCAGGACCTCCGGGAAAACTTCTGTGTAGGCGGCGAGTCGTCCAGGAGAAGAAGTCAAAGTTAAAATGAAGAAGTCATGAAGAAGGAGGATACCTACCGATGCCAGCTCTTATTATACTTTGGTAAGTATACCCGTGTCCAATAATGTCGCCGAGTTCCTTTTTTACGCTAAATCGGGAAGGGAACTGTCAAACATTCAAATGTCATTTGATTGACTTGAATTCGGCAGCCCGCCTCTCATTTGAATTTGGAGCGCGCCATCGCGGCGACACATACAGCTCCAAGCTTGGAACTCGGCCTGTCGTTGCCCACTCTCCATTTTTGCGCGGCCAGGGCGCCGTTGCCCCTCTTCTGCGCATGTAGAGGCGCACCAGCGCCAGCGCCTCGTCATTGCGCGCATGCTGAATCCGGGCGTCGATCCCACGTGGGCTTAGGATCAACATGGCCAACCGGCCGGCGAAAGCGCGCATCGCGTCCTCTGCATTTTCTTGTTTTTCCGCGTTCCCGTCGTTATTTAGCTTGCCAGCGCATAATCCAAGAATTCTACATAAGCTGGCGCACGTCCAATTTTCAGCACGGTCCTCTTTCTCTGCGTCGCTCTTTCTCTTCCGTGCGCGATTTCTTTTAAACGGCTCGTTACAATGTAGGAAAAACAGACCTGCCAGTCCCCGAGCGACAGGGGGGTCGGCACGATGCCGACCTCCTCGACGCTATTAAAAGCACGCTTCGAATGAGAGAAACGAGCGCTTTCGAGGGGGGAGAGGTACGCTTGCAATAATTATTCGCGCAGTCAAATAATCGAATCAAATCGTGATATCAATTCGCGGTCTTAATTCGCGAGTCATCTCGCGAGGTACCCTTCGCGATCCACCCAACCCGCGGATGGCGCAGAAGCCCCATTGTAACACTACTAATAATCGATAAAATTTTAATTAATTTTGTAATTCTAGCTATTCAGATTCTATCTGGATTAATCATAAAAATGATGGAGTTTACAATAAATATCGACCACCAGATGATTGATGCTGAACTATTTCAAAAACTGTAGTCAGTAAAATAATAGTCGCACGAAAATAATAACTTCTAATGAATTGTGCGTAAATGGTAAAAAAAAATCAAATGAAATCTATTTCAACAATTCTGTAGATTGAAATTCGAGTTGTGCCCAGGCACATGAAACGGATTTTTTATATTATTGGCTATGTTTACAAAAATTACCAATGAAATTTATACCATGAATTTAACGATGATTACACCCTATCCGAAAGATATACCCCCTTGATAACGAGTGAATAAAAGTTCAACGGTTGCGTAGCGATACCCTTGGGATGCGAAATTGAAATGCACCACAGTAGAAATCGTCGGCGATGGCAGTGAGTAATTTCTTTTTAAAAGTTAACAAATTTTTGTTCATGAAAACTATAAATTTTAGACATTTTTTTCTCCGAATAAAAATGTCTTAGAATGTATCAAATAGTATGCTCAATTTTTGTTCAGAATATATTGATATCATTTTTTATTTTTTAAATTTTCGGAGAAACAAAATTTAAAAAAAATCGTTTAAAAAATCTGAACAATTTTTAGTAGTGTATTCTTTGACAAATCCTAAGGAAATTTCGTATAAAATCTATAGTTTTCAATAAAAGAAATTATTATTCTTGAAATCTAGAAATGATTAATAATTTTGTTTCTCCAAAACTATAAACTTTAGAGAAAATCTTCTTAGAACAAAAATATTTTAGAATTAGTCAAAGATTACTCTCAAATTTTTTCTGATTTTTTAAATGACTTTTTCACAATTTCGATTTTCTTAATTTTCGTAAAATAACAAATTTTATCAACACATTCTGCAAAAAAATTGAACTGACCGATCTCGAAAATAACAAGACACATACATTTAAAATCTTTTTTACTTTAATTTTCATATGAAATACTCAATTGAAATTGAAGTAGGGAATGTGTCCTTCTCGGCGTTAATGAGTTAATAGGCGGGTGTACGTGCTTATTTTTGTAAAATATTGATTATTGAATTTAAACAATATTCAGTTATAAATAACAAAAATATATAGCTATCGTACCATTATCAAGGACACAAAACTGTTTATAGCTTACAAAGTATGTTCACTTGATCATTAATTATATTCAATTGTTCAAAATGTAGCGTCACCAACTTAAAAAGTGAACAACGATATAGTTCCTCCGAAATGGCAAATTGTATCAGCAACATTCCGAAATGGCCAGTTTTATCATCGAGTTTCCGAATTGGTGGGTTACTCCGCTTACCCGACGAAATATTCCTTGATGAATTTAAAAATTATTAAACACTATCAGGAAAATCGGAAGTTAAACTCCCTTCGACTACGAACTAATGAAAGAGCGTCAGTTGCGGAGCAAGATCTTGCGGGTACCTTAAAAATATTAGTGTAAATGTATTTCTCTATGAATTGCTGAATGTTTAGGCAAAATCGAGAAAACCGGAAGTTATAACTGAATATTGTTTAAATTCTTAAACCTCTCTTCGCTATATATGAATGACAGTATATCGGTTGCGTAGTGAGACCCCTGGTACGCGAAATTTAATACATTAGTGTAAATATATTCCTTAATGAATTCATAAATGATTAGACCAAAGCCGTCAAACCGGAAGCGAAACCCCCCTTCGCTACAAGTGACAGAAAGTGTAGCGGTTGCGTAGCAAAATCCTAAGGTTACGAAATTTAAAACTGTTATTGAAAATATCTTCGCTGATGAATATACAAACGTTTAGACCTATTCCGGAAAAACGGAAGTTTTCGAAAAGAGGACGTTATTTTTTATAGAGAATATTTCATTTAAATAAATTTTCAGGTTAAATAAATAAAACTTTCCGAAACATATGTTTAACGCAACGCTTAATACATTAGTCTTATTAATTAAAAAAACGCCAATAAACTCAGACGTTGCAACTAGCCGCCTATACCTTTGACAGTAGTGTCGCAGTCGCGCATTTGAGGGTTCGTTCGGACTCTGGCTGTAAATTTCGCTGAACGGGATTATGCAATGGCGAATGATGTCCAGTTAAGACTTTGATCTCCCTCTTCTGTCCTCGCAGAGGCAGTTAAATGGCGGAAAATTGACCCAAAATACGAATAATACCACAATTATGGTTCCTCGGGGCCCTTATGGAGAGCCTTGTGGATCTTCGGCAGGCTCAGAGGGGGGCGGAATTTTGCAAAAATTACCAATAATATCAGAAACATTATAAATTGCATCATACGCAGTTTCACCGTGTATTCGCGTTGGCTCCCTCAGGAGGCTTGTGGAAGAGAGTGGACCGAGTATATCTGTCCGCAAGGAAGAGGGAGGGGTCGAAGCGCCCATACTCGAACAGGAGCAATGCTTTTGAAAGAATCCGCTTATCTTATTATCCGCTTTGAGAATTGGCAACCTCACGGACCTGATCTTTCGGTTCGTCTACTAGCCATGGAATGCCTGTTCGAGAACGACTCGTGATAATCACCGTACTGAGGATATCAGTGTGCGGTGTCAAGTCCATGACGGCGCCACACGGGGGAGCGGTACGGCGGCGTGGTAGTAATAAGCTGGTAGCTGAGTTCTTGTCGTTTCTCAATGCCACAACCAGCGGTGTGGTGAATCACTTCAATATGGTCCCGCCCCGTGGGGGATGCGCCCGAATGGCGATGAGCTCTGGGCGCTCTATAACTTTCTATTCTATATATTCGTACTGGCGTGGAACGGATAACAAGTAGTGACACTAGTTTTGGCGCATATGTCAGAGGGGTTCTTAGTTCATTGTAGACACAGAAAGTAATATCAAGAACATTAAGATTCTGCATTCGCTCTGGCACAAAACCTATTTTGGGTAAAATAATTCGAAAAATTTCTTCTGTACGCCTTCTGATACCAATGTCCTTTATTTAAAAACATAGGCGTGGCGGAAGGGTTCATAATTTATTGTAGACATAGCCAATAATATCAAAATTCAAAATGAATTTGAAATTGATTTTATTCGACATTTGAGGCCATTTGCACACTCATTACAAGTTATTATTTCGTAGAACGACTATTATTTTAATCCCTATAGTCCGGTTGATAAAATAGTTCAGCAATAATCATCTGTTGAACTGACAAATAAATCGATTTTTATGAATGTTTTTAATCTAGTTTTTGAATTAAGTATAGTTATTTTAAATTGTCACAACAACGATGTTTATCTGAATTTATGTTGTTTACATACGTTACTCGCTAGTAAACAAAAAACATATAATGCTACTATTTGAATCTTGTAACGATACAGAAGCCTCTGTTCTTATTGACCAAATTTAATGCTAACTAATTTGAAAACTATACTTTGTACAAATCTTTTTCAAAGGAAAAATATTCTTAGAATTTGCTAAAGAATCTACCATTAACTGGTTGACATTCAACGGAGGACCGCCCTGAAACCTTTAAAGCTAGCGGATCTTGAACGCGTGCGTTGATCTATGTGCTGTGCTACGTGGGTGACGGACTAGCACTGTGGCGCTATGCTGCCCACACTTTCAGAGAATGTTTGAAATGCCCTAGCGCTCAGGAAAAATATCTCATAAGTGAGCGATGAGATTTTGTAATTTGTCAATGGGAAATTTGCTTCTAGCCGAATTGATTTTTTCTGGGAATATATTATTAAAACTATACGATAATTATTGGCAGCATTATTTTTGGAAATATATATCTTATATACACTGTAATATTCTGGGATAATCGTGAAAAAATGCGCTTTGAATGGTTTTACTTACATACTTCAAGAGATATGAAACGTTTCGAGGACACAAAAGAGCATTCGTTACGGGAAGAAAATCTTCTAAAGAGGTATGGAAATGAGATGCCAAATAAACTTATACACATTATAATTAATTTTCGATAGCAGCGAGTATAATAACTTACCACATTCACGGGTGGATAAAGTTGGAGAGTTCGGAAGAGACCTAGATGATAACAAATCATCCATCGAATATCCCCGTAGGCTATTCTTGAACGAAGTGGTATGCTTTCCGAATGAACGACGATGAATTAAGTTTTCATGAAATTCCTGCAAAAACAATACTTTTATAAGATTATACACTAGATCACATTTAGTAATTTACTTATGATATAATAATGCATTTGTAACTATTTTATACAATGCAGACGAAATTGATTAACTAAGAGAAGAACGGAACTGAATAACTAAATTAACAAAAACTGACGTGCACTTAGTTTTTAACACTGATCGACAGCCCTAAAACTGCAAAAAAATTTTAAAGGCGAGCGGAGACTAATACATAGAAAATAGGAATGAATGCTGAAATCGATCAATAAATATCCATAAATAAGATCAATATCTAAGTATATTACTGAAGAGTTAGAGAATATAATTCGAGTTAGTTCTATTGATATGAAACTTAAAGTATGCAAGCCTATAACTCATATTAACATAATATTCGTATAGAAAACATTTTTAATGTCGATATCGTTTTTCTTTGAGTTTTCATTTTTTTCCCGGTCCGTAGAATAAAACACAAATTATTCTTAATATGTTTCAACAACTAATGTGTGCCTTCTTCAGTTATTATTTCTAAACTGTTGATAACGGAAAAATGAAAGCATTCCAATGTAAACTAGTGTAAAAGTAGCAAGATTAAAAAATAAACAATTATTTACATTATGTGAATAACCTTCTGAAAAAAAGGATTTTTCAAAGCGTTCATTAACCAAGTTTTTACATTTTTTGTAAACACATGCCCACGAAGTCACCTTTACGTCTGTATGGCTCATCCGAGCGCTTCTCTCTGTCTCGATGCTTGCGAAGACATTACACATATCTCCCTACATGCGTAAATTGAAACAGCTGAGATACCACCAGAGAAACTGAATGTCGATGAATTGTTCGCGCGTCAGAATTTAATTCTTGAATCGATTGGACGTCAAATAATGGGATTTCAACAGTTTGCTAAGCAAACGCCTGCAGCCGTTGCCATCACAAATCAGCTGTCAACATTACAAGGCACATGGGAAAATTGTCAATTGGGCCATTTTCAATTAATCTGCATTTGCGATAAGGAAATGCGTCAATCCGACCACTTCGAAAGGAACCGGTATGCCACGTGTGAATATCAATATCTAGAAGCAACTGATCTTGCTGCAACACTGGTGGCTGCTTCTCAAGATGCCCCCAATCCCTCAACTTCCAGGACATCGACTACAGCTTCGTGTTCTTTTTCACGGATGAATTACTGCCGGTATTTTCGGGTAAGTGTACAGATTGAGCAAAGTATCGCTTATTTTTAATAAGGAACGCTTGATCCCCTTCAGAAATTGAATTTTTCGTTATCGAGTTTGACAGGAGGACCGAGTACATTGTTAAACAAATACGACGTTCTCTCCCGAAGGTTTTGCAACTGCGTGGCGTCATTTAACCCTCCTGCGCACGAGTTTTCCCCGGAAAAGCGCTTTGCAAACTCATAAGTTTTTCACGCAGTCGGATTTTCTTATAAATTGGTATATAGGTGTTTATTGGATCGCTGATTACGAATTTAGAGTCAGACTTCCAAAATCCAAAATGGCGGATCGAGTAAATCAGCCATGAATTTGAAGTTTAGTAAGCCCTATTGGATCCGCCATTTTCAATTTCGAAAATCTGAAAACGGATTCGTAATTAGCGATTCCAAAAATCTCCGAGTAACAAGTTTTGAGTCAATTACATGAAAAGAAAAGTTCACGGCACAGAGGGTTAAAATTTAAAAACTGATCATTTTTATTCGAAATTTGTCAATAAGTTATAGTATTATTTACTTATAAATATTTAAAATTCAGGCTTCCAATTATTTATATCATAATCTGTAAACCTTAAGCTTCAATTTGCAATTTCATTCGCATCTTAAAGTTACTTTGATCAAAAGTTATTAACAAGAACGTTAGGCCGAGTATACTCGTCCTCATGCATACGGGCACGTTTCGTTTGGACGAGTATACTCGGCTTTGTGCGCAGGAGGGTTAAACTCCCGCTTCGAAAATCCGCGTGCTACAGTTTCGGCGCAAATTGATGCGTTATTATCGCTCCTAATCATAAAAATTAATTCGGTAGAATCCTTACGCGCTGTGTACAGCCGCAACAAGGAAGTAATCGCCGCGTTAGAGCGTGCTAAACGTTTTGTGCGCTTGTGAACACCAGCAACGGAACACACTCCAGGCGGTAATGGAGTAAGCGGTATTGTGGTAAGAATAAATACGGCGCAACTCTCAATCGCATGCGTCAAGATCTCTTCGAATTACTTGCTGAAGGGAAATTCATCGCTCAAAAATGGGGTAGCAATGACATGTCTGTTCTCATCGGATATAGACCCGTCGGAGCACGGTCTTGCGTGGACTCAAGGTGAGCCAGGATCTAACGACTTAAAACTATTAGGCCTCCACAGACGCCCTATCTGCGACGCGTTCATGTTTCAGGTAACACTCACTCCACTCACAGTGATCAGAAAAAGGGCAATCCTTTCTATAATCCATAAATTATTCTATCCGCTTTGGATCTCCCCGGTTGTTGTATAAGGAAAAATTGTTATGCAACAATTATGGCGTCTTAAAATAGAGTGAGATGAACCTCCTGATGTGCATTTAGAGGCAACCTGGACTAACATTCATGATGATCTTCCGAATCTGAGCAATCTTGTCATCCCTCGGTGGGTATACTCACATCCCGACGCACGATCGTGCTCGTTACAAGGATTCGTGGATGCATTGAGCTAAAGCATATGCTGTGATACTCTATCTATGATGTGAACATCAAGATGGTTCAACCACTGCTTTTCGTCTCTCGAGCAAAACTAAAGTGGCCCCACTCAAAACTCAGAAAGTTCCCAACTCAGAGTTATGGGGTTGTATGCTAATCGCGCGGTTAGTCACCACATTCCTCGAGATTCCGGAATATTCGGACTTATCATGTCAATGCTGGGTCGATTTTAGCATAGCTTTCTCATGGATACGAGGAGATCCATCTGTGCGTGAAGTCTGTGTAACCAATCGGGTGGCAAAGATCCAATCGCTACTTCAGAAATCAGCATGGAGGCACGTGCCAACTGAAGAGAATCCGGCTGACGTGGCGTCTCGAGGTTAAGGCGCTACAGAATTGGCCGCTTCCGACCTTTGGTGGTACGGCTCCAAGTGATTATCTCTCACTAAGTACAACTGGCTAAACTCCTGAAAAGGTAGTGTATCTTCAGATTCCGAGTGTTTCGCTTGCTGTTGATCACTCGAATTCTTTTCTCGGCCATCTAGTTACGGATCACTCACGTAGGCCTAAACTGATACGAATTACCGCATTTAATGTGAATGACACCCTCTCGTCGATGCAATTTATCAAGCCCGCTCTCGCCCTATTCACTCGTCTCTGAAATAGCATATACACAAATGTTTTGGGACTAATACGTTCGGCGTTGTACGTTGTCTGATGTAATCTCTAGCCTCTGTGTCTGCGTCCTGTTCATACAAGATCCGAATGTAAATTCTCAGTTAAGCATCCTATGATGGTGACGTAACATACAATGACGCAGCTGTTCATATCCAACGCTCATGAACTATGTCTGTACGGGGGAGTGTAATTAGCTTTGCGAACTCTGCTTCTGAAAATGTGGATCATTCGCGCCCGACAACTGGTACGCTTGGGGATCTCCAAATGTGTTACGTGTGCCCGGTTCAAATCGACTTCTCCCATGAAATTGAGGGTTGAATTACCAGCCGCTCGCGGATGCCGGCCTGCCAAAGCATTCCAGCACTCTGGTATAGATTATGCTGGACCATACCTTGTTCGGGAAATTAAAGGACATGGTAAGCCCGCGCATTCATGCTATGTCTCTCTGCTCATTTGTACGGCCGTACACACTGTGCACTTAGAATTGATGATGGATTATTCAACCGGCGTGTTCATTGCAGCATTTAGACGTTTTATCGATTGACTTCGTATGCCTCAAGTGATCTATAGTGATCAAGGCACTCATTTCAAGGGAGCCTATTCCGAGACGCAGGATACGCTTGAGGCTGCTACCCAGACTCCTCACTTTAAAAACCTTCTATCCGATACGGGTATCCCATGGAAATTTAATCGACCTGCGGCACCACATTTCGGCGGATTATAGGAGGCTGGTGTCCGCAGTGTCAAACACCACCTGCGTCGAACCGTCGGAAGTGACAAGCCGACTATCGAAGAATTATCCACTTTGCTGTGCCAGATTGAGGCATGACTAAATTCACGCCCACTTGTGCCGCTTACCGACACCGTGAACAATCTTGCCGCTTTGAATCCTGGTCATTTGGAAGCGAACTCACTGCGCTACCCGGCCCACGCTACTACACATCCCTCCGAATCGGGTGTCCCGATGGCAAATCTGGCAACAGATATTGGAGTGTTTCTGGAGGCGATGCATAGTCGTTCCTGACGAATATTTTTGTTATGCGCAAGGAGTGTATTAAAGTATATAGCGAGGCAGTTTCGAGGTTGCTGAGTACGAATTTGTTGTTAAAAATCGGAAAATGGAAATTGGCGGAACCAAAATGGCGGAGTTAAAATCCAGAAACTTTATCAATTTTAGGAAAGATGTGTGTACAAGGGTTTTCGAGGCTGCTGATTACGAATTTCAGGTTAAAATTCAGAAATTCAAAATGGCGGATACAATATGGCGGACATACAATCCGAAAACAATTTAAATTTTAGGAATTATGTATCTATGGAGGTTTTCGAGCTTCCAGAGTACGAATTTGAAATTAAAAATCGGAAATTCAAAACGCAGGATCTAATATGGCAGACATAAAATATGAAAACTATTTTAATTTTAGGAAGAATGAATGTATGGCGGTTTTCGAGGTTGCTGAGTACGAATTTGAGGTTAAAAATTGGACATTCGAAATGGAGGGCCTAAAATCGGAAAATAATAAAGAATTTATAAAAATGGATGGAAGTCTTTATATAGGAGATTTGGAATGTCACTGAATACGAATTGATCTTAAAAGTCAGAAATTTAAAATGGCTTATCCAATATGGTGGACTTAAAATCTAAAAACAATGTAAATTTTAGGAAAGATTTATGTATGGGGGTTTTCGAGCTTGCTGAGTATAAATTTGAAATTAAGTCACTATAAGAAATATAATCCATTATATAAAAGTATATAGCGAGGCGGTTTCGTGGTTGCTGAGTATGAATTTCAGATTAAGAATGGGAAATTCGAAATGACCGACCCCATATGGTGGACTTAAAATCGGAAAACTAAATCAATTTAAAGAAAAATACATGTATGTTTTGTTAGATGACGGCTTGTTATTTAAGAACTTTGCTTCGTAGCTTTAAGGCCCCGAGACAATTCCGTGCTTACCTTAATATTGGAGTCTGCTAAATCTATTCTAAATCTAATCTAAACATCTAAAATGTTTATTGCTGCTGTATATTCGTCATAATGACTGGAGTAAATATTTTCTCATTTTTATTCAACCAACAGACCTGATGCTATTGTAATTTTTCTATTCGTTTTTGTATGAATTTTTTTTTAATAATGTGTTGTGGTGACCATTACCTGATACTAATTTGTGTTGATATAATTTATATAAACGGTCGATAATTAATTAATAATTTATTCATAACAGACCTGGTGCCCTTTTATACAATTTTATAGTCTTAAGTATGACGAAGTATGTACTTGATTTATTTTAAAAATAAATGCACAAAGAAATCAACATTATAAATATTTATTAGAAATTATAACTGGAAATATAATTATATTCTATGATTAAATTATTCCTTTTCGTTTTCTGACGAGAAGAAAATTATTTCAAAATCTTCTTCAGATAGATCCATGTCTGGCGAACTAATACCAAAGCTTCTTTTCGAAAATCTAATTTTTTTATTTGTTTTTAATTTTGACGCACAAACTAATTTTTGGGTCCTCAAAAACTGCCCACCTCTGAAAAACATCTTTAATTGTATATATATATATATATATATATATATATATATATATATATATATATATATAAATTGTATATATATATATATATATATATATATATATATATATATATATATATATATATATATTATATATATATATATATATATATGCGAGTAAGGGTCACTCCGGGGCAGCTATACAAAGTGGTTATTTCGATGTCCTCAAATTAACAATGAGTTCCGGTCTCTGCCTCCCCCCTTTTTCACTATCCTAACCCAACCTATACAGAACCTTGCCTAGACCTACGTTTTGCCTTAACTAGTTTCTGTGTTACATTCATATATTCAACTATACATTTAAATGTCCCCGAAGTATCATGGTTTCAAAGTATAAACTTTTTATCTATATTTTTCGTGGACTGCCCCCAAAAAGACCATATGTCCCCATAATAGCCACTTTTTATACATACCTGTCCTCAAACGAACCGCTCAACCAATTTATACATATATATTAGGGTGGCCCTTAATTTATATATTTCTAAAATTCCAACAGAATCCGCTCTTAAAGTATTTAGTTTGATGAAAAAATAATTCCAGCATTTTTTTCAGATTTTTTGATCAACACTAAACTGTGCCCCTAAGGCCTTGAGCGTTGCGTATTTATATATGTTTTCTATTTTTTTCCTCGCAAACTATCAACTTTTAGAAAAACATGAAAAGAACAAAAATGCTTATAATTCATCATGCTTAGAATTCATCAAAGATGATACTGTAATTATTTTAGATTCTTTTGGTACAATTTTAAAATTCCAATGTTAATTACGGTTATTTTATATACATATAAGGGATATATGCATTGTTAGGATTCTACACTTCATATATTATTCGCTACTTCTGACATCTTAATTTCGAAATCTATCATTTACATGTAACTTCGACGATCCCCTACCACCCGATCTACTTTTTCATAAGGTCTCGGTCGTTTGTCAAATTTGAGTCTAATATATTAATTTCAAATTAGTACTCGGAAAGTATGACAACACATCACATGTGTATTTTAGGAAATTTGAAGTCCGCTATATCGGATCCGCCATTTTGAATTTCGGAATTACCTGAAATTCGTACTCAGCAACCCCTGAAAACTCCATTAATAGATCTTTCTAAAATTGATATGATTTTCGGATTTTAGGTCCGCCATATCAGATCCGCTATTTTGAATTTCAGATTTTGAATTTCAAATTCATAATCAGTAAGCTCGAAAACCCCCATGCATAAATCTTTCCTAAAATTTACATTGTTTTCAGATTTTAGGTCCACTATATTGGATCCGCCATTTCGAATTTCCTATTTTTAACCTCAAATTCGTACTCATGAACCTCGAAAACCCACATGCATACATAAAATTGAAATAGTTTTCAGATTTTAAGTCCGCCATTTTGAATTTCCGATTTTTAATCCCAAATTCGTAATCGGGAAGCTCGAAAACCTCCATATATACATCTTCCCTACAATTTAAATTATTTTCGAATTTTATGTTCGCTATGTTGTATCGGCCATTTTGAATTTCTGAATTTTAACCTGAAATTCGCTCTCAGTAGCCTCGAAAACTCCCGTACACACATGTTTCCTACAATTGATAAAGTTTTCGGATTTTAAGTTCGCCATATTGGATCCGCCATTTTGAATTTCCGATTTTTAATAACTAATTCGTTCTCAGCAACCAGGAAACTCTGCTTCTCTATATACTTTTATGAATATATTTTTTATAGTGATTTTTAGTCTTACCGCGTATATTGTTTATACACTCCTTGCACATAACAATTTGACTGCAACATTGTTGGCGATTGAATTAAGATATTCAAGAAATGCAACACACGGTGGTTCTGTAAGCATTACTGAACATTTAGAAAAAATAATTATCGGTTAAAAATCCGAGCGTCGACAGCCATTTCCAAAAATATTCGTCAGGAATGACTGTGCGATGGAGCTTGAATTTCGTTACGTGCGTCGCTGCAGTACCCATAAAAATGGTGAATTCATCCTGATGCGACTCTCGTTGGTCAAATGGTGCTACTACGGGATAATAACTTGCAGCCTAAAAAATGGCGTTTAGGTCGGATAGTGGAATGCCATCCGGACACTGTAAAAGTTTTTTATTTATATGTACGTTAATTATAAATAATTAATTCGTTTATTCAGATGAACAAGAAAATCACATATACAAGTTCCCATACAAAATCATGGAGTCACCAGGTTCTTCTCATTAAACAAAAATCAGATGATTTTATGAGACGTCCAGAGGTTAGGAAATCGTCGAAAATTCAGAATTTTTTATTTTTGCACTCGTTTCTTAAACTAATTCACACACGCATAACTCACAATGCACACAACGCATCTAATAATTTCGGGCCACGGTTAATACCAGTCTTTACGTCGCGTCCACCGATTCAAAGATTCCTCCGCAACGATATCGTCCACGAAAATACTATTTTTCAGTCTTTAATTCTCTTTTTTTTTTGAGTAACCGAAATAGCTTACCGAACTTTATTTTTATAAAATAGACCGGGTCACACGAAATAGTCAAAATAACCGATTTACGAGTTCACTTAGTCAATGAGTTATTCGAGATTGAATTTATGGTCAACACTCACGAAAGTTAAACCCAGTCGACCGATCGACGAACGTCAGATGGAGAACTTACTCGTTTTGGGCGATTCTGGGCAAACCTCCTTTCGTAAATCTGCTTCACCTTGGTCGAGAACCGGATGGCGAATTTCAAGCGGACGTACGTCGTTGTACCTCAGGAATTCATCGACTTCCTGAGGACGATGATCACCACCTCTCGCGATGTACTTTTCTTTTCAGAATCACCTCCTTGGGGACGACGAACACCCACGTCGATGAATTCCTAGCTGCACGAGGGAAAGGCTGAGGCCGGTATCAGGGGTGGGTACCAAGTGCGCCAAGTGTGGAAATTGTTGATAAAGCCCGATCGGACTTTGTCGCTTGCCGACGCGACCACGAGGTCTTTTCCCGGGGACGCTCCTTTCTTGCCAGAGTTTTCCCTTTGATCGATACCGGAAAAGTGAGAGCGGGCGCCTCGCAACTCGCCAATTTAAAACTTCCCCACAATCCGTTTTTCCTCTCCGCCTCGTCTTCTCCTCGTTGTTTACCCCGACTCTACAATTCTTCCATCATGGCGTCCCCATCGATTGTGGCTATCTTGCGATTTTAATCGATCTCGAATCACGCGATATCACGTGACCCACGCGCCAAATTCACTTTTCGTTTCGCACGCTCCCTTCCTTCGCGTCCTCACGTGATCAATTATCCCTCGTAGTATCGATTCGCACCGCTACCAAAACACTTATGCGACCCCTCGCAAAACTTGCGTTGATCCCTCTTCGCTATGAGGAGAGATGATTCGAAAACCTCTAACGATGGTCTATTCACCACATGCATTAGCTAGACCTGATGTGTTCAGGGCGGCCGCTATGTTTAAAATTTAAAAGTTAAAGCGGTCAATTCGACTCATCGTCAGAAGTTGTCGAAGTAAATATTTGCGCGCTTTTACTTATTTATGTTAATCCGCGTTGAATGTGTGCGTAATCGACGCGGCTTTCTGCGCTGTTTCTAAGTTTGAAATCGTTAACAATTATATAATAATCGGCGATACCAAGTACCGAATACACATGCGACAATTAAGCAATGCTTATTTTTCGTTTACGTTTTTTGACCATGCATCATAATTTTTGTGTTATCTTCATGCAGTTGTGGTGTTTTCTTCCACTAATAAATTGGAAGTCTAAAATCTAAAAGGTGGCTGTTTAATTTGGGGATCCCGGATCTCTCCTCCTAAAACACAAGTATTTATATTGTGATACTTCATTATGAGTTATGTAGTCCGGATATTATTAAAATAACACATTATAAACTAAAAAAGGATTTTTCAAAGCGTCAATTAATCGAGTTTTTACATTTTTGGCTGAAATAATTTCTTTTGAATTAATTTTTGTTTAGCTAAAATCTTTACTTTAGAGTAGTTAAAATCATGTCCTTTTTCTATTCTATGTTTATGCTGTATAATTAATGTCTTTACAATTAATGTTATTTTTATGTTCTGTGATCCTAGTTTTTAGTAACCTACTTGTTTCTGAAATATATACAGCGTCATAAAAAACACACGAAATCTGATAGACATCTTCGCTGTTTTTAAGTTTGTCCAATTTGTCTTTCAACGGATTGATTCCAACAATATTAGTATTGATTTGTGTATAACCCTAACCGATTGTTTATTCATGGTTTTTTAAATTTTGTCGGTTAATCCCTTATGAGCCCTTATATGGCATAATAAACCCCATATAAGGAAGTGAGATTGTAGTATTTGGATTGCTTTCATCGGCATTCAAACGTTATTGTCTCCTATTGTGTACATGGTGGACTACTTTCATAATAATTTCCTCAATAAGATGTAAGGGAGAGTTATTTTGTGGTAAGATCGTTTTGACTAAATTAAAATTCCGCTCTTTCGATATCCGGAATAAAAAATAGGGTTTATATTTAAAAATCGGGATTTCATCCTAAAATAACCTTCAAATTTGACCTCAGGGTCAAGATCAAGGTCACCTTTCGATGACCCCCTTCAATCCCTGTAATTTTTGTCTTAAACGTTTTTTTTTTTATTGAACCACCCCCCTCGGCGTTTACTGCCACCGATAGATTAAAATGGGACACCCTGTAGAACCCCAATTTTATAACCAACCCTTTTCGTCCCAAAAGTCTGGAATTTGAACACAACTTTCAATTCGATATAACTACGCTATACCTGTTGTTTCAAATGGCGTTAGAAAAAATTGAAATTAGTCAAAATCGATAGATTCCTCCTCTTTCAAATGCCGTAGTCAGAATCAGTCGACGACTTTTTTTCGATGTTTCTTAGTAATAATCGCTTTTTTGCCGTTGAAACGGGCAATGCTGACCATTGCAAAACGCACCAATCGCGTATTTTTGCTAAGCCCGTACTTGTCCCGTCACATTTAAAAAAAAAATACAAAATGGCGGCATTTAGAAAAAAAATTATCATAACTTTTTTGTTTGAAATTACGGACTGATTCTGACCACGGCATTTGAAAGAGGAGGTCCAAATCTATCTATTTTGGCTTATTTCAATGTTCTATAGCGACGTTTGGAACAAAAATTACAGCGTTGAAAGTTCTGTCCAATTACGATTTTTGGGACGAAAAGATAAAAATTTAGGTATCATGATGTCAACGATATCTTTAGGTATATCTTTATCGCTTAGGTTAATAAACCAATTGTTTTGTACAGCAATCTTGTTATGTTTCTGTTTTTTAATATTTAAAGCTTAATTAAATTTCCTCTGAAATCTTTCCGAATTAGTTTAGAAGAGCTCTCGTACAGAAACTCCGAAAGCGATATTGGAATAAATAGTTCCGATATCAGCTGGAATTATAAATCGAATTTTGGTATTGTAAACGTCAGCTAAAAAAAGTAGAGTGGAGTACGCAATCGACTTATGAAACAGTATTAAAGACTCCTATTTATATTGAAAAGTTCCATGATTTGTTGAACTTGCTCCAAAGATATGATGATATAGAAACGCCAAATTACGTAAAAGCCAAAACCGAAAATAACGGAGAGAGACCGGCGCCACACTGAGAGAGGTTTAAGATAACATTTATATTTATATAACTATAAGTCTCATGTAAAGACATTAAAATTTCTTAGCCGCTTGGCTAGCACCCTTAACAAAATCTATTTCATTAAAAAGCTTTTCGCACTGAAGAGCACAACTGGTAGCAAAGTGCGAAACGCTTTTTAATGAAATAGACTTTGTTTATTTTTTATTATGTGTGGTTTTCTATTTACTTTCTCAAGAGTAAAATATATTTTTCTGGCCTTATATGCTCCGATATGTTAGAATATCGTCGTGAGCGTTCGGATTTGAACGACGCATTGTTTACAATGTAATGTTTACGTTTCCTTTGTTTCCATCTAGTAAATGCGCCGTAATACCAAGACATAAATATTAAATTAATATTTATATTGCCTATTGCAGTACAGCAACGCTACATGTCAGAGATATTACGGCTCGAGCCCTATTGCGCGGAGTCGGGATACGTCCAGACCAACGCGACTCATCTTCTTTCGGTACCTCTACCGAACCTGTCTCAAAAGGGCAACACTTCTCTAGCATCTACGACTTTCCGCAGGGACGCAACAGGTAGCATTGCAACTCACACATCGGAGAAGGTGAGACCTCTCAGGCTCCGGGGATGGGCACTTCTGGTCCTACAAAATATTACTAACCCAGCTTGCTGGCAGTTGAAACCAATATCCGCACGACTCCAACACCAATGGCTAATAGATACCCCGAAAAATTCTCCGGCTTAACGGCCCCAGCGAGTACCGTTTATTATGACCTGGTGAGATATTTTGTGGTTGGCCAGAATGCAACCGATAACCTACTACCAATTCCATGCTTGCCTACACGAGATTGGTCGACACATGGCATGGATGATCTTATCTGCTTAAATGAGGAAGTAAGAATCCTTGTGTACCTTAAGGATGTACCAAAGACAAGACTCTGAATAAAGGATATTAAGTACAAAATTTGAGAGTTCCATTCTTTTTCGACGAGCCTAAGAAATGTTTGACAAGCGGAGAGAGTATGCCGGTCGCAATAGAAAAAATAAACGGCAAGGAAACCACAATTATGATTGTAGGAACGCAAAATAATACATTGTAGTACACATGCAGCGAAATCACCTGCACCTCACAATACGGAGAGAAATGTCTGAATTCTATACTATGCCTGTTCAGCCGCGTTGTACAAAAAGGCCCTTTTCCCCCAAATTTCATGCTGATGAATTAGCATCATCAGGGGATCCTCCATTCGATTAACGACGTCGCAAGCTGTTTCGAGGACCAATCGGTCATGCATACTCTCTAGGCTCAAAAAGCCATGACCTCCCTTATTTTGAGGCAAATGCAGTCGTTCCACGGAAGATGTTGGATGCAAAGTGCGTTACGTATAAATCATCTTCCGTGTGCCTCGGTCAAGAACCCTTTGTTCGAAAAATGCAGAAGAGCAGGGGACACAGAGAATCTCCTTGATAGACACCTATTTGGAAGTGAACCAGTCTAGACATGGTTCTACGCTTGCCCGATGTAATGACGAAGCGCGTTTTCCAAAGAGACATTAGGTCTTCTACACTTCTTACTATGTTGGGGTGGACATGGAGGCGTTTGAGCAACAAGCTTAAAATCTCGTGCGATATTGAGTCATACGCCTTCATGTAATCCAGCCAGGCTATCGACAGGTTATAGCCGGATACACACATTTTGCATCCTCGCTGTTCTTCTATCCGTTGCCACACCGGTTCCACGGCTTTCTCAATACGTTCGTTCAAGACGTTAATGAACCATTTGTATAACGCATTGAGAGACGTAAGTGGTCTATGGTTTCTCGGATCAGACAAATCTCCTGATTTTGGGATTAGTGTCGTTCGGCCCTCCACCAGCCAGTGCGGAATGGGTCGGTCTCTATTTATATAGGAGGTGAATATTAGGGTTAGGTTTTGATGGCCAGAAGTACACTTCTTCCATCAATAGTTGTTATTTCCGTCCCAGCCCGGCGATGAGAAATTTCTCGCTCTTTTGATGGTATTATTCACCTCTAATGCACTGACGGGTGGGCAATCTTCACTGTGTTGTACGAGTGTGTCACACAATTCGGTAAAGATTTCAATACCTGGAGTGTCTGCATTAAGCCTAGATGTTTTTTCGTAGATGCTACCCCAGAATTCATCAACCGAGACTATCGACGGAAACCCGCGTAAGGCTGCGATACGATATTTGAAGTGGTTGTACGGATCCGACCAAAATGTTGCATTTTGTTGGATTCCATCCTCCCGTCTTTGCAGCCTCTTTTTGGCAGCCGCCAAACCCGAATTTTATCCGCCAAATGTTGTTTGATGTTCAGCAACTTCAGCTTGTTCAGTGTGTGATAGTACGTCCGCAGCAGTTGCGCGAACTTCTTAACTTTAGCCGTAAGTGAATGGCCAGATGTTATGTAGTCGATCAAACACCGAATTCGGAAAGCGAGCTTCCGTGTCAATCGTATTTTGCCATTCAATTGAGACATCCGTTTTGTAATCTGTAGTCTACCCCATTTCTGCATCAGATTTCGCGGAGTTACCAGATGACTCGCAGCCTCGTAAACGGCATAATTGACTTGCTATAGGTCGCAGTCATCCGGAAGAGCATCCATAAGTAAACTATTTGTTCTATCTATTTCTCTTTCTTTAGGCAAAATGTTAGTTGTCATATTTCGCCTAAAAACGAGTGTCGTGATTTCATTATGTGGAGCATCTCATCCACAGCTAGTACCTCGTACGGGCTCAGTCGTTATTGCCCGCAAATCCTTATGGCCCCTTCACCTCGAGACTGGGCTACCTCCGAAGCAGCCCGATGGTTAGGAACCCTTCGCGTTCTGATATTTGTAACCGAATGTACAGGGAGTAGGGTGGTTAGCCCTAATATCCGTTATTATCTCTCTCGTTTGTCTCTTACCTCGCCATACATTGGGGTTGGTTACCCAATCTCTGGCAAGGCTGCTAAGAGTCCAGGGCCCACCGGCTTTAATAAGCACACGTGGTGGTGATAGTAGGCTGTGTGGGAAGATAGGCTAGGATGCAGCTTTTTGCATAGCCGCATTGTATTCCGCATCATTCCCTTTGGGCTCATATTATTATTGTTGTTATACTTTTATTTTTATTAATTTAATATCAATTCTCTCATATATTAATCGTTATTCATATTTTTAACTGAATTACTCAATTATAACAAATTACTGACATTTGTTAATCTTCCAATATTTAAAACTTACCGATATAAAAGAATCAGTTTTACAATTCGTAAAACCGTTTTAAAAAATTTTGTGATATTTTAATTCGTTACACCACTTAAAAAATATTTAACAGATTTTTAAATTAATATGATAATTTTTTAGCATTCTATGATTTATTTAGTCTTAGACGGAGTTTTGAGCTAGTCCACGACATTCATAGCTATTTACACCTTTATTCCTATTTCGTAATATCTACTTCTTACTCTACCCCCCCCCCCACCCACACACACACAGAGTGCATCTTCTCTATGCATCTATCTCGTCATCGGCGACTCCGAAAACCCCTACGGAACGTTTATGTGTAGATTCAGCTGATTATGTAAGAGAGTATATTAATTTACCCCTTCCTTCGCGCTAATATCCCCTCGAATAGTGACATTTTCTATTATTTGACGCCAGAATAGTGATCAGCGTTCCGAAAACCCACAATTAGCGATTATGAGGTGATTTGGCTCTCTGCAGCCCTCATAAGGGCCCGTTGAAGTATATTTCTCTAAAAATAGGCGATAAAAAAAATCGAAAAATACAAGGGTATTACACAGAAATTAGTCAGCTTTTGATTATAAGTTTTCCGAATTGTTTGATGTTGCCCTTCCTGCCTAAAAAAACTCGAATCAGCTTGATTGCATACTTTTTTCGACCTTACACTTTTTTAAACCACCCTAATATACATGTTTATTGCGAGAACGAGGCTATGCCCTTAAATTAACAATGAGTTCCCGGGGGTGGGGCGCTGCCCCCGGACCAAATCGAAAAATGATAATTATATAAAAAAAATATTAAAGGAGAGTTGTCTCGAATTCTTAATGGCCCTACTGATGCTCGTGGTTTGATCGAGTTTTGATTCAAACAACGATCTCGATACAAGTCACTAGTATCCCTAATAAAAAAAAAAAGATCCCTAAGGCGTTAATCTCTTTGCTTGGTGTAAAAAAAAACATTAAAGAGATTAACACGTTCGTCTCATAAAAAATAAAAAAATATATATAAAAAAAGTTAATTTCATAAATGTTGCGTAGTGTTCTCTAAATTACTAAAAACTTTTATCGGTATAACAAAGCAACGTGGCTCTGATTATGTTTGGGGATTTCATAAAAGATGGAGTTAAAATAAGAATGGTATTGCCATTACGTGGGATGTAACAGATATAGGGAGTAAAGGTAAACAAAAAGTTTTCATCCAAGTACAACGACCATGAGAGTCCAATGAGCGCCTATATGCAGTGGCACTATCCATATTTTATAGTCCCAAATATTTGTACTCTTCACCCAATTTTGAAATCCTGTACTAACAACTCCCTCTTGATCCATGCTGGCATTAAAGAAAATGTCAAAATGTAATATATCATCAGAAGTACGTACTGATGATATAAAGGCATTTATAACAGCGTCATCCAACTGCATGTTCGGCAATAGAGTCCGCACGCTTTCAATGTTCACTGGCACCCCTGCTACGCATTTAGAAAATTTTTCGGGTACCTTCGGATATATCAGATTTTTTCAAATAATGTCATGGGCGGGTTATGGAATTAATTGCGTTATTGTATATGTCATTATCAGAATGTAAAGGAGTCAATTAAAAAATGTCGGATTGATAATCTCTTTTGTTATTTTGGTGAGGAGGTGTACTTTCTGCTGAGGTGATCTTAGAAATTTATTTCGATTGTGTGAAATATTTGTTACCTGCCCCTTATTAAACGAAATGTTCGTTCTCTCAGCCTCTCTAAATTGATTTCACTTTTTAACCGTATGTACATTGGAAGCGGAATTTTTGTTCTTCAGTTTAATACATACGTCTTTTCTATCTTCCAGTAATTTTCAACTGTTGCATTAGTGTCACGCAATATTTCAGACTTTGAGATCATTACAGCAGACCACAAAGAAAAGTATGGCATTAAAAACTCAAACAAATAATCTATAAACTTTTCAGATATCTCTTTAGTTTCATGTAAAACATTAATAAGAAAGTGTTCTTTCTGGTCCATTTCCTCATAATTACTTTCGTGGGCAATTTGTTGCAAAAGCGTAGTGTCCGGAGCGTCATTCAAGCTTTCCGCTTCCAAAACGTCGTCTTGAACCTTACTCAACATATCTAATTTTTTCATTGAGGGGTACACATTTTTTATTTCATTTGCAAGTTTTTTCTTCTCCAGTGATGAAGCGACGATGACATTCTTTATTATGAAGATACGCAGATGATGTTTTAACAATGACTGCAGTGTCTGGAAATGGAGTTAAAGAGTCCCCAAAAATTGAAAATGTATACGTAGTGCAAGCAGTGTTTAAACAACGTGCAGTTGCTGTAAATAGTAGAACACTTTTTTTATAATTGGGGGAATAGTTCTACACCAGGAATAATCGAAGATTAATATGCAGTAAGGAAAAGTAATTTTAAATACATCATTGAAGGCATTTGATCATCCTTTCTTTAAATTGTTTTCCACTCCACCATTTGTTCAAAAGGATGCAGGTAAAACGAGCGTTTGGCTTTCGGTAATGTTTGATTTTTCCGTTTTACTTACTTCACTTTTATATGTACTAGTGCAATTTGATAATACATGTTCAATGTTCGAAAAATCTGAACTGGACTGAACTTGTCCATTTTCACTACCCTTCAACTCATCAACATAGAAAGATTCATCTTTATTGCCTGACGGATTGGATTGAATCTCTCCACCCTGATCATTTAAAAAAATGTTGCAATTTAATTTTTTTTTGTTCGAACGAAACGTTTGCAGTATTAGGATGATTTGTAATGTTATTTTCAATATAATTTGATATATTGTTAAGACTAGAACTATTGTCACGAACAAAGGGCACATTGAATGCAGTTTCACATTCATTATACTCCGTACTTGTAGACATTGCTGTGTTCTCATAAATAAGTTTTTCAATCTCTTTATCACTCTCAAGCCTTTTTAACATCAACTACATTGTTGACTGCTTTCTGTGTACAAAGTAGTACAATTTGCAAACATTATTTCGTATAGTTGTGGAGCAATTATACTTGGAAATGAGCAATTCCACGTGAAGCGGATCAGTCATGTCTCAGAAAATGTTCCAATTTTGCTCATCGATAGTTCTCAGTGAGATAAAATGTTCTACCAAACATTTTTTTTTTAAATTCAAAACTCGTCGACTTATACACAATTAAAAATTTCGGGTCTTTTTTTTTAAAAATTCGTAACTATATCGTGTTTTCGTTTTAAGAAAAGTTATTAAATAGAAGTTGTGAGGAAATGTCTATAGTTTAAAGTGAAATTATACTCAATGCAAAAAAAATTATTTTCCCATTATTTATTCAACAATATATTTTTAAATAATTTTTTTAACTACCAAGAGTATCATCGAAAAATACAAAAACAATACCTTCATAAACTTTGAACCTTACTGCATGCTACAAAAAAATTTGAAAGACGTGTTTTGCTTGGTTTGCGAGAAAATGATTTTTGAATGTTTTCCGTCCCGGCAAGATGTATTCCGCGAGCGGTCGTTTATTAGGAATGAAATTCTTGATAAAGTAAAATAATTATAATAATTGTTTCCTATTGTTAAATATGAACTTGGCCAGAGCTACACTGCTCTTAGCGTTACCCAGGGTTAACGGCGGGTACGTGGCAGAATTCTAACCCCGTGTGTGAGTGCGTGCGCGCGTACGTGCCACACCAGAGATCAGGACCCCGTGGTTCGTCATTTCCACAGTATTTACTGACTCCACACCCTCTCCGGTGTGCCTGTGTATGTGTGTGTGTGTGTGTGTGTGCGCGTGCGTGCGTGCGTGCGTGCGTGCGTGCGTGCGTGCGTGGGTGTGTGGGTGTGGGTGTGTGGGTGTGTGTGTGTGTGTGTGTGTGTTTGTGTGTGTGTGTGTGTGTGTGTGTGTGTGTGTGTGTGTGTGTGTGTGTGTGTGCATGTCATCTACTGCACAGATTCAGGAATAAAACAGTGGAACTGCCTTGTACCTTGATTTGTTAAAGCGTTTTCGAATCGTGGATCTAAATATTTTTTTACTTCAATATACTCTGCAGTAGTACAGTAGTTAAAAAACATTGTTTTTATAGACGTCTTTGCCCATTCATATAAATCCATTGCTGTTCAAATATGATTCGCATTCGTTCTTTGCAGGCTTGCAGGCGCTGCTAATCTCTTTACCGTGCCGCCGACACCGTCGCAGGGACCTTTTCCATGTGATGTTGCAAAAAACTTCCACTCGATTTCAATATCGAAATGCTGTTTATGGTTTGTGATGTTTACAAAATTACTTTTATTTTTGTACTGCGCCGCAGAACCATCAGTGAAATAGATCAATTTTTTTATATTTTCGTTTCCGAATAATCCCTTCAATTGCTGAATGAGCTTTTTTTGAAATAAATACACGGCTACGGTATCATGATGCAGATCCTCCGATATTATTACAAAGCTTATGTGTTTTAAGTCATCGTTTTCTTTATAATAAATTACGAAGGGATGTACAGTAGCTTGATTATTATTCCATCGAAAGCTTTGAATGGAATCTTGCACCAAGAATGCATAATTTTTTGCAAAATCTGCAATTACAAGGAACTCGCCATGTTGCAGAGAAGATTTTTTATGCTGCAAATATGCATTTTGCGCTTTAGCAATGAAGTCGTGAACTTTCAGCTTAACAAGTTCTTCGCCCAACTTTTCTAAAAACTCTTCTATCGGCATTGTCACGTTTTCCAAGGTAGAACGGTCTGTATTCGTCCACCTGCTAAACGTAACATTTCCTACGTAATTTTCATCGAATAAATCGGCGATTTCTCTAATTGCAGAATTTGAACCCGGACAGTTGTTACATTCGTTAAGGTGACAAGAGAAAGTTACCGGAACACACATTGGTTTCTGAAGTAACTCTTGGTACGTAAATGAAGTTGAATGTGATATTGAATTGATTCCTGCTAACATCAATTTCACATTTTGATGTATTTTGCATACACATACAGTATGTATTCCTGCAGGTCCCGCTAAAATACATTCTTTCGGACGTCTTCATCGGAAGCCTCCTCATTACGTTCGTTTTCTAGTTCTATTATTGGCAGCGTGGGTGGTAAATTGCCTCGATTAAGTTTCATACGGCAGGTGAAACAGATGTAGTCACCTAAATTGGGAAATTTTTCACGCATGGGTTGTGTTACTGAAGCTACTCCTTTTTTAATCCAATTGTGATTAGTTAAATGAAAAGGATTACAACACAATTTATCCGGCATTTTTTTTTTTGAAATAACGGTTGTTATAATAAAAGAATTAAAACAAAAAAGTAAGTAAATTATCTTGAAGATAAATTCTACGCTTCTATTTCAAATCAGCCTAAACACATCCAAAATGGAAAGCAGCGAAATAACAGCTGCGGGTCGCGCGAAGGTGGAATGTAGTCATCGGCGGCCCGTCTGCGCGACCGCGGTATATCGCGTTCAATGCTTGCGGCGGGAGAACGCCGCCAATGGCCCGATGCGCCGCGACCGCTCGCGGAATACATCTTGCCGGGACGGAAAAAATTCAAAAATCATTTTCTCGCGAACGAAGCAAAACACGTCTTTCAAATTTTTTTGTAGCATGCAGTAGGGTTCAAAGCTTATGAAGGTATTTTTTTTTGTATTTTTCGATGATACTCTTGGTAGTTAAAAAAATTATTTAAAAATATATTGTTGAATAAATAATGGGAAAATAATTTTTTTTTGCATTGGGTATAATTTCTCTTTAAACTATAGACATTTCCTCACAACTTCTATTTAATAACTTTTCTTAAAACGAAAACACGATATAGTTACGAATTTAAAAAAAAAAAAGACCCGAAATTTTTAATTGTGTATAAGTTGACGAGTTTTGAATTTAAAAAAAAAATGTTTGGTAGAACATTTTATCTCACTGAGAACTATCGATGAGCAAAATTGGAACATTTTCTGAGACATGACTGATCCGCTTCACGTGGAATTGCTCAAATACGAGTTTGCACAGTTCCTCCCATACATTATTACTACGTTTATATGACGACTTTAAGAGACGTGAAAGTAGTTTTTCGTAATTATCAGATAGAAAATTTGTATGTATAACTTGTACAATATGAGCTCAGGTAAACAACATTCTGTCGATAAGCGGAACGAAATTTTAAACAAATTTACTTAAAGAAAAGAAGAACATTGTATATCAAGAAAATAATGGATGTTAAACGAACAAAGATGGACGTAAATTTACGAAATAAGTTTCACCTAATTAATTTGAACGAGTAAGGGACATAAGGAACACCCATATAATGAAGATATACGAATTACATAGGTCGATGCGGAAATGTCATATGACAATCCGAAATCGCAATCTTAATACGGGACCGTTCTAACTCTGTGCCTCCCTTGCGGCAATGAAGCAAACTATAATGCAAGGCGTTATGGTAAGCCGACGTAATTTTATTTCTGTTCGCGTAAGTGAACGCGCTATTGGGTAGACCACAGCATGTGGTGGCATTTTTCAATTATCAACAGTGAATTACCTGATAATATTTTTTTATGAGGAAAATTCTCGTATTTTACACATGTAACGAATTTGAAACCAATTTCAGAATTTTAAAATAAATGTTAAGTTGTTAATTTTTTATAGCATAGAAAGATGAAAAGTTATCTTTTCACCAAACCGTACTCAATGAGCTAAACACTTACATCGGGAACTGGGGGATAGTGTGTAATTTCTGATTTGTTTTCTTTCGTCTTTTAAGGGGGCCTGTACCAGAATTTTCAGCTATATCAAATGATAATTTAAAAAGTTTTTATTATTTTCATCCTGATATAATGTAGGATGAGGAGTCACATGAAAAATAATAGCAGTGTTTTTTTCATATTATTTGCAAAGTGAAAGAATATTTTTTTTAACTGTAAAAAATGTCTCTTCTTCTGCAAATTTTAATATTTTTTGATAATTCTTCGTTCTCCTTTGTTTCAAAGACTCTGCTTAAGAATTAATAATATTCATTTTGGGAATTTTAACTTTTAGAAAAACGAAGTATCTAGATGAGAAGAAAAAATAGTTTTAAAAAGTACAAAAGAAAATGCTTATTCGTCCACAAATTTCAATATTTTTCGATAATTCTTTTTTTTTTGTTTTGTTTCGGAAACTCTGTCTTAGAAATTAGGGAACAGGTTTTGCTCATTCTGAGAAAAATTACAATGTAAAATATGTAGGGAAAAAACATTAATTTGTTTCTCTTTTTCACGTGATTCCTCACACAAAATAGTGTCAGAATAAAAATATTAAAACTTTTTAAAATTATTACTCAATCAAGCATTTTTGACGTCACATTAGATCGATTTTTAGTTAAAATTAATAATAAACAATTTTTATTGTTTAAACAAATTTCTGCTCGCTTACAAGTCCACAAGGATTTCGTTTCTAGCATGATTTTATACTGCCATGAATTTTCCAAAGTCGATTGGGAATTTGTTATGTCACATTAGATCGATTTTTAGTTAATATTAACAATAAACAATGTTGATTTTTTAAACAAATTTCTGCTCCCTTACAAATCTATCTGGGTTTCGTTTCTAGGATGATTTTATACTGTCAAGAATTTTGCCAAGTCGGTTGGGAATTTTTGACGTCACCTTAGATCGATTTTTAGTTAAAATTAACATTAAACAATTTTGACTGTTTAAACAAATTGTTGCTCCCTCACGAATGCTCACGGAAATTATTTCTAGTATCTTTCTACGCTACTATGATTTTTTTGAGTCGATTCGGGATTTGTGACGTGCCATTATAGCTATTTTCAGATAAAATTAACAATAAACAATTTAGATTATTTAAACAAATTTCTGCTTCCTTAGAAATCTATATGGGTTTCATTTCTACGATGATTTTATACTGCCATGAATTTTCTCACGTCGATTGGGAATTTTTGACTTCACATTAGATCGATTTTTAGATAAAATTAACAATAAACTATTTTTATTGTTTAAACAAACTTCTGCTCTCTTACAAATCTATATGGGTTTCGTTCCTAGGATAATTTTATACTGCTATGAATTTTCTAAAGTCGATTGGGAATTTGTGACGTCATATTAGATTGATTTTTAGTTAAAATTAACAATAAACAACTTTTATTGTAATTATTACAAAATAGTAAGTATTACAAAATTATTAATATTATATACATTGTATTGTAAGGTATTCTTAAATGAGATTAATTAATAAAATAGGGTTAAGAACAGGATGGTAAAAATCAGAGTGAAATTAGAATGAACCCGAATAGAAAAATATTGTGAATGAGTGAGATGCATGAGTGAGATGCATGAATGAGTGAGTGACAATTGAGACAACAGAGCTGTTGAGTATTAAGTGTATATGTGGAGGAGGGATGTGTCGGTCGATGGTCTGTCGTAGGTCTGAAGAAATGAATAAAGAAGCGATTTCAACTGAGTTGGTGAGTTAGCAGAACGAATGTTAGACGAGAGTGAATTCCAGAGCCTGGAGGAAGTTATCGTAAAAGATCTTGCGTACGCTCGAGAACTTGAAAAGGGAACTAAAAGATCACCCTCAGTCACTCTAGTTACGCGGCATGTTGACGTATTCCGAAAATTGAACAGTGCGTGCAGATATAGAGGCTCATGATTGGTCAGTATATTGTACGTGACACTTCCTATAAAGTACAAGTGTCGGTACTTTATTGGCAGGCATCCATGTTTTTTGCGGAATGGTGTATTAATATATAAATAATAAATAATATAAATAACGTGACAATCTCTTTTTAGATTAAAGATAAACCGAACGCACTGATTCAGTAGCCGCTGGCATTTGTCTCTGCGTGTTGCTGAGATGTCACTGTAGGCTACACAGCAATAGTCCAGATGGGGAAAGATTAGGGAAACTACTAGGTGCTTATGTAAGCTAGTAGACAGAGCGTCCTTATTGTATTTAAGGCGGTGAAGAGTGAAGTTTAGACATTTTGAAATATGATTCATATGGCAATTCCAAGTCAATGACGAGTCGATACGGAGCCCCAAGTTTATGACTATGTTTTTAATATTAACTGGGAGTCCACCCACTTCAATGTTCGAAAGCGAAGGTATATTAATATTTCGGATGTTGGTATTGGATCCTAAATAAATTGCTTGGGTTTTGGATAAGTTCAAGGAGAGACCAGTATTTTCCGCATATTTCAGAACTGCCGATATATCCGCATTAATACGATGGATGGTTATGGGCAAGTCAGCTGGCTTGACTTGCGTCACGATCTGTAGGTCATCCGCGTAAAGCATGGGATTGGTACACTGAGAGAAGATTGGTGTATTAGTTGCACTGTCGGTGACATCAGTTGCACTAGGAGCAAAACGTATGTAGTCCGTCAGTAATTGGTAGACGCTTTCTCAATTTAGGGCAACAGTTACCCTAAGAAAGTGCAACCCATGTCCGAACAGAAAAGCGCGGGAACATCCCTATATTAGGGAAATGTGCTGAACTTGTACTTAGTACAAACATATGTTGTATAGCTGTTGGCCGTAAGCCCGTGTACATATACAAGTTCCGATCAGTCATGTGAAGTGAACGAAATCTGATCGTGACTAAAATTAAGATCCGTGATTACCCCGATGATAAGAAATGAAAAAATATTATGAAATATATATTTTGTTAGTATGTGCGTGCATATTTTCATTCTAATTTGGCAAGTTAACGTCAAATGAGATTTGAGGTTAACTTGTCAATTACTAATTTTCGAATCCTTTACTAAAATACAATTTGTTTAAACAATGAATATAATGTATATGTTCAGTGTTTACAATTTATGCAATAATTTCATGAATTTTAATAAAACTCTGCTCATTTAGCTGTCGTTTACTCAGACTGATAATCATTATTACCACCATTTGTAGTTCAACACACATTTTAAAACTAAATTTATTACAGTGTATCAGAAATGAATCGTATTCATTATAAGCTGTATGTTAATGCCGCTATTATCCATCAGAAGTATTTGGTTATATAGTATGACCAAAATGTAAGTCGTGCATGAAAGTAACATACATAACACAATTTCCTGTTGTGAAGTTCCTTTTTTAAATTCCCTCTTATATTTATATATTTAATATATATATATATATTATATATATATATATATATATATATATATATATATATATATATATATATATATATAATATATATTAAAGAGTATTGAAGTTTATTAAGCGATGTGAAATTTGTCGTTAAAATTTTGTACGTTTAAAACAAATGTTAAAGAAATGTTGGAGAAGTCGAGTCGGTCCTCAATTTGGACCTCTTTTTTATTGAGCATTTTCTCGGATAACAAGTTGTGACATTTGATCCAATCAAATTTTTTCAGGGAAATGAGAATCTGGCATAACTCGAGACAAGGCTATAAAGTAAATTTGAAAATAAATTAGAAGATATATAATGAGAACAAATTGTGTCATTTTTCATTAATTTTATTGTTCAACATAAGTTTTATATTTATTTATTTTTCTTTAATTTTATAATTAATTTGCTGTGAGCATTTAATACTATCTAGTTGAATTGGTTCAAATCTACTATACATTAGAAAACTAATTTAATATGCCTTGAATAACATTGCAAACATTAAAGCGTATACTGCAATTAGAGAAAAATGCCCCAATTTGTCATCATTGTATCTCCTTCAATTTCGCATAAAAATGACCGTATAGCCTGGTCTCGAGTTATGCCAGAATTTCAAAAGACTGAAAAAAATTGATAGGAACAAATCGCATAACTTCAAATAAGAGATAATGCTAATGAAAAAAAAGGTCCAAATTAAACACCGATTCGACTTTTCGAACACTTCCCAAGCAAGCTCTCAGAGGCCTACATCATGAATTTCTTTATACACATTTCTTATAGATTAATTATTTAAGGCTAAATTCAGTACAACTTGATGTTGCAGTAATAGATTTTCAATTATCAAAAGAGACAATATATTTCAGCTACCGAAAGTCGAACATAGATAAAAATATTTTCTACGCAGAATGTTTTCTTTCATTTCTGCATTGATATAGATCTTTTAAATCATAATAAATATTTGAAAGTTCAGAATCAAACTACATTATACATTTATATCATAATATAAATAATGTTCATTCAAAATAATTAAATTTAAAAAACTATAATTGAAATGTAATGACTTTGGAAAAAATCAATTTAATGTATTTCATTGACCCAGCTTATTACTGAATTAAATTTAAATTAAATGTAAAGGGTATATGTTTTAGACTTTCGAGGTTTCTCGTGCATATGTATGTTAGGATATATGGAGGAACAACACAACGTAAAGCGAACCAGAATGCTTTATTGAGCGAAATATTAAGGAGAAGTAAAAATGGTTACAGAAGGACGCCGCGTTATGTAGGCGGACTAATTAGACAACTATTTGTCGCACGCGGTATCGCTCGCATGACCGTTTACAGGGAAGTGAAACTGGGCCAGTCATAGGCGACGAAATACAATCGCGTTTCGCGGTGCGCGCGCAGTTTAATGATTCGCACATACAAAGACTTGATAATATGTGTATGCAAAAGAAACTTATTCTAACAATGTACATGCTTGCCATTTCAAATAGTATATTGTTTTATTTATCTTATTAAGCATTATAATATTTGTATAGCAACTATACGGGACCTTACTTTCACAGTTAAGAAACCTGGTTAATTGAATAATTTATAACTTCCGTTTTGACAGATATTCCTTCTTTATTATGCATGATATCGTTTACTAATATAACTGCATCTCTGTTGCTAGTTTAACAAGGATTCCTTGTTAATTCAAAAATTTTCTATACATTTATGGAAGCAAATTTCCTATTTTTATAACAGCGATTATCCTGTCCTAAGAAGGAAACCTTGTTATTTTAGTAAGGATTGAGTTAATAAGGGGAAATAGTTGTTTTTCAGCGTTTTATTTTTTTCAGTGTACGCATCGATGATGAATTTCAGACATGAATGTAAACATTTCATATATTGACATTGATTATTAGGTATTCAAATACTGTACAAAACATGTAGATCTGAAATTCACTGTCGTTGATTACAAGGTAGATTTTTTTTTTCGCACGGCAGGTGTATTCTATTTATGTTTACTGAAGATAGGTACAAAAATGAATACATTATTCATTCATCGCCATTCAACTTACGATCTTCGTACATGGTTTTTTATGACATTTTAATTCTTTACCAAAACATAACCTCAAAATAATAAGGAGAAGAATTCGCATTTATGGCTCTGAATTCGGATTCTTGACGTTTTCGTTTACTGCGATTGTCCCCAGTTTTCGTCCTTATTACTCCTGGAACAAGTGCATCTAGTGTCCGACATTTAATGCAGCAAGTGTACTATGCATATCGGGTAGCAGATGTCAAATCTCTTAGGGTAGCAGTTGCCCTAAATTTGGCGCAGCATATGTCGTAAAGCTATCGAACTGCTGTTGCGCGATAGACCGTACATGTGCATAACCAGTCTTTTCTCAGTGTATGCTTGAGAATGGATGAGAAGTCGTTAATTAATATGGAGAATAAAAGTGGATCGAGGATTGAACCCTGAGGGACCCCTGCTAGAACTTCAGCCCAATCAGACATATTTCTATCTGTTATATCTGTACGAGAGCACTGCCTGTTCTCGCCCGGTCAAGTATGATGCAAACCATTTTAATGCTGATGATGACACCCTAAGATCCTTGAGTTTTTGAAGGAGTATAGCAATGTTGACGGTGTCAAATGCCTTTGAATATCGAAAAGGATGAGCACAGTCACCCAGCCCTTCTCAATACCTTGACGGACGTAATCCGATATTTTAATTAGAACAGGTTGTGTACTGCATCCTCTGCGAAAACCCGACTATTCCGGGCCCAGAAGTGCAGAATGTTTAAGATGGGCCAACAGTGCCTCGCTTACTAGACGCTCCAGTATCTTTCCAAGAAAGCATATAATAGATATTGGTCTGTAGTCGGATGGTATTAGCGGGGTGATAATTTAGCTGATAGGTCTAATTATAGCTTTCTTCCATGCTTTGGGGAAATTTCCAGAACGTAGACTGCAGTTAAGTAAGTCGAGTATGAAGTTACATACGACAGGCCACGCAGCCTCCAAACCATCATGTCCCGCAGATGTGAACTTGATAGAGTTAAAGGCCAGCTTCAGCGTACGCAAAGAAATTACAGGTAGATAAAACATGTCGGGCATATCAGCATAATCAAAGGTTTGGGCGGAATATCAATGGGACCTCGGGTAACGTTTGTATTTGCATTAGAGGAGAAATAAGTATTAAGCTCATTCACCGTACAAATTAGTACGGGAGGGGAGGTTTTGGTTTAACCAAGTGCAGCTTCCTAAGTTCCTGCCAGATAGTTTTGGAATCAGTTATGAGAGCTAGACGACTCGCACAATAATTGGAATGTGCTTTTGTAATCCGCCAGCGTGACCTATTTCTCATTTGTTTGCAGTCCACATACGCCAAAACATTTTTCTTGCGTTTATATATTGAATATAGCTGGTTTCTGCACTTGATGACTGCGAGAATCTATGTAGTTATCCAAAGATTGCGAGGTTTACGGGGGGTGAAGCTTGTGAGTAAAGCATGAATGTTGTAGAGTCCCATCAGAGTGCGTGTGAGTAAAATGGATTTGTCGTCTGCAGCATCTAGTGGTAAGTATGAAGACCAGTCAATCGTCTCAAGATCCGGAATAAATTTGTCAGTGGAAAAATTTTTTAATTTTCGATAAGTAAATGGGCTTATGAGGGGAGGGATCACTTGTAGGTTATATGAGATGTCAATAAGGTCATGATTGGATATCAATGGTCCATTGGATTGGGTAAATGAAAGAAGTTTGTCCTTATCGTCAACCAGACAATGATCGAGCTAATATGAAGATGTAGCAGTGAAATGTGTGGGAGAATACGAAACAATATGAAGGATGAACGTGGATGCGAAATTGCGAAAATAGTTTGAGGCATAATCCTCTTTATAGAGGTTAATGTTAAAATCCCCCATAATGACAATGTTGGAGTATAAATTTGTCAGTTTCGAGAGGTCAGTTTCCAATTCTTTGAACCTAGATGCATTAGGCGGGCGATAAACAGATATAAGCAGTAAAGGTGACAAAGTTTGAAATGAACGCTCTATAATAAGGTACTCCGCTTTTGTCTGATAGGCTGGAGATGGAACTTCTAATGAGGATGAGATGCAGCGCGATGAGATGGGATTGTTAACATAGACAGCTACATCTCCTCCTTTCTTATGGTGTCTATCCGCTCTATGCACAATGTAATTATTAAGTTCCACCACATCATACGGGGTAGCTTCGTTTAGCCAAAATTCAGAGACACAGTTGACGTGATAGAATGTTGATGAAAAAAAGATATTAAGATTTGCCTTGCGGCCCTGAGTCAATAAGGATTGAGCATTTAGGTGGCATAAACGGAGATATTCTGAAGGTGATGTAGAAATCGCATAAGGTAAAAATTCAACTTTATCCTTTTCAACATTAATATTTACACGCGCAGTTTTGATACCGGACATATCTAAGGTATTGCTTATTTCTAATCGCGATTGGCTTAAAGAAGGGCTAGTGATGGCAGCTGAAGATGCAGTGGTGATATAGGGAGTCATGTGTCCTGGTTGATTGGAAATTGGAAAGGACGCGGTTAAACACAGGAGATCATCAATTTTTGAGATACGGGTAGCTCTTGAGGTCGGACTGTCATCCAGTTTAGCAAGAATGTTTTCATTTTTTTGCCAGACATATTTAATTCTCATCTCCTTCGCTTTTATACGAACGTGCTTTAGTAGAATATAGGTTTCCGGTGGGAGCCATTCGTTAAGATGGAGAATATGTTCTTCTCTGTCTGTGAATATAGTTGAAGACAGAACCCTTCCCTTTTGCTTAAAGTCTTTGATGAAAGCATTCCGTTGTGGTTGTTGCTAAAACACAATTCTAACAGTCCTAGTCTTGTGAGCTAAGTTTTGTCCCGTAGGGCGCATTCGAAAGACCTCCACAATATCTGTCGATCAGATATTAACATTCACATGAGATGCAATTTTTTGATCATCCTCCCGTAGAGATGTTTCCTGATTCAGGGAGACCTGAGAGGAGCAAGGTTTTCTGATCCTGGTAGAATTCCACCTTCCTAAGTCTGGTATTGAGATCCTCGATATTCTTTCTCAGAGTAGCATTTTCATTTTCCAGAGTAGTGCATCGTTTAATTAATTCATTGCGACCAGTCTTTTGTTCTTGGATGCTACTATGGACATCTGAAGATAGTTGGGAGAATTTTTCCATCAGACTATTATTATGTGCTTCATTTTGCTTAGTAGAGATTGCGACATCGGTGGTGATAGCATGAATTTCAGCCAAAAGCATTCGAAGATCTACCTGTGATGGATATCTTGTAGACTGTGCTGTATTTTGAGTTTGCGATGAAGTTGACGAGGTTGATGAAGCACGAGAGCGAGAAACTACTGTTAGTGAGTTCGCTGCTAGCAGACAAGCGCTGCACGCCACGATTAATTCTTCCTTGTCCGTGACCTTTGAAAGTTTAGTGCATTTTGGATGGTAAGTCAATTTACACTTATCGCACACTGTTACCGTAGATTTAACTTCTCTACCACACGTTGCGTTTTCGTTGGATAGGTGTTAGCCATCATACGTGAATTGAAATTCCTAATGCCGTATCAATTAAAAAAAAAATATTATGTGAGGGAATGTTTAAGAGTAATTTCGTACAAATAGCAATTAATCAGTAATTAAAACAAAATAGACTCAATACCCAGTAATCGTTAGTGCTCAGAGATGGCACCACTTGTCTTTTCAGCGCTGTAACTATACGATCTTGATCGAGGATAATGATGTATATACTTTGTAGGTAATATACCGATTGTCGATATAGTAGAGATTAACAGGGACTCATTCCCTTAAATAAGATATTGTTAATAACTTACAGATTACGGCACCTACGTGTTAATGTTGAATATCATCGATATATCACTTCCAGTTCAATCAAGTGTGTGTATAAACCCCTGGTTAACGAGCCAGCAATAGATGGCAGCACTGGTCTCCACAGGCAGATATTTTCCTCGTAACCACACGTGGAAAAATTGTTGGTTAGAATTTCTGTCAACTAAAGTTATGAAATGCGAGGAAATACTCCGAAAATCTGGTCAGATTATGCGACGAAAGATTCGGTAAAAAATCGCATGCCAAAGATCTACAAAATTGAGTTGTGCCCGTAGGCAATATCCGCAGTAATTGCACTTTATAGAGTGGATGAAAAATAATATGTCTGTGTAGTTACTCACCGAAACCGGAAGTCCAATTTGTGATGTCACATTAGATCGATTTTTAGTTAAAATGAACAATAAACAATTTTTATTGTTTAAACAAATTTCTGCTCCTTTACAAATCCACATAGGTTTCATTTCTACGATGACTTTGTACTACCATGAATTTTTTCGGGTCCATTCGGAATTTGTGACGTGCCATTAGATCGTTTTTTGTTAAAATTAACAATAAACAATTTTTATTGTTTAAACAAATGTCTGCTCCCTTACAAGTCTACATGGGTTTCGTTTCTAGGATGATTTTATACTGCCATGAATTTTCTAGAGTCGATGCGGGATTTTCTTTATCGCTGCTAGTGCATAAACAAGCTCTTATATAACAGTCTGGGCCTATGTTATTGTTGTAATGTCCATAGGAAGCGGTTTTTTTGAAAAACGAAGCGTATGATTTCCGGGGCCCCTACTGCGCCCTACGGCCATTCTCCGTAGATATTATTCCGCTAGCTTGAGCGTCATTATTCAATATAGCATATACAAATGTATATCATAGTATACAACTATATACAAATGTTCGTTTTTTCGCGGAAGTTCTTATAGAATTTTCCTAACGACCTAATGCAACTAAAGTTTTGAGCTAAAGTATTGAAATTTTGCCCCATACATGTGTTTACCGGAACGTAAAAAGTAATGTAATGGTGTTTACCGGGGCTTTTTGTGTTTAGCGGGGCGGTCCCGGTAAAATTATGGATCTAACGCACACTGAGCTTGAAGGACCGCATTATGACAAAAAATCCCAACAAAGACTGCCAAATTGGGGTGATTCTAGAGGCCGTTGCGATCATTTTCCCGTCGCTCAGAAAATCGCAGCTGATCTCCTCTTCGAGAAATTTAAATTTTTTGTTATATCATGAAATCAAAATCAAATAATGTTTTAAAATACAATTGTTTTATAAATCCTGGAATTTATTTAATGTACAATCAAGATGTTATATTTAAATTTAATCATCATATAATTATGTCTAAATGTGCCTTGATGAAAATTCAATCACAGCTTGTTGCAATCGATCAATGTATGATGGGTGTAACGATTAATGGCGGCCGTCTCCCTGCGACTATTCTCATTTTCGACAAGTTTATGATAGACAGGTCGGGGTGCGTAATAAATGAATTAACTTGTCATACGAAGCGTATCTTTATTCGCTATGTAATTCACATAGATACTAATTTGCTCTGAAAATGGGCAGGCGAACGGTCAAAACCAACGACGCGGTTGTACAATAATGGCGACCGACGCGTCGCACATGTGCCGCGTGGAACATTTTAGACAATTTAATGGTAGTCGCACTTGACCGGCAATCTGTTAATGCCAAACGCAGATCTCGGATCCTGCCGTGACTTGGCGTAAGGAAAATCAGAAAGTTTTCTACAGAAAAGCGAAAACGAACTCGAAAAGTATATCCGACGATCGTGTCGTTATCCGAATACAACTCTACACGGAACTGGCGCGAACCGCAAAAACGCGATAGACGCGCCGAGATGAGAACGCGAAAATGACGCCAAATAACCCGTGAATGGAGGCGACCAAGAGACGGCGCCGCGATGCTCTTAACGATATCGACATAGGCCAATATACCGCCCACCTTGCATTACCTGGAATGCAATGAAATCCTGGCTAAGGGCAATATCTTGTTGCATGTTTCATAATAGTTGAACTTATTAAACTAACTTAATCTACTATTTACAGTGGTTGAGAGAACAATGAGTTTACATGGTATTTTCTTCACTTTCAAGAGAGAGAGACATGCGGGCTAGTTTCGAAATCGGCCGAACAAATTTTTAATTTGCCGTCCGAACAGTGACCATGCGAGTCAAACCATCCTAACCGGGATGGCAACGTGTGATAACTGCCAGACACCACTTTGTAGGAGGGAGCTGGTTATGACGAAGTAAGACTATCTGGCCGACCTTATACCCCCCCCCCCTCCCCAATTTGATCGTGTGACCTTGACGTGGTTGGGGGGGGGGGCTTAGCAGAAACCGTTTGGAGTTCCTGAGACGAAGGCAGTATGCATGAATGAAGAGATAATGGTGAACCCTATAAACCGGTATTCTAATTGTATGGCTCGGAACTCTATAGACGGGTTTTCCGATGAGTGAGTGCGAGATTGGGGCCGAAAGCTCACGCGCCATCTCTGTCTTTCGGGCTGGAGGGGAAATGGGGCAAGGGACCTCTGAGGTCCGGTGACCAATATACGATCCCATAATCCACCGGTGTAATGCTATCGTGTCGAAGGATGCATGGTACACACTTGAGTGTAGGTTATTTAAGGTGTCTTGCCTCCCTCGCGGGTTTAAGGCACCCCCCCCCCATGGGGGAATGGGGCCAAATTTTAGTGATGCGCCAGCACCGCTGGTTGTGCACACTTAAAAAAGATATACAACAAGTCAGCTACCACATTTATTAGCAACAAGCTGCCTGCCTTGATGCTTCTGTTGGTTCAGAGAACCTTTCTAACGTTGCCACGGCCCGCTAGAGGCCAACCCTTTCTGCGGTTACTGCCTGCACGGACACGGCACGCCGCGCCGTAGCGCTCCCCCGTGTGGAACCCGCCGGCAGGGGCTTGACACCGCACCCTAGCTCCCCAGTACGGTGGGTCTCTCGAGTCGTTTCACGATCAGGCATTCGTCGGCACAGACCAGCCGAACGATCGGGTCCGTGAGGTCGTCAATTCTCAAAACTTGCTAAGAGAAGCGGATCTTTCAAAAGCATTGCTCCTCTTCGAGCTCGGGCACTTCGACCCCTCACTCTTCCACAATTAAATTGTGGACGGAGATAACCCGCTCCGCTCTCTTCCACAAGTCCCCTGCGGGGGGATGCATGGTACAGGGGGAGCTGTACTGCTAACGATGCCCTTGGGATACCGGGCGCCCTCCCATTGTATTAAGCCTTCGACCGGCATGCGAGGCTCTGCCGGGAGCGACCTCTTATTTCCCTAGCTGCTCGTGGGAACAACATGCAGAACACAGTAAAAAAAACAAACAAACAGAAATGAAAAAAAAGTGACTGTGGCTTCCGAAGCCGCAGATGAAGTCCCTGGTACCTCAACGGGAGCGAGGCCTCAGAAACCTGCTCTCAACGGGGCTGCCAGAAAAAGGCTTCAAAAACTGCTCAAAGGGGGCATGGCATTTGAGGAAACCCGCGACCTTTGTGTAAAACCGATCGCGGAAAATACGGGCGTGAAATAAATCCCGCTATTAAACGGGTCAGGTCGGAGGAGCAATCCCCACAGGACCGTCCCAGGAAGTATCCTAGAAGTCAAGGCCCTGCCGACAGGCCCTCTTTCCGGGATGTTCTTGGATCGGTGAAAATAGGGATCCGTAATAAGGTCCCTATGACAGGTGTGCAGCTCGGAGTCTTGCAAAAGGCTATCATCAGGGTAGTTTCTGAGACCCAAGCTGAAGGAGCCAGACCAAGATTTCTGGGATGCGCATATAAAACGGGATGGCTGCTACTGACCTGCGCGGACGATGAAAGCCGCGCATGGGTGACTGGTAACATCGAAGAGGTCAAGGTTTGGGAAGGATCGAAACTCGCGGTAATGGGGGAGGATGAGTTACCGAAGCCTAAAGTCGGTGTCGTGTGGATACAGGGGGCTGATATACAACCCCCAACAGACATAACTCTGACCCTTGCCATCGATGACGTCTCGTTTGAGGCTCTGCAGGGAATCGACTGCAGGCCCTTCCTCGACTTTGGGCAGGTCTTGATCCGAATCAAGAAACTCGCCAAGAAATCGACCCAGGAGATGGGGAAAGTGGCGGGTGCGATGGCGGTGGCTGGGGGTGCGGCCTCCTCAACTGCCTCGCAGGTGCCCAGTGAGCAATCTAATGCCGCTGAATCACCTGTGGAGGCGGAGATGGAGGTTGACTCTCAGCCAACCGCGGCCGAACCGCAAGTGAAACCCCCAACCCAGACGGCGAAACAAATTGAGAAGATGGCGTCTAACAACAACCTCTCCAAAGAGACAGCACCCTCCAAAAATGGATAGGACCACACTCAAAGTGGTACAAATAAACCTCCATCATGCCGAGGCTGCTTCAGCAAGCCTATGCAGGAGGTTTTGTAAGGATAGCTTGAGTGTGGGACTTATTCAGGAGCCCTGGATAAACCGAAACAGGATTCAGGGCCTTGGAATCGCCGGTAACATCTTGTATAATACTAGCGGAACCAAACCAAGAGCATGCCTCACATTTAATAAAAATATAAAATTTTTGCCTGTTCCAGAGTTCTGCACGGACGACCTCGTAGCAGACTATATTTCCTTGGAAGGTGGACTAAAGGTAATTGTTGCCTCTGCCTGCCTTCCGGGGGAAACGGATGATCCTTCGATCAGTCTGGAGGAAATCCACAGATTCAGCAGGTGGAACGAAGCCAGACTGATTCTGGGGTGCGACGCCAACGCCCACCATGAAGAATGGGGTAGCACCGATATTAACAGTAGGGGTGAGTACATGCATAACTTTATTATATCTAAAAATTAAAAAATCCTAAATAGGGGTAACAAACCCTTTGTGACCCGTAATAGGCAGGAGGTTTTAGATATAACTCTTTGTACATATAATGTAACGAGCAATATCACTAGGTGGTTTGTATGGGATGAGGAATCGCTGTCTGATCACATGTATATTAGATTCGACATATCCGCAGTTAAAGCAGTTAGGAAACTAGAATACAGAAACCCGCAAAAGACTAACTGGAGTAATTTTAAAAAACAACTCAGTATAGATATATCTCAATTGTCCTCTCCAATAACAACTATTGAGAACATTGATCATGCCACAAATTTACTAACAAAGTTTATTCTAAAAGCGTATGAAAAAAATTGTCCCTTCAAGTCCAAATTAACTAATAGAGACGTCCCGTGGTGGACGCCTGAGTTCGGTAGGATGAGAAAGGAAACTAGGAAACTATTCAATAAAGCGAAAACCACTAATGATTGGGAAGCTCATCCAAAAGCTCTAACCAATTATAACAAACAGCTAAAAAAATAAAAAATCAATCCTGGCGGTACCTATGCGGCGAAATAAATAACACCGCACAAGGAGCCAGGATTCATAAAATTACGACGAAAACACCGTGCAATCCATTAGGGTTACTAAAAAACCCCGAGGGCACATACACGGAAACAGAGAGTAAAACGCTACTTCTGCTAGCAAAAATACACTTTCCAGGATCCTATATTGAGGATGACGTGGCTAACAACAGTAGGTTAAATGATGGCTCTCGAAGACCGTCCAAAGCCGACTGGATGAAGGCCTCTGAAATCTTCAAACCAAATCTTGTGAGATGGGCAGTACGCTCTTTTAAACCTTACAAAAAAGAAGGCGAAGACGGCATCTTCTCAATGCTTTTCAAGCAAAATATAGATTTAATTCTATCTACCGTACTGAGAAGCTTCAGAGCCAGCTATGCCTGGGGATACATACCGGATGGGTGGAGACGGGTGAAGGTGGCCTATATTCCGAAAGTTGGCAATAAAGACAGTGCCGACCCAAAGTCGTATAGGCCAATAAGCCTGACATCGTTTATCCTCAAGACAATGGAGAAGATAATTAACCATTACCTCAGAGAACATTATCTGAAGATACACGATCTACATTGTAATCAACATGCATACCAGAAGAGTAAATCCACTGAAACTGCGTTGATAAGCCTGGTAGATAAACTTGAAAAGGCCGTAGAGGCTAAGGAAATCGCTCTATGTGCCCTTTTAGACATGGTAGGTGCTTTTGAGAACACTTCAACCAAAGTTATCCTGGAAGGACTGACAAGGAAAAGGAGTCGACACGACCTTGATAAATTGGATAAAGCACCTTCTATCAAATAGGAAAGTAATTTCCTGTTTACTAAATACCACACTGGTTATTAAAACTATTAGAGGCTGCCCATAGGGAGGTGTACTATCGCCTCTACTGTGATCAATTGTGGTGGATAGCCTACTAGTAGATTTAAGTAAAGCATACTTTCAAGTACAGGGGTATGCGGACGACATAGTCATCATAACCCGAGGTATCTGCCTAGACACTTTGACAACCAGAATGCAAGCTGCTTTAACATCGTGAGCAAGTGGTGTCAAGAAAATGAACTGTCGGTTAATGCGGTTAAAACAGTAATGGTCCCTTTCACTAAGAAAAAGGAAATGGGGAAATGCAAACTGCCAAAATTAGGTGGCAAAGCAATCCCATTAGCCAAGCAAGGCAAATATCTAGGAATTATACTAGACAGAAGCCTTACCTGGAGCCAACACTTGGATTACACACTGTCAAAAGCGAAAAAAGTCCTTGCGATTACTTCGCGAATGAAAGGTAACAAGTGGGGGTTAAAGCCAAGTATGGCACTGTGGCTTTATGAAGCCATAGTTAGACCTATCATCACATATGCAGCAATTGTTTGGAAAGAAAAAACTCTACAAATTACGTGCATAAAAAACTCACCAGTATCCAAGGACAAGCATGTCATTTGATAACCGGTGCCCTAAGCTCAACTCCGACAATTGCCCTGGAAGCACTTCTAAACATGCCACCTCTCCATTTACATGCGAGAAATGAGGCAAGAAGTGCCATGTATAGAGTGCTAATTGGAGAAAGATCAAATTGGTTATCAACGAGGATTAACAACCTCAAAAGGAAACCTTGCGAAACCCGATTCTGGGAATTCCTACGGATGACACTAAACTCGAACCTGGGGAAGCCAGGCTCTTCAAGGTTGAGTCGCTATCGTGGGTGTCACAGACATCGATAGAGAATTACCTGACAAGGACCTCATTGGTGTGGTACACCGATGGGTCAAAAAATTCGAGCGGTACGGGATACGGCATATTCGGAGACCGTCCGAAAGTAAAGATGTCAGGCAGCCTTGATACAAATGCAAGTATTTTTCAAGCGGAATTAATGGCCGTAAGAGAATGCGTGCAACTTAATTTCGACACAAAGTACAAAAACCATACTATAGTTATCTTAAGAGATAGCCCAAGCGTCCTTAATGGCTCTAGAGGCACTAGAGGTAAACTCCAGACTTTTAAAGACTGCATTTCGCTCTGAACACCCTCGCCCGCAATAACAACAGGGTTGTTTTAAAATGGGTAAAAGGACATGCAGGTAATAAAGGCAATAAAGAAGCCGATAAACTGGCCAAATTAGGTGCCAATAAAAAATGCTGTGGCCCGAAACCGGCCATAGGAATAAATTCCAAAGTAGTGAAAAAACTACTTAGGAACTCAATAATAAAGGATGCTAAGGAAAACTGGGGCATAATAACAAACCCTAGACACTCAAAAGCACTCATAGAAGGCTACAACAGATCGAAAGCCATGGAAATCACCAGCTCAAACAGAAATACAGCAACAGCAGTAACAAGAAGGCTAACAGGACACTGTCGCCTACAAAAGCATGCCCTAAGAATGGGGCTGACAGACACCGCACTCTGTCGCTTCTGTCTAAGTGAAGAGGAAACTCCAGAACACTCATTAACACTCTGCACAGCAACCTGTCAGAAACGTAAATCGATCTTCGAAAAAGACTTCCTTACCGCAGGAGAAATCAACTACTCATTCAGTAGCATTGTAGCATTTATCGACAAGCTGCAGCTGCAGGATGAGCTTTAATTAGCTAGGTTCGCCACAATACGATCCTGTCGATCGGCAGTAGCCAGGCCATGAGGCCTAACCATATTTGAATATATATCTGGCCGACGCGCAGGCAAGAGGCTCTTTTTTGCCATTTACTCCTATGCTGGCATGGCCGAATATAGTCGTCTGACCATCTCCTCCAGAACGATTCGGACATCTGCTATATCCATTGCTATCGGGTGAGCCGGTTTTCGGGTATATGAAGTACCGAGCAAGGAATGCTGCAGATCTATTATCACTGACGACGTCTAGGTGCACAGCTTTTGTTGCCATGCACACGAAAACGGCGATGTAGGCAGAACGAGCCCGTTGACCACGACTCTTTTCCATGCGTACCAACACCGGTCCAGCATAGTCTACACCACATTTAACGAATGGACTTCCGTGACTGGTGATTCGATACTCAGGATGTGAGCCCATCAATTGGTGTGGAAGTTCAGCCTTGATCCTGGCGCAGGGAACACAATGACAAACGGCCGACTTAATCAATTTTCGGCCTTGAATCAACCAATACTTCTCTCTAAGTACACTCAGAGTGAGTGCGATACCTCCATGCAGGGCTTTTCCATATACATGCAGCACACGAAGATGCGCGATTGCGTATGTTTTTATAATCATCGGAAATTTAGCCAACGAATCAAGTTTGCTCAATGATAACCGGCCACCGACTCGTAATAGTCCGTCTTGATCCAGAACCGGATTCAGACGTCGTAGTGGGCTGTTCGAAGGAATAGGATGTTCGTCAGAAAAGTCTCGAAATCCTGCCTGAAGTGGACATTTTTCCTGCAAAAGCTGCAATTCTCGGGGAAATTGGATTATTTGATGACGTCGGATTATACAGTGTTCAGCATTTTCAATTTCCTGTGCATTTGGTGAAACACTTCGGACGTACGATCGTCTTCCCTGTGGTAAGCAGCTCAGAATAATAACTATAACTCAAAGCAAGCGTTTCCACGAAGAAAATCTCACGACGAATGCGAGAGGGTCGTCAACTTCAACTTGAGTTGTGAAGACACTGACGCGAGTTTCCATAATGGCTTGATCTGGCAGAGGGGATGAGACCTTAGGCCAGTTTGAAAGGGGAAGCCCGAGCCACAGTGGTCCCCGCCACCAGAGCTTGCTCGAACAAAGGAGATGAGCCGGCATTCCTGTGGAAGCGAGGTCTGCCGGATTCGAATGCTCATCCGCATGTCTTCAAGGTACTCCGTCTAAGAGGTCATGAATCTCAGAGACTACACAAGTTTTCCAATGCGACGATTATTTCTGGAGCCATGCCAGAACAATAGTCGCATCTGTCCAACAATGGACATCAACAACACCGACAATTTTGAAAGTTTCGAAGTTTCGCTAAGAGATGCGCGAGCAGTAGTGCTCCACAGAGTTCGAGTCGAGGAGTAGTGAGCTTTTTTTCGGGAGCCACACGGGTTTTGCTCGCAACTAAATGAGTAGTAACTCTTCCATCGAGCGTCAATATTGGCACATACGTTACTGCAGTGTAAGCCAGAGAAGAGGCGTCGGATAAACCATACAGCTCTTTCCAAATAGCAGCAGAGGTCTCTGGGATCGGTTCATCCCATCCCTGCTGCAGTCTCGTTAACGACTGCATGAAGATTTTGACAGTGACGACAAGTGGCGCCAGCCATCTAAGTGGATCAAATAACCTAGCGACGAGTCACAGTACAATGCGTTTGAAGAGTTGAAAATGCTCCTCTTGTCAAACTATGAAGCGATACATGGATGACCATTGATGGCTGGAGTGATTTATCCACGACTAATCCGTGATCGGTGAGATCGATGTCATCGAGTAATCGCTAGTAATTGCTTTCCCATTTTCGAATATTGAAGCCACCACGTTTCAGCAGAGCGATAAGCTGATCACGCTGGACATAAGCAGAGAATATGTCATCTTTAACGAACAAACAATCATTTGTGAAACGAGAATCTGTTTTGCGGCGGGAAATCGATGACCGTCATCATCCGCCAATTGCTTCACTACCGGCTGAGCCAAGAATGGAGCGCTTGCCATTCCGTATGTAACTGTTCGTAGATTATATTCATGAAGCTCGTCTGAAGGTGAAGCTCTCCACAGGATGTGTTGGTCGTTCAGGTCTCTTTCAACGATAAGAATCTGCCGGAACATCTTAGCGATATCTCCACAGTGTACGTATCGGTGAAAACGCATCGCGTGAGCAACGTCGCCAGATCCTGCTGTAACTTTGGACCAGCCATCACATGATCAATCAAAGAGGATGAGTTCAACGAAGGTGAGGAAGCATTGAACACTACGCGCACCTTCGTCGTCGTACTAGACTACTTAATGTCTGGATTTTGAGGTAGGTAAAACGCTTGTGTAGATACTGACAATGGGCAAGCATGACGCATATGGTCGAGCTCTTCGTATTCGCGCAGAAAGGCGCTATAGGTGTTTCGATCGTCAGGAGAGCGAAGGAATCTCTTTTTGAGCGCGTCGAATTGTCGCTCGGCACGTAGGCGTGAGTCACCTATTGCAATTGGAGGCGGCTGCTTGAAAGGCAGGCGGACTATATAACGTCCTTGAAGTGTGCGTGAATACGATTTGCGGAAGTGCAATTCGCAACGCACGTCTTCGTCGGAAGGAGGCATGCATGGTTGAACCTCTTCAACTTCCCAGAAGCGGGAAATAGCCTTGGTGAGGTGCGATAATGAATCGATGTGATTTGCATCGATATGATGCACCGTTGGCTCCATGGGCTCTAGGACATTAGAAATCTGCCCGAATAGGGCCCAGCCGAAAACGGTATTTTGAGCCACTGGTTCTCCAATGGCACCTGGCCGTAACCCATCGAGAAGAAGGTAAGGATAACGGTCAGCGCCGATCAACAATTGGATTGTCGTCTGAGACCGCTTCATCCGAAATCTTTAACCCTTTCAAATGCTCGCACTGTGCTGAAGAAACATATGCACGCGGAGTATATGTTGTCAGCGTATCGACAACAAAAGGATCGATATTGAAAATTGGTTCTATATTGTCGACCGGACTGAGCGACATTGGAGCGAAACGAGTGACTTGGCCTATTGTATCCCCTCCAATCATGTTAATCCTCGCCGAAGTAGGAAAAGTTTTCAAATTCAGCGCTTTTACTAACGAATTTGCAACAAAGGAATGAGTGCTGTCGGAATCAAGGAGCGCTCAAACTATAAGGGCTGAATGAGATTTAGAGCTAACACGCAGACGAACTGTCGCGAGTACTACATGAGAATTACAGTCGTCCGTAAAATGATGTGAGTCGACTGTGGACTCCAAATCGGTAGACGGTTATGTAGCATTTTTCGCAATCGGAAAGGGTATGGTTTAATTTTGAATGGACGACTTATGCTGAACCGTACTTGAACTTTGTTTATTATGTAAGAGCGCATGATGCTCTTTATTACAAAACATGCATTTTCGCGAGCTGCCGCATGCCCTGCCGGACTGAAGATGCGTAAGATAATTGAAGCATAATTTAAATTTCTTCGCTGTTTCCCATTGACGAGGTATTGACATAAAAGCAAAACGTTTACATTTGTATACTGCGTGACTTTCTGGGCAAAGAACGCATCTCGATGGCGAAGTGTCAACCTGATGCGTTTGTACGCCTGCTATAGATTTTTCGGAAGTGCGCGTCTTTTCCGACGATGTTCTTGCGGTCTCGAATGCACGTATACGCTTGTTGAGAAATGCAGTCAGCTCCGAAAATTTCGGTAATCCCTGACGCTCCACAACGTCTAATTTCCACGCCTCGCGAGTGTCACGGTTGAGTTTCTGTACTAGCATAAAAACTAATAAATCATACCACTGATCGGCAGGACGTCCCGCAATTTTTAACGCGTCGACAGCATCGTTAACTTGATCGACTAAACGCCTTAAACTCGTCAGAGTTGCTGACTAAATTGATTTAATTGAAAATAAACTCCCGAGATGAGAATTAACTAAATCATATTCATTCGCATAACGTAACTTTAATTTCGACCAAGCCATCTGAAAATTATCACCCGTAACTGGAATATTTCGAATTAATGCGGCCGCTTCGCCATCAAGATACGCTTTGAAATAATGCATACGTTCTAAATCGACATATTTAGTTGAAGAGAATAAAGTTTCAAAGTATTCCGAAAAAAATGGCCACGCTTTGTAAGACTCAGAAAATCGCGATAATTGAATTCTCGGTACCTTTGCGAGACTCTCTCTCGGCGTTTTCTCGCGCGAATGAAGCAAACCGCACAGCTGAACTGCTGCCGTCGACGCATGGTGGTGGCTCGCCGTAACTCCGTAGAAAAGATTTCGCCGCGCCAACGTCATCAAGGTACTGCAACTCGAGCGGTGCAAACTGACGCTCCGAAAAATATTTCGAATAGTGTCCATCATCTTTCGTTGCCATTTGCTCGATGAAAATATGATTGTCACCACACTGTCCCCAAATAGCTTGAATGTATTCCAAACGGCTTTGAACGGTAGCTGGTGTCAAGTCACGTTCGGCTGCATTTATTAATTGAGAACTGACACTTCGAATTGTTGCAAAACGCGTCTCTTGGGCGATTAAATAATCGTCTAAGCTTGACATACTGGCTGTGTCTTGAGAACCAATGGAAGGAGGGGAAAGTATTGTTTTCCGTAACAGATCAGAAGACTCACCAGAGTCGTTATCACTATCTGCCATTCGCCGTCAAATGAATCTAAACATTTATATTTCCATGGGAAAGTCGGAACTTGAATAAACGACGAATGATTTCTATTGTACTCCCACTGCAAGTCGTGCCAGCTGATTGAAAGAGCGAACGACTGCGTATTCACTCGATCTCGGCTCGAAAAGTGTCAAAGTGTCTCATAGGTGATTTGCGAATCCTGCCGGACAGCACAAATTTTTTGAAATGCACATGGGCACTTTCACGTAATTTTGAATCATATTGAACAGTGCATACAATTTCTCTCAGGCTCGAATCTGAGAACCATGTCTGAGCAAGCAGGGGAAACAATTCATCGAGAATTTTTAAAATTTTGGGATAAATACAAAATAAATATGATCGAAGACCCATCATACATTGATCGATTGTCAATGATCGATAATCAAATTTAAATATAATACGATGATTGTACATTAAATAAATCCTAGGATTTATAAAACAATTGCATTTTCAATCATTATTTGATTTTTATTTCATGATACAACAAAAATTTAGCTTTCTCGAAGAGGGGATCAGCTGCGATTTTCTGGGCGACGGGAAAATGATCGCAATGGCCTATAGAATCACCCCCCATTGGCAGTTTTTGTCATAATCTGGTCCTTCAAGCTCAGTTTGAACGGTGTTTAGCGGGACGTCCGCTAAAAATGACGTTTTTAATTTTCCATTTTACGGCGTTCCACTCAGTCGTACCTTAGCCAAACGCCCCCCCCCCCCCCTCAAAGCACTCTTCTTTATCTATTGCTACTTTAGGGGATGGAAACCCCCCTCAAAAAAGATAGCATTTTTGCAAAATCGTTTCACGTGTTTCAGCAATTTTTTAAATTTTCTTTCTTTCAAAAGTTACAAGACCGTTTCCAAACTTTTGGGTCACCCTGTATATATATATATATATATATGTATATATTTATAAATTGGTTGAGGGATTCGTTTGGGGTCAGTTATGTATCAAAAGTGGCTATTATGGAGACATATGGTCTTTTTGGGGACAGTCCCCGGAAATTATAGATAAAATGTGTACACTTTGAAACCATGATACTTCGGGGTCATTTAAATGTATAGATGAATATATGAATATAACACAGATACTAGTTAAGGCAAAACCTAGGTCTGGGCAAGGTTCTGTAGAGGTTGAGTTAGTATAGAATAAGGGTGGTCCGGGAGGCAGCCCCCCTCCCCCCTGGAACTCATTGTTAATTTGAGGACATGTCCTCGAAAGCGCCACTTTGTATAGCTGTCCCCGGAGTGACCCTTACTCGCATATACGTGGTGAGTTTTTTTAAAGTGGGACATAGGGAAACCCGTATGCTTTACCAAAGCGTCCCGATAATCAATGAAAAGACATAAAATTTGCAATAGATTCGATAATGAATCAGTTAAAAAGTGCATAAAACCTAATTTACTAAAAAAAGAAAATACCAGTTTCGAATAAAAATCATTACTTAAATTTATTCTTAAAATTTATTACTTAAACATTCTCTAAGATTATAAGAGCGAGCATGCTTATCAATGCAACGTGAAAACGTATGTAATTATAAAATACATGAAAAAGCATTAAAGAACATATCTAGAAATACCTCTTCAGTATGGTCGTATACCGTTGAAAGTCTTAAGAGAGATAAGTCTCCTGGCGTGGACAAGCACTTTACAGGTTTATGAGCTGATTTTGTCAAAAAATGTGGATGATTTCTTTTACATGTATGTGGATAACTCGGTTCCGCATTCTCTCCCATCAGTTCTTGTCTATAAGCTTTGATCTCCCCATCAGATAGAGTCTTTTGCAAAGGAAAGATTCTTCGATATGGCCTCGTTATTTGATTTATGAGTGTCCGTATATTGGGAGAAACTGGTGCAGGCTTAAAATCTATCAGAATTTCATCATCGTCGATCAAGATACTTCTCCTTTTTCCCTGCGTTTATAAATAGTAAGATATATTTTACATATTAATAATGATTGTAACATTAAGATAATACCTCGCAATGACGTAACAATTTGTATTATTAGAGTATGTTGCCATAGTTTCATATTTTTATTTAACTTATAAACAAATTCTGAAGTTGTGAAGTGAAATTTATATTACTATAAATAATTTAGTAATATAACTCACAATCGTATATCAGTGTTACATATTAAGAGGAGAGATCGCGCCTCACGCTAAGATCTTATACAATTTCGAACCGTATTTACAATATAGACGGGGTATTGCATTCTAATCTGACCACGCAGGTATCTCTGTAAAAACGAATGATATAAAAAATAGTCTGTACAGCAGTTGAAGAATACGGAAGAGTCCCTTTACCTCTTTTTTTGGGCTGCTTGATTAGAGCGATTCGAATCAATTAGCGACTCAAATTACACGTAGAGCAAAATGGTGCGTTTGAGCACCTACGTTGAATTCCGGACATGAGTGAGATGTAAGCGGACTCTAATCAAGCACGCCGAAAAATTAGAGACAACCTTTAAACTATCTTGAAGAGGCAGCATGGCTGTTTTTACAGTTAAATTCAATAATTCATATAAGGGTATTGTCATGACGTTTATTCGACCGTAACTTTGAAAAACCAACTCTTATGTCAATTTTTAAGCATTTCAGCTTGAACCAAGGTCACTGAAGCAAACCTAAAATTCAGCCTTAAAATGACCTCGTAAATGACGTTGAAGGCATTGGATGATCCCAATGTCCCCTTAAACTTTTATAGAGGCCATTTTTATGTAAAAATGAAACCCCCTGTATATAGTGTGGCCGATTTATCTGAAGACATAATAATATCTCGAGAACTATGCGCAGAATTAAAAAGACTGGGGGACAAAAGTTGTTTAACACGAAGGAGGGCGTCAAGTGATAATGAAACTTACCCCTTCCTCCGCGCGCCGCTGGAGGTGGCGTGAAGCAAAAACAATGAAACTTAAATAGAAGCACCCACTTTTTATTGCTGATTTTGATTGTCCAGAAAAAAGTACACCAATTTGATCCACGAGGTTTTGCGTTTTGGTGCACAGGTAGCGATGTAGTCTACAAAATGCAAAAGTCAAAAATCCCGAAAATTCGAAAACTTCTCCAGAATTTACATCTGATAAATCTACCAGGCTGATAAATAATAGTAGACGAATTTTAAAAACACTATTCAATGCCACCTGTTGCGTTATCGAAGCGGCCATTAGGAATACCCACCTAAAACGATAACTATGAAGGAAAGCACTGGTCGCTATCACAAGATACAGTGAATTAATAGTAACTTTTATTGAATCAGTACTACAAAGATAGTCCGATAATCAAAATCGAAGGTCGAGATCGGCGGCGCGGTCGGAGCGCTCTATGTGCGGAATTAAGGACGAACCAGGCAGGATTGAGGACGCATGTGCGAAGACCGAGAGATCGCGCGAATGGCGCGGACTTCGAATGTGACGGGCGGGCTGTCAGTTTGAAATTGACGAATGACATTCAAAAAACTGACAGTTCCATCCACAATTCCGCGTACTGACTGAGGGGGTTGGGTGAACCCAGAGAGAATCAAAGCCTATGAATAGGACTCCCGGGGATGTACTCACTCTCTCTTTTTCCGATAACCAGGACGTGGACACAGCAATCCGGACCTTCATAAATTGGAGCTACGAGGTCGTTGGGACGGGTCCGAAGCTCAAAAAATCTGCGGTGTTCATCGAGAAATTTTGACCAACCCGGTCGAAGTGCCAAGGTGAGCGTGTTCCACTCCCTATATTATACAACAAGGAAAAGATTTAGCCATCCGCTTCTCCCTTTTTTTTGAGACTTTAAAAAGTGCCAAAAGCAGGGACGGCTATCAAGACGAAAGGGTACCCGGGGAAGCGCTCACCCACCAATCCACGATCAACTTCGACCGGCGGACTTTGGACGGTCCTCAGGACAATAAATCACCACGAGGAAGAAGAGAATCGACTACTGGCAGCATCAGCAAAGAAGATAGTGCTCCTTCTCTCCCCCGAAATGCGGTAGAGCGGTATGTGTATTGTATCATATAACTGTTATTTTATCCGCGTAAATTAACCGAATTAGACTTGATTTTTACCCGCGTAAATTAACCGTATTTGACATGAGTTTTATCCGCGTAAATTAACCGTATTTTGACATGATTTTTAGCCACGTAATTTAACCGCATTATATGTTTATGTACTTTTGTTATAAAATTGATGACAATAATGACTTGTGAACTCGTGTTTGTGTAATAATGTTTCTTTTTGCGATATAATGAAATATGAATGTTGATATAATCAGATGTATGCATTTGGGCGACTCCAAGTTTAATTGTATTATAATGGGATAATAAATGTGTCTAATATATAATTTTCCTTCGTTCCATGCAATGACCTATAATTTTATGTGACATGAACAAAATGTATAGACAATAATTAAATAAATTGACACATATATAAATTGACTATTTACACGTTTCAGCACTCACAATTACATTCAATACAACTGAATCTCCGCGACGCACACCAAAGTCCGGTTTTCAATTGAGAGAAAGATTTAATAGAACACACGCGAAGTCTCAGGATCAGACTTGTAAAACTAGGTGCTCGGTTTTCCTGTAAAAACGTAAAACTTCCAAATTTGACGACAGACCATATAAAAAACTCAATCGCGAATGAAGTAACGAACCCACGAGAACTCTCACCCCTCTCTCTCTCAATAGGCACGTTTTCGGTACATACTGACACTCAAAGATAGCGTTACAACCACATATTAACAAGCACTAGACAGTATCAGAATTTATCACTGATAATTTATAGCCGCACAGAGTTACGTCGCTTACGCGTAAGATGTCGTTGTCCTACTATGAACCACAGGTTATCGCAATATGGTAAGATACCGCCGGCCTTGCTTTGCCCGATAATGCAACTAAGATCAACTGGATGGCGATATAATAGTGAACTTATAGACTATCTTATATTAACCGAATAATAAACTAGATTTTCAAAGTTTTATCCAGAGCGAGCGTCGCCCTCGTAAGTTAGTGGCAGAAGTGCGAGCTTACAGAATGGACGTACCAGCTCCGAAGTGGCCGTACGTACAGTAACTATGCGTGTGAGTCCGCCAGTACCTGGGTGGCAGCGTATAATGCACCCGAGGTTCCACTTCGTAGGAGGGAGTTTCTCAGTACCCAGTAAGGTACCCAGTTCTTCAAACGTAGGAGTCCATCCTCTCAGAGTGCGTTTCAAATGGCGCAGAAAACTCTATCGAAAGCTGCTAAAAACGATTCCGAACTATAGGCACTCACCACGTCTAAGTGTATCGCTTTCGTCGCTAGGCACACAAACGCTGTGATATATATGCTGACCGGGACCGAATCCCACGAGCGCCCGCCATTCGCACTAACATTGGACCTGTATAATCAATTCCAGTCTCTGTGAAAAGGCAGCCTGGACCCATGACTCGTTCTGTGGGTAGAGACTCCATCAGCTGAGTAGGAAACGATAGCGCGCATTCTAGCACAATGCACGCGACTTCACGATTTTGCGAGCTTGCAAATCCCAGTACCTTTCATGCCGAGTACAAAGGGTGACTTCGATGCCTCAATGCAAATAGTTCTCTCATGAATGTCAAGAGCGAGTAGATGGATAACTGCGTGAGTTTCAAGGATACACGGAATTTTGGCAGCCGGTTCCTGGTTACTAAGAGATAGACGACCTCCAACTCGCAGCAACCCTTCTTGGGATAGGACTGGGTTAAGGCGGCGGAGGGGACAATTTGAAGCAATTCGAATTTTATAATCGAAATGATAACCTGCTTGGTTTGGGCAGTCATGACGTAAGCGCTGCAATTCGACCGGAAACTGTAATGCCTGGATACCTTTCACTAAGCACCTTTCCGCGAGCTCCAATGCTTCAGCAGATGGTTGAAGAGTGCGTGGAAACGAACGCTGCTTAGCCGGGAACCAGCTCAGAATGAGAGCAAGAACCCGAAGTAAGCGGGTCCAAGAGGAGAATCGCAGAACATACGAATACGGGTCTTCCACGTGCATCTGAAAAACGGTGTCGCTTCCTTCTAAGTCGGCTTCAGCTGGCGTTGATGAGTTTGAAACTGGGCATTCAGTTTCGGGTAGACGAAGCCATGCGGGACCATGCCACCAGAGATCGCTTGTGGCTAAAGCTTATGCCAATAATCCTCGTGATGCGGGATATGCGGTATTAGAAATTCCCGCTACATGTCTCCAGGATACTCCATCCAAGAGAGTATGGATTTCGGAAAGCCTATTCCCGACAAAGGTCTTCCAATGTAAAGATTGTTATGGTAGCCAAAACAACACTATGGAGGGGTCCATCCAGCAGTAAACCTGACAGTATTTGAACTCTTCCATGTCACGAATGCTGGCTAGAAGACGAGTTCGTAAACGCGCTCCGTGTAGCGACGGTAACCTTTTTGAAGGGGCTACTTGGGTTTTGCTCGCCCGTAAGTGGACGCTCACCTCGACTGCAAGTCTCCTTACTTTCACATAAACAACCCCAGCGTAGGCTAGGGAGGACGCGTAACAAAATCCGTGCAACTTATACGGAATCATCTCGCACCGAAACCCAATCCCTCGAGGAATAGATATTGAATTTAGGAAGTGTAGCGAAGCGTAATAGTTTCTCCAGAATTCAGCAACATTCTCTGACAAAGTATCATCCTAGTCCAGCGTCAATTTAGTGAGCGTTTGCATAACGATAAGCACTCGAGAAGGTGAGGCCTTAACACGAACACATGCTGTAGCGAGCAGTACTTGCGCTTGAACGACGGGAGCAGAAAAATGCGTGTCGACAATGAACTCGGTCTGTTTTTCCTCGGATTCGCCAATGTTGCTCTTTTCGGCGATATGTGATTGTTTTTTCCACCGATTAACCGAATCTTGATTATTGACGCAGGTTTAGAATGTAAATGAAAATGATTTTTATTATTACAATAAATGCATCTGCGCAAATTACCGCATGTTTTCCCGGGATGAAGACTCATCAAACAATTACAACAAATATGAAATTTTTTCCGTCCCCAACGTCGCGAAATTGTCATTGTTCGAAATGTATGGTACCGATACAAGGTGTGACTTGCGGGGCACAACACGTATCTCGATGGAGAAGTATCTGAGTGGTGTACTTGCACCTTCGGGGCGATTTTCGAATCGGTATCTATAGATTTCCCTAACGAAATTCCCGCGGCTTCATGTTGCGTGTAAAGTTCAGCAAAATTCGGAATGTCATCCTTTTCCGTAGCTTCAAGCTCCCATGCCTCACGAGTATCATGATCTAATTTCTGAACCGTAAGATAGACTAGTAAGTCATCCCAATAATGCGTGATGTGTTCAACAATTTTTAAGGCATCAACTGCATCAGTGACCTGATCAATTAATTGACGAAGAAGCTTCGGCGATGGCGAAGTCACGATTTTGTCTAAAAACAAACTCGCCAGGTGTGAATTTAAAAGATCCCGTTTGTTCGAATATCGTTTCTTTAATTTATTTCACGCAACATTGAAACTGTCGGAAGTAATCGGTATATTACGCAATAACGCGGCGGCTTCACCATCGAGACACGCTTTCAAATAATACATACGTTCGAGATCCGTATGTTGACAAGAAATTATTAGCGTTTGAAAATAATCCGCGAAAGTGCACTCTTTATAAGTGTCCGAAAATCGCGGTAACCGAATACGTATTACCTTTAAAAAACTATGTTCTCGCGAAGCTGCGCCATCCTTTTCAAAAGACGCCACCGGAATCGGTGCTGTTAGAGCGCTGCCACTTAAAGAAGGTCCGGGTTTCTCCGAAAACCGATGCTTTCGCTTGGCCGATGGCATCCAGAACTTGTAACTCCAAAGTTGCATATTGGCCTTCCTTGAAATAGGGTAAACAGGAACGGTCCTCCTTAGACGCCGATTGCCTAGCCAGCATTTGGGCATCGTTGTAATGTTCCCACAAATGCTGCCCATATTCCATGCGACTAATCATAGTAGCTGAAGTCAACTGAAGACGTTCAAATATTCTTTGAGTTCCGCCATGACTCTGAAATACGACTGTGGACTTGTATTGGCCAACGGATCAATAACTGTCCTCAGCCAAGGATCAGTGGAATTTTGCAAGTCCGAAGAACTATCGGACATTAGATGCACAAATTAAAAAAATGCACCTTTCCTTCCGCAAATCAAACCGCAAAAAATTTCGAATATTTTTCACTGCTAGACGCGGTGTCTGACTAAGAACGCGGGAAGTCGGCATTCGCGGCTGTGACTACTTGCAGGAGAAGGGTGCCCCTCCCCTCTTCTCCCACTTATGTCCCTTCTGGAACCGAAGTCGAGGAGCGTGTTGATTTCCCAAGACCGACTCAAAGCCTATAATATACAAACGTAGATGGCGCTGTCGTCAACTGCTAATTATGCCTTTTATCCCCGTCATGTGATCATGTATGAACTGCGCTATGAATCCATGAGTTTGTGCAGCGTCCCATGGTTGTAACGATATTATCTTTCGTCAACACACACACACAAGAATACAAACACATAATCATGGAAATCAAATCATCCGTTGTTTTCTTTTCCATGCATTTTATAATTAGAATAAACAAAAGAAAACGATATAAATAAATGTTTATATTCTCAAGTCGAATATTACAATAAAACTGTATTTATTATCGACGACGCTATCGTAAAAACTTAATGTCCGTAAAAAATTTAGAGTTAACGTTCCCGCAAGGTATCTTCGTTCGAAGTGTTTTTCCTTGAAGAGGTTACGGCGGCCGAGAGAGAGAAAATAATGATCTTTTCTTCTTATATTAGTAATGATTTGAAAATACCAGAACTTTTCAGTAAAATTATTCAGCAAAACACGTCTGTTTCAAAATACGAAAAACATAAGGGGAAACCGTTGAATTTATTGACCCGTGAGAATTCGACCGAAAATTCAATAAATTACTTTTCGGTACACTTATCTTTGCGAACAAAATGTTCGGTGTCAGGCGAAATGGCGGCCAGCTTCTCGATCTCGCAGTCCTCACCAGGTGGATTGGCGTCATACAAAAGGGCGGTATAACCTTCGTTTCGGTGAAGTCTATCTTGAGTATGGCTTTCTGTTTTTCAGAACGTGTCCTCTTTCAAGGAAGCACAAACTCAAAAAGGACTATTTAAATGGCTGCAGGAATAACTGCGCGTTCCTTTGTCTGACGAAACTGAAAATTGAAATATTGAAAACAACCGACGCGACGTGTTTTCTCCACGGGTGAAGGAACGGGTCTAACTCGCCCTAACTTCCCCTCTTATCTTTGGCCCCCTTTCAATCGTCAAGTTCCCCTCATTTCCGAGCGATGGCGTGAGCATCGTGCAGTACGATGGGCTACTGGTATCGAATACTTCCTTCTCCTTCTTTCTTTCGCAGATCTCGTTCGCATCTTCTCTTTCTATCTCGGTCTCATTTTCTCTCTCTCTTTTTTTTATTGTTTTTCTCTCTCTCTCTCGCTCTTCTAATATTTCTCAGTCTCGTCTTCTCTTTTCACTCACTATTCTAATTTAATACCTTACATGGTCACTGTCCGATGCACCACATAGAAACAGAGTCCCACTTTGTTAGAACTGCACAATCCCAACTCTCGCTACGAGTGCAAAATGCACCACCAACTCAAATGTCCGATAATTCACCAAGCCCTGGTGTTCGCGATCCTAACTGGATCGCCAAAATGTTGCGTTATCGAAGTGGCCATTAGAAATAGCCATCTCCAACGTCAACTATGAAGGAAAGCACAGGTCGCTGTCACAAACCACAGGCGCGGCGTGGTCGTTTTCCGCGTCCGTGTACACTTTTGGTTTCAGGGCCCACAATAACAAATAATAAAATTGAATCTCCGTGGAGCTCACCAGAATCTGGCTTTAAGTTATGAGAAAGGTTCGATAGAATACCCACGAAGTCTCATGATCAGACTTGTAAAACTGGGTGCTCGTTTTTTCTGTAAAAACGTAAAAGCTTCCAAATATGAGGACAGACCTTATGAAAAACTCAAACGTGAATGAAGCAATGAACCCACGAGAACTCTCACCCCTCTCTCTCAACAGTTGGTTCCCGCACCCTGAGGGACATGACAGTAACGAGATGCCGAAGACCTAATGTCGAAGTTCTAATTGAGGATTAATCTTCTTCCGGACGGCTTACGGCTGGCTTATGACTGCTTACGGCAAGCTTACAACCGCTCGTGACCGTTTTATGACCGACATTAAGAGCTGTTACGACCAACTTACGACAGCTTTGAATATTTGAATACCGAAAATTATGACAATATATATTATAGTCCCGACTCCCCTGACCTCAGTAATCAGTCCCTGTCATCGCTAAATGCAACTATGATTTGCGCCGTTAAATATTTAAAAATATCAAACTGTTCAATTTGTCAGAAGGATATAAGATTGATAGTAGGGCATCACTTTGAAAACTTGAAATTATTCCTCCTAACACACCGAGGAGGGGGGGGGGGGGGTAAAAGTATGGGCATTACATATCATTTTTAAAACTATGAAATACATTTACTTTACTTTCTTTGATCTTATACGAATTCTAATGACATCTTCACGTTGTAACGATATTTTACACATGTTCATTTTTATCATCAAACCAAAACACAAAAACTGGTTGATCAAATTGGTGTACTTTTTTCTAGAGAATCAAATTTTGCAATAAAAAATGAGTGTTCCTATTTAAGATTATAACATATACTTAAATTTTGATTTGGCCCACGTGAACAGGGAAAGCGAATTTAATATAGCATTGTTCGATTCTGCCTGTAAACTATAGCGTTTCGCTTCGCTTTTTAGACATGCCCCAAGTCCATCGCAAGCCCATTTGCCATGCGCCGGTGCATGGCAATGCCATTCAGCATCAATACCAGAGTCAAGATTGTGATTCATCAGATATGTTCTTTGAGTCCTGTTCTTAAAGTGTCGTTTAGCACCATCCGGTATGTAATAGATTTTTTTTACTTTTGGGCAACATTTTTTTATTTCTCGTACCCTCTGTTGCATTAAATAGACTGCAGCTGCATCGTGACTTGCGCTATCTGAAAGTAAGATGATGTTGTGATGTTTTAATTATTTTTTGTAGCGGTAGTAAAATACAACTGTGAATAGTGTGCATTGGTCGTTGTTGTAATGGAAAGCCTGTGCGGCATTTTGCACAACCTACGCATAATTTTCTGCAAAATCGCATTGAAGTAATACTTCATCGTCACGTAAGTGTTTTTTCTTCTCAGATATAAATTCCGATTGTGATTTCGAAATAAAATTTTGAGGAATAAGCAATTCAAAGCGATCGCATAATTCGTCAACAAAGTCATCTGAAGAAAGACATTCTTGCTTCAGAGTACATCGATCGGTAGAATCCCAAGTGTTGATTATTACTTACTGTATGTTTTTTTTCTTCTAGTAAACCCAAAACGAAATCTGAAAACTTCTTTATAGCAGGACAATTCTCGCATTGAAGAAAAGAACAAGTAGATTTTAAATTGTTACAGAGAATAAATATGATACAATCTTTATAGTCATTTAACTGAATTTTTCGCTCTCATATCCAAAATTTGTCCCGAGACGAATCGTGTTTTGGATATTCCGTTTCGCAGCATCGGAGCTGCAGATCTTTTCAGATCTTCGCGCACTGAGCGTATATTTTCTAATAAATTATTATTTAATAAGTTTATAACTATAAATTCGATGGAACTCCTCCATACTGCGGTTCGAAGAAGTACCCGCCGCGAGTTGTAGTGAAATTGTGCAATAAATTAATTCTTAATAGTGCAACTTGGATTAACTTGATCTCACCCACGCATTTAATCCTTCATCGCTGTACGATCCTGGGACCACGCTGTCTGCAGCTGCTATGCATTATTATTGTGCATACGGTGAAAGAGAAACATTTGGCGATCCTGCCAGGATAACAGGCATCATCCACATCATCTGGAAATTATCCACATTATTTGGATTATTGGACCTTTGGAGATCATCGAAATCAGCAATTTAGGGGAAGTTGGACTGCACAACTTTCAGTGACTGTACTAGTGCACTTTGAGTGAAAGTGAGTGCTCTAGCGAACATTAAAAAAAACCCATTCATGTAAATTGAGTGCATAAATTTGAATTTATGCAAGCGTGCCGCGCTAATTATATTAAGTAGCTTCGTACTTAAAGCGCGCGCCTTCGGCTGTTGTCGGCCATTTCCGGAGTCGTACGACCCCAAGTATCACGCCGCAGATCATGACGTCACGGTGAGTAAACACCTCTCGGGACGTTTCGGCCTCATCCGGCCATATTCGGACGGTACGAGTTTCTCTCTCTCTCGCACCAGCCATTGCAACTCGAGCTTCGTCCTGCGCGCTTTCGGTCGCCGACGAACGCACACGAAGTCTACCGACTTCACGTGTACGCGCACGAAGTTTGCATTCACTTCGCAGCACTCAGCCAACGCGTATGCACATAAATTGTACTTGCTTGGTACTCTTCATGCTCGAATTGTTGCATTAAATCGAGTTATCGTGTATTAACGCAGTAAAAATGCCACCGAAAACTCGAATTCATTCGGATTCACAAGACGCGTATCACGAATTTGTACAATTGGCAGCTGTACAAAACGATGCGCTCAATGCAGTTAAACGAACTGCTGCATTGCTTCAAAACCCGGAGTTGACCTATGACCAAGCAGTCGCGCGCCGCGACGCCATAGTAAATAAATGGCAACAAATAATGACGAGGCATGAAGAAATGCTGCCATTCCAACAATTGGCCTCATGCGCCACTGAGACTCATTTTTCCGAAGAATTTTTGGCATCAGCTGAGAACATCTACTTCGACACTGTCGCCGGCCTGTCAGCTGTCATTCGACTTACTGCACCACCGACAACTTCGATGAGATCTTCCGACGCTCCAGTCGCATCCACCATCTCATCGAGACCGCAAGTTCCAGCTATTAAACTACCTAGATTTTCCGGTATTTATACAGAATGGGCCGAATTTCGCGATCATTTTACTGCATTATTTTTAAAAGATAATACATTCGATTCCTTTCAAAAGCTTTACTATCTGAAGTCATGCCTCGACGGCGAGGCAGCAAATATTTTGAAAAATTTGTCAATTACTGCACAAAAATTTGAAATAGCGTGGAAATTATTAAAGGATAGATATGAAAATCGAAGAAGACTTTTAAATCTCTATTTGTAGAATTTATTCTCGTTAAAGTCAATCGCTCGTGATAATTCTCCTGTCGACTTAAGGCGATTATTAGATTCGGCCCAAGAATCGATCGATGCGTTAAGCAAGCTGGAACGTCCAGTGGCCGATGACATAGTAGTATTTTTAATAACGCAGAGACTTGACCGAGGAACGCGTGAGGCCTGGGACTTCTCCTTAGAAGAAGACGACTATGCAACTTTAGATCAATTGATTAAGTTTTTAACTACGAAAATACGGTCGTTAGAAGACGCGGCTGGATTTGAAAGGCCAATGAAAACAGGGCAATCGACATCGCGGGTAAAACCAGCCTCAGCCTCCCACGCTCAAGTACTCCACGCCGATACGAATACGCATACACGTACGAAATGTATAGTTTGCAATTCTGCGCATAATTTATTTAAATGTCCGAAATTCGGAAAAATGTCACTTTCCCAACGGTGGGAGATCATAAAAAAACATGCCCTATGCATTAATTGTTTATCAACTTTTCTCAAAGCAAAGCAATGTAAAAGTGAAAAAACATGTATACATTGTTCCGAACGGCACAATTCATTTTTGCATAGTACTAAAACTTCGCAAACCGAGAAGTCGCCGGTTACAACGACTACCGAAGCATCTACCAGTACCATGCAGGACGTAGATTTAGTCCAATCGCTACATTTGAGCACGCCTAGAAATAATTCTCATGGTCTACTGTCCACTGCTTGGATTGTCGTAACCGCAGCTTCAAAACGTACCGTCAAGTTACGCGCGTTGCTTGATCCCGGATCGACTCGCACATTTATTTCGCAAGAAGTCGCTAATGCGTTATGCACTAAAAATTATGACGCAAACATCCAAGTCACGGGGCTTGGTCAGACCGGGAAAGAACGCATAAAAAAGATGATTCCAATTACAATCGTATCTGCGCGTAATGACGGGGTCAGGCTATCAGCTGATGCGCTTGTTATTGACCGCGTGATAGCGTATACGCCAAGATTTGTATGTCCGATTTCGCATTGGAAACATTTGAAAAATCTTGATTTCGCCGATGGTAACCCCTCCCATGACACCAAGATACAAGCACTTATCGGTGCCGACGTGTACCCGTACGCGCTCCGCGGTGGTATCGTGCGCGGAAAACACGATGAGCCGGTTGCGGTGAACACCGTTTTCGGGTGGGTTCTGTCGGGAGTCGGCGTGGGTGGGCATAGTGGACAACCCGATGCGGAGTCTGTACAGATCCATCACGCACATCATGTGCACGAATTTAAAAAATTAAACGCGTCTCTAACCCGATTTTGGGAAGTCGAAGATGTGAAAGCACACGCTGTGTTATCAGATGAAGACCAGCGCTGTGAACATCATTTTGTCAAAACGCATTCGCGCTCGTCTACGGGACAATACGTTGTTTGAATCCCGCTAAGAGACCCGGAGCCAATCGCAATAGGCGATACACGTGGTCGGGCCCAACAATGTCTCCAATCTATGGAACATAGATTCGCTTCGAAACCCTTCGACTGCGAGCGCACATTATTTAGCTCTACGAGTACTTCGGCAACTAGCCGAAGATGAAGGAGCACGGTTCCCTTTAGGGAAACAGGCTCTCTTAAACAATTTCTTTGTCGATGACGCGCTTCTCGGCGCCGACACGGAGGATAATTTAAGAGACATCAGCGATCAATTGAACGGACTGCTTGCCACTGCGCACTTCCGATTACGCAAGTGGGTAAGCAGCTCCGCTACGTTGCTCAATGACATTGATGAAGATGAGCATGGTCTTTCGTGCGATAAGACATTGCAGAACGACGAAAGCATAAAAATATTAGGTATCACGTGGCATCCCACATCAGACGCGTACGTTTATTATTTTAACCTAATGCCACCATCTGAATGGACCAAGCGAACGGTACTCTCACAGATCGCTCGTATGTTCGACCCATTGGGGTGGATCGCCCCAATCGTGGTAGTCGCAAAAATATTTATGCAACGGTTGTGGCAATACGCTGCAGACTGGGATTCGCCACTCCCCATGGAATTAGCTTCTTCCTGGACAATATTTTATGTATAATAAATCTGCAGTCATTATCCAAAATCAACATTCCCCGGTGGATTGGAATGTCACCTTCCGTTAAATGCGAATTGCATGGGTTCTCGGATGCATCCGAAAAGGCCTACGCAGCTGTAGTCTATGTTCGATGCACCGACGACCACGGAATTATTAGAACTTCCTTGCTTACAGCAAAAACACGAGTAGCGCCTCTCAACACCCCGTCTCGAACTTTGCGGAGCAGTGTTATTAGCACGCCTTATCTCTCAGATTAAAACCATAACTGCATTCACAAATAGCGAAATAACTTGCTGGACTGATGCGACGATCGTCCTCGCCTGGCTTCAGAGTTCTCCATCCCAGTGGAAAACTTTCGTGGCCAATCGGGTGTCCGAAATTCATACCTTACTTGATGTCCCATGGCGTCATGTTTGCAGCGCAGATAACCCAGCAGACTTAGCGTCGCGAGGTGTATCAGTCGATGATATCATCACATTAAAGTTATGATGGAATGACCCTGCCTGGCTGTCATTGCCAGGGTCAGAATGGCCGAATCGTTCACTAGAACTCAGCCCTGACGCTCCCTTAGAACGGAAAATTCAAGTTTTACACACGGATATCAGTCCAGCGGCCACGGCAGCTGTCGACGAGGTTTTCAGCATATTCTCTACGTGGACGAATCTATGGCGAGTCATTAGATACTGTTTACAATGGTCTTGGCATTGGAGACGTGACACGTCCGACTCTTCCCCCGTTGAGCAGCTAGAACGCGTCAAGCTTCGCATTTTCGCACTTCTCCAATCAGTACCATTTAAAGAGGAAATAAAATTGCTCTCGCGAAATCCATTGTCACCCGATGGAACCCGCAAGTTGTCTATAGGTCAACGGCTTCCCAAAACAAGCCCGCTCAAAAGGCTCAACCCCTTTTTAGACAAAACGGATTTTTACGCGTTGGAGGTCGTCTGGCACAGACGAACCTCACCTTTTCCGAGAAGTTCCCTGTAATCTTACAGTCAGGTCACGTGTCTCGTCTATTGATCGAACAAGCCCACATCCGGTGTCTCCATGGAGGTATTCTGCTTACGTTAAGCACTGTGCGAGATCAGGTGTGGATCTTACAGGCTCGAAAGACGGTCCGATCGGTTGTTGCACGCTGCGTTCGCTGTGCTCGATATACTCGCGGGAACGCCGTCGCAAGTTATGGGTTCGCTGCCACCGGCTCGCATCGTGCGACCCTCCCGCGCGTTCGCGGAATGTGGCGTGGATTACGCCGGCCCGTTCAAGATGCGCTTGGCGGGCGGGCGCGGGCTTCAATCAGTTCTCGCATACGTTGCAGTTTTTGTATGTATGGCGTCGCGAGCAGTGCATTTGGAAGTAGTATGCGACTACTCTACCGACGCGTTTATCGCGACATTTGAACGATTTTATTCACGACGCGGCTTACCTCATAAAATGTTCAGCAAATGCGGTCCCAATTTTAAGGGCGCCGATAAGGAACTGCAAGCTGCATATCGCGCTGCAATTAACAGTGATAAGTTCCAAACTAGAGTCGCTGAGAACGGTGTTGAATGGCGATTCATCCCTCCTGCTGCTCCTCACTTCGGTGGACTGTGGGAGGCAGGGGTGAAGTCGATGAAACGCCATCTCAAACGAGTGCTTGGAACTCACACCCCTACGTACGAGGAGCTGAACACTCTGCTTTGTAGAATTGAATCGTGTATGAACTCGCGCCCCCTAGCTCCACTTACCGACGACGTCGAAAGTCTCGACGCATTAACACCAGGGCATTTCCTTATCGACGGACCCATATTAGCGCATCCGATTACGCTTACCGTCGATTTTTCACAAGGACGACGGTCGCGTTGGAAGACACTCCAACAAACGCTAGAACACTTCTGGCACGACTGGTCCCGAGACTACATCATGTCATGCCAGCATCGTTCTAAATGGCTAACTCATAAGCCAAACATTAAAAGCGGGCAGGTTGTGCTCGTGAGGGACGATCAGCTTCATCCATCAATGTGGAAGATGGCTCGAGTTGTGAAATGCCATCCGGGTTCTGATGGACTAGTTCGAGCGATCACTATCCGTACCGCTACCAAGATTTTACAAAGACCAATCGTTAAACTCGCATTACTTCCGGTTGATATTGAAGCTGAATCGTGAATCGCAGTAATTTAGTTTAGTTCTTCAGTATCTTTAGTATGTACTGTATTGCGCTACGAATATCGCAAGGCGGGCGGTAATGTTGACATATGTACGAAATTATCGTCGACTGAAAGCGGCTAAAGCGACAATGTAGCGCCATCTCTCGAGTTCGCGCTTGAACTCCAGTCTACGCTATGTAATACTGTACGCACTCAACATTCATATTTTCGCGCCTCGTAACTCTTTAAATTTAATACTTACTTTTTATACTTTATCTGCCGATAAGCGGATCTTACTTCCGTCTTCTCCGAATTCTAGGAACCCGAGTTCCGGAAAAGTAGATTCCGCGTATGGACCTCGCATTAAGAATACCTGTTCTTCGCTCTGATTTCCAAAATTTGTCCCGAGACCAATCGCGTTTTGGATATTCCGTTTCGCAGCATTGGAGCTGCAGATCTTTTCAGATCTTCGCGCACTGAGCGTATATTTTCTAATAAATTAGTATTTAATAAGTTTATAACTATAAATTCGATGGAACTCCTCCATACCGCGGTTCGAAGAAGTAAAGGCCGTGAGTTGTAGTGAAATTGTGCAATAAATTAATTCTTAATAGTGCAATTTGGATTAACTTGATCTCACCTACGCATTTAATCCTTCATCGCTGTACGATCCTGGGACCACGCTGTCTGCAGCTGCTATGCATTATTATTGTGCATACGGTGAAAGAGAAACAGTGTTTGGGTTTAATATTTAGCAAAAAAGGTCTACTTTCGAATGCTGTGTGCATCATTTGAATTTTCAAAATGGCGGACTTAGTTACAGTGCCAAAAGTATTGAAAGTTCTGGAAAAAAATATGTATCGTGTAAGAAAAGTATAATATCCCGAAGGAAAAATCATTTTTTGTCCAAAAAACAACAAGCATATACTCCTGTGCTCTACATCAGGAATGATGGAATTGCAAAAATTCAAAATGGCGGATCCAATATGGTGGACACAAAATTGAAAGTTGATCGGAAGTGCTTGAAACATGTTATTCAGGGGGATTTTGGTTTCGCTTTCTACGAATGTGTCGGATTTTTTTAATTTTAATTGGCAGATGCAATAATGTAATAATAATGGCAATAAAAAAATAAAAAATGAAGCTACGCGATTAACTGTAGGTTATGAAATTTTAGGTTTCGAATCTTGAAAATCTAAGGTCAGATTCGTAATCATCATCCTCCAAAACTACCGTATAACAAGTTTCGAGCAGCTCCGCTAAATTTTCAATATTGTGTCCGCCATATTGGATCCGCCCTTTTGAATGTTTACAATTCCATCATTCCTGATGTTGAGCACAAGAGTATATGTGCGTTTTTTTGGACAAAAAATGATTTTTCCTTCGGGATATTATACTTTTTTTACACGATACATATTTTTTTCCAGAACTTTTAATACTTTTGGCACTGTAACTAAGTCCGTCATTTTGAAAATTCAAATGATGCACACAGCATTCGAAAGTAAACCTTTTTTTCTAAATTTTAAGCCCAAACACAACTTTCTTGGTGCAAACGAATTATGGAGAGGCCAGGTGTCCGAGTTCACAAATTTTGCCCCATATATATACAGGGTGTCCAAAAACTGAGTAACACTATTTCAGCTGTAGATTCTACACGAAATTTTAAGCAGAAAAGTCCTGTACTATTTTTTTCTATCTCTCATAGAATTTGAATGGCGAGCAATTATAGTTGACGAATCAGAGCGCGCGGCGGGCGTGACGCCAGGTACGGCGTGACCGGGCGCGCGCGGGGGCGCTATACTCGGGGCCCCGCCGCCCGCTTACGCGCTCGCCTTTAGGTTGCAAGTTGCAATCTGTATCAGCTGTTTTGTCGATCAGTGCATGCTCGTGATTCCCATCGTGTCGCTTTCGTGTATCCTTATCGCGTTTTTATTTTATCTGTCGGGCTGATTGATTATCATTAAATTCGAGTGTACGAATCCAAGAACACAGCTAACGACAAAAGCAGCTGTTTTGCCGCGTCGTTATCTTCTGAAAATTTCCATCGACGGGAATTCAGTGGTTATAGAACAAAAAGTGTACAAAATTTTTTTGACCCATAAATCTCAGCGTGAAAAAATTTGCTTTTTCGAAAAAATGCTATTATCTTTTTCTAAATTAATTTAAAAATCAGAAAAAATTAGGGTGAACGTAAAAACATATTTTCTAAATAATTATGCACGGATTTTAAAAAATTCCATTCTTTTTAAAAAACATGTTTGGTAAAACAAATTTCTTACGATTTTGATTACATCGCCATTGAATTCCTTGTAAAATATCACTACAGAAATAATTTTTTAGGAATTTTTGAACGACTGCTGTCGTACTGTGTACATTTGAAATAAATAAAACAAACCTGTATAAAATCAATTTAATAATGTATTATTATTTACCACAGAATTACAATTACAAATTAAACTATAAACAAATATTTAATGTTAATAATAACTTATAAAGTTAATATATTAACGTAATTTAAAACTACAAATAAATAAAATGAAATATAAAATAAATAATAAATTTAACAACATAAATATAATTTAAAAAAAGAAGAAGAAGAAATTAGAGCAATTGCTCAAAGTGACCACCGCCCATCTCGATGCACAGTTGAGCACGCCTTATTAAATTTGTCGTGGCTCGCTGCACCGTTTCTGGTGATATTAATTGAACGACATCATTAATTTTCTCCTCCAATTCTTCTATCGAATTACTCGGTTGTCGGTAGACGATTTCCTTTATGTGTCCCCACAGAAAAAAATCCAAAGGATTAAGATCTGGGGAACGTGCTGGCCAGTTAACGGGACCATGCCTACCGATCCAAGAACCAGGGAACTTCGTATTCAGCACATTCCGTGCTGCTCTTGAAGAGTGCGCTGGGGCACCATCGTGCTGGAACCATAGTTCCCTTCGCTTTTGGAGTGCCATATCTTCCAATAATAATGGCAAATCATTGCTCAAGAAATTAGCATAAATTTCCCCATTTAATCTTGATGGGAGCTGGACTGGACCGATCTAGAATTTGAAAAAACCATTCAAGATATTAAATAATATACATTTCGCATACAGATAAGAGTAACGATGATAAAGATTATGTTAAAAATTACCAAAGAATTTTCTGTCATTCCGCACCAATAATTCAATGAAAATTTATGCTGAAATCCTCTTCGAAGTACACATCTACAGTGCGCTGTAGATTTCTACCACATTCTCCATACAAAATAACCATTTCTAAATAGTCTAAATTAGAATAATTATTCATTTTGTTTTATTTTTCGTCCTGAAAGTTTTCAATTACAATTTTTCGTCCAGAAACTGTAATAGAAAATTTTTTGTCCAGGAACTTTTCCAATTTGAACTAAGTACTACATGAGTCAAAAAATGGCCGCCAATTTTGAAGATTTTGAATAGCCGCCTTAATTGATTTGACTCATGTAGTACTTAGTTCAAATTGGAAAAGTTCCTGGACAAAAAATTTTCTATTAAAGTTTCTGGACGAAAAATTGTAATTGAAAACTTTCAGGACGAAAAATCTTCATAATTGGCGGCCATTTTTGAATAACCGCCTTAATTGACTTGATTCATGTAGTACTTAGTTCAAATTGGAAAAGTTCCTGGACAAAAAATTTTCTATTAAAGTTTCTGGACGAAAAATTGTAATTGAAAACTTTCAGGACGAAAAATAAAACAAAATGAATAATTATTCTAATTTAGACTATTTAGAAATGGTTATTTTGTATGGAGAATGTGGTAGAAATCTACAGCGCACTGTAGATGTTTACTCCGAAAGGTTCCCTGACAGAAGACATCCAACAAGAAGGATGATTTTAAATCTGCTATATCGAGCAAGAGAAAATGGTGAACTCACCTTAAATCGAAGTGGCATCGGAGGAGCTCCGAGACGTGTCAGTGTCGATGTCAAGGAAAGAATGCTTGACGTGTTTGAAGAGCAGCCGGAACTAAGTCTGCGAAATGCAGAAAGATTGTATGGCGTTCCTCGAAGCACGATTCATTCCATTCTGCGAGAAAATGGCATGCACCCATACCATTATACTCGGGTTCAAGACCTTCTGCCTGGAGACTACCAGCCGAGAGTCCAGTTTTGTACATGGCTCATCACTGAAAATGAAGGAAATAGGAATTTCCTTAACAATATTTTATTTAGTGATGAGTCAACATTTTCAAGAGATGGGGTTTTCAACATCCATAATTCCCATTTCTGGGGTGAAGAAAATCCTCATGTTGTGTCGCGAAGAGGATTTCAGCATAAATTTTCATTGAATTGTTACGTCCAGACTAGTGATACTTACGTGTATCCCAGGATGGTCGTGGAAAGGGCGAGTCGACCAAAAGGTCGACTTCGGGTAAAGGTGAACGGGGCTGCTGCGCTGAAAATGAAGTGACTAGGAAAAACAAACACAAAAATCTGAACTTGATTTTAAAATAGAATTTATTTAAAAGAAAACCAAATGCAATTACAGTTTATTAATTTAAATTTTTTTTTGGGGGCGAATAATTCCCTTGGTGAGGGTAAGGGGGAAGTCGGGAGAGGAGGATCTAGAGTAGGATCTCGGGGAGGTGCAGTAGGTATATATTCCTGTATTTGAGGAAATTTACGTGGAGGTTTTGGAAGATTTATTTTGGGGGACGAGGGGTATTCGGCGGCGGCTTCCCGGATGGCACGTTCAAGGGCTCGTTTCTTATTTTTATAATAGGTCCGTGGTTTAGTTCGTCCCACTGTAAAGGAAAAGAATTGAATCTTTAGTTATCAGAAACGGTGATTTCAAGGAAGGGATTTAGGACATGGAAAATGTGCTGTTTTGTCTGTGAACAAAACAAAAACAAAAAAAAATAGAAAAATAGAAAGTACAACAAAAAAAAAACGCGGAGGGTTCCTAATTTCCCTACTGATTCGTGTCGCTTATTCGCCTGCCATGGGCTAGCAAAAGAGCGACCTGAATCTCTAAATAAAAAAAAAGTTGTTCCCTACGGTGCTGTCCTCCCTTGTAGTCAAAAAAAAAAAAAATAGAAAGAAGAAATATATATATATTGACGGGAGACTCAGCACTGTCGTCTCAAAAAACAAAATAATAATAAAAAAAAATCAAGGGAGATTAGTGCTGAAGTACTAATCTAACTTTCGTCTCTTTACGGGCGAAGGAATGTGGAGGGTTTGGAAAAAAGGTAATTTTAAGGAAGGAATACTCACTTTTGTTTATCCGACGATAAATCTTGGATGAAGACCACGGGGTGCCAATTAATATTCGACGATGTTCCTCAATCGAAAACCACGAGGGAACAACTGATTAACTGAAGACCTTCAGATATGATTTGTCCCGAGGTGCCGGATGGAAGCCTCCGTTGTGGATCTGTTTTTCCTTTGCCTCGAAAGAAAAGGGTGTTAGGGTAGTTGGGATGTCGAACTCTCGGAACGACTATGGGATGTCGAACACTTAGAACGACTATGGGATGTCGAGAGATGGATAAGGGGAAAAGGACGGAGTGCAGAACACAGAGCACCGAGAGCACTGAGGGCACAGAGGGCAGAGAGCAGAGAGCAAAGAGCGAAGAGCGAAGAGCGAAGAGCGAAGAGAGCGATTGATTATTTGGAGGCGGTATTTATACTAGATGTCCCACCAAGAAAATTTTCGGGTTTTCATAAGTGGGAGAGGTTTCCTATTACGACAGTAGTCGTGAACAAATTTTTTCTATTTTCCGGCGATTTTCAATTGTTGCTATTTACAGTAATTTTGTTGAATTTTTTTTGTTGAATAATTTCGTGATATTATTTTTGTAGTTCATACAAAAATGAACGGAAGTTGTAGGATTTGTAGAACTATTGTTATAAAAAAAAAAAATGATTTTGTAAAATACTAAAAAGTGCAACAATTTTGTTAATTAAAATTTGTTGCTGTAAAACTGTACATTTTTTTGTAGATGTATTTTTGCAATTTTAAATTAGGAATCTTCTACTTTCTCCGTTTATTTATGTATATTTACATGTTTTACAAATATGAACGGTGATGTTCTCTATTTTTTTAAACAAATTGTATTCTAAGCTGTTCTGAAATCTGCTGGTTTCAGTTATATAATTTAGTACTATTTTTAGCGGTAGTTTATACAAAAATGAACGGAAGTTGTAGGATTTATATAGCAATTGTTTTTTTTTTAAAGAATGATTGTTGTAAAATATTAAAAGGTGTAACAAATTTTGTTAATTAAAATTTGTTGATGTAAAAAAATTTGATTGGGTAAAAACGTTTTTGCAATTTTATATTAACAATTTTTCTACTTTTCCGTTCATTTATGTATATTTATTTTTATAGATTCTATGAATATTAACGGTGGTATTTTCTATTTTTTTAAACAAAAAACGGAATCCATATTTGTTTAAGCTGCCTTGGAATTTGTTGGTTCTTTTTATAATAAAAACGGATGGTATTTATTTCTTTTTCTTATTTTTAGAGTTGACGTAAGCGTTGGGTGTGGTCGACTTGTATGTATGTGTGTATGTATGTGATTTTTATTGCTTTTGGGAAATGTCGAAGGACAGTGGGCTTTTTATACGTGTTCTTTTTTTAGAACGTAGCATTTTGAAGTTTCTCTTTGATTTAGGTCATGGAACAGTTTTTAAATAATAATGAATAAAGAAATTGTTTAGATTTTAAAATTATTTATTTCTTAATAGTAAAAAAAAGGAAAATTGTCAGATGCGTATAATTTTTGGATTTGGTTTAATTTTTTATTTGTAGGTAATGCAGGGATTGACTTTGTCCGAGACTTGGAAAGGAAAAGGTGTTTGGTTTACCATCGGATTTTTTTTTTTTGGGTTTGTAGTTCATGGGACTTGAGGGCGTTATAATAGTATTTTCTATGTGGTTTCGGGGATTCCCGTAATTTGTAAATTTGGAAGGTTACGTAGGACGTAACACCCCCCCTCTTAGTCAAAAGTCGGTCCGCTGACTTTGTGGCTATTTATCAATTGTCTCATTTTTTTTTTTGGGCAACTCAAATCATTCTTGGATTCCGTTTTTTATTTCGCTTGTATATGTTCGCATATATATGTATTGCATATGTCTTTCGAAAGTTCTTTTACAGAGTAAAGAAAAGGGCGGCGCAGGTAGTAGCAATTTTCTAGTTGTAATAAAAGTTTGTCTTTACGTCCCTAATGCAACAGCGGAAGTTGGTACTAGAACAGGTTTGGTTGCTTAAACGCTTACAAATAGTAAAAAATTGATTTATGTTATGTGCGGTGTATTTATCTACTATGAATTTTTTTAATATTTGATGTAGCCCGGAATTCGCTGTTTTTACATTTGAGGGCTTGCGAGGTATTCGAGTGAACATTTTCGTAATTATAATAAGAGTGTTCGCAATTTACATATTTTTGTGTTTGATCGGAGGATGCGCAAGTATTATAACATTTGTTTTTATTGCAACAATTTTTTTTGTTTCATAATAATTTGTACTATCCTGAAGATTCGCCAATATTTGCATTGAAATTTTCGTGAGTCTATTAACATTTCGAGTGATTACAATAATTCATACAGGATTGATGATTCGCCAATATTTGCATTGAAATTTTCGTGAGTCTATTAACATTTCGAGTGATTACAATAATTCATACAGGATTGATGATTCGCCAATATTTGGTTACAAAGATTTTCGTTTAATAAATGCTTGAACATTTGCATGAGTATATTAGTGTTTCTAATGTTTACAATAATTCATACTGGATTGATGATTCGGCGATATTTGGTTACAAAAATTTTCCTCTAATAAATACTGAACATTTTCGTGAGTATATTAGTATTTCCAGTGTATACAATAATTCATACAGGATTGATGAAGTTACAAAGATTTTTTTTTCTAATAAATACTTGAACATTTGCGTGAGTATATTAACGTTTCTAGTGTTTACAACAATTTCATACAGGATTGATGATTCGGCGATATTTGGTTATAAAGATTTTCGTAAATATTGTATTTAATTCAAAAATAAATGTTGTATTCAGTATATCGGTTTTTGATTGAAAAATTTAATAGTGTAAAAGTTGTATTCAATAAGCTGTATTATGATTGAAAAAATTGAATGTGTTGTATTATGAAATGAATATTATTTCGGATTGTGGAGAGTTTTGAGTTTTCATTGAATGTGAAAGTTTTCATGTTCCTCTGCACTTCTTGCGGGTGTAATAAAAAAAGGTCGTTACGTGGAATGCAGGATATTTTCCAGATGTGATTTTTCCTTGGCTGGATTCTGTTAGTTCGTGCGTGGATTTTGAGCGAGTCGGATATATTAGTGTTCAGTGCGTGGTGTTGTTAATAAGTGGATTAATTAAATTGGATATTATATGGATACTTTTTGGATATTACATGCTCAAAGGTTAGTGTGTTCTTCTTTTAATTTGGGCAAAAAGAATTAAAAATAATTGTTGCGGATTTAGTTCGTTTCTTGGTATGACAAAGATTTATTCTCCGTCGTATCAGTTAACGAATATGCGCACTACCTTTAAGTAAATTAATTTACTTAAGTAAGGTAATTTTGACCTTTATTGGCTCTGCGCAACGCTTAAAATCTAATGGGTATATTTAGAAAGAACAAAAATAATATGAAAAATTTTTTGTGTTATAAATGTTTATATTTATGAAAAAGGAGAAGTTGTACATTTTGTTAGTGTCTGGTCTCTAGTTCCATTTTCTTCTTCAGCTGGGCTTTTACTTGATGTTGGTACTTTCATATATCTGAATTCTTCTTCTAGTCTGGCAGTAGAATTGTAGCAACCATCGTATTCGGATAAGCTGTATATTGTTTTAAATGATGATGGGCGATGCTGGGAGATAACTGCTATTAGATTCTAATTTTCTTCATGTTTGGTGTTTATCTTTTGTCTGTTTGAAATGGTTTAGGTTTGTCGTATGTGGAGATATTTTCCTCGTCTTCCAGATTGAGTGTAACAGTTTTTTTCTGTTCAAGATGTGCGAACATCGGTTCATATGTCTGTTTTATTTCTTCGTCTTGATTATCTGTATTTTCTGATAATTCCATTTGGTTTGATTTATTTGTTCTATTGTCCGTTATTACTTCGACTGTACTATATTTAATTGAGGTATTCTTCTGTTTTTTCTTCATGAGGTATATTTTTACTCCTAGTATTGTTAATATTAACGTGGCTCCTAAGCTGTAAACGATGATTGTTATCGCTTCGATTTGGTAATTGTTTTTGAGTGAATCTAGATAATCAGGTTTTGAAATGGTGTGATTTACTTGCGCGTTTTTAGGCATTATAGTGTTTTTAAATATTGATGTTGGTGTTGTTGATACGGTAAATACTATCGGAGTTGCTGTGGTAGTAGTTATTGTTGTTGTAGTTGTTTTTGTTGTTGTTGTTGTTGTTGTTGTTGTTGTTGTTGTTGTTGTGAATCGTGTTGCGTCCCAGAATGTAGTTTGAGAATCCTGGCACTCTCCGTATTTTGCAGCGCATATAGTCCCTGTGCTTAATATTATTATATTTTCCTGTAGTGTAGCCACGTATTCTCTCAATGTGATGTGAAGTTCGTGTGTAGCTGTTCTATCAAGTGACCTATTAGTATTACACGTTCCTTGTGTAATTGTATATGCTTTCTTTTTTATGTTTATTTTAAGGTCTTTAATTTCTTTGTTATATACTGTGAGTTTTCCGGTTTTGTGTGCTTTTTTACATTCTTCTGTTGTTATTTTTATATCTTCCAGTCTAATAAACCCGAACCGTTTTCCTGGTTGGTCGCATGCCCGTCTTGTTTGCTTATCCCAAATTTTACAACTTTTGACTTTTATTTCTTCGTCGGCGGTTAAAATACATGGGAGTATTAGCGTTATTATTATTGCAATGATTTTCGTATCCATTTTTAGTGCTGATTTCTTGGTAGTTTCCTGTTAGGGAGAAAAATGGTAATTTATTCGTGATTCTGAGATAAACGTTTCTTATTATTATTATTATTTTTTTAATGCGAAGGCTTTCTTTTCTGTGAAATTTTGTGGACTGATCTTTATTTCTTGAGGTTCTGTGTGGCTATTTTGTAGATTAGGGTATATTTGTTTGTTCGTTTGTCGAATATCTAGTTCTTTGGGTGCTGATGGTTCTGCGTGAACTTCCGATTGCGTTGTATTTGGTGGTGTGATTTGTAGTTCTTGTAATTCTAATTCTGGTACAGCTTGGTAATATTTATTATTATTATCATTATTATTTTTCTTTGATAGATGTAACAGTAGATTTGTTATAGAGTCCCATATTGCTCCAATTAAATAAATTGACCAACCGTATGCTGAATGTAGGGCATATCCATGGACTACGGTGTCTATTATTGCTTTTATTATTTTAATTATAATTATTAATCCCATTATGCCGGCTGTTGTTGTTCCGAAAAGCATAAAATTTCTCCAAATTTTTTCTCCTGCGGATTGTAGAATTTTTGCGAATGTTGTTTCGTCTAATAAATTAGTTATTGATGTACCCTGGTAGTTTGTAGTTTGTCCTGTCATTCCTCTTGCAACTGTGTTTAATACTGCTGGTTTTTCTGCTGGGAACATGATGTGTTCCTTTAATTTTCTAATATCTTCTTGGCTGTAAATTCCATTGATGGCTAAGCTTTCTGGGTTGGTATATGTCCATGTCTGTTTGGTTAGGGGTTTTAGTTGTTCAGGTTTTTTTGCTTCGACTGGGTTAGGTAATAGTTTGTACCATGCATTGTTCACTGAGTACATAGGCGGAATGATACTATTGCAATTTATTTGTGATCCTTTTTTTACTAATATGCGTGTTTTTGGTGTCATAAATAATTCTTTATCTTGATATTTGACTGGTAGATGCGAATAGCACTCGTTTGTTTTTCTTATGCTGACTTCGACGGGAATGCATTTTAAAATGTATGCGACTTCTCCTGCCGCTACTGCCATATAACCTGGTCCTTTCATGATGTTATATGCGAATTCGTCGGGTGCTTGGGTTGCTAGTGATAGAGAGTTTTTTAATACTTGTTTTTCTAATGCACATCTTTGTGATAAGACATCGAAATACAATTGTTTGATTTGATATCTCAAGTGTTTTTCAATGTATACAAATTTGGAGTTTACGTAGGTAAAAATGTCTAGGTTTATTGTTTTCAGAGCCTTTTTCTTAAAGCCTTCGCCGTTTTTTGCTTCTAGTATTACCAGTTTAGGGTGTTCTGTTAATGAAATTTCGTAGCCACATACGGCTTTTCTTCCTTTTCTTGCTAGTGCGAATGTGATTTCATTAGTTGTTAGTGAGTATATTACTGTTTTGTCTTCGTTAAATATTTTGTCTATGGGACCTTCGAATAGAATGTCATATTCATTGTGTCCACAGAAATCTTTTGGTAGGGTTTCCCAGTATGTGCTTCCTCCTTCTAAGTCTAGGCAGCTTTTATCTGTTGCTCGATATGAAATTCCAGATCTTAGGAATATTTTATTCTCGTTGAGGTTGATTCTGGCTTTGTATTTTTGAATTAAGATTTTTACTATTCCTTGGACAACCACGTTACTCCAAGATCCAAATGAATCTGCATATTCTACTCCTTTGCATGAACCATCTGCATCTATTCTTCCTGCTAATGTTAGACTGTGTGATTGGATACGATTCTCTTTTATTCCATCTATAATTGCGTTGCTGACTATTCTTGTTGTTCCTGTTCTATGTATTAAATCGCATTCTTCTCTAGGAACTTCGAGAATGTAATTTGCTAATCCATTCAATACAGCTGAGTTGTGCGAGTGCATGCCACAAAAGTTTATTTCTCTGGTTATTTCTATTTTACATTGTTTTACTTCTATTTCTTCATATTATTTAATTTGTAGTAACTGAGCATGAATTTTTTCTGCATTTATTCGAGTCCTTGGTATATCACATTCTTGGATATCTAGCAGGGATATTGCTGATATATTAGAAGTTCTTCCACCGCAATCGAATGCTATGAACGCTGATGTTTGCGTGGCGATTATTGTCAGTATCAGAATTATATATCTCATGTTTCCTTATTTTTGTAATAGACAGATTGTTCTTAATTCCGATTTTCTTTTATCCAAGAGATGCCTGTAACATTTGCTTTTCTTTTTCTTTTTTTTTTTTACTAGTAATGTATTATGATATCATAGAATTTATTTACTATTGGGAATAGGATAAAGGATATCACCGTTTCAATTGATTGGAATTTTTGAGTATTTTAACCTATTTGAGTGGACAATTTTTTCATCGTTTTTTATTTTTATTCTTACGTTTCCATTTTCGTAGGTTTGTAATATTTCAAAGGGGCCCTGGTATTCGTCATCGAATTTACTGGTTTTATGGTTTTTTTGTAAGAAAACTGCGTCTCCTATTTTTAATGTTATTGGGTTTATGTGTTTATCGTAATATTGTTTTGATTTTAATTTGGCTGTTTTTAGATTTTGTTCCGCATATTTTTGAATATCGTATAATTTCGAGGCTAAGCTGTGTACATAATCACTATAAGTGAGGGGGTCACTGTCATTTACTGGTTTGGATGATGGTAATTTTGCTATCCTACCGAACATTAATTCAAAAGGGGTGTATTTCGTGCCTTCGTGAACGCTAGTATTATATGAAAAATGTCGCTAGTTCTAGCCATTTATCCCAGTCTGTATGTTTTTCCGAAAAATGTTTTATATATTCTTTTATTACATGGTGCGATCGTTCTAAGGATCCATTCGATTGTGGGTGAAATGCTGTGGTTTTTATTTGTTTTATGTTAAATAATTTCGCCATTTTTTTCATTATTTTACTTAGAAAATTTTTGCCTTGGTCTGTTAATATAGTTTTTGGGGTTCCAAATACGCATATAAATCTTCTTACTAAAGCTTCTGCTATGTCTGAAGCTGTTGCTTTTTTTAAAGGTATTGCTATCAAGTATTTTGTAAGATTGTCCTGTATTGTTAATATATTTTCGTAGCCTTCTTCTGTTTTGTTATTTGGGATTACAATGTCCATTGCTATTTTTTCAAGTGCTTGTTTGGGTGTATCTGATATTATCATTGGTTGTTTAGTTTTGCATCGTGTTAGTTTCTTTAATTGACAAGATTTGCAAGTTTGAATAAATTTTTCGATGTCTGATTTCATGTTTTCCCAATAATAATTTTGTTTTATCCTTTTTAGAGTTTTGTTTATTCCTTTATGTCCTCCTATTGGTGTTGAATGCAATTCTTTCATTATTTCTTCTCTATCTATTTTATTTACATATTTTATTTTTCCATTACATATTATTATTTTTGTATTTGAAAGTTTGAATTGTTGTTCTAATATTTGTTTTACGTCTATCCATTCTATGCCAGCTATTTCGCTAGATTTTGAAATACTGAGTGTTTTAATTTGTAGCTTATTTACTTCCTGTTTTAGTGACTTAACGAGTGTTTTTATATTTTCAAGTATTGTTATTTGGCTTTCTCCTACATCTGTAGTTATTGGTAGCGCAAAATTATATTTATTCTTTATCTTCACTACTGAAATTTTGTTTAATTTAATGTTTTCAAACTTGGGTAATTCGTTTCTACTTTTCAATGTTAATGCTCCGTTATCGCAGGGTTGTCCTGATGTAGTTATGAAGTAAACTATATTATCTTTTTGCATATATAAATGGTTTTTTATTTCTATTATGTTTCTGTTGGTGCTTTGTTTGTTACTTTCGGTATCATCATTTTCGTCTATATCGGGGTCTTCTTCGCTTTCTTCATCCGAATTGATAAATGTGTCTTCTTCACTTGAATATCTTTCATAATTTTCATTTTCTGTTTGTGGAGTGACGTCGTCATTATTCAGTGTATGAAAATATGTTCGTGGGTTTTCTTGGATTCGTTTTGAAGGTCGGCCTCTTTTGGGGTTTTCAGATTTCTTTGTTCGTATTTTACGTTTCTCATTATTTATTTGCAATCTTTCTGGCTGTTTTGTATTTCGCGAACTTCTTCTTAGGGTGGGCTCTTCATGTATTTGTGTGGTAAGCATCATTTGGTTGGTTTTTGAAGGTAACTTGAGTGTTTTAATCTTTGATCTTTCTGATGTAATGTTATATTCTGTGTTTTCTATGTCGTTTGGAAACATTCATCGTTTGTATGATTAAGTGTATAGCATTTGGTGCAGAATCGTATTGTTACTGGTAAGTTGTATCGTGGACCTTTATAGTTCATTTTGCTTCCAATGTTTTGAGGTATTTTAATGTTGTATATAGGGTTGTGTAATAATAATGGTTTGTGATTTCTCTGTTTATTTAGTGTTTCTTTACTTTTGACGAATTTTATGGGTTTTGAAATTTGTTCGTTTTTGAATCTCGTTCCAGTAATTGCCATTTCCTCTATATCCTAAACCTCTTTTATCTGTTTGTGCTTTTAATTTAATTGGTTCTTTTATTCCTTGACTATATTTCCCTATTCCAGATCCATTCCATCCCATTTTATCCATCATTCTAGTTATTATGTTACTGGGGTATTGCCTTTGTTTTGTTTCTTCGATTTTTAATATTTCTACCGGGTTTCTAGAGAGTGCGTCTGCATTTACGTTCAATTTTCCGGCTTTGTATTCAACATCGAAATCATATTCAAGAAGGATGTACATCCATTTAGCTACTTTTGAGTTTCGGATCTTTTTTTGTTCTGAATGATTTGAGCGGTTTATGATCTGTTAATATTGTAAAATGTCTCCCGTAAATGTAAGGTCTATAATGCTGTATTGCGTAGTAAATTGCTAAAGCTTCTTTGTCGTATGTCTCATATTTTTTTTCATGTTCATTTAATACTCGTGATGTATACGAGATTGGTCTATCTTTGCCAATTTCTCCTTGGGAAAGTATTGCGCCTATTGCGTATCCGGATGCGTCGGTTGTGATTAGAAAGGGTTCGTCAAAATTTGGGTATTGTAGTATGGGTTGCATTACCCCCCCCCCCACCCCCCCCCCCCCCCACCCCCCCCCCCCCCCACCCCCCCCCCCCCCCACCCCCCCCCCCCCCCACCCCCCCCCCCCCCCACCCCCCCCCCCCCCCACCCCCCCCCCCCCCCACCCCCCCCCCCCCCCACCCCCCCCCCCCCCCACCCCCCCCCCCCCCCACCCCCCCCCCCCCCCACCCCCCCCCCCCCCCACCCCCCCCCCCCCCCACCCCCCCCCCCCCCCACCCCCCCCCCCCCCCACCCCCCCCCCCCCCCACCCCCCCCCCCCCCCACCCCCCCCCCCCCCCACCCCCCCCCCCCCCCACCCCCCCCCCCCCCCACCCCCCCCCCCCCCCACCCCCCCCCCCCCCCACCCCCCCCCCCCCCCACCCCCCCCCCCCCCCACCCCCCCCCCCCCCCACCCCCCCCCCCCCCCACCCCCCCCCCCCCCCACCCCCCCCCCCCCCCACCCCCCCCCCCCCCCACCCCCCCCCCCCCCCACCCCCCCCATTCTATATTAAATAAACTCAATTCAATCATCGTGGTTAACGTATTCAGGTTTAATTATTATATAACAACAATTAATTCTTACAAATCAGAACTTTGTAAAATTGGGTAAAACACCATCTCAATTATTTTATAGATAGATACGAAATTAAAATTCAGAATACATGCCTACAAATTGAATCGGACGTTCGGAAAATGAACTGCAACATGGTTTAGGTTTTCCTGACGAAGTCAAGAGCCCAAATGTTACGGGTTGAGAATCTATAAGCCTTTCTTGCATGAGTTCTCTCTGAGGATAAGGTGATATTGAATTTTCGAATGAAATATCGTATTGTCTCGCAAAACTGACATGTTTGGATTTATGCATTTGCGAGCTTTGGGAAACTAGATTATGTGGAGCCTGGTTAGTCAGAAATATAGATCGAGGTCGAACAATCCTTGTTAGCTGTTTTTCCGAAGGTAAGCAATTGTACCTGAAAAATATTTAAATGAACATGAAAAATATAAATATGTTAACATTAAGATCAAACGTTAATTTTTAATCTTTCTTTAATAAAATCTTTCTCTACATTTTCTTTAATAAGAAAATAAACCATTTTACGCGATATCAATACCAATTTTTCAAAAATATATAACGAAATCCAGGATATTTGCAAATACGCTTAGCTATTTTTGATATATTATATAGTTTTTTTTTGTAAAAAGAACATTTAACTATTCTCGCTATTACTCCGTATAGCTGTTTTCAATTATTGTCACAGTATCTAATTAACGACGTTCCAGCCAAATGTTATCAGTGCCTTAGTATATTAAAAAAAAATAATGACTCGATGTCAAAGCGGCCCAAATTATGGTCTTCTAATTATTTCGAAGTTCGAGTCCTAATCAGGAAATTTCTTTTTTAGTCGTTTTTATTCTATTCATTTCATTTATTTCAACGAATGCAACGAAAAGAAAAGTGTAAATGGCATTCAAATACTGTTTCAATTTCAATAATTTGCTAAATACAATTCAATATTAACGTGTAACATTTTTGTAGAAGTACGGACTAAAAGTTCCTTTTTTTCAGTGCCCATGGATTCGATTGGATGCATATCGAGTTTGAATTCGCAGATTCAGCTTAGGGGTGAAATTTTTCTAGTTCTTTATTATAATAAATATTGCTTTCGAAATCCGAATATTATCGAAAGATAATCTATTAATTTATTCATATAAAAATTATCCCGAATGTGCCGAACATGTGTCATTGTAAGTCGTATCTTAAAATGCGAGATTTTCGCCTTGTAAAGGTAAAAGTTGTATTTTTAATGTTAATAGTAGACATATTATGTTTTTATTAATAAAATGTTTACCGTTTTTGTCATGCAGTTCTGAAGATTACGGCAATTTACGTTGAAACGTCGAAAACCACAAATTAGTGTTTTCATTTTCCTTGATCTATTAATTTAGCAAGATAATCTATTAATTTATTAATATAAAAATTATCATGTGATTATATAAAAAGTTATTTTAACTCTTTCAACTTTGTGACTCTTCATAGCCTCAATTCAAAAAAATGAATATAGTTACTCGATAGTAACGAAATTTGTTACTCAGGGGTTTTTGGGGTTGCTAATTACGAATTCAAGCTTGAAATTTCAAAATTCACGATGGCGGATTCACATTCGCAAACAGCAACCTCGAAACCCCCCGAGTAACAAATTTCATCACAATCAAGTAATTTTTTTCATTTTCGGCCACCATATTGGATTCGCCATTTTGAATTTGCAAATTGTGAGTTCAAATTCGTAATCAGCGACCTCGAAAACCCTTCAGTACGGGTTGGAGTCGAAATGGCGATAAAAAAAATTCCTGCCATTCTGGGCACTTTTTGTAAAATTTTCTGTGCCAACGAAGGGGTTAAAGGTTAAGATATGCGATGTTGCAATTTTTTAATTTTCACGCTATCTATCGGTCAAATGAAAAATCTGAAGTGACAATTTGATTCAGCGTAAAAATTAGTTAATCAAACGAACTTACCTAAGTGAAGTTCGATTAAAATTGTATAAGCGCCTTTCCTGAGATGATCACTTGCAGTAGAGCGCATTGCGCCGACCAAACCACAATGTTTAAAGAGAAGAATATTGATTGTAAAAATAAACATCTGACTGTCATACATGATATCTGTCATCCGCTGACATCTTCACTTGTTTAAAGTATTGTTAAAGTTGTAACTTATTTGGGTGATAAGATAATAGATTTACAGGGATGGGTGGGACCATATCATCTCAGAAAAGGCGCTTATACAATTTTAATCGAACTTCACTTAGGTAAGTTCGTTTGATTAACTAATTGTATTACGCGCCTTTCCTGAGATGATTACTTGTAGATGTTTAAAGATCTTACAACTTTTATTGTGTTTTTCCAAGTGTTTAAATTAATATATTTAATAACTAATAAAAATCTTAAATTTTAACATTACTCGGTACTTCAACTATTAAGTATTCTTTCCGCGAATACATTCTGTATTTCGAGAGGACGATTATAAAATTTTTGGAATATTGTTGATGTCTTGGCCCATCCTGCTGTTTTGCGAATTTCTTCCACACTAACACCTAATCTTTGTGCAGCAGATGTAGATGCGTGACGAACACTGTGAGCTCCAAATTTTGAAATATCAATTCCACTCTTCATCATAACTTCTCGAAACCACCTCGTAATTGTTTGTTTCGTTGCCTTTTTATGGGGTTTCTTGAAACATAAAAATAATTTCGATTCTCCATTTCTTATTTCTTCTGTTCTACTTAAGTATTCTTTTAAAACAGTAGCAACACATAATTTTTCATTTTTTCTATAAAACGGAAGCCGTAAAATGGAAAGTATTCTAGTAATATTGGACGTCTTAATTTTGTCAGTGACAATTATTTTTGCTCCATCTTCATCGTAAGTAATATTTGACACATCAATCAGCGAAAATGTCTGCATTCTGTGAGCAGTAACGATTGCCAGTAATGCAATTAATTTCAATGATAAGGCTTTTAAATCTAAATCATGAAGTGGATACAACGTCTCAACAAATTTAAAAATATTTTTCGGATCTCAAGTGAACTGGTATTTGGGATCATTTGGACGCAAGTTTGACAATCCTTTGAAGAAACGTTTCATACGTCCATCTTGAGCAATATCTTTTTGGGAGATTAAAGCAATAGCGGATCTTGCTGAATTTAAACTACCGTATTTTTTGCCATTTTGATATTGTTGCGTTAAGTAGTCAATAATTTGAGGTATTGAAGCATCATAAGGATTAATCGATTTTTCAGAGCAGTAACCAAACCAGAATTTTAAATCAGAGTGATATTGTTTAATCGTGCCGACACTCAACGATGAAATAATTATATCAGAAGCAACTTCAGAAATCCCTTTCATTTTATATGCTTCGCGGATACTCTCCCGGCAATTAATGAAAGTGAACTTTGGAGGGGGTGTGGCGACCTGTCAACGTTAAGAATTAAATCATTACTAGGTTTGAATTTGATAAAATTTCCTTCCAATAAATTACAGAAAAGAGGGTACCATGGCTGCCCTGGCCAATCAGGTACAACTATGATCCCTTTGCAGTTTTCCTTTTGAATTTTTCTCAATGCATTAAGTATAAGAGAAAATGGCGGAAAGGCATAAAAATAATAATTTGTCCATTTTATCGTAAATGCATCTACTGCTACTGAATCGGGATCTTGATGCCATGAAACGTACCTTGTACATTTTGCATTGATTCGACTGGCAAAAAGATCTATATTAGGCGATCCAAATGTTTTTACTATGTATGAAAATGCTACATTATTTAATTTAAATTCTGATTCCTCTTTTCTAGATTCTGAATCCGCTATTTTATTATCACTCGAAGAAATATATGATGCAAATAGCCATATATTTCGTTCCTCGCACCATTGCCAGATCTCTCTAGATAATGCATTTAATTTTCTGAACTTAACACAACCCATTCTATTTATTTGTGAAATTGCAGTTGTGTTATCGATTCGAAGGAGTATCTGAGAATTTTGAATTTTATCAGCAAAACATTTTAATCCAAAAAACGCAGCTCTCATTTCTAGTAAGTTAATATGCGATTTTCTTTCTTCAACTGACCAATTTCCGTGGGATTTTATTCCATTACATTCTATGCCCCAACCAGTTCGAGATGCATCAGAGGTAATTGTCGTATTGTAAAAATCATATCTAATGGGATTAAAACTATCTTTTAAGTGATTTATCCACCATTGAAAATCTTGTATAATTTCTGTAGGAACTAGCATCTTTTTGTTGTAATTACCGTCGGATTTATGTAAAGCGAGAAATTTCGTTCGTTCAAACTTTTTAGTGTAAAGCCAACCGTATTTAACTGCAGGACATGATGAAACTACACACCCTACAATCTTTGAAAAGTGTCTAATGGTGCATGATTTAATTGTGATAAAGAATTTTAATTTTTGTATTAAATTGTTAATTTTTTCTTCCGGTAATCTAAGTTGCATTTTTGATGAATCGAAAACAAACCCTAGGAAAGTACACGTTCGTTTAGGAATAATTTGGCGTTTATGGTAATTTATCGTGAATCCTATATTTTCCAAAACATTAATCGTCGTATTTATATTACGTACACATTCGTTCCAGTTTTGACTAATTAGTAAGATATCGTCAAGATAAATTACAGAAGAAAAACCTAGCTGTCTTAAATATGCAATAACTGGTTTCATAAGTTTTGTAAATACAAATGGTGCAGTTGATAACCCAAAGGGTAAACAAGTATATTCAAAAAATTGGCCGTTAAATATAAATCTAAGAAATTGTCCGAAAAAACAATTTATGAAATTATCAATCGATTTTACTTTCATTCCTTTTCTGGTAATCTCTTCCCATCTGACTGCAAAATCATTTTGAATCGATTCCGACCAAATTTTTTCTTCACAGGTTATAGTACCAATTGCTTCTAGAGCCTGTTGACATAATGATGAAACCCTATCACTTTTTGATTGACCGGCATTATTTTCCTCGGTGTTATCTTCCACTTCAGACGAATGAGAAATTTCGCTGCTTCGTCTTGTTAAATTGACATCATCAATGCGATTATCATTGCTAACCTCTGGGTTGCTGTCAGTTTCCTCGCCTATAAAATTCATGTCTAGCATAACCTTCTTTTTAAGGTATAACGAGTAGATGAAAAAAAATTAATAATATTGCCGATATTTCTGTCAAAAGAATTTTTCTCTATTACTCTTATTAATAATAGAGACATTTTTCAAGCATTTGGTTAACTACACCTTTGTAGATTTCTTTGAGAACCTTGACAAGATTAAAAATCTCCCTCCGCCTTTTGCGAGAGTCTGTCGTTCTCAAGAATAACCATCAATTTGATGTGTATATTAACACTTACCATCATAAATTACGTGACCATATTTGTCCTTCTCATAATCCTGGTAACGACGACGGTGAGAGGAATGAATCTTTCTGTGCTTTGAATGCTTATTCCTCTCTTTTCTTTTTAACTTTCGCTTCAACTTCCTAATTCGGCGATTAATTTTCTCCACCTCGTTGGAGCTCGAAGAATATGTCGCAGACATATTTAGAGAAAAACACAATTAACCAATGTGGCTTGCTTGGCACAAAACGAAAAAGTGAAGATGTCAGCGGATGACAGATATCATGTATGACAGGCAGATGTTTATTTTTACAATCAATATTCTTCTCTTTAAACATTGTGTTTTGGTCGGCGCAATGCGCTCTACTACAAGTGATCATCTCAGGAAAGGCGCGTAATACAATTTTTATATAATGACATATATAACTCATTTTGGCCAAAAAATGAGATAAGTTATGTTAGTTATTAGGCGACGATATTATTCTTTCTTGCAATACCAAGTTTGTCAGTACGGTCGCATTCGTAATGGATGCTTGAATATTCCTAATCAATATGACCTGATTCCATTTTTTGAAGTTATGAATGGCATAAAATTGCTGCAATATGTGACACACAAGTCAACGTCACTCGTAAACTTGTTGTAAACTTAAAAGCTTTGGGGAATAGTATATCCATTTTGTCTTTGGTTTTGAAGAATATTTTTTACTGAATACATTAGTGAAACTTCAGTCGTTGTTGATAGTACAGTAACTTATTTTGGATCCTACACTGTGATTCATAACATTATATTTTTGTGTTGCTGCTTACGAAACTGAAGTCAATTTTCAAAATGTGAACCCTAAAATCGATTGAACCCAGCATTTCGGGGATATTTGGAGTCGCTGATTATGAAATTGGTGTGCGTTTTGTTTACTGATGTTATACAATAATAATAAGAAGAAGATGAAGAATAATAATAACACTGCAATCACCTACCTCATGGTTTGGGGCGTGGTTGCAGTGGCATTTCACGCTGCTCTGATAGAGATTTGAGCAAAAAATGCTCACCTTTCGTACAGAATGAGCGACATAAGAAACCAATGTTGTTGTTAAAGTTATTATTGAAATAATAATAATAACAATAACATCAACAATAACAAAGGGCCCAAAGGATATGATGCGCAACACAATGCGGTTATGCAAAATGCTTCATCTTAGCCTATCTTCCCTAATGGCCTACTCTCACCTCCACGTGTGCTTATTACAGCCGGTCGGCCCTGGACTCTTAGCAACCTTGCCAGAGATAGGGCTAACCACCCTACTCCCTGCATTTGCGGTTACAAGAAATGCAACGCGCAGGGCAATTGACCATCCGGCTGCTTCGGATGCAGCCCAGTCCCGAGGTGGAGGAGCCGAAACGTGTGTCCTGGGACAACGACCCACGAATGCCCACGGACGATTTCAGTGGACGGAGGATCTCAGGCAAGATCTAATGCGCTGCTACGAGGAGAGCTGTCCATAACAGAGAGGCTACATGGCGCGAATGCATAGTCGGTTTAGAGTTAAGCATCCCGAACTGGCAGATCGCTTTTCTCAACACAACTGAGAGATTATGTGGCCTATCTGAGGCGGATAGGTTTCGTTGTTCCCAGCTGTCAACCGGTACCGGATGTGCGGGCAATAACAACTGAGACGCGGTGCAGGGGGACATGCTCCACATTGTGAAAGCACGACACTCGTGTTTAGGCGAAATCTGACAACAACAATTTGGCCTAAACAACGAGAAATAGACAGAGCAAATAGCCTATTTCTGGATGCTCTTCCAGATGACTGCGATCTATGCCAAATTAAGTGTGCCGTTTACAAGGCTGCGAGTGATCTGGTGACTCCGCGAAATCTGACACAGATATCGGGGAGTCGGCAGATTACAAAACGCATGTCTTAATTGAACGGCAAGATTCGACTGACACGAAAACTCACTTCCCGAATTCAGTGTGTGATCGACTATTTAACATCCGGCCGTTCATTTACTGCTAAAGTCAAGAAGTTCGCACAACAATCCGGACGTACTATCACACACTGAACAAGCTGATGTTGCTCAACATCAAGCAACGTTTGGCGGATAAAATATGGGTTTTGAGGCTGCAAAGACGGGAGGATGGAATTCGACAAAATGCAACATTTTGGTCGAATCCGTCCAACCTATTACAAAATAGTATGGCAGCCTCCCGCGAGTTTCCGTTAATGGCGTCAGTTGAGGAATTCTGGGGGAGTATCTACGAGAAAACATCCAGGCTTAATGCAGACACTCCGGGTATCGAAATCTTTACCGAGTTGTGTGACGAACTCACACAAGAAAGTGAAGATTGCCCACCCGTCAGTACATTAGAGGTGAATAAGGCCATCAAAAGAGATAGGAATTTCTCCTCGCCGGGCTGGGATGGAATTAACAACTATTGGTGGAATAAGTTCACTTCTGTCCAACATCTAGCTCGAATATTCACCTCTTACATAAATGGAAACCAACCCATTCCGCACTGGCTGGTGGAGGGCCGTACGACACTAAACCCAAAGTCGGGCGACTTGTCTGATCCGAGAAACCATAGACCAATTACGTGCCTCAATACGTTATACAAATGGTTCACTAACACTTTGTTGGAACAAAGTTAGAGAAGTTAAAAAGTTTTGAATTAGATCATCGTTTGGAATTAATTTGGGAAAGTTTAAGAAATGATCATGTCAAGATTGTATAGTAGATATGAAGCATGTCAAGATTGCATAGCGATTATGGGATCTCCATCGACCTGTTTTTTGCATTGAATCCAAGATAGCTTATTGACTACCAGAATTTGTTCTCTGGCTTGTTGAAGATATGACGGAAGTAAGTTTTCTTTTCTCTTCGTAACATATTAGTTACACGATTCCGAAGCTGAGTATAATAGAGCACATCTGAATCTTTTTTGGAATGATGAGCTTTTGTCTGCGCATTATTTCGTTTTTTTATCAAAGTTTTCACCGTGTCAGTCACCCTAGGAGCATGCGATTTTGTGAATCTTACAGTTTTTACAGGTATATAATTATCAAAAAGATCCATTATACGATTGGATAAATATGAAACTTTTTCATCAATGTTGCTAAGATTTAGAACTCTGCCCCATGGAATTGTAAGTGCGTAAAACTAAAAAGTGATCCGTAATTCCATGCTCGTTGGATGAGAAGACGTTTACCGGAATGACAGATGGGAAAATAACAATAATATCCAGAAGAGATGACGAGGTTGCAGTCATTCTAGTTGCTGAAGTGATAATTTGCTGTAGTTCGCAAGAACGAGCCCAATCAAGAATCTTAACCACTTCAGTGGTAGCTGTTTAAAAAAAAAAGTGCCAGAAGTGCGGCCCTGTACTTAAGATATCGAAAAACGGTGAAACACGGGTTCCATTTTTTCCTAAAATATATCATTTAACATTTAATTAATCATTTAAAAAATCAAGTAATATTTCACATTTATGTCGGCCATCTTGGATCCACCATTTTGAATTTACAAAATCTGACTTCAAATTCGTAATCAGCGACCCAACAAATTCCCGAGTACCAACTTTCTTCAAAATCAAGTAAATTTTTTACATTTATGTCGGCCATCTTGGAACCGACATTTTGAATTTTCAAAATCTGATTTCAGATTTATAATCAGCGGCTCCGAAAACCCCCGAGAACCCAGTTTCATAAAGTTTGGGTAATTTTTCGCATTTCGGTCGGCCATCTTGGATCCGCCATTTTGAATTTTCAAAATCTAACTTCAGATTCGTAATCAGCGACCCCGAAAACTCCCGAGTAACAATTTTCAGCTGTTTTCCGTATAAAGAAAAATGTGCGCCGCACATTTTAATAAATTTAGCAAATTTACAGCCGCCATATTGGATCTGCCATTTTGAATTTTCCAGTTTTTACGACAGATTCGGATTCAGCGACCCAAAATATCTTGGTATACGAAGTTTCATGCAAATTCATTAAGAACTGTAAAAGTTATTGCAAAATGTACACATATGATCCATTACCACGTTTGTCAATAATTTTTGTTATACATATATATTACGGATTTATTATGGATTAATAAATTAATATTTAAGTCACCTGTGATTACAATTTTGTACTTGGGAAACTAAACTATTATAATTGGAATATAAGTTAGTAAGGCAATCGAGAGAAGTTTAGGAGGGTCTGTATAAAACGCCAACACCAAATTTTAGACCAAAAAAATTTATTATTGCCCAAATCTGTTCTAAACCATTTTCATCGGGAAAAGCCGGGAATTCTGAACAATGAAGGTGACTCTTGATATAAAATACGACTCCGCCGCCTCTTGAATGTTCCCTGTCGGATCTCAAAATTTGATAACTTTCAATTAGAACGACATCATTATTAATAGAGCTGTTAAACCATGATTCCGAAATACACATAATATCGTACTGATTTTGTAATAGAAGATCTCTAATATCTGACAGAAGAGCAGTCAACGAACAAACATTTAAATGTACTATATTTAACTTATTAATATGACGAGTCTGTACATCGATAAACGCATTTGTAGAGTCTGATGAGTTAGGAGTTCAATAGAGAACGTGGTGAAAAATGAATTGCTCTGAACGACGCTCAATTGAATTTACACAGAATGACCGATGTTGATTATACACATAGTCCATAACAGCAGGACATCCGGAACTTTCTGCAGCTTGCAGATAAACACTACTTTTTGAGGTTTCTGGTACATCAAGATTTGCTGGTAGTAGTCATGCGACGATTTTATCCAAATCAGCTTCCGTTCTTATCATTAGCGGTCTCGAGGTAGAACTGTCATCTCGTTGTACAAGAATTTTACCTTCCCTCACCCACACCAACTTAAAATTATGTTCCTTCACTCGAACTTTGGCAAGGTTTAAAAGCTTAAAATCGCTAGGAGATATCCAATCGTTGGCGTAGATCCTTGTCGATGGAAACTCTTGATTGATGTTATAAGTTGATAAGCTTTTCGTAGCTCGAATTTTGAAGTAGAAGTGGTTTCGTTTTACAACAGAGTCAAATTGAATATAAATAATTCTCGATTTCGATGATGACGAATTATTTCTACCTACTCTGTATGCTTTAACAATATCATCATTGCAGATAACTAGCTGCGCTGCCCATGCAATACTGATTACAGTCTCTCGTGTGTCTTCATTTTTTATCTCGGGGAGACCAGAAATCGAATTAATTTTTCTGAGATCCTGTAACGAGATTGCATTCAGCTGTTGTTTCAGTTCACGATTTTCTTCCTTGAGGCGCTCATTATCATTTTCCAGGACCTCCTGCCGGGCACCGCACTCTATGCAATGCTTTTGAAAGTCTTCGCGCAATTTGTTTCGTTCTGCGTAAACGAATTGTTCAAAGCAGTTTGAGTAGCAGTAAAAGCATTGAGGCTCTCAGAGTTCGATTTAATTGCAGCTAAAATATCATGCGCAGAGTTCGATTTAATTGCAGCTAAAATATCATGCGCAGTTGGTTGAGAGTTTGTATTTTCATCATTACAAGTGACAACAGATTTATCGGAGGATGTTGAAGAGGTCCTAGCTCTTTGTTCAGATGATGTCGCATTTGACATTAATTTTCCTTTGTAGGGGACTGTTTGAAAATCAGTGCATTTTAGATGAAAGGCTCTCTTTCATTTCTCACAAAAAATCGGTGTTTTTACCTCTTTACCACATACCCCTTTGCACAACATACTGCTAGATTTATTTTCTGATTTAAATGTAGAAGGATATATATAACTTTATAAATTCTATATGCTGGCGTAAGGTTCTGAAAAAAAGTGATAGTAAACAACTTTAAATGTAAACATACGTGTGCGAGATGGTATGTATGTGTTTTAGCTCATCAAATGCCTGGAGCATGTGTTAGGAATAGAAGTTGTGAGTGCAGAAATTTTGGAGATGCGCGACAGAGTCGTTTAAATAGCTAATTGAATATTGTCGACTCGATGGCGCATCTTGGGCGGGGCGAAGTAGATGCGGTGAACTTGTCTGCTGACAAATATAATAGCAAAATCCTTTAACTCTGAGAGCACTAACACTGAACGATAGGCGAAAAACAGGCAAAGCACAGGCCGTGAATGAGAGACACACATTCACATACAAACACGAGCCACCACTATTTACAAATACTAATATTAATTATGCTTTATCGAAGAAGCAGTTGAGAAATATAAAAACACAAGTAAATATTTCACACTTTTCCATTAGTTATTTTTTCGAAAAAATCGATGAAAGTTCTGGAATGTTGCTAATGCCAATATCACGAAGAGAACACAAATTGCGCGATCTCTTCACAGGGTAACCAAATAGTAATTTTCTCGAACAAAAAGTAAATATTATTAGCGAAAGCCGGGAGCGATGGTTTCTTTTTGAATGCAAAAATTGTACTGCACAATAGTGTGCTGTATACAATAATATGCATAAATATAAACAATATTCTTGAAATACTGGTCGTCAGTTTATGTACAATTATATACAACAGTATAGTGCAATACAAAATAGCGTACTAATGAAATCTTTATGTTACAAAACAATCTTCGTAATCTAAACGTAAAAGTTTACGCAAGAAAACTTACGAAAACCACCGATAGGTGTGATCACGGCTGGCAGAGCTCTTGTTCGTTCTCGATGTAGAAATGGTTTACGGTTTAGAATATAAGGGGTGGGGTTGGAAGCGTTGGTACGTTCTGACACATTGCAATAACTAATTTTGTGATTCTTCTTTATTTAGTTTTCGAGATGGCAGGTAACCGCAATATGAATCGGCAAAACATTTCTGATCCTACACATAACTTAAAATTTGAGGAACATGATGAATACATAGATGTGCTGGTGGTTGCAAGTTCGATTCATTCAGGCGAGACTGATTGTGACTCTGTTTCAGAAAATACTACTTTCGAAGAAGAGGTAACAAATTCAAATTATAAGGAATGGAATGATATCCCGCAAACATTGTACCAAACGATTGAAGACAATTATGTGTAAAATCAGTCGAAGTTGGAACCTAAACATATATTTGAATGGGTAAATGGTGAAATGAAATACGATCGTCAATATAGGAATGAAACCTTTCTTCACATTAATGATCAAAAGAAAATTAGGCTTTCCTCTTCTCGGAACTATTCGAATATTTCTTTTCAATGGATCTGAATGTATACCTACTAGAAGCTACAAGGATGGACGATTGCTCTATTACTTTGTCTGAATTATATTGATTTCTGAGAATAATCATTTTGTCGATTTTTAATGAAAGGAAATCTCAAAGAAATTATTGGTATCAAAGTCGTATTGTGGCTTGTGAGTGTATATCTGAGGATATGCCTCGTCCCAGGTTTGAACACATCAAGTCGAAGCTAAAGATATCTAAGCCTGAAGATTAAAATTCTGACGAGCTTGGCGAGTGAGACGTCCTTTCGAGATTTTCAAAAATAATTTGAGACAGTTGATGAAAAATAAGCCTATGCGTTTTGGAAACCAAATATGAGTACTTTGTAGCTCAGAAGGGTATTTGTTCGATTAGGAAGCTGCGTTGTTGTTGGTATTCTCCAAAACCTACTTTTTTCAGTTGTACCCAGAAAGATAGTAAAATATCATTTGTAATTTTTTTACCAGCCCGGATTTACTGGTGAATCTACAAAAAATGGAATTCGATCAACAGAACCATATAGTGGAATACTAGTAACAAATACCATCAGTGCTAAAGCTCCAAGAGAGACATTTACTGTAATTATATACAGAGTTAAAAGTATTAAAAATTGCCGACATTTACACTCAAAAAACTTATTCAAAACCTCGAAAAGTCTATTTTTTCTTGTCATATTCGTGTTCCTTGACATCAGAACATTGATATACAACCATTTCATAACTTAAATCCCTCTACAAACTTTGCAAAGCGAGTTTAAGTAGGACCGCCATTTTCGATATTTTCGCCGCTTTGGTCACCCACACGCGTGACGCCATCTGGACCGCCTCGCCGCTCAAGTGGTTAACAGGTTTCTGGATATTTCGGCTAATTTTCAATACTTTTACTCTCATACTGGATTCGCCATTTTGAAAACTTATCTGACCTGCAGATTTGTAACGAGCGACTCAAAAAAACCCCGAGTCACAAGTTTCAAACGATTTCATGTAATTTCAAACAATTTGGCCGCCATTTTAAATTTTTGAAAACTGACTTCAAATTCATAATTAGCGACCCAAAAAATCTCCGAGTAGTAAGTTTGAAGCGATTTCAGTCGCATTTTTAGAAATTCATGTGAAGCCATGGGTAAAAAGAAATTTTTTTCTCGAAAATTCTCGTTTTTCTGGAAAAAATTGTTTATAACTTTTTCAACGTTTATTATTAACAAATTTTGACTGCAGATTCTGAAAGAGCGATAAATTTTAGATGTTTTAGTGCTTTTTTCATACGAAACAATAACGTCAATAACGTGCAGGCCCTAATTCCAATATGGCCTTGAATGGTCCAAGAAATAAAAGTCTACGCAGTAAATAATATAACATAAATAGCATTTCATTATCTGAGTGGTAAGGAGCTCAGAATCAAAACCCCCTCCCCCCTCCGAAGCTCTGGCTACTCCTACTATTACCATTGGCAGCATGATGCCTGGAGGGTATCTCTACATATTCCACTCATAACGAAAACGTAGGAGTTTTGTTTTGTTTTGAAGATACGCAAGTTAATTCTTAAATTAAATACCGCAAAAGCATCACATTTTTTCGTTTTGACATCTTTGATAAGTATTAATGGCTAAACAATTGTTTAAATTTCTGGAATTATAAAATATTGATTCAGACCTATCCTTCAGTCTTTTATTTCAATAAAACTTAAAACTACACGTTGAATGACATTTCTTTGCACTAATAATTAAATAAATTTAATGACCGGTATTTGAGCTAAGATTTTGTAGTAAAATTGGAGTTATATTCTAGTAAATCTTCACGAACAAAATAAGCGAAGTAAACTTCTAATTTCAATAGTATAGACGTGAAAATTGACGATCGAGAATAGCGATTATTTCATCCCGTTTAAATCGCTTTTCTAAACGAAATAGTGACTTAGTCGCGATTTGCTTAGACTCACCTAAATCCCGAATTTCTTCCTTGAATGGGAGTCTAACGACATATCTGCCGTCAGATTTGCGATAGTGCGTTTATACAAAATGATTTTCGTTTTGTAGTTCCTCTTCAGAAAGAAATGTTTGGCTAGAAACTTTCTCTATTTCCTAAAATCGCCATAGAGTTTTTATTTTATGGAGGGGATAGAGGTTACATGATGCGAGCATGAAATAGAGGGTATAGCTTTAGACCGTGGAGAAATCGGACCAGATACTACCTCTTCAAAAATCGTGCGCATGGCGACTGGAGAATGAGAAGGGCCGGTGCGAAGGCCCTCTAACAAAATTTCTCCAAACAAATGCGCACCTATTTTCAGTATGCGGAGGGTGTAGGGTCTACGAAGTCGAGATTTCGCAAGTCCTCATACTCGCGATAAAATGCAAAACTTTTTGACGCATATGGCGTGATATTGCGTAAAACAAAGACTTGGGCAGAGGGCAATAACTGTCCCGATATGTTATAAAATGAAATAATCGGGTTTGTAGTACATACCCAAGCGTCACAAAATGGCTGCCGAGATCTCGTGTTCGCCACGTGTGTAGACTCCGCTTTTATGAGCCAAGAAAACCGTGGCCACCACTCGAAGATCACTCCGAAATTGCACTGCAACCTTGTGGGGGAAATGATCTTTGTGTCACCAGCGATTTTACACTCTGTACAATAATAATAATTCTCCACGATCACGATTGACTATCGCGATAGGTAATCAGACAAAAAAGTATAATCGTCGCGAACCGCGATCAAATCGTCGAGGCACCAGGATACGTCCTGCCCATCAGATTGTGAAGCGGCGTGTGTTTTTCCAAAATCGGAAACTGCGCGAACATCGCGCTCCTTTTCACGAACACGGTGGCCAACTTAACAGTATTAGCGCGCGAAAAAAAACGTTGGGCGTGAGTGCCTGTGCATCGCGCGGATCTGGAGAAACGTGTGTCAATGGGCACGAATTAACAATATGCTCAATTTCTATCAGAATAGTTAGAAGCGTCTCTTCTCGCGGCACGTGCTCCTTTAAAATAGCTTTTAAAGATGACTTAACCGTTTGTATTTGCCGCTCCCATGCTCCCCCCCCTCCCATATGGAGACAAGCTGGGGGTATGAAGTGCCACTTGGTCCTAACGTTAGACGCGTATCTTAGCAACATTTCCTTGCCTATTAATAAAATAACTTCTTGCAATATTTCTAACGGTTGTGCGCGACGTGCTGCCATCCTGCGGATTGCTAAAGTGGCCGAATCAGCCGAAAGAGAGGAGGGTAATTCGATGTGAATGGCTCTCACCGTGAGACACGTAAATAATACGCCCCACCGTTTTTCCCGACGTCTGCCGATCTTTACTATCATTGCCCTAAAATAATCGATTCCGCGGTAACTAAATGGGCGCAAGTGATGACCGATTCTCGAATGTGTCAAGTTCGCCATAATTGAGGACCTTGGTTTCGAACGGGTTAATTTCCAAGTTTCACACTTGGCTAACGTTGATCGCAATCCATCCAGTATTTCGGTTATCCAATATTTTATCCTAATCTCGTTCAATACGGTGTCATGACTGCCGTGGTTCAACCTTTCGTGATACTGCCTCACTACAAGTTGCACCTCGGGGTGACCTTCATCCAGGATTATTGGTTCATTTTCGAATTCTTTTATCCCTGTGTCAGGTACGCGACCTGTTACTCCCTAGAACTCACGTGCCGTCTAAGAAAGGTGTAAGCTTTAATATGGAGCTTTGTTTACCATGTAACCTTACCCAACCATATTCGTTGTAACAGTATTTTGGACTTTAGGATTAGTGGCGCTAAGAATCCGAAAGGATAGAAAACGGACATCACCATTCGTATAATCTCTCTCTTCGCTGGCTTACGCCTATTTTCTGGAATGTCCCGAGGTTCTAAGTTATCACTTATATTAAAAAGAAACTTGTCCGTTCCAGTATCCCAGAGACCGAGCACCTGTCTCCCTGTCGGATTGACCGAAAATTCGCAAATCTATTTGCTATTTACTTTTTTCCTCATTCACTCCAGCGCTTATTGTTCGCGCTATATCTGAGTTTACGAGAGTGACAGTCGACCCGTCGCACAGTGGTGACTTTGGGTTAGGAAGGACATTTTTTTATTCTAGAATACTAGGGGGGGTTAAATGTAAACGCATCGTAATAAATTTTTGTTAAAATACTCGTTATAGATTGTACTTCAACGAGTCAAATGGTAAAAGTGAATAACATTCGACATGTATTCTTTACTACAAGTTCGTATTGACCTGTGTCTTTTTTACTTAGAAATTTTTATATGAGACGGGGGGGGGGTTAAGATCGCTGATTACGAATATGACATAGAATAAAAAAATCAAAATGGCGGATCCAATATGGCGGACCTGATCGAAATTATGCAAATCACAATGAAATGAGTATCTGAGGATTTCGGGTTTGCTGATTAAGAAATTGAGGTTATAAATAGGATACTAACAATGTCGAATTAGATATAGGGAACCGATACAAATCATAAAAAATGAACATCTTGGGATTTGTTTTTCTATCTCATGACCTCAATTTTGTAATCAGCGACCGAAAACTCCAAGATACTCATTTTATTATAATTTTAATGTTTTTTTTCCAAATTGTGCGCATTATTGGATCCGCTATTTTTAATTTTCGAATTACGATCTCAATTTCGTAATCAGCAACCCTGAAAACCCCCAGATACTCATTACATTGTGATTTACATAATTTTTTCAAATCAGGTCTGCCATATTGGATCTGCCATTTTAAATTTCCATTTTATGTCCTCATATTCGTAATCAGCGACCTTAAAAACCCCGTATAATAATTTCCAAGTGAAATGGCATTTAGAAAAAAGACACGAGTCAATATAAACTTGTAAGCAAAGAATACATGTCGACAATACACAAACGAATGTTATTCACTTTTACAATTTCATAATTGTTTATTTCGACATTTTTTATTTGAAGTACAATCTATAACGAGTATTTAAAAAAAAATTTGTTATTGTGACGATTCGTTCATATTACGCTTCACTAAGCAAGGCGAACGAGTTTATTTGCGAAATTAAACCAGAGAGTGTCACCGGCACTATTTTTGACATTACTTTCTCCTATTAGTCATAAACTTGACTCCGATCTATCATTATAAGGTACGTAAGCGTTAACATCCTTAACAATTTCATCCGCACCTGCGACCGGTTGCTTACCATGTGAATTCGATTTTTTATTTTTATATTTAATCGGCACAATTTTTTGTTTACCTCGGTGTCACTTCGGATCCTCAAAGTTTCTATGGCGGTATTGCTATTGTGGAGCATTACGTGGTGAAATTTGTTACAGTTATTTAAGGAGCATTTTCGAGCGGTTTGACACGAATCGGCTCGATGTGTTTTCGAAAGACAACTGAAACATCGGTACTCTGCCTTCACCCAATCCCAACAACGGCTTGTTGAAAGTGACAAAAATTCGCGGCAAATAGAAATATCATGGCTATTTCTTAAACAGTAATAATACCTGGTAGCGTCATTTTCCGCTACGCGATTATTCAGGACCGGGGTCATAGAAACGTATGCGAACACGTAAGGCGACCAAGCAGTACGTATTTTTCTTACAAAAAAGTCAGTTTGGTCACTTCACTGAAAATGGCCGGGACGCCGCGGCCGTACCGCACGTACGCCGATCGAAACCTCGACCGTATATCGGAGCCGTAGATATGTAGGAAAAATGTTGGTAACTCCAAAAATAAAGCACTCACGAATGAATTTTATTAATTCTGTAAATTTATAGCGATACAAAGTAAGCGTTTCGAAGGAAAATGTTCCGATTCGCAGGAGTAAATTCACCGAGAGCAGGAATTTACCGAACTCCATACAGGACTAACTCAATTGCAAGGACGAACGAGCGACGGTGCTCCTGCGCGCGCAGACTTCGACACTCACGTGATCGGCAATTAAAAGGGATAGAACCTTCGTACGTTTCTAAGTCTTGTGCATATTTGTTGCATACACCATACCCGCTGGAATTCTAGGTCTACCTAAACGTGGCTCTCTTTCCCGAATGCCGCTGGTTAAATTCGTGCCCACCCGACATGTCAATTCGGCGCGCTTATTCATGAAATTGGAAAGCGCAACTAGTTTCGGTTCGGAAGCGTTGGAAGATTCTAAATGAGATTCGAAAGCTAAAGTTACTGTCGATGGTAATTTTCACATTAGTTCACGAGTAAGTTCATGATTGTTTAAGTAACCTACGTGCTCCATTGACTGCATGTCTTCGCCAGACACAGTAATCTTCGGGAGTTCCGCAATTCCGCCGTTATTTTGCAGACAACCGCGTCTGTATTTCCAAATCGCATTTGCAATAAATCTATAATAACTTTCTAACTACATCCACCGATCATTACACATTCGACTACTTCGCGAGCGTATCCCGTAAAAGCATCGTATATACGCGCCACATTTTCACGGTCAGTAAATCTGCTCGACTTGGAGGAAAGCTCGTACGCCCGTGTAAAACTTAACCACATCACTGGATCGCCGTTGAAACGCGGCAGTAATCCCGCCGCTAGTTTATTTACTATTTGATTCGAACTCGTGTTCGTTGCCGACCACTGCATCGCTGTTGCAATCGTGTTTTCAAAATGTTCCGGGATTCGAAGAATAACACACTCAACCTCAATTGAAGATTCAACTCCGCTTAAACGTTCGGTATGGCCGCGAAGCTCTAATTCCTTTTGTAACCGGGCGGAACTCCGGCTGGCCGACAAAGGCACCAAAATGGCGGACTCGACCGCGTTCGAGCCTTCGAATTCCGCGCAACGCATCGATCTTTTTCGTAACGGATTTCCACCCCTCGCACGGATCGACAAAGGCGCCAAGATGGCGGACTCACTCGCGACCGAAGGTTCTTGATTTATATTGCATGTCGAATTTTCACGGCCCGATCGATTCCTAGCTTCGCTTACCGGTTATGGCGGTTCTCGGCGCCGTTCTCGTCGTCCTCGAGTGGTGTTCTCCGTGAATTGAAACAAAGATGAAACCTGCGCCTGCTCTTCGGAATGATTTTCACCATCCTTCTCTCTCCGGGGTCTTGTCCGCGTACCTCCTTTGTTCGTCGATTGCTTTGTCTTAATGTTCCAGTGCATTTCTTCTTCGCAGGAACTCCCGTTTCCCGCAAGTCTACCGCGTTTTCTACTTTTCTTTGCTTCCATTGTATCGACTTGTCCAAAAACAGAAGTGTTCGTTTAAGACGCGTAAATTTCACCACACAAAAACACAACTAAATGAGGCACAAAGCGCAATTTATCAATGTTCACAAAAGGGGTTCGAAAATAGCTGCGGACACGAATCACTCGCGAAACGCGACACAATTCCGCCCCTTTTTTACCCGTATAGCTACCAGGTTTCGGCACGAAAAATGTCAGTGAAAGGGCGGAAAGGAAATAAAACACGCGTCTCGCATCACTAAAACTATTTCGTTTATTTGCGAAATTCTAACTGGGAGATGGCGATATCCCTTCTCTTCAACGTACGAAACGAGAGTGCCGTGATCAACCTTTGTTCCGTAGCGCACACATCGCAGCGCCCGCGCCGCGATCGCGGCCTCCTCCCTCCACCGCGGCTGGCCACGGTCCCAAATCATCGGCCCTCGCTAGCCGGAGAAGGAGAGAGACCCCGTCAGTCGGGAACATCACTTTCCGAGTACCGAGCGTCGTCATGGGCGATCAAACACAGGGAGATCTTAAGCCAATCTTCGCTCTCTCTCTCTCTCTCTCTCTCTGGTGTAGGGTTTTCTGGTTCCGCATCCAGCGCCTCCCCGGGTGGCGGATTGGGGAAAGCTGATTAGATATATTGGGTACCTGCGAAATAAAATACCCGGGGCGGACCGAAACCAGACGGGCAGTGCGGGCCCGTTAGCATTGGCTAGCAATCGTTCTAGAGGAAGGAAAACCCTGAAGAGAAACACCAAAGGCAAGCACGGCTTACCGCTTTTAATTTATGATTTAAATGTCGGCTGATAAAATCGATGACCTGCGGGGTGAGGCTTTAGCCGAATCCCCCATCGCTTCCGACTGTCAAGCGGCTACGGTCGTGGGGGCAGTGGGCGATGGCCCAAGGATGCAGGAGGGCATCACCGACGTCAGAACATCGAAGAATACAACTGGTGGAGGGATGGTCACAGCCACCACCAGTAGTCATGCGACTGCGACTAACAGAAATCAGAATACTGGTAATAAAGACCAGGAAATCGAGGACCCATTTAAGAGGAGAGACTCCATACACAGAACGCCCCCCCCCCGAAATGTGGGTAGCACAAACTTTCCGACGAAAACTAACTGCGATGTGCAGGAAAAGAGACATCCCATAGAAAAGTGAGCAGAACGAACTCCCTGCCGGAAGTGGTTCCGGAATCGCAGAAAGCGCAAGAAGACCAAAACCAAATAAAATGGAAAAGAACCGATAGCCCTACAGAGCAAGAGAACAAGAAGAACAAGCGCAGCCCAGAAGATCAGGTAAAACAACTTATAAGGGAAATAAATGGAAACGCGCAGGTACTAGCAGACTTAGTAAAGAAGGCGTACAAGCCAAAAGCAGAATACGTGAAATCAGTAGTTCTTTGATATGTCTGACCGAAAAGCTATTTTCAATAGATCCGAGATGAACAAAAACCTTCAGAAGGAAAATTACCTTCTACGTTCCCGGATCTCCATTCTGGATAAACTCCATTCGCGAGATGAGAAGGAGCAACGTCTGCAAATCGAGAACTCTACAGACGAGTCATCTAAACGCAACTATAGGGAAATGATGAGAGAAATCTCATGATTGCGTGATGAAGAAAAAAGTTTACACGAAAAGCTCGTAGCGTCAGAACAGGAGTGCTCCAGACTACGCAATACTAGAATCAATATGGAACCAATGTGCGAGAAATGCCTAGAGACTCGAAGAACCTATAACCGTAGGAGAGAGCTTAAAGTTAACGAGAGTTATGCGAAATTTTGCACCATCACGGAGGATGACTGGAAAGCGGAAGTCATCCCGAGAGCAAAGACTATCTGGGGTAACATCTGGGAAGCGCCGTAGACGCGGGACATCATAATACCTTGCAAAGCCGACATTTCATCTGATGTTAAACAAGTAGATAGAGCCATCAACATCTTTGGCGGTAGACAAGGCCTGCTAACGCAGGGAAGCACGGTTGGGAAAGTGAGGACGATGCAACAAACGAAGAGTATGAAGATGAGTTGTTCGATGCCTTGGCTTCTCTTAAGGGAATCGTTGGAACTGGTAATAATAAGACCATCGCGATGCCGGATTGAAAAGGGGTAACAGGCCTCAAGATCTCATAGATGCTGGAATATTTGTTCGCAGATACGGATGTGCAGGTGGAAGTATGTAAAGCCGAGTCACGCAAGCAAGAGGGTAGCTTACAACATCGGTCTGTCATGAAAATAACTGAGAAGGACATCTCCCGAAAGAGGCGGGATGCACCCATCCCACTCGTGGTCCAGACGAAGGGGAAAAATTATGCAGATGTTTTGAAGCAGGTTAATTTGGCTGTACACCCGCAAAGCTTAGGAGTGGACGTGAACCTAACGAGAAAAACTATTAATGGCGACCTCTTGGTGATGGTCAAAAATGGTATGGAAAAGGCAGAAATCCCGAGGATAGCTTTGGTCGACAAGCTACCGGAGATGCACTCGCGCCTTCCGGTGAAGAAGAAGGTCCTCCATATAAGGAACTTGGATGCAACAACGACTAGTGAAGACATACAGGAGGCTATCTGTGAGGAATTTAAGATAGCCAAAGAGGTTTTTGAGGTCAGGGCGCTCAAGCCGGCGGTCGGAAATCGGAAAAATGTGACGATAGTGTTTAGAGACAAGGAAGCAGACTGGATGATCCAGAAAGGCTCTATAAGAATAGGAGAATGGCTGAAATGTAGGATAGTAGAAAGGAAGAAGGAGGAATGCTGCTATAGATGCTGGGGGTCAGGAAACGAGCAGTCTCAATGTAAAGGTCCCGATAGAAGAAACCTCTGCATGAGGTGTGGAAATGAGAGACACAAGGTCTCAAAATGCGAAAATGACCCATATTGTGTTCGCTGTCGGAAGCGTGGTCACAAATTCCATGACAACCGAGGTCATTCCGCAATGACCAAGGAGAGGACTGGAGAGGGCATAAGCCAAAGTGAAGATTCTCCAGTTAAATGTCGGACGTAGGAGGCCAGCCCACGACCTGCAGTAGCGACTGCCAGAGAAGTAGGGGCAGAGGTGTAGCCAATCAGAAATATGACCAGAGATTTTTCGGGTTGGATCTATGATGATGATATCAGTACAGCCATTAAATGATGGATGGATGGAAAATGGGTCCAAACCTTCCAGTCCTGGGACAAGGGAAAGGGAAAGGGTTCGCATATATAAAAACTCCCTCTTTTATCATCTACAGCTGTTACGCGTCACCCAACCAGGAAATCGGCGAACTGGAGGACAACCTGGATGACATCAGCGACAAGAACGAAACGAGGCAATTATTGTTGAAGACTTTAATGCCAAGTCCCCGCAGTGGGTTATGCAATGCATGGATAAGAGAGGTGAACTGATGGCCGACTGGATTGCGCAATACGATCTATCAGTCAAGAATGAAGGCAGGACACCGATCTATGAACGAGAAGGATATGGATCCATACTCGACCTTAAACTGGCAACCGCGGGAATCGCAGGTGGGACCCAACAGTGGAAAGTTAGCGGAAGAGAATCGCTCAGTGACCAAAATTATATTCTATTTACTGTGGGTGATGCTGTTCAGAGCAGCCTCGGTCAGAGGAGATTATCGGGATGGAATGACAAAAAGATCGACATCGAGGCGCTGGCCACGGCTGTAGAACAAATTGAGATATCCCCCCTCACAATAAGCGCTGGTGGGTTCACGAGAGCCCTGAGAAAGGTGTGCGAGGAGTGCATGCACAGAAAAAGGGCAGTCAAATGGGGGGCACCAGTCTATTGGTGGAGTTCAGAGATTGCAAACCTAGGAACGGAGTGCATTCGAGCGAGAAGAAGATATACGAGGTGTGGAAGAGGAAACGATATAGCATAAAGCGTATTTGGTGGAATATATTGTCAGATCGGAGAAAGGGGCTGGGAAGCGCCATTAAGGTGGCGAAGAGCGAAAGCTGGAAGCTACTGTGCGACGATGTGGACAAAGATGTATGGGGTAAAGGCTATCAGATAGTCAGGAAGAGACTAATAGGGAACCCACCAGGAACCGAAATGTCAATGAAGGCATTGGTGGAGGTCGCGAAACACCTGTTCCCTGAACACGAGGAAGTGGAGTTCCAACGGTATGCTCCGGACTATGTTGTGCCATATACCGTCGATGACCTTAAGGAGGCGTGCAAAAAGCTCAGGAACAAGAAGTCACCAGGGCCTAGCGCTATTCCCACAGAAATTCTGAAAGAAGTGGTACGAGAAGACCGGAGTACGTGCTAGAAGTTTATAACGGTTTAGCGAGAAAGGGCGAGTTCCCGGACATCTGGAATAAAGCAAGACTTGTGCTCCTCAGGAAGGGTTAAAAGCCAGTAGAACAACCAAGCTCGCATAGACCCATCTGTCTCCTCAACGTAGAGGGTAAATTTTTCGAACATCTAATACTCGCGCGACTAAAGCCGAAGCTGGAGCGTACTGGCAGCCTCGCTGATAACCAGCACGGCTTCAGAGAAGAAAGGCAGATGTTAGATGCAATTAGAAGGGTTATGGAGGTTGCAACTTTAATAGCGCTTCGTGGCAGGTTATCCTGAAGACGATCCGGAATCGGGAGATAAATGAGAACCTGGTTACTTTGATAGCCTCCTACTTGTCGAGGAGAACCATCATTCTGGAAGCAGAAGGGTGGTCGGCCACCATAAGAGTGACTAGTGGCGTCCCACAGGGGTCGGTATTGGGCCCTACTCTCTAGAACGTCCAGTAGGACGATTTGTTATGACTAGAAGTCCCGAGTGGGGTAGAAATGGTGGGCTTTGCGGACGATGTCGCGGTCGTCGTCACAGCTAATAGCGAGACCATGCTGATGAATACCGCGAATATCGCCACTCTCAGGATTGGGAGGTGACTGAAGTGCAGAAGATTGGAACTGGCGCCAGAAAAAACAGAGGCTATAATTCTGACCAACAAGAGAAAGTTCGGACAAATCAGTTTTAACATCGAGGGGGTGGAGATAGAGCCAACAAAGGCTGTGAAATACCTGGGAGTCTGGCTGGACCAGAAAATGACCTTCTCCCGCCAAGTGACGGAAGTCGACCGAAAGGCAGAAAGAACAATAACGGTTCTAGCCAGTCTCATGCCAAATATCAGAGGCCCAAGACCATCAAAGAGGCGGATCTTTACAAGCGTGGTCCACTCCCAACTGCTCTATGCCGTTCCCGCCAGGGCACACGCATTACTGTTATAAGTGCCACGGAAGAAGATGACCAGAGTTCAAATAATGATGGCAATTAGGGTATGCAGTGTATACCGAACGATATCCGCGGAAGGAGCGGAGGTTACCGCAAGCATTCCACCGATTGAGCTGCTGGCGAGAGAGCAACAGCAGGTATATACAGGCGCCCCACGCAATGAGACGAGGGAAGAATTGCTGCAAAACTGGCAGGAGAAATGGACGAGTGGAAAGCATGGCCGATGGACTCATAAACTGATTCCAGATGTGAAGTCTTGGATCGAGAGAGACCATGGAGAAGTGGACTACTTCCTGACACATGCCATGGGTGCTTCCGCAAGTATCTGTTTGATAGGAAAAAAATCTATTGCTCGGAAAGAGACGACGCCAAACATGCATTGTTCGCATGCACGAGATGGCAGGCCGAGAGGGACTCGTTCGCAGGGAAGATAGGATTATCGTTTAATCAGACGAACATGATGACGGGCCTTCTCAGCTCCGAGGAAGGGTGGACGATAACATACCAGACGATACGAGGAATCGTAGAAACAAAGGAGAGGGAAATAAGACTGACGATAGTCAAGAGCAGCATGACATGAGAACATGAACTTATCTACTTATTTATTTATTCTAACTTATTAGAGAAGTAAGACTGAGTAGATAGATGGACGACGAATAGACGAGATGGGCTCTAACCGCCAGACAGTCCCCGTGTGGAAGGAATGCTAACGCGGTTTCCCACACGGCCGACCGATTCTTCGGGGAGGTTTTTTAGTCATTAAGAATCTGACACTACCCTCATTCCATCTTAGAGGGTGTCATATGCAAGATTTTTCCTTCCCAACCAAAACAAAAAAAAAATCTCACTATCTCTCTATCTATCTATCTATCTATCTATCTATCTCTCTCTCTGAGCTGGACCGAACTGGTGGCCAAGCCGAAAACCAACACGGCTTCCAAAAGGGGATACAGACGGCAGACGGTGAAGTGTGCAATAGAGGCAGCGACCCAAGCAGCATCCAGGCAGAAGCAAAACAAACCCCTCTGTGCCGCAATCATGATAGACGTCCGGAATGCTTTTAACGGCGCCTCGTGGCAGGTTATCTTGGACGAAATCCGTAACAGGGGGATCGATGAAAATCAGGCCAGCTTGTTATCCTCCTATTTATCTGGGAGAACCATCATCCTGGAAGCAGAGGGGAAGTCAACCAAAAGAAGCGTGACAAGTGGTGTACCGCAGGGGTCGGTACTGGGCCCCTGTCTGTGAAACATCCAGTACGACGACCTGCTAAGAATGGAACTACCAAGAGGGGTAGAAATACTTTTGCGGATGATGTCGCAATCGTCGTTATCGCTGACAGTGAGAGTATGCTGATGAATACCGCAAACACTGCTACTCTCAGGGTTGGAAGGTGGCTGAAGAGCCGGAGACTGGAGATGGCACCAGAAAAAACTGAGGCGATAATACTCACCAAGAAGAGAAAGATTGGGTCGATTACTTTCAACATCGAGGGAACCGAAATACACCTAACAAACGAGGTAAAGTACTTAGGAGTTTGGCTGGACCAGAAAATGACATTCTCACGTCACGTAGTGGAAGCCGTCTGGAAGGCGGAAAAAACAATGACGTCCCTGGCCAGCCTCATGCCCAACATCAGAGGCCCAAGACCATCGAAGAGGCGAATCCTAGTAGGCGTGGTTCATTCCCAATTGCTATACGCTGCTCCCATCTGGGCACACGCTTTAAGGAAAGACTATTTGAGAAAAAAGATGACCAGAGTCCAGAGAACGATGGCAATCAGGGTGTGTAGCGGATATCGCACGATATCCGCGGAGGGAGCGGGGGTAATCGCAAGCATCCCTCCGATTGAGCTATTGGCGAAAGAGCGGCAGCTAGTATCCGAGGGCGTCCCGCGGTGCGAGGCGAGGAAGGAATTGCTGCGCATGTGGCAAGAGAAATGGGTGGACGGTAAATACGGCCGATGGACGTATGATCTTATCCCGAACGTGAAGGCCTGGGTAGAGAGAGGTCATGGAGAAGTGGATTACTTCCTGACGCAGGCTCTCTTCGGCCACGGGTGCTTTAGGAAGTACCTCTTCGACAAGAAAAGAACGACCAGCGACGAATGTTTCTACTGCGCGCGAGTGGACGACGTGGAACATGCACTCCTCGGGTGTGAGAGATGGCAGGCAGAACGGGACTCCTTTAGAGAGGAAACGGGACTAGATCTGGCAGCGACGAACATGGTGGATTGCCTCCTGAGCTCGAAAGAAGAATGGACATCCACGTACCGGGTAAATCGAAGGATCATAGAAACCAAGGAGATAAGACTGTTAATTCGGCGAGAATCCGTACAAACAGAGGACACCGAGGGAAGAATAGACTGAAGAGGAAGGAAATGGACAAGAATGGTCCAAGAAAGAAGAAAGAGGAAAACGCGAAGGAGCCAAAGCACGCTTGCCCGAACCCCTAATCTCGGAAGAGGATGCGGGATGTAGGACACTAAATAAAAGCGCATGGAGGCTAAACAGGCGGGCCCTCAGACGTAATGCCGAGAGGCGGTTTCCGGAGTGGTCCATAACGCCTGGTGTCGTAGCGTCACTATAGCGACCGAGGCCAGCATACACGCAAAAAACAAACAAAAAATCTCTCTCTCTCTCTCTCTCTCTCTCTATCTATCTATCTATCTATCTATCTATCTATCTATCTATCTATCTATCTATCTATCTATCTATCTATATATCTATCTATCTATCTGTCTATCTTGCACTGCGAACTTCTTTTTCGCCCAATGTCCAGCAGAGCCGCAGGTTACTATCCATTCGAACCAAAAGGTTACTATCCATTCGAAAGTGAGTTGGCAACAACATTTTTCTCTTTAGCAATTTTCTCGCACTGCGAACTTTCAAACTTCTTGTTCACCTGCGAGCCAGCACAGCTGTCAAATTGGAGCCAGACTCCAATTCTACGTGCTCGGAACCCACAGACTACTATCCATTTGGAAGCGAGTTGGCGACACAGTTGTACAATATTGAACTTCCTCCACCTCTGGGATATCTCATTTACCTTCGCCCTCTACTCGATACTCGGAACACAATCAATTACAATCACGTATTCAACCATTATTTTCTGGGATGTCGCCGTCGTTCGAAATCTTTACAATCATACTTCTTAGGTTCCCGTCCTATGTGGCACATGGCCAATTTCTAAAGAACCCCCATTCGGGTATGCAATGGAGTAGGGAAAACCACCGTATTGGAAAAAACTTACTCCGAGTACCGTAGTTTACAAAACGTCTATTCTGTTCGGTACAGAAGCTTTTCCCAGTGCGACATTTCATATGGTAACAGTTGAAATAAAAATTGTATGAAATAAAGGGATTTTAGACAAACGAAATAACAAATTTCTTCCAAAGTTGCCAGATGATGTAATAGATAAGGTCAAAGCATTTTATCTACGATAAGAATTTAGTCGAATCCTGCCGGGAATGAAGGATTATGTTACCTAAGACAAAATGGAACCAAAGAGAGCTCACAAAAAATTATGGTTTAAAATAATTGAAAAGAATTGCGCGGAGAATTTAAGGATGGAAATCCGGAAATTAATTGCGAAATCAATGCATACTAGCCGGTTCAAGTAGTACACATTTCGTCTGCGTTCATACTAACCACGAAAATGTAAAATTATCAAGTGATTGGTAAAATATTAAAAATCTTACTGCTGACTGGCCAACACCGATTGAAATTTACCGTGACTGTTTAAACAAGTATTTCATGAGAACGATATTGACCAAACAGCATATAAACAATGGACACACGTTGATAGAGTAAACCATTAATACGTTATATCACCTACGGATGAGTATTTGAGTAACTTTTCGCAAGGACTGGCAAATTTATTGCGACATTCGTTTCTCGTAAAGAAACAAACTGAATCTTATTAATCAAAAAGATTCTGTGACGCAAAATAAATAGCAATTTGCGATCTTTATTTGAGAATTATGCCTTTGTAATTAAGAATGTAGTGAAAGGTATTCATTGGAACAATAACCAGGCGGTCTTATGTCCTACTGCCATTTATCACAAAAATGCAAGAATTGAAGTAAAAATTATGAATTTTTTTAACATCTCAGAATGTCTACATTATGTCTCACGGGTTGTTCATATTTTTCAATCTGAAATTGTAAAATTTTAAAAAATCAACTTGCCGACGATAAAAGTAAATTATTTATTTTTCGGTTGGAGCGAGTACCCAATAAAAAAAAATAAGAAAAATTTCGTCCACGCCAGTCATCATATGGAAGATTTTAATATCGCAGATGAATGGCATTTCTTTCCAACCTTGCGTGGGAAAGGAGCCTGCGATTGATTAGGCGGATCTCTTGAAAGGCTTGCTGCTCGAACAAGTCTTCAGACATTCAGTAACCCTATTCAAACACGTAAAGAATAGTTTGATTGGGGTAAGCAGGTATTACAAAATGTCCACTGCGAGTTTTGTATGAACAAACAGGAGGAAAGCGAGGAAAATAAATTTTTCAGCTGAAAAGAACTGTAAAAGATACAATGAATTACTACTGCATTATGCCGGAAACTAAACTGACATTCCATGTAAAACGGTAATCCCTCTATTGTCAAAATAATGAAATGAACGTTTTTGCATTACAGATATTCTATACAATAATTCATACTCTTATTATCAAGTAAAATTCAAGTAGTCTCTTTGAATATTTCTATAACGCGGTGGTGTACCGTCTCGTTAGAACCTAACCTCATTATAGTCATGGCCAGTTATTGCTTGTACAGCTTGAACGATGTCTTTGTGAGCAAATCCATCTTGGCATGACATTAACCACAAAGCTGTCCAGATATACAATAAAAATAGACACTCTCGTTTTTTAAAAAGATGGCCGCGACTTCGGTATGAGCTAAAGGTCATTGGCAAGGTCATAAACGGATATTAAATATTCCACTCTTTTTGAATCTATGACGAAAAATTGGGTTTCCTATTAAAAAAATTGACTTCACCTTCATATGATCTTCAAGACCGTATCATTATTTTATAAAAGTCCTTCCTCAAAAGTCATTGGAGGATTTCGATACCTGTTAAACCATGTAACATACAGGGTCTCCCATTTTAAGAACACCACCCAATTACATCCAACATTACGCGTTTAAAAAAAATATTTCATACAAAAGTATCAGGATTTTCAGGGCTATTCAATGGCGACCTTTATGTGACCTTGACTATGGCCTTTAAGGTCTTGTCAAGGTCAAATTCAATTTGTTTAAGTAGGAACCTGTATTTTTTATTTCGGACTTAGAAAGAGCAGGAAATTTCACGTGCAAATATGACCCTGACCTTGTACTTAACCATGATCTTCAACGTGGTTCCAAGGTCAAAGTTGTTTTTTAAATAGAAACCTCCATTTTTTATTACGAATTTAATAAGAGCAGAAAATTTCACGTACAAATATGACCATGGTCCTGACAGTGATTAACACAAAAAATAAAACATACAAAAAAATACATATATCGAAATCTTTAACAAACAAATTTAAAAAAAAATAAAAGTAAATAAAGATTTGAAAAATTTATTAAATATTTAAAACATTACAAAAAAATTATTCTCAAAGTTCGACCAGTCAACTTCCTCGTAGTGAGTATCGAGTAATGCTGATGCGGGGGGTGTTCATTATCAGAATGAAATTAATGTACAAGAAATCTTAAATAACTATACTGATGATTGAAGGCCGGAGTATTAGGAAATTAGTGTTTGAACAAAACTCACTACTGAACTAAAATGCAGGAGCAACTAGTGTATGAAGAATTTTTTCAATAAATTTCAATAAATCACTTGTATTTACCCAAAAATGTAGCCATGCAAGTAATTTTGGGTCTATCCGGCACATTAACCCTTGTGTTACCAACCAAATAAATTCACATTAATGACCAACCAAGGTACCCGGGAACCCGTGTACGAATTTATAGATAGAATTCTAATGTAATGTGAAATAATTGTATATATTCGATGCATATTGAATTATTTATGGTAAACAAAGTTATTTCAATAACATTATTGTTTACATTAATATTGTTTCTATCGTTCACTTGAAGAAGTAAGACATTCGTGAGTATTATTTATGAATAATTTTGAATAAGCGAAGTGAATAATATTAATTCACGCATTTTTTACGTACTTATAAGAAAATGGAAGAGTTATCAAGAGCTGAATTTTTAAGGTAACTTAAAACTTATCATTTATGTTATATATTTGATATTCGATAAAGTTGTTAATTGGAATGTGATACAATTACAATTGCATACATTTATTTACCGTTTAGATTGACTAACGTCAAAAAAGGTGCGTATTTTAAAGTGTTATTGGGCGAGGAAGACAGAAGTGAAGATGACAGTGAAGATGACGATTGGCTTCCAGTAAGAGTCGGAAATGATGATAGTGAAAAAGAGTGCGAGAATCAAGAAGAAGAAGACGATGCAGAGGAAGTAGATGACGATACTGAAAATGAACCTGAGGAGGAGAGTGAAGCTGAAGTTTCGCCAGGTAACCCTTATTTTTTTACTGCATGCAATAAATAAACTATGTGCAAAATAGTAAATACACACATACATATACATCCACATGCACACATACACATATACAATGTTGCAGGGAGCACAGGTACAATGTTTTCGGCTAAAGATAAGACTATTTGGAATAAAGCTGCGCAACGAAGTTATCAAACTCCTTCAAGAAATGTCGTTAGGCTTAGCTGAGCCTCACGGGAGTACAGGAATGCTCTCGATTTCTGATACATTCAAAAAAATTATGTCAAAGGAAATTATTGATATTATCGCACGGTGCACAAACAAAAAAGCAGAAGCTGAATACGAGGAGTATAACATCAAGCACCCTGAAAATGAGCCACGCATATGGAAAAAGTAACGCAGTAAGAATTGTACGATTTTTTTGCTATTTCAATTTGTGCTGGTGCAAATAATTGAAGTACTGATCATGTAGCTAACATGAGGAAAAAAGCATAATTCCCTTTGTACCGTGCAACCGTGGGACTACAACGATTTCAATCAGTTTTACGTTTTATACGATTTGATGATCAAGCTACACGCCATGAACGATCAGCCATCGATAAAGCAGCACCAATTTCTGATATACGGAATATGTTAAATGCAAACTGGGCTGTAATCTACAAACCAACCGAAAATTTAACAATCGATGAGCAGCTCTTCCCTTTTCGAGGGAGAACGAAATTTACGCAATACATGCCTTCAAAGCCAGCTAAGTGTGGTATCAAAGTATGGTGGATGCATATGATACAGCGAATGGTTTTCCGCTCAAAGGGAATATTTATACAGGACAAGTGGGTAATTCTTGAGACATCAATCAAGGAGAGAGAATTGTCAAAGAACTTGCAGTCCGTTTCAAAGGATCTGGCCGAAACATAAGTATGGATAGATTTCTTACGACATTACATTTAGCGAAAAGTCTTCTTTCTTGGAACCTCACTCTCGTTGGCACTTTGAAAAAAAAAATAAACCATACATCCCTCAAGAAATGAAACCTTCAAAAATAAGAGAACTCTTTTTTGCTACATTTGCAGTAATCAACCCCAGAAAAAAAGAAGGAAAACTAGAAAGAGCTGCGTTGAATGCAAAAAAAGGAAGGACAAATTAACCACTCCAAATATTCATTTACAATCGTTTTTTATCTACGATACATAAAAATTTCAGGGCACAAGCTGGTGGCCAAAAACCGCGTTCCATTCAAAAGAATTCCAGCCCTTGTCTGTATACCTGTATAGATGTTACATATATTCACTTATTCATGGTTATAAGCAGTAAATATGCGACATATAATTACCTTCAATTATTAAATATATTTTTGACATATATCTTTTCCATGCGGCTTGTTTAACTTTCAAGTATTCATGATATTCTATTGCAGGGTAACGGTTAAGGAGGTTCCTACCAAAATCTATTTTCTCTATATTTTCTTGAAACTTCGCTAAAAGATTATTTTAAGTGTGCTTTATAAGTGGGTTAAATTTCTGGTATCGAAGCAATGTTCAATTTAAAAATATTCAGCATAAAGTTTCTAATTTTAACATGTATTCTCTTCACAAGAGCTACCAAATCTTGCTATTCTGTAGGATTACGGAATATGTTTTCCCTTAATTTTCGTGAAAAACTAGTACGTGATGGAGCGATATCAGAAATGATATGGGGAAAAAATGTATAGTGCATACGTTATTCGTTTTTAGAATATTCTTGTACAAAGTATTCATTGGACGATTTTCCCATTGGGAAACAAAAAATGCGGAAAAGAGCGACAGAGTTACGCCTTTTTTAGTGAGAGGGCAATACAGATCGCGTATTCTGTCTATCGTAGCGGCCTCCTTAAGGTGTTGGTTTTTTAATCATAGCCTCCCGAGTTCGAATCAGCCTTTAACTTTTTTTCTTCGTGATATCAAGAAATCGTGGGTGCATTCAATAATCGGCGCTTAAGAGCTTTAATGTGTAGTAGGTGCTGTTGCCGCTATGCGCGCGTCGTGTTTTATCATCATAAATGAAATTCATTTTTCGAGGGTTCATATGCAGCGCTTGGCGGTCAGTTTTTTACTTCACCGAGCTTTTTTAAACGGAACCATTACAATAGACCACAACTGCATGTGGGGTATTAATATGGATTTCCTTTTACTTTTTGATTTAAAATTGTTTTTAATTTCTTTTTCTATTTGACTGCTTTTTATTTCGACACAGACTAAGTCTGGATGAAGCATTGAATTTGGTCACTTCGGACATAAAAATTACCCTGTAGTTTTTCATCAAATGTCGACGTTTCATACCCTAAGGAACCCAAATCAACAATAAAAAAATTTGTATCCGTGATCTTATACGTACGTACGTATGTACGTCCGTACGTCCCGTTTTTTTGTCTCGCCATAACTCGCGAACGGATAAGCGTATTGACATAAATTTTTTCTTTAAAATACACGCCTTGGCATAACTTAGATCTGATTAGATTTTGGCGGAGATCCATCCGTCCATTACTAAAAAAAATTAGCCCCAATTAAGTTTCTTCGTAGTTTTTTGCATTTATTTCGAAAAATAGAAATTTTTCTAAAAAATATTTCCAACAAAAAAGATAGAGCATGAAATTCTCTACGTACGCATTTTCTTCCTAAAGTCAACGATAATGCCATAAAAACTGGTTTAAAATGCTTATGACTGTTGTCTGAAAAAGTATTGAATTTGGTCACCTCGGCAAAAAAATTACCCTATAGTTTTCCATAAAATTTCGACGTTTCGACCCCCTACCCCCAGGGGTAGTCTTCGCTAGCCCCTCGGGCGCGGTGATCACATATGGGCGCATAAGTTCTTTTACGCCCTTGATACGAAAATAACTATTTCGATATATCTAAAAGATATCCGTCAGAAATATTTTCGACACTTTCAAGATATCTTTGACGAATTATATGTATATATATTGTATATATATAAGATCATAATGATATAGACAGTAATTATTTAAACACTGTAAACATGTAATATGCATCGAATAGTCTATTAGAAGTGCATGAAGTAAGTGTTTTGCAACTTTTATTTATTAATACTTCGGCTGGCCTGTTGTCGGGGTCGAAGTTTTGAAAATGCTCATTTTCAATTTTCATACATATAACAAACACTATATTGTTGTAACATATCTATCGAAGCCACTTGGACCTAAATATGATTGGACCCCCAATTATCAATATAATTTTATAATATAATTGAAAGCTGTTAATAAACAAACGAGTATTAAGGAACAGCCGACTCTCTAGTGGGTCGAAGTTTCTGAGCGAGCGAAGCGAGCGAGGCACCACGCCAACACTAGTTTAATTTTGAAGTTTTAGTGTATATCCTCTTTATTTAAACACTTTTAAGTAAAATGAACACTTCTGCAGAGCAGTTCCTCGAATTATCAAACGAGATTATCCCTCAACTGATTACGAGAAATTAATAGAAATTCTTCTGAAATCTTCCTACAAGCGGAAGAATAATGTTTGGGAAAAATTATGTAAATTAGTTTTTCTAGAGAATTGCAATGCATTCATTCAGGCATATGTTTGTAAATTATACTACTTAGTTAATAGAAAAAAGAATTTAATACTGTTGTTATTAAATAAAAATTCCGGTAATTTTGAAAGCCAAAATTTACAATCTAATTTTTCTCACATTGACACAAATTTAAGATCTGCTAATTATACAAAGGATGAAATTGTACAAGAAGACAATGGTCGAATTCTCGACAATTCCAAAGACCGAGATATTAACGATTGTTCCGAACTTCGAAACTTAAATGACCTTTCATTGCATGAAGCAGACACTGGCATTGAAATCGCGACTAAAATCAGTAATTGCAGTTCCAATAGAAGTATGTGTATGTGAGAATGAGGAATTCGATGTTGAAAATGAAACTTTGCTTGATTTCAAATTGGATGATTATTGTGATCTTCAAACAGATTCGCCTAATGGATCTCCTGTGCCCTGATCTTCATGCACAAATGTCACTAATGATACTGAAACGAGAACAATGTGGTACAGAATTTAGCGACAATACTGTATGTTGCACTGTTCCCAATACTGCGAACTTAAGCATGGATGAAGTGCATAGTCTGACTTTACCAGCTTCGTTTTGAAAATAATATGGGAGAATGAAAGTAACAATCAAAGATGGCTGGATGGATGCATTCAATGACATTTTCAAAATGACGCAACCGGACTGCATCTTAAGCTTTGAGAATTCCGTATGTAGAATAACTCCTCCGAAATTTAAAAAAGAAGTAGTTTTATTTCGAGCAACAGATAAAAGCAGTCACAGATGATATTCTCCAAGCTGGAAATTTAAATGACGCTTCTGACAGTGTTATTTTGCAGAAGATTGCTAGGGAAAGCAATTACGATAAAATGGATTTGACTGAACCCTTCCTGGTTCACCTTATACGGGAATCAAAGACCAAATGGCCTGGTGAAATGATGAAGAGCTTCATCCAATTCGCTGCAATGTATCCATTACACGTCCTACTGATGGCAGAAAAAATACTGAGATAGGTTTTAGAAAAAAGGGTCTTCTGTTTCTATATATCGACGCAACCGGCTCAATCGTAAATTCTGGTATAAGTATAATCGAAAACCTTGTTTTCGTTTACTCGGCAGTAATTCCGGGCTCATAAGAATATAATCCGCTACACATCGCTACGTTTGTGTCTTCTAGTCATGGGATCAAAGATATCACGATATTTTCTAAGCATTTAGCTGGATAGTTTACGTCGGTTGAGTAATAAGAAAGTTGTAGTAGATAAGATCGATACTGATTTTAGTCTAGTTTTACTACAAGCTTTCTGTAAGCCTTTTAATTGTTGCAAATATACCTATGTACCTACGAGAGACATACAGAGAAGTTGTTAATAATTCACAAGAAAAAATGGAAAGTACCGTCATCCACATTTGCTCCTCGCATTTTTTAAAAACTACTTTAAAAAACATCTAGAAAAATATTCAAGACACAGGTATGCGTTAAGACGCAACAAATGCAATAATTAAATTGATTCACAGTACTTCATTAGTTGAAGCTGATAAAATAATTGAAATATTAGCAATTTATTCGGAACCGAACATGAAGCTGTTATTTGCAAAGAGCTTAGTCTTGAATTAAGTGACAACGAGACTATGGAACTGTTATCCCAGGATAGTTGTACAGAAAAGGGAGTTCCGGAAGAAACTGGTCAAGTCAAGCACAAATGTACGAGAATACGAAAAAAGATTCCCCATTTTACAAAAGAAAAAAGAAAATACCACTGTTAAAATACATCAGAATTAAAGAAGACATCACTTTGTAACGCCTACGGGAAAGACATTTCCAATTGCGAACTACTCGGGTACAAAACAATAAAATAAACACGGTTAACGGTTAACAGAAGAAAAGGAAGAGCTATTTTCGGAGGAAAAATTGAAAGGGCAGAAAGAAACAAAAAAGTGCAACAAGCATTGTTGTCGCCTGCTGTCGAGAAGGATCATTAGTACATAATTGCGATAAACGTGTGTGAATATAGACTACTGTTATATAATGAATAGTAGGATAAGTCGAGACAAGTCCCAAACGAGATGTAGTATGTTGTTAAACTGTGAACGATTTCCCCGATATGCGTCAAAATATCTTTTCCGTTATTGTGAAAATCGTTGGGGGATGAATGTGGTGTACATAGTGATATAATGTATACTGATTATTATGTATATGTTGAATAATTAATAATAATTTAGATAAAACAATGTAAGGAGAAAGAAAGAATAAGCGTGTAATCGAGAAACGGAATATGGTTATCGACGGAGAGAAGAAAATTATGTTACCGCTGTAACAAGGAGTGGCGGTAATTAGCGCAAGTAATGTACCAAAAAGTAACGCTTAATGAATGGTGGCACTAATTATGGACGAATCAGTCGCGTCGAAAAGACGCCAAGTCAGTCAGAGATTTTCCTTGCACGTTGTCGGTCTAAGTCGCGTCATCTCTGGCAAGTATAGTCGCACCTATATCTTTAAAAACCGTGTCGTTCAGTTCGTGCTGATAGCCCACGTTCGATCAGAAGAAGTACGCAACGATCATAGTGGATCTACATCAAATGGATCATCGGCTTTCCCACGGATGATAGACACGCGCTGATTCAGCAGCCTAAGATTACCGACGCGCGATGAATTAAAACGACGCCGAAGAGGAAGACAACCACGATCTAAACCCAAGAGAAACGTTCAATGGATAAATGAGCAGCCTCGATACGAAGGATACGAAGCCAATCCAGAAATCTTGATGTCATTCAAATATGACGAAATCCACGGGGAAGAAATGTCATGTTCCAGTGCCCAGAGTCGCTCGCATTCGATAAGTTGATGAGATATATTTTATTCTTTCTTTGTCTGAAAAAAAAATTTTATTTAATGGTAATTAAATAACTTAGATATTTGTGAATTGTTAAATGTGATATTAGTGATATGAGAGCGAATCGCTTATTACAAAATGGCGCCCGAACAGGGACTCGAAACATTGACATGTCCGCGCAGCTTTAATTAACTAGCGTGGCCTCCGCTCGAGCGTGTCGATACATGTTCGAATTTATTTCTTTTTAAAATATTTTTGAAAAAAATTTGGATAATTGAATTAGTAAAATCGAAAATGAAAAATAGATCAAATAAAACAAAATATTTATTGTAAATGGAATTAATCGAACGGAAGGTTTTAAGTTTTAGAGGGGTAATAAATGTGTCGAAATAAATTGCGTTAGTGGATTGAATTTTATAATTAAAAATTAAAATGTATTTTGCGTCAAGGTCATAATCTGAAATTTTGTCCGTTAAAGTGTTTACAATTTTGAATGGCCTATTGTGTAATATAAATTTAAGTCTATAGCCTTATTATATTGCGCTGTTGTTTGGATTTGTAATATTGATTGGAATTCGAATAGCGATTATAATTAAGTACAACGAAAACGTTGTTATTGTTATGGATTTCATGAACAGTACATGTATTACGAAATCAGGACGCATTGTTAAACAGAAATTTGAAACGTTAAATTTTACCAGTCGTAATATAAAGAAAAATAAAATGCCGATTATGGAAAAAGTGACATCAAATCAGTTGAATACTGATTTGACAAACAATTTCAATCATTATCAGGAAGAAATAGAAAAATTGCAAAAGCAGTTAGCGAAAAAAGAACAACAATTAATTAGCATAATACGAAATCAAACACCAAATATAAATACTTGTGATCTTTCTCGACAGCAGTCTGGTACGGTCGTAAATAATACAGCGCCGGTAACTAATTTGAATATAGATATGAAAATGCCGAAATTTTCGGACGAAAATACGATGAACCCAAAAAATTTTTTATTAGAATTAAAGCGTTCCCAAAAAGTCAAGGCAATTAGTGACGCGCAAATATTATTGATTTTGGATAATTTTTTGGACGGTCGTGCGATAATGTGGTGGGATTTGAGCATAGAATTTAGCTCGATTGATGAGTTTAAAGAACAATTTCTGGAGGAATTCTACTCTATCGCGATTTGTATGAAAATAAAAAATGCTTGGGCTTCTAGACGATATAATGATATAAAGTTCTTTTCTTGAATATTATTATAAACAGTTAAAAGAAGCGTCTTATTTTGTACCTGAATTATCTACATACGAGATTAACTATACGATAATGCATCAAAACCCTCATTGGATTAAGGAGCATCTGGTATCTATTGATTTTAATGACAAAAGCCAAATGGCTAGAACTTTGACGAATTTAGATGAAATGAAAAGGGATGGCAGATACTCTAAATCCAATTCGGTATTTAAAGATACTCAAGCTCCTAAAGTCAATGCGATTCGAGGTCATCATAGACCATATGGTAATCAGTATGCGAGAAATAATAATCGTTGTAACATGGTAAATTGTAATGGCATTCATGATAATGGGGGAAATTTACGTCAGGCGGTTCCCGATATGAGATACCCACCCCCCATTCAGAGTCCTAACAGTAATTTGCAACCAAGTCCGACACGTTTAAACGCACACACGACACATTGAAAGGCAATCCCTCGAAGTGTTGTCAGTATTATGATTATGTTCATGAGTTAGATTCAGACTTGTTACATCATTCGAATGATGGAGAAAAACATATAATAGATTTCCAAGGGGTCTACATTTGAAAATAATCATGGGAGGGTTGCAGTTATTGGCACTTGTGGATGACGGTAGTCAAGTAACATGTGTGTCTGAAAAATTGTATACACAGCGTAAAGAGAATTTTCGTTTTGAGGAATTGCCGGTGGCAAATATACACGTAACCGCGCAATTAGTAAAAAATCGATGACGATAACGCGGCAAGTATTAATGAATTTTGTTTGCGATGATGTAGAATTTCAATTTTATTTTTTAGTTGTCCCATTATTGTCCACCGATGTTATTTTAGGGCATAATTGGCTTGTTCATTATAAAACGGTAATAGATTATAATATGGGGAAAATTACGATTAATAATTTGCGAATATCCGATATAGCTGTCGTGCTTGAGAGGACGATTGATGATCGCATCGAGTGTCTTAAAAATAATGATGGAATGTGTATACATTTAATAATCACGCGTGAAGTTACGACTAACGAAAGGAGGAAAATATGCAAAGTGGGGGATGATTACGAGAAGCGAATACAACCATCATCCGAGCTGCCCGCTGAGGTACATTTTCAAAATAATGAAATTAACGTTTTATGTAATGAAATGACAGATGAAATGATTAATTCTGTTAGTAATGATGATAATAGTGTTTTATGTAATGGAATAACAGATGAAATGATCAATTCTGTTAGTAATGATGATAATAATGTTTTATGTAATGAAATGACAGATGAAATAATAAATTCTGTTAGTAATGATGATAATAGTGTTTTATGTAATGAAATGACAGATGAAATGATAAATTCTGTTAGTAATGGTGATAATATTGGAAATGTACAAAGTCAGCGACATGCTCTGAATGAAGATAAACGCGAATCGGATCAATCACGTCAGCACGAATCGGAGCGAGATTTAGAAATTTCAATAAATTCAGTAGATGAAATTGGTAGTTTCGAATGTATGGTAATAAATGACGAAGTTGTTGATCTTGAAAATCTCACTGTTATAATGTAGGAGAGCCAGGGGGATACACGACGGATAATATTCGCGATATTGTAGAAAATCTTCAACTCGCCATTGATGAAAAAGAGGAGTTTGAAAATATTTTAAGGGATTATGAAAGGCTATTTAGGGATAAGGATGACCCTGCGAAAGGCTATACTCACGTGATTAGATTGAAGGACAACGCTGTGGTTGAAAAGAAAAATTATCCTGTTCCGTATAAATTGCGCCCAGCTGTTAGAGTGGTTATTCAGGAGATGTTGGCGACCGGAGTTATTGAAAGAGCAAATAGCTCATTTTGCAATCCCCTATGAGTAGTAGCAAAAAAGGATGGAAACATTCGCATTCGCCTAGACGCGCGGTATTTAAATAAACATGTGATTGCTGATCATGAAACCCCTCCTTGTGTGAGTGAATTTCTTGAGAAGCGTCATGGTGCTCGATACTTCTCAAAGGTTGATCTCACCGCAGGGTATTGGCAAATTGAGTTAGAAAAAGAATCAAGGAAATATACAGCATTTCTATTTGATAATCATATGTACCAATTTTGCCGTGTACCCTTCGGTTTGAAAACCGCGGGAAGCGGATTTATCCGTGCACTTTATGATGTTCTGGGGGATATTCCGGAAATATCGATCTATATGGATGATATCCTGTTTAGTTCGAACTTCGTTAATGATCAGTTCTCGCTTTTGACACAAACATTTCAAAGATTGTTAGACCGTAATTTTACTTTGAATCTTGATAAGTGCGAATTTTTCAAGAACAAAGTTGATTTTCTGGGTTTTGTTATTTCGCCGACGGGTATATTCCCGAATCCAGATAGGTTAAATGCAATTTTAGAATTTAAAAGACCGCGTAATCAAAAAGAGTTTCAAAGCTTTGTGGAGGTTTGCAACTATTACCGCCAATTTAGTTGTAAATATTAATGAATGTATTGACCCTTTGCGTATGTTGTTGAAAAAAGGGGCGATGTGGCAATGGTCATCACAGTGCGAAGAGGCATTTCAACAATTAAAAATAAATCTAACTAGGCCCAAACGCGCAATTTCGGTTGCAAACGGACGGCAGTGACAAAGGTATTAGTGGGATTTTATACCATATTACATCTGAAGGGTATCATGGGGTAATTTCAATCGTAAGTCGTTGTTTAGCGAAATGTGAAAAAGCCTATTCTACCACAGAAAAAGAGTTACTGGCTGTCGTCTATGCTGTGACGAAATTTCGCGTGTATTTGTTTGGAACTCCTTTCACTGTGGTTATTGATCATGAATACCTCAAGTTTCTAAAAACTACGGTCTACCATAATGCCAAGATAGTTAGGTGGAGTTTGCTTCTATCACAATACGAATTTCAAATCGAACCTTTAAAGGATCCGACAATATAGTCGCGGACTTCTTTAGTAGGAATCCAAGTGGTCGATTTGAAGATAAAAATTCTGAGTCACTGTTTATAGTGTCAATGGGACAGGTCCCGAGAGCGGGACGATCATGCGCTGATGGCCTTACGCTAATGTGTCTTTTGGAAGAAAATAGAGATTTGAAGTGAGTCCTGGGGGATATGGCTTTGCATAAAAAGACAGACCCACGAATTAAGAAAGTTAGAGAATCGCTAAGCGATCAGTGTAATGATGTTTTTAAGTTACATGAGGACATATTATTTAATTACGATAGAATCGGTTTGTCATGGCGTGTAGTGATTCCAGAGGCTCTGAGGGGGCGGATTGTCAAACACGTCCACGTGAACCTAGGTCATGTAGGAGCAAGTAAAACCTGGGTACACATGAATCGATTCTTCTATTGGCGAGGTATGCGCGGCCAAATTAAAAAATATGTTCGCGGATGCGACTTATGTCAGAGAACTAAATATCTCAATGTGTCGATGGAAGGGGCGTATTTGGTATCCGCTCAAGCTCCAAATGAGTTGGTAATGGTCGACTTCTATGGGCCCTTGCCGGTAGCTAGAGGTGGTATGCAATATATATTTGTAGCGATCGATAGTTTTTCTAAATACATGTGTCAATAGCCACTAAAAAAGGCGACGGCGAGAGCCAGTGTAAATGCAATGTTGAAAAAATACGTGCCTCGATGTGGGAAACGTAAACGATTATTATCGGACCACAGTGCGCAATATACCTCCAAACATTGGAGAAATAGTATGTCCGCGAAAGGTATTAAGGTGTTGGATAGCGCAATCCGTCATCCTCAATCTAATCCTACAGAAAGGGTCATGAGGGAATTAGGGCGACTTTTTAGGGCATTGTGCTCTGAACATCACACGAAGTGGGTTGAGTTCCTTCCGAAGATTGAAAGTTTGTTTACTATGACTACGCATTGTAGCACGCATTTGTCGCCGATTGAGGTGCATTTTGGTAAAACAATCCAAGAAGAAGTTTGTAAAACGATCAAGTTCCCGGAGATGACTGAAAGGCCACACGAATATTAAGTAAGCACGCGAAAATATAGCCAAGAATTTTCATCGCCGAAGTAACGTGTCAAAAGTCATTCTGCATAAAGGGGATTTGGTTTTATTGAGAGTACCTCGGCTATCAAATTTGTTGGACAAGGTTACTCATAAGTTCTTCCACTTGTTCAAAGGGCCTTACGTCATCGAAGAACAAATTGGGCAAAATGCATTTCGATTGGGGAATCCAGAAGGATCAAAAGAAATAATTGGTACCTATAATCGAGCTTCGTTGCGAAAATATGTTAAAGTATGACCGCCTGCTGTCGAGAAGGATCATTAGTACATAATTGCGATAAACGTGTGTGAATATAGACTACTGTTATATAATGAATAGTAGGATAAGTCGAGACAAGTCCCAAACGAGATGTAGTATGTTGTTAAACTGTGAACGATTTCCCCGATATGCGTCAAAATATCTTTTCCGTTATTGTGAAAATCGTTGGGGGATGAATGTGGTGTACATAGTGATATAATGTATACTGATTATTATGTATATGTTGAATAATTAATAATAATTTAGATAAAACAATGTAAAGAGGGAGAAAGAAGGAGAAAGAAAGAATAAGCGTGTAATCGAGAAACGGAATATGGTTATCGACGGAGAGAAGAAAATTATGTTACCGCTGTAACAAGGAGTGGCGGTAATTGGCGCAAGTAATGTACCAAAAAGGAACGCTTAATGAATGGTGGCGCTAATTATGGACGAATCAGTCGCGTCGAAAAGACGCCAAGTCAGGCAGAGATTTTCCTTGCACGTTGTCGGTCTAAGGCGCGTCATCCCTCGCAAGTATAGTCGCACCTATATCTTCAAAAACCGTGTCGTTCAGTTCGTGCTGATGGCCCACGTTCGATCAGAAGAAGTACGCAACGATCATAGTGGATCTACATCAAATGGATCATCGGCTTTCCCACGGACGATAGACACGCGCTGATTCAGCACCCTGAGATTACCGACGCGCGATGAATTAAAACGACGCCGAGGAGGAAAACAACCGCGGTCTAAACCCAAGGGAAACGTTCAATGGACAAATGAGCAGCCTCGATACGAAGCCAACTCAGAAATCTTGATGCCATTTCAAATTTGACGAAATCCACGGGGAAGAAATATCATGTTCCAGTGCTCAGAGACGCTCGCATTCGATAAGTTGATGAGATATATTTTGTTCTTTCTTTTTTTCTAATAGAAAAATTTTATTTAATGGTAGTTTTTGTAATTATGGCCATAATGATAATTAAAATGCAGTATTTTGAATTGCGTGATTATTGAACATAAATAAATTAGATATCTGTGAATTGTTAAATGTGATATTAGTGATATGAGACCGAATCGCTTATTACATGATAAAAAAGAAGTAAAAATCCCGGAGCTAACAGTATGTGAAAAAAGATTTCAAAGTTAAATAGCATCGACAATGTTGAAATCATAAATTATAACGATGCTCAGTGCGCACCCATCACCTTGTTTCATAACGCGGTAATAAATCCATCGCTTGATGATAATTTTTATAAATCAATAAATGGTATTTCAGTTAACTATATTAGTATTCAAACATTGTTTCCAAATGAACAACTAGATGATAGCATAATAAATGCCTTTTTATCCTTGACTGCAAGACTAGATTCAATATTATGTGTGAGTCTTTTGCTTCCGATCATAAGGGATCCCATGTTATGGCCTTCAGCCAATGAGAGACGAGCTTGGCCTTGAGATTGGCCAATGGCGTGTTAGTGCGGCCAAGTACAAAATTATGTACCTTACACAAAAGTAAACAAATGCATAATAATATCAGAATGAAATAATTTCTTATTTGCAGTGTTTATGATTTATTAATTCTTGAATGGACATCATCCCAAATAAAAAGTAAAACTACCAATTTAAAAATTAAAAATATTTCTCGACCGTTGAAATAAATAATTAGTAGTAGTGTTGGTAAACGGTCACCATAAGGACAATTAGATGATTAAATTAATTAAATAAATTAAATAAATAAATAAATAAAAACTTAAATAAAAACTTGACGTTTCGGCTCTATATCGAAGCCATCTTCAGAAAGTAAATAACTATGGGGAGTGATTAAAAATTTTGCGAAAAAAATTCCTTAAAAAGACGGGGAGAAAATGCAGGTATTCAATTGGACAATACGTATTAATAAAAGGCCTTGCCTTTTATCATCTATACACCACCCTACCACCTGTATTCATTGGACATATTCAGTTTTTTCCAACTTTTTAACTGAATACGGGTGGTAGGGTGGTGTATAGATGATAAAAGGCAAGGCCTTTTATTAATACGTCTTGTCCAATTGAATACCTGCATTTTCTCCCCGTCTTTTTAAGGAATTTTTTTCGCAAAATTTTTAATTACTCCCTATAGTTATTTACTTTCTGACGATGGCTTCGATATAGAGCCGAAACGTCAAGTTTTTATTTAAGTTTTTATTTATTTATTTATTTAATTTATTTAATTAATTTAATCATCTAATTGTCCTTATGGTGACCGTTTACCAAAACTACCAATGCTTGCCGTTCTGTGTCAATTTAGACATGTCAACGAAATGGAGGTTAAGAAGTGGATTTTGTTAGATTTTGACCCGGGCGACCAGATCTGACACAACACGCCATTGGCCGATCTAAAGGCCAAGCTCGTATCTCATTGGCTGAAGGCTATAACATAGGATCCCCTATGACCGGAAGCAAAAGACTCACACGGTATATTATATACACTGGACACTACGATCGGTTTACTGATGAGATAGTGCCACGAGGGTATACATAATGCGTGCAATTGTTCAACATACTCAGAATTTCACAGAAAAATACTCAAACGAAATATATAATCGGATTAAAACTACTGCCGGTGCACAAACATATCGTTAGATAAAAAAATTGAAATTCTTATTTTGGGTTTTGACAAAACATTCAATCTTTGCCCGACCATCCGAATTCTTGATGAATAAAAAGAGATAAAATCAGATATCACATAAACATAAACCGAGAAAAAATATGTGAAATAGAACAAAAACGGAAAAACACTAATCATTAAAAAAGAAAAAGACTAAAGTTGTGGGAAAATGAAAATGGTAAAATAAAGATAATTAAAATTATAAAAAAAACAACAAATAAATAGTAAATAAAAACGCCAAAAAAGGGGCCAAAACTCGCTACGTCCACGTCGTGATCCTGATGGGGATAACAGAACGCAGGTACACAAAACCATTTTAGATAAAGGAATCCTATATGAGAATTTGCAATAATGAATGATTATACCTTAAATAAATAGTTACATCGTCTGCAATGAATATTAATATTGTTTCTCTAATGACTTTACACTGTTCTGAATCTTTAAACAAACGTTTGGCTTTTTCACGGAACCAGATGTATATTATTTCTAATGTATTTTCACGGTTGTATGAATTTTTTTAACTCGATTCGGCCAGTATAGGATGCAGTTACAGACATGTAGGCTTGTAAATTGCAATAAACAAAGATTATTGTTTGAACAAACTTTGGCTCCCTCGCGGAATCACATATGTATTGTTTCTAATATTTTACCACGCTTGTATGCATTTTTTTCAACCCGATGCGGCCATTGTAGGATGTAGTTAGAGACATTATGGCTTGTAAATTGCAATAAACAAAAGATTATTCTTTGAATAAACTTTGGTTCCCTCACGGAATCACATATATATTGTTTTTAATATTTTTCCACGCTTGCATGAATTTTTTCGAATCGATTCGGCCATTATACTTTAGAGTTAGACATTTTAGCTTGTAAAATGCATTAAACAAACTTTTTCTCCCTCGAGGAATCATATATTTATTGTTTCTGATATATTTCCACGCTTTTACGAATTTTTTTAAACCGATTCGGCCATTACACGATATAGTTAGAGACATGTTAGCTTGTAAATTGCATTAAACAAAGATTAATGTTTAAACAAACTTTTGCTCCTTCCCGGAAACATATGCATATTGTTTCTGATATATTTCCAAGCTTTTATAAATTTTTTCAAATCTATTCGGCCATTATACTATATAGTTAGAGACATTTTATCTTGATTAAACAAACTATTGATCCGTCACGGAAACATATGTATATGGTTTCTAATATATTTCCATGCTTTTATGAATTTTTTAAAAAGATTCGGCCATTATAGGATGTAGTTAGAGACATTTTGGCTTGTGAATTGCAATATACAAAGGTGATTGTTTAAGCAAACTTTTACTCCTTCACGGAAACATATGTATATGGTTTCTTATATATTTCCACGCTTGTATGAATATTTTTGAATCGATTAGGACATTATACTATATAGTTAGAGATATTTCAGCTTTTAAATTGCATTAAACGAAGGTGATTACATAAACAAACTTTTCCTCCCTCGAGGAATTAAATGCATATTGTTTCTGATATATTTCCACGATTTTTTGAATTTTGTCAAATCGAGTCGGCCATTATACGATGTAGTCAGAGACATTTTAGTATGTAAATTGCATTAAACAAAGATTATAGTTTAAACAACTTTTAGCTCCATCACAGAAACATATGTATATTGTTTCTAATATATTTCCACGCTTGTATGAATGATTTTGATTCGATTCGGCCATTATATCATATAGTTACAGACATTTTAGATTGTAAATTGCAATAAGCAAAGATTACTCTTTAAACAACTTTTAGCTCCCTCACGGAATCATATGTATATTGTTTCCTATATATTTCCACGCTTCTATGATTTTTTTCAAATCTATTCGGCCATTATACTATATAGTTAGACACATTTTAGCTTGTAAATTGCATTAAACAAAGATTATTATTTAAACAAACTTTTGATCCCTCACGAAAACATATGTATATGGTTTCTGATATATTTCCATGCTTTTATGAATTTTTTAAAAAGATTCGGCCATTATAGGATGTAGTTAGAGACATTTTCGTTGTGAATTGCAATATACAAAGATTATTGTTTGAACAAACTTTTGCCCCCTCACGGAATACCATACACATTGTTTATAATATTTTGCCACGCTTGTATGAATTTGTTATGATTCGGCCTTTATACGATATCGTTACAGACATTTTAGCTTTGATAATTAAAAACTTCCCTCCAGGGATAACAGGCAGCCATCAAATCAAATTGTTTAGCATGAAAGTTCTTAAAATCACGTGTTTGAATAAACGTATGCTTGTTTTCTGGCCTAGGACAGGAAACAAGACAACCGACCATAAAGTGATATGAAATCTCGTGCTCCTCAGTAGCAAAGACATCAATAATTTTAACCCTGGATGAAATTAAGATGACATCAAGTAAGGTCGATGTTGTAGCCGTAACTCTCGTTGGAGAATTTATAATTTGGAGAAGATCATTTGACCGAATCCATTCAAGAAGTTTTTTTGTAGCACACGAATTGATGTTGTATAAGACTCTTTCTGGTCTGTACAGAACACCTATAGTCCAGGGAATAGGTAATTTTTTTTCAACAATTCGCTTAACAGTTGGCAACAAGGAAAAAAGTCTTTATAGCAACGTATGGAAAAAAGGTATAACATTCGCTCCACCTGAATTTGTGCTGAAAAAAAATGGCGGGGGTGAAAAGGGGTGGGAAAGGGGTTTTTACGTTTTCTGACTAAACTAAGAATATTGTCTTGTAATATTATATGGGAAAGTTGTAGATAATAAAAAAATAAACAAATTTTATTTTCATCATTTTTGAACATAACCTCAAATTTTTTAAGATAATTGAAAAATAAAATTTTTCCGTTTTTTTTTTTAACTTTTTCAAAAAATTTTCAAAATGAATGAAATTTTCACAAAATATGTCTTTTTATAACCCCAAAAGGCACGATTTTTTTGCAGCCTGAGAGTTTATTATTTTTCGAGTTATTATCGTTTAACTGAAAAAAAAGGTGCCATTTTCAAAGATTTAATCATATCTCGATTGCAGTCGTAGACACTTGATCCGATGCTTATTTTCATTCTTAAAACTTCTACTTTCTAAAACATATTTTTTCATAATTTTATCGGCAAATTATCATGCTCAAAAATTGAAAAAACCGAAAAAATACTTTTTTACAAAATTTTTTTGGAATCTTTTTATAAATTGTTTAAAAAAATTCTTTGTATATAAAAATAGTTAAAAAATAATAATAGAATACAATTGTACGGTAAAAAATACATCAACTATAACAATATATTTTTTTTTAATTTATTTACTGCTAACAATATTCTTAAAAAAAAATTCATACAAATTCATTTATATTGAATAATTAATTTAAAGAAAATTTATTTGAGGAAGATAATAATCTATTTCATTTGTTTTTTTATTGATTACATTCTAGTAAAGGTTATTCAATAAGAAATACAAGCATTGTTCATATTATTTTATTTATTTATTGACTTTAAATGGTGCAGATTTAATTATTTGACATAAAAAATGTATTAAATCAATGTGTTTTCTTTCTTTTTTTTTTATTTGGTTGTGTATCCCGAACTTGTTCCTCTATTTCAGAATCGTTGCAATCTTGAATAACATGAATTAGATTATCTATTAGATTATCTATTATCTAAAACTGTGGACGAAACTTGTTTTTTAAAATAGTCATTTCGATATATTTCAGTCATCGCTGGAAGAAATCTGAATTTATAAGTTAAATTCTTAAAAAATTAATTTTTTTTCATAACGAAACATTTGACAATAAAATAGTTAATTAATTCAGAGGCGACGCCATTTAAACATTTTCATTTTTCTCGAATTATAAAGTGTATAAAAGTAGCTTACATTCAAGCTTGATACATGCACGCATTTATTTACGTGTTGTTATTTTCATATTTAAGAACCGTCTTACCAAGAATGCATTCAATTTAGTTCAAATGTCAGCGGTTAAGAATTTTATCACTTCGTTCGCTTTACGACGATAATTATTGATTGTTCTGATATTACTTTTTTTTATCTTTTTAAATTTTTGCAAGTATACAATCACAACCCCTTTTTCGATGTTCACAGCCTCGTGTAATGCAATATTATTAGTAGTAGTAGAAGAGTGACCGTCCGCACGAAATTCCCGCCGCCGCCACCAGACGTCGCCACAGTCGCGGCGCTGTCGCAGCATGCGAGGTGGTAGATTCGTGAACTAATTCGCAGACTGATTCGTGGAATAATTCGTGGTCTGAGTCGCGGACTGACTCGCGGGCCGATTCGCGGATTGATTCGCATTTTTGATTTGCTGTTCAGTACGCGGGCTTATAATTCAAGACTCTCTCATTGGGAAATCTGACCGTCGCTAATGAGGACATTAAGATGACGCAAGACTTCGTGGACGGTCCCATTAAGTTTTCGAAGATTAATGCTGTAGCGTTATGCATATATCTTTCGATCTTTTAAATGTGCCCTGTTGGGAAATCTCTCTTTCAATATACCGTTACCGACCTAATTCGGATGTTACATATCTTTTTTGATGAATTGAAAGCGTAAATTTCCATTAGTCTAAATACCAGCTTGAAGCGTAATCTCGTATATCGACGACCTACTTTTTAAATCTCACACAAATTTTAAAAACCTACAATCAGGGCGTTGACCTCTCCCTTATCATCGACCATCCTTGGGAAAACACATGTGAATTCCAAGCATATTAGATAATATATCAACTCATTTTATTATAACTCATTTTCTATTTTGGTACAATATCATGCAGGAAGGAAGGAAGGAAGATGAAGAAAATAGAGAAGATGTATTTAATAAATTTTATTTTTCACATTCATATTTATACATTACATACATTTTTTTTTTTGTTCACAATATTGTTATACATAAGAATATAAAATAGCTATTACATAAAATGTATATTTTCAATATCGTCAACTAATGCATCGCTTCTAATTTGACAACCGATGCAGTCTTTAATGATAGGCGGTTCACCATCTATCGTATCATAGCTTGATTCCAGATGTTTATAACATCGACGACATTCACGTATTTCAGGATGCATTTGTCGTTCAGCAAACATGCAGATGAAATCGATCGGTAGACATTCTATATCTTTTGTTTCCATCAATGCGAGACGTTTCACCTCGTAATAAATCCTTAATGAACGTTGAAGAGATGCAGGCTGTTCAAGTAGATTTCCCAATACCCAATTTTTAAGTATTTGCACATTTTCTTTAGTGCAACTTCCATTAAGCGAATGATTTTCACACTTCTCCAACAATTCATATTGCTGCTGTTGCTTCAGTTTTTTCAGAGATGGGCAGTCCAAAACGTCGAGATCAATAACATTTTCAGCGATTAATATATCCTCCAACCAACATTTTTTATCGACTCCTTTTACATAAATTTTGTTGGCGCATTTAATGATATCCTGCAAAGTCTCGTTTATAGCATCAAAGGGAACGTCGTCGCCAGATTGCCATGGTAAGCCGTGGTAATTATGTATTAACCAGTTATTGACTCTTTTATAGTGTAAAGGTAACCACACCCATTGATATGGCGCTTTAAACACACAAGTCTCAATTTCACCGACAAAAATATTCATTATAGACATTTCCTTCGGTATGAAGTGATTACCAGGCCCGCGGAATCCCTGCACGTCTACAATGTATTCCATTTCGTATGATACTGATTCACTAGCAATTAAAGTATGACTATATTTTATTCATTAATTAGCGCATGCGCAATAATGGCTAACCCCCTCTCAAACCAACTTCTTTACTTTACCACTTATGGGATTATATTCTACAATACGATCATGTAAAATTAAACAATAAGCAGAAGTGTTTGCAGGAAAATTTTCTCTTGATTCAAATTCGAGCCGCACATCGACAGGTGCGTGTTTTAAAGCTTCATTCTGCTTAGAGCAATCAATAATGATTAATGGAGCTTTCTCTAAAAATATTGATTTATTCAATATAGGTTTACCATTAACATTTTTATTATAGTAACTAGCTTGAAAATTGATATACATATCGTATAATAAAGAAAATTGATTATTTGCAATATCAAGGTTTAAATTACCATACGGATAATATTTTGAATTCAGAAATACTTTAACATTACTAATGTTACAGTGATCAAACAGGCTAGCATTTTTCGCCTTGTCATTTTTTCGTGCTGTTTGGAAGCCGATAATAATATATCGTGGCTTTTCTAGTTGTGTCGCTGTTTTCACGGACCACACGTGGGATGATGTTACCGGTAATAGAGGATATTCATAAAGTTCCCATGTACGGAAAATTAAAGATATGCAAGGGTCTTTTTCAATGAAACGTAACAGCTGTATCCTTTCCCTATCAGCCAACGTCACATATGGAACTAACCATTCTATTTTATTCATCTCAATTTTGTAATGTTCTTCTGCATTTTGTATAATTGCATTATCATCATGTTTAGATCTTGTTAAAACAAGTTCGTGCTTCGCGTTTACAATTATCTTACGATAATCTTCCGCAAATCCGAGAATCATACTCAGAGGCATGATCACATCAAAATAACCATTATCATTTGTTATCATTAGATTTGAACTAGATATCCAACCTGCATTGATTAAAACGGGTTCATCATTTGGTGTGTAAGAAGAATACCCCTTCATCAAGCTAGTAATACCAACATTTCTATTTCGATCAATTTCAACACCATTCAATTCATATCGCGCCTCATCAAATAAATGACAGATTGCGTTAGACGTTAGATTAGTATTATTTGCTTTAGTTCCGTCGGTTTTCGTCAACCTTCCACTAACATGTATCAAACTTTTACACGGTAAAATACATAAATCTTGATTTTGCACAGCAATACGAATTTCATCATTTTTACCAAAAGAACTTGTATTGTAAGATTGATGTGAATGCAGCTCGTAATGAGCGACAGATTCGTCGAAAACGACTGGGTTTTGAATGCTGAGTATTGGATCCTCCATTATTGCTATTATGATAACGTGCTATAAGTATGCAAATACAACAACGGCAATAACAATTTTTATTATTATTATTCATTGTTTGATATTGTGATGATAATGTAACTTGAGTCCCAAGCTTTTCAGAAATAGAGCGTTCCGACGTGTTAACGTCTTGCGAATTTGACGACGACTGATATGTTTTCTCCACGAAGGGTTATTATTATAGTAACTATTAAGGTTCTGATCATTGTACATAAAACCCATTGTTACGTAGATTTAAGATGTAGTCGTATTGTAATTATTTCACCACGAAAATTCACCAATTCACCGTTCTGATCAACAATACACAATTGAATATGATCTATTAATCTGACGGCAAGAGGTAGGTAAATGACGTGATTCGGCACTTCCACAATCTTATATCCGGGCGCCACAGTAGGAAAAAATTCATGAATCGTGTGCGCTCTACTGCTATTAATATAAGCACCTGTAGTTATATTGCATTCCACGCGAAGTGCATTAACTTTAATTATGGTTACTGGCAAATTTGAAATGTGCAACTTGTTTGCTTCCAAAATTCGTCTATTAAAGCCCAATGTTCGTCCAATCGAATCGATTGGTGTAAAATCAATGTCTCGATTAGATCTGATTTCACTACGTAATGTATTATTATTCGGTTTTATATCTAGCGTAATATCACTATACTCCGACAGCTTGTTTCTAATATATTCTGCTATATCCTCAATTTCATAGCTACCGATAGGCACAATAATTTCATGGTTACCAATATGAAATTTATTATTAACGTCAACATTTGGGATTGAATTAAACGTTAAAAGTTCTAGCAAACCCAATTCATAATTCTTCTGCGGTGAAAGTTCAAAAGGTGGAAAGTATTGCGCTTCCAATACTGAAGACTGCCCCGAGAGCGTCAACGTAAAAGAATCATTCATACTGATTGTTCAAATTACACTGATTATCATAATATTTTATGCGATATATTTATACAACTGATACTTGTTTGGACAAAACAGCTGATTGCATAAAAATTTGAGACATAAATGTCCACAATGAAAAGTGGCATAATGCTACCTACACCGAGATATTTTCCCAACTCAGCAGGTGGGCTAAGGTTTCCAAAGCTGTCAAAATAAACGACTTTAGAACCACGTTTTCGATAGGCTACCCAACGTGTCCCCGGACCGTTTGCATCGTCTAAATTTATGACTGCACATTCATTAACTTGGGGATTCTTTGGTAAATTATTACGCATAAAGACACCTCTAAAATTCGGAATTCCAGCTTCTTTCGAATATCTCAATATATCTACATCGGTGAGTGCTCGATGCGGTAGCTTTACAAGTTTTTTCGATTTTTTCTACATTTAACACCTGAACCCGTTTTATATGGTTTTAATTTCAAACCTAGACCATTTTTATACGGTTTAAGATATAACCCTTTACCTATAGCTATTGTCTCCATAGCACGCTTATGCCTCTCACTTTCATGTAACTGCTTTTGAGCAGCTTTTGCATCATTAACAGCCTTGGTTATACCCGCTGCACCACCGGCTAATGCACCTGCAGCACTTAATCCAGCAAATATGGGTGCTAGGAAAGGTAAGAATCCTCCAACCTTTCAAGGTATCGATAGCTGTCGAGTTTTTTGAATGAATCTTTTACCACCTGCTTCTTTTACGGCTTTACGTGCCCCTTTCAAAGCGCTCGATATAACACTTTGAACATTATTACTTGGTGACATTGACATTTTAGCAGCCGCAATAATGTTGTTCAATGATGTTGTTTTCTTTTTTGACACTTTTTTCTTCTTCTTTTTCAGTCCCATGCCTAATTTACTTTTTAGTTTCATTGTGTTTGCAACACCCCAAGCTGCCGCCTTTTCTGCAATGCTTGCGTCTTTTGCTAAAACTCGCTTCCAAGCCTGCTCCGCTAATATTCGATCAGCCTCGCTTCTACCGGTGGGATTTTCACGAGTTTTGGAATAAGCAATATCATGTTCCTTGCAAGCCTTATCTAACGGATTTATCCCTGAGTCCCCTCTTGCTAATCGTTGCTTTAATTTTGTACCAGGTCCGCAGTACTAATAACCGGGTATATGAAGTTCTACCGGTAATTCATTAATTAAAGAATTGACTAATCCTTTCCCACTCTTTATACGTCTTTGCTTCTTGTTTTTACCCACATATGTAATCATTTTAAGATGTGCATCATTCAAGTAACAAGCAGTTAATGACTGACATTACATATAAAGGCGCTACTTATACTTTTATGATCAGTTATTATCAAAATGCGATTTCATAAACAACCAACAAAAATCGCAACCATCAATTTTGATGATTTAACATCGTCTGTATAAAATAATGCAACTAATCATAAATGGGGAGTTGCTGCCAAATAGTATACGTGCACTTTTCTGTGGCCCGTCGAATTGCGGAAAAACAAATACACTACTCAGTCTAATCATCGATCAGAATGGATTTAAGTTTGAAAATATATATGTATATTCGAAATCGTTAAATCAACCGAAATATCAATTTTTACAAAACTCACTCGACTCTGTGGAGGGTATAGGATACTTTCCTTTTCACGATAATGAACAGGTAGTACTACCCGCCGAGGCCAGGCCAAACTCTATTATTATATTTGATGATGTTGCGTGCGAGAAGCAAGATAACATTAGATCCTTCTTTTGTATGGGTAGACATAATTGCGTCGATTGCTTTTATCTCAGTCAACCGTACGCTCGTGTTCCCAAGCATCTTATTCGAGATAACGTAAACTTTTTGATTCTATTTAGACAGGATGAAATGAATCTTAAGCACGTCTATAATGATCATGTAAATACAGATATGCCATACAACACTTTTAAAGATATATGCACACAATGTTGGCCAGAAAAGCATGGATTTATTGTAATCGATAAAGATAGTGAAATAGAAGAGGGAAGGTATCGAAAAGGTTTTGATTGTTTTATAAGCATAAATGATTTTAAGAAGAAACAAAAAATGTTGTAATAAGTTAGTGCAGAGTGAGACTTGCATGCATTAACATGTCTTCTCCACTTAAGCAGCAGCAAGACGTTTTACGTCAAATTGTCAAAGCTAGCGAGTCTATTCGCCGAAAACATCGATTATTAAAAATGGGTAAAGAAACGCATGACCTTGTGATAAGTGAAACGCTCAAACCTCTGATAAGTCCATTGGAAAAAATAGCAGACACTACAACAATGTCAATCAACAAAAATGCGATTGATGATATAAACGTATAGGATAAAGTAACAGATAGCATAGAAATTAATGATGTTAACGATTTTGATGATGATGATGATATGCTTGATGGATATAATACCCCTTTAGAGCAGACATTTAGCAGTGATATTAAAACACCTACATATCATACTGAAGAAAGGTTATCAAATAAGTTTCTAACTTTACTGGTGAGAAATATTTATGAGAAAAGTGATATTATTGATACAATTTATGGTGTTCGCATAGAATGTGGTACTACAAGAATCGGTGATTCGACAATAGAATTTAAGAATAAAAATGTCATTGTTAAGGATAACAAATTTGCTATTACTGAAGGTTTGCTAGAGTTATTATTTAAGAAAAAAGCTGATATAGCTATAATCCAACAGTCTGATTTAAACAATTACAAAAGTATACTAACCTTAACTAATGCACATAGGAAAGATTGGAATCAAGAAAAACCTATTCGGTATAATGCTTCCCACAAGTATCGAAACTATATCAAGGAAATGTTCAAAGATGTTCCGAAAAAGGGTGGCAATTTGCCTAAATACATGATTGTTGAACAAAACCACAAAATTGACTACGTGCATTGGGATGATCCAAATGAACTTGTCGATCGTTTGCACCTTCTAATAGCATCGCAAGCTGCTGGTAATTCAAGTCTTTCGAATGAAATTTTATCGATTATTGAAGAGTTGCGCGAAGCTAATATAATCTATTAATTGCGTAATAATTACGTCAGTATCATAATGAGCATCGATGTATTTGGACGTTCATCTCAACGAGCACGGAAGCAAGTATTTCAAAGTGTCGAAATTGCTACAGATGGTTCTTATGATTTTAAGAAAAGAAAGTTATGTAATATCGGAATTCCGACAGATTCGGATGATGCCATTACTTTGAGAATGTTCCACACATCTATTCGCGATATTAAACAGCAAATAGATGAACTGTGTAAAGGTGTAATTAAAAATAATGAGAAGATTGAATATTTTGAAAAAAGTATAAATAAAATGCATCAAGATATAAATAAAAATTACAATGAAATAGAAAAGAGGCGGATTATATCTTCAGATATCGGAGATTATACTATTGAATTACATCAGGAAATAACTAAATATACCAATAATTTAAATAAAAATAATTACACTCTTAGCAATCTTACGAATAATATCACTGTCTTAGAGCGGGAAGTAAAGAGAAATAAAGATGATTTGAATAAAAATAATGGTTTGATTGATAGTCTTACGGTAGATATTGCCAATATAGAAGGAGACTTGAAAAAACACACCTATGACATAAGGGAGAGTAGTACTGTAGCTCATGATGCTGACAAATTAATTTTTCTCCTAGAACAAAATGTCAATAAAAACAGTGAAGCCTTAAAGAAGATTAATGCACTAACTGATGTTATGAAGAGGGACATTTCACATTTGTACTCCTTACGGAAGAATTAATTAGTTAGTCTGAAAAATGTGAATAAATAAACTATCTGCAACAATCCACCCAACAGTTTTAATCAAGACGTTGCCTTATCTGTTTAACAACAATGACTTCTAAAGAGAAGAGAGAAGTCGTGAAGGAGCTTCATAAACCAGCAAGAAAAAATTATACAAGACGGCGAGTAGATATTCGCGGATTAGATGAAACTTGGCAAGCTGATCTTGTAGAAATGATTCCATATGCAGATGAAAATAAGGGTTACAAATACTTGTTAACTGTCATCGATGTATTCTCTAAGTATGCATGGGCCTGCCCAGTAAAAAAAAAGACTGGCGATGACGTCACAGCTGCCATGAAATCGATATTTAAAATGGGTCGAATTCCAAAGAATCTACATACCGACCATGGAAAAGAATTTTATAATTCAAAATTTTCAAATTTAATGAAAAAACATGACATCAATTTATATTCTACATACAGTAATCTAAAAGCATCAATTTGCGAACGCTTTAATCGTACTTTGAAAAATAAAATGTGGCCACAGTTTAGCCTTCATGGTAATTATCAATGGCTCCATATCTTACCAGACTTGGTTAATGATTATAACAATAGCATACATCGTACTATTAAAATGAAGCCGCAAGATGTGAATAAAGACAATGAAAAAGAACTTTTGGAACGTGTGTATAATGTAATTGTGAACGAAAAGATTCATCCAAAGTTTAAAGTAGGTCAACAGTTTCATATTAGTAAATTCAAACATATATTTGAAAAGGGATATACACCAAATTGGACGACTGAAGTTTTTAAAATAATAAAAGTTAAAAAAACGTATCCAGTAACATATTTACTAGAAGACAATGCAGGAAACGCAATATCAGATGGATTCTACGAATTTGAACTGCAACGTACTAAAAATCCAGACGTTTATCTGATTGAAAAAATTCTACGTCATAAAGGTTCTAAAGTGTTTGTTAAATGGTTGGGCTTTGAAGATAAGCATAACACCTGGATCGACAAGAAAGATATAATACTTTAAGACTAATATGGTGGACAAATGATGGTTGAATAGATGGAAGCAGGATTTACTTACGATAAAATTAGATTTTTGTTGCATTCCTTAGCATATTTTCTTGTATATATACGGGTTCGAGCTGAATAGATATTAGTTAAAAGTCAGAAATCACTGAGAATACTAAGATTTTCAGATTCTCCTAAACACAAAAATGTACGCCAAATTAAGATTTGTTCTTGCGATTGTGTACGAGTGGATGGGGAAACCCTCAAGTCTACAAGAATTCAACGAAACGTGCCACGGAATTCGTCGCGAAATTAGTCGAATGAATAGAAGAGTGGACGAGTTGCGACGGCTGTATAACTATTTGCAGAGGAGGGATGGACAACTTCAACAGCTATACGCAGATGTACCAGGGGATACTGCGGATAATGCATTACAAGCTCTTCAACGCAAAATAAATGAAGCGGAAGCTGAATGCTACAACTTCAAACAGAAGTTTTATAGTTACTACATTAACTATTTCGAAATGTCGCAGTTATACGTCGATATTCCGAAAGCTTACGACCTGAACATCAACGTTGAAGCCAAATTGAGGAAGCGGTTTTATGAGGGAATTTTGCGACGAGAACGATGTCATTGGCGTCTGCGCACATTACGTCTGGCGAAAGAAAAGAAAATGAAAAAAATAATTCAAAGGTGAGTTTCTAAATTTCATTTCATTTAATTTATTTATACATAATTTATTTATACATTTATATATTTAGTATTCATTTATATTTGATTTTTTGTTGCAGGTTCCATTCTTCATCAAGATGAGTGATGTTGCAGCATACACCTCTGATTTGACCAGTCACCAATTATGGTCATGGACTTTAATGCTGATTCGAGAATGGTCTCCCCCGAAGATGTCACATTGCCGCTGTATGAAATATCCGCTAATCATCCGGATTCAAGTGCATCGGTTTCGCTTCAAGCGGAAAGCTGTAATGATAATAATAATAGATGTAAATTATAATGCATTAATAAAATATAAATTAAACAATATGTAATTAGCAAAACATATTCCTTACCATATATAATACCTTCTATTTTTTAATTCCGTTCGACATCGTCATTGTTAGTGGGTTTCGGTTAAAAATTCGATGTTGTTGAATTTTGTTCCGATGTACTTCATGTATAGCTGATTATTTTCAACGATGCTTCGGTAACTCTCCATCGCACCTCGGAAAAGTGGTGTGTACCGAGGTGGAAGAACACAGGAGATTTCGTTGTTCAACTCTACGCTTATTCGTTCTCCAAATTTTGTTGATACTCTCCTAATTTTTGAAACGACATATGCTTTTTCTGGGTCAAGTTCTGCCAGTTTCATAGTTGGTAAAAATTTCGTTGTTGAATTTAGTGTTTTTACTAACGCTGCCGCTGTAGCTGCTGCTGCTGCTGATGATGATGATGCCATTTTGTTATATATATAAATTTTCGGTTTGACTTGCTAGTACTTTAATTTCCGACTTAAGTTTTAAATCGTCTTTTAATATTTGTATATTTTAAAAAAAAATCTCGACTCCACTTTTTAATTCACGAGTTTTAACTTTTAGATCTCTTGAAGACATATATCGAGCCACGTTACTGATGAAAAATACTCGTCTGCATCGGCATTTATAGTAGAAACCCCACTACCTTATACGAATTAGAAATTGGGAAAGAAAATATTAGACAAATAGAAAAGTACAGTTTCAAAGTTTCGTAATGTAAAGAGAATGCTTAATTTAACTCCAAACGCGTTTGAACTTGAATCGTTTAAATTTGGGGGGAAAGTGAAAGCAGGTCAATACGAAACGTGGGTCTCTAAAAATGCATCAATGTCAAGGTACATTTCGAAATACATGTCAATTATAGAAACGCTTAATATCTATCTAAATAAGTAAATAAACTTGAAATATAATATAACTTTATTAAAAACTGTCTGCATGTACATGATATTTTTATACATTCCATAAATTTAAATAGTAATTTCACAATTATAACATTCACATATATTCACATATTTTAAAATTTATTTGATGTTGTATATAATTACATATAATACACACATTATTCGTCGATGTCCATAATATCCTTATGTCCCCACGGTAGAGTGTCTGTACTACCAGCCATTAAGTATCGCTTATCATCGTGGGGACTTAGAGCAATTTTTTTCTCACATACGGTGTATACGTTGTGTAATTTTGAACGAATACATCTTTGCTCGCGCGTAACTGTAGACGTATTTTGAAGGCAGTTCAGATAGTCGTCGAAAGTGATTCTTTTTCGGACGACGACTTCTTTCACACCTTTCGCTCTCTTCTTCTCACCTTCGCCTAACACACGCAACGCATACATTTTTGACCTGAGTCCGACAAACTCGATCATTATTTTTCCACTACATTCATCCTTCATTAACCCTAAAACTTTTTTATTGACTAGTGGCATACCGTACTCATTATTTTAGGAATAATCGCTCGTATCGTACATATTAATATCGCGTTTCATACAATCATATACATCATCACACTTAAATTCATAAATACTATCGGTATCGGTATACAATAGTTTCGCATTTTCATTAAATTTTTCTAAAACATAATCATAATGGAACTCGTACAATTTTGTTTTAGAAATATCCAATATAGCCATTCCGACGTATATTGGCTTATTAATGGTAACTTCTAATTTTTTTAATTCTATCGCGACCAAGTCTTCATCAAATATCTTTCTTCGATGAAAATTTGGTTTCGATATTAAAGCTTCCACACCAAACCTTCCTTTCCATGTCGATTTGATACGAACATCAACGCGATTCCGAACATTCTCCATGGTTTTCCCAAATACCGCATTGTTCATCAATTTATACAAATTTTTTTCAAAATCATTTGTCGCAACTGTGCGGAGTTTGGTATTTAAGTCAATGTACGACTTTAACCATGGAGTCTGCTTCAATTTTAGTATCCTATGAATTTTATTTAAAATAACTCCGTGGGTGAGCGCTTGCTTTAAATTTCGGTAATGAATGATATACCGTTCCTTGTCATTTAATGTATCGAGTAATTTCGGTTGTTTTGAACCGGGCGGAACTGCTCGCTCGGGGCATAGCGGGAGATCTTTCAGCTTATTATGTATTTCTCCAGGATAGGTCAAGTCGACTTCGAGAATATATCCAATTTCCGAGTCATCGGGTACATTTTCGAAATCGACATTGTTCACCCATTCAAATCCTCCAGTAGGTAGAGCTTGACTCATGGCCCATCCAGTACATGGCCCAAGTACATTAAATACTTTGACTCTTTTGATGGGTCATATTGTGGCATATATTTATTATTCGCTTTCGCGTACCTGTTCGAGCACTGCGAAAGACCTCCCCTTATACCGCGTTCAATAAACATTACCATATCGATATCGGTAAGTAATTCCAACTCTACTCGAGTATGCTTGAGAGCGCAGTCCCAAGTATATCCAGGTAGAGTGTAATAATGTGCCGGATCTAACCCGTGTGATTTTAACAGAGTTGTACGAAAATTTTCAAAGATATCCGCAGGTAGAAGGACATCTGTTTTCAAATATAAATCTGAATACTCGCCCAGAGTATTACACTTAAATACGTTCCACACATTCATCGTATGCACATAATCACTCTCACTGACATCACACTCGTACAGTTTATTAAAAAATTTGTCTCGTGACGGAAGATATGATTGATCTAGGACGCTCATTTCGGTTATGTAATCATAAGGGAAAACCCCTTTACGTATTAATAAATTGAATTTTTCCTCATTTGGAAAGTGGGACTTTAAAATTTGTTTTTTTTTCATTACTTAAATAAGACGCCAAGTTTTCGAGGGAGCAATTCAAAAATCTAATTGAATCTAAAAATGTAAGCTTAATTTTAGTTCCACATATTTAATCATGGAAATGTACTTTTCCATATTACATGGGATAATATGAATATCTCCTTCAAAAGCATTGGCAATGTCGCGAATAATGAAATGAGCATCGTAACCGCTCAAATTGTGGAAGATAACTGGTATATTAAAACGATATTTGTACTTAAGATTACACAAGTTGTGAGCTGCACCCCGAAATTGACCCGTCAAGTGATCGTGGTCGCGAACTTTGAGGTCCTCATTTGAGAAGGATCCCCCGCAGATGTGACACATTGTCGCTGTATAGAATTCCCTCCACTCATTCGGACTCAAATGCATTGGCTTCGTATCACTGAGGATCTGAATGCAGACACATAATATTACTTATTGACTTTATTGTAATTAATTAATTAAATAATAATAAATTTTATATGAATATATTTTGTAATTTTAATTAATTTTACCTGATTAACTTCATCGGCCAACTCCTTTAGCTCGTTGGCAAACCAGGTACGAGAGTCGGACCCCCGGTGAGAACGGTAACGACACAGCGAGGGGTCGTGTTGACAGTGTACGTAGTAGCCTGCACTGTCAATCTTATGTTACTCGTAAGCCGTTTTTGGAGGTGCCTCCGTCTCCACTTTTCCCAGCAGGCACTCGGTATCAGCGTAAACAATGAAGGGTACCGGCATGGCTCGACCCAAACTATTAAATTTCAAAATGCTTGTTTTTGTTTCGGGGAGTTTTACCGCACAATCATTTTTCTTTCCACATTCTATCTTGTGCATGACAAGATTTTGTTCACTATGGAAATAGTGAAGACACCTGTTGCAAATATGCTTTTTCTTCACACCCGGAGGAAAGCAGCAACTTTCCTCCCGCAAGCGGAAGGAAAGATGCCGCTTATCCTCCCGGCCATAAAGAAAAATCGTATACTTCCCTCGGGAAGTAAAAAAGAATGCTTCAGACTGCCTGTTTCTCACCCTCGGCTTCACCTCGGGTAAAAATTACACGCAGCCTGAGACGTTCTCTATTTTACCTCCCTCGTTGAGTAATATACTATTTTCCGTCATGTTTACTGCACTGTTTATGCACTAGTCGTGATAAATGTTTAATCCAGCAGTAATGATGATTGATCCTGTCATCTTCTTCGACTTCGACATCGTCCAAAACAAAAGATGAGGAGGGGCGTGGGGGTTTCCTCCGTTCTTCTTTAGACACGAGAAGAAGGTTAATATGTCGATCCTTCTCATTTGCAGTCAAATGTACAGGTAGCACTTCTTCTTCTTTTTTCTCGGCTACTATAAATACATTGACTGAAATGTCGTTCAAATTCTTGAACCTTGGAATATCCTTTAACGCGACGGGGAAATCAATGCCTTCGAAATTAAGATGCCTTCGATAATGCGGATATGATGATTGTTGATCTGAACTGGCATTTGCGGGGAATAATGCTGACATAATCGCCCACGCAAAGCAGTCATTACCCGGAATTTTTACATTAATTACTGCTCTTTTGTTTTTAATCCACTTGGGCAAGTCGATCCATTGGCCGGCACGCATGGGATTATACTTCGCCGTTTGTATAGCCAGCGAATGTATGCAGGATAAAGCTCATCCCGAGCCAATCTCCTGAAATTCTTCGAGAGAAGTAAGAATAGGCACTTTAACTTTTGCGTCGAACCACTCGTCTAAGTCCGTGCTCACACATAATTGGTCATATTTGTTGGCAAAATATTTTGTATCCTGCAGCTGCCCCGCGGTAAACTCACCCGAAAACACAGTACATACCTTGACACAGTTGTATTCACTGATTACACCACGCACATATTCAACGACGCTGGGTTTTATCTCAAACATGAATTTTACGGGGTCCAAATGTTTTAAATTAACTACCAGTGCAGTTCTTAACCGATTTTTAAATGCCGATTCGACATTCTTCTGCACAATAAAATTTTCTTCAGGCCTATTATTTTCTTCTCTTTGAGCCAATCGCTCGACAGCTTTAGCACTTAGAGTCGTTATGCGATGCATAATCGCCTCCACCGATGCCTTCACCCCATTTGGAATATGGGGATTTGATAAAATGTAGGAATTAATGTTTCGAATATTCCCGGTACACTTCTCGATGAAGTCCTGGAATTGACCCGGAGTAGCATCTTCGCCGAGGATTTCGTAAACCGTCTTCAAGGATTCCTCCCACGATGAAATAGTTCTCTTGATATCGACCATCTTGAAAAAATGTTACAAGTAGAAGAACGTGTGGAGTGTAGGAGACTATTCCCCGGTAGTCCGAGTATGCTTAATTTATACCTCGAATCATTAAAGACACGCATCTCAACTCGTACACCATCTATGAGGGGCATAGGTCCCCATATATTATCTAATATGCTTGGAATTCACATGTGTTTTCCCAAGGATGGTCGAAGTTACATGTGTTTTCCCAGTGATTGGAATCTAGAACGAGCGCTTTCGAAGGGGAGATGTAGGAAAAATAGACCTGCCGGGTCCCGCGCATCAGGGGGGCGATGAAAGGTGAATTCGAACTTACATCATGACAAGGGAGAGGTCAACGCCCTGATTGTAGGTTTTTAAAATTTGTGTGAGATTTAAAAAGTAGGTCGTCGATATACGAGATTACGCTTCAAGCTTCGAACTTACATCATGACAAGGGCGAGGTCAACGCCCTGATTGTAGGTTTTTAAAATGTGTGTGAGATTTAAAAAGTAGTTCGTCGATATACGAGATTACGCTTCAAGCTTCGAACTTACATCATGATAAGGGAGAGGTCAACGCCCTGATTGTAGGTTTTTAAAATTCGTGTGAGATTTAAAAAGTAGGTGATCGATATACGAGATTACGCTTCAAGCTGGTATTTAGACTAATGGAAATCTACGCTTTCAATTCATCAAAAAAGATATGTAACATCCGAATTAGGTCGGTAACGGTATATTGAAAGAGAGATTTCCCAACAGGGCACATTTAAAAGATCGAAAGATATATGCATAACGCTACAGCATTAATCTTCCAAAACTTAATGGGACCGTCCACGAAGTCTTGCGTCATCTTAATGTCCTCATTAGCGACGGTCAGATTTCCCAATGAGAGAGTCTTGAATTATAAGCCCGCGTACTGAACAGCAAATAAAAAATGCGAATCAATCCGCGAATCGGCCCGCGAGTCAGTCCGCGACTCAGACCGCGAATTATTCCACGAATCAGTCTGCGAATTAGTTCACGAATCTACCACCTCGCATGCTGCGACAGCGCCGCGACTGTGGCGACGCCTGGTGGCGGCGGCGGGAATTTCGTGCGGACGGTCACTCTTCTACTACTATTATTGGTACACAATGAATAACCTACAATAATTTACAGTATTAATATAAATGTTTATACTGTATAATAAATTTTTATTCCAAAGTTATATTACGTATAATTGTAATTATTATTTGAAAAATATTAAAATTATTATAAAAATATAGAATATTCCGCAAATAACTAATCAATAAATAATCAAAAGTTCAACATATTTTAATACAAATTTTTAGACAAATTATTTATAAAATATTGGAATAAGTATTACATGTGCACACTTTGGTTTTTCAACTTATAGTAAAAAAATAAAATCAAATAAATATAAACTTTTCCAACGATATTCTGCACTGAATTAATAATACACCATAAATTCGTAGCACTACAACACGACCACCTCTTTCAATAACACTACAGCGACGATTCTGGAGCATTGTAAGGACATATAAATGTAACGTGTATGATAATAATATTTTTAAATTATGTCATTTAATACGCAACGGTATTTACGAATTTTTTTTCAAGCATATTGTTAGCAGTAAATAAATTTAAAAAAATATATTGTTATAGTTGATTCCTGTATATTTTTTACCGTACAATTGTATTCTATTATTATTTTTTAACTATTTTCATATACAAAAAATTTTTTTAAACCGATAAAATTATGAAAAAATATGTTTTAGAAAGTAGAAGCTTTAAGAAAGAAAATAAGCATCGGATCAAGTGTCTACGACTGCAATCGAGATATGATTAAATCTTTGAAAATGGCACCTTTTTTTCAGTTAAACGCTAATAACTCGAAAAATAATGAACTCTTAGGCTGCAGAAAAATCGTGCCTTTTTGGGTTATAAGAAGACACATTTTGTGAAAATTTCATTTATTTTGAAAATTTTTTGAAAAAGTTAAAAAAAAACCGAAAAAATTTTATTTTTCAATTATCTTAAAAAATTTGAGATTATGTTCAAAAATGATAGAAATAAAATTTGTTTATTTTTTTATTGTCTACAACTTTCCTATATAAATTTCCTATATAAAAACGTGAAAACCCCTTTCCCACCCCTTTTCACCCTCGCCATTTTTTTCCAGCAAAAATTCAGGTGGAGCGAACGTTATACCTTGTTTCCATACGTCGTTATAAAGACTTTTTTCCTGGTCCCCAGCTGTTAAACAAATTGTTTTTTTTGGCTTTTTTTTTTACTTATTCCCTGGACTACTACCGCATATTTAATGTTATGAAATTGAACAGTAATCCACAATTGTTCGAAACCAAATTCATCTAAATGTGCTTTAATTAAAGAAAAATTAAAATATGATCTAACATAAATTGCGAATCATATGCATATAGTTTCTAATATATTTCCACGATTTTTTGAATTTTTTCAAATCGAGTCGGCCATTATATGATGTAGTTAGGGTCATTTTAGTTTGTAAATTGCAATAAACAAAGATTATTGTTTGAACAAACGTTGGTTCCCTCACGAAATCACATATATATCGCTTCTAATATTTTTCCACGCTTGTATGAATTTTTTAAAATCCATTCGGCCATTATACTATATAGTTAGAGACATATTAGCTTGTGAATTGCATTTAACAAAAATGATCATTTAAACAAACTATTTCTCCCTCATGGAATCATCTGTATATTGTTTTTAACATATTTCAAGGCTTGTATGAATTTTTTCAAATCGATTCGACCATTATAAGATATAGTTTGGGACATTTTAGCTTGTAAATTGCATTAAACAAAGATTATTGTTTAAACAAACTTTTGCTCCTTCACGGAAACATATGTATATGGTTTCTAATATATTTCCACGTATGAATTTTTCGAATCGACTCGGCCATTATACTATATAGTTAGAGACATTTAGTTTGTAAATTGCATTAAACAAAGATTATTGTTTAAACAAACTTTTGCTGCTTCACGGAAACATATGTATGTGGTTTTTAATATATTTCCACGCTTGTATGAATATTTTTGAATCGATAAGACATTATACTATATAGTTAGAGACATTTCAGCTTGTAAATTGCATTAAAAGAAGATGATTACTTAAACAAACTTTTTCTCCCTCGAGGAATCATATGCATATTGTTTCTGATATATTCCCATGATATTTTAAATTTTTTCAAATCGAGTCGGCCATTATACGATGTAGTTAGACAAATTTTAGCTTATAAATTGCATTAAACCATGATGATTGTTTAAACAAACTTTTGCTCCTTTACGGAAACGTATGTATATGGTTTCTAATATATTTCCACGCTTGTACGAATTTTTTTAATCGATTCGTCCTTTATATCATATAGTTACAGACATTTTAGCTTGTAAATTGCAAACAAAGATTATTGTAAAACAAACTTTTGCTCATTCACGGAAACATATGTATATGGTTTCCAATATATTTCCACGCTTTTAAGAATTTTTTCAAATCTATTCGGCGATTATAATATATAGTTAGAGAAATTGTATGTATGTATGTATGTATGTATATATTTATTCCTTTGTAAGAAATTACATCTTGTAAGGAGTTACAATTGGAGAGCGACTAAAAATTAACCGTGTTACAAAAATAAAATAAACATTCAAACAAAACAGAGTTATAAAATTCATACACTAATCCTCGTTTCTTTCGTTCTCAGCGATCGGATACAAAAGCGAGCTAGCGGATCTTGTGTGCTTTACTCATAAATATATAAATCGATCTTATGACTTGTGTTCTAGGATCAGAAAGGAGCTCTAAAAATTCCTGATACCTTCCCGAGTAGTCCGCGCTATCAGTACTGAATCCCCAGTGACAACATTGCATGTGCTCGTACGCCTCACAAAACAGGAAAAAGTGTTCGACAGATTCCAATGTCTCACATCCGCAAGCAGCACATATCCGCTCGGGCTCCAAGCGTAGCGTAACTTTGGGTAAGCAAAAACGACTAGAATCTATACTTGCCAGTCTCACCTGTAACCAAGCATGCATGAAGAGCAGTGGACTGCGGTCAGAGAAGCGTTCCCCAATACCATCAGACAGAAAGCTGCTACGATTGAAAAGCAATGTAGAGGAATGCTTCATCCTCTGTCGGTCAGCCTGTTTCAGGCGATCTTCGAGAGAGGAAAGTATGACAGGAACGCGGGAATCCCATAAGGCTGGACTGAGGTCCGTCCATAGGGCCTCAATGTCCGGACTCAACAGGGAAGAGATCTGTGCAATCCAGTTGTAGTCGTCAGTGCCAAGTTTTTTACTGTTAGCTAATCCTACGAGCCTAGTTAAAATAGTTTTTGGAATTCTGGAGTTATCCAATGCAAGAATTTTTTGAACCCAATTCAGTGCCATTTTAACAACGGTAAATTAGTAGACATGATCTTGTCTCGTATTTCGATGTCAGCCATCTTGACTAAGAATGTTGGGTCCTTAAACGGCAGTAAATGTGCTTGAACGATGGTTGGCTCGACTTCAAACTTAGATTTGAAGAAGCCTTGAAGATCGGAGCGAAGATTCCCCGTAGGTTCTGGAAAACGTAGATTTCTTACCATAAGATTGAGTCTGCGGCTAGCTCTCTCCATTGCTTCGAACTTCGATTCTATGTTGGCAAAGCGTCGGTCGTGTTCATCAAGTCGACTATCGCGTATCTTATTTGATGTGATTACCTCCTGTTTAAATGCGGCAAGCTCCGACCTGGTGGCTGCGACTTCAGCCTTGGTAGAGGCTGACATAATATATTAATGATAACGTCAGACTTATCGACAGACATTGTTGATCCTGCTGAGTGTGCGCGCACGTGTAATTCAGTAGTTACTTTTTTCCTCGGAGGAATGGACGAAGGCGGATCGGTGTCAGGATCTGATTCACTCAGATGATCTGTCAAGGAGTTAGAGTGTTGAAGTTCACTGTCAAATCCACGAGTTTTGTTGAAGTGCTCTTGCGTACGCTTCTTCGTGAAATAAGAGTCAATGGAAGGACACGAGTCAGATCTGTCCATATGCTACAATAGAGCCTTACGAGGCCGTCCCCTCGTTCTGGAGAACCCGGGTGAAAAATCATGCGAGGACATGCGATAGAGCAATAGAGTTGCGTAAAAACGATCCTTAGCAAAAAAATCCTCGATTAATTAAACTCCGCATAAATAATATAATATTAAAATACGTAAAATTAATTAAATTCCAGTGCGGTGCGAAAGTATTATAATATTAAAATACGTAAATTTCATTAAATTCCAGTACTTCACGAATCCTTAGTCGGCAACATGTAAACAAAAGTCCTTGCGTGAAAAGACACTGGTGAAAATCCGGGCTGGACGATAATTCGTTGGAGACAGTTTCCGCTGTATGGTCATAACAAATTCGCGGTAATCAGCAGTATACCGAATTAAACACAGGTGGCACAATTTGTATATATATCGACGCAAATAAACAGTGGTAAACTGCCGACTACATCCACGTGTCCATGCGTTGAATCAGCCGTTGGCGACCAACAGCAACGAATTCTATAAAAAGTATTGCACTGAATACGACACAGGTCACATAAACAGTCCAAAAAAATGCCTTTGCTAAACAGCTTTCCCAGAAACGCAAACTTTTCCACAGTTTATATTCGGAAATCTTTAATTTACTAAGCACTGATTTCGACACGTCTACTCGCGACCGACGCCATAACAGCTCTCCCCTAGTTAGAGAAATTTAAGCTTGTAAATTGCATTAAACACCGATTATTGTTTAAACAACCTTTAGCTATCTCATGGAATCATATGTATATTATTTCTCGCTTGGATGACTCGGCCATTATAAGATATAGCTAGGGACATTTTAGATTGTAAATTGCATTAAACTAAGATGATTGTTTAAACAAACTTTTGCTCCTTCACGGAAACGTATGTATATGGTTTCTAATATATTTCCACGCTTGTATAAATTTTTTTTAATTGATTCGTCCATTATACCATTTAGTTAGAGACATATTAGCTTGCGAATTGTATCAAACAAAGATTATTGTTGAAACAAACTTTTGCTCCTTCACGCAAATATATGTATATTGTTTCTAATATATTTCCAAGCTTCTATGAATTTTTTCAAATTAATTCGGCCATCATACGATGTAGTTCGAGACATTTTAGCTTGGAAATAGCATTAAACAAAGGGGATTGTTTAAGTAAACTTTTGCTCCTTCACGGAAACATATGTATATGGTTTCTAATATATTTCCACTCTTGTATAAATATTTTTGAATCGATTAGGACATTATACTATATAGTTAGAGACATTTCACCTTGTAAATTGCATTAATGCATAATAAAAGAGGGGGAGCCCTTCTGCTACCGCCCTTACCTTCTCCTCTTCGTATTTAAGCCCTCTCCTCCGCTGTGCGCCACTGAGTTTTTGGCGTGGATTTGCGTCCTCAGCCGTACTCGTTTCCATCAGAGTGTCATGCGCCACTTTCGATGTTGTTTCCTCGGTGCCAGGCACCTGAGGCGTTGGATTTTTATTAATTATAATTTGTTTCGGCATTGTGTTCCCACGAGCAGCTAGGGAAATAGTCTTCCTCGCGGCAGAGCCCCGCATACCGAGATGAGGCGACTTAATACGATGGGTGGCGCCTGGCGCCCCAAGGGACCGTTTGGCGGTACCTTCTTAACCCCCGGTACCAAGACATCCAGTATGTCTATGGTTTCTAATATATTTCCATACTCTTATGAACTTTTTAAAAAGATTCGGCCATTATAGGATGTAGTTAGAGACATTTTGCCTTTTCAATTGCAACATACAAAGATTATTGTTTGAACAAACGTTTTCTCCTTCATGGAATCATCTGTATATTGTTTCTAACATATTTCCACGCTTGTATGAATTTTTTCAAGTCGATTCGGCCATTATAAGATATAGTTAGGGACATTTTAGCTTGTAAATTGCATTAAACACAGATTATTGTTTAAACAACCTTTAGCTCTCTCGGGGAATCATATGTATATTATTTCTCGCTTGGATGAATTTTTTCGAATCAATTCGGCCATTATAAGATATAGTTAAGGATATTTTAGCTTGTAAATTGCATTAAACACAGATTATTGTTTAAACAACCTTTACGGAAATACATGTATATTATTTTTAATATATTTCCACGCTTGTATGAATTTTTTCAAATCCATTCGGCCATTATACTATATAGTTAGAGACATATTAGATTGTGAATTGCATTAAACAAAGATGATCATTTAAACAAACATTTTCTCCCTCATGGAATCATCTGTATATATATTGTTTCTAACATATTTCCACGCTTGTATGAATTTTTTCAAATCCATTCGGCCATTATCCTATATAGTTAGAGTTCATATTAGCTTGTGAATTGCATTAAACAAAGATGATCATTTAAACAAACTTTTTCTCCCTCGAGGAATCATACGCATATGTTTCAGATATATTTCCATGCTTTTATGACTTTTTCAAATCGAGTCGGCCATTATACGATGTAGTCAGAGACATTTCAGTTTGTAAATTGCATTAAACAAAGATTACAATTTCAACAAACTGTTGCTCCTTAACGGAGACATATGTATATGGTTCCTAATATATTTCCACGCTTGTATGCATTTTTTTAATCGATTCGGCCATTATAAGATATAGTTACGGACATTTTAGCTGGTAAATTACATTAAACACAGATTATTGTTAACAACTTTTAGCTCCGTCACAGAAACATGTGTATATGGTTTCTGCATTAAACAAAGATTATTGTTTAAAAAAATTTTTGCTACTTTACGGAAAGATATGCATATGGTTTCTGATATATTTCCAAGCTTTTCTAAATTTTTTCAAATCGATTCGGCCATTATACGATGTAGTTAGAGATATATTAGCTTGTAAATTGCAATAAACGAAGATTATTGTTTGAACACACTTTGGTTCCCTCACGGAATCACATATATATCGTTTCTAATATTTTTCCTCGCATGGATGAATTTTTTTCAAAACGATTCGGCTATTTTACTATATAGTTGAAGACATTTAGCTTCCGGTTGACAGCGGTGAGTGGAAAAACGTGTTTTTCATAAGAGCGAGAAATTGTAAGTTTTTGAGAGTTTTTACTCAAATATATGACATTTTCTGTCACTGAGAAAAACGTCAGGGACGGTCACCCAATTTCGACTAACTCTAAAGAAAGCAGTAAGCTTAAAAGTGAGTAATTTGTGTCGAAAGGGCGTACCCTGGCTAACCTCGAAATACCTTTTGGCAAGACGACCAAATTCCACGTGGCAGCTGGGAAACACAGAACAGCGAACGGAAAACACCGAATCGCGAAATTGCGCGATCTTCGACGAGAACGGCAGACACGAGAGACCTGCGAGTTGCGAGGAGCTACGTAGAACGACACGTTCCGAAATTTTGGGTGGCGCTGTATACAATAAATTAATTGCTTACTACGATAACACGTGAGTATATTTAATGAGTGATATACAGAAGGGGGAAAACAGAGAAGGACGTGTAGAGAGAGAAGACAGGAAAGTTTACAGTGGGGATAGCGAAATTGTAGAGTCAGTACTGAGTTTACCGGAGGAAACGGTAGAAAGAAAGATAGGGAGGTGGGTGAAACAATTGGGGGGAGTAGTGGATTGGAAGGATCGGTAAGTGAGACCGAAGGATGAAAGAAGAAGAGAGGTAGAAAAACAAACGTGGAGAGGTTGGGCAGGGAAAGGGGAAGCTGTGTTGGCAGTTCGTCCCGCGTAAGTTCGTGGCTGCTGAAAAGAGAGCGAAGTTTGTCAGGAGGAAACGAAAAATCCGAGAAAAACGAAAAAGAAAAAGCGAAGCGAACGAGGACGAAAAAAATAGAAGACATGGACGAGACAAAACTAGAAGAAATTATTAGAAGATCCTTCGAGGCGCAGAAAAAGGCGATAATAGAGGAGTTAAGAGAATGGAAAAAAGAATTGAAAAGAGAGGTGAGAAAAGAATTGGAAAACTGGAAAATAGAACAACAACAAAAAAATAGTGTGATAGAAAAAGAAAATAAGCAGCAGTCGTTGAGAGTGAAAGGATTGGAAAAGAAAGGAGGAGGGCCCCTAAGGCCTATATTTCGCCCCCTTGGGATTTTGATTTAAACGGTTGAAAACTTTTTCTTAAGGTAGAAAAAGTAAGTTTTTATTGAGTTTAGGTGAAACGGGGGTGTTTTTGTCAAATTAACCCTTAGATTTTAGGGGTATTTTTCAAAAAGAGTGTCAAAAATATACGCAAAAAACGTTGTTAAATTGTTGGGCAATTGGCTTGAAAATCGTTACTCGGAGGTTTTCGCGGTCGCTGATTACGAATCCGATGATAGTTTTTCAAAATTCAAAATGGCGGATCGAATATGGCGGACGACTTTTTAAAAATCTTATGCAGTTGGCTTGAACATCGTTACTTGGGGGTTTTCAGGGTCGCTGATTGCGAATCCGATGATAGTGTTACACCCAGAATAATGTACATTGTATGTAATGAAGATATTCAAATTTAAATTATAGAAATAGGCATGAATGTATATGTATATGAATGTTCTGAGTAGTCGAGGTTCATTTTCGAATTGAAAAGTTCGTTCAGTTCGGTCTGAACATTGAAACCGTGCGGAGTACCATTATCTCTAAACTTAGTATTAATTTGCGTATTGTGGGTTATCCCTATTTAAAATAATACTTTCTTTTTTTTTTGGATTCTTTTTGAAGAGGAAATAATTGGTAAGTACTAAAGAGTATATTTACTATCATTTTATATATTTCATTTCTTTTTTTTGGTAATAGTAGAATTATTTTTGTATTTGTCATAATAGTTTATTTGGTTTTAATATTTCATGATATAAATTATTCAATTTCGCTTCTGTAGGGAAGATCATAAAGGTATTGACAAATTATTTCTTATTTCTATTATATTAGTCACAAAAGAACTTATAACAAATTGTGTCAGAAGTGGGATACCTTTATTGAAATTTAATTTTTTTATTTTTTTTTTTTTGTTAAATTTAGTATAAATTATTATTATCATTATCGTGTATTATATTCACAAACAAACTAATTGATTTTGGAAGAATTGAGTTAATATTGTAAGCCATATTTTCATATATGATTACGAGATTTAGTGAAATATATTTTTAAATTAATAACTGTCAATTTTAATGTCGTTTGAGCATACATATGTTGCTGACACAATACGAAATTATTAAATGAATTTAAGTATTTTTTATCTTTTTGTTTCGTATTGATACAATTTTATTTTATTATTGGATAATTCGAACGTTTTATTGAAATATTTTTAAATTTATTACTATGATAAATGTAAGTTGTGGGTGAGGTGTGACTTATTTAAAGATAAGGCGGTTATATTGATGCGAATGACATTTTGAATAATATTTTGACATATTAATTGCATTGGATGTATGTTTGACTAAATAAAAATTATTTGTAGGAAGGGGTATTTAAATTAATATTAAAATTTATGAAAATTATTATGTTTTTTTTCTACGTATATTTTTGTGTATGTGTCTATATTTATTATTTATTAATTTATTGAAGTAATTTCAACATTTTATTTTATAATAATTAAAATAGCATTATAAGTAAAGTAAAATTTGGAATTAATTCAACATTTCTTGCAGTGAAAGTGTTAATCAAAACAGTGCGCGGAAAGTAAACAACCTAGATTTCGGAGGAAAATACAGAAAATAATATTTGAAATTGGCGTTATATGATTAAATTTAAACTTTTCGGTTTTTTTTTTTATAATTTTGTTTAATGTATTAATTATTATTTAATTACATACTATTTGATTTATTTTAATTATTTTTTATTTTTTTTGTTATTTATTTTTATAATTTGGTAGATTTTGTATTTATTTTTATAATTTTCAGAATACTTTTGTTCAAACTATGAGGATAAATTCATTAATTAATTTCCGTTCACTGTCATCTTATTTAATTGATTTACTTATTTCATTTTTATAATTTGCCAATTGTGGAATACCTGGATTGTTTTCATTGAAAAGAAATTTTATGTTGTTAATTATTTTAAGATTGTAGCGATGATTTTCAATTTTATTTTCAGGAATGTATATATAATATTTATAATATTTAATTTGTATATTTATGTTACTATTGAATGACTATTTATGCTAATATTGAAATACATGTTCCTTTAATCTATGTTATACACGACGACTTTCGGAATTGTATGTGTATATATGCAGTTTGCGTGATATTATATTTTTTTTTGTCGTGTTATGTTTATGATTAATTTGATATTTTATTTTATTCAGAACATTTAAAAGAAATAAGAAAAAGATAAAAAAAATAAAATAAAAAAAAAAAAAAAAGTATTATTTTAAATAGGGATAACCCACAATACGCAAATTAATACTAAGTTTAGAGATAATGGTACTCCGCACGGTTTCAATGTTCAGACCGAACTGAACGAACTTTTCAATTCGAAAATGAACCTCGACTACTCAGAACATTCATATACATATACATTCATGCCTATTTCTATAATTTAAATTTGAATATCTTCATTACATACAATGTACATTATTCTGGGTGTAACAGACCTCCCTCCTTAGAATCATTGCCGTCCTCGGTAATGAACAATCTTAGATTAAATAGGAATTCCACAATGCATACGCATTTATTTTGTTACATTTTATACAAAATACAAAAAGAAATAAAATGAATAGTAAAACAAAAATGTTATAAGAGAAATTCCCACAATATCCAATTATTTTTTTTGTTGCAGGGTTACAATTCTGCTCGTTTATAAACCAATTTTAATAAATTATTTCTCTTGTCCTTTTTTCTTTGGGTTGCCTTCGTCCCACCAAGGTATATAGTTAACAACTTGTTTCTAAAACCCATCTTAAGAGATTCGTAAGCGCAGTCCACAACTCCTCTTCCCACGCCAATACAACCCTCATTCACCCCTAATGTTCGAACACCCAGAAATGTCTAGTTTCGTTAATTCTTTCAGGTGCATTCCCATATTGTATACGAGATCTTCATTTGCCCATTCACAATACAATATTTCTAAGTTTTTTAACGATGAACATGCCTCCGGTAAATTTGTTTCCTGACTCATAAAAACTTCATCCATTTCTAGAAACATTGGTTCTCCAACTACGTTCAATTCTTCTTCTGTTAGCTGCATGGATTCGAAATTTCTTCCTACTGGATATTCATTTACACTCAATTCTTTTAAAAACATTTTATTATTTTTATTGTTAACTATTGCTTCTATTATTTCTTTTCCAAATGCATGTTTATTTTGTTTTAATTTAAGAATTTTTATACAATTTTGTGTTTTCAAAAATTGTGCTAACCACGTCGCCTTGAGATCATTGCAGTCCTCAAATGATATTGTTTCTAAAAATCGACTTTAGTTTTGCAAACATTTTCCAGTTATATTTGACCCCTTAAATAATATTTCTTGTAACATTACATTATTTTTAAATAAAATACTAAGTTCCATAGAACATTATGCAAGCATAGCAAAACCATTAACGAAGTTATTAAAGAAAAACGTAAAATTCATTTGGAAAGAAGATCAAGAGAATAGTTTTAATGTATTAAAAGGAAAATTATGTGAAGCTCCTATATTACAATATCCTAATTTTAATGAAGATTTTATTGTAACTACAGATGCATCGGATTATGCTATTGGAGCTGTGCTGAGTCAAAAGGTAAATGGTCACGAATTACCAGTCTGTTATTTATCCAGATCCCTAACAGCAGCAGAACAAAACTATTTTACAACAGAGAAAGAATGTCTGGCTGTTTTGCATGCAGTCTTACGTTTTAGACCTTATTTATATGGCAGACGATTTATATTGATTAGTGATCACGAGCCATGGATATGGATATGGATAGATTCAGTTAACGATCCAGGACAAAGATTAATTAGGTGGAGACTTAAATTAAGGGATTATAATTATGATTTTAAACATAAGGCTGGACGCTTGAACAGTAACGCCGACGCTCTTTCTAGAAACCCAGTTGACAAAGATCAAGTTTGTTCTATGGATATATTACCATCAACGCAAGTTATAACAAAAATATTACCAATAGACAAAGCGGCCGAAGCCTCAAACAACGGACAACCTCAAAGTATCTTGAAGGGGCCTGGAAGACCCATAGGTTCTAAAAATAAAAATGTTGAATTTTCGGAGAATAATATATTACCTAGTAGGACAAGGTCAGGAATGATTAAACAAACGGATCAGCTAGAAAAGCCTCCAATACGTCAAAAACATAAAAGCGTTTTCCCAAATTTAGAATTTAATCCAATTGAAGAGATAGATGAAGATCTTTCATCTATGGTAGAAGAAAATAACTTAGAAGAACAAGATATAGAAGAACGTGAAGCTCCAAATATACGTCCTACTCTAGATGTTATAGAATTGGAAGAATCTAATCATGATTTGAGTGATACAGACGAAAATGATGAAGATCAGAGGTCATTTTCTGTAACTTATCGCGTCTCCGGTCTTTTTTGTAAGAGACTCTACCGTCGCGTGATTTGTGGACCCAGCGCCCTTTACGTATTAGTGCGTTTTTTTCTTGTCGCGCCCCAAAACTTTACTGTTGTTCTTTTGGAAAAATATTACCTTCAGAGAGTATAAAGTTGCAGATTATTTAACCCCCTTGCGTCTGTGTTCATTTATACATTCTTGGGTTTTGAGTTCTACCCTTTTCCAATTCGGGAAAAGGGTCATAAATGGCATCCCTGGTGGGGAAATCAAACTTGTGATTTTCCTGAAATTCGAAATAACGGTAGAGTTCGCCGGAAAAATCCAAACAGTCGTCTTTCTCGGATTGCGTCATTTTTGTTGTTGTTATTTGCGTAATCTTGCGATTTACGTAACGAAGTCGGTCTCGGGCGTTCCAGCTTCGGTTTCGGTTTCGCGTCCCTTCCCTATTCTATATTGCATATATTTAGAATTAAGAATAATTAGTCTTAGGAATAATTAGAATTAAGAATAAGTATTATTATAAAAATTTTGTGAATAATAGGAAATTCCCTATTTGTGTTTTTCCCTTCCTTTATTTTATTTCCCTTCCGGAATTAAGGGCTTATTAAGGGCTCTCGAAATACACCATATTAAAAAAAAATTTATACTGGATTTTTTAAAAAAAGGAGGGTGTTTGCTAGCTTAACGTTAAGCCAGCAGAACACTATGTCAACGACAGACGGAAGTTAAAAAGTAAGCACGCAGAGATTAAGGGCTCATTAAGGGCTCTCGAAATACACCATATTAAAAAAAAATTTATATTGGATTTTTAAAAAAAAAAGAGGGTGTTTGCTAGCCTAACGTTAAGCCAGCAGAACATTATGTCAACGATAGCCGGACATTAAAAAGTAAGCACGCAGAGATAAAGGGCTCATTAAGGGCTCTCGAAATAGCCCACATTCAAAAAAATTTATACTGGATTTAAAAAAAAACAGGGGTTTTTGTCAGCTTAACGTTAAGCCAGCAGAACATTATGTCAACGACAGCCGGACATTAAAAAGTAAGTACGCAGAGATAAAGGGCTCATTAAGGGCTCTCGAAATGGACCATATTAAAAAAAATTATATTGGATTTAAAAAAAAAAAGATGTTTGTAACAGCTTAACGTTAACCCAGCAGAACACTATGTCAACGACAGCCGGAAATTAAATGTTTCGATTTATTCGGATTCGATTAAATATCTCGAGAACCGTTAATGAGCCCTTAATTCCTGCATGCTTACTTTTTAATTTCCGGCTGTCGTTGACATAGTGTTCTACTGGGTTAACGTTAAACTGTTACAAACACCTATTTTTTTTTAAATCCAGTATAAATTTTTTTGAATGTGGGCTATTTCGAGAGCCCTTAATGAGCCCTTAATTCCTGCGTGCTTACTTTTTGATTTTCGGCTGTCGTTGACATAGTGTTCTGCTGGGTTAACGTTAAGCTGTTACAAACACCTTTTTTTTTTAAATCCAATATAATTTTTTTTTATATGGTCTATTTCGAGAGCCCTTAATGAGCCCTTAATCTCGGCGTGCTTACTTTTTAATTTCCGGCTGTCGTTGACATAGTGTTCTGCTGGCTTAACGTTCAGCTAGCAAACACCCTCTTTTTTTTTTAAATCCACCGTAAGTCACTCCGCTGCATCTCTATTGTGCTCCCCCCCCCTTCCCGCGGTTTATACGCTTATCGCGTCTCCGTTCTTTTTTGTAAGAGACTCTACCGTCGCGTGATTTGTGGACCCAGCGCCCTTTACGTATTAGTGCGTTTTTTTCTTGTCGCGCCCCAAAACTTTACTGTAGTTCTTTTGGAAAAATATTACCTTCAGAGAGTATAAAGTTGCAGATTATTTAACCCCCTTGCGTCTGTGTTCATTTATACATTCTTGGGTTTTGAGTTCTACCCTTTTCCAATTTGGGAAAAGGGTCATAAATGGCATCCCTGGTGGGGAAATCAAACTTGTGATTTTCCTGAAATTCGAAATAACGGTAGAGTTCACCGGAAAAATCCAAACGGTCGTCTTTCTCGGATTGCGTCATTTTTGTTGTTATTTGCGTAATCTTGCGATTTACGTAACGAAGTCGGTCTCGGGCTTTCCAGCTTCGGTTTCGGTTTCGCGTCCCTTCCCTATTCTATATTTCATATATTTAGAATTAAGAATAATTAGTCTTAGGAATAATTAGAATTAAGAATAAGTATTATTATAAAAATTTTGTGAATAATAGGAAATTCCCTATTTGTGTTTTTCCCTTCCTGACCTTGAAATTCTCCCGCAACCTTCTAGTTAATGGGAAAGAAAATTGAAAATTTTAATGCCTAAATAAAAATCGGTTGCAAAAGTGAAAATAATATAATTTCGAAAAGAAGTCGTTAATTAATAACGGTTTGTTTTTCGATGAAAATTCCGGAAAACAATAAAGTTGTTTTCACGTAATTGTTTACCTTCAAGTATTATTTCTATGATTAGCAGCTTTGAAAAGAAAATCGTTTTCAATTATAAACATGATAATGATATTATTCACTGAATAATAAATTTGAAAAATCCCAATAACTAGACTTTTTTTTTAAAAGTTTAATAATATTTAATATTCCATTTCGACTTTCCCGAATACCAATAATTAGCAAATCCCAGAATACAGAAAACCCAAAACGAAATAAAAGTTACAAATAGTAACACATTGTTTCAACCCGAGTTCGAAAGGTTTTATTTAACAAAAACTTTCGAAGTGACCTTGCCACCCTATGGTGACCTTCCTCTCTAGTATTCCCCGATACCTGTGATAATAATTTAATAATTATATACACAGGAAAACCAGTTTTCGAGTTATTAGTTTTTAGAACGGGCCGCGAACTCGGTCGATTTCTCGTAGTTAGAGTAATTGCTAAAGTTTTTTTGTATTATTTTTTTTTATTTACATATGCTGTATTACAAACGAATAGTGGTTTCGATAATTTTTTTCCTGTAAACGAAAACTGATATTGAGAGATCTCAAGGCAGTGAAACCCTTTCTTTTGTTTGTTTTTTTTTTTGGTTTTGAATTTGCCACTTACGCTCGAACCCCCCCCCCCCTTTTTTTTTTTTATCTTTTTTTTTTGTTTTTCTCCTATTTTGGCGTTGGCATACTGCACTTTTTTTTCGGTTTTGCGTTCTGGATTTCCCCTTCTTCGGTCTAGGGGACTCTGCTGAGACAGACGGTCGCGAGGTAGAATCTCGCGATACCCCCACCCTAGAACCGGAATTAATTAAACCACAATTTTTTTTTGCGCTCCGGGCAATCGTCTCTCCTCTTTTTATATATTTTTTTTTTTTTTGTCTCTTGTGTTGTGACGGAGACAAAAACCCCCCCCCCCCCCCTCCACCTATCCCCCCCTATCTAGTGCATTGTGCTCACTGGATAATCCTGCTTTCTTTTTGTTGTTTTTGTTTCTCTGCGTGAGTAATGGATACCACCAAAACTCCCCCACCCGGCAATTACCCTGGAATGGGGGCAGTTGCCCCCACAATCATGACCCCCACTACTACGTCGACCATGGTGACAGTCACAACGGCACCGTCACTCAATATGTTGACAACGACCAATGTCTCCCCCTCGCGAGCCCTGGCACTAAGGGTAGCCACCCCGCATCAGCAAATAGCCATCCGGGAGGAAGTGCGCGCTATCGTAGACCTGGGCGACCTCCTAAGAAGATGTGATCGTGCAGGGATCCTGATTTCGGGGTCAATGGACGATATTTGCGATCGTCTCGCTCGCCATACCATCAAAGCGCGGTTCCCCGATACGGAAGATGTATGGGAGCACGCGGTGGATGGACGGGGTACCTTACCCCCTTTTACCCTATACGAGGCGATAAGTTGCCCAATCATTGGGAATGTCTTCAATGGGTCGCTCAATGCCACCTACCCCAACTACGTGGATTCCGGGGATCCAATGCCCCAACGCGACCGACTAGGTGCTTTCGCGCCCCCCCCCCCCTCCCCCCCCCTCCCACCCAGCTCCCCTCCGATAGATCCCGCGCCGTTCATATCGTGACCCCCCTGACATTCGTAGAGGGCACTTCCGCCTTTTTAGTGATGGAGTCCTCCTTACCTCAAAATCCCCCCCAATACACTAACCCCAATATCCGATCCGGCGAACACCCTCTACCATCCCCCAAACGGGAGATGATGGGCCGCCGAAAGACACTAGGGGAAAGTGTACCCTCGTCCGGGATCTCAAAACCCCGGGTAACCCTCTCCCCACACGTCAGGTTGGGGATAATAACCCCCCACCCCTCTCAGGCACAAATACTCGAGACCCCCGGAATGAACCCCGCTACGGGGCCCACGGGTTCGCACCGTACGAATCCCAAATAGGATCGCGTGATAACTATCCCCCTCCCCCATGATTGGGGGAATACCCCCACCGACCCTCGCGTGACCATAATCCCCGGCCAACGGTTCGCGAAGAGCACCCAGCTCCCCGACCGGGTCAGGTACCGTACCGGGAACCTCCCTGTTCCCGACAACCTCCTTCCTTCCCCCAACAAACTCCCCACTCTCCGCCCCCACAACCGGCTGATTCTTTCTTCTCCCAGCCCTCGGAGTTCCCCCGAGTCTTCCCTGACCGATCAACCTATCCAAATGACCTACATTCCGACTACCAGCCTCCCCCGACCTATCCCCCGCCTCCGCAACCTCACTATCCTTCCCCATTTCCTAACTCTCAGCAACCACCCCCAGCCTCATCCTACCACCAACCATCTTACCACTACCAATACCCCTCCTATCCCCCCATCCGTGCGCCACTAGGTGTGCATGATCGAACCCCTCCTCTGTCAAATCCCCCGGGCAGGAGAGCCGTCCATTTCCCGGCAGATTTGACGTACAGTCTATTCCCCAACCCCCCTCCCGGTAGTAGTACTCGAGTCGGGCAGCAGCTCCCCTCGGGTAAATCAACCTACCACCCCAGCTTGTCCCAGTCCGCAGTTCGTCGGGGTAAAACCGCCATCGAGCACTGGAGGTCACATGGGCTTCGATTCTCGGGCGAGGAAGGTGAGGATGCCGAAGACTTCCTCACCAAACTCGTAGAATATAGCTCGAGCCGTGACCTCACAGAGGACGAACTCCTCCGTGCCCTCCCAGAAGCTTTCCAAGATGCGCAGCCCTAGCCTGGTTCCGGGTAGAACGGAAACAGCTGGAGCTCCTACCCTGGCTTCGATGCGTTATTTTCGGGATGCTTATGGGCAGCGAAAGCCCGAAGCTAGTATTAAACGGTAAATTAAGCTAAGGACCCAAGGGCCGGAAGAACCCATTCGAGAATATATAGTGGCTTTAAGGAGCCTATTTAGATTACTATTCGGTTCCCCCTTCAGTTGACGAACAATTGGACATTTGTGTCCCAGAAACATGAGGCCCCGGCCCGGCCTCGCGAAGCCACATACGCCCGCGAATCCGTTACTAGACTTTCCGGATTTTTGCTGCGCCAAGGCCGCCAGGTTGAGAGTGTAGCGAGTCAGGAAAGATCTTTCCGACCCCCCTCCACCCGCTACACAGTCGGTTCTACCCGGCTTTCGCCTACTCTCCAAAGAGTAAGAAACTGAGAGAAAAAGTAGCCGCTACTACCCCCGCTCCCCCCCCCCCCCCCGCCACAGCTCAAGGGAAATCATAGAGATTCACCAGGTGCGTTAAGCTGGCAGAACAACATTCTCAGATCAAGTTCTATTATGTACCATAATTAAGGGCTCATTAAGGGCTAATTTAATGCCCAAATGCGAAATTTAGTGCTCTGCAAATTTAAAAAAAAAACGGGGTGTTTGCCAGCTTAACGTTAAGCCAGCAGAACACTATATCAACGACAGCTAGAAATTAAAAAGTAAGCACGCAGAGATTAAGGGCTCATTAAGGGCTCTCGAAATACACCATATTAAAAAAAAATTTATATTGGGTTTTAAAAAAAAAAGAGGGTGTTTGCTAGCTTAACGTTAAGCCAGCAGAACATTATGTCAACGACAGCCGGACATTAAAAAGTAAGCACGCAGAGATAAAGGGCTCATTAAGGGCTCTCGAAATAGCCCACATTCAAAAAAATTTATACTGGATTTAAAAAAAAAACAGGGGTTTTTGTCAGCTTAACGTTAAGCCAGCAGAACACTATATCAACGACAGCTGGAAATTAAAAAGTAAGCACACAGGAATTAAGGGCTCATTAAGGGCTCTCGAAATAACCCACATTCAAAAAAATGTATACTGGATTTTCAAAAAAAACAGGGTTTTTGTCAGCTTAACGTTAAGCCAGGTAGAACATTATGTCCAAGACAAGCCGGACATTAAACAAAGTAAGTACGCAGAGATAAAAGGGCTCATTAAGGGCTCTCGAAATGGACCATATTTAAAAAAATTATATTGGATTTAAAAAAAAAAGATGTTTTGTAACAGCTTAACGTTAACCCAGCAGAACACTATGTCAACGACAGCCGGAAATTAAATGTTTCGATTTATTCGGATTCGATTAAATATCTCGAGAACCCCTTATGAGCCCTTAATTCCTGCGTGCTTACTTTTTAATTTCCGGCTGTCGTTGACATAGTGTTTACTGGGTTAACGTTAAACTGTTACAAACACCTATTTTTTTTTTTAAATCTAGTATAAAATTTTTTGAATGTAGGCTATTTCGAGAGCCCTTAATGAGCCCTTAATTCCTGCGTGCTTACTTTTTGATTTTCGGCTGTCGTTGACATAGTGTTCTGCTGGGTTAACGTTAAGCTGTTACAAACACCTTTTTTTTTTAAATCCAATATAATTTTTTTTTATATGGTCTATTTCGAGAGCCCTTAATGAGCCCTTAATCTCTGCGTGCTTACTTTTTAATTTCCGGCTGTCGTTAACATAGTGTTCTGCTGGCTTAACGTTCAGCTAGCAAACACCCTCTTTTTTTTTTAAATCCAATATAAATTTTTTTAAATGTGGGCTATTTCGAGAGCCCTTAATGAGCCCTTAATTCCTGTGTGCTTACTTTTTAATTTCCAGCTGTCGTTGATATAGTGTTCTGCTGGCTTAACGTTAAGCTGACGAAAACCCCTGTTTTTTTAAAAATCCACTATAAATTTTTTTGAATGTGGGCTATTTCGAGAGCCCTTAATGAGCACTTAATTCCTGTGTGTTTACTTTTTAATTTCCGTCTGTCGTTGATTGAGTGTTCTGCTGGCTTAACGTTAAGCTGGCAAACACCCCGTTTTTTTTTTAAATTTGCAGAGCACTAAATTTCGCATTTGGGCATTAAAATCGCCCTTAATGAGCCCTTAATTATGGTACATAATAGAACTTGATCTGAGAATGTTGTTCTGCCAGCTTAACGCACCTAGATTCACCTTCACCCCCACCAACGGGGCTGACGCATCTCCACTGCTGCGCGCCACATCGGTCCCGGTGTCGCTCCCAAAACCCACGAAGGCGTCGGCCCCGCCCCGACGCCCTTCACCACCGACCCTCCCTACTCTCAGTTCTCGCGCCCGAAGCGAATTCCTCCATTATCGGAAGTCGCGCCATCCATCCCTCCCCTCAGCCCTAGGGGTTTACCCAGCCCCAGTCCAATGGTCCGCTGTTACAACTGTAAACAGACGGGCCACATTTATCGCGAATGTTCTCATCCCCTTGGCTATTTTTGCCGAGTTTGCAGTTATCCGGGACGCACGAGCAACGATTGCCCCGTCTGCGCGCGGAAACGTTCGGGAAACTATTAATGGGAGGGACAGAGTCCCCAAGGCCCCCCATAATAGTTTCAAAAACCCGAATACCCCAGACTCCCGAGGGAAATCGACTCCTTCACCCGCGACGCCCCAATCCACGAAGCCTCACCGGTTCCCCCGGTCATCTCCTCGTGGATCCACTTCAGAACCCTTCGCGTCCGTAGAGTCAATTCCCCCTTCCGCGTCCCTGTTGGACACGGATCCGCGTCCATTCATAACGTTGGCGTTGCTTGGGACCCAGATACGAGCCCTAGTCGATACGGGCGCTTCTAAGTCGTATCTGGGGGTTAGCTACAAGAGACTCGTGGGCCCCTTCTTAAAAAAGACAAGCGAGCAAGTCCGAGTCGCGGACGGTTCATCAATCTCCCTTGCTGGCTTAGTAACCCTCCGAATCACCCTTGACGAACAAATAGAGAACTTGGAGATCCGAGTCGCGCCCCTCGATTACGCATGCGTACTTGGCATGGACTTTCTGCGTCTATTTACAGTAAAGCTAGACACGGAAAACGGAACGTGGACTAGTGGCAGCGGGAAAACTAGAGCATTAGAAGAAAAAGAGGTTTCGGCCAACGCACATGCCTCGTACGATTGCGTAGGATTGATCGCCCCGTCCCGAGAAGCTCACCCCCGTTTTAAACGGCTTCTCAATCGTTTATACCCCCCTGGACGCACCCCCTCCCTAGGTGTAACCCACCTGGCGGAGCACCGCATAGACGTCCAACACCACCCCCAATTCGTCAAAAATCCCGACTCCTGTCCCCTTATATGCTCAAGGTCGCACAGGACGCCGTCGATGAGATGGCCCGAGAGGGTGTCTTCGAACGAGCGGAAAGCCCGTGGTTGAGCAACCCGGTGATAGTGAAGAAGTCCAACGGTACGTTCCGCTGTTGCGTGGACTTCCGGGACGTCAATAAAATCACCCGTAAGGACGCCTACCCCCTCCCCTCCATGGACAGAATACTGGCTGGGCTGAGTCGCGCTCGGTGTATCACCACGCTAGATCTCAGTCCGGCCTATTTTCAGGTTCCCGTTGCGACCCAGATTCGACCCATCACCGCCTTCACAGTTCAAGGCCGTGGACTCTTCCAATTTAAACGTATGCCCTTTGGCCTTAACAACGCCCCCGCCACCTTCCAACGGTTAGTGGATCGCCTCATTGATCCTGCGTGGAACCCCACGTCTTCGCATATCTAGATGATATCATCATCGCCACGGACAATGAGGAGGACCACTTCCGTTACCTAGAAGTCGTATTAACCTCCATCAAACGCGCTGGTTTGGAGTTAAATCTAGAGAAAAGCGAATTCTTCCGGGAAGAGGTCAAATACCTTGGTTTCGTGCTCAATAAAGACGGCTTGAAAACCGACCCGCAGAAGACCGCCCCCATTTTGGAATTCCCCCCACCTACCAACGTCAAGCAGCTCCGCCGCTTTTTGGGAATGGTGGGGTGGTACTCCCAATTCCTCCCAAATTTCTCCCATGATCGCGTTCCTCTGTCACAGTTTTTTATCAAAGGCACCCCCTGGACCTGGGGAGGGGAGCAGTAGAACGCGTTTGAAGCGCTACGCGACTTTCTCACCCACACCCTCGAACTGAAACGCCCCGATTTTGGAATTGAATTCACGATCCAGACGGACGCGAGCGATTTCGCCCTTGGTGCCGTGATTACCCAGGAGGTCAATGGAGAGGAGCACCCGATTAGCTTCGCTAGTCGCATCCTCACCAAAGCCGAACGAAAGTACACGGTCACCGAGAAGGAATGCCTCGGCGTCCTCTGGGCGGTGAAAAAGTATCGTCCGTATATAGAGGGAACACACTTCAAGGTCATCACCGACCATCATAGCCTGAAATGGCTCCGGAACTTGCGTGACCCCTCCGGTCGACTAGCCCGATGGGCATTAGCCATGCAGGCGTACGACATGGAGTTAACGCATCGCGCAGGTGCCCTCAATGTTCTGCCCGACGCATTATCCCGCATGTACGAGAATGTGGAAGAAGCCCTTGGCTCCATTGGAGATGATGCAGATCCCTGGTATACACAAAAGATATCGAATATTAGAGAATTCCCCTCCAAATACCCCAACTGGCGGATTGAGGATGGTAGAATCTACTACCATCGCCCGCACCCCGTTATTGAGTCAGCGGTGACCGATCAGCATGCCTGGAAGCTGGTCATACCCGCCCGGTCGCGTTCCCGTGCCATGAGCGATGCCCATGATTGTCCCCAATCCGGTCACCTTGGCGTGGACAAGACCTACCATCGCCTAATTCAGGATTTTTATTGACCCGGAATATTTCAGGATGTTTCGCGTTACGTATCCCGATACCCTTCGTGCCAGAAAGTTAAGGTTTCCCAACAAACCCCCCCCCCCCCCTGGTCTAATGACGGAGAGAACGACCGAAGGTCCATGGATGACGGTTAGCTCCGACATCATGGGGCCGTTTCCCCCGAGCAAGAAGCAAAATCAATTTGTAGTCGTATTTCAGGACATGTTCACGAAATATATCGAGGTGAAACCCCTTCGCGCGGCTACTGGTCCCGCGATTATGGATGCTTTTGATAGCCTAGTAATAAACCGATGGGGTTGCCCGAAATGTTTTCTGACGGACAACGCCAAACAATACGCTAACAAGCATATATCGTCTCACCTCGCGGATTTAAGTATCACCCCCACCCCTATCCCGCCGTACCATGCTCAGGCCAACCCGGTTGAAAGAGTCAATCGTACTCTTAAAACGATGATGAGCGCATTCGTATCGCATGACCATCATGACTGGGACGTGCACCTTCCCGAATTAGAGTTTGCCATGAACACGGCTGTTCAATCCTCCACACAAATGACCCCCGCGTTCCTGAATTATGGTCGCAACCCGGTCCCCATGAGAAACCTTCGCAAAGATATTCCCCCTCCCCCCTTGTCCCTTCCTACCAACCCTGAATTTTTGCGCGACCGCATGAAGCGATTGCCCCTCATTCATGACTGGGTACATCGCAACCTGGAGCGGGCTGCGACGCGCCAGGCTCGGTACTACAAGCGCAACCAACGTGAAGTAGGATACCGAGTCGGCGACCTTGACATGCGCCGCGTGCGAAACGGCTAGGGAATCTCAAAAGGAAGACCTACCCGAAGTACCAAATCGTCGTGGACGCCCACGAAATCCTCCGGGACCGCGAGTAAAAGTCGCCCCGGGGCCAATGTTTGAGCGGCGACCGGGCCTAAGGCCACGCCGAAATTCAGAATTTATGACACCTGGAACAAAAACGGCCGCTTTCATGTCGGCCAGTCACCAGACGTGGAAGGGCAAGCGTAATTAAATAATACATGGTGGTCGATGACTGACTACCTCGATCCGATTTTGATATCACTGTAGTTTCACCTTTTAGTGAAACTTAACGTTAATATAACAGAATTCATTCGTTTTGTCTCAGAAAAGAGAAAAAAATTTAAATAACTGATAAGAGAATAGGATACCAGAACTGTGTAGGGCCAACAAAACCGGTCAACAACACGCCAGTACAGTGGATTAGAACTAGGTTAGGCCTGATAAGCGAGGCACTTTTGTGACAGATGGCCCCGACGGCCGCAACTCCAACAACACCGTTCCGCTAGTGTCACCTTTTTGGAATCTTTACGTGCGCTACTACGTAAGTAGGGTACAAATTGTTGAGGCCCCTCATGGAGACTCCGGTCGCCAGACCGGAACCCCAAAACCCCCCTCGCACGTCCCCGCTGACACCGGCGACCCCGCGGCCTCCTGGCGGCTCGCTTGGAAGCACCCCCCGGGCGACTGGGACCTCGGGAACGACGGTCCACCCGGCCGCCCTGATGAACTTCCGGGAGCCCGAACATCCGCAGCACACCCGCCGGAGGACGCGACCCCGACCGCGTGCTCGCAGGAGAGTCACGGTTCCCCCAACCCCGAATGCCCCCGCGGAACCACTGCCACCCGCATCCATCCAACCGGGCGGTAAACCTCCCGCAAATCCGGCTGGAACTCCCCAACCCGGATGACCCGGATATCCGGGTAACCTGCGTTATTGCCTAGGCGTCAGGACTTACTTGCCTGGCCACCCTGGCAACGCACCCCCCGCCCCTAACCCCTCCCATTTTTTTCTCTTTCTCTTCTTTCTGCATATTTTTTTTTATATATATTACCCTAACACATGTTTCCCCGGCAGGCACTGAATCACCCATTACCCCCAAAACAGTTCCTATCCAATCCTCGGTACCTGGATCCCTTCCACTTCTCTCGCCCTCGTCGAAGATTGAAGACAGCGTGATCCAAAGCTGGAAAATCCGAAGCCATACGCACGGTCAAATGCCGTATAGCAATAAGGTAAAATTGTATCAGCCAGCCGGCATATGTGCTTACCCGGGGAAAGGACCCCGTTGAACTGTAAAATTTGCGTGCGCAAGCGACATTTATTTAGATACCCCTTTGTATAGACCCACGGGCAATGTAGGCTTCCCAGGGATACAGGAACGTACCCTGTAGAAAATGTCAAGTGTATTAGAGAATAAGGACTGTGAGTGATTTCGCGTGAAGTTCCCCGAGTATAGACTCTGCGTAGTAGCGATTAAGGAAAGTGAGAGGAAAGTTTGCGTCTGAAAATTGTATCCGAGCCTCCGTATTTATTGTGACGCGAGTAACAAGGATGTACTCGAGTCAGGCCCGGGGGTTTGTGACAAGGTGTCACCGATCGACCCCTTGGCAGATCCGTCACGGTGGATGCCCCGGTTCCCCCGCGTGTCGAAAGTGTCCCGGAGCTTAGGATCGCCTTCCTCAATCCTTTCTTTTAATTTCCATGAGTTCGGATACCCGTCCGTCAGTCGCCGGTAAAGCGCCTGAACGGCTTTACCGTCATTGTTCGGTTGCGCGTTTCGCCTGGAGCGTCACCACCTTCCGAGCACTCGAAACGCCCGAGCCCCTCTTTCCCCTGGCTGTCCCTCTCGACTCAGGAGGTACCACCCGATGGTAGGAGTCATCGTGGCCGTCGAGAAGGGACACCGCCCCTCTCTGACGCCCCGGTATCGTTCCCCCCTTTCGGTCGCTGCGCGCCTGCATTATTCAGGCCCAGCACGCTAAAAAACCGCCTCACATTCTCCCTCTTTTCCCCCGTGTATGGCGACCTTACTCGCCTCCACTAACTCGGCAGTAGCCGTTCAACTCTTGCCACCTCAAAGCTGCATTCTGGTAGCGTAGCTGTTCTAATCGACGTTGCGTCATATAACGCCTGTCTCTCTCTCTCTATCGCCGCATGGAAGCCGAAGAGACGAAGACAGAGGGTACTTTCCCAACACCTGTGATTAGGTGGGGAAAACCCCTATCGGACCCCGATTTCTAATCCCCCCCGTATCACCCCCAGTGATTCTCCGCTCCTGGTCACTGGAGATGCGCGTACGGTTCCCGCGCGCATCTACCAAGCGCGATAGCGGCCCCACCACGGCACTTCGTTTTCGGACGCGTTATGAGACGGACCCATCCTTTTTCGAGCTGTGTGGATCATCAAGTTTTTGCGTGTTCTCTTATTGTTCTGTTCGGATTGCGATCGATTCCCGGCCTCACGTGTTGCGCCGTTTCTGCTTCCGCGAGTGTGCTGGTTCTGTGAATCGAGGGATTAAGGACGGAGTTTGGTGCGACGGCCAACCGCCCCTTCTGCCGAGGACTTCACCGTCATTAGGAAAAATTTCGAGGAGGACATCCCGAGCCGTCCGCCGACGAATCCCGGATCGTCGTCCCGGTGCACCGACGCTGTAGGAGACGTCAGCGCCGCCACCGTAAGTCACTACGATGCATCTCTATTGTGCCCCCCCCCCCCCCGCGGTTTATACGCTTATCGCGTCTCCGGTCTTTTTTGTAAGAGACTCTACCGTCGCGTGATTTGTGGACCAGCGCCCTTTACGTATTAGTGCGTTTTTTTTTGTCGCGCCCCAAATCTTTACTGTAGTTCTTTTGGAAAAATATAACCTTCAGAGAGTATAAAGTTGCAGATTATTTAACCCCCTTGCGTCTGTGTTCATTCATACATTCTTGGATTTTGAGTTCGACCCTTTTCCAATTCGGGAAAAGGGTCATACATTAAACAAAGATTATTATATTGTTTAAACAAACTTTTGCTCCTTCATGGAATCATATGCATATTGTTTCTGAGACATTTCCAAGCTTTTAGAAATTTTTTCAAATCGATTCTGTCAATAGACGATCTAATTAGACATATTTTAGCTTGTAAATTGCAATAAACGGAGTTTATAGTTTCAACAAACTTTGGTTCCCTCACGGAATCACATATATATCGTTTCTAATATTTTTCCTCGTTTGGATAAATTTTTTCAAAACGTTTCGGCCATTATACAATATAGTTAGAGACATTTATCTTGTAGATTGCATTAAACAAACTTTTTCTCCCTCGTGAAATCATCTGTATATTGTTTCTAACATATTTCCACGCTTGTATCAATTTTTCAAATCGATTCGGCCATTATACAATATAGTTAGAGACATTTATCTTGTAAATTGCATTAAACAAACTTTTTCTCCCTCGTGGAATCATCTGTGTATTGTTTCTAACATATTTCCACGCTTGGATGAATTTTTTCGATTCGAATCGGACATTATAAGATATAGTTAAGGACATTTTAGCTTGTAAATTGCATTAAACACATATTATAGTTTAAACTACCTTTACGGAAATATATGTTTATTATTTCTAATATATTTCCACGCTTGTATGAATTTTTTCAAATCCATTCGGCATTATACTATATAGTTAGAGACATATTAGCTTGTGAATTGCATTAAATAAAGATGATAATTTAAACAAACTTTTGATCCGTCACGAAAACATATGTATATGGTTCTTATATATTTCCATGCTTTTATGAATTGTTTAAAAAGATTTGCCTATTATAGGATGTAGTTAGAGACATTTCGGCTTGTGAATTGCAATATACAAAGATTATTGTTTGATTAAACTTTGGCCCCCTCACGTAATAACATACATTTTAGTTTGTATATTGCATTTATAACCTTGCCCTTAAAAGGACAAGGCAGAAACTCTTTAATTTGCGTAACTAAAAAAACGGGGGACGGGGGCGCGGGTTCCAGTCTCGCGACGGCGGAACTTCTCGCGAAAATGACCGGGACTTTTTTCACTGATAATATCGGGTACGAATAAAAAAAGATTACTCACGTGGGAAATCCTCCGGCTGGCCAGTTGGCTGCTCCAGTTGGCCCTAAATGGGGGCTGATCTTGTTCCTTGATTCCTTTTTTCCTTCACTGCGGGTAGTTCGCCTTCTCTTCCGCGTACTTCGACAACTTTTAAGTTTTTCTGTTTAACGCGGGGCGCGAACAAACGTCAGCTATCTTACGCTAGCGAGAGCCTCACTGATACTGAGTCTGCTCCCTGCTCTTCTCTTGCGCGGCGGTGTGCCGTCGAGCCGGCGCGAGAGAGGGGTTCGTCCTGGGGCTCCTATCCGTGGACGTACTCGTCGGGGTGATGACGAGCACCGTACTCGGGGTCTTCGTGGTGGGAGGGGACGACACGGAGCGCTAAAAAGTGCTTCGTGCTTCACCGACTCTTCTCGGGCTAGATGTTGAGAGAGAGCGAGAGAGAGATAGAGAGGGAGAGGTCAGCGGCAGTGGACGAAGCCCGTTTCTCGGGAACTCTGGGGGCATACTGCGGCACGACCAGTGGGGGGAAACGAATGGAGGCGCGCTTCGGTACAACCCGGTTCTCCTCCGGGAGGGGCGGAACTTGATGGCGGGGTTACGCCCGGCCTCAAGACATGGCGCGGGTTCGGCTAGCGTACCGATCTGTGACGGGTTTCGTCACAAACCCCCGGGCCTGACTCCAGTACCCCTTGGGTAGTGTACACCCAACTCGTTTAATTCTGTCCCTTCCTGTATCTGTTGTCATCGTTTATCACATTAAGTAAGGTATAGGTAAGACAAAGAAAACGAGTGACCAGAAGGGACAGAATTAAACGAGCTGGGTGTACGTCATACGTCCGCGCGCAGGGTTCTGGGGGCGGGGGGGGGGGGCGGGACACTCGTTATATCGGAACGGGATATCACATAAATCAATCGCGCAAAAATGCAGTATCGCAAAAACATGATGTTGCAAAATATAATAATCACCAAAATAGAACATCGGGGAGTTCATGGCCGCAGACAAAATTTCGCAAAATTTTTAGCCGTAAATACAAATAAAAAAAATTACAAACTAGGTGATACGTCAAAGTGTAAAATGTTCAACGGGTTACTTCCCTGTTCGCCCGAGTTAGCAAAATCACCAGCTGGCTGATACATGAAAACTTACAACTACGGCTTAAAATCTGACGCGATACTACGATTCGCGTCTTCCAGCTCCACATTCTATGTTTTTCTTCTCAACGTTCCATTCATTCTTATCGAAACGGGCAGTGGGGAGAAGGATGGAGTAGAGCGGAATGACAGCGTACAGAGAATCTTAGCGGTTTCGATGCACAAGAAATGACATTTACGGTAAAATACCCGAATACGGTCGATCATTGCAAAAAGAGAGGGGGGTAGGGAGGTTTATTCGGTTTATTCGGTATTCGGGCCAACTGAACGCAACGGGGCGTCGGCGAGGAAGACTCAACTCGCTTTGAACCTTAAGATAGGTACACATGGTCCCAGATTGGTGACATATTGCGAATCAAATTTACTTAATTAACTTGCGCGAATTAACGCGACTCAAAATTAACTTATGCATGTGCAAGTTGACGTGAACCAAACTTGACTTTTTATTAAGGGGTATGCCTCAACGCACTTCATTTGAGCTGAACCATTAGGTCGGTTAATGCAGCTCAAGAATACTTAAATGGTTTGCGTTAAATGGCGCGAACCAACTTAGGGTTTAAATCGAGGTTACGACTTAGTGTCATCAATGTTAAACGCGCAATCTAGCGCAACTGTGCAGACTTTTCTGAAACCATAACGTTAATCGTAATATGAATTTAACCGACTTATTGGGCGGAGGCATGGGTGGAGGTATGTATACCATCCGGTGAGTTAGACGCGATTACTTTGTACGATCGGGACGGCAATATAACGCAATGGGCCAACCCGTAAAAAAAGATATACAGGGTCATCGAAAAGTATCGGACCCCCCTAATATCTTCAGTTAGAATGCACTTAGGAGAAAATGTCCAATAGCAACGTTGTATGGTTTCAAGCGGGGAGTAAGATGATGACCTTGACTTTGACCTTGACCATGTCCTTCAAGGTCATTTTAAGGTCAATCTTATTTTTTTAAATAGAACCCCCTACATTTTATTGCACATTCTTATAGCTTATCTCGAGAGCTTTCCAAAACACTATAATAAAATATTTTTTTATTAAGTACTTTTTGAGTTATAAAGGTTTGAAGTTAACAATTTGTTAAGTGGTGTGTGAGTCCGGCCAGTTAAGGCAAATTTAATTCCAATTGGTTAGCTTGGGCAAAATATTTAATTGTACCAAACAATTCACAACAAATGTTCAAATTGTTGCCCTTCAACAGCCTGGCAATGTGCCAATCTGTTATAAACAGCCGAAACCGCATTCCGGTACGTTTCTGGCGGTATTAGTTCTATCTCTCGAGTTATTCTCCCTCTTAAATCATCTAAATCTTGAGGCTTGGTAGCATAAACTTTACTTTTCAAGTAACCCCACAAAAAAAAGTCAAGTGGGGTCAAGTCCGGAGACCGAGGTGGCCACTCAATATGACCCCTTCGCCCTATCCACCTGTCCTGAAAGACCTCATTCAAATATTGACGGACAATGACACCATAATGAGGTGGAGCTCCATCCTGTTGGAAATAAATTTCATCCATATTTCCACCAGCTATGTCTCGAATAGCTGGAACAATTTATTCGCGAAGCATGACTAGGTATACTTGTGCTGTCAAATTGCCTTCAATGAAGAAAGGGCCAACTGGTCTACCGTTAAGAATACCAGCCCATACGTTAACTTTTTGTGGATATTGAGTATGATTGTCTCTTTTCCAGTGAGGATTAGCGTCACTCCAGTATCTACAATTGTGTCTATTTACATTTCCAGTCAGTTCAAATGTTGCCTCATCAGAGAAAACAATATTATCAAGTAATAGAGGATCGTCGACAATCATCTCCATCATAAGATCACAAAATTCGATGCGTCTATCACAATCGTCTTCGGACAACTCTTGGACCAAATGGAGTTTGTATGGATGCCATTTATTCAATTTCAGAATTTTACTGACAGATGCATGACCGATTTCGTGTTCTTGTGCAACGCGATTGATGGAAATATGGGGATCTTCAACGAAAGACTGTAAAACATCTAATGCCTTATCATTATTTGTTGCTGTTTTAGGTCTACCAGATTTTGGGCGGCTTTTAACGCTACCAATGGCCTCGAAACGTTGAATAGTACGGATTACAGTAATTTTGGAGATCCTATTATTTACATTCCGAAAATTTTCATTAAATAATCGCGTTACTGTTTTATACCCTCTTTGTTGATCTCCCCATTCTCGCATCATTAACAGTGTTATTCGATCTCTTTCAGAAAGCTCCGCCATTCTTAATTAGAGCGAAGAAGAATTAATCAGGTAAGTGATAGGAAATTGATCTAGATAATTAAGTAGAGAAAAATACTAATTATTTTTGGAGGTTGGTCCAACTATCGATTTGTTTATTTTAACCAGCACTAGCAAAAAGCTCGTTGAGCAACTGAAAATCTAATAGATCAATTAATAATATTTACGAAAAATTTCTGGGCTATTGAAAACAAAATGAAGATGTTTGGGATAATAAATTGAAGCGCAATGGTTTCTTTTGTTACAGAAAAATTTTTTAGGCTGTTCGTTTTCGTCCACGAGGTGACTGCTGCTCGCTAAGAAGAAGACAGCACTGCATCAAAGTTTCAAATCAGTGATCCGTATTGTTTGCTCAAGAGCTCATACATTGGTGCCTGCGAGAGTGAGAGAATAAAGATTGGCCAACGCTTTCGGTCAGATTCCCGCTAACGCCTTCGGAAATCACGCATTCCAGCAGCTTCTCGCGATTACGTTCAAGCAGTTTTTCGCCAGAGCCTATTAGCATAATTGCTTGAAGCCGTACAATACTTTGCTATTGGACATTTTTCCAAAATGCATTCTTACTGAAAATATTAGGGGGATCCGATTAATGTATTTTCTTTAAACCAATTAATTGGTCTCATTATTCCGCGCACAAAAGTATTAAGGTTATGATTACTGAAAACTAAATAATATTTTACAAGATATTCTACATTTTGTGTCAAAAAATTGTTAACTTCAAACCTTTATAACTCAAAAAGTACTTAATAAAAAAATATTTTATTATAGTGTTTTGGAAAGCTCTCGAGATAAGCTATAAGACTATGCAATAAAATGTAGGGGGTTCTATTTAAAAAAATAAGATTGACCTTGAAATGACCTTGAAGGACATGGTCAAGGTCAAAGTCAAGGTCATCATCTTACTCCCCGCTTGAAACCATACAACTTTGCTATTGGACATTTTCTCCTAAGTGCATTCTAACTGAAGATATTAGGGGGGTCCGATACTTTTCGATGACCCTATATAAACTTTTACCGGCAGTAGTCTCATCCAAGCCATTAAGTTGCCAAGCGAGAGACTCTATAGTTCCTGTAGGTAACCACAATTTAAAACCGACTCAGTACAAGTGATTCGACGTAGACGTAATCGCGAAATGTCTCGACATGCGCATAGTAAATGGTGACAATACTTCGCAGAGGACAACATCATCGCAAGGGACAGCAGTTCACGCACTACGGCACCGCCATGTCAATGATACCGGGGTGGAGAGGAGCGGACTCCATTACCCGCTACCGGGCCGGGTACATCCGGCTATTGGGGCTAACGTCCCCCTACTTCCCGAGACCTCCTTCCCCCAGTAATCGCCGGTAACGGCGATTCGCCGAGTAGCCCCGCTGGCCACAATTCCAGCAGCGGCGCCCGGCGGGGTGATCCGTAATGGTCCCGGACCGGCGTGGGCCAGGGTACGTCCTCCGAGAGCCGCTACTGGAACTAGCGGTGCCATGAGGTGGGGGGAGGGGGCGGTAGGGCCATCAGGGGCGGCGGTAGCATCACTGCGGCCGCCCTCCCGGGGGTACTGATACTACGCGGATCAGTACCGCCCGGTCGGGGCGATGTTGATTGTCACCGGGAAGGCCGGACGAGGAGGCTGGGGTGGAACGGTCCCATGACATCAGAACTAACCGTCATCCAGGGACCTTCCGTGGTTCTTTCGCGCATTAGTCCGGCCGGGGCCTGCCGAGAGACTTTTTTCTTCTGACAGGGGATAGCGTGCGACGAAAGCAGTGACGTCCTGGAAAACGCCGGGCCAATAGAAGTCTTGGATGAGACGGTGATACGTCTTATCCACTCCTAAGTGGCCGGCTTGCGGGCTATCGTGCGCATCGCTGAGGGCACGGGCACGCGCTTCCGCTGGGAGGACGAGTTTCCAGGCGTCGAGGTCGGTGAGGGCAGACTCTATTAGCGGGTGGGGCTTATGGAAATATATCCGGTCATCCTCGATCCTCCAATCAGGATATTTCGAAGGAAATTTCCGAATATTTTCCATCTTCTGGGTGTACCACGGGTCCGCGGTATCCCCCAGGGCGCAAAGTGCGGTATCGACATTTTCGTACATCCTCGAGAGGGCATCGGGCACCACATTGAAGGTGCCTTTTCGATGCTCTATTTTCATATCATAGGTCTGCATACTACTGCAGACTACTATGATCGTTGATCACCCAAAAGTGGGTCCCTCCGACATAGGGTCGATACTTCTTCACGGCCCAGAGGACGGCGAAGCACTCTTTCTCCGTGACGGTATACCTTCGTTCAGCCTTGGTGAGCACGCGGCTAGCAAAATTAATCGGGTGCTCATTACCGGCTATCGCTTGGGTGATTACCGCCCCGATCGCAAAGTCGCTCGCATCCGTCTGAATCGTGAAGGGTACGTCAAAATTTGGGCGTGCCAAGACGGGGGTGTGGGTGAGTGAGTCGCGGAGGGACTCGAAAGCAGACTGCTGCTCCTGACCCCAGACCAAGGAAGTATTCTTTGTTAACAGTTTGGTCAACTAAACGCGATCACGCGAAAAATCTGGGAGAAATCGCGAGTACCACCCCACCATCCCTAAAAAGCGCCGTAGCTATTTGAGGTTGTTGGGGGGCGGGAATTCGAGAACGGGAGCGACCTTGTCCGCATCCGTCTTCAAACCATCTCTGTTTAGTACAAAACCGAGGTACTTTACCTCGTCCCGGAAGAATTCACTCTTTTCCAGGTTTAGTTCCAATCCGGCGTTGCGCAGACTAGTCAGGACAAGTCTCAAGTAACGAAAGTGGTCCTGCTCATCGTCCGTGGCGATGATGATGTCATCCAGGTAGGCGAAGACGTGGGGTTCCCACGCTGGGTCGATGAGGCGGTCCACTAATCGCTGAAATGTCGCCGGCGCGTTAGTGAGCCCGAAACGCATTCGTTTAAATTGAAATAAACCGCGACCGGGGACAGCGAAAGCGGTAACGGGCCGACTGTTAGGTGCCACGGGCACCTGAAAGTAGGCCTGGCTGAGATCGAGTGTGGTGATACATTGGGCCCTACTCAACCCATATAGAATCCTATCCATCGAAGGGAGAGGGTATGCATCCTTCTTCGTTATTTTGTTTACGTCTCGGAAGTCTACGCAGAACCTAAAAGTCCATTCGACTTCCGGACGATAACGGGGGTACTCTTCCAGGGGCTCGCGGAGCGTTCGATGATGCCACTGCTCAGCATTTCATCGACCGCTTCCTGTGCTACCTTCAGCATGTAGGGAGAAAGTAAGCGAGCCTTTTGACGAATCGGAGGTGACCCTGTACGTCGATAGCATGCTGCGTCAGACGCGTTAAACCGATCGTAGGGGTCCTATTTGCGGGGTGAAATTTATCGAGCAGCCTCCTTAACCGTGGGGCGGCTTCCTGGGTGGGGGCGACCAATCCAGCGCAGTCATGTACGGCGAAGGCGGTGACTGAAATATTGGAATCGTTTAGCGAGTGCGGGGTGCCGTTGCGGCTACTCCACGCGTTATTTTCCGTATCTATCTTGAGACCGAATAGGCGCATAAAGTCCATCCCCAACACGCATGCATAGCGGAGGGGAGCAACTCTTACTTCCAAATTCTTCGTATCGCTATCGACTGTCATCGCGAGGGTAACGACGCCATCTAATTAGACTAGCGCGTCGTTGGCGACTCTTACTTGCTCTTCACTTGACCTCATGAAGGGTGAAACTACCTCGTGACAAGCGAGGCCTAAATACGAACGTGAAGCTCCGGTATCAACGAGTGCCCAATAACCTTTGCATTCAAAGCAACGCGAAAGTGGGGACGAGGGTCCGAATCTAGTGTCCATTCATTGGCGTCACAGGAATCGATGGACTCGAACTCGATATTGAGCCCATAGGGCTTAGGTGTTGCAGAAATGATTCTTCTATACTCAATGTTCGCTATCCTACGACTCGACGTAGGGGTGGTCGCGGATGGGGGTGTTAGAGGGGGGGGGTCTAGAGGTTTCCTCCCCCCCCCCTTTTAACAGTTTTCCGACCTTTTACGAGCGCAAACGGGACAATAATTCGGATCACGGCATGGGTAGCCACAGACCCGACAAAAATGACCTGGGGGCACTCTCGGTATATGTGACCCGTCTGTTTACAGTTGTAACACTGGACGGGGTTCCGATTCGGCGGCGACCTCGTCTCGGGAGATGGGCGCTCTCTCGGCGCCACATCCAGGAGGCGAGGTACTCCTAACAGCCGCGGGTTGGTAGATGTCGCCACTTATGCTTGGCGCTGCTGGTATGACGGTACCGAGCGGGTGGGGTTACGACCTCTGTTCCTTTCTACGCGGGCTACCGGCGCAGCCTCCTCTTCTTGGAAGAGGGCTGGCGACAGAGGGGGTGGGGGTGCGACGTTGACTTTGGCCGCCTTCACATCGGGCGTCGCGTGGACTAGCTTTTCCTTGCCTCGCCTCGTCTTCGGCGTATAGGCGAAGGCGGGGAAGGCGGACTGATTAGCCGCTGGAGGGGGCGGTAGGTTGATTTGCGGCCCACTCCACCTGTCGACCGATTCGCAGTAAATCCGGAAATCGAGAACGGCGTCTCGCTCGATTTTTCTTGCAAGACCGGGACGCAAGTTTTGGACCGCAATGTTCAGCTGCTCTTCTTGTGAAAGGGGGAAAGCAAGCAGGTTGAAAAGACTCCGTAGGGCCACTAAATACTCGCGGATGGACTTTTCAGGTCCCTGTGTACGTAAGGTGATCTTCCTCTTAATACTGGCCTCTAGGTGGCGTTGGCCGAACGCGTCGCGAAAATAACGTACAAAGCCGGGATACGTATGCCAGCTTGAGTTCTCAACTCGGTACCAGTTGAGGGCTGATCCCTTGAACGCTTCAGGTAGGGAGCGCAGGAGGTCCTCTTCCGTCAGATCCCGACTAGTTACGTATTCCCCCAATTTAACGAGGAACTCCTCCGCGTTCTCCCCCTCCTCACCGGAATAACGGGGTCCGTGCGTCCTCCAATGTTCAATGGCAGTCTTCTGCCATCGGACACCAGACATCGAGAAGCTGGGGTTGAATGATCCACCAGCGGTGGACACGTTACCGTCAGGGCGATGCGAGGTTTGGGGGTGACCGAGCCGCGTACTGTTGTAGTGGGTTTGAAGCGGGGACATATTATATGTCAGGTCGGCTGGAAAGTGGACATAGTCCGTGTGCGCGTTCGGACGACGGGGGGGGGGGGGGGGGTGGGGGGGGAGCGTCCACCTGGCGCAGATAGAAATCGTCCCAATTTTGGGTGTTGATCTCCCCTGACCACTGGGGATGGAGTGTTTCGCGTACTCCGAGATTGACGGCGTCACGCCGAAATGATTCGGGGGCCGAAAAGGTAGGGTCACGTGACTCGTTCGGCGGGTGATTACCCCTCATTAGCGCGCTGGGCGGATTGTGGCAGATGCTGGCCGGTACCTCCCGTCGAAGCACATTTTCTCGTTGTGCGTCGCGAGGGGGGACTATGGACCCCTCATTGAACCAATCGACCTGATATGTGGTCGCATCTGCCACCGAGAATCGGAAGCTCTCCTCCCCAAACAAGATCGGGTCCTGATAATGGGCGCGCGATTGATCGGACGGAAGACCGTAGTTAGGCACCTCTGCGGTTCCGAACCGAGTTGACCGCTGGGGTTCGACGGGATCAAGATGTGTAGCCTGCAGAGAACCACTTAACATGTTCCCATAGAGGGGGCAACTCACCGCTTCGGACAACGTATAGGGGGGGGGGGTGGTCGCCTCGTCCATTTGTTTGTCGATCATACTCGACCGGGATATCCGGGAACCGCTATAAGATCGTATATCTTACGAGCCGATCCCGGACCACCTCTATCGGCCCGGATATCAACAGTCCGGCTTTGTCGCACCGATCGATAAGGTCGCGTAAATCGACTACCCGGTCGATTTCTGCCCGAATTGCCGAAATTTGCTCCAGACTGGGCTACGCGTCGCTCCGCCGCACGAGAGGGCGTGACGTATGTAGCGTTTGCCGTATACGACACGGGCGCGGGAAATATTCGGTTGCGGTGTTTGGCGTCACCACCGTTAACGTGGGTATTCTCGTTACGGGGGATGTAACGGGGTTATATTCGAAGGAATCCATCTTTCCGCGTTTGTTATTACAATTTAAACAACTAATTACGTATGTAAGGGAACCGTGTAAGCGTGACGGTAGGGAGTGGGGGTAGGTATTGAAACCGAACCGTTAATTCCTACAAGAACTACCGGAACATAAAAAAACCAATCCTAACAGATCGGACGCTTCTCAAGGTCGCGATGCAACTCGATGTTCTAAGTCGAGTCACCCGATTCAATGATCGCATGACCTGTAGTCCGATGCAGGCAAAACGCAAAAAAAAGTGTATACGCGAAAGGTCCACGCGATGAAAATCGTTCCGGAAGGGAATACCTTCTTTAATTAATCTCGGATTAGGCGAACCCGGAAACTATGGCGTTCTCAACCCAATCTGTTCTCTTTGGAAACTCTACTCGAAATTCATAAACAAGGGAAATTAATAAAATATAAGGGGAATTCAAAACCAAGGGAAATTCGAAAACAAGGGAGATTCAAAAAAATAAGGGGAATTCAAAAATAAGGGAAATTCAAAAATAAGGAGAATTAAAAAATAACAAAACTTTAAATTCCGAATAGCGGGTGTGATTATCCGTTATTTTCGGTAACGAACTGACGGGTGCACTGTTGCTAACGAACAAGGAAAAAGTTTTCTTTCATTGAAATATATGATACAGGGGCGCGACTCGCGACGGAGAATTGGATTTTTTTTTTTTATTTCCTAATCAAAAAATATATATATATTCGAGACGCTGCACTGGTACCTGTAAGGGCGATACTTAAGAAAAATAACATTTCTATAAATTATGAGCACATATGTTAACATATATATCGATATTGGCATAGTATAACTCTAAAATGATTTTTTCGTAACGTAAAAGCTGCGTATTACTCTTCGTTTTCTGGATGGGGGCGGGGAGAAATCCTATACCTGGAAATCGCGAAACCCATTAATTACTTTTCACGATAGCGAAATTTGCTTACTATAAAATTACTTTCAATTAAAATTCACAAAAAAATTTGTTTATTGACAAAAATTGTTAGTTAGTTTATTGTTTAATTATTTGCACTTTTGTTACTCAAAAATAATTAAATTTCAATTCTCAAAGGAAAATTTACGTGTGTTGCATAAATTCAAAATTTTCCGTTCTCATTAAAATTGAACCCCTGGCGATCAAAAGGAGATACGCGCGAAACGCCGGAGAATTTGTTGGCCCCTCGGCTCGTAATTTTTTGAATTTCGAATTTTAAAGTTTTCATTAGATATCTTAATAGGAAAATTAATTACGCGAATTTTTTGTTAAAATCAAAAATTTCTATCCCTCTTCGTTTTTAATATAATCGCAAAAAACGAAATTATTTGACATATAAAATAACTTAATTATTTTGTCTTTAACTCGTCATATCTTTCACAATAATTGGAATTTTTTAATGTATTTTTTATGGAATATGCACTATTCTATCTACAAACTAACGTACTTTTCCAAATTATGGTTAGTTATTACGGAAATATTTAAAACTTTGTTTTTGTTTTACTGCACAAAATTGATATTGAAAGCTTCAAACACTTCGAGAGTCGAGGGAATTTCAATAAATCGAAATTTCCTTCCCACCGAAAATTCGAGGAAGGTTCAAAGAAGATTTTTGTAAAGTTATAGACTAATCTGACTTGTAGTTTTCAAGTAACAATTGAAAGTTGTATTGCTGTCGCGTCGCGTCGTCTCTTTCACGCGAATATTCGAGACGACGCGACGCGACAGTATTACATCTTTCAATTGATACTTGAAAACTACAAGTCAGATTAGTCTATAACTTTACAAAAAACTTCTTTGGACCTTCCTCAAATTTTCGGTGCGAAGGAAATTTCGATTTATTGAAATTGTGGTTAGTTATTACGGAAATTTTTTAAAAATTGGTTTTTGTTTTACTGCACAAAATTTATATTGAAAGCTTCAAACACTTCGGTAGTCGAGGGAATTTCAATAAATCGAAATTTCCTTCCCACCAAAAATTCGAGGAAGGTTCAAAGAAGTTTTTTGTAAAGTTATAGACTAATTTGACTTGTAGTTTTCAATTGTTACTTATTGTAGAGACGTTGTCCTTGCCCTCGTTAGAGAGTTGTACGTTATTGATAGAGAGGGAGAGGTCGGCAGCAATGGCCGAGGCCCGTTGTTCGGGAAATCTGAAAGCGCACTGCGGCACCACCAGTGGGGGGAAACGAGTGGATGCGCGCTCCGGTACAACACGGTCCTCCTCCGGGTGGGGCGGAACTTGATGGCGAGGTTACGCCCGGCCTCAAGAGATGGCGCGGGGTTCGGGCAGCGTGCTGATCTGTGACGGGTTTCGTCATAGATTAAACAAAGATCATAGTTTAAACAAACTTTTGCTCCTTCACGGAAACATGTATATGGTTTCTAATATATTTCCACGCTTGTATGAATTTTTTAAATCGATTCGGCCATTATAAGATATAGTTAGGGACATTTTAGCTGGTAAATTACATTAAACACAGATTATTGTTTAAACAACTATTAGCTCCCTCGCGGAATCATATATATATATATATATATATATATATATATATATATATATATTGTGTCTAATATTTTTCTACGCTTGTATGAATTTTTTCGATTCGATTCGGCCAATATATCATATAGCTACAGACATTATACTATATAGTTAGAGACATTTTAGCTTGTAAATTGTATTAAGCAAAGATTATAGTTTAAACAAACTTTTGATCCTTCACGGAAACACATTTATATGGTTTCTAATATATTTCCATGCTTTTATAAATTTTTTAAAAAGATTCATCCATTATAGGATGTAGTTAGAGACATTTTAGCTTGTAAATTGCATTAAACATAGGTGATTGTTTAAGCAAACTGTTGCTCCGTCACGGAAACATGTATGTGACATTTACACTTTGGGTTACTTACTATTTTTACGCGATGTAATGATTCCGTAAGATTGTAGTGGTTGGCCCTACACCTATTAATCATGACAATACAATCCCTACGTAACTCTTTATTAGCGTATCATGGTTACCTATTATTTCTATAATATTTTTTAAAATAATTTTTCCCTATGTTCCAGCTACTTTGAATAATTTTTTTGTGACTTTCTGTTTGTGATTCTTTTTTAAAATATACATAAAAGTCTATATAGGGAATTGTATTGACATTTACAATTTCTTCTCTAGCGGCTTCCTTTGCTAGCAAGTCTACACTTTCATTTCCTTGAATTCCTTTATGCGAAGGAATCCAAAAAAAATTGATTTTGCTTTCGTTTTTGGCGCATATTTCTATGTATTTCTCTTTAATCGAGTAGATATAAGAATTTATTTTCGAGTTTAGTGTGTTTGAATTTAGCGATAGTACCGCACCTAATGAATCTGAAAAGATATATATTTTTTCCCGATTACGAATTTGCCTGGCAATCTCCATTGCTTCATCTAGAGCAGCGCATTCCGCCGTAAATACAGATGCATGTTCTTCTATGGTTTTTTAACGATTGCACCAGTTTCCGGGCATATACTAGCAGATTCAGTATAATTATTTCCTCTGATTTTACTGTCATCTGTAAATATAGCAGTAGCGTTGCTCTTTACAATAAACGTTTGAAACATAGTATCGGCATTTTGCGCATTTTTTAATTCTTCTTCGAGTTTAGTTTCAACTGGTATCAGTGTGGTAATTGTTTTGTAGTCATTTTCATACATACTAAGATTGTCGCACGAGTTAATCAGTGGACTGATCTCCATTACTTCCGATATACATTTGTCGTATAGTCGTTTCTGCAGGCATTTTTGTTTACTTTTCACATAGAAATACTTTGTGATCGTGTGTTTAGTAAGTGAACTGTTATTCGACAATGCTTTTGCTACAAAACATTTTCCTAAATATTGAACCCGATCGGCTATGATTGGAAGTTTGGATTCAGCGATAATAACATTATTCGGTGTGCTAACTCTGTAGCCAAGGGCAACTCTTGTCGCAGATCTTTGAATTTTTTCCAACTTTTCTACTGCTTTAAAATTGCTCGGAAAATATATAAAAGAACCATATCCGATAATTGATCTTGCAAACTTTTATACATAGTAATCAGGGTAATTGGATCAGATTCCCACCATGTACCACATAGAAACTTAAGAATATTTAAGGCTTTATTACACTTTTTTGTCACGTTTTCTATGTGTTTCGAAAAATTCATCTTGTAATCAAAGGTAATGCCAAGAAAACGCGCAGATTCTACAGCTTTAATCTCGAAATTAACAATTTTGATTACCAGAGAACCTGGAGGAACATTCTTTTTATTAAAATGGATAAATATTCTTTTGCTTGCCGTGAGCTCTAATCCAACTAATAACAGATTGTCTTTTATCTTTTTTATAGCTTTTTCTAGTATCTTTTTACTTCGCATGGTCGTTCGGCATGTTATATATTGCCAGGTCGTCTGCAAATTGTGAAATAGTAACGCTTTTCTGCAGGTTTTCAGTAATATCGGCTACATATAAGATATAAAGTACCGGACTAATTACGCCTCCTTGCGGTACCCCTTTGGAAGTGACTCTATAGTTATTCTCTAAACAGTCAGTGAATATGAATCTTTCATGAGTGATAAATTTTACAAATCGAATTAAGGATTCCGAACAACCAATTTTGGCGTATTTTAACAGCAATATGTCGACATTTATATTATCGGACGCTTCCTGCACGTCTAAAAAAGTAGCTAATACGTGTTTTTTTCTGAGAAAGCCTCTTCGATTTTAAGTGAAAGATTGGCGAGGTTATCTGCACATGATTTGCTTTTTCTGAACCCATTTTGATTGTTTGGTAATAAGTTATTATGTTCTACCCAATGCTGGATCTGATGACCGTGAGGCCCTTGGACTATATGTGCAATTGTGCCCCCAGTTTTAATTGAATCGAATCCGCACATGTGTTGCTGTGCGTGTGTGTGTAAATAGCCCTCAGACTTTTTCTGCAACTGGACAGCTGTAGCAACATATATTTCAGTAGCAAATGAACAAGCAATATTTATTGTCAACATTCGACTATTTGTAAGGGTTATTCGTACGCTAACACTCATATAGTCTCACTATTAAAATCCCGTTAATCTTTAGACTGAGGGCCTGTATGACTCATATATGACCATGAAAATTTCGGCAGACTAGTTAAATATTTTTATACATAAATTATGGCTTCAGAAATATTGATTTTCAAACGACAAACCCGGCCAGTCCATAAGTTAAACTCTATCTCTAGCCGCACGACTTGCACGTAGACGGTGTTTGTTTACACTTTTGGGTGCAAGAGTGCAGAAACGGTGCAAGGCTTGAAATTCACTAATAGTATTAGGATGTTTTACGCGAAGCTGTACCACCAGGCAGCAGCACGTTAAGCTAGCACTCTCGTACGTCTGTGTGACGTACACCCCTCCCCCCCCCCAGGGGGGGAAGGCGTGTGGGCCCCTTCCGTCTCTCGCCCGCGGAAGTGTGGAGCCTGCTAGTCCCTCCTTCGGGAAGGTTGTCGTTCCTGGGACAGCTCGGGACAACCTCAGGGGGCCCGCTGTTTGTCAGGTCGGCCCATACTTTCAGACAGTAGGCCACGGGTACAGGGTCAGCCCCGAGGGACCCGAGACAAGTGGCTGCGGCCGCGCCCGATTTGAGGGCCCCTTGCCTCCGGGGGCCCATAGATTGGTATAGTTTGGCGGCGGCCATAGTCCCTGGGCCGGGGGACTGCGGCTGCCATTGCACCCCAGGGAGGGGGAGAGGGGAACCTGCTCTCCGGCGGGTTCCGCTCCCCAGGGAGGACGCTGTCGTCTCCCGGGCTGTCCTAGACGGACCTCAGGGAGGGAGGAGAGGGGAACCTGATCCAAGCGGGTTTCGCTCCTCCAAGGGAGAAAGTCGTTGTCTCCCGAGCTGCCCTAGACGACCTCAGGGGGCCGGCTAGAAGGTGTGAGCTACTCATCACGCTGGAAGGTCGGCTACGGGCACGTGGTCAGCCCCGAGGGACCCGAGACATGTGGCTTCGGCTGCGCCCGTTGAGATACCCCGCGCAAGCGGGGCCGTTGAGCCGGGCGGCGGAGGACCCCGAGTAGGGGGTCTAACGCCGCAATTGATCAAAGCGTGGGGCCCGTGACACGGCACGGGTCCCATCGGAAAGCGCAGAGCGCCTTTGAGACGTGAGTGGCGTCCCATGTGGCTCCGGCCGATGGGCGCACAGGGGGCTTCGGCCCTTCGGGAGCTGGCGACCCCGCATACCATCGAGCTGGGCAACCAATCCCGTGTAGGCAAGTACACAACTGGTAGAGGGCTGGTGTTCGAATCATGGCCAGTCCTTGCAATGACACATCAGGTCACAAAACGGTACTCTCGGGGGCTGTTCCAAGCGGGGTGACCTTCGGGGAACCCTTTCAGCCATTGGTGTTGGACTCGAGCGGGTAGTGGTTTCAATAGCCTGCACGCTGGGCTAGGAACATTCTGATAGGTCTGGAAGGACTCTCCCCGGGTCTGTGAAGGTCTCGCTTGCTCCGCTGTGTGAGTTGCAATGCAACTCGGGTGCGACCCTGCAGAGAGTCGTAGGGATTAGAAAGGTCCTCTCTTCACCGAGGAGCTCGAGAAGTCTTGCCGCTTGGAGAGAGAATGGTAGAGGCCCCGAAAGAAGGGGTCTCGCGTTGGTCCGGGCGTATCCCGGCTCCGCGCCATGGGGCCCGAGCCTTAGAGCCTTGCGGCGGGTAAGGCTCGGTCAACAAATAACGAGGTGACTAATGTGTGACGTACACACTGAGGCTGGAATTTACAGTTGTGGGCAACGTGTACGTCACAGACGTTACGAAGTGCAGGCTTAACGTGCTGCCGCCTGGCGGTACAGCTTCGTGTAAAACTTCCTAATATTTCGATACAAGAAATTATTTTTTTGACGGAGGGGGGAAATGCGTTGGGCACCATAGGGGGTTGAAGATGTTGGTTAACCCCCCCCCCCCCCGTGTGTCGGACTCCCTTGCCAATGGTGTTGGGGGCAAGGTTTACCGATTAAAACCCTAACCTCCCTTGGCCCTCCATAATCCACTTGTGCAGTCTGCAGCAGAAAAGTGGCTCCGATATCCATCTCCTCCGCTGCAGACTGCACCGGGCCATTTCTTTTGGAACTGTAACCACTCCCTGTACCATCGGGTAAGCGGTTACTGGATCTCGTGTGACCTCAGTAGACGGAGAGATCCCAGCAGCACAGCTTTCTGCATTCGGCGTGCGATGGAATTTGCATGTTCTCGACAGGCCGGAATGCTTTTGATGTTTTGGAGGAAAGTTGGTCTCATTCCTCCCAGCACCCCAATTATCAGCACGACGAACTTGATTTTGAATCCTCGATACAGCTTGCGAATCTCGAACAGGAGTTCCTGATATTTCATCCGTTTTTCGTCCTCTTTGCTGACTATATTTGTTTCTGCTTGTGCAGAAAACTCGATGACGAAGATGGATTTGTCATCGAAGTCAACAAGGACGATGTCAGGCTTATTGGCTGATATTTGCCTGCTCGTCGGGAATGAGTAATTCCAGTATATTCGGCACGACTCATTACCGACAACGGATTCAATATCAGTGGGGACGTACGGCAAAACTGGGGTTGCATCAATACCATAAGTGCTGCGAAGATGGTAATACAGCACTCGAAGAGCCGCATTGCGACGTTCGATGAATGCTGAAACTGCATATATTGGGAATGCTGCCAAAAGATGCATTAGTGTCTCAGCATGACATCTACACAATCTACAAAGCGTACTCTATACCGCCTGGTGTAAGACGTTCTGGCGATACGCTAAGATATTGATGACCCCATCCTGGCATGCGAAGATAAAACCCTCGGTCTCGGATTTCAAGCCGGCTGATCTTAAGAACGAGAAGATCATCTCTGCCGACAAGCCAAGTTGTTGGACATTTCGAAAGAATTGTCCATGCAACGGCTTGTCTATATGCCTTCCCTCCAACATACGGAGTTGTTCCTACCGTATGTTAGCCCTGAGACGCACTGGGCACAGATTGATGACTGATTCAGCCTCCTGTGCACCACTACGTCCCACGTTGTAAACCAGACCGAGTCTTCGCGCCGCTCGTTTCGCCGCGTTGTACAATTACGCCCCCTCCCCTGAATTTCATATTGATGAAATAGCATTATCAGGGAATCCTCTGTTCGATTAATCACGTCGCAAGCTGTTTCGAGGATCAATCGGTCATGCATACACTCCAGGCTTACAAGGCCACGACCTCCCATATTTCGGGGCAAATACAGTCGTTCCACGGAAGATCTTGGATGCGAACTGCGTTGCTTGTGCTTGGCTCTTCCGTGTGCTTCGGTCAAGGCCCGTTCCCAACGAGCACGAAGAACCCAAATGTTTCTGAAACGTTTTTAGAATGTTCTAGAAACGTTCCTAAAACGTTATATGTCTTCAACTTTTACGGAACGTTTTATAAACGTTTCATCCATGTTGCAGACATATAACATTTTAGGAACGTTTCTGGAACATTCTAAAAACGTTTTAGAAACATTTGGGTTCTTCGTGCCCGTTGGGTTAGATCGACAACGTTCTACTTCAGTGCTCCAAATGAGTAGAGCACTGGTGATACGGCCAACATATTCGTGGCTGCCACCTTATTTCGCCCGGTCAATTCTGATGACCAGATCTGACGGAGAATGCGCCGGTATTTCTTAATGATGGTGGTTTTAGCAGCCTGCACATCCTGGACATGCATTTGAGGTACGCCCAGGTATGGGTAGGCTTCTTCGGCGCAAAGGTGGCGGATGACATTTCCGTTGACGAGCTCCAGATCGTTGTTATGGGAGCCTGACCTTCCTCTGTGCAAATGAACGACGTTCGTTCAAGATGTTAATAAACAATTTGTATAACGTATTGAGACACGTGATCGGTCTATGGTTTTTCGGATCGGACAAGTCTCCCGATTTTGGGATCAGTGTCGTTCGGCCCTCCACCATCCAGTGTGGAATGGGTTGGTCTCCATTTTTATAAGAGGTGAATATTCGGGCTAGGTGTTGATGGACAGAAGTGAACTTCTTCCACCAATAGTTGTTAATTCCATCCCAGCCCGGCGAGGAGAAATTCCACGCTCCTGTGATGGCATTTTTCACCTCTAATGCACTGACGGGTGGGTAATCTTCACTTTGTTGTGTGACTTCGTCGCACAACTCGGTGAAGATTTCAATACCTGGAGTGTCTGCATTAAGCCTAGATGTTTTCTCGTAGATGTTCCCCCAGAATTCCTCAACTGCGGCCATCGACGGAAACTTGCTTGAGGCTGCGATACGATGTTTGAAGAGGTTGGAAGGATTCGTCCAAAATAATGCGCTTTGTCGAATTCCATCTTCCCGTCTTTGCAGCCTCTTTTTGGCATCGGCCAAAACCCGAATTTTATCCGCCAAACGTTGCTTGATGTTGAGCAACTTCAGCTTGTTCAGTGTGTGATAGTACGCCCGCAGTTGTTGTGCGAACTTCTTGACTTTAGCCATAAATGAACGGCCAGATGTTAAATAGTCGATCACACACTGAATTCGGGAAGCGAGTTTCCGTGTCAGTCGAATCTTGCCGTTCAATTGAGACATGAGTTTTGTAATCTGCCGACTCCCCGATATCTGTGTCAGATTTCGCGAAGCCACCAGATCACTTGCAGCCTCATAAACGGCACAATTGACTTGCCATAGGTCGCAGTCATCTGGAAGAGCATCCAGAAGTAGGCTATTTGCTCTGTCTATTTCTCGTTGTTTAGGCAAAATTTTTGTTGTCAAATTTTGCCTAAACACGAGTATCGTGCTTTCATAATGTGGAGCATCTCTCTGAGCACCGCGTACGGGCTCAGTTGTTATTGCCCGCACATCCGGTATCAGTTAACAGCTGGGAACAACGAAACCTATCCGCCTCAGATAGGCCACAAAATCTCGTAGTTGTTCTTGAGAAAAGCGATCTGCCAGTTCGGGATGCATTACTGCAAACCGACTATGCATTCGCGCCATGTAGCCTCTCTGTTGCGAACAGCTCTCCTCGTAGCAGCGCATTAAATCTTGCCTGAGATCCTCCGTCCACTGAAATCGCACGTGGGCTTTCGTGCGTTGTTGTCCCGGGACACCAGTTTATTATCATTATTGTTATAATTATTACTATAAAAGCACTGTTGTTATTAATTTCATCTTTAAATAAAGCGATTTGGCATAAATCAACCACATTTAATTAACATTTAATTTTTTTATAAACTGGCTTTTTTAAAAAGTAAAATTAAAAATGACTTATACAATAGATTATGGTGCCCCCAGACTCCTGCGGCCCCGGGGCTGACGCCCCTCTAGCCCCCCCCCCCCCTCTTAATCCGGCATTGGTTCTACCCACCAAGTTAATCTTATTTTAACCATAGTCTCGAACAACTTGCACATCCAAGACGTTAGTGATACTGAACGCACGCTATCGCTTTCAGGTTTTGGAATAAAATGAATAAAAGAGTTCTTCCAGGTTTGCGGAAAATCCCCTTTAGTGTACATTTCATTATAAATATCAAGTAATATTAACTTATATTTTATAGGAAGATTCTTTATAATTTCAAAGTCAACACCATCCATACTTGGAGCTCCATTTACTTTTTTGTCTTCCAATGCAATATTAAATTCTTCGACGTTAAATGGTACATCAAAGAATTCTTTAGGCAAGCAGGGAGGAATCCATAGCGGTTTTGTAAGTACCCAATCGGGGCATAGTTTATCGAGAGCAACTCTTTGATTATTATGTGCATTTTGTAAATTTCCTGATGCGCTTAAAGGTCGATTTTTTGTCCAACTATTTTTCAGTACCTTACATTTTTGCCATACATTTTTGGGGTTCATTTGGTAATTAATGTATAGAAAAATAGTAATTTTTTCAAATCGATTCGGCCATTATACGATGTAGTTTGTAACGTTATAAAATTATAAAGTGCGCTGTCCTCGACGGCATTCATGCGTATGAATATGTTTATATTGTTTGACGGAATGCGTAACTTTAAAGGCGTTGCAGGGGACTTGAGTTCCCAGGTCTTGTATATTTCTTGTTATTACGCGATTGGAGAATATCGATGCACCGGTGCACTTATGCTACCTAGCGAAAATTCTTCCTCTCCAATGTGTTTAATTGCGGCGGGTATCAAGATGTAAATGCGTTATCTATGCCGAAAAATCCTTGCGTGTAAATGTTTCCCTTTCTCCATCACATCTAATTGCGACGGTTCTCGCATTATTGTAAATCGTACAAATTCGGGTGTGGAATCGATGTTCCAAAATGTATTTGTCGTTTGCCCCACACCTCTCTCTTTTCCATTGTAACCGTCAAGCGAAGCAGACGTGTCTGAGGAACTTTTGCATGCGACTTTCGAGGAGGTTGAGGGAGGTATGTAATTTTATATCTTAAGGGACAAAGTTGAGTATGTGAGTGGAATAACGTCAATTGTTTAATATGAATGTGTGATGTTGGAATATCGCGTTAATAGAATGTGTATGTTCGATATTTTTCTTAGGGTAAAATTTTGCAGTCGTCGCAAATATCTCGTCCCTTTAATACTACCAACAGAAACCGTCAACAAGAAAGAAGAAAGAAAATTCTGGAAATAACTCAGATTTTGAAGAAGTGTCATCTTGTCCAAGAATTCGGTGCTTCATCCCGGAATATTGTGTGGCATCTACGGTGGGACGCTACTTTGGCCACAGTCTTCCTGACGTTCATTCTTCTATTTGAATATAATAATAAAAGAAAATAAATCTCATTTTGGATAACGAGGTGATGAAGAGCCGTTTATATTATTTTCTATTTGGACTATCCAGACAACTTGTGAAGGGTATGTAAAGTGATTTGAGTGAAGGTGCATTTGCCCTGTCAATGGACAAAAAAATTAAAGGACATATTGAGTGCTAAATATCTGTTGACGGATTCGTTTTTTTTTGGGAATATTCGGAAATTTCCGTCGTAAATCTTTCCGAATGAAGGGGAGTGTAATTTTAGTAATTTATATTTCGCGTTCGTTAGACGTATAGTTTTTATAAAATAGGAACCGTGTCTTTGTTGTTTCGTGACATTTCGAAAATAATCATTTTCCTGTTACTGGAAAGGTGTGCAATAAAATATCATTATTATATGTAAAAATAATTGAATGTGCCATCCCAGATGACACACGTTGGAAGAGTTTTATTCTCGTTATTTTATTTGTGTATTAGGATGTTGTTATTTTTATGTTTTAGGTTTCCCTCTTTTTTTTTTGCTTGCTGTATTTCCATTTACTCGACAAAAGGTTAGTTCTTGGCAAAATTGATAAGAAATCCCAAAACTGGGATTAAATTTGACAGTTTTGAAATAGCATACTTTTGAAAATTTTATTTGCAGTTTGAAGGAGCTTTTGTTTATCCCAACTGTTTTTATGAATGTGAATGATGACTTTATTTGTTTTGGTTTCGCAACTTGGTTTAAATTTCTCAATCCTGTTTGTGCAATAATACAGAGAATTAAGTAATGATTAATTTGAAAATGAATTATTTATTTTCATTTTAATTAATTATAGTATGTAAATATATAATAATAATAATAATAATAATAAACGACTTTATTGCCATAAAAATACATAGCAAATCGGCGAGGCTCAGCAATTCACTGCTGCTTTGCAGCCTAACCACGCAAATACAGAGATACAATGATATATTAAACTTACAAAACTATTAAACTTACAAAACTACTTAAACTAACAATAATTGATTATAATACACTACTAGCTTACAAATAAAGGCGACTCTAATCTACGGCGATAACATATTACTAACATAAGCAAACGCTAAAACAATAAGATTACTCGTTTTGAAGTGCTAAAAAGTGTGTCTTAACACGAGATACGAAAGTGTTGGCCGATGAAACAGACGTTTTAATTCCAAGAGGCAAAGCATTGAAAATCTTAGCAGCTATACAAGAAAAAGAACCTTTATATTTCGCCGAATTACAACGAGGGTGTTTCAGTGTAGCGGAAATGGCGCGTCGCGGATTGGGCCTGGATTGCCCTAACACTCGTAATTTCGCAGCTAGATATTCAGGAGTCCCTGATGCAAGCAGCCGACAAACAAGCGTTAAAATTCGTACTTGTTGCTGAAATTCTATTTTAAGCCACCCAGAGCTAGCTAATGCCGGAGAAATATGTTCAAATTTCCGAACTGCGAAGGCATATCGGAGACATGCGTTTTGCACAGATTGTATTTTTCGTTTGCTATCACCATTCAGGCAAGGACCGTATACCGAAAGGCAGTACATAATGTGTACTAGAACCAATGATTCGCATAGTTTTAGTTTGACAGTAGACGGTAAAATATGCCTGAATGGGAACAGCAAACGTAGCTGCATAAAGGAGACGGCACATTTCTTGCGGACATGATTAGAGAATGACCACTCATTGTCGATAAAAACTCCTAGGTTCTTTGCCTCCTGAACGAATGGGATTGCATTACCCTTGATAATAATTTCATTGGAATTTGATACTTCCGCACGACGCTTTGCATTACCAACCAAAAACATTTTTGAGTTGGCGGGGTTTAATGCTAATCCGTTATTAACCGCCCAATTAGCAATTTTATCTAAATCAGTGTTGAAATTTTCAAACGCTTGCGTAGCATGATTTGGCAAAAAGGACAATAACACTTGGGTATCATCGGCATACGTTTTAAGACTAACTTGATTACAGACATTATAAATATCTGCCGTGTAAATAATGAAAAGGATTGAGCTCAACTTTGCACCTTGCGGGCAACCACACGACAAAGAAATGGAATTGGAATACAGAGAATCAAAACCACTTTTAACGACTACAGATTGTGATCTATGAGAAAAATATGATTTAATAAGATTACAGGCCGCTTCAGAAAAGCCGTAAAATTTTAGCTTTAAAATAATTAGGTCGTGATCAAGCGAATCAAAAGCGCGAGTAAAATCAAGAAGGCCGATTAACGTTAGCTTCTTACTATCCCAGCCAAAAAGGACATCCACAGAGACATCTAAGAGTGCAGTTTCACAACTATGTAGTTGCCTGAAACCAGATTGAAAAATTGGAAAAAGCTTAAATTGGTTAAAATATTTTAGGATCTGTTCATATAAAATCGCTTCAATCAATTTGGAAAAAATTGGAAGCCTGCTGATAGGTCGTAAATCGTTAAAAGTGGTTGGTTTGGGAATTTTGGGAATCGGATATACCATAGCATGTTTCCATGCGCTAGGAAAAGTATTGGTACGAATTATGTCATTAACAATATGAAGAATCTCCGGAAGACAATATTCACATACACGCAGAAACATTTCACTGGAGATCCCATCAGAGCCCGCTGAATTAGTCTTTATTTAATTAATAATAAACATTAGGTCTGTTAGCGAAATTTCAGAAAAAGAAAAACTTGCAAAATCGGGTAAACTATTGGAACGAGAAGATGAAAAATATTGCAGTGTTTTATCACTGGGTGTTAGCTTTTGTAGGCTGGTGAAATGACTATTGAGCAGGTCCGGATTGTTTAACGATGAAGAGATCTCCTGGTGTTTGTTTTTGCTGTTAACCCCAAGATAATTGATTGCCCCCCAGAACTTCTTCACTGATTTAGTTTGCATATTGCGAAAATAGGCTTTTTTCTCAACTCTCAGCATTCTATTAACACTATTCCGTAACTGCTTATAATAACGGAAATCAACGACAATCCGCCCGGATTTACGCGCTCTCGAGCGTGCAGCATTTCTTTTTTTTATAAATAGTTTTACGGTATCAGTCACCCAGGGTGCATGAGATTTCGTAACGCGAATAGTTTTTAAGGGCGCATGATAATCAAATAAACTAGTGATGACGTTTGTTAAGTATTGGACTTTGTCATTCACATTCGAAAAATTAAATATTTGTCCCCAAGGGACAGCACTTGCATCAGATTCAAATTTTTGCTGATCAAAATTTTTAAAGTCTCGGGCAGTCACGTATTTGATCTTATGATGCAATCTGGGGCAGAAAATCTCACACCCAATTAAAAAGTGGTCAGAGATGTCATGCTCCCTGGATGAGAATACTTTGGCAACCGTCACTGCGGATGAAATTAGTATTAAATCAAGTAAAGAAGAGGATGAAGCGGTGATCCTGGTAGCAGAAGAAATAATCTGCTGCAAATTACACGCGCGTGACTATTCGAGAAGCTTGATGGAATCCGATTTCGTGACATTCAACAGATTAATATTTAAATCGCCCAGAATAACTATTTTATCAACTTGGGTAAAAAGAGAATTATCCACTCAACAAAACAACATAGATACAGCTCTTCTTAAAACACAATCAACCAGACCGAAAAGCCACAGCAAAGATCACATAAATATAATAATTACAATAACATTAGAAACCCTAATAACTGCACTTTAAGCCCACCACACACCGTTGACAGTCGAAGCAGTACTTGTTGATGAATGATGTTGACATCACGTTTTCTGTTTTCCATATTTGATAATTGAAATTGTGTATAATTTTAATTTACTTGTGTTAACATAATGATTTTCATGTTTCAATTTATTGCCTAGAGACAAATTATTTATAGTTACAATTTAATTGCAAATTACCAATTATTGATAGTTACAATTTTTTTTTACATTCAACGCTATTTCCAAAATTCCAAGTATTCAAATTATATGCTCGTTTAATCAATCAATTTTAATTCTAAATTTTTAAATCACTTATAATTATGATTTATTTATAAAATTAATTAATCAATTTTAATTTTAATGTATTTTAAATCCTTAAATCACTTATAGTTGTAATTTATTTACAAAATAATTTTATTTACAATTATAATCCACAATCTTTTCACAGATATAAACTATATATAAAGGGTTAATGTTTATATAAAAATTTCTTTTGTTTTTTTTTAATAAAGAAATTCATTACAATAGAAATTCATTACAAGTTAGAGACATTTTAGCTTGGAAATAGCATTAAACAAAGGTAATTGTCTAAGCAAACTCTAGCTCCGTCACGGAAACGTATGTATATAGTTTCTAATATAGTTCCACGCTTGTATGAATATTTTTGTATCGATTAGGACATTATACTATATAGTTAGAGACATTTTAGCTTGTAAATTGTATTAAACGAAGGTGATTACTTAAACAAACTTGTTCTCCCTCGAGGAATCATATGCATATTGTTTCTGATATATTTCCACGATTTTTTGAATTTTTTCAAAACGAGTCGGCCATTATACCATGTAGTTAGAGACATTTTAGCTTGTAAATTGCATTAAACCAAGATGATTGTTTAAACAAACTTTTGCTTCTTCATGGAAACGTATGTATATGGTTTCTAATATATTTCCACGCTTGTATGAATTTTTTTAAATCGATTTGTCCATTATATCATGTAGTTACAGAAATTTTAGCTTGTAAATTGCATTAAACAAAGATTATTGTTTAAATAAACTTCTGCTCCGTCACGGAAACATATGTATATAGTTTCTAATGTATTTTCACGCTTTTATGAATTTTTTCAAATCGATTCGGCCATTATAATATATAGTTAGAGAAATTTTAGCTTGTAAATTGCATTCAACAAAGATTATTGTTTAAACAAACTTTTGCTCCTTCACGGAAACATATGCATATTATTTCTGATATATTTCCAAGCTTTCATGAATTTTTTCAAATCGTTTTGGCTATTAAGCGATGTAGTTAGAGATATTTTAGCTTGTAAGTTGCAATAAACGAAGATTAAAAAAAAAATTTTTTTATTTAAATGATATTCGTTTTAATAATATGTTAAATTATCATAAATATAAATGTACTGACAAATTCAAAATTTTATATAACAAACATTTAATTTCAATGAAAAATCAACCAAAATATAAAATCAACGACAACTGGCTAATTAATTTAACTAATAATAATATTCCAGATGATATTGAAAATATCATTGGATTGGGATAAAAACACTCGTTCCAAACCAATATTGATCAGTTTCCATTACCTGAATTTATTGCTAGTGTTGAAGAAAGTATATTTAAGATTGGGAATATTTGTGATAATGATGGTAATTTGATTATTGATAATAAAAATAAAACTAGATCTAAATATATCAAACCTATACATAATTTTATACGTAATCATAATTATAATCATTAATTTAATAAACAACAATTAAATAATATTATTTTTAAAAAATTTATCAAAAATAATCCTAACATTTTTTTCACTCGGGCAGATAATGGCAATGTAACTGTTGTTATGTACAAAGGGAAATGGCCGAATTGATTGGAAAAAATTCATACACGCGTGAAAAAATATTTGAAACAATATATATGTGATTCCGCGAGGGAGACAAAGTTTGTTCAAACAATAATCTTTGTTTATTGCAATTTACAAGCTAAAATATCTCTAACTACATCGTACAATGGCCGACTCGATTTGAAAAAATGTATAAACGCGTGGAAATCTATCAGAAACATATGCAAATGATTCCTCGAGGGGGAAAAAGTTTGTTTATGGATCTTGGGTAACCCATATGCTCTGGGAATTAATGAATTGTAAGTATGTAAAAATTTAGCTGAAGTATCACTAATATAATCAAGTTTCTTCCATTCAGTAACCAATTTGTTAACCAATCCCTCTATGGTAGCAGTATATTCACAAGTGCATTTTATGTAAGTGTTGGTATCCGATAACATAGAATTTATTTTCAAGATATTGATAATCTTTTTTTTATGTTTTATTTTTTAATTTTTTTTTTAATTTCGCTGTTTTATTGATTTTTTTAAATTAAAAAAAAAATTTTTTTAATATTTTTTTATTTTTCAAAAGTTTCCGTAATTCAAAATGGATTTTTTGGATCACTGATTACGAATCTGAATTCAGAATTCCAAAATTCAAAATGGCGGATCCAATATGGCGGATGTAATTTGTGATTATGATTGATGTGATTCAAATTGTTATTATGAATATTAATAATTTTGATATTATCAAAATTATATTATTAAAATTATTATGATTATTATTATTATTATTTTTGCTCTGTGTAATTCTCGTTGCTTAGGCAAAACTTTCGTTGTCAAATTTTGCCTAAACACGAGTGTCGTGCTTTCGTAATGTGGAGTATCTCTCCCAGCACCGCGTACGGGCTCAGTTGTTATTGCCCGCACATCCGGTATCGGTTAACAGCTAGGAACAGCGAAACCTATCCGCCTCAGATAGGCCACATAATCTCGTAGTTGTTCTTGAGAAAAGCGATCTGCCAGTTCGGGATGCATTACTGCAAACCGACTATGCATTCGCGCCATGTAGCCTCTCTGTTGCGGACAGCTCTCCTCGTAGCAGCGCATTAGATCTTGCCTGAGATCCTCCGTCCACTGAAATCGTCCGGGGGCATTCGTTGGTCGTTGTCCCGGGACACCTGTTTCGGCTCCTCCACCTCGGGACTGGGCTGCATCCGAAGCAGCCCGATGGTCAGGAGCCCTGCGCGTTATTCTATTTGTAACCGCATGTGCAGGGAGTAGGGTGGTTGGCCCTACCCCCCGTTGTTATGCCTCTCTCGTTTGTCTCTTACCTCGCCATCCACTGGGGTTGGTTACCCAATCTCTGGCAAGGTTGCTAAGAGTCCAGGGCCCACCGGCATTAATAAGCACACGTGGAGGTGAGAGTAGGCCATTTGGGAAGATAGGCTAAGATGCGGCTTTTTGCATAGCCGCATTGTGTTACGCGTCATTCCCTTTGGGCCCCTATTTTTTTTTTTTTTTTTTTTTTTTTTGGACGGAGGGGGGAAATGCGGTAGGCACCATAGGGGGTTGACGATGTTGTGTAACCCCCCGTGTGTCGGACTCCCTCACCTTTGATGTTAACGGCAAGGTTTACCGACTAAAACCCTAACCTCCCTTGGCCCTCCAGAATCCACGTGTGCAGTCTGCAGTAGAAAAGTGGCTCCGATATCCATCTCCTCCGCTGCAGACTGCACCGGGCCATTTCGTTTGCAACTGTAACCACTCCCTCTACCATTGGGTAAGTGGTTACAGGATCTCGTGTGACCTCAGTAGACGGAGAGATCCCAGTAGCACTGCTTTCTGCATTCGGCCTGCGATGGAATTTGCATGTTCTCGACAGGCCGGAATGCTTTTGATGTTTTGGAGGAAAGTTGGTCTCATTCCTCCCAGCACTCCAATTATCAGCACGACGAGCTTGATTTTGAATCCTCGATACAGCCTGCGATTCTCGAACAGGAGTTCCTGATATTTCATCCGTTTTTCGTCCTCTTTGCTGACTATATTTGTTTCTGCTGGTGCAGAAAACTCGATGACGAAGATGGATTTGTCATCGAAGTCAACAAGGACGATGTCAGGCTTATTGGCTGATATTTGCCTGCTCGTCGGGAATGAGTAATTCCAGTATATTCGGCAAGACTCATTCCCGACTACGGATTCAATATCAGTGGGGACGTACGGCAAAACTGGGGTTGCATCAATACCATAAGTGCTGCGAAGATGGTAATACAGCACTCGAAGAGCCGCATTGTGACGTTCGATGTATGCTGAAACTGCATATATTAGACATGCTGCCAGAAGATGCATTAGTGTCTCAGCATGACATCTACACAATCTACAAAGCGTACTCTGTACCGCCTGGTGTAAGATGTTCTGGCGGTACGCTAAGGTATTGATGACCCCATCCTGGCACGCGAAGATAAAACCCTCGGTCTCGGATTTCAAGCCGGCTGATCTTAAGAAGGAGAAGGTCATCTCTGCCGACAAGCCAAGTTGTTGGACATTTCGAAAGAATTGTCCATGCAACGGCTTGTCGATATGCCTTCCCTCCAACATACGGAGTTGTTCCTTCCGTATGTTAGCCCTGAGACGCACTGGGCACAGATTGATGACTGATTCAGCCTCCTGTGCACCACTACGTCCCACGTTGAAAACCAGACCGAGGTTTCGCGCCGCTCGTTCCGCCGCGTTGTACAAAAACGCCCCCTTCCCCTGAATTTCATGCTGATGTACTAGCATCATCAGGGGATCCTCCGTTCGATTAATCACGTCGCAAGCTGTTTCGAGGACCAATCGGTCATGCATACACTCCAGGCTTAAAAGGCCACGACCTCCCATATTTCGGGGCAAATACAGTCGTTCCACGGAAGATCTTGGATGCAAACTGCGTTGCATACAAATCATCTTCCGTGTGCTTCGGTCAAGATCCCTTAGCTCGTCAACGTTCCACTTCAGTGCTCCAAAAGAATAGAGCACTGGTGATACGGCCAACATATTCGTGGCTGCCACCTTATTTCTCCCGGTCAATTCTGATGACCAGATCTGACGGAGAATGCGCCGGTATTTCTTAATGATGGTGGTTTTAGCAGCCTGCACATCCTGGACATGCCTTTGAGGTACGCCCAGGTATGTGTAGGCTTCTTCGGCGCTAAGGTGGCGGATGACATTTCCGTTGACGAGCTCCATATCGTTGTTATGGGAGCCTGACCTTCCTCTGTGCAAATGAACGACTGCACTCTTGTCCAATCCGAATTCCATACCGATATCTCTCGAGTATGTGAGGGCGATGTTCAGAGATCGATGCAATTGATCTTCGCCTGATGCGTGTAATTTAAGATCATCCATATAGAAAAGATGGGTGATCTTATGTACACGTTCACCAGGCGTTCCACACATGTACCCTTGAGATTTCCGGAGAGCAACGGATAGAGGCAATAGTGATATGCAGAAGAGCAGAGGACTCAGAGAATCTCCCTGATAGACACCTCTTTGGAATTGAACCAGTCTAGACATGGTTCGACGCTTGCCCGACGTCATGACAAAGCGTGTTTTCCAAAGAGGCATCAGGTCTTCTACAATTCTCACTATGTTTGGGTGGACATGAAGGGGTTTGAGCAACAAGCTTAAAAGCTCGTGCGATGTTGAGTCATACGCCTTCATGTAATCCAGCCAGGCTATCGACGGGTTACGCTTGTACTGGACTGCATCCTGACAAACACACCTGTCGATAAGCAAGTTGTCCTTGCAGCCGGATACACCCATTTTGCAGCCTCGTTGTTCTACTATCCGTTGCCACACCGGTTTCACGGATTTCTCAATACGTTCGTTCAAGATGTTAGTGAACAATTTGTATAACGTATTGAGACACGTGATCGGTCTATGGTTTCTCGGATCGGACAAGTCTCCCGATTTTGGGATCAGTGTCGTTCGGCCCTCCACCAGCCAGTGCGGAATGGGTTGGTCTCCATTTATATAAGAGGTGAATATTCGGGCTAGGTGTTGATGGACAGAAGTGAACTTCTTACACCAATAGTTGTTAATTCCATCCCAGCCCGGCGAGGAGAAATTCCTCGCTCCTGAGATGGCATTTTTCACCTCTAGCGCACTGACGGGTGGGCAATCTTCACTTTGTTGTGTGACTTCGTCGCACAACTTGGTGAAGATTTCAATACCTGGAGTGTCTGCATTAAGCCTAGATGTTTTCTCGTAGATGCTCCCCCAGAATTCCTCAACTGCGGTTATCGACGGAAACTCGCTTGAGGCTGCTATACGATGTTTGAAGAGGTTGGAAGGATTCGTCCAAAATATTGCATTTTGTCGAATTCCATCCTCCCGTCTTTGCAGCCTCTTTTTGGCATCCGCCAAAACCCGAATTTTATCAGCCAAACGTTGCTTGATGTTGAGCAACTTCAGCTTGTTCAGTGTGTGATAGTACGTCCGCAGTTGTTGTGCGAACTTCTTGACTTTAGCCGTAAATGAACGGCCAGATGTTAAATAGTCGATCACACACTGAATTCGGGAAGCGAGTTTCCGTGTCAGTCGAATCTTGCCGTTCAATTGAGACATGCGTTTTGTAATCTGCCGACTCCCCGATATCTGTACCAGATTTCGCGGAATCACCAGATCACTTGCAGCCTCGTAAACGGCACAATTGACTTGCCACAGGTCGCAGTCATCTGGAAGAGCATCTAGAAGTAGGCTATTTGCTCTGTCTATTTCTCGTTGCTTAGGCAAAACTTTCGTTGTTAAATTCTGCCTAAACACGAGTGTCGTGCTTTCATAATGTGGAGCATCTCTCCCAGCACCGCGTACGGGCTCAGTTGTTATTGCCCGCACATCCGGTACCGGTTGACAGCTGGGAACAACGAAACCTGTCCGCCTCAGATAGGCCACATAATCTCTCAGTTGTTGTTGAGAAAAGCGATCTGCCAGTTCGGGATGCATTACTGCAAACCGACTGTGCATTCGCGCCATGTAGCCTCTCTGTTGCGGACAGCTCTCCTCGTAGCAGCGCATTAGATCTTGCCTGAGATTCTCCGTCCACTGAAATCGTCCGTGGACATCAGTTGGTCGTCGTCCCGGGACACCTGTTTCGGCTCCTCCACCTCGGGACTGGGCTGCATCCGAAGCAGCCCGATGGTCAGGAGCCCTGCGCGTTCTATTCATAGTAACCGCATGTGCAGGGAGTAGGGTGGTTGGCCCTACTCCCCGTTGTTATGCCTCTCTCGTTTGTCTCTTACCTCGCCATCCACTGGGGTTGGTTACCCAATCTCTGGCAAGGTTGCTAAGAGTCCAGGGCCCACCGGCTTTAATAAGCACACGTGGAGGTGAGAGTAGGCCATTTGGGAAGATAGGCTAAGATGCGGCTTTTTGCATAGCCGCATTGTGTTACGCGTCATTCCCTTTGGGCCCCTTATTATTATTATTATTATTATTATTATTATTATTATTATTATTATTGCTTTCTTTGTAAATATAAATTGGAAATTGTAAATACATCTATGCTTTCTAAATTTGAAAGGCGTAATATACCTATGCATATATAGATATCAAGCATTTAAAAAAGTTTCATGTCAATGGATACTATTTCAACTATTTTCGCATATTTGACCTTCAGTGACCTTGAAATGACCTTTACAAAATAACCACTTTATACGTAAAATTTCTTTCTCTTTTCAAATTCGGGATAAAAAATAGTGATTCTCATTTAAAAGTGTCATGTTAACTCTCATATGACCTTGACAATGACTTTCAAGGTCAAATTCACTAGTACCAAAGGTGACCCCCTTTGCCCCTTGTAACTTTCGTCTGAACCTTTAAGTGTATAGATTGAAATATACAAATATACAAAAATTAAAATATACAAATATATACCGGGTTGATGCGAGAGAATGTTACATTGGGAAACCTATGTTTAACCTACAAATACTGACATGTTTAATGAGTTTAAACATGTAAGCCCAAACTTGGACTAAATTCGTTAATAATAAGATTAAATGAGGAACTTATATTATATAAATTTATTTGATAAATATTTTGCCGTGCATGTAAGTTTGTCGTTTGAAAAAAAATTCACTAGGACAACAACATTTGCGAATTAAATAACATCTTTTATGTTTAAATTAACATATTTTGCTGCAAAGGGTTCAATTCTACGGGAATGTAATCTGAAAAATTCGTGTCAAATAAGTTTTACCGATATTTCATAAATTGCGGTCGATATTTTTGAAAGTATGATTCCCCCATGTAACATTCTCTCGCATCCACCCTGTATATGGGTGATTGTAAGGAAACTGGCTTTTTTCGGTCTAAACAATTTTATTGTATATTTTCTCAATAATCATTCTTTACAAGAATTTATGTTGTTGTTATCTGTTGGTATAGTTTAATTCTATAAATTCTTATAAGAAAGGGTAAAAAAATGGGTATTAATTTCGTTAAAACTACTCAAAAATGATGAAATGTCAGACCCGTGGCGCGTCCTTAAAATATGTCAGACCCGTGGCATTTCTTTTAATTTTCTAAAGTTGTAACGACATTAACAGAGGTTATTTGTCACTTTTCTAGAAGTACCATTAGAAATACACTATACCAAAAAATTGTTTCCTGTGAAGAATAATGATTCCGAAGTTTTTAGTATGAATTTAGAAATAAAATCCACGCCGAAAAAAAAGCCAGTTTCCTTACAATCACCCATTTGGGTGATTCTCTCAAAAAGAACAAAAATTTTCGTTTATGGAATTTTTTCCAAAATTGTTCAAAATCGTTTAAAATTAATAATGTAATTGTATCAGCAATATTATGTTATTTATCAGTATTCAATAAGATTATATGAAAAAAAAACAATTTTCATTTGCATACTTTGAAGTATTCATGTTTAATAACCATATATGCACTTGGTTAAAAACTCCGGTTACGGAGTGCAGTTACGGAGTGGAGTTTTTACACCACATATGCACATATTAAACATGAATATTTCGTAAGTGTAAGTTTTAAGAGTTCAAATTACTTTAAGTGTAGGTGTAGCAGCTTGTAGCTCACATTATAATCATACAGATTTATAGGTATACGATTTTAGAGTTAAAATATTCATATGATTATACAGACTTGGGAGCTTAGAGATCACATTTACATTCATATGGTTACATAGTTGTAGGTATATAGTTCAAATTATTTTTCTTAGTTATGTAAATATAGGAGATTACAGCTCAAATACATTTCTATTCGGTTATGCAGGTACACCAGGTTACAGCTCAAATGATAATCACACGGTTCTAGAGTATTATAGCTTTTACGGGCGTAGTATGATAAAAAAAATTTCAGATTTTATCTGTCATACTGGATTGGTAATATAAATTTTGGAATTTTGAATTCAAATTCATAATCAGCGATCCCAAAAACCTTTGGATATTGAATTATATAAAAACCGAAATAGTAGATAAAAAGAGATTTTTGTGAATCTTACCAAAAAAACTTCTTCATACATTGACGAAGAATTTTTGTATTGGAAGTTTTTTTAACTTTAATTTTATAACCGACTTTTCTCGTTATAGCTCGCAAACCGAGAAATTTCGAGCGATTTAAATTAATGAATAATTTGTAAATCGGTATTTACAATCCGATAAACATTTTGTAAATTTAAGTTCGCATGTCAGTTTCATTTTTATTCGAGATATGGCGAGTTGAACTCAACAACATTTATTCATAATCGTTCCCGTGGACAATCCTTTTTCCGGCATTCCAACGCTCGCGCACATCTTGCATGGGACCCTCAATTCTGTCCGCCTCGTGGTAGTTTGTTACATTGAGTACTCTTCCCTCTAATATAAATTATATACACGTTTATCGCCGCTGGTATTATTACGTTGCGTTCTCCTCTCGTGGTAGAAATAGATTGCCATTTTATAAGTGTTAATGTGACGCAACAGTACACTACGATTTTTTGCAATGTATGTGGGGATATAGGCTCTCAATTCTGCACTGATGTGTTGAGAGCTCTGTAATAAAGGACTGCAAATTTTGCGAGAAGATTAAATCTTCTTATGGTATAAAGATAGTATAAAGATAGATCAAACTTTAAAAGTTATTATATTTAGTCAGAAAATAACTTGTGTAATTTTGTTGTATTAAATTTATTATTCTCTTTATTATTATAATTATTACTTGATTTGCAGATATGTCGATATTTAAAATTAAAAATTCATTCCTTTGTAATGTAATTTGGAAATCAAAGTCAGCTGCTGACTTCGTCAAGCATAGCATTGAACATGTAAAAAACACAAACGATTATAATGAAAAACATTTGTTACAGATCGAACAGAAAATATCGAAACGTTTTTATCCTGAATTTATGAGGAGATGGAAGGGAGTTTATAGAAAAAAGGAATCATTCTTAAAAAAACATACAGTTTTCTTAGAACAAGATTTGGTGGTTGAACTACGCGATGATCTTGTTAGCAGCCACACCCAATCAACTTCCTTAGTAGGTAATAGAAAATTAGGTCGCCCTCGAGTTTCTTACGAAGAAGGTTCTAGACAAACAAAAATGAGGCATTCGATAGAGTTGGCAGGCAAACACAGCAAAGAAGCATTGATCAAAGCTGCTGAGCTCAAAGATGATGATCTTGACGTCAATTCTGATTCTGAGGTAGATATAAATTATTTCGTTGATGAAAAGAAACGTAGCAATTTATTAGCAATGTATTTGGACTTAGGATTAACGGCTCGAACGTACCAAAAAATGAGACTTCATAATAAGAAACTAAAAGGTACGACATATCCTGCATACCGAACAATCATAAAAGCAAAAGATGATTGCTATCCCGACAATCTCAATGCAACGGAAACAGGATGCGATGTCGATTTGATATTATTGTTAAATCACACAGTAAAAAGAATTCTATTATCTTTGAATATTGATTTAAAAGAGCTGTCTGGAAAGAAACTGACTTTAATTGGAAAATGGGGAATGGATGGTGCAAGTGGACAACAAACAACTCGTCAAAAATGGCAGAAACAATTAATTGCAAGGATCCGTTCCTTTAGATAACTCAGTCTTCATAATTTCATTTGTAACTTTGCAATTGAAACTTGGCGATGCTATTATTTGGACAAACGAATCACCATCGTCCATCCATACATGTCGAGTAATTAAGTTTCAATTTATCAAGGAGAGCAAAGAACAAGCCCTGAAAGAATATAATTTTTATAATGATATTTTAGAGAGAGAAGAAACAAACATTTTATTAATCAATGATATCGCTTTGGACGTAAGATTCGATATAAAGTGTACTATGATTGATGGGAAAATGTGTAACTTTCTGACTGCTCAAGATGCCTCAAATAAATGCAATATATGTGACGTAGGACCAAAGTTTGTAAACGACCTCGAATACGTACGGACATTGAAATGTAAGACCAACTATTATAAGTTTGGTCTATCCACCCTGCATTGTTGGATACGGTTTCTGGAGTATTCGTTACACATTTCGTACAATTTAGATTTCAAAGCAACTGCAGCAATGACTTCCGAGCAAAAAATATTAAAAACGCTGAGAAAGCGCAAAGTTCAAAAAGCCCTGCTGTCAAAACTGTCGCTACCAGTAGACATCGTCAGGCAAGGTTTTGGGACTTCGAACACTGTTCCGGGTTTCGGCACCAAAATGTTTCGCGACCAGCTGAATTGGTTAATAAATAACTGGATCTTCAAATTGTTTTATTATTTATCAAATTTATTTGTTCCTTAATACGTGGCTCCTAAGTGTTCGCGTCAAAAGCCGGGAACGAAGTGCCGGCCTCTCGTGGCTTGCTGCTGCGCGTCGTCGCTCCCTCCCCCCATCGGTCAGTCTACTCCCCGCGCTTCTGTCTCCCCACTCGCGTCGACCACGCCTTTTCCCCGTCTCCCCATCTGTAGACAATAATTTTAACAATTAAAATGATTTTTAATTATGAGCCCTCCTTTAGGATGCCTCTCCCCTCCCCCCATGCCCGTCCACAGCCGGAATTGTCTCGGGGAACCTGATTCCCCGAACTATGGTGACCCGCATGTCAGAGCCAAACTCCGCATGGTGGGATCGAAGGGCCCCGAATGCCATGCACTCTGGCCTCGTCTGCGTACCGGATTTTAATCCTCCCACGCAGTGTGACTACATGAGCGGAGGGGACAGAGAGAACAAGATAGAGAGAAAATAAACAAAGGAAATTTCAGCGAGCTCGGGGAAGCAACTTGGTCCTCTATAAACAACGAGTCTATACATTTAAAAAGTAAAAGAAAACCGATAATTCTTCGAATTTATATAAACATTTCGGTCAAACTTTTGGAGCTCGCTCCAATACATAAATTCGATCGCATATCTCAAATAAAGAGTCTATTTTTTACGCTATTACGTGTCGCAACAAAAATTAGTTCATATTTTCTTTTCGCAATAATAAATAAGGTGATAAAAATTATAATAATAGTAAATAAAGCCGGAACAATATGTATATGGTTTCTAATATATTTCCACGCTTTTATGAATTTTTTCAAATCGATACGGCCAATTTTAGCTTGTAAATTGCATTAAACAAAGATTATTGTTTAAACAAACTTTTGCTCCTTCACGGAAACAGATGTATATTTTTTGTAATATATTTCCACGCTTGTATGAATATTTTCAGCATTATTTATACAAGTCTGGTATTTTTTCCAATCAGCAGGAAAGATGGATAAATTAAGCGATTCATTGAAGAGATGAACTATGTAAGGGGCAATGACAGGGAATGATTTTATGTAAAAACTAATAGGTATCGAATCAGAGCCACATGCTTCCGACTTTGCTTCTGACTAGTAGCAGCTACGTCCTCGATGGTGACATTACCGAAAAAAAATTTACTGTCGTTAAAATCTCCGTGATAAAAGTCTTCATCGCTATTTAGGTCGAAAAGATCAGTGTAAGGAGAAACAGAAGCTATGTAAAAGGAATTGAGTTCATCCAAAGTGCAACACAACGGTTTAACAGCTTCAAATGCGTAGAAATATTAAATAAATGCCGAAAGATTTAAATAAAAGTGCAATGATGCATTTACGTGCTGACAAACCGGAATATAAAATTGAAAATGATGGATGCTGTCATGAAATACATATAAAATTAAAGTCTTATTAGAATGCGGTACCAGGGAACATAAATGAAGAGGATAGCATTGATTAAAAAATTTCTGAACTCTCAGGGTTGAGAGACAACACTTAGAATAATCTGTAGAGAATAAATGGGTTCAAACATATGGGTTAGAAAATATACAAATTTCTCTCTTAAAAGATCAGTTAACTAATGTTTCCGATATAAGGTAAGTAAGATGGAAAATATAGTAAACTTGTAACAGAAGTTTAGACTGAGAGAAATTTTTCAAGTATAATAATAAATTTGAAATGAAAATATTGCCTCGATTATTTGCGAGATGTTTTTGGTATTGGTGGAATATTATTGTGGGTATAAGGCGGATGGTCAAATAATCAATGTATACGAAATTATGTCTTTTGATTGTCAGTCTTAATTATTAGTAAGGTGTTCGTTAATATCTGGAGTAGATGCAATTTATCTTTAAAATATGAATACTACACGATCACGCCATAGTCGAAAGGTGTATGATATGGAAATATTGAAACTATATAAATGAAGTTAAGGAATAATAATAATAGATTATTAGCAGAGATTTTTACGAAATAAATTTATAATATAAGAAAGCTATTGAGATATAAACGAAATATTCAAAATAATTACAAATTTTGAAAGTGAATATTACGTACTTTGTATATAGAGTGCGAGCAGATATATATTACAAGATGCAATAAGCAAAAATAAAACACGATGTTTTGAATGGGACATATTGAATATTGTGAGGAATTAAATGTAAGATAAGGAATTATATAATTACCGATCTACATTAAACAATATGTTTATTATGAATATAGTCGACAGCAAACTTATGACTTATAAAGAATCATATTAACCCATTACGTATCAAACGGACGAAAAATTGTCGTTGACTTTGATGTTATTTTTTTGTATGAAAAAGAGAATAAGAAAAATCGGCATAACCCATTTCTTATGTAAAATTTATCGCTCTTTCAGAATCTGTGGTCAAAATGTATTAATAATAAATATTGAAAAAGTTATAAACAATTAAAACAAAAAACATGATTTTTCTAGAAAATATCGCTTTATAACCCTTGACTTCGCATGGAAAATGTCATTGAATTGCCTTAAACGCATAAAATTTTGCTTCCATGGAAGCTCAGCTATAAGCTCATACAGTTACTTTTTCTAAATTTCAAAATGGCGCGCGACAACATGGCGTGGAAGCCTAAAACAATGATCCATAAAATCACTATGGTACCTGAAATTTTAAAAACAATTTAAATCGCTTCAAACTTGTTACTCGGGGGTTTTTTGGGTCGCTGATTACGAATTTGAAGTCAGTTTTCGAAAATTCAAGATGGCGAAGCCAATATGGCGGACTAACTTTTTGAAAGGGCCTAGCGGAGTAAGCATGTAAAATCTGCCCCCAATCATACAGAGCTGAGATTAATGTCACTAGTTAGTACCAATGCGACAAAACTTTCCACCAAATATTATTTTAAAAAATTCATTTTTCTAGGAGTTATGGGGGGAGAAAGAAAAATAAAGAAATGTATTTTTTTAGAAAACCACTTGACCGAATATGATGGAAAAAATATATGTTATGTAGACTAATAAAAGTAATTAACAGTAAAAATTTCAAAGATTTTTGCCAAAAAAAAGACCAAAAAAAAAATTTTTTAATTATTGATAATTTTTTTTTAGGGTGTCATCTTAGAGGTACCACTTTGAAATTTTTACGAAAAATTCTCTTCAGTATCCACTATAACATATATTTTTTTCAGATTTTTTAAAACGGTGGAACATAGTTAAAAATGCGATAATCACTCAGGCGTACAAATAATGCCATACCGCGTTGCAGATGTTCGATGTGACTTTGATAGAACCTTTTTTATATATATACAAGGTGGCCGATTTATCTGAAGACATCGAAATATCTCGAGAACTATGCACAGAATCAAAAAAGTTGTCGGATGAAAGTTGTTCGACACGAAGGGGGGCATCCAGTGATAATTAAATTTACCCCCTCCCCCATCCCCTGGGAGTGGAGTGGGGGCAAAAACAATAAAACTTAAATAGGAACCCCCAGTTTTTATTGCAGATTTGGATTCTCCGGAAAAGAGTACACCAATTTGACCTAGGAGCTATTGCATTTTGGTTCACAGGTGGCGCTGTAATCGATAAAAATCCAAATTTATCCGAAGACATCGAAATATCTCGAGAAGTATGCACAGAATCAAAAAAGTTGTCGGATGAAAGTTGTTCGACACGAAGGGGGGCATCCAGTGATAATGAAATTTACCCCCTCCCCATCTTCAGGGGGTGGAGTGGGGGCAAAAACAATAAAACTTAAATAGGAACCTCCAGTTTTTATTGCAGATTTGGATTCTCCGGAAAAAAGTACACGAATTTGACCTAGGAGCTATTGCATTTTGGTTCACAGGTGGCGCTGTAATCGATAAAAATCCAAAATTTATCCGAAGACATTGAAATACCTCGAGAACTATGCACAGAATAAAAAAAGTTGTCGGATGAAAGTTGTTCGACACGAAGGGGGGCATCCAGTGATAATGAAATTTACCCCCTCCCCATCCCCTGGGGGTGGAGTGGGGGCAAAAACAATAAAACTTAAATAGGAACCCCCAGTTTTTATTGCAGATTTGGATTCTCCAATATTGACAATTTTCGCCCGCGTAGCGGATATGGAATACGGTCATTCTAACAAAGCCGGGAAAAAATATATTTAGCGTTACCCATGATAGAATCATATGTGCAGAAATTTCTGCGCAAGCAGATCTTATGCGTTCCACCATGTTTTCACGAGTCGTTGGTACTTGTTCATAAACCTTACCTTTTAGGTAACCCCATAGGAAGAGATCCAGAGATGTTAGATCAGGTGACCTCGCAGGCCAATTAATGGGGCGACCTCTACCAATCCACCTACCATTGTAATCACGCTCTAGTATTTCCCTTGCTACTCTTGAAAAATGTGCTGGGCAACTATCATGCTGAAACCACATTGTCCGTCGGACGTCCATAGCAACATCCTCAAGTAGTAATGGTACTTCTTGTTCTAGGAAATCTTGATATTTTGTTCCATTCAAATTACCTTCAATGAAATAAGGACCAATGAGTTTATTTCCTATGATTCCACACCAAACGTTCACCGACCAAGGACGTTGATGATTAACTTGTCGTAACCAATGGGGATTTTCTACGCTCCAATAATGCCTATTGATGCCACCATGGTTCGTGAATGTAGATTCATCTGAAAATGATACATTAGCAAAGAAATTGTGGTTCGTTTGCATTTTTTGAAATGCCCATTCACAAAACACCACGCGGTTATGAAAATCATCGCCATCTAGTTCCTGGTGCAGTGAAATGTGATATGGGTGAAACTTATGACGATGCAATATTCTTTGAATACTGTCTCTGGAAATGCCGGAATCGCGATGTAATTGTCGTGTGCTTACATGTGGATTTTGGTGAATAGCTGCTAGTACAGCTACTTCGTTAGCTTCTCCTGTAACTGTTAATCTTCGCTTCCTTTTTTTCATTTGTACGCTGCCATCAGAGTGAAAGGCATTCACAACTTTGTAAAAAAAAGAACGCGAGCGAGCATTATCTGGAAAACGCTCAGCATACAACGCAACAGCATCGTCAATATTCCTCTTACATTCACCATAAATAAGAATCATTTCGATTTTTTCGGGAACTGTAGCAGGATTCATTTTTAACTTGCAATTCGATTTAAGCAATGAAGGGTAGACAAAAAATAGTCACGTAAACGGAAAGTTGTTATTCTTAAAGCAAAGTGACCTCCGACCGAATTACTACCAATACAATGGACTTCGAAAACAGTCTTATACTGAGAGACCGTGAATACTAAATTTTAATATGGGAATTAGAAAGTCGCGATATCCATTTACTTCCCTTCAGGAAAGTAGAGAAAAATGTAGGTGAACTGGTTACGTGTGACTCAACTTATGTATAAAATGATATGCTACTTTATTTTCGAGTTATGTCGCCCTCTAGCGTTATGTAACAGAACCGGCGCCGGTGATGGCCGAAATGCAAGCGATGTACATGTATGAAACCACGTGAGTTCTCTCGGGGTCCGGTAGATGGCGACGAAATCCCCAAATGAAGTAAGAGTTTCGTTTTGTTTAATAGAAGCTGGTTTGACCGTCAATGCTCAGCTTATTTATTCTCATTTCGGAAAAAACATACAGAGAGAGAATGAATGAGCTGAGTGAAGGAACATGACGCGTTTTTTAATGGATTGCGTGATGTCCTCTTTTTGTTTATTAAATAATAAATTTAAAACCTAAAATGTAATTTTATTGAAGGTAGAAAACTTATTTATAAAATTGCTTGCATATTGTATGCACAATTTTTATGTAATCAGTTTTGATTTTTAATATGAAGAATATCAATTATTCATAATCTTAATTTTTCGAATGGACATTATTAAAATTTCATATTCAGAATAACAATTTTCGCAATTGATATTACTAAATTCTAATATTAAAAATTCTAATATTAGAATTTTTAATATTAAATTTTCATAAAGGGATCAAATTGTCCCTATTTGCCCCCTGGATGCCCCCCTTCGTGTCGAACAACTTTCATCCGACAACTTTTTTGATTCTGTGCATAGTTCTCGAGGTATTTCAATGTCTTCAGATAAATTTGGATTTTTATCGATTACAGCGCCACCTGTGAACCAAAATGCAATAGCTCCTCGGTCAAATTGGTGTACTTTTTTCCGGAGAATCCAAATCTGCAATAAAAACTGCGGGTTCCTATTTAAGTTTTATTGTTTTTGCCCCCACTCTACCCCCAGGGGATGGGGAGGGGGTAAATTTAATTATCACTGGATGCCCCCCTTCGTGTCGAACAACTTTTATCCGACAACTTTTTTGATTCTATGCATAGTTCGCGAGATATTTCGATGTCTTCAGATAAATCGGCCACCCTGTATAAATAGATAGATAGATAGAGAAAGAGAGAGAGAGAGAGAGAGAGAGAGAGAGAGAGAGAGAGAGAGAGAGAGAGAGAGAGAGAGAGAGAGAGAGGACATTATAATTTTCGTAGGTCCAAAACTTTGCCCAAAAAAGAGACCGTAAAAGTTTAGAGGAATATATTTTACAGATACCATTTTGATATTTTAACTGAACGTTTTAAGTGTCCACAATAACGTAGACTTGAAAAAAATTATTTAAAGGTAGTAGAACATAGTTAAAAATACAACTTAAATAGTGTCGAACAAAATGTCACTTTGACATTCGCGAAGGGAATACTGTCATTGCGAAAGGTACTAATATAGAGTATTTTTTTACTGTCATTCTGTCGTGAAAATTTTTTCACCAAACAAAATGGCAGCCCCAATGTAGCGCTTGCTGATTATAGTTTTTCATTTTTTCGCACAAATATCGATTTGCGGAATGGTCGAAAACCTGAACAATTGGGACGAAATAGTGATATATATTATTTTTTAACCCCTAATCTTGAAATGATTCATTTGCGACCCCAAATTAGTCATATAGGATGGGAAAACATAGTGTAGCACTTCAATTTGATAATTTGTGCGTTGTTACCTCTTACAACATTGACGTCAGCTCAATAAAAGTGAATATCAGAGTGAATCATTCAGTGAAAATCATTGAATGTCTAATGTCAAATAAAGAATGCTTAACGTTAAGCGTTCTTTAGCCGTCAATATAAGTATATTTTGCCGTTGCCCGATTCTCACCACGAGGAGGTAAACGCTACTTGAAGAACCATTTTTTTTTTTATTTTTTAAATCTTTAAAATTTTTATTTTATCTTTCCTTATTTTTTTCATCTTTTTTTTAATTTTTATAATATTTTTTATAGCATATCTTTAATCTTCATCACTATCGCTATTTATTACAGGAACGTTATTAGTTTTATTAAACAGATCGCTGAGTATTTCTGCTGGTTTCAAAATTTTTGATAAATATCTTGCATGAGATAAATTATATATAATTGCAGCAATATGGCAGCAGCAACCAATTGTTCGTAGCCCATTAGCGCATTCACATACGTACTGTGTTACCCCAGAAATCCCTGTGTTGTTTGGTATATATCTTAAAAAACACCGATATTTTGTACGAGAAACGTGTCGGGACCGAACTTGAATTTTAAGCACACTTTTCTCACTTTTTACGTATTTGAAATTGAGTTCTCCGTTTTTATCGAGCATTTCCGCCAAATAAGATACCGATTGTGACAGTTGATAAGATCCCGTGAGAAATATTTTTAAATCTCTAAGTGTCATTTCCGGAAAATCTAATAAGTCCTTAGATGTAATACTTTGGAAAGGAAGCTTTTCTCGAAACCAACCTTTTTCTTCAGCTTCAATAGCTAAAGTATTTTCAACACTTTTTTCGAGTATGCATCCTTTCAACAATTTCGTCAAAAGTGTCTACATCGGAGTCAAGTCTTTTTCCAAAAGTATTATTTAAAAATGACGCTATCCTCAAATATAGTCGAACTTTTGGCAACGACTTATTATCAATTTTGTGATCAAGAAGATGATACTTTTGTTTTAATACACCATGAACAGATTGATTTGATTCCTCCGTCGTCAACTGCTTTCGCTTTCCTTTTAAAGCTGGCATTAATATTTTGAATTTTTGTTCTTCTAAATAAGACTTTATATCTCTAAAACCACGGTCAAGAACGAAAGTATCACCTTCTTTTAAAAATTTTGACAAACCATTTGGGTCTTCCATAATAATTTTCAATATATCGGCATCATTTTGATTTGCGAGAAACGGTCCTACCATGTCCACGACATAGCCAACAGTTGCACAGATGGTAAAAGGTTTGCAAAGAGGTACTTTCTTCTGACCAGAGAAAGACTTTCTTTGGTATTCAGAATTAGTACTTTTTTGATGTCGAGCATACGTACCATCGAAAATCAAAAACATTTTTTATTGGATATCAAACAATTTTTTCGACATTGTGGTAGTATATTTTTAATATATATTTTTCTTTTTAAATATGATTGTATACGAGCTTTTTCAGGCATAACCATCAGGTTATTTTCCGAAGAACAAATGCAGCAATATTTATGAGTGGAGACTGTTCTTTGGAGAGGAATTTGAATATATTCGACATTCGAAACGTCTTCCTTAGGCTTTACTGCAATTTCAAATGTTGGATCCGTAGTAGTCTCAACATCAAGATCTGTTTCACGTTCTGATAATCTGTCAGTATTATTTTGAATTTTGTAAGTAGGTAGCCGACATTTATTACATAAAATATCGTTGACATATATACTTTTATTTAATAATTTTGAAAAAGAATGTGCTTCTTCCGTAGTCTACTAATTTTTTCTACCTCCAAATTTTTTTAGACATGTGTCGCAGCCGGCACATTTTAAGTGTACTTTGGCTTTTAATGGCATCTTATTTATGCGAGCAAAATGCACACTAGAAATTATTACGTCCAAGTCATATGCACAGTATAAAAATAAGACTTACATACGTAAAGATAAATACATACACATGAAGCAATACCAGCTTTAAGAAATAAGTAAAATATGTTTTAATGTGTAACTGAACGCGTCATATCTACCCAATGAAAATTCATTTCTACAACGGGTGTAAAATTCCGTGAGCCGTCATCGCACCTATCGTCGACTTTGTTACTTACGTCGAACGTTTGAAGGTCGTTTATATAGAAATCAATGCATTGGGAAAAATTTGATCATCATTATTTCTAACGATATAATCCTAGACTTTAAAATGGTGGATTCAAAATGTCGGCCATCGAATGCGAAAATTTCATTATAATTAATCGATATGCGGTAAAAGAGGTATAATCAGGTATGTAAGGAATTGGCTGGTTGTTATAGACGAATATGGGGTCAAAATATTAAAATCCGAAATGGTGGATCCAAAACGGCAGGCATCAATTATAAAAATTGGTTCCAATTGATCGATGAATGACTTTAAAAAAAAAATACTGTATTAGTACCTCAATGACAGTATTCCCTTCACGAATCTCAAAAGTGACATTTTTTTTGCACTATATATGTTGTATTTTTAACTATATTCCACTACCTATAGTGGAGAGTATAAAATATTTTTGTCGAGTCTATCCTTCTCTCTCTCCTCTCTCTCTCTCTCTCTCTCTCTTGTAACCTCCACAACGCAGGGCCGTAGCTCCTTTTGTGTTTTTGTCTTTAATTTAAGGGCCGGGGCACTTTTATTTTAAGTTGCGTCCCTGAGGCTTTCGGGTGGGACCGAGCGGTGGTCTTACTCGTCCTGTCTTGTGGTGCGCATGCTCGATTCCCGAGAGAGGGCATATGACGTCACGGCATCAAGAGAGAGGATAGGAGTCGACCTGCTCCAGGAAACTCTCAAGACGAGCACTTCTCGTCCAGCACTTCGCTGAGAAGTGCCTGGCTTGAAGCCTCCTCCCGATCCCAGTCTCGCCCAGGACTCCCGCTGAGGGATCCTGGCACGACTTCCTTGACTCCTCGCACTCGGTCTCCTCCCTGAGAGGGACTCTGGCGATCTCCATATCCAAGTCTCGCCCTGGACTCCCGCTGAGGGATCCCGGCACGGCTCTCCTAGATCCTCGCACTAGGTCGCCTCGCTGAGAGGAACTTGGGCGATCCCGTCGTATTCAAATTTTCCGATCAATATTTAAGTAATTGCTGCTGATCCGGACTTGCAAATTAATTCCACTTAATATTAATACTAATTAAATTTATATTAAATATTAATACTATTTAAATTTTCTTTTCTAGATTCCGAGTATTCAAACTCTCGTACGCGTAGATTTAAGTAATCATAAATATCAATAGTGTAAGGGTAAGGTCAAGGTCGTTCTTTAATAAATATTTGGTTTATATAGTATATAAACGACTTATATTTTTATTTACAACACCTTTCCTTGTGCCGTCTGTGTGTGTGTATTATAGATCTACAATTGATCAGAGCCTGCAGATTTGATAATTCCAAGAATTATAATTATTAACCACACGGGAGAAAACGTGTAGGTTACATTTGGCACCCAACGCGTGGGGCTCGAAACGATCATTGTAGATATAAACACACACACTACACAAGGAAAGCAACGCGAATATAATTCCGCGTAATTAAAATTTATTAACAAATTTAATTTTCTTTTTTTGTTACCGCCTTGAAGCGCCATGTCCGAAAAAGATAACGCGACACGTGTCTCTGTCGGTAAGGGGGCCGTTAGAAAGATCGGCGCACGGAAAGTGATCACAACGCCGCGCAAAGTTAAGTTAACTCGCGGGCGATCAAAAAAATAACGGTAGATACCTCAGAAAAGGATGATCGTAAACAATACGATGTACCTGAGGCGGACGATTCCGAATTCAACCTCGATAGCATTGACTGGGAACCAGAGGTCACAGAGGTAGTCAAGACTCTGTGTGTCAAAAATAAAAGGATGCAAAATAAAATAGACACCCTTATCTCCGAGATCAAGGCGATCAACTTGACCGAAGACCGTCTGTGCAAGACAATGGTTGCTAAGGAAGCATCGGTCGAAACATCCTTACGCAAAGTTATCGCAGATGTCACGATAACCCTTAACGAGTATAACGCGAAGATCCAGCAACTATGCCAGAGCAACGTGGTAATTGTGGATCAAATTGCGGAAAATCAGGGTAAAATCGATCGACAGGGAAGGCGTATCGACGCGCTCGAGCGCGAACCAATCGTACGCATCGATGAATTGTCGGAATTATTGGAGGATTCTGAACTGGGAAAAACTGTCCAGGAACACTCTGTCCAAAAAACCCGGATAGCTGCAATCGAGGCTGAACAAAATACGTTGCGGGCGAAATATATAAATCTTGAAAGGAATCGAGACACGTCGAGATGCGCGGAACGCATCAGAGTCATCGAGGGGCGAAGACTTCCGAGTCCGAGTTACGAGTTGCCGAAGTTTGCGGGTAAGCGCGGGGATAAGCCGGTGCAATTTTTAAGGGCTCTTCAACAATATATTACGGCCCTGGATATTCAGAAATATGAGTTGAAGTTGTTGATCGCCCAGGCTTTATCCGGTGCATGCAAAAATTGGTGGAATCTGATCGAAGACACCACCAATTCATTTCAAGAATTCGCACTTCACTTCCGAAGACGATTTTGGAGTGAGGACGTGCAGCAACACGTTCGAAGAAAAATCGAGTTCGGGGTACACGATCCTAATTCGAATATTTCAAGAACCGCGTACGCCATTGATTTATTAGGCGACATCAAAGATATGGAGATGCAACTGACTGTCTCCCAAAAAGTGGCCATATTAGGGCGCCACTATAATGAGCAGCTACGGGATGCTCTAATGATGCGTGACTTTCGCGAGATCGATGAAGTCCTAGACTTCTTAGGGCGCTTCGACCAAGCGGGAGAGGTCAAGGCTAAAAGGTTTGCCAAGTCGGACCCGACTTGGAGCACCGGCAACCGCCGCGACGACCGTCACGAAGATAGGGCTGTTGGACCGCGGGGCACGCCACCGCGACACGCGTATGATCGAAGGGATTCACCGAAAGGATGGGTGAACCAAAACGCGGCCCGATACGAATGGCCAAAAGAAGAAGCGAAGCGGCCGATGGAAAAAGCCACCGAATCGCAGGGGGCCATCCCAAGGAACAGTCCGAAAAACTTGCGGGCTATCTATTGTGAAGAGGACCAAACATTGGGCGCATACGATCGGAATTCCGCGGAAAACTGATAACCGTTGTGCGGGATGTTCCTGTAACAAATTGCGGCGACAATAAGTGTGTTAAAGAAAATGCATCGAGCTGTCGCACAACGGTAACCAAAATTAATTCAGATCACACTGAAAGGGATGATGCTGTGGGAACTAACCACATTAACCAAACTACTAGTCGTTCTTTCAAGGGGGCGATATTGAATAACATTGGAAAGACGCATGAAAACGCGAATCCTCAACCAATCGGGATAAGGACCGAAAACCCCACGGAGGACAATGGGAGGGAAGGTCAGAGCAGCAAAAATAATCTCCTTGGCTATTCAAAGACGAATAAGCCAATTCTGACACAAATCAGCAACGAAGGTATCTCGCCGTCTAAATGCAGTACCGACGTCAAAATGCGGTCTCGTCCACCGAATAAACAGGACGACTTAGAATTATTACCTTCCAGCAGGGATAATTCAATCGCCAAATGCGAGGAAAATAAAAACAGGGAAGATAAGGAGGAGACCTACAATCCTCCACAACCACGCTGCTTTGCCAAATCCACGGTCAACTCCGGAAGGGAAAGGTCGAACGATTGTATGGAAAAAGTGAGGGATGGGTCAAAATGCGATGAAACATGGTCGCGACGGAAATTAACACTAGGTGACAAGGCACACACACCACCGGCACGATACAAATCGGACGAAAAGCGCGACGAGGATCATCAGGTCTCAAGTTTGATGCGGAAAGGGGTCAGATGGAAATGGGGGGCGGAACACGACAGAATCGACGGTGCATATGTTTTCGACAATGGGTAATTAATTGCTGTCGTCGGTATTGCACGAACATTTATTTTTTTTGGTTAGCACAAATTACGTATCGGGCACTCTTTTTTATAACTTGTTGATTTTTAAGCATGTTTTGTTACGAGTTTTGGGTTTCAGGAACATATAAGGTAAGACTTCCAAATAATGTGTCATCCTTAGTATTTCTTTCTTTTTGCTTACGGCTGCATTGTGGCTTCGGTCAGAGGATCCGCCAGCATCTACGTGGGTCGAAGATGGCCGTCCAATCCTCTGAGGGGGCTATGTAACCTCCACAACGCAGGGCCGTAGCTCCTTTTGTGTTTTTGTCTTTAATTTAAGGGCCGGGGCACTTTTATTTTAAGTTGCGTCCCTGAGGCTTTCGGGTGGGACCGAGCGGTGGTCTTACTCGTCCTGTCTTGTGGTGCGCATGCTCGATTCCCCAGAGAGGGCATGACGTCACGGCACCAAGAGAGGGGATAGGAGTCGACCTGTTCCAGGAAACTCTCAAGACCAGCACTTCTCGTCCAGCTCTTCGCTGAGAAGTGCCTGGCTTGAAGCCTCCTCCCGATCCCAGTCTCGCCCAGAACTCCCGCTGAGGGATCCTGGCACGACTTCCTTGACTCCTCGCACTCGGTCTCCTCGCTGAGAGGGACTCTGGCGATCTCCATATCCAAGTCTCGCCCTGGACTCCCGCTGAGGGATCCCGGCACGGCTCTCCTAGATCCTCGCACTAGGTCGCCTCGCTGAGAGGAACTTGGGCGATATACCGTCGTATTCAAATTTTCCGATCAATATTTAAGTAATTGCTGCTGATCCGGACCTGCAAATTAATTCCACTTAATATTAATACTAATTAAATTTATATTAAATATTAATACTATTTAAATTTTCTTTTCTAGATTCCGAGTATTCAAACTCTCGTACGCGTAGATTTAAGTAATCATAAATATCAATAGTGTAATCTCTCTCTCTCTCTCTCTCTCTCTCTCTCTCTCTCTCTCTCTCTCTCTCTCTCTGTATACATATATACGGCAACGGTTTATATTGCCATTTTTACATCTTTTACAGAATACAGAGTAAACGAAACTATCGTGCAAACAAAATTTAGGAAACAAATATTTGTAATACTCGATTAATGTAATATTAAAATGAAAAGATGTTTTTTTACTTCTGCAATGAAATTGTACTAAATTGCTAACTGCTTTTTTGAAATATTACAATACTGCTAGACAATAATATTTTTATCCCGTTAGAAAACTTATATGATTGCACTAACAGCATTCTGTAAATCAGTATATCTATATAGTATAAAATCTTATTTAAATTAGTTATACATTTTCACCAATATTTTTTTTATTTATTCTTTTACGTATTAATTAATTAAATAAATATATTATACTAATGTTATTGTAATACACCGATTAAGATATCGAAAATTAGTACATTATGTTTCAGATACTAATTTTCCTTAACCCTTCTCATGCCAAAACTCCACAATTATTTTATGACTTTCAAGAGAATATTTAGTTATGTAATGATACGCAAACAAAAAAAAAAGAAACGCTTTTTTTACGGTTTTTTCATTTTATTTTATGTGTTAATTTACATGAAATTGAGGAACATATTCTTCAACAAGTTTATAAAAATTGGGGTAATAATAATATTAATAATAATAATAATAACGATTGTAAGAACAGTTTCATCAAAGTATTCATCTTGCCATGAAATTATCGTATACAAAGTAAAACACGAGTAATACAAAGTAATTCTCTTATTCGTACAATTTATCACCATTTATTTCCCCCATCGGATTTAAAACTCGAATGTTGTTTATGGCATTTTTTTTCGCATAATAACAAAAAATAAAATATGGGTGTTTTTTTTTATTTGAATGTGATATTTAAACTTCTCGAGTTATGAATTTTCAAAGTTTAGAATGAAAGAAAAAAGTACATTTATTGAACGCCTACAACTCGACAACCATTCGTTGTAAAAAAAATTATTACAAGAATGAAAGTGTAGTGTTTACTTAAGGGTGTTATAAACTCATTGTCCCACAAAGTAGGAATTAACACTGAAAATGTAAATCAAAAAGGACGACAGCGATTTTTAAAAATTCGGCTTCCGCACAATTAATTGTACTCACTCTACACGATTTTCCAAAAAAAATGATATTAACGAATTGAGATGGAACTTAGTATTTTATAGACATTACATGATTTTTATTTATTTCCAACAATACTCGGTGATTTATCAATTAATTTCTTTTCCATTTTTTAGGCGATCGTGTAATGTGATTAGAATTACTTGTGCGCAAGGTTAATTTAAAAAAATCGATTTTTTCTTTTTTAATTTACATTTTTCAGTGGAAATTCTTACTTGATCGGCTGACGACTTTAGAACCACCTTCAATCTGATATATTACTAGCAAAAACTAGACATTTTTTTAAAGGCAAAACTTGGTTAAATTTTACAAAAAAACGATTGTTTTTAACTACTTTTTTCTGAAAATACATGTCTGTTTCTGTAGAAGATACTATAAAAATCGTAGAATGGACCGTTCGGAAGTTATCGAGGTACCAATAATGATTTATAGGTATTCATTTACATTTTGAAATAAAAATAATGAGAAACTATGTATTTATCAGTTTCAAAACGCTCCATGAAAAACGCTTACTCGAACTGCAGCAGTACATATTCCAGTTATCATAGCGGGCGCGACTACCCACAAGTAGTTATTCGTATGTCGACAACATCTGAACGGTCCATTCTACAATTTTGATAATATCTTCTACAGGCTTAATTGTGTCTTTTCAGAAAAATGGATGAAAGGAAATTTACCGTTTTGAAAATAATCGATTTTTTGTGTGAAATTTAACTAATTTTTTCGCTAAAATATCTTTTTTTTTGCTAGTTACATATAAAGTTTAACTAGTTAACAAACTCTCATCCCTCTAAATTTTTTTTTGTACAGCGAACGGTTTTCGAGATAAAGGCCTTAAAAAAATGTACTTTTTTTCTTTCATTCGAAAAGTAGAAAAATCATTACTCGACAAATTTCAAATATCATATTACAATAAAAATTATGTGTGTCGAATGACTAAGACAATTTACGATTATTTATTACAAACAGAATAATGTAATATTACTTATGTAATAAGTCGTTGAAATGATCATGAATTTAATTAATTTGTTTATTATTTACAAAATGAAGTACACTATAAAACTTTACAATATCATGCTATGAAATATCATGCTATGATATATGCATTGCTTAAAAACGCTAACATAATACTCAGGAACAGCATTATTGCATTTCACTTTTGTAATTTTGCAAGCCTTTCACTTATTGTTTTCAAAGTCGGTTTACAGTTACATTGGGCAAATCTGTTAACATTCTTCGCGTGAATTGACCAGTGCATCGTAATTATAACTGACAGAAAAAAAATACAATTTTTCATGTTCGTAATTAACCCTAATTAATAATCGTTCATTACATGCACCATGTAGTTAATGTTCAATTTCGACATATTACAACTTAAATAAGTTACTATAATAAAGTAATTGAACCCAGTATACAGGTACTTTTCAAAGAAACGTTAATTATTATATTAAACGCAAAACGAAACGGTATGAGATTACATAAATGAAATGTAATAAAATAATGATTAATAATTATAATTAATAATAAACCAAATCGAAGTATTATATATATTGCAGAAAGACTGCTTATAATATAAGTTATTAACTTACAGTGATCAGTTTAAAGTTAAATGTACGTTTAACTTCAAAACTGGAAGTAAAAAAAATAAAAAGTTACGAGTTAAAAATAGAAGTAAAAAATTAACAAAATAATGAATTCAGTTATATTAGAAGTTAATATTTGAGCAGGTGACCCTAAGTGACATTATTTAACTTTTCAATTAACGTTTAACATTTCATTTAAAAAAGAGTTAATTTGATAATGAACATAAAACGAAATAGAAGTAAATGAAATAAAATAAAACAAAGATTAATAATTATAATTAATCAGAAATAATTATTAATAAATAATAATTACATTAAATAATTATTTTTGATTAAAAAAAAAAAATTTATTAGATAGAAGAAAGAAAAAAAAATGAAGCCTCCGGGAATCGAACTGCGGACCTTCGGTTCCGTAAGCAAGCGCTCTACCGCTTAAACCAACGAGATTGTCACGTTAGATTCGGAACACTGAATCGCATTTGTTCATCGGATAAGCGAAGAAAATTATTTATGTTATTATTAATCAATTAAAATAATTTACTGCAGGAATGTTTTTAAATAATAATTGTTAACTAAAACATGTTAAAAATTACCATTCAAGTTGCCATTTATGCTATACTTTTTCGATATTATTTCTTTATATGCATTACTATCATAAAAAATGATTAAATGCTATATGGGAATTATTTATTTATAAATTTTACAATATGTTTTACACTTTTCTGCTTTTTGAAAAACGTATCCCGTCCAATTTTGACGAAAAAACAGGAATTTGAGTATTTTCGTGCTTACAAAAATATATTTTTCATTTATTATTAATAAATATTTAAAGGAATATATATTTTACGTCGACTTCAACGATTTTTTGAATGCATTTTGTGGCCTTCGCCGACGCGGGATTTGATTCTCGAGGTGAATACTGTGAATCGCGTGTCCGGGTTCGACCCGCGCCGGAAGGTACACTGGTGTAAATGAATTTACAGACAAATTCTGAGGCAGCAGAAAGTATATTGAAAAAAGTGCGATAGGAGAAGGAAGAGCATAAGAGAGCGAAGCGAAAAGGGCCAAGGCCAGCGAACTCACCTGTTTGCGCTCTCGTTGGCGACCGATTCGCAGGAGGGCGTCTCCGGGCTAATTGCCTTGAGCGGCGCTTTCGTCCAGGGGCAGATGAGTGCGGCGCGAGGAAAATAATCCCAGTAGTCGCTTTCAAACACTTTATTGCGCGTTCGGTGACGCGCCGGTACAAGTCACCAGGTTACAATATATGTATAATGCGGGAAGCGCAGCGCGGATATTATTTCCGACGAGGAAATGTGGCGTCTGAAGGACGCGCTTGTTCGCGGTCGCTCGCTGTCGACTGTATCGCGCTATATAGCCTAGGGCCGCTGTCTTTGGCTTTCGCAGGCTATCTGGCGAGCAGTCGCGCCGTTGGCCGGCAGCGCGCCTTTTTTCGCGGCCCTCTTGCGGGCTTGCGCAGAACCCCGGCGGGCGGGGACTGCAAGGTCCCCAGGCGCGCTCTGCACGGCAAACGTGCGTAGCTGCCACGATAGTGGCGCGACGGTTCGGAGAGGGCAGCGGCGAAAACCGGACGTGACGAATGTTACAATTTTTATGTCAAAATCGACTAATTTGCATCGAGACCGTCGGCGTGCCTGTTCAAACACAGCCGCCTCGCGGGGATCCGGCCGGGCGACCAGCGAGATTTGCACTGCGCGTGCGTCATATTGACACAGCTGCGGAGTGCATATACGTACATATATGTATACATACACATACGTACATTTGCCAACTTATAGAACTTAAACATTTCTTTTTTCGCAGTTGGCACCCCTATGTACTTGCTCGAGGAAATGTGCGAGAGAGAAACGATTTTAGAGTGAGAAAGCGAAACTTCTGAGCACACCATGTATACTTCCACCATGGATCCGGTATCCAGTCGTCGCAGCGCGCTTGTAGAATAAGCCACGATCGACTGTTGTTCGGCGGCTTGTGTTTGTACACGAAGCGACCGTAACAATAAAAATTTCTAATGCCCACAGATTCACGTTAGAATCTGTGGTGTCATTGTAGTCAAATATAGCACCAAAAACTCAAGCTGATGGATTTATGTTTTTGTGTGTTTCAATAGAGAAATAAATACAAAGTATTATAATTAATAATCAAGCGTAATTACGGTAGTAGCGTACAAGCGCAGCGATCACGTCGCAGAACCGCGAGTAGGCGTATTGCATGCATACAGGCGCATTCGGCCTTTTGGCAATAGATGTAGATAACGCATATTCTTATAAGTTCAGGTCACTTCTACGATAGAAGTAACAATTTATCTGTAATACATTATTACTGACTTCAAATAAAGAATATTTTATACCTACCTACCTCTCGAGTCAATAATTTACTTACCTGGTAAGTTACAAAGGGAATAAACATTTATAAATGATTATTTGCATCTAAAAACATTTCATATATCGAATTTTTTCTACTTGATACCAGAGCTGTCAAGTCTATTTATACAAGTCTGGTAAGCGAATAAACTTATTATAGAGGAATATTTCCATCTGTAGACATTTCATATATTGTATTTTGTTTAATTGGTATCGGAGATGTCAACTCTATTTATACGAGTATGGTAAGGAGCAAATAAACTTTTTATTGATACTTATTTGCATCTAAAGACATTTCATAAATCGTATTTTTTTTAATCCATACCAAAGCTGTCATGCTATATTTATACAGGTCTGGTAAGAAGCGAATAAACTTTAGTGGCTCAAAATATATGATTATGTACATCAATGAACTTTTCACGTTTCACATTTTTTTTAATTATTACCAGAGCTCTCAATATATTTATTAGAGTCTGGTAAGAAGGGAATAAACTTTTATAGATGATTATTTGCATCTAAAGACATTTCCTATATCGAATTTTTTTTTAATTTATACCAGAGCTGTCAAGTCTATTTATACAAGTCTGGTAAAAAGCGAATAAACTTTAGTGGTTCAAAATATATGATTATGTACATCAATGAACTTTTCATGTTTCACATTTTTTTTAATTATTACCAGAGCTCTCCATATATTTATTAGAGTCTGGTATGAAGCGAATCAACTTTTTATAGATGACTATTTGCATCTAAAGACATTTCATATATGGACTTTTTTTGTTAATATCAGAGCTGTCAAGTCTATTTATACGGTTCTGGTAAGATAATAAACTTTTATAGAAGAATATTTGCATCTTTAGACATTTCACATATTTTATTTTGTTTAATTGGTACCGGAGCTGTCAGTTTTATGTATACGTGTCTGGTAAGAAGGGAATAAATTTTTATAGATGATTATTTGCATCTAAAGACATTTCATATATCGTATTTTTTTAAATCGATACCAGAGCAGTCAAGTCTATTTATACAAGTCTGGTAAGCGAATAAACTTACTATAGAGGAATATTTCCATCTGCAGACATTTCATATATTGTATTTTGTTTAATTAGTACCTATTTATACTTTATTATTTATACGAGTATGGTATGAAGCGAATAAACTTTTATAGATTATTCTTTGCATCTAAAGACATTTCATATATCGTATTTTTTTTAAATCGTTAACAGGGCTCTCAGCTGTATTTATACAAGTATGGTAAGAAGCCAATAAACATATAATAGATGATTATTTGCATCTCAAGACATTTCATACACGGAAAGACATTTTAGGCGATTGCGGAATGACTAAGAAACGTATTCATAGCCCTCCAGCGTGCAGTTGGTACGAACGAAAAGATGGAGCGTTCCCGCCGATCGCGTCAACTATCACAGCTTATCTTTGCGATCATACCATCACAACAGCAGTTCGTCCAAAATAGCTCGGGAGAAAAGTACAAATTGTGGAGGAAATTCGTCAAATGTGTAGTGTATACTTCGGTAGTGAATGTTGTTCGTTTTATAACTAGAAAAAGTAAAAACAAAATTTGTTTTGTAGAAACAATACATATTTATTTACTTTTATATAAAATAAATATTAATGATTCAAAGTAAATAAATACATTTCCAAACTAATTACACAACCTTTGTTTCTTCTTCTTTCAGTGTCAGTTTTATATCGATAGAAGATTTTAGATCTAAAACTGTCCTTCAACAAGAGTTTCATCACTGAGAGATAATAGAATTAGAATCAGATCGAACATAAACTGTTAATTCATTTCTCTCTTATCGACAAAAATGGTTTTATTGTGTATTAAGTAAAAAATGTAATTCTTGCTTTACATTTATCTATAACCATATTTTTAGTTATGTTTTGATCTCAGAAACTTGGAGAAACTTGGTTTACACCACGGGGGCGACACTCCTGTGTAAAGTTGTCCGCCTTAAGGTAGCCGGTCACGTGCCACTAGAGCCCGATCACCTGACATTGTCACGTGATGTCGCGACCATGTGTACATATATGTATACATACGTACGTCGCAACTTTTATAAAAAATGCAAACATGGTGTTCACGGTGGAAGAATAGGTAAATAAATGAAAATATGTACAATTAAAGTCATTTGCTTATATAAGACTAGAGGATTTCTCTTGAGAGAATTTCTGCTGTACAAATAACAGACTATGCCATATTACACGTAAACCATGAAAATCAAAGATAACTATTTTGTTTTAAGAACTTTAATTAGGTAATTTTGTTTTAAAATTTTTAATCAACTGGTTTAAAACTGTTTATAGGTGAATTATAAAATTATAATTCCTGAAATAAATAGTTATCTTTGATTTTCTTCGTACAGGTGTAATGTGGCTTGTGGACTTTTTACTTTGGATGGCAGATTTGCTCTTGAAGAATGCTTTATTCAATTTTTTTTTATAAAATATGCCTAGTTATGAGCAATGCTTCGTAACTGGATAATGAAACAGGTACGTATTTATACTCAAATTTGGAGCAAAAGTTTTCTCATTTTTTCGCGTTATCCACCCATGCACTCTAAGGCATAAGTCATCAACATTAGCAAATAAATCTATTTTAATTCTTCATCTGTTAACTGGGTCATTATTTGCATCTCAAATTTACTTTTCCCACCCAAATACTCTATAATTCTGTTCTCATCTTCGTATTTGCAGGGTGTTATGCAGAAAGTTTGGATTTTATTTCGCTCACAATTTAATAAATCTTAATATTTTTGTTTAACGTTACTATTTTGATACTTACACCATAAACTATACTACCAGTATTCGTCATTTCGGGCATTTCAGCATCAGTACTGATAGTTTCTAATGCGTCACTAGCAGTATTCGGTATGTCATTCACTTCAGCATCAGTATTAGTAGCCAGTATTGTGTCACGTTTATTGTTTGTTTGCGTTTGCGTTATTGTATTAAAAATTGATGGAACACTGTTAACTTCCAGGCGTGGAATTTTATATGAACTCTAAATCATAATATTTTTAATTGTTACGGCTAATAAATTATCATCGAATTGGAATTTTAATAAACTTACAAATCCAAGTATTACACATCCACTAACATCACGAATTTCACGTTTTCTTATAATTTGATTATGTTTGAAATGTTTTTCACAAACATAATAATTTTTTCTTTTCCCATCATTCATTCTTGGAACAACAGCATCCCATTGCGTTCTTAAAGTTTTAGTTTGGGGTCTTTGGGGTGCACGGAAAACAGAAACTTGTTCAGGATTACTCGCATATCCTGATTTGCAACCGTACACACTACAATGTGGCATTTTAAAAAACCTAATAGCAATAATAGAAAATTTAATATCCATAATAAAATAATAAAAAACATAACTTCAGTAACAGATCGAACAAAAATTTAACATTCAACTTACTGAAAGTCTCTATCCTTCATCAATTCGCGACATTACTTGAAGAATGTAATGTGTACCATAAAAATTCGAATCCTTTATATATCATAAAGTTATATATCATAAAAATTTGAATCCTAGAATTTGAAATAGAGAAAGTAGAGAAAACGCGCGCGCTCTACGGGATTGGTCCAATAAAATTTCCCGCGTAAACGGACTTCGTTGGGCTAGCCGGGCTTTCTACCTCCAGCGCCACAGGCGGGAGAATCAGGAAGCATCTAGCAGGCACTTTAGCCAGATGTACAGAAAGCATTGGGAGTATAGGGAATGTCACCCCCGTGGTTCACATCGATTGGTTGTAGTTATCACCTTCAAAACCGTGAAACAAAATAATAATAAATTTAAGATCGATACGACATTTTGAACACTATAGGGTAGAAAGGGGCAATCTCATTCAATTTGTAATATTTTACATTACATATTTTTAAAATGAATTTGTGGTTAAATATCAGATACATATTTAAAAATGAATTTGTGGTAAATTATCAGAAATTAGTAATATTGATCATAAAACTGTCAATTCATTTCACTGTGATCGACAAAAATTGTTTTATTGTGCATGAAGTAAAAAATGTAATTTTTGCTTTACATTTATCTATAACCATATTTTTAGATACGTTTTGATCTCAGAAACATGGAGAAACTTGGTTCACACCGATTGATTGAAGTTATCACCTTTCAAAATCGTGAAACAAAATAATAACAAATTTAAGCCCGACACAGCTGTTTGTACATTTGGGTAAAAAGTGGTGTAATCGAAATTAGTTGTGATCAATTTACATAGATTTGTGTTTAAATCTATAAGTTAAAACTAATTTAATAGTAACAATTTTTTTTTTAAATTATGATAAAACTGTCAATTCATTACGCTGTTATCGACCAAAATTGTTTTCATCTATTACACGGAAAAAACTCGATTGTCGTTCTTACTACTTTTGAAGTAGTAAGAATAGTATTGGCTGCTGTAACAAACTTATTGGTTAAATTATAAAAAGACGATTGTCACAGTAACAAGAAATAAATGGTAATCCTTATTACGAAAGATGTCTATGTATTACAATTTGTTTAGTTAGTGTAACCAATTTTGATTGGTGAAATTTACTACCCGTTTAAGGAGGTTGGTACGGTACGTCGTGAGTCTATTATTTACTTGATTTTGACTAGTTTAGTACCGAAGGGTGAAAAGTGATGGCAACGTCGCTTGTGATTGCTTGTCAACATCTACATAACCTATATAACTCCGGATAATAATGGCAAAAAGTCCGTCAAAACAAAATTTCTTTTGGAAGGGAAAACGGGTAACCGAAACGGTTTATATATTAAGAAAAAAACAGCACGAAAATGGCAAAAATCTGAGGTCTGTATATGGCTGTCGACATAGCGCGAATAAGAATGACTTACAAAAAAAAACAAATCTAAAGAGTATGAATCTACACACTTGGAAGGAAGGCTTGTTGTTGACCTGAGAACTTTAGCTGAAAATTTATTTTGTGAGAAATGTGGTGCTATTATTTCTCGACTCGATACTCAGGACGAAGTACGTCTTGGATTGGCTACAGTCTTTTCGATCAGATGTCGAAGTTGTATGTCATGCACTAGAGTTCCTGCGAACAAAAAGCATGAACTGCTAAAGCAAACGGAGCAAGGCAAACACATCTCGCATTATGATGTCAATACGAAAGCAGCAATGGGTATATTACATTTTTGTTATGTAACGTGGCAAAACACGTTACAGGGCTATCTGCCACGAGACTCACAACGGGGATAACTTAAGGGGGGGGGGGACTGGTCTTAAGAACCGCTAATATTTCGTATGGGTGAGATTTCCGAAATGATCTCATCACCTTATAGGGGGGACTGCTCCGAAGAAGCGGTAGTATTTATTTTGGTGATTATGTCATTCGGCTCTTTTTTAATGATATTTGTTATGAATCTGCCGAGAGGCTTTTATCCAAGGGGAAATGTTGCCATTATAGGGGGGACTGCTCCGAAGAAGCGCTAATTTTTAATATGGCAACACATTAGGATCCATATTTGTTATGAATCTGCCGGGAGGCTTTTATCCAAGGGGAAATGTTGCCATTATAGGGGGGACTGCTCCGAAGAAGCGCTAATTTTTTAATATGACAACAATTGCGACATAGAATTCGTGGTGTAGGAATTAATATTTGGTATTAATAAAGGTAGCTATAATTCGGGGTATTATTCAGTATTTAATTTTCTTGCATGCGATCAATATTTCAGGCATAAACATGACTTTTCTATTTGCTTTGTTTGGAAGTCGGCTCAAGGACGGCCTTGTTGTCGATTTCGAGAGGTACGAGACCTGAACATCCAGGGTATATCGTCAAGCACGCTGCTTATTGCGGCGTGCAGGGGGGAACGACGCGTGGAGATTCTGGAATGTTCGCGAAGGAGAGGGTACGCGAGGGCGAGGTGCCGAAACTTCGCGAACATTCGAGAAGGATGAGAAGAGAGTACCGGGAGGGGACGGCCAGTCGCGTGTGTCCGTAAGGGCCGCGGGGCTCTCCCTACCATCACGATCGCGGTAGAGAGGTGGAAAAACGGCGGCCGGCGCGGCGCGAGCGTCGCGATTCCAACCGACGCGTCGGATCGCCAGTCCGTAGCAGTCTGTAGGAGTCTGCAGCAGTGTGGAAGTTGAACAGTCCGCTGGTAGCAGCCCTGGATCCGAGAGGTACGCCTGGTCATCAAAAGGTACCAACAGCCCTGAGCGCAAATAGTTTCGGCTACGAAGTCTTTCCGTACGCCAATAGTTTGATTCTTTGTGCTCACGGCTGTTTAAATAAAATGCGCTTTTCCGATTGTCCGTTGCCGTTTCGCGAGTGAAAGTGGAAGTGAAAGTGAAAAACGCGAATCGCCTTCGGTTATCTGAGTCGGGTTTTCGGTTCGTATCGTGCTTCGGTTAACTTCTGCTTTGGTCGCGAATTCCTCTAGGGTTATCTTCCGGGAATCTTTCTTTCGCGGAGAATATCTTGATTAGATCCTTTAACGCGACTGTGGTTATCTCTCGTTGTTTTAGTCGGCATACTCGGGAAAAATATGGTTATCTTACGCTTTTGTTTGTTCTCGTTACTTTCGGAAAGACGAAGCCCAAAAGCCACGCGTGTCGGTATAGTTAACTATCGGAAACGTGATCGAAGACCGTTCTCTTAAAATTCTGTGAGATGCTTCGGTAAGAGGATAACTTCGTCCTTTCGAGGACTTCAGGAAAAAGCCGTCATTTGGTTATCTTGGGTGATCGTTCGATATCCGGGAGAAATAACTAGCGGTTCGGGCGAACGTAAGATCGAATCTAGTGTGGTTAGCTTTATCGTCTCGAAAGTGCGTGTCCGGTGATCGGAAAGAAAGACGGTAACGAAAACGGGAATACGACGCGTGAAAAGCAAACTCCGTCGAACGTGATGCTTTGTGAAGTCACACCGCGACGCCGACAAGATGGCCGCCGGTTCCAATCCGCGGTCCGCGACGCGATCTCCAGTTGGCTTGGCGAGCCGTTAACTAGCATGGTCGACGTTCTAAATTTATAGAGTGGCTTCTTATGATCGAAAACGCAAGCTCGTTAATTGTACCTTGGTTCGCTGGATCGCTCTTGTGAGCGATCGTACCTCTAACTTCCTAATTATCTTTTCACTCTGTTAGAGTGAACACTGTGGTTATCTGTTATCTTGCCCCTCTTGTGAGGTGGCGCTATCTTATGAATTAACGAGCGGACTTTTTGTGCAATAAGAAGGTTTCTCTCGGGTAATACTCCTGCCGATCTGTCGGTAAAGAAAGGACCATGCGTGCGATGCTAACTGGACCGGGCCCTCCGCGCGGTTAAGTTACCTAGATTGCTGATTCACGAGCAATCTGGTGGGGCCAAGGCTATCTCGCACTGTCGGAAGGTAGTGCCGTGTTTTTGTTATGTTTTTGTACGTGAGGATAACTGTCTCTACGGAGACACTAAAATTGTTGCGTATAAGTGTGAGTGCGTTAATTTGTCCGGGTTTAGCAGATTTCAGAAAAGGGGTAGAATCAGTCAATTTGGTCGGTTTCGGTAAAGTTCGTGTGGGTCGTATAACCTCGTTCATTGTAGTTTCGGTATGAGATTCGTATAAGTTCGGGTAGGTATTGTAGTGTCGTTTTGGGGAGGGCGCGTGCGTATCGGGCGAGCACGGTTCCTCGACGGGTTCGTCACAGGGCGCCGCGACCGCGTGCGAAAGTCCCGACCGAGTCCGTCGCAAGGCAGCGCGCTTCAAAAGTCCTTGTCGAGTTCGTCGGCGGGCACCCCGTATTTAGAAAGTCCTGGTAGAGATCGTCGCCAGGCATCGCGTGCGACAAGTCCCTGTCGAGTTCGTCGCAGGGTACCGTATTTAGAAAGTCCTGGTAGAGTTCGTCGCCAGGCACCGCGTGCGCAAAGTCCCTGTCGAGTTCGTCGCAGGGCATCGTATTAGGAAGTCCCTGTCGAGCTCTCCGTCGGGGAATCGCGTGTCGTCGCGTATCGGGGAATCGGGTGTCGTCGCGTAGTTGGGAATCGCAAATAGAAGATGACGTCCGTGATTTGGGGCGCTAGAGAGGGCGCGATGAACGGGGTGAACCGTCCTCGTCGGCCGTGGTCGCGTAATCTTTAGTCTGCGCCAGAGAATACCGCCCTCTCCCTTGCCGAGCCGGGAACTCGGGGCTGAGCTAGCGGGCACACCAGCGCGCGCGGCGCGCCCACAAATTTGTCGAGCTTCGGCTCGGCTGGCGCCCTCTCTTACCATCCGGCGCGCCGTGCGGATTTTTGTGGCCCCCCAGAAAGTTCGGTTTTTTGCAGGCGGCCACGAGCGACGACGACGGACGGGTGGAGGCGTAGATGAAGCAAGAGGGGGGGGGTGGGGGTCACAAATTTGGCGCAGACAAAGGGTTAAAAATTCGGTTATTAATTAAGTTTCGATCGCGAGTTAAAGAGTTGTAGTTTTGAGGGTTAATTTAAAATTGTGTTATACGTTCGATTTGCAGAGTTCGGTTAGTGAAAATATTAATTAGTTGCGAGTACTTTTGTTTAGAATTAAGTGCGTTACACTGCTTGTATGTGAATGTGTGAGAGCGAACACTGGTGCGGCAATCGGAGAAATGGGGCTCGCTGAGACGCTGGTCGGTGATATTTCGAGCCTGTTAACCTAAATTTATATTATTGATAATCATGTCTTCTATTACGTCTTATATTATGATCATTACTTATAAACATTGTGCATATTTGTGATGTATATGTTAATTATTATTTGTGCAATTGATATCTTGTTATGAAAATGTGATATGTGCGGTAACTTTTACCATGTTGTGCCGATTCAGATATGAGTCACCCCAAATTATAGAGAAACCATTTTATTTTGTGCTTGGTAATTAATAAAGAGCCCAGGATTCCGAAACCGCGGTGAGCGAGCCTATCGTGCGCTATAAAGTCCCTTTGTGACATTCTAGTAACTACAAGTGTATGCATGCTTACAGGAACTCTCTTTCCTTTCTGAGAATACCGCTGTTTTCCGTGCCTGCTTTACCGCTTAGTCACGCGTTTAAAATTCTTTTTTTTTGGCTACACATCATATCATCGTACGTATCATTATTTGGTTATCTATAGTCCCCCACATCGTTGTCACTTCCAGCTGACACGACGTGGATTTTCCGTTCTTTGCTACCTTATAAATTCCTATCTTCTTCCCTTGTTTTTTTCTTGTGGCTATCTATCAATCGACAAGTCGTTGAGAACATGCGCCGTTATTTCGCACTTTCGGCGGCTCACTGTCCTTGCATGAAATTAAAATAGCTTCATCCTAACAGTCATAAATCGTAAGAAACTCTCAATAATTGTAGAGTAAAGGGACCACTGTGCTTGCGTATAGGGTGGTATCTATTAATCATGTCACACGTGAACGAGTGGACCTCCGAGTTGACACCGGAGGAGGTCCGAGGGGAATTGTCTCGGCGACTCCTGTCGACGGAAGGGACGGTCGAGGAGCTGCGGTTACGATTGAGCACCGCGGCGCGTTTGCAACACGGGGGCACAGTGCCTTCGCAGACCATACCGGGTTCGGGATTAACGATCGAAGACGATACGGATCTCTTTGACGGCGCGCACGCGAACAGTACACGAGTGCCGATCGATCGCGACGAAGAGGAAGATGACAGAGGTGGAGGTCGGTCGGATGATCACGGAGAATATTCGGATGAGACGCGGCGCCGCGCTGCTCCATTGAATTTCCCTGGAGTAAGGGAAAAGGGGAAAGATCAGGTTAACTTCTCGGATAGGCCATGCGGGGAAAAACATCGGGTCGAGAGTAGAGGGGATATCGATGATAATTTCCGGGATATTAGAGGGCGTAGGTTCGGAATGAACGCTCGGGAGAATACGGCCCGTAAAGATACCGATTTCCATAACTATAGGGATAACTTCCGGAATGATATCGAGGATAACTTTGGCGATAGGTTTAGAGAAAATTCGCGACATCCTTCTATGGACCGCCGGTTTCCGTCCCGTGATAATAAGGAGCGTATCCCGGCAGTGCAAACTGCCTTTGATATCATGCGACGATGGGGACTGAGGTTTTCTGGCCGATCGGGTGAGGACGGAATCGCGTTTTTAACAAGGCTTAACGAAGGTCGCGAGATAGTGCCGTTGCCGGATAGCGCCTTACTGAGTTGCTTGCCATTTTTTTTGGAAGGCGTGGCCTTACCATGGTTTCGAGCTTCGCGTAAGGATTGGCTTAATTTCGAAGATTTCGAACGCGCGTGGCAGCGTCGATTCAGCGACCCCGACTTCCAAGAATCGTTACAGGAAGATATTCAACGTCGAACCCAGGGGGCTACGGAATCGGTCGCGGATTACCTAACGTGTATCCATACCATAATGGGACGCGTCATACCGCCAATGTCAACCGGTGCCATGATTGATCGGGCGTTGCGGAATATGTTACCGCGGTTACAGATGCTGATCGATCGTGATGCCATTCGTAACTGGGGTAAACTAGAAATGATTTCCATTCGACGAGAGAAATCTATTCGAATCGCAAACGCGTATAAACCCCCACCACCCGCTGAAAGCACGCTAATGCCGGAATCTGGATACCGAACGAGTAAGAATCTCCGCGAGGTCCCTCGTTACCCTCGTGACCGGCTACCGTCACGTGGGAACGATTTTAAGCTAAATCTCCTAGAACACGATTTCATTTCCTATAATGAACCAGGATATCTAAACACCCGTTACGAACGTGAACCCGAGTGCCTACAACGTCCTTTGAACCGCGATTATGATTACCCCTGTTCAGAGAGAAGGTTAGGAGAAGGGGACGCGAGTGCAGCACACGCTGACGCTCGCTACGCAGAGGACCGAGAAGGGTCACTCCGTAGTATGGTAGAAAATCACGGCCGCCGTATTGAAGAGTCTCCGTGGGAGGCGGATCGCGTAACGAATCCTTCGTGTGCGAGGGGAAATGATCGGTACGGTGCTCCATCCCGACCTAGTATGCAGCCCCGCTGCTGCCGTTGCGATCACCCCTCGATAGAAGACAACTTGGCTGCTTTGAACGTAACCCACCGGGAGCCGGAGAGGGGGACCGCTAGAGCCGAACCGTCGCGGAATAACACCGTCGCCCCACCACCGCGCTTCTCCTGCTACAACTGCTCGAAACCTGGCCATCGGTTCAACGAGTGCCGGGAGGAAAGGCGGTTGTTCTGCTATCGCTGTGGCCGCCCGGGCGTAACTCGAATGGAATGCCCCGTGTGCCTTCCACCCGCGGAAGCACGCAGTTACGCGTGCAAAGGATGTGGCAATCGAATGGTCGGTACCGCTCCTTGTCCCACATGTCGGGGAAACTCGTCGGCGAGCCACTAAGCCGGGCCGAGGTGGTTCACGAGAAGCTGTCGGCCCTCCCGTCGCCCCGTAAGGATACGTTGAAACAAACCAACCGAACGCCTTCCCTGTTGTACCTAACTCTTCGAATTCTCGGGCGTCCCATAGGAGCGTTAGTTGACAGTGGTGCTTCGCGCACTTCTCTAGGGACGCCAACACTATCTTTAATAGAACATTTGAGGTTACCTATTTTCACGTCCCCCAATGCGTTGGTCAAGACCCCGCTGGGACAGACAGCTGTGAGCTCGGGTTACGTTAGGTTACCTATAGAAGTAGGCGGTCGAATTAAAGTGCTTGAGGCTCACGTACTCACCACCCTCGAATTTTCGTGTATCTTCGGCCTTGATGCCTTAAACCGATTCCCCATCAGTATCGATTTCGAATTTCGAACGTGGTTTTTTCAGGATCAGCCGTCGGTGAGGTTACCTTTCGATTCACATCTTCGTGCTCCGGATTCCTTTGACTTTCTTTGCGGGTTGCAAATCCTTGATCCCGAAGAACGTATTCAGTTGCAGGCTCTCTTGCGAGAGGAAGTACCCCCGGCTAACCCCAACCCCGGTTTGACCCATCTTGCCGAATACGTGATAGACGTGCAAGGTCATTCGGCCATTCGACAACGCGCATATCCCGACTCCCACAGCGTAGAACAACATCTGTTCGCGGAAGTAGACAAAATGCTAGCCGCCGGAATTATAGAGCCCTCACATAGCGAATGGTCGTCGCCAATCGTTATGGTCAAAAAGCCGAATGGGACATATCGGTTCTGTTTAGACCTCCGTCGCGTTAACGAAGTCTCAAAACGTGATGCGTATCGTCTACCTTTAATGGATAGCATAATTTCAAAATTATGTAAGGCCCGATATATATCCACCTTGGATTTGAGCCAGGCATATTTCCAAGTTCCCTTGGAAAGTAATAGTCGAGGAATTACCGCGTTCACGGTTCCTGGAAAGGGTCTCTTTCATTTTGTACGAATGCCGTATGGGCTTACGGGAGCACCCGCGACTTTTCAGAGATTAGTTGATAAGATCATCGGTCCAGAACTGGCTCCGCATGCGTTTGCATATCTCGACGATATAATTATCGTGACGGAGACGGTTCAGGAGCACTTTCAGTGGCTACGTGTAGTATTACGGCGACTTAGAGAGGCTAACTTGACAATTAACTTAGAAAAGAGCGAGTTCTGCCGTAAAAGCGTAAAATATCTCGGATTCGTAGTTAATCGGAAGGGGTTGCAAATAGATGAGGATAAAATTAAGCCTGTCCTGTCGTATCCCCGGCCGGCGAACCTCAAGCAAGTCCGTCGTTTCCTCGGCATGGCGTCCTGGTATCGACGCTTCGTACCGAGTTTCGCATCCATCGCAGCCCCGTTAACCGCTCTCTTGAAAAAGAATCGGGCCTGGGAATGGGGAGAAGAACAACAAACGGCATTTACCACTCTCTTAAACAAATTAACACAAACGCCTGTTTTAGTACGGCCGGATTTTTCACTCCCCTTCGTATTGAAAACGGACGCTAGTACGGTCGGTCTCGGGGCAGTTTTGACTCAAACGCCGGACGGGGTAGAACACGTGATCGCGTATGCCAGTCGTACTCTAACGGACGCGGAGCGGAATTACAGCACTACCGAACAGGAATGTTTAGCGGTTATCTGGACAGTAGAGAAGTTTCGAGGTTATCTTGAAGGTTACCGATTCACGGTGATTACGGATCACCACAGTCTGCGTTGGATTCGTCGGCTAAAGAATCCGACCGGGAGGTTAGCTCGGTGGGCTCTGCGTCTACTGTCGTACGATTTCGACATCGTACACCGGAAAGGTTCTCTGCATCAAGTGCCCGATGCTTTATCTCGGCTCTACGAGAGCAACATTTCTAATGATCCGGTATATGATCCTTCGAGTCAGGCTGAATTGCCGCGATTAACTGTGACGAAGGTGACGAATGGTACGCTCGACGCGAAGCAGAGGTGCGTAAAAATCCTATGCGTTTCCCCGATTGGAAAATGGAGGGGGGTCGCCTGTATCATCGTAGGTCTGACTCTCGGACAAACGGGTTGCTCGAAGATCTGAGAGCGTGGAAACTCGTACCACCGTCGAAGGTACGCGCATTAGTACTCCGAGAATCCCATGACGTCCCATCGTCGGGACATTTAGGCGCGGATAAAACCTATCGTCGGGTCGCGGAACATTATTTCTGGCCGGGGATGTACCGAGACGTCGTGGATCACTGTCGAAAGTGTATTCCCTGTCAGAAAAGCAAAGTCGAGCAGGCGCCGATGGCGGGGCTAATGGGAAAAAGAATTGTGGAAGAACCGTGGTCGATCGTCGCGGTAGATATAATGGGACCCTTACCGCGTAGTAAATCCAGGTTTGTCTACATTTTAGTGATGCAAGATTTATTCACAAAATGGATCGAAATCTCCGCGCTGCGACAAACGACGGGTAAGAAAATCCGGGAAGCCTTCGAGAATTTGGTTATCTTTCGATGGGGAGTCCCCCGTGCTCTACTTTCCGATAATGGCACCGAATTTATTAACCGGATAATACGGGATATGGCAATATAATTCAATATTCATCACGCGACGACCCCTCCTTACCACCCCCAGGCAAACCCGGTGGAACGAGTCAATCGGGTTTTAAAAACGATTATAGTCTCGTATCTCGGCGCCGATCACCGCGAATGGGATAACTATTTATTGGATTTCCGTTTCGCATACAACACCGCAATTCATACGTCGACTGGGTTCTCCCCAGCCTTTCTCAATTTCGGACGCGATCCACTTGCGGTTCACTTGTATAAGCTTCGGGTGGAGTATCCGACCACCTTGGGAGCACCCGACATCCCTGTATGGTCTGAACGAATGACACGACTTCACGATCTCCGGGAAATCGTAATTGAGAATCTCGCACAGGCTCACTCCCGGCAGTCCCGCTACTACGACCGGAAACGCCGCGATCGCACCTTCGAACCGCGAGATCGGGTATGGATGCGGCAAGTTGTGCTGTCATCTGGCGAAAAGGGAATCGCCGCCAAACTATCACCCAAGTACAGAGGCCCCGTCGTGGTCAGTCGAGTCCTGTCCCCCCGAGTGTACGAGCTCGAGGACGATACTAGGCGGAAGGTCATGAAAGCTCATATATCAAGGTTTAAACCATATCACACATAAACTCATAACACGACTAACATACCGCATGCTAACACTTCCGTCTCACTTGCACTTAGGTTTACTATCATTGAGAGAGTTCAGCGACGAGAAGGATACGTTTCGAAAAGTGTGGATATCTTTTTTTTCGTGGAGGCTAACTAAGCGCTATGGCAAGGTGCTTCCATAGTCCCACCCGTAGCCCCTCCTTGTCCGACGATGACTGGGAAGATATCCTAACGGATCGGTCCCCGCAGGCCACCGATCGTCGCAACCGAGAGCGCCAACAGGAGGAACCCCGGACACCGCCACCAAGAGCCGGAGGAGATCAGGAGAATAGAGCCTCCAACCACCGGGAGGACGCAGCGGAAGTCAGCGCCCATATCATCGCTCCTCTGGAACCGTTCCTCGACCTTCTGGTGGAACTGCGAGAAGAGCACCCCGACTTCGAGGCTGCTCTTAAGGAGGTCTACCGCCGCGGCCGGGAGGACATGAGGAAGCGACCGTGTTGGGCACCAGGGTGCCTGGGGAAGGTCCCCCGACTGTCAGCCCCATAAGCCGGAGCGGGGAATTTCTCCATTCGGGATTTCCCCCCAACGAAGGAAGAAAGCGTTCAAGCGGGCCGCAGCTGGTCGAATCGCCAGGAAGTCGCGGTACAAACCGTCTCGACCTCGCCACGGGAAACGTCGGGCCTGCCACTCCAGTCGACCGAGACCCCGGACCATCGTCCAAATCTAAAACCGACCACGCAGCGACCGCCAGCAACTACTACGGCGCGCCCGGAGGACGATATGACCTTTACGGGGTATTATTCGCTCCGTAATAACCCAGAGCCCGTGCTCATTATGCCCCGTCTGCACGGCTGCTGGAACTGTGGGAAGTCGGGGCACATCTTCTCGGCGTGTCAATCGACTCCTCGAGTTTTGTGTCGGAGGTGCGGGCTCCGAAACGTCAAGCTAACCGAGTGCCCCCGATGTGCACCTGAGTGGAAACGAGAAGGCCCGTATGTAGCTGCCTTAGGAAGAAACGTGCCCAGGAGTCAGCGCCTGACGTCGGAGGACTTCAGGAATAAACAGCCGTCGGAAAAGGACACTTGCGAGTAACCGATACCTGGTTACCCCTTGTTCTGTGAGTGCGTGCGCGTAGACTTTGGTTAACTTTTCTACTCGTATGAATCAATTTTTTTTTCTTTACCTTTTATTAAATATTCCTTCTGCCTAGACCCCTTCACACCGAAAAGCCGGTAGCCAATCAGGCTAATAGGGGATAACTTTAAAATTGGAGTGATGTTATATTTTGTATTTTTGTACGGAAAGGTTCTCTCGAACCCCTGTATTTCAGATCAATAAAAAAAAAAAAAAAAAAAAAAAAAAAAAAAAATTTATTTATTTTCTTACTAGAAACTAAGTGTAGTGAATTCTCACCTAATCTGCACTTCCCTTCACTAGTCACCCATGACCGAAAGCAGGCGGGGCAACCAGGGGCCAGAAGAAAGAAACGCGCGCGCCGAGGGTTCGGAGATGCATGGGTTCTTGCATGAAAGTAGCACGTCGACGATTGAATACGTAAAGTGGGGGGTGATCCAGGTTGGAGCGGCACGTAGCATGATGCTGGTTATCTGTAAGTATGCAGTCGCATGGTTGCATGTATTGGATCACTCAAATAGCACAAGATGTCTCTTTGCACGTTTCTCACCTTTCCTTCGCAAAGCTGTAAGATTTTCTTTCAAATTGGCTCGAGATATTCATTGATCTATTCTGGGCGAGACCGGGCGGCCTTCGGATGACCTCGACGGCCATGGTCCAGGGGGGAGGGTATGTAACGTGGCAAAACACGTTACAGGGCTATCTGCCACGAGACTCACAACGGGGATAACTTAAGGGGGGGACTGGTCTTCAAGAACCCCTAATATTTCGTATGGGTGAGATTTCCGAAATGATCTCATCACCTTATAGGGGGGACTGCTCCGAAGAAGCGGTAGTATTTATTTTGGTGATGATGTCATTCGGCTCTTTTTGAATGATATTTGTTATGAATCTGCCGGGAGGCTTTTATCCAAGGGGAAATGTTGCCATTATAGGGGGGACTGCTCCGAAGAAGCGCTAATTTTTAATATAGCAACACATTAGGATCCATATTTGTTATGAATCTGCCGGGAGGCTTTTATCCAAGGGGAAATGTTGCCATTATAGGGGGGACTGCTCCGAAGAAGCGGTAGTATTTATTTTGGTGATGATGTCATTCGGCTCTTTTTGAATGATATTTGTTATGAATCTGCCGGGAGGCTTTTATCCAAGGGGAAATGTTGCCATTATAGGGGGGACTGCTCCGAAGAAGCGCTAATTTTTAATATAGCAACACATTAAGATCCATAATTGTTATGAATCTGCCGGGAGGCTTTTATCCAAGGGGAAATGTTGCCATTATAGGGGGGACTGCTCCGAAGAAGCGCTAATTTTTAATATGGCAACACATTAGGATCCATATTTGTTATGAATCTGCCGGGAGGCTTTTATCCAAGGGGAAATGTTGCCATTATAGGGGGGACTGCTCCGAAGAAGCGCTAATTTTTTAATATGACAACAATTGAGACATAGAATTCGTGGTTTAGGAATTAATATTTGGTAATAATAAAGGTAGCTATAATTCGGGGTATTATTCAGTATTTAATTTTATTGCATGCGATCAATATTTCAGGCATAAACATGACTTTTCTATTTGCTTTGTTTGGAAGTCGGCACAAGGACGGCCTTGTTGTCGATTTCGAGAAGTACGAGACCTGAACATCCAGGGTATATCGTCAAGCACGCTGCTTATTGCGGCGTGCAAGGGGGAACGACGCGTGGAGATTCTGGAATGTTCGCGAAGGAGAGGGTACGCGAGGGCGAGGTGCCGAAACTTCGCGAACATTCGAGAAGGATGAGAAGAGAGTACCGGGAGGGGACGGCCAGTCGCGTGTGTCCATAAGGGCCGCGGGGCTCTCCCTACCATCACGATCGCGGTAGAGAGGTGGAAAAACGACGGCCGGCGCGGCGCGAGCGTCGCGATTCCAACCGACGCGTCGGATCGCCAGTCCGTAGCAGTCTGTAGGAGTCTGCAGCAGTGTGGAAGTTGAACAGTCCGCTGGTAGCAGCCCTGGATCCGAGAGGTACGCCTGGTCATCAAAAGGTACCAACAGCCCTGAGCGCAAATAGTTTCGGCTACGAAGTCTTTCCGTACGCCAATAGTTTGATTCTTTGTGCTCACGGCTGTTTAAATAAAATGCGCTTTTCAGATTGTCCGTCGCCGTTTCGCGAGTGAAAGTGGAAGTGAAAGTGAAAAACGCGAATCGCCTTCGGTTATCTGAGTCGGGTTTTCGGTTCGTATCGTGCTTCGGTTAACTCCTGCTTTGGTCGCGAATTTCTCTAGGGTTATCTTCCGGGAATCTTTCTTTCGCGGAGAATATCTTGATTAGATCCTTTAACGCGACTGTGGTTATCTCTCGTTGTTTTATTCGGCATACTCGGGAAAAATATGGTTATCTTACGCTTTTGTTTGTTCTCGTTACTTTCGGAAAGACGAAGCCTAAAAGCCACGCGTGTCGGTATGGTTAACTATCGGAAACGTGATCGAAGACCGTTCTCTTAAAATTCTGTGAGATGCTTCGGTAAGAGGATAACTTCGTCCTTTCGAGGACTTCAGGAAAAAGCCGTCATTTGGTTATCTTGGGTGATCGTTCGGTATCCGGGAGAAATAACTAGCGGTTCGGGCGAACGTAAGATCGAATCTAGTGTGGTTAGCTTTATCGTCTCGAAAGTGCGTGTCCGGTGATCGGAAAGAAAGACGGTAACGAAAACGGGAATACGACGCGTGAAAAGCAAACTCCGTCGAACGTGATGCTTTGTGACGTCACACCGCGACGCCGACAAGATGGCCGCCGGTTCCAATCCGCGGTCCGCGACGCGATCTCCAGTTGGCTTGGCGAGCCGTTAACTAGCATGGTCGACGTTCTAAATTTATAGAGTGGCTTCTTATGATCGAAAACGCAAGCTCCTTAATTTTACCTTGGTTCGCTGGATCGCTCTTGTGAGCGATCGTACCTCTAACTTCCTTGTTATCTTTTCACTCTGTTAGAGTGAACACTGTGGTTATCTGTTATCTTGCCCCTCTTGTGAGGTGCCTAAGTTGCCTATCTTATGAATTAACGAGCGGACTTTTTGTGCAATAAGAAGGTTTTTCTCGGGTAATACTCCTACCGATCTGTAGGTAAGGAAAGGACCATGCGTGCGATGCTAACTGGACCGGGCCCTCCGCGCGGTTAAGTTACCTAGATTGCTGATTCACGAGCAATCTGGTGGGGCCAAGGCTATCTCGCACTGTCGGAAGGTAGTGCCGTGTTTTTGTTATGGTTTTGTACGTAAGGATAACTGTCTCTACGGAGACACTAAAATTGTTGCGTATAAGTGTGAGTGCGTTAATTTGAATAGCAGTGTCCGCGGTAAACGATAGCGTCCGGGTAATCCGTTTTAATTTAGTAACGAAAGTGTAGATAGTTAGATTAGGGAATTCGGGAAGTAATCGGTCTGGTAATTCGCGCGGTCAGTGTGAGTGGGTTTCGGGTGACGTAATTTCGGTTATTTGTCCGGGTTTAGCAGATTTCAGAAAAGGGGTAGAATCAGTCAATTTGGTCGGTTTCGGTAAAGTTCGTGTGGGTCGTATAACCTCGTTCATTGTAGTTTCGGTATGAGATTCGTATAAGTTCGGGTAGATATTGTAGTGTCGTTTTGGGGAGGGCGCGTGCGTATCGGGCGAGCACGGTTCCTCGACGGGTTCGTCACAGGGCGCCGCGACCGCGTGCGAAAGTCCCGACCGAGTCCGTCGCAAGGCAGCGCGCTTCAAAAGTCCTTGTCGAGTTCGTCGGCGGGCACCCCGTATTTAGAAAGTCCTGGTAGAGATCGTCGCCAGGCATCGCGTGCGACAAGTCCCTGTCGAGTTCGTCGCAGGGCACCGTATTAAGAAAGTCCTGGTAGAGTTCGTCGCCAGGCACCGCGTGCGCAAAGTCCCTGTCGAGTTCGTCGCAGGGCATCGTATTAGGAAGTCCCTGTCGAGCTCTCCGTCGGGGAATCGCGTGTCGTCGCGTATCGGGGAATCGGGTGTCGTCGCGTAGTTGGGAATCGCAAATAGAAGATGACGTCCGTGATTTGGGGCGCTAGAGAGGGCGCGATGAACGGGGTGAACCGTCCTCGTCGGCCGTGGTCGCGTAATCTTTAGTCTGCGCCAGAGAATACCGCCCTCTCCCTTGCCGAGCCGGGAACTCGGGGCTGAGCTAGCGGGCACACCAGCGCGCGCGGCGCGCCCACAAATTTGTCGAGCTTCGGCTCGGCTGGCGCCCTCTCTTACCATCCGGCGCGCCGTGCGGATTTTTGTGGCCCCCCGGAAAGTTCGGTTTTTTTGCAGGCGGCCACGAGCGACGACGACGGACGGGTGGAGGCGTAGATGAAGCAAGAGGGGGGTGGGGGTCACAGTTAAAAAATGAATCCAAATATTGTGCTGCTGTATACATAATTTTTCTGTGTTTTTCAGCTACCTTGAACACAGGCATAGGGTATACCCATGTCAAGAAAATCTTGGCATCATTAAATATTCCGAGTTGGGGGAAAAATAGTTAAAAAGTTCATGAGAAAGAAGTTGGCTATACAGCAGAAGAACTTGCTGAGAACAGCTGCATGCAAGCAACTCTCATGGAAAAAGACCTTACAATTAAGAATGTCGACAACTTGTTACCGTTAATGTAAGCAATCGATTTGTGTGCTCGTAATTATGCAATCTTAAATTTATTTTTATTTTCATACGTTATATACTCTTGATCTTATACAATATTATACACTTATTTATAATTTATTATTCATACAGTATTGTACATTTATTTACAATTTATTTTATTTACAGCACTATACACTTATTTACAATTTCTTTTATATAATTATGTAACTACAATTTATTCAATTTTATGCACGATTTTTGGCATTAATTTTTTTGGAGTTATTTTTATTTTTTTTTACAACCTTGTTTAATTTGTATAAAAACAGAACTTGTGCTGTGTGAAAATTCAATCATTGAGTTTCAATAATGTAAGCCTGTATAAATTGACGAATGAAAGAAAATTTAGAAAATCGTACGAACAAACTTTGTTATAAAACTTGGTCATAGTCAGACACTCGTCGTGAGCGGGTGTATTTGTTTCTGTTCCGAGTCCGCACGTTGTCTTTTTAACTGCATTTACGGTTCTTTTGATATTTATCAAATCAATCTGAGTTGGAAAAAGACATCGCGACATTATTAAGACAAATTGTGCTCGAATTTACCGTCTGATCTAGGCGGTCTCGCTGACGAGAAAAAAATTAACGATCATTGACATTCTTAGATATGACATTTTAAATTGTTTGTCATTTAGTGTACGTTGAATGTTATTATCTTCTGTGATGTGACTATTTTTTATTTTAACAGTGTCGTCATATTAGTGTGAGTTTGTCCCTCTTTTGTGTCGTGAAATTATATTTTATAACCCTGACAAATTTTTATTCAACGTGTCAAGTACTTAACTGTCACGATTCGAATTTCGATTTGAAATTCTGCGCACGCGCTTGTGGACAATTATTCCGATTGACGGCGGTAATATATACAAATAATATGTCGATATCACGATCGTCACTTGATGCAAATAAGGAAGTATGCATTTACTGTGGACGAGATGATCCACCTCCTTCAGAATTCTGCTTTAACTGTCAGGGAGCAGCTCATTCTATCTGCATACTGGTTGAATTTCGAAACGAAGCTGGGACTTTTTGCTGCTGTAACTCGACCAAAAAACCTACCGAGCAAAAATCAAAACGTCAGGGAAGGCCTCCAAAATCCTCAATAACATCGAAACGCCAAAGAGTGGACGAAGAAAATCGGAGTTCTGGCGAACCGAGTCAGCTGGACCTGATAATAGGAAAATTGTCAGTAATCGACGCAATGAAAGACGGCATTACCGATCTCCGAAGACAATCGAATTCTATGTCTACTAAATTCGATCACTTTTCGGCAGATATCCGTTCTATCGTTGATGAACAAAACCGTAGACTGAGTGTGATTGAAACGAAGACTGAGAAATTGGGAGAATTACAGTTGCAAGTAGCGGCATTGTCGGTAGAAAATCAAAGTCTCCGGCAGCGTAATCGTGAAATAGAAAAGCGATTGACATCTATCGAGTATCTTGACAATCAGTGCGACTTAATTTTCAGTGGAGTACCTGAAGCAGTTAACGAGGTTGCCGTTGATTCGGTATGCGTTGTCGCTGCAGCTCTTGGTGTTCCCCTCCTATTTTCGGAGGTGGAAAGGATAAACCGCATGCCCCCTCCTCGATTAAATACTAATAATCCGTCACCAGCTGTCACGGCATCGACAAGCGCGGCTTTGCCAAATTTGTCGCGGCCTCGAAACATTTTCGTGCTTCTTGCTTCACGCGGCAAGAGGAACACCCTTCTGCAGGCGCGCCGGCGGGTGAAATCATTCAGTTCAAATGTGATTTTTCTGGAGAGAGCTTTAAACTCTGAAATTTTTATTAATGATTTCTTACCTCAGGAACACTTCAAACTATTTACCAGAGCACGTGAGTTTGCAAAACAAAATGGATTGAAAATCTTTCGCCGAGGATCCTCAATTCATCTTCGAGATGCAAACGATACCATACATGCCATCGATTCCGTGGAAGATTTTGAGAACCTAATTAAACAGAAATTTTGATATTTACTCAAAATGTGTGATTTCTAGTGCATTTCATCAGAATGACAGATGTGTCCGCACTACATGTTCTCAAAAGAATCGGAATAATGATACGTCATTAATAACATCTGGGGACATAAAGAGTTATGGAAATCTAATTCTTTACTACCAAAATGCTCGAGGTATTCGGACGAAATTGGCAGATATTCGCAACAGCATTGGGAACATTCAACCTCAACCGGATGTTATCATCCTCACGGAGACCTGGTTATATGATGACATCATGGAATCTGAAATAGGTCTGCCCGGGTTTACAATTTTCCGCACGGACAGATCTTCGTCTTCTCATCAACGCGGAGGTGGAGTTTTGATTGCTACGAAATCGAATATTTCATGTTCGGTCGTGTCATCGTCAAAGTTTTTATATTCGGAACATTTAGTTATTTTAATTAGTTCGTATTTGTCGAGAAAGTTAGTGTCCGTGTCTTATTTTTCTCCGTCTGCGTCGGTTGAAGATTATAATTTATTTTCCGATTTGATCGAAAATATTGCGCTACGATTTACCGATGTTCCGTGGGTAATTTCCGGCGATTTTAATTTGCCGAATATAGTTTGGGGGTCGTCGGGATTTAGAACCGTAGGGTATGCCCCGCCTCAGATTAAACAGGCTGCGATCGTTTGTAATGATATCTTTTCATATTTAGAATTGTCTCAGTATTTCCCTGTTCATCCCAGCAAGGGTTATTCTCTAGATCTCATGTTTTCATCTCCTTCTGACACTTCATACCATTGCAGTCCGGATTTCCTAATTCCGACAGATGCTCACCATATTCATGCGTTTTTTTTATCTTATACCAATTTATCTACATTATTTCCACACAGAACCAATCCATACTCTATTCGTAATTCTCGTACCATCTTAGAATCTACTCTCAAAAGTAACTACCTATTCTTTTCTCCGGTTCCACGACTTAAGCCAGCGTGGAATGCATTAAACAATAATGTTCGCGAAGTTAGTTCATATGAGAGATTCAAAATATTATCAGCGGATAACTTATTTAGATATTATGAATGAATGTGAAAACTAATTAAGCTTCAGTCAACGCTATGTTACTAGTATAGGTATATGTCGTTTTATTGTAATTCTTCTTTTTTTGCGTAAAAAGGTATAATTGTATATTTGTTTGTATGTTTAAAGGGCAGAAATGCCCGTATATAAACAAATAAAAATAAAAAATAAAAATAATATATAAGTAATCACATGTACATAAATTTATTGAAATTGAATGTGGTATATAATTATATGCGATAAAATTGTACTATGTACTTATAAAATATATATAAATAAATATAATTATATAATCTGACAATGGAATTATATTTATTTCCTAGACCTGTTTATCTGCAATCCTCTTTCATTCTTCCTACTGTATCTGATGATCCGCATCCTACGAAGAGGGCAGTACGAATAGCTGCCTCGTTTGATATAGGTTGGCCAACTCGAGGAACTGGTCGTAATTATGAGAGCCTTTCAGGTCATGCTGCGCTCTTTGGATTTAATACAAAAAAAAGTTTTAGCGTATTCATCACAGAATGGAAAATGTCGCTTGTGTGAAAATGGACATGATCCTAGCGACCATGATTGTAGATGCAACTTTGAGGGCAGTGCAAAAGGCATGGAGCCAAAAGCTGCTGCACAATTAGCTACAAATAAGATTTTTGAAGCTTGTAATGTAGAATTAGGAATCGTGATCAGTGATGATGACAGCAGCTCCATTTTAGCAATGCGTACTGCCACAAATCATGACATTTTCAAGCCTTCCGATAAAAATCATACAAGCAAAGGCATAACAAACGATTATAAGATTAAAAAAAAATCATAAAGAGCTCAATGCAAATGCTATCAAATATATTCAGCGATGCTTTTCATACTGCATTTCTCAGCACACATGCGATGCTGCAGGTATGGCTACGGCTATTAAAAATATTCCGTATCACTGTTTTGAAGAGCATGATAACTGTGGACCTTGGTGTGGTTGTCGCAGTGACCCACAAAATTACAAACATTTCACTATAGATGATGGCTTCAAAAACAAACATCTTTTTGAAGCATTGAAGTGTTTGTTTGATGTTGTCTCAACCAAAACTGACAGATTTGCAGTTGGAGTGTCTAGCAATGCTAATGAGAATTTAAATATGATCATTGCTAGCAAGGCACCAAAATCTCGTATGTATGGCACATCAATTTCTGGAGATTTTAGAATAGCCTGCGCGATTAACAAAAACAATGAGGGAGAGGCATATATCTCCGATTTGTCACGGCACTTGTCATTATCACCTGGTAAATTTACTCAAAGCCATGGAAATACTGTTGATAAAACAGCTCATAAAAGATATTCTAAATCATTGAGTAAGGATTTTAAGAAACGACAATTGTTTTAAAAAAAAAAGAAAAACTGAATTACGACACAAAAAAGAGAGTCGTGAAGGTGCCACATATCAATCAGATATGGGATTATTAAATTCTGATTTACCTGCTGTAGCTGAAGTGTGTAACGATAGTTCTCCTGTTGTTGTTTTTTTTTTTATTTGGAAACCGGAGGGTTTACAAAGACCGCTGATATTTTACAAATCGCTGCTAAGTGCAAAGAGTCAACATTTTCAGTGTATATATGTACATCCGACAAAAAAAATCGATGCTCAAGCAAGTCAGGTTACAGGCTTGAGTATTGTTGAAGAACGATTACACTATCAAGGTAGCTTAGTTACAACACTTTCATTATCTGAGGCCATGTAACAATTTTATACATTTTTAAGCAGTTTTCAAAGAAAATGCATTTTGGTTGCACATAATTGTACATTTGACTGCCCACGATTACTATCAGCTGTACAAAAGACATTTTTCACCTATCATTTTAGAAATATTGTTTATGGATTCGCAGATACATTACCTATTGTAAAAAGCATTACGGGGTTAAAAGCCACAGGAGAAAATAAATTGGAGAAAATAGCGCAAAATCCAAAAATAACATCCACCAATTTTCAATAAATACAATTTAGGCTGCAAATTGTGATAAAGATATGTTATTAATTACATTTTGCACTCTTTAAAAGTAATATTATTAGTTTGGTAATCATCGGTTGCTTCTTTTCAAGAAAAAATTCATTTTTTGTTTCTTCGGCAAAAGTCCACTCGGAGCCCAATTTCACCAGTGTTTTGTATTAACTATTTCACTACCTTAAAAGTAACTAATTGATATCAAACTAGTTTGAATAGTTTCAGAAGAGTAAAAGCTCCCAAGTTTTATGGTTGTATTAGAATTTTTAGCACAATTTCCATTTTTATGTGCTTTAACCAAACCTGATAAAAATAGTTGCTTGGTATGCAATAAAAATTGAAATTGTTCTAAAAATTCTAATATGACCATGAAATTTTGTAGATTTTGCTCTTCTGAGACTATTACAAGTAGTTTGATATCAATCAATTGTTTTTAAGGTGGTGAAAAAGTGAATACAACATTTTGATGAAATACGACTGCGAGTGGATTTTTCACAAAGAAACAAAAAATGCATTTTGTATTAACTTTTTCATTGACTGAAAAGCAACTCATTGATATCAAACTCTTGTAATAGTTCCAGAAGAGCAAAATCTACCAAGTTTCATGTTTAAATTAGAATTTTTTTAATATTAAATATATACATATATATTCTCTTGTCGAAAGAAGGTTATAAACCTAAAATCTTCTGTCGATGGTAAAGCTTTTGTCGAAAGAAGATTTTAGGCTTACAATCATCTGTCGACTGTAAAATCCTTGTCCAAAGTGGGTAATACAATTTTAATTACAATTTTTTAAAGTTGGTATTTCTAGAGTGTACGTAGTAAGTCTTTTCATGCGAGTCTGGTAAGCGAATAAACTTATTATAAATGATTATTTAGTCGGCGTGATGGTCGTACGGGCTAAGGCATCAGTCTTAGTCCGCCCGAACTGAACGTCGCGAAAGTCCCGAGCACGAAGTAAGAAGTAAGGAGACCGAACTCGAGTCGGCTAGGGAGGAAAAAGTAGCCCCGAATTATGTGCGCTAGGGGAGGGAATCCGCTGGAAGACCGACTTTTCAAACTCGCGTCAATGTGGTAGCCTCCTGTTCATGTCATGTCGGTGTGAAGTTTTTATTTGTGAGCGTGTGCGCTGGTTGGGCGCGATTGGCGGCTGGAGGCAGCACAGTCGAGCACCGGCGGAAAATCTACAGTCCTTGCGTGTTCATGCTTCAAATAAATGACTGCGGCTAGCAGTTTATCAGCCGCTTTACGGCTTATCTCGTAAAGGGTTATAGTAGCCGAGTGGTTAAAGCGCTCGACTGATGAATATAACTTCTGTAGTTCGCGTACTCGCAGATGCTTTTTTTCTTTTTTTTTCTTTTCATAATTATGAATTTATTGTAATTTCTTAAATGCTATTCAAATTATTTATTGTATATTTTTTAAAGGAATTTTTTATTTTTTAAATATACTTTTAACCTAACTTAAGGTATTTTCTGTAACTTATTTTGACGAATATGACGTTAAATAACACTGAAACATGGTTTCTCTACTTTTATTTATATAGTTGTCTATTACAGTTGTATTAAATAAATAAATTTCTTCAGTTAGAAAGATATTGCCAAATGTTTTTAATTCTTCCATATCCGCCAAGAATGAAATTAATATGTCACAATACTTTTTACGTATATAAAATAGTAGCTTATATTATGCAAAAGATATGTGACTAATGCAATCATACCCATCCATTTTCCAATACTTGGAATGTTGTTTTTACTTACTCTAATTTTATGAAGCTTTAAATAATGCTTAAATATAATTAAAATTAAAAAATGCTACGAAAACGACATTATGAAAGTAATAATAATGTATGTATGTATGTAATTTATTCTCATAAATAGGGAAGAGAAAATATCCCATTGAGAAGGAGTTCCGAATATTTCGGATACATGATTTGGTGACCAAGACTAGATTACAGAGTGTACAGTAACGAAATAAACGCAGCCTAATTATAAACGCAGCAGTATACGGTTACTAGAAGAGAAAATCGTTGAAAATAAAATAAACATAATAAATCTTATACAATTTAGTCGCCAAGAAGGAACGCTCTACGCCGAAAAGTAGTTTTTACAAATTTGTGTAACAGTTTCGCAGACTGAGCATCATTATCACATATTAGAGTGCACAATAAACCGGCAGAGTGTAGAGGACGCACAGTGAGAGCTGCAGCGTACTCCACTCTGGTAGATCTTAGCAACGGGCACTCTGTCAGAATATGTATCAGCATTTCATTCACATTCCAGTTACAGAGGGTACATGGTGTTGTCGGATTATAAATGTACCGGCTACCGGCAATTAAGATCGACCGCGAGTAAATGGTCGCTAGTCTTAATTGTAATTTAACTTTGAGACAATCCAGAGGCAGGCGGGAGGGTGCAGGGTATACGCTGTATCCGTAAGTCGACGATATATAGGCAGATGCACAGAGACGGAGTTGTAATAAGATCTGAGGTCTTTTATCTTACAAGCCTCGGAAAATTTGGCAATGAACTCGGGCCCAGTTTATTCCCAAAAATCCGCGTTAAACTCGTTCCATAACTCGCCTGCCTCTGCTTTGTCAAGCACTGTCTTTAACTGGACGGACCAGTTAAGCGATTCATAGGGCAGTTCGCCGTCTGCCAGCTCCTTTAAACGCAATAGTAATATTTTGGGCAGCCTGGAGTCCGGCAGCCTAAGGGTTTTTATAACCCACTTAACGGTGCGCGATAAAATTTCTACCGCAATTGGGGGAGATGCCGAGTTCTAAGCGCACATGGTAAGCCGGGGTATTTCTAGGTAAACTAAATAATCTCTTAAAAAACCCAATCTGCACGGACTCTATCCTGTTCAAGTAACGAAGAGCCCAGAAAGGAGCAGCATAAAGCAAGACCGAAATAATCATTGCATTATACAGCTTCCAGAACGCATCCCATGCGTCTATATTTGCCGAGTATATCAAAGACAGAACTGCGGCCGACGCGGCATTAGTTCTAACTATGGCATCCTCCGTGGGTTGGAGCCCACGGGTGGAAGAGGAGAATAAAATCCCTAAGTAACGATAACCATTCTCGATCTCGACCGGACCATCTCTGTATAAAAATGACCTGGAGTTCGAGTCCAGTTTACCTGCTTTTCTAAAACACATGATCTTGGTTTTGTTTATATTGACTGTAAGCTCGTTTTGCAGGCAATATTCCGAGAGCAAAATTAATTTCTTTCAGAGATCCTCAGGGGAGGTCGCGAAAATAGTCAGGTCGTCGGCATAGAGAAGCAGTAACAAATCCTGCGTGGGCGAAACGCTCACTCCCCGTGCACCTCTCGCACGGAAGAATGCCACAATACCAGAAATATATAAAACAAACAGGAGCGGACTAAGAATCTCGCCCTGGAGAACCCCTCTCGTTAGATTAAAATCCGGTACTGTAGAATTTCCCGCTTGCAGACGCGTCGTAGCCGATTGATAAAGAGCCGCTAGGAGCCTAACAAACTTTGCGCTAACGCCTAGTCCGAGGAGTTTTCGCCAGAGAAGTGTATGGGGGACAGAATCAAAAGCTCTCTTAAAGTCGACAAATAAGCCATATACTTTAGATTTCTGAAGTTTAAGAGCAATCTGAGTTGTGGCCAGGAGCGAGAAGATATTATCTTCTGTGCTTCTCCCACCGCGGAACCCGGCTTGTTCCTCAGGAAGCACCCCACTTAAGATGGCCCATTCGGACAGACATCTGTGAGAAGATTTTAGCAATTGCATTCGTTATCGCAATCAGTCTGTAGGTGGACGGGTCATCGCGCGAGCCTTTTTTAAATAAAGGAAATAACGTACATTTAGCCCAGTCTGTGGGGAAGGTCTCCGTGAGAAAAATTTTATTGAACAACTGTAGAAGATGGGAGAGCCATATATCGTCTAGCAACTTTAAAATTTCAGCCGGTAACTTATCCGGACCGATGGCCTTTCCTACCTTCAACCAACGGATGCTGTTCTTTAATTCGGCGAAGGTAATGGGCGAATCCAGCGCCGGGTCGAACGTGCCAAAAAACGTTTCTGGGGGAATGCCTCCCGGAGGAAAGATCTCCGCGAAGTATGCCCTCCATGCGTCCGCCGACACCTGCTCCCCCGCGCGGGGTTTTCTCCTGTACAACCGGTACGCCGACCAAAAATCGGCAGCGTTGTGAACTTCCGCAAATTTATTAGCAATCGAGGATGCATAAAGACGCTTTTTACGGTTCACAATATCAGAATAGGACTTTTTTGCAGATTTAAAGGCTGAAATTGAATTGACACTATATTCGGATTTTCTCATTAATCTCAGCGCGCGAAGAGATGTCTTTCTTGCAGAGACACATTCCCCATCAAACGAGGGTTTTGAAATACCATGCCCCGAACGCGCTCTACTAACAGTAGTTTGGGTAACTGCCCCAGCCTTTATCGTTCTCTAAATGTATTTAATTATAGAATTTTTGAATATCTTTTTTCATTGGGAAATCGCAACGTATGAATTACCATGATATTGTTAAGGGGTCTCAGTGTAGATATATGTATGTTTTATGATACTAAACATAAAATATTATTACATATTAAATTCATTTTTGGCTGATAAATAAGAAATAGAAACATTTTGGCGATATTGTCCTAACTGTGTAACGGGACTAGGACTAGAAAATTATTTACTTATTACTACTAATTTAGACAATGTATTATATAATATTGCCGGTCACTGATAATAATGATTCTCACAAATAGCAATATAACCGAAATGAGTTACAAAAAATATATCATAATTACGTGAAAAACTGTATACTTACAATTTCTTTAAACAATTACAATATTTTAAAAAGTATATAATAAATAATTTAAATAGCATTTAATAAATTATAATATTATTTTTACCAAATGCTTTTTTTAATTTTTATTATTTTTAAGCATTTTTTTAAAGCTAAATAAAAAAGACTTAGTAACAGCAACATTCCAAATAATGGACATTGAATAGGTATAATTTCATTACAGTTACTGATCATTTTGCATAACATTAGTTACTATTTTGAATCGGAAAAAAATATTATTACATTTCATTTTTGGAGGATAAATAAGAAGCGAAAAACTGTGGCAATATTTTTATAACTTTGGAAAATTATGTATTCAATACTACCAGTTTAGACAATGTGTTACCTTATTATTATTACTTCCATAATGTCGTTTTCGTAGCATTTTTTAATTTTAATTATATTTAAGCATTACATAAAGCTTCATAAAATTAGAGTAAGTAAAAACAACATTCCAAGTATTGGAAAATGGATGGGTATGATTGCATTAGTCACATATCTTTTGCATAATATAAGCTACTATTTTATATACGTAAAAAGTATTGTGACACTAATTTCATTCTTGGCGGATAAAGAAGAATTAAAAACATTTGGCAATATCTTCCTAACTGAAGAAATTTATTTATTTAATACAACTGTAATAGACAACTATATAAATAATAGTAGAGAAACCATGTTTCAGTGTTATTTAACGTCATATTCGTCAAAATAAGTTACAGAAAATACCTTACGTTAGGTTAAAAGTATATTTAAAAAATAAAAAATTCCTTTAAAAAATACACAATAAATAATTTGAATAGCATTTAAGAAATTACAATAACTTCGTAATTATGAAAATAAAAGAAAAATAAAAAAATCATCTGCGAGTACGCGAACTACAGAAGTTATATTCATCAGCCGAGCGCTTTAACCACTCGGCTACTACAACCCTTTACGAGATAAGACGTAAAGCGGCTGATAAACTGCTAGCCGCAGTCATTTATTTGAAGCATGAACGCGCAAGGACTGTAGATTTTCCGCCGACGCGCCCAATCTGCGCACATCACACACACACACCACTCGATACTCACTGACACACACAGATAGAAACCTACACTATTACTCGACTTGAAATGGGCTTTCCCTTTTAGCGGATTCCCTCCTCATAAAGCACGTCAAATGGGGCTATATCGGCCGGCTGTAGTTCGGTCTCCTTACTTCTTACTTCGTTGTCCCGAGTTCGAATCCCCGTCCGTGCAATTTTCTCTGCTTATGTCCTCGGTGGAATAACCGGGGAACCTTGCTGGGCGAAGGTACGAATTTGGGACCGCTCCCGACCCCCGTCGGCAGTTATCGGTACCGTCAGCGTCTTATCCGCGGTCGGTACGTCGTGGGTCTTATCTCGGATAAAGTTGAAATGAGCCCCGCGTCGTACTCGCTAGGGCACAAACCGCCGAATCTGCTGGTGGTACCGATATTGGGGTAGGGGGGGGGGGGGGGACTGGCTCTGGGTGGGTGTTGTGTTGTGTATCTAGTTCTGTCATGTACCGTCTTTGTCTTGTACCTCTCCACCCGAGAGCCGACCCGCAAACAGACTATAATTGTCATTAACGCGGAGGAAAATTACCTGTCCTTTGTCCTTTTTTTTAAATGATTATTTGCATCTAAAGTCACTGCATATATTGTATTTTGTTTAATTGGTACCGGAGCTGTCAACTCTATTTATACGAGTATGGTAAAAAGCGAATAAACTTTAGTGGTTCAAAATATATGATTATGTAGATCAATTAACTTTCCATGTTTCACATTTGTTAAATTGCATATATACTGATTATGTACGCTTCAAAGACTTGCGAAATTTTAAATTTATCATGCAGCCCTCTAGTAGAGAAAAGTTACCATTTTTAAAAACATGCGAAATTTAAAAATCCGTAACTAAGCAAAAACCAGAAGGACGAAATTTCCTACAGTCCTTCGTTTGATAAATGTGGTTCATTCTTTAAACGCTATCATTTTATGTGGCCCGAAATTAAACAAGAATTTTTTTAATAATTGTCAATTAAAAGAAAAGTATTTGTATGATTGACTGTCCGTTACAACTGCGAGATTAAACGCATTTTAATGGTGCAAATAAATCACAAGAAAAGTCTGAGGTAAAATATGCGATGAAATTTGTCTTCAGTTCAACTTATATGGGGAATAAAACGCAAAACACCAATCAAAGATTTGACGACGAATTTTCGATTTCTGACATTTTTTAATATGTTTTAGTACTACGTAACAAGTGATTTTTCTTCCAATTAAAGCCTTCGAACTATATGTTCTTTCGAGATGTATCTGATTTCACTTTTTTCGAAAAAAAAATTTAAATTCTCGCTGAAATAAATAGAAAGATGTTTTATTTAAATCTACACAGAAAAGAATAAGTCTTAAAATTGTTACATCTTAAATTTATCATTAGGTGAGGCTTAATTTTAACCCAAAATTGCGTTAATTTTCTTGAATTAAGTCAATATTTAGGCTTAAAGTCTTACTTTCAGACAACAAAACTGACTTTCAGTCGATATTTTGGTTTGAAATAAGATTCGCCTAACTTAGATACCATAAGCTCGATAAATCTTATTATAAGCCAAAATATCGTTTAAAAGTCAGTATTGCTCACTGAAAGTAAGACTTAAAGCCAAAACACTGACTGAATTTAAGAAATGTATGCAATTTCGAGCATAAATTAAGCCTTACCTGATGAGGAATTTAAGATATAACAATTTTAAGACATTATGGGTGATTTCAATGTTGACTTAAATCGTGCTAAATTTGAATCTACATATTAGCAGCAGTTTGCCGTAGCCAATGCTCTTCAAATCGTGCCATATCATCCAACTAATCATATGAACCGAACTGATACATGGATTGACCACTGCCTTGTCGATAGCCTTACAAATGTCCTAGGACATAGCCAAGCCAATTTACCTTTTATCTGTGGCCATGATCTGATAGATATCGAATGTAAGATTGAAACACCGAAAGCAAAGCCGACACAAATCACATGTAGAGACTATCGCTCGTTCGATGTATCGAGTTTCCATAGGGACCTGAGTAGCTATGATTGGAATATTTTTAATTCTGTTTCTCCACTGAATAACGTGAACTTACTCACCAATGCGCTTAGTCATCGTCTATTGCAAACTGTTGATAAGCACGCCCCTAAGCACACCTTTATACCGACTCACAGGCCTTCCCCTTCCCAGACAGCACAAAATGTTTTGTTACATACCAAATACGTTACTGATATATAACGGTTATGAAGCCGGACATTTTTACATAACTGTGACATAACCGTTACATATTTGCAACGACTGTGCTGTATGGGTTGGATTTCACCTCAGCTACTTAGACATAAATACCAGAGAAATAGCCTTTTATGTGCTTATCGCAGGACCAGGGACCGCTCCTTAAGAATTAGACTTATTTCTGATAATAAGGCTAATAAGCAGGCATGGGTATTAACGAGAGCAAGCTACTATCGAAACAAACTTACTAATATTCGGGATGCTAAGGCCATGTGGAGGGAGTTGCGCAACCTTGATCTGGTGGCTTCCAATAAAGCTGTTAAACCGTTGTGTTGCACTTTGGATGAACTCAATTCCTTTCACACAGCTTCTGTTTCTCCTTACACTGATCTTTTCGACCTAAATTTCGATGAAAACTTTTATCACGGAGATTTTAACGATAGTAGATTTTTCTTCGCTAATGTCACCATCGAGGACGTAGCTGCTCGTTTGTCGGAAGCAAAGTCGAAGGCATGTGGATCTGATTCGATACCTATTAGTTTTTACATCAAATCATTCCCTGTCATTGCCCCTCACATAGTTCATCTCTTCAATGAATCGCTTAATTTATCCATCTTTCCTGCTGACTGGAAAAAATCATTGATGATACCCATTAGCAAAATTACTAACCCTGTTTCTCCTGCTCATTACCGCCTTATCGCCATTGTTCCGCTCTCTCTAAAATACTAGAACGTATTGTTTTCAATCAGCTACTTGGGTTCCTGAATAACAGTAATTGGTTTGATTCTCACCAATCGGGTTTCCGTAAAGACTACAGTACGCAAACAGCACTATTATATGTATCTGAATATTGCAGGCAAGCAATAGACAATCGCATGATAACTATTGTTATCCTCTTTGACTTTAGCCGTGCGTTCGATACTATTAGTCATAGGCTTTTGCTGCAGAAACTAAAAATGGCTAATTTATCGGATACCGCTATTCGGTGGTTTGCGTCTTATCTCTCGTGTCGATCTCAGGCTGTCACAGGGGTGGATGGCACTAGATCGTCGTGGCTTCCAGTGGGTGCTGGAGTGCCCCAAGGTCCTGTGTTAGGACCTTTGTTGTTTTCACTTTTTATTAACGATCTACCTGTGGTTCTCCATCATAGTGATCATATGATTTTCGCTGACGACACTCAAATTTTTCTTAAATGTCGTGTTTCAGAACTTGACATCGCCATTGCAAAGGTAACATCCGATATCACTCGCTTCTGTCAATGGGCGAATAGCAATGACCTCGTCCTTAACTTTGAAAAAACTAAGGCAGTAATTGTCGGCAGTGCTTTTTATCTGAACACCTTTAATACTGATTCGATCACACCGATTGTTATTAATAATTCGGTCATACCGTGGGTTAAATCGGTGAGGAACTTGGATCTCGTGTTTGATGGAACGCTCTCGTGGAAGTACCATCTTGTACAAATGTCCAATAAAGTCTTCTCCACTCTACGTCAACTACGTAATAACCATGCTCAACTACTAACTAATGTTAGGCAAACCCTTGTTTCCTCGTTGATTTTACCCTATTTCGATTACTGCTGCGTATTTTACAACGACATCAATGTAACTCAAAAAATCAGGGTGGAACGAATGTTTAATGCGGGCTTTCGTTTCATCTTCGATCTACGGCGCGATGAGCACATTACCCCATATCGTAATAAGCTTGGCTGGCTCAACACCAAATCGCGTAGGTTATACTACATTGGTATCGTCACCTATAAAATTATTAAGACCCACGTACCCCACTATCTTTATGAACGTTATCAGTGGCGTGAAGAATCTACATCCAGGGCTCTTCGACCAGGCTCTATGCAAGAACTTCGAGTACCGACACATCGGCTAGAATCCTATTCCAACTCTTTTATTGTCACTTCTACCCGGTTGTGGAATGAACTTCCAGTCGAAATTCGCGCAAGTGAAAATGTGCATTCGTTTAAAGTAAAACTAAAAAAATTCCTATTAAGTCGGACTTCAGTGTAATTATTTTGTATTTTATATTTTAGTATTAGCATTATTAGTATTAGTATTAGTATTTTTAGTATTTAACATTAGTATTTTAGTCCACTTTTGCTTCTGGTATGCGTGTACCCTACCCTACGTTGTAATCGCCCAACTATTATTATTATCTATCTATTTTATATCTACTTTGTTATAGAACTAGTATTGCGCATTTATATGCATCTGTTAGTATGCCTTGTTATATTAAGCTTAGTTTTAGTTTTAGTTATCTGTATGTATGCTCTATATTGGTTGGCCTAAGAGGTAATACCTCAAGCCATAATAAAGACAATCAATGAATCAATCAATCCCTCTCTCGCAGATTCTGCTACTATTCGAAGGGCCCGTACATAAATACCCATAGGCGCCCTTCGATTCAAAGAAGTACCCCCCATTCGGGACGATGGCGTGGGGAAAACCACCGTAGTGGGCAAAACCCACGCCGGGTACAGCAAACGCGAAGTTGGTCGATTCTGTCCGCAACAATAATTAATGGTTAACTGATTATTATATATAATAGTTGCAATGGTAATTGTTGGTATTACTAAAAGAAAGACAGCGAGGACGTGACGTCCCACGGTCCGGGTTGCAAGCATGGATTTCCATCATAGTATCCTCTATACCTATAAAGTCTTAATCTCTCTGCGTACATTATTACGATTAAGGTACTATTAGTTTGATCGCTTGGTGCCGTAATTTTTTTATTTGTCAAAATTATTGTATAAAATTACAAAAATTATTAATTAAATCGCAAAAATTAAATTTAGGGATCTGCTATAGCAATTTCAAGTATAATATTGAATTATAATACAGGGTGGGCCATCTATTGGTACGTTTTTAAAAATGCGATCAAAAGAGTATGCATTGATATTTTTTATTAAATTTTTTGTTGTTGTGAAGCCAAGAGTATCCCCGTCAAGAATGAAAAACGATTTCGTTCATGTGGCTCCCTCTACTGGCCTTACAGTATGCCATTCGGTCACCCCAATTAGTGATGACATTTTGAACTACCTCGGCGTCATTTCACTCAAAACAGTCGTACTGTTGTTTTTCAAAGCTGGAATTGTCTCTGGATTACCCGCATAACATCGGTTTTTAACGGCACCCCACAGGAAGAAGTCCAGCGGTGTCAAATCGCAGCTACGCGCAGGCCAATTGACATATCCTGAACGGCTGATTATGCGGTTGTTAAACTTGGTGCGCAGAAGGTTGATCGTAAGTCGGCTTGTATGGCATGTATCGTCATCTTGTTGAAACCAAAGGTCGTCCACAATCATAGCGTCAATTTTAGGCCATAAAAAGTTGGTCAACATGCACGCAAAGAAGAGTCCATATATATAATCAATAGGGCATACAGGTGCGCAACAGAGTACCTTTCCTTTAGATCCCGAGTGAACCGGCCCGCCCGCTAGATATTAACGGACGCTGTTAAGTATCTTGCCGCCTTTACGGCTGAACACGCGTATATCGTCACATGTATACTCTGGGTTCATAACACATTGGCAACGCACGTGTCTAGTCGCAGCTCTCGAAAGTTAATTTCAACCTCGTTTTGCCGTGTATACAATTCAATATATTCCCGTCAATGGGGAAATGAGTTGTATGTTCACCATGGAGAGCAACGGCTGAACACATGCGCAGACGATGTAGCGTATACCCGTGCATATACATGTCAATACACGCTATAGTTTCTAGTGGGCAGTTTCGACCTTCTTATCACATACCCTTTGAAATTGAACTTCGATTGTATCTCATTAAAAAATATAAAAAATATAAGCATTGTAAATTTCTTTTCTTGTACCTTTAATACAGGAAAATGGAAAAATATTTTTAAAATAAATAATATAAGGTAAACGTACCGATGACGGGACATGTACCCATCGCTATCCAGACTGAGCGATTTTTGTTTGTTCTCTAGACATGCATTAGGTTGTCCAGCTTTAGGGTCGTTTTACTAAGCGTCCAGCTATTGGTACTTTTATCTTACATAACAAAAAATCCAATTGATGTTTACATTAGGTACTACATATTTCGTAATACTAGCATGTTTTTGTGAATCATTCAAAAACCTACTCATCAACCTAACGACTTTCTAGTCAGCCACGGTACAGACTTCCACCCGCCGTTTTTCTCTCCGTTTTTACCCGAAAGCTCGCCCGCAGTGCAGAGGTGCAACACCGGTATTGGGATCTGACATGGGGGCAGAGCCAATAGATATAGGTAACCAATCAGGCGACGAAGAGCTAGATTTTTGTGACTGCTGTCCCGGACGTTTTCTAGCAATCGTATATGCATTATGTCAAGCTGACAGCACTTCTCCTTTTCGACACCAGTAGGGTGCCAATCAAAATGTCAGATCCCAACACAGTCGAACCTCCATTAACGAATACGGTCGGGACAACGCAAGGCATTTAAATTTCCGATAACGAATATTTTGACATTCTTGCTTACGAATTATCTAAAAATAGTACAAATAAATACAAATGCTTAAATACAAAGCCATTGAAAATATTTTGGAGCGGTATATAAAGGAACCTTGTATTTTAAGAATAAATAGTTGGTGGGTAATATATATATATATACAGGGTGTATCTAAAAGACCGGAATCGACCTACATCCGGAGGTAGGCGCTGGAAATAATTTTCTGGGAATGTAGGGTTTCTTTTTAATTGAACGTTAAAAACGTATTTATTTCTGGGGATTGCCTCAGCGAAACAATTAAGACAAAGTACGATCGGCCTTTGTGATCTGTTTTAGTTCGTTCGCGGGATTCGTTGATAATTGGAAATCCAATTCAAAATTCCCGGGAAGGCAGGTTCGAACTGACAACTGATGGCAGGCGATTTCTAACCAATATTACCAAGCCCATTCGTAGAAAGGAACGGCTTCTAGTATGGCGTAATGAAGCAAATAATGAACGATGATTGCTATTATTAATATGACTTCATTAATTTATGTACTAACCTTATTCTTTTCGTCGCACAGGATACTGAAGCGCTAGTAAGTAATAAATTGCCGCGCATAAAAAATGAAACATTGTCGGTTTTAAAAACATGCAAAATAGTATAAAATGAAAATTTTTTGTTATGCGCTTGGGTTTAAATTATTAAGAATTAAATAAATTAACAATTTTCGGCCTGTTTCGCATGCTTTGTATTATTGCGAATTTGGAAAATTATTCTCCATATTGACATAAATTTATGGTAAATACTTGAGCAAAAATGTGTGGAATTTTCGACAAATTTTGAAGTTTTAAACGAAGAATATCGCCTACACGGATATAAAAGTTGGTACAACCAACTAAATGGTTGATCCAACCAACAGTTGGTTATTCCAACTAACTTTTTTTTCCGTGTACGAGATTCAGCAAATGAAAATTAATTGTCTTTATAGGGTAAAAAAAAGGCACGCGAAAAAAATGTAACATTTTCTTTATTTTAAAAAAAATTGAATTACTAATTTTGGTAAAAACAGAAGTGGTCAAAATCTTACTAGAAATAAATAAATCATGCATGGCTCCTAAATATTAAAAAAAATCAAGCGTGACAAGGAATATTTAAAATACAATTCACAATCAATAATGACTTATGAATTTAATACAGATAAATTACAATAAAAATAAATTATAAATTCAAAGGAAATAATCACAATTGAAAATGAATTAGGAATTCAAGTAAAAATAGTCATAATGAAAAATTAATTATAAATTCTACTAAAAAATTATCTTAATAAAAAATGAATGATGAATTCAAGTAAGAATAATCATAATCAAAAATGAATTATTAATCGAAATTAAAAAAATCGAAAGTCACGAAATGATTACAAATTTAAAATGAATATTCAAGAAATTAGCTATATAACAGTGCACACGGTGTTGATCCTGCTGTCGCCAATCATGGGGGCTAGATGACACACTCCGTAATGTTTTATAATTTTATCTGAAATATTTTAATGTTTTTATCCAGCGATGAGCATAATTTGACTAGTAATACAGAAATTCAAAAACTATTCATGGATCCGGAATATTAAAAAAAAAAGAATCATTTCAGGCAGGACAAGGAATATTCAAAATACAATTTAAAATCAATAACGAATTATGAATTTAAAAAGACTTTAATTCATAATTTATTTTTCACGACGATGTTTTATTATGACTATCTTTTACTTGAATTCAAAATTCATTTTGACTATTTTTACATGAATTCATGATTCATGTGTATTGTGATTTATCTTTTTAAAATTCATAAGGCATTACTGATTAGGAATATTATTTTGAACGTTCCTTATCATGTGAGATTTATGCCTACTATTTTTTTGAATTTTCAATTCATTCATAATTTTGAACATCTGATTTGAGTGTTCACAAAATTATTACTGAATACATATCCTTTTACTTGGTTCAAAGAGAAACATTCAATGGCCTATGCCATTTTAGTTTGAAGAAGAATGATCCAATGTACATGTTTTTGTTATTGCGCAAACATTGACAATTAATATTTTCATTTCAGTTTAAGAATATGATGGACAACTAAAATAACAGAAAATTGACAATTAATATTTTCATTAATTCATTATTTCTATGAAATATTGAATATTAAACATTATTTCGATACAATAGTTAACATTGAAAAAACATGAAATTAATCAATCGCTGCTGTTGTCAGATTCATAGTAAGTGCGGCGTACTGAATTTTGCGAACGAGAACACAAATGCAATCCACTTGTGGAGGGCTACGGAGACTGGCGTTTTTGTCGTGATATTTTTTCGATTGTTCTTGTTTTTTCTTGTTTTTGCATGACGTGCCCAACTTCATTGCTGCCAATGCACGCCGAATAATAAGATTATTTCGCACTGGTCTCTTACGTTTAAACGTCCCATGGCTATAAAATACGGCATCTGTATTAAATATACTGAAAATTCAAAAATATGCCAAAAACTCCGCGAAAAAGCAAGAAAAATAAAAAAAAAATAGGTGCCGACTTAGGACCATCTTTTTGTGCCGACTCAGGACCACTACGAATGTTTACATTTTTCTCATCATTACGTAAACGACACAAATTTAATCAAAAAATCAACATAACCCACAAGTTAGAACATGTAATAAAGAAACCAATGCATTAACTTATTTGAATTTTTCGAATCTTTACTTACCTGCAGCTTCTTTCGCGTGAACGACAAAAATTAAATACAAATTTACGCAAATAATAAAAACTTTATCACGCTGCGTAGATTAAACTTCAGTGGCAAATGTTGGTATAAATTATGTCAGTGTATGTACTGAAGTCACACCACAAAACAATAGAACCGATAAGCTTGCCTTATCTGAGAATCACGGGGGTGCCGATTTAACCCACAGTGCCGACTCAGGACCACTCTCCCCTATAATATTTTTCTTGTTTTTAATAACCGACCTCTTGTCTTCATTAAATATTTCATGATCAACTGTGACATTTTTCGATATCACGCCCCTAGAGTCTCAGTATTTGGAGTTTTAAGTTTGCATTCCTTTTAGCAGAAGAGGGTATGTAATCTCGCGTGTTCGAAACCAAGTATTCATTAGATTTTTCACATAAAACATTTTGAATATGCAAGATTATAAATCTTATCTGCTAGGAGAAATGTAAACTTAAAAATTCACGTACTGAGCCTCTAGGGACGTGAAATCGGAAAATATCACAGTAGATCATTTATTTAAAAAATCTAACTATTATTTGAAGCCTTTTTGAATACGCAAGATTATACCCCCTTTTGCTGAAAGAAATGCATACTTCAAAATCCACATACTAAGACTCTAAGGGCGTGAAATCTAAGAATACCCATTTGTGGATAAAAATATTTTAGATAAAATCATGAAACATTACGGAGTGTGTAATCTAGACCCCATGATTGGCGACCGCAGGACCAACGTCGTGTGTGCTGTTATACGGATAATTTCGTGAATAATCATTTTAAATTCGTAGTCATTTCGTTACTTTCGATTTTTTAAATTTCAATTAATAATTAATTTTCAATTAAGATTATTTTTATTTGAATTCATAATTCATAATTCATTTATAATTAAGACTGTTTTTTACTAGAATTTATAATTAATAATAATTATTCGCTTAGGTTTAAAATAATATGCAATTTTTACCATGGTGAAAGAACAATTTTGCAATTGCATAAAATTCAAATTCACTTTAATATTCATTCATCAATGTGTTTTCTTTTGTAATCTTGTAAGGAAACCACGAAAATGTTCTTAATGTATACAGCGCTATACGGACGAATATAATAGACGGGTTCCACACAATTTATAGCTAAATAAAGACCGATTAAATGGTTCAATAATAAATTTACAAATTTTGAAGTTTTCGTTTGGATAGATTTCGAAATCAATTGTTGCTCGGAGACTTGCGATTTTTAAAAATAAGAAAATATAACGAGATTGACTTTAAAAGTATGAATATTAGTAATAGTTTCTTAATCCTTGAAAATACTGTAAATAAATACAGTGAAATACAGGTTTTAGATAAGTACTTACTTAATGTAAACATTCTTCAAATTTGAAGTTCATTCGCCTTACAACTCTTTAAAACCTCGATTTTAGTGTTCACCTTCGTTGCTAAGTATATTTCATACAAATAATCTTTATAAAAATCTTGGTATAACGGTCCTTGTACAAATGTAAATAAACAAAAAGGTAAATATTGCGTAACTGTGATATCAGTTAACGCGGAAGATCTTAACTATTGTTGGAAATTATGTAGCATTGAAAAATGTATTTAACTATTAGGAAATAAATTAAAAAATATCCCTCTGGTATTTATACATAAATCCGTGAAAAAAAGTACGTTTCGCACGAACGGTCATGAGTGCTCTTCGGCAGGGTCATGATCTTCTTCCCTTTGACGTAATTATTTAATAATATAATGAAAAAAGGAACTTTTTTAAAAAAATCAATAGAACGACGTGCCTTAAAACAAAAAAATTGTTCCAGCTCTACGTTTCCTTCTCGCCAGATTCCTGACTCCGTGCTTCCAACAATAGTTAAGATCTTCCGCGTTAACTGATATCACAGTTACGTAATATTTACCTTTTTCTTTATTTACATTTGTACAAGGACCGTTATACCAAGATTTTTATAAAGATTATTTAATTAAAGCGGTCAAGAAAATTTATTACAACTGTATTTTTACAATGCAGTTGAAACTCCTTTAAATAATGATTATGGTAGCGAAAGGTAGAGCTGGAACAATCCAAAAAACAGTTTCGTACAAAATTCCATCCTTTCCATCTTTACGAATTAAAAATTTCATATGACATATTTGCAATTCTTCTAATGAATCCAGGCGAGTTTCTGGCGTTAGAAGCAAACGTTAGAGGAAATTTTAATAAATTAGTGGTATAAAAAAATACTATCTGATTGGTTCATCTACAGCCTTAAATCTTTATATTTATAGCCCAATTAAGTTTCTTCGTAGTTTTTTGCATTTATTTTAAAAAATACAAATTTTATTAAAAAATGTTTCAAACAAAAAAGATAGAGCATGAAATTTTCTACAAAAAAGGTTGTATGCATTTTCTTCCTAAAGTCAACGATAATGCCATAAAAACTGGTTTAAAATGTTTATGACTATTGTCTGAAAAAGTATTGAATTTGGTCACTTCAACAAAAAAATTACCATATAGTTTTTCATCAAATTTCGACGTTTCGACCCCCTACCCCCAGGGGTAGTCTTCGCCAGTCCATCGGGCGCGGTGATTACCTACGGGCGCATGAGTCCTTTTACGCCCTTGATACGAAAATAACTATTTCGATATATCTAAAAGATGTCTTATAGATATCTAAAAGATATCCGTCAGAGATCTTTTCGAAACTTTCAAGATATCTTTGACGAATTATATGTATATATATTGTATATATATATATATATATATATATATATATATATATATATATATATATATATATATATATATATATATATATATAACATCATAATGATACAGACAGTAATTAGTAAAACACAGTAAGCATGTAATATGCATCGAATAGTCTATTACAATATAAGTGCATGAAGTAAGTGTTTTGCAACTTTTATTTATTAATACTACGGCTGGCCTGTTGTCGAGGTCGAAGTTTTGAAAATGCTCATTTTCGATTTTCATACATATAAGAAACACTATCTTGTTGTAACATATCTATCGAAGCCACTTGGACCTAAATATGATTGAACCCCAAATATCAATATAATTGTATAATATAATTGAAAGATGTTGTAAACAAACTAGTATTAAGGAATAGCCGACTCTCCACTGGGTCGAAGTTTCGGAGCGAGCGAGGCACCACGCCAACACTATTTATAAATGAATTATGAATTCAAGTAAAAATAATCGTAATTGAAAATTAATTATTAGTGAAATTAAACAAATCGAAAGTAACGAAATGACTACGAATTTATAATGAATATTCACGAAATTATCTGTATAACAACACACAGCAGTCTTCAAGGGCGAATAGGTGTGACGAAAATGTAGCGAAAATCGGCCTTCGTAGCTTTTTTTGTAGTCCTTTGTAGGGTCAAAATATGCCGCGATTGAAATCCCAGCTGATCGAATTCTCTTGATATCATGAATTTGCTTTTTATACTATTTCTGTATTATGTGTAATGTTAAAATTTTAATTTGTTTAATTTCAATTTTAATAACATACAATGTGTGTGTGTGCACACTTTCGTACTTCAACAGTGCATAGTTCCAGAACTACACGTGTTGCAGGAATTTGTGAATCACCTCTTCTGGAACGGATTGGTCCCACTCGTACGCGGAAAGAAGCGGAGAGTAGTGAGTGCTCTCTGGAAAAACTGGCTACTGTCCGGCCGTCTACGACTCTTCCGTTTTCTATATTTCGGGTTCAATTCTGCTTAAACTATACATTTTAGAATAGGGCTCCCCCGGACTTTTATATAGGAAATTCCCTCCTTTACAAAAAAGGTTAAGTGAATTTTTGCTGTATCTTGCACTGTTTTTGATACGGAAGCGATAGAATGAAAAACAACCAATTTTCAGAATCTGGCGGCGGACGTCGAAATCTTTGGTTTTCATTCTATCGCTTCCGTATAGAAAATGGTGCAAGATACGGCAAAAAGTCACTAAACCTTTTTTGTAGAGGAGGAAATTTCCTACAAAAAGGTCAGCGAGAGCTCTATCCTATAATGCATAGTTTAGGCACAAGGGAGCCCGAAAGATAAAAAACGGAAGAATCGTGGACGGCCGGACAGTAGCCAATTCTTTCCAGAGAGTACTCAGTACTCTCTGCTTCTTTCCGTGTAGGTCGAGAAAGAGCTTTGATTTGGCCAAAAAAGTTAAAGGTGACACACAAAAACTATCAAGGTGAAATCTTCGAAGGCAACGCCTGCAGAAATTTATTAAAAATGGCAGATAAACTTTCAGATCCCGAAATTTATGGAAATGTAGGAAGTCTGAAACTAGTGCCTTTTATCGCGTCTTATAAAGCCATGGACAAAATTGTAAATTGCTGTTTTTCAACAAAAACCGTTGGTCCTGATTTAAGTAATAACTTATCAGAGTTACAAAAAGCTCTTACAAGTGTTCATGTCTCTGAAACTCTATACAGTTTTTAGACAATAATGGATTAGGACTATGGTCAGAGCGGGCAGGTGAATCCATTCACAGGGAGTTCATGAAATATTGGGGAAGGTACAAAATTAACTCGCTTCATGATCCATTATATGGGTGATTCTACTGAAAGGGATCACGATACATGTCGCCACGTCATATTATAGTTTAACATTCGAATTTTATAATAATACTTACATTTTTTCAATTTTGTGTCAATTATTTCATAAACTAGCATATATTAGCTATCATTTCACAGATTTAAAGATAGCATATTTTACATTTTTCATTTTGAAACCAGCATTTTAAAGTTGACCTCAATTTTTCACAAAAATGGTATTACAATGTATTAATAGTATTAAAAATTATCTAACAGTATAAATAAAGACTTTCATAGCATTAATTATATGTTTTAACTATAGAAATAATTTTGTACTCTGTCAAATTTTTATAACCTATTGTTTTATACTTTTTTTAACTACTAAAAGTTTACATTAAGCACATTAGTCTTGCTACTTAGAGATTATATATGTATTTTTGATGACTTTATATAAACAAATTCTTGGATTTTACTATATCCGTCTTTATCTTTAGAAAACAGTAATATTTGGTCATTTGCGAAAACCGTCGTTACCGAAGCCTTTTAATTTCCAAACATACTATTTTTCCTGACGTACGATTTACTTGAAATTTGCTGTACAATTGTTTTTTAGGTCGCTGATTACGAATTTGAAGACAAATTACAAAAATTCAAAATGGCGGATCCAGTATGGCGTAAATATTTTCCAAAAGTTGCTTTTCTTTTATTGAGTTATGTTACTCGAGGGTTTTGGGGGTCGCTGAATACGAATATGAATTTCGTTCTTAAAAATTAAAAATGGGGAATCCAATATGGCGGAAGTATTTTCCAAAAGTTGCTTGTTTTTACTTAAATTATGTTACTCGGGGGTTTTGGGGGTCGCTGAATACGAATATGAAATCCGTTCTTAAAAATTCAAAATGGAGAATCCAATATAGCGGAAGTATTTTCCAAAAGTGGCTTGTTTTGCATTCAGTCATATTAGTTAGGAGTTGTTGGGGTCGGTATGATATTCGTTTTCAAAAATTTTAAATGGCGGATCTAATGTGGAGGAAGGATGATCCAAAAGTTCCATGTTTTTACTTTAATCATGATACTCAGGGGTTTTTGGAGTCGCTGATTATGAATAGCCGTTTTCTGTAAAATTTACAGACTATTTTTTTCCTTTCAGTACAGTAAACAAAATACATTTCATAAGCTTATGCGATTTGAAAAGCGGCTAATATGTTCAAATTCATCTGACATACCGACCTTTTTTTGTTAACGACATAATTATTAGTACTTAGATTAAGAGAAAATTACACTTTTTTTATTATAGGAATAACAGTAATAGTTTGGTAAGTACAATAATTGCGTAAAATATTTTTCAAAGTGGGTATTGTCGTTTTTAGAAACGTTTTTCCATTACAATTTAGTAAATGGTGACAACAATTAAGACAGAGGAGGATGGAAGCACACAGAAAAAGAAGGGCGAAACATAAAAACGACTCCACAAAACATCAGTTATACAAAGAAAATGAACGTGAACGAAATGCATCGAGAATTGCTACTGGAAAAATTAAATTAATAGGGAATATGACGGACGCAGAAAAAGAGGTATGTCGGAAAAAAAATATGGAAGCTGCTCGTCGCTATCGAGCAAAGTGCAAACTAAAAAATAAAGAAAGGGTAGTTAAAAGTAGTGAAATTAGTAACAATTTGACAAATAATGAAATACAACCTAAAATTAAATCAACTAGAGGCAGAAAAAGAAATCGAAAAAGCCAAGATTCTAAATTGTACAGACAAAATGTTGCATTGAAAGAAAAGAACAAGATGTTAATCAAAAAGCGAAAAACAACTAGTAAACAATTAAAAAGAGCTAAAAATAAGAAATCTGATACTGTCGGGATAAAAGTGGCGAAAATAATAAAATAAAATGTGTAATTGGAGGCGATAAAGTTAATTTATTGGAAGGAATACCGTTGAAGCAAAGAATTAAAGCTGTTTACAAGGAAACACGAAGTATCGATGGCAAAAAAGAAATACGACGCATAGTTGGAAACAGTGTCAAGTTAATTGTGACGCATAAGGAAAAAGTCACATCTGTTATAAGAAAACAGAAACAAAAATATCTTCGAAATGTTGTACACAAATTTTATACAGAGAATAGTCAAATACGGCCGGGTAAGAAAGATTGTATAAAGAAAAACTAAATTAAAAAACAGTCCTCATTCTTAAATGCATCGTTAAAATCGCTTTATTAAAAGTTTTGTATCCCTGGTAAAAATTGAAACCAATTATTGTACAATTATTGGACATAAAACACGTATACAATAAAAGTGTCCATAAAATGCCCAAGTATTGGACAATTTTAAGCAAAACATATCTTAAACAAGAAAATCTTGCAAAATTATCTAATTATTGGACAAGAAATATGTGCAATAATTGTGCGATATTTTTATCCAATTATTATCCAAGAAAAGTGTTTTAAACATCAAATCTTAGATGAACCTAAACATTACTTAATATTTGAAGATGAACATTATATCACTCGCGTGTTTTTCGTTTTGAACAAAAATCGTACACGGAAAATAATAATCCAGTGAAAATTCCCGAACTCATTCCGATGTTGAGGATTTCAGTATGCTTGAAAGAAGATTAGGAACTGTCTCGTTAGAAATATTCTAGACCCTTTTTCATGAAGAAGTCAAATTAATTCATGAGGAGTTCCCGAACTGTGAAGTAATATGCTCGAATTATATCTAAGATCTTATAACTAAGATCATTTCTAAACAGTTCGGGAATATTTCCGAATTAGTTCAAGAAAAATTCGAAGCTAATATAATTAAATAATCCGACTAGTTTAAGGGAAAAAATTTGGTTTTCATATGTATGTCTTTTAACCGCCATTTCCTAATTCAAGAACAAACTTTTCTAACATTTTATACACAAGGCCCATGCATAGAAATACATCGCTAAACGAATTACAACGCAGACCTACACAATAATATTAAACTAGATAACAGTTAATATACGCACGCACGCAAACGGTATTAACGGAACGCTAACATATTTACTCATTAGTACACTGAGTCAGAAGTTGTATTTATACATAATCTATCAGTTTCGCGCGCTGGCGAGAAACGCGCCATCTGTGAATAGCTGTGTAAGTGAATGCCCGCGAATATTTGAATGTAGTTATTCACAAATAACGTTCTTTATACACGGAGAAAAATAACCAGCTGTATCAGCCGAAATATCAGCAGATTCTGCCGATTTCTTCCCTTAGGGAAAGCTTTTAGAATTTTGTTGAAAAAACAAAAACAATAATTTACACAACAGCGATTAATTTTTTTCGTACATATATAACTTGACTCACATGTGACAACATTCATCTCTCTGGAATACAATTACAAAGTTTACTTTTTCTGTTACGTTCTTGCCTGTGTCCTCGAAGTAAATAGACGTAGATAATAATTAACAATAATAATTATCAATCGCATTGAGCATAATAAAATAGTATATAAATACAAATCATCCTCAGCGAATACTTTCTACATTTCCTGAATTTTGCTCTTAGAAACAGTGAGTGCATAAGTGCTGCACACAATGCATAGAAATTAATTTTTATATAGAGGCGAAACTCAACGTCTGTGGCGAAGTGGCATTCTCATATGAGCATATACATGTGCATACATACATACGGAACGAGTGGAATTCGATTTCGATCGATTCGGTTCATATTCATATGTACAGTGAATAATGACAGGATGAGGTTATGTAATAAGGGAATGAACTGTGACATCTAATGCATGTATGGCATATGTGTCAAATGGAGCCGGCCTCGAGAACTGGCGAGAACGGCTATATGTATATCCACAATTAATATATAATCAATATAGGATAATCGATCAATTTTCGAATTTCGCACAGACCGCTACGCTCTCTGACGCTATCTTGCGCAATCTGGTTTTAGGTTAACCGTTATCGACCTTTCCGACCGTTACCGACTGAACACGATATCAAACACTCGTATCCCAAGTAGCATATTTGAGTATTCACCTGGGGGGTGAAACTGTTTCGTTCATAACGTTCTCGTTGTGACCCCCGGGATTTGCGATCACTAGATGGCGCTACTATACAGGTGCTTGGCAACTAACGCACAGATGTTTTCCTGATTACGGTCTCGAGATATGACGATTCGCAGTTTTCAATCGGATTGGCAAAGTACATATTTGCTCCAGGTCTTTAGGATGACCGATTACGGGGACTAGGTATCGCTCTCAGTAGTTTTTCCCCATTTAACTAAAATATGTGCACCAGATGTTTAAGTTCGCTGATTACGGGGTCTAGGTATCGCGCTGCATAGTTTTTCACGATTCTAGCTGAAATACATGCACCAGGTGTTCCGGGTCGCCGATCAAGGGGTCTAGATATCGAGCTCCATAGTGTTTCATGATTCTAGCTGAAATACGTGCACCAGGTATTCAAGGTCGGCGATTTCGGTGTCTAGGAATCGCGCTCCGTAGTTTTTCATCTTTTTAACTAAAAAATATGCACCAGGAGTTTGGGGTCGACGATCAAGTGGTCTAGGTATTGACTTCGAGTTAACCAACGATGACCTTGAGGTCAAAGTTGAAGGTCATTTCAAGGTCAAATCAATTTTGCTTATTTCTCTTCAAATTTGAACATATTTTGATTTGACCTTGAAATGACCTTCAAATTTTTTCAAATTTGACCCAAGGTCAAGGACAAGGTTACCGTTGTTCATTAGATAAAATTTATTTGACCTTGAAATGACCTACAACTTTGTTCAGTTATAAAAATGAAAATCTACGGAACGCGACACGTAGACCCCGTAATCGACGACCCTAAAAACCTGGTGCACGTATTTTAGTCGAAGAGTTGAAAAACTACGGTGCGCGATATCTAGACCCCGTAATCGGTGATCCTAAACACCTGGTGGACGTATTTTAGTTAAAGTGATGAAGAACCACGGCGTTCGATACCTAGACCACGTATCGGCGATTGTAAACATCTAGTGCACGTATATTAGTTAAAAGGGCGTTACGATTATCACGCCAAAGCTCGCCGAGCACATGACTGCAAGCGCCATCTGGATACATGAAGTTTTGAGATAAGTGGGAGGTCACGAAGAGAACCGACATACCATAGGGAATATAGCAGCAGTGTCACCCCCCTGGTATTCACTAAAGAAAAGTTATAGAAATGTTAACTTTTGTCAACATTTGTTAACATTTCAATAACTTTTTGTTAGCGGATGCTGAAATGTGCTACCTGGGATTGTATAGATTGCAATGCGCCAATTTACATGATTGTTATATGTACAGCTAATGTTACACATTATTTTCTGTAACATTTACAGAAACTATCTCTGCAATATTTACCGATTCGTAAGGCTACAATAGCGGAATCGGAACAGCTGCGGATACTTTCGGCAATTCCAGCCGAAAATTTTAGCTGATATGAATCAGCTAATCCTGCGGAGTCATTTTTCTCTGTGTATGTTTCATACAATCGGGTATGTAGGTTTAAGGGGATTCCGTACGGCTCAGTCAATAAGGTAGAAATTTTCACAAAGATACTTTAATACTAAAAATGATTTAATTGATTTTTCAAAATTCAGGCTCTGTATTAAAAACTGTAATGAATATATATGATGTCCCAAAAAATATGAAATCCGTTATTTAACAATCCACTGAGAATCGTGCTAAATGGATAGCCGTCAAAAATCATTTTTATAAATACAAAATTACTGTTATGACTAAAAACCGTATTTCACGAATAAGTGAAAATCGTAGAAATGTAGATACGACCATTTCTAAGACACACAGCAGTATAATAGCATTTTACACTAGTTCCACTAGTGCGGCCAGTGAAAATTGCTCTAAATAAAAATTGTCTCATCCCAGCTAACACACTGTCACATTCGTCAACGAAAAGTTAACGAAATATACAAACAGTATACAAAACATTTTGTATATTTCGTAACATTTTCGCACATGAACATGACCGTACGTCAGCTGGGATTGAACTGAAAGGTTTGATTATTATGTAGTTTGGAGATGTACTACTACTATTAATAAGTTTGGCGTTTTATTTTGATTTAAACATTTAAATAAATTTTTTGTAACGGCGTGCGTGAAGTTCGACTTCTCATCCATCGACACGGTGCGTGAAGCACCATATTTACACACGGAAAAATAATACCGTGCGTGAACCCACAGCAGCGTGCGTGAACCTTCTCCAGCGTGCGTGAACCCTCTCTAGCGTGCGTGAACCCTCCGCAGCGTGCGTGAAGCACATTGCTTCTCGCACGGTAATACACAAATGGAAATTACATTATACGTTAATGAAAGTAATAATTATTTTGAATACATTAAATATATGTTATTGATTAATTAAATAATAGTATAATTTGTACATAATTTATTCTCTCATCATTACCTATATGCCATTTACTTAAAGGCTTTGTTTAGTGTATGTTTAAAACAAAACGACTTGTGTATGTTTAAAACGTTTAGTGTATGTTTAAAACAAAACGTTTGCGCTCTCGAGCGTCTTCGGACGCACCCAAAAGCTCCGGGACGGAATCCCGACTTTTATCCGGCCCGAATACTCTCGACGTCCTGGGAAGGACGCAACCCTCGGCGAAGTCCCCGTCCACCGGCTAGCTCCCGCGCGGTGGCGAGAAAGAGACGGGCCGTTACAATATCCCCGGGAAGGTTGTCCCCGAAAGAAGTTAAACGCGGAGCTAATCACCTTAGACAAAACCACGTTTATTAACGGAAAGCAAAGTAACAAAAAAGATTAACAAAAGAGAACGTAAAGAACGTTGACAAAGGCTCGACTCGCGGTCACGACGCGCTATGCCTCGGCAAGTGCCACAATCGGCACCCGGGTTCGTTACCGGAGATTCGCGGTCTCCGTCGCACTCGCGCTCACGAGGTGGAGGTCGAGGGAGAGAGAGAGAAAGAGAGGTAGGCACCCCGCACCGCACTCGAGTGGTACTTACATCTCAACAGTGGTCGCTCGCAGGTCCTCCTCGTTCGGTTCGCCTCCTACACCGCTTGTCCTCCCGGGCCTCGATTCCGTCCCCACAACCGGAACAATTCGTCCGACCTGGACCTCTGCTACGGGACACTCCCACGACTTGCCGGACCCTGCCTTCCACTCGCGTTCTCCCGGGGCTTTTTGCACCACGCTTCCTTTTCGTTTTCCAAATCTCGCAGATCGCGTCAATTGTCAATTCCCCGTTCCGCGCGCGATGGCTTCTCTCGCGATTCTGCCTGGGAGCGACCACGCGACCGGCGCGGCGTGCTCCTACTTCCTCTCTCTCTCTTTCTTTCTCCCTCTCTTTCTTTCTCTCTCTCTCTCTCCTCCTGCAGCGTCGCTCACTGGCGCCTCGGCTCTCTGGCCCTGTAACTACAAAAACTATACAATTTTCTTACATTAGTAGTTCGCGCCCGGGAGGTCGGTACAACGGTGATCTACTCTTCCCACGGGGGACTTGAGATCACCGTTACAGTTTCTTCATAACCGTGGATACAGATAGATAGATATCAACGTTGTTTAAGGTTATTACTTTCCTATATTATATTAATTTTGTTGTAATCATAATGGATACGGATAGTGACACAAGTGACCCGGATGAATCAATACCACAAGTTGACCTACCGGAAATAACAGACGATATAATATGAAATACAGACCTATGATAATATTAATATTGGAACATATAAACGGTTAATAGCTTATTTGAAAAAAAAAAATGTTGGTCATCGTAGAAAAAAGTCGAAGATATTTACGGCAGATAATGTATCAAAATTTTGCAATGATGCGCCAGATAATGATTTTGTATTAATGATAGTAAGTATTGTCTTATTTAGATGCATATAAATAATACTGTAATTCATTGAATTTATGAAATTTTATTCTTTTGTACTATCAGGTTTTTCTCATTTTCAGTATAAATGGAGCGTTGAGGCGAGAAGAGTTGACAAACCTCACTATACAGGATATCGAAGATCATCATACGATGTTATTAGTAAAAATTGAAAAAACGAAAAACCACATTCCAAGATCATTTACGATCAGTTCCGAATTTTATAATATTTGCAAAAAGTACATGAATATACGCCCAGAAAATACGACAATAGACAGATTCTTTATAAAATATACAAATGGAAATTGCTCAAGACAACCAGTTGGTATAAATACGATTGGTGCAATTCCAAATAAAATAGCATCGTATTTGCAGTTACCAAATGCGGAATGCTATACTGGGCATGCCTTTCGAAGAACGTCGGCAACACTTCTCGTAGGCGCTGGGGCCGATATTACTACTTTAAAACGCCACGGGGGATGGCAATCAACCGCTGTAGCTGAAGGCTACGTAGAACATTCACTACAAAACAAAACAAAAATTGATCAACAAATAACAAGCTCAATCTCGATTATTCCATCTACTTCTTCCAACCCCAAAAGTGGCCATGAAGCTTCGAATCAGAAACTCTTATACAATGCTGGAGACGCACGTACTCTTCCGTCAGCATCGACTTCCACAGCAGTAGAAGATAATAGTGACGAACCAGTGAACTCATCAGATAACTTTGAACAAAACAAAAACATTTCATTTCAATTCACTAAGTGTACAGTTCACGTAAATATTAATCGGAGTAAGTAATAAGAAATTTCAAAGTTACGGAATTTAAATTATTAATAATATAAATTAAATATTAAATTCGTTACATTCAAGTTGGTAATCAAATCATAATTATACTCGGTTATAAGAAAGGGAATACACATTTATATTTTTTTCTTGTAAGTTAATAATAAATTTCGATTTTCTTAATAATAAAATCATTATTAAATTTATATATTTATTAATGCATATAATGCTAAGTTGAAATTAATTGATAATAAAATTAGTTTTCATCATAGTAGGCGTAAAGTACGTCTTTACGCCTCTTTTTGCGGGCGTAAAGTTGACTTTTACGCCTACTAGGCGTAAAGTGAACCCTAGGGCGTAAAGTTACTCCCGCCGGCGATTGGAACGATTCTCGGTCCGGCGAGGCCGGCCCTCGAGCCGTTGATCGCCGACGGTTGTAAGTTTTCTTGCCCTACGTTTCACTTAACGTCCAATAGACGTGAAAGTCAGTTTTACTCCTGCAAACCGATGCGCAAAGAGGTATGTCTTTCCGCCTACGTATGAGAAAAATAATGTTCGCACGTTGGGCGTAAGACTTCACACCCTCCGGCAATACTCTATACCCTCGATCCGGCTTCGCCGTCCCTCGGGCATGAGAATTGCCTGCGGGAGTAAAGTCGCACTATTAGTTCGGCATATTAATATATGTGTAAGTTCGAATATTCATTACGGTAAGTTACATTCAAGTTGGTAATACAATCGTTATTAAATTTGATTATAAGAAGTAGATTAAAAGATAATAAATCTATGCTTGGTTTATAATAAAATCATGAATTTAGAAACCTAGTATACACAGCATGTTGTTGTATATTATTCTGTACCTTTATACATTATTCTCAAAACAGATAAATCATTCCGATCAAACATTTATCTTTTCGGGGGGGCTCCGCCCCCTCCCCCCCCCCCCCCCGTCCATCCCCCTACCCACACATTTCTTATTTTACAACAAACTTATCTTTGAACGTTAGACACATAATTATAAAAACTAGTATTAGTGAACCGAACTTCCCGCACTCGTCACAAAAAATAGTATGCGATACTCTATAGAGTATTGCCGGAGGGTGTGAAGTCTTACGCCCCACGTGCGAACATTATTTTTCTCATACGTAGGCGGAAAGACATACCTCTTTGCGCATCGGTTTGCAGGAGTAAAACTGACTTTCACGTCTATTGGACGTTAAGTGAAACGTAGGGCAAGAAAATCCCTGGTAGAAATTCCGGCTGTCTTAAGGGGCATTTATTGTACAATATTCTTAGGCAATTTTTGGACATAAATGTAAGATTTTGTTGGCTATTTATTGGACAGCTTTATTAGACAATTTTTGCACAATTTTATTGCTTATATATTGTATGAATTGAAAAACAGACAAAAGAAAATAGAAATTTCAATACACATTTCGGGGATCTCGGACACCATTGTATTTATTTATCTCTACGTTTACATCATCACATATAGACATAGAAATTGTACAACAGAAGCTCCACGCCATATAAATACAAATATGTATACGCAGTAGCGAAACGTTCACTAACTGCTGTAGTCGAAGGTTGCTTATATACTCAATACATCGGACTCATGTGCTTTCGAGAAAGTTTTGTAGCCGCAAAACCCGCAAAACCAAACGGTGATGCACCTATAGTGTAGCGTTCGGTTGGTAACTTATCGCCTGAAATCAAACAATATCTTACCGACGAAAACGCAAATCGAATGATAACTAAAACTTGAATATGTTTTTGTCTTTTAATCTGACTAGATAATATAGAAGGACGAAGCGACCTTCAAGTTCGATTTTCGTATTCGGTTCATTGTTGTGTTCAGGCATATATTCGCCGTATTTCTGTGCAGAATATAAGCCGGTATTGTCAATAATTCATTATAGGTTATGTCGCTTTGTTTTCATAGAGGTTTGTAATTGAAACATTTTCGACATGCGATGAATAAAGCATAAAACTCGTCTGCTCTTGATTTTCATTCGAACGACTTTTAGATATATTCAAATATCTTCTTATTCAATTTTGGTCAATATCCGTGATTGCTGAACTTTAAAACAGAAATTAATAACGAATTGAAAATCATCGCCTCTAAGATAACGCAAAATATTAAGTTTCGCTGGACATTAAACGTACACGGAAAAAAATAATCCAGTGAAAATTCCCGAACTTGTTCGGATGTTAAGGATTTGATAAAAATTCGACGAAAATCTCACGATTATCGGTAAATATGTTCGAAATGTTTCTGAGTAATTCCCGAACTGATAATATATTTCACAGTTTGCGCAGGCGATGTATTCGCACATGGCGGCCAGGGATTGAAAACAAAACAATATATATATATATATATTCGATTATTATGTTTCGATATGTTTCTTCTAATACAGGTAAAGAATGGAGAATATGCCGGTAGGAAAGTTATTTTTTGAAAAATATTTTGACCTTTATCAAATTTTGTTTACCTTAATTTACATTAATAGGAATTTGATGACAGTCATAATACAGGCAAGCTTATAGAAAAGGCTATTGTAGTACATTGCGATAATGCTGAAGTGAATGAGATGAAAACAAAAGATAGTACATTACGATACGAGTGCGTGAAGCACGTGATTTTCGATTGAGTGTGAATGTTGTGCGTGTGCAGGTCATTTTCGATTGAGTGTGAATGTTGTCGCCCGACCGAAGCGAGGGTCGAGGGAAAATCACGTACTCTTATTTTGCCCTATTACGCCCTTTTTGGATAATTCCACCAAAAATTAGCGCGCGCGACACTTGTTTGTGTATGACGCACGAAAATATGAATTTGACCGTTCGTTCCTTAGTTACAAATCACATTTTAGAAGAAAAATGCATCGATGATCTTGTCGCGTCTATTACCTGTCAACCTAAATCTGAAAAATGTATGTTACGGAAGTGCACAAGATGCGAATTTAAAAAAATTAAAATCAATGACAATTTAGACAAAAATGGTACGTTATCTTACCAAAAATGGGTTACAAAGAAAGAGAATAGGATTTCTGGGAAAACGAAAAAACCTATTACTGTTCAAGTCACTTCAAAGCAATTAATTACTACATCTGTAAAAGATATTGAAGAAAATTTTGAAATTTAATTATTAATCCCTTTTATGGCACACGTGCAAAGAATCAGTAGACAGTTTAAAGCTACAAAAAATATTAAAGATACTCTATCGGATACCGATCACTTTGTGCTCATGGATTGGAGCGAAAATTACATCTGCAAATATACGGATGAACCACAATCCGTTCCTTTCGGTTCATCTAAAGAACAGGTTGCTTTACATACAGGTATGTTTTATACCAAGAACTTTTCGCAACGTTTATGCACACTGTCACAAAATTTTGGTCATGACAGTTCATCAATTTTATCGCATTTAAGAAAATTAGAAATTACCATATAGTTTTTCATCAAATGTCGACGTTTCAGACCCTAAGGAACCCAAATCAACAATAAAAAAAATTTGTGTCCGTGATCTTGTACGTACGTACGTCCGAACGTCCCGTTTTTTTTTCTCGCGATAACTCGCGAACGGATAAGTGTATTGATATACATTTTTTTTAAAATACGTGTCTTGGCATAACTTACATCTGATTAGATTTTGGGGCAGATTCACCGGTCCATTACTAAAAAAAATTAGCCCCAATTAAGTTTCTTCGTAGTTTTTTTGCATTTATTGAAAAATACAAATTTTATTAAAATACAAAAAAGATAGAGGATGAAATTCTTTACAAAAAAGGTTGTATGCATTTTCTTCCTAAAGTCAACGATAATGCCATAAAAACTGGTTTAAAATGTTTATGACTATTGTCTGAAAAAGTATTGAATTTGGTCATCTCGGCAAAAAAATTACCCTATTGTCTCTCATCAAATTTCGACGTTTCGACCCCCTACCCCCAGGGGTAGTCTTTGCCAGCCCCTCGGGCGCGGTGATCACCTGCGGGCGCATTAGTTCTTTTACGCCCTTGATACGAAAATAACTATTTCGATATATCTAAAAGATGTCTTATAGATATCTATAAGATATCCGTCAGAGATCTTTTCGACACTTTCAATATCTTTGACGAATTATATGTATATATATATATATACAGGGTGATCCAAAAGTCCCGGAACAGCAAAATATCTCAGCGGGAGTGCATTTTCGGGGAAAATGTTTTAGACAAAAGTTTAAGGATTTTTCCCTGGCTATTTAATGGCGATATTGAATTTGACCTTGAACATGACCTTGAAGGTTATTTCAAGGTCAAGTTAATTTTTTTAAATGGGAACCCCTATTTTTTTTCATGGATTCTGAAAGAGCGGGAAATTCTACGTCCGAGTATGATATGATCGATTTTTCCGGCAAGGTCATTTCAAGGTGAAACTTAAAACTCCCGTGACGGCGAAATATCTCAGAGGGTGTGCATTTCTTTGGAAATTGTTTCAGACAAAAGTTTAAGGATTTTTCCCGGGCTATTTAATGGTAGCACAGAATTTGACCTTGAACATGACCTTGAAGGTTATTTCAAGGTCAAGTTTGTTTTTTTTAATGGAAACTGCTATTTTTTTTCACGGATTCGGAGAGAGCACAAAATTTTACGTCCAAATATGCTATGGCCGTTTTTTTCGGCAATGTCATTTCAAGGCCAAACTTAAAACTCCCGGAACAGCGAATTAACTCAGCAAGAGGTCATTTTCGGGTAAAATGTTTCGGACAAAAGTTTCAGGATTTTTTCCGGGATATTTAATGCTAGCATAAAATTTGACCTTGAAAATTACCTTGAAGATTATTCTCAGGTCAAGATTATTTTTTTTTTAATTGGAACCCCGTTTCATTTTCTTAACGAAGTTATGAGGATCTTCCGGTATTGAGAGTGGTTAAATTCATTTTGTTCAGTCGATGCTATTACTGGACGATCTGCTCTAGGGAGATCCTTTACAGTGCCGTAAACTTCGAAACAATTTATTGTTCTGCCAATAGTCGATTTAGGAATCAGTTCCTGTCCCTCGCTTGTCCTCTAATTTTGTAAATAGAATAATAAACTGTTTAAAAAAAGTGTATATACATCTTACGCAACACTTGTGCAAAGTGAACTTGGGCGCGCGAACAACGACAGAGAGCACGAGTCACCAGCGAAGTAAATAAACAACATACATTCACATTGAATTTATACATACGTGTACAGTCTTATAAGGTTACATTTTGGTCTTAACTTTATCGTTTTGTGAGATACATGGATTTCCTATCTAAACGCCTTTCCTATCTAAACGTATTAAGCATCATTTCAGTAACAAAATACATACGTATATTTCGTACAAAGAGCAATGGCTGCGCTAAGTGAACGAGAAAGAATAACCATTCTCATGATGAGAGGCTGGGGTGATAACCAGCGATCTTTAGAGAATGTGCGAACCTTATTTAACGCATCATTTAGAGAGGGACGAGAACCGATTTCTAAATCTACTGTTAGCAGAACAATAAATCGTTTTGAAGTTCACGGTACTGTGAAGGATCTCCCAAGAGCAGGTCGTCCAGTAACAGCATCAACTGAAGAAAATGAGTTGAATGTCGCGCTGTCAATAACGGAAGATCCTCATACTTCCATCAGGAAAGTTAAACAGCAGCACGACTTATGTTACGGTACAGTACAACGGATCTTAACTAAAAACTTAAAATTTCACCCATACAAAGTTAGACTCGTACAACAATTGAATGAAGACGAACCTGATAGACGCCTACAGTTTGCGGAATTAATGATGAATCGAATAGATGCTGATGCCGGTTTCTTGAATCGCATCGTATTTTCTGATGAAGCTACATTCTTCTTAAATGGGGCAATCAATAGACATAACATGTCTTATTGGAGTGAAACCAATCCTAATTGGATGGTCGATAGTCGTTCTACTCAATATCCTGAAAAAGTAAACGTATGGGCAGGTATTATAAACAATGCGGTAGTTGGGCCCTTCTTCATCGAGGGTACCCTTACTGGTCAAAAATATCACGATATGTTGAGGGACGACATCATCCCTGCTATTCAGGTTATTGTAGGCGAGGATTTCGATCAGACTTGGTTTCAGCAAGATGGTGCAGCGCCCCATTATGCAACAGATGTTCGCAATTATTTGAGTGATGTATTCGCAGAACGGTGGATAGGTCGAAGGGGTGTAATAGAATGGCCACCAAGATCTCCGGATCTTACGCCCCTTGACTATTTTCTATGGGGTTATCTCAAAGATAGAGTGTATCGAACGAAACCGGTGAATATTGAGGAAGTAAAACAACGAATACGGGATGAGATCGCGGCTATAGAACCAGATATGATTAAAAAAGTCGTATCGACTTTTTATAATCGCTTGGGATATTGCCAAGAAGTTCATGGCAATCACTTTGAGCATAAGCTTTAGTAAGATACATAATTTCATCAAAATCTTAGTATACCCTTCTTGCCTTAACTGTCTGGGGACATCCACACACACACACACGCACACGCACACGAACACGCACACGCACACGCACACGCACAGGTGACGGCGAGGGGAACCACCTGAACAAAGCACCCCGAAGAGGTGTAAACCCGACCGTGCTACCTCCACGCGGTACATCTTGGGTAATGCTAAAGCCGGCGGTTGCATTGGAAACAATGTAAATTATAAACGTATCGGATGTAAAAAAAATGTATATTTTTATCCGGGAACAATGATAATGCATTGCCCTCTGGAAACTCTGGAAACATTACGAAAATGAAACGGGGTTCCAATTAAAAAAAAATAGTCTTGAGCTTAGAATAAGCCTCAAGGTAATTTTCAAGGTTAAATTCAATGGTGCCTGTTGCTGAGTTAATTCGCTGTTCCGGGAGTTTTAAGTTTGGCCTTGAAATGACATTGCCGAAAAAAACGGCCATAGCATATTTGGACGTAAAATTTTGTGCTCTCTCCGAATCCGTGAAAAAAAAATAGCAGTTTCCATTAAAAAAAAACAAACTTGACCTTGAAATAACCTTCAAAGTCATGTTCAAGGTCAAATTCTGTGCTACCATTAAATATCCCAGGAAAAATCCTTAAACTTTTGTCTGAAACAATTTCCAAAGAAATGCACACCCTCTGAGATATTTCGCCGTTACGGGAGTTTTAAGTTTCACCTTGAAATGACCTTGCCGGAAAAATCGATCATATCATACTCGGACGTAGAATTTCCCGCTCTTTCAGAATCCATGAAAAAAAATAGGGGTTCCCATTTAAAAAAATTAACTTGACCTTGAAATAACCTTCAAGGTCATGTTCAAGGTCAAATTCAATATCGCCAATAAATAGCCAGGGAAAAATCCTGAAACTTTTGTCTGAAACATTTTCCTCGAAAATGCACTCCCGCTGAGATATTTTGCTGTTCCGGGACTTTTGGATCACCCTGTATATATATATATATATATTGTTTTGTTTTCAATCCCTGGCGCCATGTGCGAATACATCGCCTGCGCAAACTGTGAAATATATTATCAGTTCGGGAATTACTCAGAAACATTTCGAACATATTTACCGATAATCGTGAGATTTTCGTCGAATTTTTATCAAATCCTTAACATCCGAACAAGTTCGGGAATTTTCACTGGATTATTTTTTTCCGTGTACGTATAATGTCCAGCGAAACTTAATATTTTGCGTTATCTTAGAGGCGATGTATTCAATTTGTTATTAATTTCTGTTTTAAAGTTCAGAAATCACGGATATTGACCAAAATTGAATAAGAAGATATTTGAATATATCTAAAAGTCGTTCGAATGAAAATCAAGAGCAGACGAGTTTTATGCTTTATTCATCGCATGTCGAAAATGCTTCAATTACAAACCTCTATGAAAACAAAGCGACATAACCTATAATGAATTATTGACAATACCGGCTTATATTCTGCACAGAAATACGGCGAATATATGCCTGAACACAACAATGAACCGAATACGAAAATCGAACTTGAAGGTCGCTTCGTCCTTCTATATTATCTAGTCAGATTAAAAGACAAAAACATATTCAAGTTTTAGTTATCATTCGATTTGCGTTTTCGTCGGTAAGATATTGTTTGATTTCAGGCGATAAGTTACCAACCGAACGCTATACTATAGGTGCATCACCGTTTGGTTTTGCGGGTTTTGCGGCTACAAAACTTTCTCGAAAGCACATGAGTCCGATGTATTGAGTATATAAGCAACCTTCGACTACAGCAGTTAGTGAACGTTTCGCTACTGCGTATACATATTTGTATTTATATGGCGTGGCGCTTCTGTTGTACAATTTCTATGTCTATATGTGATGATGTAAACGTAGAGATAAATAAATACAATGGTGTCCGAGATCCCCGAAATGTGTATTGAAATTTCTATTTTCTTTTGTCTGTTTTTCAATTCATACAATATATAAGCAATAAAATTGTGCAAAAATTGTCTAATAAAACTGTCCAATAAATAGCCAACAAAATCTTACATTTATGTCCAAAAATTGCCTAAGAATATTGTACAATAAATGCCCCTTAAGACAGCCGGAATTTCTACCAGGGATTTTCTTGCCCTACGTTTCACTTAACGTCCAATAGACGTGAAAGTCAGTTTTACTCCTGCAAACCGATGCGCAAAGAGGTATGTCTTTCCGCCTACGTATGAGAAAAATAATGTTCGCACGTGGGGCGTAAGACTTCACACCCTCCGGCAATACTCTATAGAGTATCGCATACTATTTTTTGTGACGAGTGCGGGAAGTTCGGTTCACTAATACTAGTTTTTATAATTATGTGTCTAACGTTCAAAGATAAGTTTGTTGTAAAATAAGAAATGTGTGGGTAGGGGGGATGGACGGGGGGGGGGGGAGGGGGCGGAGCCCCCCCGAAAAGATAAATGTTTGATCGGAATGATTTATCTGTTTTGAGAATAATGTATAAAGGTACAAAATAATATAAAACAACATGCTGTGTATACTAGGTTTCTAAATTCATGATTTTATTATAAACCAAGCATAGATTTATTATCTTTTAATCTACTTCTTATAATCAAATTTAATAACGATTGTATTACCAACTTGAATGTAACTTACCGTAATGTATCTTCGAACTTACACGACGTTTCGACCCCCTACCCCCAGGGGTCGTCTTTGCCAGCCCCTCGGGCGCGGTGATCACCTACGGGCGCATTAGTTCTTTTACGCCCTTGATACGAAAATAACTATTTCGATATATCTAAAAGATGTCTTATAGATATCTATAAGATATCCGTCAGAGATCTTTTCGACACTTTCAATATCTTTGACGAATTATATGTATATATATATATATATATATATATATATATATATATATATATTGTATATATAAGATAATAATAATACAGACAGTAATTAGTAAAACACAGTAAACATGTAATATGCATCGAATAATCTATTAGAATACAAGTGCTTGAAGTAAGTGTTTTGCAACTTTTATTTATTAATACTTCGGATGGCCTGTTGTCGGGGTCGAAGTTTTGAAAATGCTCATTTTCAATTTTCATACTATATAAGAAACACTATATTGTTGTAACATATCTATCGAAGACACTTGGACTTAAATATGATTGGACCCCCAAATATCAATATAATTTTATAATATAATTGAAAGCTATTAGTAAACAAACGAGTCTTAAGGAATAGCTGACTCTCCACTGGGTCGAAGTTTCTGAGCGAGCGAAGCGAGCAAGGCACCACGCGAACACTAGTTTTACTTGAATTCATAATTCATTTTCAATTGTGATTATTTCCCTTGAATTAATAATTTATTTTTATTGTGATTTATATTTATTAAATTGATAAGTCATTATTGATTGTGAATTATATTTTAAATATTCCATGTCACGCGTGATTTTTTTTTAATATTCAGGAGCCGTGCATGATTTATGTATTTCTAGTAAGATTTTGACCATTTCTGTTTTTACCAAAATTAGTAATTCAATTTTTTTAAAAATAAAGAAAATGTTTTACATGAAAACATTTTTTTTGCGTGCCATTTTTTTACCCGATAAAGACAATTAATTTTCGTTTACCGAATCTCGTACACGGAAAAAAAGTTAGTTGGAATAACTGTTGGTTGGATAAACCATTTAGTTGGTTGTACCAACTTTTATATCCCTGTAGGCGATGTTTTTTGTTTAAAACTTTAAAAGTTCTCGAAAATTCCACACATTTTTGCTCAAATATTTACCATAAATTTATGTCAATTGTAACCCTTTTCAGGATTGGAAAAAAGCAGAATACAAAAATTTATTATAAATACGCAACTGTAAATATGGTTCCCACCAGGGATGCCATTTATAACCGTTAAATTTTCCGGCTGGAAAAGGGTTATAAAAATGTATTGAAACAAAGAAGCTACGCATTTAATTTAACAATTTACTATACTTCTCACAAAAAAAGGGGCTGTACATAAAAGTGGGGGACCGCGGTGAACAGAGTTCGGAAACAAAAAGGGGTGGGTTCAAAACCACGCGAAGGGAAAATCTCTTGAGAATTGTCGTTCGAACGACTTGGGACGGCTGGCGAGTGCGTAGCCGTGGTGGGGAAACGGAAGCGAGCATCGGTTCCTTGCGTGTCGCGGTTGCGACGAACGTCGGGGCGAAGACGCCGCATGGAAAAATCCAGCGGGGGGAAAGGGCTTGTGCGTCCAGAACGTGCGATGGATGCATGCACGCCAGTGTTCTCAGATTTAGATGCAATCTCGCGCAAGCGCGGTACGCGCCGTCCGCGACTTCAAATGGCACGCCGGCGGATGAGTGCCAATGCAAAATAGTCGATTTTGACATAAAAATGCATTTAAATAAATAAAATAAGTAAAATACAGTAAATAAAGGAAATAAATAGTATAAAATAAAAAAATAAACAAACAAAAAAATAAAATGAACAAAATAAAAAAAAAACATAATCGGGTGAGGATGCGAAGATCCAACTTCTACATCACAGTTGCCTCCAAGGGTCAAAAGGTACGATAAAAATGTAGCGAAAAACGGACTTCACAGTTCAATTTGTAGTCATTAATAGGTCAAAAAACTGTAAAATTTAAAATCGTAGCTGATCCCCTTTTCCAAATATCGCAAAAATACGTTTTAAAATAATATTACGCGTTGTTATAAAATAACAGCATATGTGCGAGCGCGAGCGCGCGCGTGTGTGTGTGTGTGTGTGTGTGTGTGTGCGCGTGTGTGTATGTATGTATGTATGTGTGCGTCTGCGAGCGCCCTCATATATGCACATGTAGATTAATACATGCGGACATCCAGTTGTACGATATATTGCTAAATAGTTCAAACCTTGCCGGTAGGTGGTAATATGGGTCTTCTGCATGCAAAAGAATTAACCCCACAAATGAAGTGTAATGTCATTTCGGATATAAGTAGCCAGCATTAACATAGCATTCCGATAAATCATTTTTTGTCGCTTCTGGTTTTCACCTTCCTGACAACTAAATGTGATAGATTTCAAAAAAATTGTATCGTTATTTGCGAGTCTGATTAACACGTATTGATTTCGGCTTTGTATTTTATCGAATTTCTGTTTACGATGCCTGTTGATAAATGTTCTCACGAAGAGAATAGGAAGAACGTGTGTGCCCCTTGTGGGAAAAAAATTGTCTTTGGGAACAAGAAACCGGAGTCATTTCTCATTAATGTAAGAGTAGAAAATCTCATCATTCGTTTTATAAATTCGCAGTTCAAACGTTCCGAAGAAAAATTCCCATCGGCCATTTGTGGAACATGTTACGTAACCCTCATTGAACATGAAAAAGGTAACACCAGAAGACCCCTGCAAACAATGCCAAATTACAAAGATATACAATTGCCAAAACAAACTCGATATACTACAGATACGTGTAATTGTTTCATTTGTCTGAGAGGTCGATTTAAAGGTCATTCGAAAATTGAGAACGGTAAAGGTAATGTACGCGCCTTGTCTGATCACATTGACTCTACCAATTGACTTTATGGGTCTTCAGGTTCAGAAACTAAACAGCGTAGATTAGATATAGCAGCCCATCCCGATAAGTCATCTAGTACGGTGCAAATATGCTCTCATTGTTTCCAAGAAACAGGAAAAGGTATAAGACATGCCTGTAAATCTATTCCTGAAAATGTTGTGAAAATTGTGGAGAAACTTTCTTCAAAACAACAAGACCAAGTTGTATCATCACTATTATTAAAAAGGAGACGTGATCCACAGACAGATGTTAGTACTAAAACCTCCTCCAGTAATAATGTTGAGATAGCATTAAGTACGAAAGGTTCGAAAACCAAAATAATTCTAAATCCAACATTAAAAAGTAAAGAACCGGTCTTCACAACACAGTCCTTGGATAATTTTCAAAAGAATGCAGGTGCATCGGGCAACGATATGAAAAAACTGACAAACTTTTTAAGATGCAATGTTGGAAAGAAATCGGTACCATCTTATTACTCTCAACATATATCCCAAAAATTCAAAGCACTAGACAGCGTCTATAGTGATGGAATTTTTGAATTCGAATGTGAAAATTCGACGACTATGCAAAAAAGACCAGTTGTTTGGGCAGAAGCAGATGTTTTATTAGAAGCCGTAATTGATAAACGAAATATAATCGGCAGTTATAAAGTAAAAGTCATGGCTGATGGTGGTCAAGGATTCTTTAAAATTTCAATGACAATACTGCCAGAAAATTATTCTGAATTAAATACGGATAGTCAGAGTGAATTCAATGAAGATGACTTTCCGAAGAAAAAACGACGACTGTATTCTGAAGGAGGCATTGTTGGCACTGAAAGTAAATTAACCAGTGTCCACAAACTGATACTTTTGTGTGCTGTGCCTTGCGTAAAAGAAACATACGAAAATACGAAATTGTTAATTGATTTAATTAAATTGAATAATATTCCATTTAAATTCATTGCAGATTTCAAACTTTTGTTACTAATCAACGGTCAGCAAACTGCAACCTCTATGTACCCGTGCCCGTACTGTTTCGTAAAAATAAGAGATTTAAAAAATCGTATCGATTTGAATTGCGATAAAATATGTGATGCCTCAATAAATAAAGACTCGAACACAGAAAATAATAGTGAACAGCATGCGGGATTAAAAACGTACGGAGATTTAAAAAAAGACTACGAGTATTTTTGTTCTATAGGTGAAAATAAAAGAAAACATTCCCAAAAATGTCGTAGTACTATTCATCTTCCTCTTCTTGTAGAGAATGACGACACTTACGTTCTTCAGAAATGCGTCATTCCGGAATTGCATATTTTACAAGGGTTTGTAAACCATATATTCTGGGATGGTCTAGTTCCCCTTGTTGGCCGGGAAAAGACACTGATATGGCCAAAAAAAATTAAAGGTTATTCCAAAAAATTACCATGGAGAAATTTTCGAGGGGAATGCATGCAGGAAACTCTTATAAGAGGCTGACAAACTATTAGACCCTGCAATTTATAGTAACGTGGGAAATTTATGCTTAGTGCCGTATATATCTACACTTAAAGCAATGGATAAGGTTGTCACTTGCTGTTTTAGTACAAAAACTGTTGGTCCCGAATTAGACAACCTACTTGACGTACTTAAAACCCGGTTTGAATTTCGCGGCGACTCAAAATCTTCTTATAGTATGCTAACTTCTGTGGAATCCGACTAGATTTCCGAGTTTTGAACCCTAATAACTTTGTAAAATAAGATTTTATGTAACTAGTACATTTTTCGCAATTTCTCAGTCCTAATTACATACAAATTTTTAAATATTATATAATTTTATATTTTTATATCGTTACACTGTTTTGAAAAAAAAAGATATTATATTTTTTCAAAAATCCCTTGTTTTAATAAAAAAATATGCTATAGTTCTATAGTCCAGTCTTTTTAGCGATTGGATATTTTACTTTACCACTACATACTTTTGAAAACCGCCTTTAAATTATCTGTACTCTGCGGTTCACATTCCGCGACAGTTGACCGACAGTAGTCGCTATGTTGACGACCGCGTGACAAATGTGACAATTTTAAGGTTAAGAGAATCTTTGCAAAATATGAATAGAATTTTAAAAAATAGTGATTGTGAATATATGTATAATAGTGATTTTGTCATGTGTTACTTTGACGTCAGTATTATGAAAAATTCGGATTCTTTCTTTAGAAAGTAGGTTGAAAAGTGCCGAGACTCTCGGATTTCGTGTGCGTGTGTCTGTGTGTGTGTGTGAATCTCGGTATCGTTGAGACTTTGACGAAGTGGTATCGATCTCGGTCTCGTCTCGGTATCGATCGAAACACTAACTGAAAGTCGTTCCCGCATGGAAAAATACACATCCAAAGATATATCCTGAGATATATCCTGGAAATATGCGATATATATCTGGCATATAAATAGATAGGGTTGGTATATATGCAAGATATATCCAACTTATATGGCGGATAGTATACTTTTTGCCGAATTTATATATCTCAGGATATATCCAATCGTACATATGTAATATATCCGAGATAAATCCCATTTATAACTCACAAACAAATTTTTCGCAGATGTAAGATATATCCAGTTAATATCCAATATATATAAAAAAAAATACATTTTCCGTATATGTGAGATATATCCCACTTATATCCCATATAGAAGAAATAAACAGTTTTCCAGCAGATGTTTGAGAATATTGTCCAAATGCACTCATGTGTCTTGTATATAATAGTAGTAGCATTTTATTGAATCTATTTTTCTTGTGTCTATCTTAGGTATATTGTCCCTATGTGCAGACAACTTTTCTGAATTTTTCCTGGGCGACTTTTCTGCATTCGTAAAATATATCTGACGATGAAGCAATACCTACCTTCACACATACCATTTTCCTTTTTACGATAAAGGAAGACTTATACAGAATTCCGTAGTCACTAACCATTAGCCGTATCCTTTTATGCAAAGATTAGAATTGCACAGATCTTAAGAAACGACTATAAATTCAAGTCCGAGGAGTTGATTCTTCGACTGCCAACCCATCCGTAACCTTTACACACTCGTTTTCAGTTTACACACCGAAAACCGTTGCGTAAATAATATTTCGATATTTGTGCTTTACACACACGCACTTATATCGAAAACTACTATTTTATAAGATTCATCGGCCAAATTCCATTCTGGTAATGGAACATTTTGTTTATAGAAATTTTCAAAAGTAAACTGTGAGAATAATCGCTACAAAGTCTCACGAACGTATAATAAACAATGTATCTGTATACAAGTGACGTACATTCTTCAGGGTTTGTCAGACTTAGAGGTAATATAAAAATGCAATTGCGTTTTCAATGTTTATTATAAACAAATAATTCTTACAAATAATTCATACAAACTTAATCTAAAGAATATCACAATCTTTGTGGAATGCTGTCCCATTATTAAAAAAACGATGAAAATTTTTGTAATGTGATATTTTTTGACAAATAAATTTGAAGCGACTCAGTACGATGATATAACATATGTTTTTAAATTAGTTTGAAAAATGGGAATTAGAACTGAAGTTCTTCCGCTCCGTGGAAACTGCGTAAATATAGGGAACTTCGCTCTTGGGTTTGTGAATATTGGGGAAGGCAACTTTCCTCATCCTCAAAAATTGTAGACGGTGTTCTTTCCTTTTGTTCCTTGTCCTTTCCTGTGGGGGCTAACATGGCCCGAATAATCGCTGATTCTATCTCGGAGTGTAGCTTCGTTGAAGTTCGTTACATCCGCGATGGAAGTGTCCAAAAAAAAAGGAAAACTCATTAAACGTTTTAACATGTATCATGCAAATGTACCTACTCAAGAATTCGACAAGCACTGTCGTGCAGTTGTGTAATTGTCTGGAAGCTCTTGCGGGGTAAGTGGTACATCAAGAGGTATTGGAGAAAATGGGTCCGTTGAAGGTGAGGGAGGGCGAGGATCGACGGGTCGAATGACCCTGAACTGGTCAAAAGACCTGGGAGGGTGCAAGGAATGGATAAAGGGTTTAGGACGAGGTAGTGATTCGGGGGCTCGATTGGTTCGAAGTTCGCGGAGAGGGTTGAGGGCGGCTTCCCTGGCGGCTCGCTCGCGTTCTCGTTTCTGCCTTCGAAAGAAGCTGCGTGGCTTCGGCACTGGAAAAGAGGAGAAAGGAAAGGGGTATGAAAATATTGCTGGAAAATATTAAGAAAAAAAATAGTGAGATATTGTGTGCGTGCGTGCGTGCGTGCGTGTGTGTGTGAGAAGGAAATTGGAGAGGTAGAAAAAAATAAAGGGCGTTTATGAGGAGGCAGGTTATGAAGGGATACACAAATTCATTAAAGGCAAGGGGGTAGGTTTTATAATAGGAAATGGAAATTAAGAGAAATTATAATGAACTCACTTTTCCGGATGATATCCAAATAAAAATTGAAGTTGTGGCACCTTCAGATCGGTGATCGGTGTCTCCGAAGATCTGTTGTCCAAACGAAATTGCAGTAGTGGAACGGATGTGTGGCACCAAGAAAAGATAGCCGATGTTCCTCTGGATCCACTGACACTTTTAATAATTCACCATGTGAACCGGTACCCGAACTTCTCGAAAAATTTAACTTGGAGATTTTTCGATTATAGCACGAACTCGAATCCGGTTGACCGATTGTGGGTGTCTCGTTGACTGGTTCTCTGATTGCCAATTGATGATTACTACCCCCTCTTGGTCTAGTGGGTAATATTATATCCTCTCCCCTCTTTCATAGCTATTTTTATAAGGACTGGTGTAGGAATCAATATCGAAAGGGATGGAGGAGGAGAATGGGATCATTGTTCGTAATTTCGGTAACATTTCGTTATGTTGAATTCTAATTTCCTAGAAAAGGGGACACTTACATAGCGAACGAGTAAGCTCACGCATGACATATCTCGAACGATTGGAAACGTCGGCAGTCTAATCTCCTACAATATTGAATATTGTGTTTGTTAAACGATGTACCTTCTCGACGGTTGTTATCGCCGGTATTCGTTTCAGTTTAGATGTTGGTCATTCCTCCGTCTCCTAGGCTGCCCTAGGGCGAGAGATAGAGATAAGAATTGCACCTAGAAATTCGAAACCGTTCTTTTCGCTGAGGGAAAATCGAGAGATATTGTTTGTTTAACGCTTATGCGTGAAATGGCGCATGGAGTATTTTTTTGGGCGAACGCTAACATGCATTATATTGCCGTCAAGCGAAGGAATTAGGTACATGCATTGCTTTTATCTCGAAACGTTTGGAATGAGGGGTCAAATGAGTATTATTACTGTACGACTTAATTCTATATTTGATTACAAGAAATGATGTCATAGAGCCGCGGCCGGGCGTCCTTTACTCCGGTAGCTTATTACTAATGTTTATTGAATCACAGGGGGTCGGGGGGGGGGGGGGGGGGGTCACTCTCTTTCTGTTCTAGCTTGCTAGGGCAAACTCGAGATAAAAATGTACTTGGAAATGCCAATCGTTACGAAGACGTAACATATGAAAAAACCTTTTTCGCCCCATGTTTTTTTCAATTGATCATCATTTTGTCCATAAATTATAAATAAAGTTTCTGTGATGTATTGAACTTCCGGCCGACTGGCCCAAGGTGTTAGAATAAAATGTGGAACTTTAAAATCGCTTTTTAACAAAGATGGGCAACGTATAATTAAAATAAATATTTTCACGAGAAAGCCCGTGAAACAATCTATAAAATCTATGTTTACAAATTTCTTTTTTATTACCCGTATTAATAGTAATATAACAACAAAGACAATACTGAAAATTCGCATTAATAAAAGAATTCTCTAGAAATTTGTAATGAAGGGATAAACATTTTTTGCATGGGCTAAAATTGAACACTTGCATATCCGTATGACAATATGGAATGATTACAAAAATTTTAAAAAATGTCTAAATAACTGGTTCTTTACATAGAATTCCCCAAATTTGGCATTTTCTTCTAACGCGTTTTATTCATCATCGTTAACGTCGTCGTCGTCGTCGTGGACGTCGTCGTGGTCGTGGACGTCGTCGTCGTCGTCGTGGTCGTCGTGGTCGTGGTCGTGGTCGTCGTCGTGGTCGTTGTCGTGGTCGTCGTTGTCGTCGTCGTCGTCGTCGTCGTGGTCGTCGTCGTGGTCGTCGTCGTCGTCGTCGACACTGAGAACGGCGATGACGAGTACCACGACGAAACCGAGAACGAGGATGACAAGGACGAAGACGACGACGAGAAAGATAACATTATTTTCAATGGGGAGCCACAGGAATTTCCAAGAGAACCACGAGCTGAAAAGGTTGGGAACCCCTGTTCTAACTTGTCACCATCCTCGTACTCGGCGTATAATTTTCGTGTCTTTATAATGCAACGTCTGGCAGTATAACAAAATTATTTATTTTGTAACTAACGAAGAAATGTCTACATAATGTGTACGACAAATTATGTTGTTAGTATATTAGTTTTAGATACAAGTGCGTGTGCGTAAAGTACTTTACAAGTATCGAAATATTACTTACGCAACGGTTTTCGGTGCGTAAAGTAAAAACGAGTGCGTAAAGTTCACTTTACTAAATACTAACTCACCGAAATAATAATAAACAGAATGAATGTCCATGTTACTTAAAAGAAAACAATGCTAGTATTATACTTATCGAATAAAGATATATGAAGCATATAAATTTCTTATATCTAGAGCTATTGCAGATATAGATGTTGGATATATATTGAATATTGCCGAAGACACATACGGGTGCATATTTATGTGACATACATAATAAGATATATGTTGTAAATATCCGAAGATATAATCTGGATATAAAAGGGATATAACCTGAAACATATTCGGGCCGATCATAGTGGATATATCTCGCATATAAAGCGTATAGTATACTTTTTGCCGAAATATATCCTGCCTATCTTATATATATGCGGGATATATCCCTGGATATATATTTTTGCCGTGCGGGTTATAATAACTAACCCACAAAAAACACTTCTTGTAAAAAAACTCGCCAAGTTCTTATTAGTAAAACATAATTACCACAAAATTGCTATAAGAATTAAATTATGTACAATTATAAGACTATATTCTTATTCTACAAAAAGCAGTGAAATCATGTAATTAGACCAAGTTCTTTCGAATGAATAAAACTATTGATTAATGCAATATACAATAATTTGGAAAGAAAATTTTGCATACATTTAGAACACCACAAAATTTGCAAGAAACTTCTTTGAAATCAAAGTAATTCTTATCATTTGTTTAATGAAATTACCATTTAATATAAAAATGTTATTAATGAATTTAATGAACTTAAAAAATCGATGCAATATCATCAATAATATACACATTGGCTCTTATTCCAAGCATTCCACAACTGGCTTGTCAAAAACTTGGCTGCCCTTTTAGTCAAGTTTTACTAATAAGAACTTGGCGAGTTTTTTTACAAGAAGTGTTTTTTGTGGGATTTCACTCATTTTTGCTAATATACAATAGTTGATAAAAAATGCCATGTGTAAAATCATATTTTTGAAAATGTAAACATCATGTAAATTAAGAACGTATAAATCCTTAGAATTTCTTGGACATGTTTTGTTTGTTATAATGTTGCCGTTTACATGAATCCTAGACTTTCCATTGCGTAACATACTCGTGTAGTACCCTTGTTTACAGGTATCTCGAATACATATATACAAATCCGAGTAGATTATTTGACCTTGAAATTACCTCCAAGTGCGAACAAAGTATTATAACTAATAGATAAAAAAACTATGGAGCGGAAGACCTGGACCTCGACAGTTTTCGCGACTACCCCTTTAAGACCCGGCACAAATATTTTATTTGATAAAATGAAAAATTACAGTTTTGGATACAGTTTTAAATTAAATAAAAAGAGCTGGTTAAGAAAAAATAAGGAGACGTTTCATGAATCATAAATGAAGACTATTTAGATAAGAGCATATATTCATTTTATACATTTCAAATTAGTGTACAAATTTGAAATAAAATAACATACAAATTTATTTATTTATTTATTATGACAACATACATTGTAAGCATTCAACTGGCCCACAATTTCGGAAACACCTTCATAGAAATAAAAAGTCCAACATTGCTGCCTATGAGATCAGACACTCAAAGAGGCAGATATATAAAGATCTGCTTGAAGCACAATAGCTTGAAAATGAAAAATTTTGGCAGCTTCTGTAATTCTACGAAAATGTAAGCAATGTTTTCTCCCCCCCCCCCCCCCACCCCCCCCCCCCCCCACCCCCCCCCCCCCCCACCCCCCCCCCCCCCCACCCCCCCCCCCCCCCACCCCCCCCCCCCCCCACCCCCCCCCCCCCCCACCCCCCCCCCCCCCCACCCCCCCCCCCCCCCACCCCCCCCCCCCCCCACCCCCCCCCCCCCCCACCCCCCCCCCCCCCCACCCCCCCCCCCCCCCACCCCCCCCCCCCCCCACCCCCCCCCCCCCCCACCCCCCCCCCCCCCCACCCCCCCCCCCCCCCACCCCCCCCCCCCCCCACCCCCCCCCCCCCCCACCCCCCCCCCCCCCCACCCCCCCCCCCCCCCACCCCCCCCCCCCCCCACCCCCCCCCCCCCCCACCCCCCCCCCCCCCCACCCCCCCCCCCCCCCACCCCCCCCCCCCCCCACCCCCCCCCCCCCCCACCCCCCCCCCCCCCCACCCCCCCCCCCCCCCACCCCCCCCCCCCCCCACCCCCCCCCCCCCCCACCCCCACGCGGCGGAACGAACGGCGCGAAACCTCGGTCTGGTTTTCAACGTGGGGCGTAGTGGTGCACAGGAGGCTGAATCAATCATCAACCTGTGCCCTGTGCGTCTCAGGGCTAACATACGGAAGGAACAACTCCGTATGTTGGAGGGAAGGCATATCGACAAGCCGTTGCATGGACAATTCTTTCGAAATGTCCAACAACTTGGCTTGTCGGCTGAGATGACCTTCTCCTTCTTAAGATCAGCCGGCTTGAAATCCGAGACCGAGGGTTTTATCTTCGCATGCCAGGATGGGGTCATCAATACCTTAGCGTATCGCCAGAACATCTTACACCAGGCGGTACAGAGTACGCTTTGTAGACTGTGTAGATGTCATGCTGAGACACTAATGCATCTTTTGGCAGCATGCCCCATATATGCAGTTTCAGCATACATCGAACGTCACAATGCGGCTCTTCGAGTGCTGTATTACCACCTTCGCAGCACTTATAGTATTGCTGCAACCCCAGTTTTGCCGTACGTCCCCACTGATATTGAATCCGTAGTCGGGAATGAGTCGTGCCGAATATACTGGAATTACTCATTCCCGACGAGCAGGCAAATATCAGCCAATAAGCCTGACATCGTTCTTGTTGACTTCGATGACAAATCCATCTTCGTCATCGAGTTTTCTGCATCAGCAGAAACAAATATAGTCAGCAAAGAGGACGAAAAACGGATGAAATATCAGGAACTCCTGGTCGAGATTCGCAAGCTGTATCGAGGATTCAAAATCAAGCTCGTCGTGCTGATAATTGGAGTGCTGGGAGGAATGAGACCAACTTTCCTCGAAAACATCAAAAGCATTCGGGACTGCCCAGAACATGAAAATTCCATCGCAGGCCGAATGCAGAAAGCAGTGCTGCTGGGATCTCTTCGTCTACTCAGGTCACACGCGATCCTGTAACCACTTACCCTTTGATAGAGGGAGTGGTTAGAGTTGCAAAAGAAATGGCCCGGTGCAGTCTGCAGCGGAGGAGATGGATATCGGAACCACTTTTCTGTTGCAGACTGCACACGTGGATTATGGAGGGCCAAGCGAGTTTAGGGTTTTAGTCGGTAAACCTTGCCGTTAACATCAAAGGTGAGGAAGTCCGACACACGAGGGGTTACACAACATCTTCAACGCCCTATGGTGCCTAACGCATTTCCCCCCTTCGTTAAAAAAAAAAAATATATTAAAATACAAAATACAAAATAATTACACTAAAGTCCGACTTAATGGGTAGTTTTTTAGTTTATTTTAAACAAATGCACATTTTCACATACACGGATTTCGACTGGAAGTTCATTTCATAACCAGGTGGCGATTCCATGTTAGGTCTGATGTTATTATAACACCAAGATCTTTTACTTCATGTGGATAAGATATTATATTCGAGCCAACAATAATTTGTGGAATGGTGAGATTTTTCATAACCGTTAAATTCTGAGATGAACCTAGGATGATGGCCTGAGTTTTACGCGTATTTAAAGTGAGCCCATAATCATGGGACCACCTCACAAGCTCAGCAATGTCACTGTTAATATTGCGTAACGTTTGATTTAGATACATATCGGGGTCGAGAGATAAAATTGCGTATCATCAGCAAAGATGATGGTAGTGTGTCTGCAGTATTTAAGTCTCGAGAATAAGGTATTGATAACAATAAGGAATAATGTGGGGCCTAAGCTCGAAGCTTGTGGAACGCCGGAAGTAGTATACTCAGGATTAGATATTAAACCATCCAGGCGAATTATTGTGTGAGAGCGATTTGTGAGATAAGAATGCAGCCATCTCAATGTTGATTCCTCAAAGCCTATGTCTCGAAGGCAGGTTAGAATCACGACATGGTTTAAGGAGTCAAAGGCTTTTGAGAAATCGAACAGTGCCAAGATAGTAACTGCCCCATGATCTATACCCAAACGTACATCATCAATAAGGTGTAGTAGGGCAGTTTGGGTGCTGCGAAATTTGCGGAATCCACATTGTTTGGGATGCAGTATACAATTTATCTCTAAATATTTTGTGATCTGCTGGGTGACAAGGGAATCAATGACCTTAGAGAGGTGGGGAGGATTTGTGATTGGACGGGTGTCAGAAGGACTTAAGGGGTTAGCGATTTTCTTAAGTGGTATGATGTAAGATGATTCCCAAATGGGAGGGAAATAGCCAGAGATGAGTGAAAGATTGAAAATGGATGTTAAATATGGTGCAATGGTTATAAACATGAATTTTAGGTACTCTAAAGGAAGATGATCGGGACTAAGCTCAAGTGATTTTTGTGCAACTAGATTAAGACTAAGTAGGACATCATGATGATTAATAGCAGTAAAGGTGAATGTTGTATGGAAATTAGGTAATGGACGCATGATAATGTTGTTGAGTGTCGCTAAGTCACAAGACGGGTGAGATGACGATATTTGTGCGAAATGACGATTTAATGCAATGGGTGAAAAATAAGGAAGTGATGGCTGATTAGCAAGTCTTAATTTACGTAGGCAAGACCAGAGTTTGTTCGTGCTTGTTTGTTGGAGCGCAAGTTCGGCTAAGTGACGATTTTCAGCCGCTTTTAAGATATTTTTAATCTCGCGACGCATATTCTTTTATTCCTGGAAAAGACGCAGGTTTCGAATTCTTTTCGCACGCAGGTACAATTTGTCGCGTTCCTTAATTCTACTTCGTATACAAGGTGTGATCCACGGAATAGCGCGGTGCAAAATACGTTTTGTAATAATGGCGCATGTAAATCTAAAACTTCGGTAATGGATTCGTAAAAATTCTTTACGCAGTTTATTACACCGTGTTGTTGCGAATTTGTTTGAAGTTGTGTGTGATCGGGAGCCAAAAGATGAGGAAACTTAAGTTGAAGTAATGCTGAAAGGTCTTTATTTAAAGCGGAATAGTCGCATTTGGCGAAGCTACGATAGGTGATAATTTGTGGAATGGAATTGAGGTTAGTGAATTCGTATTGTATCGTAATAAGACAGTGACCAGCCGCAAAAGGAGCAGAAGACGTAGAAAAACTTTTAATCTTATCTGAAGAATCGACTAGCATAACATCAAGCTCAGAAGAAGAAAAACAAGAATAGCGGGTGGTTCTAAAGGGTACAGAGAATAAAATTTTGGAGATATGCAGAATCAAATCTATTCTCTAACAAATTACAGTTTAAGTCGCCTGTTAAAATTATGTTCTTATATTTAGAAATATATGCGTTAAACTTAACTGTAAATTCCGCGAGAAGTTGCCCATGAAGGCGTCGGTATGTAACTGTAAATAATAAATTTCTTGAAGACGATTTGACACCCGAAAAAAGATATTCTGGGGTGTCAATGCTTTCACTTACTGAGCACTCGAAAATAGTGTAAGATAAAGATTTGTGGAGGTAACATGCGACACCTCCACCTAAAATAAAGCGTGTTTGCCCATCGCTATGCAGTGCCCGATCATTACGAACGAAATTATAGTTTTTAACAGAAACACACGATGAATCAACAAGCGGTGTCATCCATGTTTCGGTGACTGTCAGGATGCGTGTTGTGCAATCTACTAACTCATTTTCCACATCTTGCAGATGGGCACGCAGTGAATTTATATTTATACACGAGATTTTTAAAGACGACAATGAATCGGACGAAGACACGTTACTTGATACACATCGATTAACAAGATTCTGCTGTGGTTGTCAGACAATGTTATTGAGATCTTCTTCTGTAGCAATTAACAACTCGGGGGAGTCGCCATCTTTTCTTACAAAAACATTGCCATTTCTCGCCCAAACGCGCTTATAACCTGCGTTATTAGCCACAAGTTTGGCTTTTTTAAGCAAATTGTCCCCCCCCCCCCCCCCGGTGCAGCCACCTTGACGTGGTGGGGGGGGGGGGCTTAAGAGTCTTGATGATCCTCTTGGCAACAGCGGCGGGGCGAGCTTGAAAGGGCTACGGCTGTAACTCGCCCCGGCAGATATAACCATGCCGGGATGGCAGAAGGTGATGAGAACAGACTAAGGCTGTACACACCCGAATGCAATAGTGTTTTGGGCCGTGCTAAGGGCATGCATGATACTTGGGCAGTAGTATCGAAAACGGAAACCCCTCAGAGGGGCCCGGGGGAGTACTCTGAGTAAGCAATTCCCTAGGCTGGGCAAGAGGCTCTGCACAGCCGGTCGGACGTTCCTCAATACTCGTGGGACTACTATGAATAACACAAACACAAAAACCAAAAACTTGCCGCAAAACAAACGCACAGAGAGCAGAAGCTAGACATAAACTACTACAAAAAAGATAAAGAAGACACAACCGCTAAAGCAACAACTATTAGAAGACAAGAAATAAGTAACAAAAGGACTGGAATGCCAAAGTTGGCTGGCACTGAAGAAAAGGTGACAGCTAAAAGAGATCCGAAGCCAGAGGAGACTCCCCTGAGCGAAACGGACATGGAGATTGATAAACTAAATCTCAAAAGACAGAGAAGCACTAATCGCATCACCGATAGTAGCAGCGATGATGACGATAGAAAGAACAAAACGAGGGAAAAAAGGAGAAAGTGGAGAAAAAAGAGGACAAAAATAATGACTCGGACGCGTCTTCTGATGAAGAAGAGGAAGAAGATGTTAAAGTGCATAAAATCGAGGAAATACCAAAAGCAATATACGCAGCAAAAGGAATATTACAAGTACTGATAAACAAGACAGAGTCCGAAAATATACAAAATAAAGCGCAACAAGTAATAGATCATCTGATGTACACGGTCACACAGCTGACCGTAAAATACGCAAAATTGGAAGGTGCATACACAAATGAAAAGACCAAAACAAAACAGAGCGCAGACTCTGGTAATAATCAAGGACAGACCTCTTATGCTGTAGTAGCGAGACGCTTGGTAGCCCCGAAAGCACAAAAACTGAAAACAACAATTAAACCAGCCAACAAAGTCATTATCCTCAAACCAAAAGATCCGGAACTGGGCAAGGATCAGGACAAAGCCAAATTACTCCTCTACAAGACCTTTGACCCTCGAAAAGCAAAGGTGCAAATAAACAATGTTCGAAAGACAAGAGTCGGACTCGCACTAGTGGAGTCGCCAACGGAAGAAGATCTCAAAAAGCTGATCACCAACGAAAATGTAACCAAACATTTCACGACTGAAAGACCTAAGAAAAAACAGCCTAGGCTGATAGTGTACGGCGTGCCAAGGGAAGTGGATGATGAAGCGCTGCTCAGGGCAATAATAACACAAAATGATCTTGAAATAAGCCAAGATGACTGCACAGAACATTTGCAGGCAAAATTCAAAACTGGAAAAAAAGATTCCACCACAAGCAACTGGGTAATAGAGGTGAGCCCAGAAGTCAGGAAAAAGATCCTGATAAAACAGAGGTTGTACATTGGATGGTCGTCATGCAAAGTACAGGACATCATCCTTGTTACCAGGTGCTTCAAGTGCCAAGGCTTCGGTCATGTCTTCAAGCATTGTCAAGCGCAAGATGTATGCATGCACTGCGCTGAAATAGGGCATAGCAGGCAAAACTGCCCAAAAAAGGCAGAGCCTGAAATAAAGAAATGCCATAACTGCTCTAAACAGAAGAGGAATTCTAATCATTCGATGAATGATAAAACATGACCATCGTACATACTAACGCCTTGGGTAGGGCCAACTGGGTTGCTTTCAACAAAAGGCTTAAAAGCGAATGGGAAAAAACTCAAAAATACAAACTCGATTCTAGAGACAACATCACTAAAACGGTTAAAGCCATCAATAAAACACTGAGAATAGCCTGCATGGATTTGGCACCTAGAAAACAGTTCAAGAGAAGGACAGTCCCATGGTGGAACGATGCGCTAACGGATATGAAACGTCAGACAAACAGAGCACGAAGAAAATACCAAAACGAGACTGACCCGGAGCTGAGGCGGGAGCTCCTGGAGCAATACAGGGTGAAACAAAAAGAGTACACGAAGCTAATAAACCAGACCAAGCAAGAGAAATGGCAAGAATACGTAACAATCAAAGGCAACAAAAATCCATGGAGCTTTGTTTACAGAATGATGTCTAACACAGTCAAGCGTAAAGAAGTAGCCAGTAATATAAAAATCAATAACGGATACACGACAAGTTGGGAAAGTACAGCGAAAGAGATGTTGGAGCAGCTTTTCCCAGATGACAGGAGTGAAAATGATAATCCAGAACAAAGCGATATTAGAAATAACACGAGAACTCCTCCCACAGGAGACATGGACGATTTTACCGAAGCAGAACTAAACCAGGCAATAAACAGAATAAAAATGAAGAAAGCCCCAAGGCCCGACAACTTCCATCCTGAAATCATCAAAGAGGCGATGAAAATACTTAAACCGGACATCCTGAAACTGTTTAACGCCTGCCTGAAACAAGGAATCTTTCCAAATGAGTATAAAATCTCTCGTGTTGTGACTATCAAGAAAGGTAAGGAAAAGGACCCTACTTCAAGTTAAAGGACCAGACTTCCACCACAAAAATAAATACAGGATCCGAATCGGGAACGTTAGACTAAAGACCACCGAAGAATACAGATATCTCGGGGTAATATTCCAAAAAAGACTTGGAGTGAACGGTCACGTCAGACATATTGAGAACAAAACGAGAACCATATTTGGAGCGTTAAGTGCCGTAGCAAAAAGAGACTGGGGACTCAGGTTCGGGACGATGATGAGGATCTGCAGAGGGGTTTTCGTCAAGATAGCGACGAATGCGGCGTCCGGTTGGACGGACAGAATGCTGAAAACTGACAAAGCCAAGACAAGAGCAGCGCAAAGATACGCCTTGATTGCAGCCACTAAATCTTTCAGAACCACCTCTACGATGGCTATGCCAGTAGTTGCTAGAGTACTTCCAATAGAGCATGAAATAAAAAGACACGTTGCCAAATACCATCTCATAAAAAGAAGTCACTTCGTTATTGGTACTTATGAATTTAAGCCGGATGAAAACCCGGACTAAAAAGAGGCTAGCAAACAGATCGAAAAAGAGTTGATTAAGATGTGGCAAGATGAATGGCAAGAAACGGAGAGAGGGAGAGCCTCGTTCGACTGTCTACCAGTAATAAGAGAAAGGTTGAAATATCATTGGATAAAGCCCAACAGATGGACAACACAGCTCATCACGGGACACGGAAAATTTAACAGCTGGAAAAATAAGGTTGGCATAGAAATTGACATTGGAAACGTAACGGTAGAGTGCACTTGCGGCGTAGAAGACAACGCCAAGCACCTACTAGAAGACTGCCCAAAGTACGACCACCTTAGACAAAGATTCAAAAACCAGCACAACATAGAAACTGTAAGCCTAAAAGAGATACTGAAGGACAGGAGAATGTGGAACTCTTTTACCTCCTTGTCTAAAGAACTCATCGAAGAGAAGGAATCAAACGATGAACACGAAACATATCTTGCATACATGCAAAATAACAATTATATCGACTCTGAATCCGATTAAGTAAGGTATGATTAAGCGAAGAACAGAAGGCTCGAGCAAACCAAACGAAATCGGAATAACAACAAACTTAGCCTCAAACTCTGAAATGTCTGTAAAAATAATATCGATAAAGAAAGTGTGGAGAAAACTACCAACTTAGAGAAAAGAAATGGGAAGATTCACGCCCAAAATTACCGAAATAGACGAGATGGGGAGCCCAAGAGACGAATAGTGGTTCGGATTCCACTTAAAACTGTAGGTCCAACAACATATTTCCTACATCCCCGGTCTGGTTTTGTGTTAAACATAATGCCAATTATGTAAGAATGAGATAATTAACGTAACTTCGTAAGGATGTAAGAACTATGTTGTTATCACTGGTGTGCAGAAATGCGGTGGACGGTGGGTTGGTCTAGTTCCATAAGAAATAGACCAGAGGGGCATTTCTGTTTTTTTACACAGTTTTGTCGGCGTTAGCATCTTTAGATAATTCCGGGAATAGATCCTGGACGGTAATTTTCCCCAACTTACGTTTTGCCTCGACAGATTTAAGGCGTCTTTTCAAAGAAAAATTCTGTTTAGGAGTTGTCGAAATGGTAGCAGCAGAATAGGAGGTCGATGGTCTATTATGTGCGATTTTTTCGCTTTTTAAAATGTCGCTCAATAAACCCGGCAATTTTAAATGGGTAAGCACGCGGAGCATAATGGCATTACATGGCAGAGAGAGAGAGAGAGAGAGAGAGAGGGAGAGAGAGAGAGAGAGAGAGAGAGAGACCCGCACATATTGCATTGTCAGCGAACATCGAAATCGTCGCGACAATCAAGCAACTCTTATACCTATTGCCTGACTTTAATGCTAAATAATTTGAAAACTGTACATCGCACAAATTTTTTTCAAAGGAAAAATGTTCTTGGAATTTATCACAGAATCTGCTATTAACCGAAAGTCATTCCATGGAGAATCACCCTGTATATTAGAATTGCTAAAAAATGCCGCATATTACAATAAATCCCGCGATTTCTGTTTTTTTAAGTGACTTTTAAATGGTGTTTTTCGAAGAAATGTACCAGCTGACAAACAGCTGAATGTTGTTTTCTTACTCTGCACGTAATAAAGTATAAACTATATACAATTTCATCCACATAAAAATCAGAATTTTTTCATCGAAAATCGGACATGTTTGGGGGGCAACTAACGAGGAATGCACCGATTTGGGGGCAGCTGAAGAGTGCCATTCCTTTACTTTTACTATCCTTTTTAATGTACTACAAGATCAGCCACATGAAAATAAGAAAAAATTAACGATTTTTTTACCAAAAAAATGGCTCTCGGCCTCGCTTCTACCGGTGGTATTTTCACGAGTTTTGGAATAAGCAATGTCGTGTTCCTTGCAAGCCTTATCTAACGGATTTATCCCTGAGTCCCCTCTTGCTAATCGTTGCTTTAATTTTGTACCAGGCCCGCAGTGCTGATAACCGGGTATATGGAGTTCTACCGGTAATTTATTTATTAAAGAATTGACCAACCCTTTCCCACTCTTTATCCGTTTTTGCTTTTTGTTTTTACTCGCATATGTAATCATTTTGAGATGTGCATCATTCAAGTAACAAACAGTTAATGACTAACTTTACATATAACGGCACTACTTATACTTTTATGATCAGTTATTATCAAAATGCGATTTCATAAATAACCAACTAAAATCCTAATCATCAATTTTGATGATTTAACATCGTGTGTACAAAATAATGCAACTAATGATAAACGACATGGGGAGTTGCTGCCAAATAGTATACGTGCACTTTTCTGTGGCCCGTCTAATTGCGGAAAAACAAATACACTACTCAGTCTAATCATCGATCAGAATGGATTAAAGTTTGAAAATATATATGTATGTTCGAAATCGTTAAATCAACCGAAATATCAATTTTTACAAAACTTACTCGACTCTGTGGAGGATATAGGATACTTTCCTTTTCACGATAATGAACAGGTAGTACCACCCGCCGAGGCCAGTCCAAACTCTATTATTATATTTGATGATGTTGCATGCGACAAGCAAGATAACATTAGATCCTTCTTTTGTATGGGTAGATATAATTACGTTGATTCCTTTTATCTCAGACAAACGTACGCTCGTGTTCCCAAGCATCTTATTCGAGATAACGTAAACTATTTGATTCTCTTTAGACAGTATGAAATGAATCTTAAGCACGTGTATAATGATCATGAAAATACAGATATGCCATACAACACTTTTAAAGATGTATGTACACAATGTTGGACAGAAAAGCATGGATTTATTGTAATCGATAAAGATAGTGAATTAGAAGAGGGAAGGTATCGAAAAGGTTTTGATTGTTATAAAGATGATGATTGATGATATAAACGTACATGATAAAGTAACAGCTAGTATAGAAATTAATGATGTTAACGATTTTAATGATGATAATGATGATCTGCTTGATGGATATAATACCCCTTTAGAGCAGACATTTAGCAGTGATATTAAAACACCTACATATCATACTGAAAAAAGATTATCAAATAAGTTTCTAACTTTACTGATGAGAAATATTCATGAGAAAAGTGATATTATTGATATAATTTATGGTGTTCGCATAGAAGGTGGTACTACAAGAATCGGTAATTCGACAATAGAATTTAAGAATAAAAATGTCATTGTTAAGGATAACAAATTTGCTATTACTGAAGGTCTGCTAGAGTTATCATTTAAGAAAAAACTGATATAGCTATAATCCAACAGTCTGATTTAAACAATTACAAAATTATACTCACCTTAACTAATACACATAGGAAAAATTGGAATCAGGAAAAACCTATTCGGTATAATGCTTCTCATAAGTATCGCAACTATTTCAAGAAAAATGTTCAAAGATGTTCCGAAAAAGGGTGGTAATTTGTCTGAAAACATGATTGTTGAACAAAACCACAAAATTGACTACGTGTATTGGGATGATCCAAATGAACTTGTCGATCGTTTGCGCCTTCTAATAGCATCGCAAGCTGCTGGTAATTCAAGTCTTTCGAATGAAATTTTATCGATTATTGAAGAGTTGCACGAAGCTAATATAATCTATTAATTGCGTGATAATTACGTCAGTATCATAATGAGCATAGATGTATTTGGTCGTTCGTCTCAATGAGCACGGAAGCAAGTATTTCCAAGTGTCAAAATTGCTACAGATGGTTCATATGATTTTAAGAAGAAAAGTTATGTAATATCGGAATTCCGACAGATTCGGATGATCCCATTACTTTGAGAATGTTCCACAGATTTATTCGCGATATTAAACAGCAAATAGATGAACTGTGTAAAGGTGTAATTAAAAGTAATGAGAAGTTTGAATATTTTGAAAAAAGTATAAATAAAATGCATCAAGATATAAATAAAAATTACAATGAAATAGAAAAGAGGCGGATTATATATTCAGATCTCGGAAATTATAGTATTGAATTACACAAGGAAATAACTAAACATACCAGTAATTTAAATAAAAATAATTACACTCTTAGTAATCTTACGAATAATATCACTGTCTTAGAAGGGGAAGTAAAGAAAAATAAAGATGATTTGAATCAAAATAATGGTTTGATTGATAGTATTACGGTAGATATTGCTAATATAAAAGGAGACTTGAAAAAACATACCTATGACATAAGGGAGAGTAGTACTGTAGCTCATGATGCTGAGAAATTAACTTTTCTCCTAGAACAAAATGTCAATAAAAACAGTGAAGCCATAAAGAAGATTAATGAAATAACTGATGTTATTTACGGAAGAATTAATTAGTTAGTCTGAAAAATGTGAATAAATAAACTATCTGCAACAATCCACCCAACAGTTTTAATCCAGACGTTGTTTTATCTGTTTAACAACAATGACTTCTAAAGAGAAGAGAGAAGTCGTGAAGGAGCTGCATAAACCAGCAAGAAAAAATTATTCAAGACGGCGAGTAGATATTGGCGGATTAGATGAAACTTGGCAAGCTGATCTTGTAGAAATGATTCCATATGCAGACGAAAATAAGGGTTACAAATATTTGTTAACTGTCATCGATGTATTCTTTAAGTATGCATGGACCCACCCAGTAAAAAGAAAGACTGGCGATGACGTCACAGCTGCCATGATATCGATATTTGAAATGGGTCGAATTCCAAAGAATCTACACATACCGACCATGGAAAAGAATTTTATAATTCAAAATTTTCACATTTAATGGAAAAACATGAAATCAATTTATATTCTACATACAGTAATCTAAAAGCATCAATTTGCGAACGTTTTAATCGTACTTTGAAAAATAAAATGTGGCCACAGTTTAGCCTTCATGGTAATTATCAATGGCTCCATATCTTACCAGACTTGGTTAATGATAATAACAATAGCACACATCGTACTATTAAAATGAAGCCGCAAGATGTTAATAAAGACAATGAAAAAGAATTATTGGAACGTGTGTATAATGTAATTGTGAACGAAAAGATTCATCCAAAGTTTAAAGTAGGTCAACAAGTTCGTATTAGTAAATTCAAACATATATTTCAAAAGGGATATACACCACACTGGACGACTGAAGTTTTTAAAATAATCAAAGTTAAAAAAACGTATCCAGTAACATATTTACTAGAAGACAATGCAGGAAACGCAATATCAGTTGGATTTTATGAATTTGAACTGCAACGCACTAAAAATCCAGACGTTTATCTGATTGAAAAAATTTCTACGTCATAAAGGTTCTAAAGTGTTTGTTAAATGGTTGGGCTTTGAAGATAAGCATAACACCTGGATCGACAAGGAAGATATAATACTTTAAGATTAATTACATCTCGAAATGCATGGATACAGTGCTCGGAGTCTGTAACTCGATGATGGTGAATAATGATGATGTTCTACGTCGTGATTGGTTGAAATTGTCAAAAGGTCTACGTTAATCGTAAAACGTATCTAGACACAGAGCTAGTTTTACATATAAATAGAGGAAAATTTTCGGAGGTTCGTTACAAACCAACATGATCAGCCACTTAATAGTTGTATAGCGTATGATTCAGAAGTGGTTAGAGGATAAGATCAACCTCCAAGAATGGAAAATTCTTAATTCATTTTCCAAAATGCAAGAGCTGCGTGAAAAGATCGCGATGCTGAAATATGTATTAAAATACTGCGAAGAAGGAGTAGCTGCCCTCATGGAGCTGCATCGAGAGGGTAACGATTGTGAAAAGCGATTCTTCTAAAATCGTTCCAACAATTTGCGGATGCGGGCGGAGGAGCTTCAAAATTCTATCCGAATTGCAGAGGCGTATTTTGGCGCAGTGGTCGAGGAGCGTGACTCGGTGGTCGCAGCTGTGGATCTTGGCCGGTAGCTGCTAAACCACATCTTGGAACACTTAAAAATGATCGTCGATGAAGGTATATTACAACCGTACTGAGTCCCGACGACACGGGGACTCTGTTTTTTACTCTAGAAAAAGGGGGGAATAAAAAAATAAAAATTATCAAAGGGCATGTGTTGGTATCGATATATATTTTAAAGGGGAAATTACAAAATTGCGGGGGAGGACTTTACTGATTATAATATAAAAGATATAATAAAAAATAATTCGCCGCGCACTGTGCACAGTACTTACGATAATCTGCAGTATCTCGAGATTCACAAAAAAATTATATATTCCTCGCAACAATATAATATATATACGCACTGCTATGATTAAGTTGGTTATACAATAGATTTGCTCGCCGTAACGGTTTACAAAGAAGTGATCTTGAAGATGGTCTGGCCCGTTACCATCACGCCACAGCGTCAGTCCTGGATACTAACTTTCAGGGGATAAACAAAAAGGAAAGACAATTATGAATAAGGACGAATTTCTGACAACGTAAGGACAAAGACGGTGAACATAATTTTGGCAATGCTGGGAATAGTAGTGCAAGTCTAAATTTTCAAAAAGGCGACTGAATGAGTTTTCTGCACGAGTGCGACGAACATTTACTCGGTACTGGAAGGGGTAATGATATATGTAACGAGTGCGACAAGCGCAGACAATATTGATGACGAATTAGTATTTTACATTGGGCCATGAGTGCGACGAACGTCGACTCGATGAGGGCGAGAGCATAGTCTATTCCATGCATGAGTGCGACGAACGTCGACTACGCGAATGTGGAAGGTAGACAGAGACGCTGTACGAATGAATTGACCAATAGGGACTGAATTTGATCAAGATGGCCGACGAGTTGCGCGTAAAACTGCGCGATAGCCAGTCCACGGTGAACGACGACTGAAGTGACAGGTCGTCTCGGTTTTCGGGATGTGTTTTGGAGTGAATAATTTACAGTTTGTGCGGGTTTTCTGTGAGGTTCACTCCGGGATCGAGTGCCAAAGGATCGGGTACAGGAGAATGCAATCGGAGTCATCCTCTCGACGGCAACGGGAAAAGGAGTTTTGGGAGTTTTGGAGAAATGCGAAAAGGAGCAGCAGTTACGGTAAGTTTAAACTTTAATTATTAAGGACTATTTCTTTGTGTAAGGATGGGTAAATTTATGTTTCAGGATCAGCACGTCAGCCAGCAGCGATACCGGCACGAGGAAGCAGACCATCACAACAGCGGATTGAAAATGTAAGTATGGCGTTTATTTTTCTTCCATATATGCCTCTTCCTTGGACGATGACTTTATTACTTCACGACACTGACAGATTCTTTATTTAAAACATAATAATTAATAATTTCTATGTTTACAGGTATATCGAGTTCTTGGACAGCTGGACGAGACGGGACGATGACACCAACGAGTTGACAGGACGAGCACCAACATTGGGGAACGGTTCCTGGGGATTGTTAATGAAATTCTGATGGGACGATGCACCAATCTTCGTTCTTCTTTCTTCAGGTAAGTATTTTAGTTGGGAACGCAAGTAGACAGACGTCTACTTTGTGTTACAATATATAAAAGAACATATTTAATTTTTAATAATAAATATATATTTGTTTGTTTTAGATATAATAATTAACATTAATATTTATTATCAATATTCATTTAACATGTATTTAATTGTCTTCTGGTTATTGCAGATTCCCTTCGCTGGTGATGTCAAGTTCCTGCAGATGTCTGTTGGAGCGCAACATCCGACTTCCTCATCATTGGCGAACAGTCGCATTTAACCATCTGGCATCGGTGATTGGATTCATCTGACTACGTCCATCATCGACAACCTGTGACATCTGTATCATCATCTGGACATATACAATAATATGTACATATATAATATCTATATTGATAGAAGAATTAATGTAAATCTATGTGTAATTACATCATAATAAATTTACCACTATAATTTAATTAATTTTCAGTTCATTGCTTGAATATCCAATTGTAAACTCGAGGTTAATCATTTTATTTTCCCTTTGTACTTCATATGTAGTCGATTTCTTTCAACGATGTTCAAATAATCCTTCATGGCATTGTGAATTAGTGCTGCATACCGTGCAACGACATACACTTTTGGGGGGTTCAGTTCTGCAAGTTTCATCGCGTGCATTTTTTATATTATTTTAAGTGGACAATTTGAAACATTTTAAGACTAGTCTCGATGTCCGCACTTGAATAGACTGACCTCCAGGGCCCGCTGAAGACTACTTATGCGATTTTGATGACGTTAGGCAACATCAAATCGCGTGCATTTTTTATATTATTTTCAATGAATTTTTTAACGATATTTAAGACCTGTGTCGTCGCTCGCGTTTCAATAGATCGCCCTGCAAGATACTCGATGATTACTCAGCGGTCATTGTGCGAGGGACGACACAGGTCTTGAAAATCGTTAAAAAATTCATTAAAAATAATATCAAAAATGCACGCGATTTGATGTTGCCTGACGTCATCAAAATCGCATAAGTAGTCTTCAGCGGGCCCTGGAGGGCAGTCTATTCTAGTGCGGACATCGAGACTGGTCTTAAAATGTTTCAAATTGTCCATTTAAAATAATATAAAAAATGCGCGCTATTTGATGTTGCTAACGTCATCAAAATCGCATAAGTAGTCTTCGGCGGGCCCTGGAGGGCAGTCTATTCAAGTTCGGACATCGAGACTGGTCTTAAAATGTTTCAAATTGTCCATTTAAAATAATATCAAAAATGCACGCGATTTGATGTTGCCTAACGTCATCAAAATCGCATAAGTAGTCTTCAGCGGGCCCTGGAGGGCAGTCTATTCAAGTGCGGACATCGAGACTGGTCTTAAAATGTTTCAAATTGTCCATTTAAAATAATATCAAAAATGCACGCGATTTGATGTTGCCTAACGTCATCAAAATCGCATAAGTAGTCTTCAGCGGGCCCTGGAGGGCAGTCTATTCAAGTGCGGACATCGAGACTGGTCTTAAAATGTTTCAAATTGTCCATTTAAAATAATATCAAAAATGCACGCGATTTGATGTTTCCTAACGTCATCAAAATCGCATAAGTAGTCTTCGGCGGGCCTTGGAGGGCAGTCTATTCAAGTGCGGACATCGAGACTGGTCTTAGAATATTGCAAATTGTCCATTTAAAATAATATCAAAAATGCACGTCATTTGATGTTGCCTAACATCATCAAAATCGGGTCAGTAAGTTTCTGATGGCCGTGGCGGGCAGCGTATGCAATTGCGAGCATCGGGACTGGTCTGTAAATTCTTTATACATTATTTTGCAACAATATCAGTAATGCCAGATTACTTTTGAGCTCGATTATTTTACTATTTCTTAACTTTATTTCTCTAAATTTGGTTATGCTCACTTCTGACGGCTGTCAAGTATGGGGCGAACTTGATAGAACAATTGAAGGTTTATTTTGCTCGCGTTTAAAACTTTAAACGTTTCAAACATCTTTGCTATATGTTATAAACATTTCGAATCAAGCTATGATACGATAGATGGTGAACCGCCTATGATTAAAGACTGCAGCACTTGTCAAATTAAATGCGATGCATTAGTATGACGACATTGAAAATGTAAATTTTATGTAATAGCTATCGTATATTCTTATGTATAATAATAAAGTAATGTAATGTATAAATGTGAACGTGAAAAATAAAATTTATTAAGTACATCTTCTGTATTTTCTTCATCTTCCTTTATGCATGATATTGTACAAAAAAAAAAATATGAGAGGGTCGATGATCGATGTAATGAATGAATGTTTTACAGTCGAGGCGTTGCGATCGTGATTAAGGTAACGGTTTTCATTAGGAGGAGAGATGGAAACGAGACTTTCCACATTATGAATGAAAATCTGTGTTTAAAAATAAGTACATCAAGAAGGATTTTGAAACGTTATGTCACGAAAGGAGAAAATGGAAATGTAGATGCTAGATGGAACAAATTTTGTAATGGGGCTAGACACCTTCAAACTGGTATTTAGACTAATTGTGACGAAGGTTGGAGGAAAATGTCGAACTTACAACTTGACAAGGGAAAGGTCAAAGAGCTGATTACTTCACTAAAGAGTAGCAGGTAATTAAAATTTGTGTGAGATATAAAAAGTAGGTCGTGGATATGCGGGATTGGGCTAGACACCTTCAAACTGATATTTAGACTAATTGTGACGAAGGTTGGAGGAAATCTAAACTTTCAATTCCTCAAAAAAGATGTGTAACATCTGAAATACTTCGGTAACGGTGTGTCATATTGAAGGTGAGATTTCCCAACAGGGGTTGTAACAATTTTATAGTTTTATATATATATTTATTATTTATTTTTTTTATATTTATATTCTTCCTCACTGTATGGTTCACAATTTAATATCAACACGTATACAATATTTATTTTACTTTATATTCATTTGCGATGTTTCGTTTGTCTTCCGTCCTCACACATTCTCGAAATAATTTACGCGGATAAAAACGTATAATGGTCGATTACGGGATAAATTACGAGGAATTAAATATAATCAGTCATAAAGAAAAACGGAATAAATAACGCGAACAAACTACTCATTTAAAAAAAAAAACGGAATAAATTACGCGGCTAAAATTTCTATAGTCATAATCGGAATAACTTACGCGAACACACATACAAACACATTCATATCGCGAACACACCAATGTTAATATTTACATATACAAAAATTTGCACATTATCATAGTTTATACACATTATTTACACTTTACCACACCGCGGGAGAGAAGGCCTTTTTCCTCGTCGTCGTTGTTTTCTTGATTCTTCCTTCCGTCGTTTGTTGTCTGGGGCAGCAGGTATTCTTGGGCCGGCTCTGGTGGATCCCGTCGATGCTTCCTGGATCGGCGGTCAAAGTCCGAGATGGTCAGGCGTGCGACTTCCTCCTTGCCGCCTTTTGAATCCGCCGCTTCGTCGTTCCGTACCTTCGACGACCTCGAGGGGGGAAGAGTTGCGGCAGATTATTTGTTCATAGAAAAAGATGGTAAAGAGAAGGAATTTAAAGTCGCTCCCCTAGGACTGCGACCAGTGGGCCGAAATCGATGGAATCCACAGCGTGTTGTTCAAATAATCCCCGGTACCGGATCTATTTCCTTTGGTCCTTCATCGGCTCCCTGGATCCTGGTGATGGCTGCCGACTTCGTATGACGTGCCGGGTCGTCCAATATCGGGAAGGAAGAGAGAGCTTGTTCCACCCTGGCACCCGCTTATATACCCCGTTGAACCCCAATTGGAGCGACGGCATCTACTTTTTACTTGGAACGGGACGGGAACTGTCAATCATTTAAATGTCATTTGTGCGTTTGAATTGACAGCCCGCCCCGTTCGCTTAAATTTCCCGCGGCGCTCCTTTCCTGCGGCCAACTTTGATACTGTCGCGCTACGTCATTTAATCGCTGGTGCGCGGCGGTCGCTCCCGTTTCTGCGCGGCGGTCAAAATTCGGGTTTGGCTAGTTCCACTAATGGCGGCATACAGTCGTCACCGGTCGCGCACGTGTTTTGTATTCATAGTTTCCTTCTCTCCAGGCCTTCTCTCCTTGTACATTTTTATCGATACACGATCGTCGCGTTACAGGGTATTTAAAAGATCGAAAGATATATACATAACGCGACATCATTAATCTTGTATGCAGTTTCGGGAAATCAAATGTACGGTGAATACGTGATCGACGGATAATCGAAGACCGTGAAGGCAGTATACTGCTAAAGTTAATGGATCTAACAAACAGTATGCGAGAGCGAGAGAGATGGTAGCAGGACGCACGATGAAAAGGTAATTTTACTTTCGTTTTCAATAAGGTTCCTAGCTTTCGATGTATTTCCACATAAACACAGAGAAGCGAATATAATGATGCCATAACTTACCTTTAATGAAGGCGACTTTTAACATTTGTTTTTTGACAGTGCACACATGGCAATAATACATTGCGATGATTGAATCAGGCTGCCTCCTTTCTATTACGTCACGGATTGCCGAAATTTGGGAAAGGGAAAATGTTTTGAAGAAATTGTGCAATGACCTTATTACAATGATTAATGATACGACCGTCAAAATGGTAAACTGCTAATTTTAATGGATCTAACAAAGAGTAGGCGAGAGCGAGAGAGATGGTAGTAGGACGCACGATGAAAAGGTCATTTTACTTTCGCTTTCAATAAGGTTCCTAGCTTACGATGTATATACGAGTATATGTATAAACGCATCTGGACCTGTATACAATTTCGCAAGTTTCGGGGAAACAAATGTACGGTGAATAAGTGATGAACGGATAATCGATGACCGTGAAAATGGTATACTGCTAGTCTTAATGGGTCTAACAAAGAGTATGCGAGGGCGATGGTAGTAGAACACAAGAGGAAAAGGTCAATTTACTTTCACTTTCACTATCAATACGGTTCCTATCTTACGATGTATTTCCACTGATCTATACTACATGGATAGGGCACGCATGGGTTTGGCCTAGCGAAAAAATGATACGCGACCGAAAATTTTCCAGTATGGCGGAGAGAGTCCGAGTACACTCGAATACGCCCGAAACCGTAGCCCGAAGTCCGAGCTGCAACGGTGGCGGGATATTCAAATGATACTGAAAACTTTCGTGAACTGAAGTGAATAGAAATTGAAGAAAATTATTTGTAGTGCAGATCAGTCATTTGTACGGCGAAACATTTCGAAAATCGATGTTTTTCGAACAATCTTGTTGTTTTTTACTTTTTTAAATGAAGATTTTGCTGTTTTAAATGAAGATTTTATTTCTTTAAGTGAAGATTTTACTTTTTTCAATGAAACATCTTACCACCTGATCAGAACGTTGTGTAACAAACAGAAGGTGTTTGAAACATTCAGTTAAATTTTTTTTATGTGCCTGAAGTGATTTTTGATCTAAAACCATCTTTCGCTAAGAATGTACCAATGAAAGAAGATTTTAGATCTCAAACACTCTTTCGTCGAGAATTCCGCCAACGAAACAAGATGTTAAGTCTAAATCTCTCTTTTGCTAAGATTTTTATCATCGATATATGAATTTAGATTTAAAATTCTGTTCCACGAAAAATTTCACCAACGAAGCCAAGAGATTAGATCTAAAACTGTCTTTCACTGAGAACTTCATCAACGCAACAAGATTTTATATTATCTACAGTGTTCATAAGATTCATTTATCAATATTAACAATACCGGTTTACAGCAAAATCGTCTCGATTCAGCAGGATATGGCGCGAGAAAGTGAGCGTTTAAAACAGAAGTGATTGTTAAATTAATATACACGATACACTTTACATATACACGCCGCCGGCAGTGAATGATTCGGTTATGTTCGCGAACCCCTTCGGGTATTTCCGGCCCTGAAAAATTCGGTCCATCGGGGCTTCTAATCGTATCAGCTTTTCGACTGTATGCCCTATCCATATAGTATAGATCAGCGTGTATTTCCATATAATCACGGAGACGCGATTATAATGTAGCAATATCTGACCTTTAATGAAGGCGACTTTTGCAATTTATTTTTCGACACATGGCAATACTAATGTGTAAAGACAACACTTTTCAATCTCTCTGATTGAATTTTGTAAGATCAAGCATTAGAAAGACGTCGTTTTCAACGATAATGTAAAAACATTTTATTAATAACAATATCTCATGAAATAATAAATATTAGTTGACCTTTACCTTCTCTTTTCATTAGACAATGTAACGCAATGCATACATTAAATTACCTATCTTTTTCGAGCTTCACAGCTTTCGAAATTTATAATAACAATACATGAAATTGTTTATAATAACCTCCTTCACTCCTTCTTACGGCCTTGCGCAATTCTCGCATCACACTATCATCTATGGGAGGTAGGGTGGGGGGGGGGGGAGCAGAATTCCTATTGCCCCTCTACTCGCTCCATTTTTCAAATAGCCGTTTTCCCCTATGTAATGCAAAAGAAGTACAATTATGTATTATAACATGTAAAAACAAATTTTTTTATGATGAATTCGAAATGCAATTTATATTGTAAAGTATAAAAATAACACGGAGCACGAATAGATGAAAGGGTTACATTTATGTTGTATTACTTTGCTTAGAAAACTTTTTTCCATGAATGCGATTTATGTACAGACCAATAAATTTTACGCCGATTAACAAGCTTACGACTCTTCGGCTTCATTCTTATTTACGTATTAAATTATATATAAACACACGATTTATTTTAAAATTATAAATTTATCGTAAAAGGTTAAAAGGTTACAAAATATCAACGTCTTTGTATACGGCCATGAAGTTGAATAACGAAGACGACATGCATGTATCTGTCTGCTAGTGGAAAGGTAAATTTTAATTTTTTTGTTGTAAATGTTCGTGGCTTCGCAACTCGTGCCTCGTCTTCCGAAAAATCGCTGGCTCGTGACTCTCGTTGCTCGTTAATCTCGTTGCTCGGATTGAGTGCCTCGACTCGACTACCGGTCTGGACTCGACCGGCCTCTCCGCTCGATTCCGGAGTCCACCGTGCGCCCCGATCGGCGGCGTTCGGACTGGTTCGGGGCCGTTCCTTTAAGACGAGACCGTCACGAAAACGCACGAACTCTTCTAAACGTTCGTACTTCCACGACGGCGAACGTAACAGGTCCGTCGGTGTAACGTTCCTTTACAATATATTTTGATTTCGAAAACAAATTTAGAATGACCGAATTACCTTTGAAAGTCGTTAAAGTACAATCGAAATAAATAACTTAATTAACGTACAACACAGACCGGTAATTTGATGACGTCATGCTTTGGTGTCCTTTTTCTACAAATACACGGCTGTCGACCTGCCTACGTAGAGATAGTGAACTGATTTGAAGGCCTCGGAAAGACTCGGGTCACTGCAAAAATGCCTTCGTCCAATTTCGGAATTCACCACAGGTTTTGAATTTTGATGCCTGTTTTTTATCGGGCAATTTCCGAGTTCACTTTTTCGAAAATTATTCTTGCAATCAGATCCTTCTTATTTTCTTTTTTATTACTAAATTGCAGACAGAATTTATTATTGTTTCCTGATATATTTTTTATACAGTAATCATGAAATTTACAGCCTTAATAAAATTTAAGGGTTTCAAGAATTGATCGCAGATTTACTAAATTATTCCCTTAAGAATTATCCAAATTATGGAATCATCTACCGAATCCAAGAAGATCCAAAAAAAATCGTCTTCGTATTCAAATCGAAAAGTTGACGGTTTGAATGAATTACGGCGAGAATAATGATTTTATTTAAATTATTCGTTAAATTAAGTCACGATCGAGCACATCAAAATTATCTTTCCCTGATCATTAGACAATCCACTACTGTTTCAGTGTTTAAAACCGAGTTACAAAACTACCTTCCTACTAGCTCCTTAAGTATTGTCCCACCTTTTTTATTAACCGTAAGTGACCCACTCTATCTCTACTCTTACGCGTCCTTCGTTAACATATAAATTGGAATATAAATGGAAACACACTATGTATATTATTATTATTAATGTGATATGTTATGTATATCTTACCATTGAAATGAAATGTGTACTTCTCATCACCTTGCTTATGTATTTATACTGTTATACTATAGTTATATATATATATATATATTAGTCTATATTATTACATCGCGTACTATTCACGGTGCCGGTGAATCAACTTTCACCTAAAGTCACGAACAAACTGGATTTTTTTTCTGATTATGCTTGTTTGGTGTTCCACGAATAGTTTAAGACCAAAAATAAATCGATCGGTATCTTTTTGAGAAAAATCGATTTTTGTATTAATTTACTCTCGACTTTTGTATTAATTTACTCTCGACTTTTGAACCAATATTTTTCATGACATTGAACATTTCTGAAATACGGTACTCGGGGGTTTTCGGGGTCGCTGATTATGAATCTCATATCTGATTTTCCAAAATTCAAAATGGCGGATGCAAGATGGTGGACCGAACGTTAAAAACTGGCTTGATCGAAGTGACAGAGGGTACTCGGGGCTTTTCGGGGTCACTGATTACGAATCTAATCTTAGATTTTCAAAATTCAAAATGGCGGATCCACGATGATGGACCAAAACTTAACCAGTTTTACCTATTAAGCTGAGTACTTGAATATTGGGCCTTACAGTTTACAATATTTTACTATTGTGTTTGCCATACTACCAGTAAATATGTTTCTACCAGAATTGTAATAACTCGATTAAAAAGGGTAATAAAATACAGTTGTATGTTTGTATGAATTTATTTGAAGAAGGTTTTTAACATTTCATAAAACGAATATACTTAACTGTGTTGTCCATTATATTCGCAAACAGCTCTCAATAAACGATGTGAATACTGTGGGTGATGTGTGTCGACTTTATGTCAGTGTTTCGGTCCATCATCATGGACTCGCCATTTGCAATTTTGAAAATCGGAGATCAGATTCGTAATCAGTGACCCCGAAAACCACTCGAGTACTCACTTTTACTTTGATCAAACAACTTTTTAAGTTTCGGTCCACCATCTTGCATCCGCCATTTTGAATTTTAGAAATCAAATATGAGATTCGTAACCAGCGACCCTAAAATCCCCCGAGTACCGTATTTCAGAAATGTTCAATGCCATGAAAAATGTTGGTTCAAAAATCGAGAGTAAATTAATAAAAAAATCGATTTTTCTCAAAAAGATACCGATCGATTTTTTTATTTTAGTCTTAAACTATTCGTGGAACGCCAAACAAGCGGGTTTGTGTACTTACGGTCGAGGGAACGACAGAGAAAGACCTATTGGGATTGTAACCGGTTACGAAAAGGAGAGTGCAAGGCTAGGGCTGTGACGGTCATGTTGCAGGAAGAAGTCATTGTTTTAAGAGGACCTAAACAATCTGCACATGAACATCCTCCAAATCGTGAAGAAGGTACTTTTGTAAGTAGGCTGTGCTTTTTACAAAACTTACGAACTTACACTTTACACGTAGGCGAAGCAGAGGTTATCTCTGAGCGTCTAAAAAGAATGGCTGCGTGTCATCCCGAACAGCCACCGGCGCAAATTCTTCGTACCGTACCCTCTACCATCCCTATATCTGTTATGACCCAACTACCGGAACTCCCAAATTTGGTTCGGGCAATGCGAAAATTTCGGAAAAGAGATTTACCTCCTAATCCAAAGTCATTGGTGGAGTTGGGTGATATCCCAGATAGGTTTGCAAATACCTTGTCACGGGAAATGTTTTTGATCCACGATTTCAAGGATAATGAAAATCGTGTGCTTGTTTTCGCTACGAGGCGTAATTTGGAATTTCCTGCCCAAAGTGACACATGGTTTTTGGACGGTACTTTCAAGGTTTGTTAATTTAACGTTCCCAATCATTTCCCAATCGTTTTCCTTTTTTGAACTTCCTTTTTCAACAGGTATCTCCTACAATTTTCACACAAGTGTTCACTATAATGGGAAAGATTCGCAAAAATCCAAGAACGCCAACAGATGCTACGGACGAGTACATGATATTGCCATTGGTTTATGCACTACTTCCTTCCAAAGAACCCGTCCAGTGTATTGCTCTTTTGGAAGCTACTGACATTGCAGCTGTGGAGTACAGCTTGCAAAATTGCAAGCCACAGAGAGTGATGGGAGACTTTGAGAAGGCCATAATAAATGCGACTGAAGAAAAATACCCGGAAGTCCCTTACTATGGTTGTTTCTTCCACTTCTGTCAGTCGGTATACCGCAAAATTCAATCCGAAGGGTTGCAAGAGCAATACAACGATCCCAGTAACAGGGACATCTCTATTCTAAAAATTTTATGCTGTCGGGACTTGCATTTTCGGGCAAAGGGTTGTCGGGAAATAGGATTCGGGAAAGATGCTTGTCGAGAAAACGGTTGTCGGGAAAAATGCTTGTCGGGAAACAGGATTCGGGAAAAAGGACGGGAATCCCAAACAAGCATAATCAGAAAAAAAATCCAGTTTGTTCGTGACTTTGGGTGAAAGTTTGTTCACCGGCACCGTGTATTCTTACCGTTTATAGAGATAATTATTTCAATTCTATCAAAAAGTGTATTAAACTGTTAACTCTTCTTGTTCACGGATATACCAATCCAGAACAATAATAAAGTTTTCATACCCATACACATGCTTATAAATTATTTTCTTTCTAACGTACAAATTACATATTTCTTATATTTTAATTATACATAAATAATAGCCCTTTTATATATTTCATAACATATTCTTGCATGTACGATTTGTACACAGGTTATATATGCTCTCAACAGAGACGTATTTTTATAAACTCAGTTCCTTGCATATAAAATAGATATTCCTTATGTATAAATTATCTATGTATTGTGCAGATCTTTTATGTCTTCTATTATACAGGGTGTCCGAAAAGTATGGAAACGGTCCTGTAACTTTTGAAAGAAAATATGTTTCGAAAATCCCTGAAACATATGAAACGATTTTCGACAAAATCTATTTTTTCTGCAGGTGGATGAATATCTTAAACGGCAACATGGGTCGAGTGGGGGCTCATTTGAAAGGTCTTTTCGAGACGAATACAAAACACTAGGCATAGATGCCTTTGCGTCCACTAGTCGCAGAAGTATTCGTCGTTTGAAATTTTTAATCTCAGAAACCAATATTCGAATCCAACATAACACACAAAATTCTTAGCACCCTCCTCTTTACCACGGGTTTGGGACTATCAATGGCAGATTTCTGATTTTTTTACATTTTGTCCTTTCCATTGTTTCACGTGTTTCAGCGATTTTCGAAATATGATTTCTTTCTACAGGACAGTTTCGTGAAAAGTGTGTAAACTGTCGGATATCGCGAGAAATACAGGTCGAATAAAAAGAATAATAATTTTTATTGCAGATTTCGTTTGTTTAAAAAAAGTTATTTAAATTTTACCTTATTATTATGATCGTTTTAGTGGATACATGGTACTGTAATCATCGAAATTAAAATTATGCTAAAGTGTTAAACCGGTTCAAATATTAAAAATTTAGTACGAGTTTCTTACAATAACTGCAGTCGAATCACGAAATCTTGTGAGTCTCAATAAATAAAGTATGCGATCCTGCTGTAAAAGATTCACGTCCGTAAGAACGTTGTTTTCGTTGAAGGTGACTCACAGGATAAGCATAAGAAGCATTTGTAAAATCCAAAATGGCCGCTCCAATATGGCGTCCGGAAGCTCTTAATTTGTTGGAAAAAATGTTAAAACCTGCCTAAAATAAAAATGTGGTTCATGTTTATAGTGCTTTTTATTCTATCCGATGCATGTTAACCTCCCAAACACGAATCCACTCATTACCTTACATTTTTTCTAACCTCAAAAACAGATACAGTAGAGTTCACGATAGCGGACCGAGTCGGTTTCGGGCTTGACACCATAACGAACCGAAAAAGGAGAAAGGGCGGTTCCCCCTCCACTGAACATTGCGAATGCCGCTATGTACTACTACATAACACGCCAGGACTGCGCTTGCGCGCCAGAACGCTCAAATTTAAATTTTAACGATGTACATACATACATACTGAAAACGTCATCTATTTGTTAGTTGAAAATTGAAAGATAACCGAAAACGAACGTTATTCCTTAATCACGTGCAAGATTAAAAGAATCGTGAATTCAACATCGTTCAAATCGCCAATAGGTTAATTTAATAATCCAGTAATGAGTTTGTTGCATTATTTAGGAGTTAATATTAAAAATTTTATATTAGTTTATTTTATAGAAATCATTTTTTAATCTATTTTAAAATTTATTGTCAAGAAAAATGTCTGCTTTTTCAATAAATTTTTCATTTTTGATGTTCTTTTAACATATTTTTTATTCATATATTTATTAAATTATTGGAAACAGAACCTTCGTACAAAAAGCTACCTCTATTAAAAAAGGTTCAAATAATTGAAAGACTCGATAAAGGTGAAAAAAATAGAGACCATTGTGAACAATTCAGGGTAGCCCATTCAACCATCTCTCGAATTTTAAAAGACAGACAAAATATTTTGTCACATTACCAAATGTTAAAGGAGCAACAAGGTAATGTGTCAAAAAAAAAAAGATGCGCAGGAATTGAAAACTCTCTATTCGAAAAGGCACTGTTCAAATGGTTCGTGCAGCAAAGAGACGCTGGGTCACCCTTATCAGGAATTTTATTAAAAGAACAAGCCTTGCGACTTAATCAGCGTATGGGTGGCCCAAGCGATGTCCATGCCAGTACTGGTTGGCTCCGGGGTTTTAATGAAAGACACGGAATAAGAGAAATTCAGGTCCAAGGCGAAAAATTGTCAAGTAATGCAGAATCCAGTAATGAGTTCGTTGCATTATTTAGGAGTTACCTCGAAGTGGAAGGAAACAGTTTGGACAATCTGTATAATGCTGACGAAACAGATCTATCTATTTTGGAGATGCCTACCTCGTCAAACATTGGCATCTAGAGATAAAAAATCTGCACCTGGATTTAAAATCAATAAAGACCGAATAACAGTCCATGTTTGTGCTAATGCCACTGGTCTGCACCAGATTCCATTATTTGTTATTGGAAAATCAAAAAGACCAAGATGCTTCCAAAATATGTTCTTCATGTAAAATATGTAAACCAAAAGAACGCTTGGATGGATAAAGTTACATTTTTACATTGGTCCGAAAAAGTATTCATTCCTGCAGTTGAACATAAAAATCGTGGAAAAAAAGAGAAAGTACGAATTAGTATTTGTTGATATATATTGAAAATTTATTTTTAAAATTATTTAATTAGATTATTTTTTTAAAAGGTATCATTAATTCTGGACTATGCACCATCCCATCCTAGTGCTGATGAACTAAATAAAGTCAAGGAGAACTTTTCAGTTATATTTCTACCTCCAAATGTCACTGCTCTGATTCAACCAAAGGATCGTATCGACGTAATTTTTGTAATGCATTGCTGGCAGATACAATAGATAGGTCTTGTGACGTAATGACGTGTGCAAAAAAAATGGAATTGTTTTGAAGCGTTGTCGTTAGGATGGGAAACGAAAAAAACAGATACTCTTCGGAATGCCTGGAAATATATTTTAAAAGGTCAACCTTTGGACAATGCCTTGGAGGATGAGGGTCTGCCCTAATTTATTAGAGACACTAACCGTGTTTTCCAAGAAAACCTCTCGCCACCAGAAGTAACGGAGTGGATACAGGTTGATAGGTGAAAAAATATTACTCACAAAAAAAAATATTTTTTACACTTGTGTAACATAATCCATATATACAAATATAAATTCATTACTTTAAGATTTGAATGTGGATGGAGTTCACTTGACGAGACCTTCGACTCATTAGCAAATGAAGAAAATGCAACGCTGATCAAAATTGAAAATGAAAGCAGTGGTCAAGATGACGAAGAAACACATGACAATGAGTGTACAGATGAAAATGACGAAAAATAACAGATCTTGAAGTATATAAATCTTTCAAGAAATGTTATCAGTGGATGCTTTCACGATTGGAAGCTGATCCTAACCTTCTGACTGCAATAAGTGCAGCCAAAAATGTATCTGCTTCAGTCCTTGCAGCCAATAATTAACGTGTGTTATGTACATTTGTAATTCGATTTCATTATTTATTTTTTCTAAATACAAAACTATGTGGCATGACCTATAATATTTACTTTATGTATATGTACTATGTATACCAATGTATACTGTCCCGCCGATCTCTACTCATTCCCCTCGCGCAGGCAACCAAAGACTATGTAAAGAGTGCGGATACGGCTTCCCCTCAATTCGTCCTGTATCATGTTCCGTTTTCATCCGTTATGATGTTCCGTCCGCTATCGTGTCGTCCGGTATCGTGAACTATACCGTAAAATTATATATTTTTGAAAAATGGTTTGTCAAAACCTTCATTTGTTCAAAAGTTACTAGATTAAAAGTTTTAAAAGTCGATTATGACTGCTAAAAATTGATCGCAGCGCCATCTATGCTTAGTGTTTTGAATTCGTCTCGAAAAAACCTTTCAAATGAGCCCCCAATCGACCCATGTTGCCATTTAAGAAATGCATCCCCCCTCGTGCCCCACGCCCCCTTGGGGCGGGCGGGTTGGAACCCCGCAGAAAAAATAGATTTTTTGAAAAATCGTTTCACGTGTTTCAGCGATTTGCGAAATATCTTTTCTTTCAAAAGTTACAGGACCATTTCCATACTTTTCGAATACCCACACGGAAAAACCTGCGGGAACGCTGCTCTCCCACGTGGAAATTCTGCTGACCGTTCGTAGAGTTCCGTAGCTTGCTCGCGGTGAAAGGAAAGCTAAACCCCCTCTACGAGCGAGTAGTCCTACCCGCGTGTGACCGCTGCTGCCGTAAGGCAGCGGTAATGCTGTCCGTCACCTGCGAAGAGTGGCAACATCACCTTGTTTTGGAACACGTGGAATACAAAAGCGCGGCATCTCATCGGACGGTTATATACATACAGAATACGTACCAGCGACGTTTATGTCGAACAAATGCTTGAACTTCTTTTTTATGAAGCGGTGAATGTTTTTATGTGCATTGATATTGGTTTAACGGAAGTGTTTTTCATGGATTAATTATATGGATCTCCACGACGTATGCCAAAAATGTAAGTACATAAAACGATTAGTCGATACTAATGGAACCTAACCCTTTAAGGACAAATAAGTAGAATCACTTAAATACATTCATTAATTGCAAAAGTACTCGACTCGCTTATGTACAGGGATGGATATCTCGATTTAAAAATATATTATGTGAAAATTCTGCACATTTGATCGATAAGAGTTTTTTATTTCATGATTTTTATTAATGTACATATATATTATAGTAACAGAAGCAAATTATGTAACAATGTCTTTTCTAAATTTAAAAATATGTAATAGCAGATTCGATGGAAGTAGATCACATTCCTGAAATCATTGATGTTACTAATGTGACTGGTAATATTCTGTTAAGTACAAAATAGACATTACTTGAAGTATATGACACACATACTAAGTTATTTGCATTTTCAGAAAATGAAAACGAAATTCCAGTTTCCAAACGGGCAAAGATTGATGTGACCGGCACAAGTGTGTTTTATTTTCTATATTTTATTATTATATTTTTATATGTATAATTTCATATATTTTTAATTTTGATTTATTTTTTAAAGACAATTACTGCAAATATTTTTTTTATAGATGTAACTTTTCATGAAAATGAATTATTTCATTATTTAAATGACCCGAGCAACCTTCAAGGCAGAATAATTCTAGGAAAATATAGATTGCACAAAAAACTTGATTACATCAGACTCAAAGAAATGCTCATTATGAGAGAAATACTAAAAGATCCTATCAATTTCAAGTAAGTTCGATAATGACTCAACATTTTTGTAAACTTAAACAATTAAATATATGTACCTAGGTGTTCCAAAAAACTGTTTTTTTTTTTAATACGCACTATTAAATCAGTATAACATTTATTTTTTCTATACCATTTTAGTTTCTTATTGCACAAATATTAAGTATACATAACATACAATTAACTCTAAATGCATTGTTTATGGTAAATTCAATACAAACATTCTAAAAAAAAAATACTGGCGGTACTGACATTTTGCTGACACTTCAATATGTAAAACAATAAGAATATTTATCTTTTAATTTCTTCTTTTAATTTAATTTCATATTAATTGCCATGAGAATTAATGTATGTTGTACACAATTTACACCATTTTTTGTCGATTGTCAATAAACCGGTAATTTTTAATTAAAAAATCACAGTTTTATGACAATCACTGAAATAAATATAAAGCAGACTTTATAACTTCATCATCTGAATATTGTACATGGATCCAAATTTTAACAAAACGTTTCCTTTAGAATACCTTATCAAAAAAAAAATGAGTATGCACAGAAAAGAATGATTACTTATACTTGCAAAAAAACCAGTGGTCTTGCTATCTGAGATAGTTAAATACGGGATAGATATTTAAATAACTAGGCTTTCAATTCTTAGATAATAAGATTTTTAGATGTGTTTTTAATAAATCAAATAGTAAAGGCAACTACAATGACCAATGAAAAAAGTAGCAATCGATACCTATTACTATTTGACACTAATCAGGTGATGTTTCCCTGATCCCACTTGTATATTAAAAGTTGACATAATTTCATTTTAGATGATGCCAATTTTATAATCAATGTAAATATATACATTTTTTAAAAAAAAATTAAGCTGACATATTGGACGTTGTGCAATCAAAGTTTACTATACTTTTATCGTTTAACCTATTGGAAACCATCTTCTATTGAGTTTTAAATTTATACTTATTGAATATTTACTACATCACTATTCGTATGCGTATTTCTGCTATAGTATATTTTACTATAATAAAATAAAATGAACATCGTCGAAACATGTAAAAACATGTTTTAACCCTTAGAAGCATGGTGGTCTCTACAGGGACCATCTTTTTTACCCGCTAATTTGATGTATAAAAATTCAATTTCGAAGTATTAAAAAATAGTATCTGATTTTTCTAGTAGCTAAGGTATTTGTCTATAAGATTACACCACTAATATTTAAATTTCATTTGTTGTAAATTTGTTATAAATTAGCATACACTAAAAAAAAATTCAGTTCTTTTTGGAGAAAAGCGTTTTCCAGCTTATTTAAGGTTTGATTTTCATGGCAAATTTTACTAACGGGGTTTTATGATCGCTAATGATGAATCCGGGGTCAGATTTACAAAATTCAAAATGGCGGATAAAAACTTTTAAAAATAATATACTTTAATCTGAAAATATTTACTCGGGTGCAGTGCCGTCAGAAAGGAGCGGTTTTCAGCTGAAAGGAGCGATTTTTAATGCGCACCTTCCGCGCGCAGGTTGCTTCGGTAGTCGTCGGCGGTCTGAGCTTGGCGGCCCTCGGGAGGGGAGCGGAGCGAGAGGAAAATATATGGTCGGGCGCGCGAAAGTATTAATCAAATGACGGGGGGTTGAACTTTATCAGATACTTCCAAAATTAAAATCATGTATACTCGTCGTAGTCGAGTGGTACAAGCGCATGGGTTGAAGCGCAGCGCGTTATTTTTTTAGTTCGATTTCGATGTCGGGGATTTTTTTTTTTTTTTTTTTTTTTGTTTTTTTTCTCAATATTTTTAACGAAAATAATTTTTTACTTGTTTTCTATTAGTTATTTTATTTACAAAAATGAATTGTGAAAATAAATTTTAAAAACATTAAACAATATGTTTTTGCAGAATGACATTTGTAAGAATCGAATTCTCTGTAATATTAAAAAAAATAAATGTACAATATTTTATTGTAATTTCCGAAATAATACACAAAAATTACAAGTCGTACATTTTCTCTAAAAAAGTTATTGTAGTTAATATAAGCTTGTAATTGATTATTTTTTATATGTTTCAAATATAATGTAGACCTTCCATCTAATTCCTAATATCGGGCGGTATCTTTATTTATATATACGGCAACAGTTTATATTGCATTTACGGTAAATGGAAACATCTTTTACAGAATACAGAGTAAACGAAAGTATCGTGCAAACAAATTTAGGAAACAAATATTTGGAATAATCGATTAATGTCATATTAAAATAAAAAGATGTTTTTTTACTTCTGCAATGAAATTGTACTAAATTACTAACTGCTTTTTTGAAATATTTCAATATTACTATACAATAATATTTTTATCCCGTTAGAAAACTTATATGATTACACTGTGACGTAGTCACTGATCGAGCCGTTAACTCTAACCGGGGAGAGCGTTCCAGGGGAATTCTTCCCCCTATTCGCCGCTGTTCTCGCCCGCCGTACCGGGGATACGCGCTATGGAGGCTCAGACCTCCCCGCCGTCGCTCCTCTAGTCAGTCGCCGTCGGGAGTTCCTTCCCCACGGACGGAGGCGAGTGAAGCCGCGGCGTCTCTCTCTTTCCTTCCCACGGTAGAAGCCGAGAGCCGATTTGCACAGCCAAGTATCTCGATCTCTCTCTCTCTCTCCGAAGGAGAAGCCGGTACGCGCGGGCCGCGCGACTGTCACGCTGCTCCCCCCTTCCACGGATCACCCCCCAGCATCGGGCCCCGAGGTGGCGCCTTCACGGACGACGATGACCAGGAAGAAGCCATTCTGTCGCGGACCGTGAGATAGGACGGATAGAGTGTACGATTCGCCGAGTAGTCGAAGTGGTGCGCGACATCGAACTGAATACCGCGAGCGTGTGGACTAAAATAAGAAACCCAAAAGGTGTTCTCTGGGAATCTCGTGTCGGAGGCCAAGACCCAGCTAGCGCTTGGCGACTCCCTGGTATCAAGGAGGATAGGGTGCCCAGGAAGACGACCATCGCCTTCGGTCAAGGACCCTGCAGCGGCTCCAGTCTGTTCCCGGGACACCCGACGTCATCCTCAGCGTGCGTACAACACATAGTGAGTCGCCCATAGGGCCATAAATTTTCATGTGCGGTGGTGCAAACCCTCCGTGGTCCACTCGAGAAAACCTCCCCCTTTTTTTTTCTCTTCTTGGTGTTGCGATTCGTATTTTGTATTTTCTTTTGTGTGCTCGGGTATTTCCTCCGGTCCATTGTAAGGAACTATCCCCTTCGCGAGATTTGAGCCCGTGTCAAGTAATTATAATAAATTAGCTCGATTTTAGGAAAAGCAATTGGTGTACTAGTTTTATTTTTCGTTTTCCCCTTACGCGGAAAAACATTATTACAACACTAACAGCATTCTGTAAACCAGTATATCTGTATAGTGTAAAATCTTACTTAAATTAGTTATACATTTTTACCAATATTTTTTTTAACATTTAAACCCTTTCACGACAATTTTACTTACTTTTAATTAAATTGATTTCAAGAACGTATCACTCAGCAAGATGGTTATTCGTCATTCATTATTTACTTTGTTTTGCCTACATTATGCTATTATTTATAGCTATGGGTTTTCTTTTACGTATTAATTAATTAAATAAATATATTCTACTAATAATATTGTAATACACCGATTAAGATATCGAAAATTAGTACATTATGTTTCAGATACTGATTTTCATTGACCTATTAAAAAACCACATGTTTGGCACAAGACTGGGTATATGGTCTTTTATTTATCAACAAATTGTCCAATTTCATTCCCGACTAGAAAAGGTGATAATTAATTCGTAATAATCATTTCGTTAAAAAATGGTTTAAATCTGATTTTTCCTTTTATAACAATATACAATACATTTAGTTTACTATGTTTATAACAAAATAGTAAAGAAACGTTCGCAAAATCCAAAGGTTTATTAATAAATAGGTTGTATTAACAAATTTCTGAATTAATAAAATATTTGTTGCAATTGCAAATTTTAAGAATAAGTTATATACTGATTTTTCAATAACATTTAAGTAAATGCAAATTTGGAATTGAGAAATTGGCAAAAACAAATATTCATGTTAGGAAAGACAAAATTATATATATATATATATATATATATGATCGACACCATCGCTTTAATACACAAATTAAAACTATATGTTATTTATAGTGTATATGTTATATGTTAAATATAATACAATCAGGATTTACTATTTTACCAGAATGAAGATATCTTTTTTAGAAAGATTATTTGTAAAAGGGAATGTTGCCGATATTCGTTTAATTCTTGATAACAATATCGATTTTAATATATTATTATTAAATGAATTCAATAGATTCATTATTGTCAAATTGAATTAGAAATGGAATTAAAGTTAACAAAAAAATTATTACATAAGCTCAATGCTGCCGTACCCCGGAAGAAAAGTCGTATCTCCATTTTCGGTGAAATTGGGATAAAATTATATTTATATTCCTTATAATGCAATGCATTATTTCCTGAAAGAAAATATCTGAAATATTTGTTATTAGCTACAAAAAAAAGAAAAATACTTTTATTAGAAATACAGCATTTCTGGTATAATTTGGTTAAAAGAGCCGCAAATTAAAAAATGAATGTATTTTATTATAAAATCATATCCCAAGATTCCTGGTATAATGAAATGTCCTGAATATTTTCTAAAATTAATCGTTAAATTAAGTAATTTAGTTTTTGGTTAGAATCGATTTATTGGCGATACGTCAAAATCGAAAAAATGGAGATACGACTTTTCTTCCGGGGTATACGGCAGAATGTTTCTATAGACATATTCGACGTATTGTCAGCCTTTATAGGTATTCAGCTTGTGCAAATAATTTTTTTGCTGACTGTTATATTAAGTTCAGTTGTCATCCACCAGATTCGTATTGTACGACCCCAAAACTCCCCGAGGAACAAGTTTCAAACACGCCCAATCACTTTTTAAAAATTCATCCGCCACATTGGATCCGCCAGTTTAAATTTTTAAAATTTAAGTTCAGAATCGTATTCTGCGACCCCGAAAACCCCCGAGAAACAAGTTTCAGCAACATCCGTTCATTTCTTAAAAATTCATCCGCCATATTGGATCCGCCATTTTGAATCTTTAAAATCTAAGTTCAGAATCGTATTCTGCGACCCCGAAAACCCCCCAGAAACAAGTTTCAGCAACATCCGATCACTTTTTATAAATTCATCCGCCATATTGGATCCGCCATTTTGAATTTTTAAAATCTAACATCAGAATCGTATTCTGCGAAGCCGAAAACCCCCGAGAAACAAGTTTCAGCAACATCCGATCACTTTTTACAAACTCTTCCGCCATATTGGATCCGCCATTTTGAATTTCAAAATTCTGATACGAGATTCGTAATTGGAGCATCCAATAACAAAGAACTAAATTCTAAAATGGTATTTTTCTTGGGCACAAAAAACTGTATGAAAGGTTTTTACTCTCGTTTTCAAAAGTGTGGTCTATTTAAGCACCGTATTGGAGCCGCCATTTTGAATTTTCAAAAATACCACACGGAAATTAAAAGTAGATATACTGAGCTAAATTTTAAGCCCTGAAACAATTTTTTTGGCGGTAATGAATTTTGGCCAGCCAAGTGATCCGGTTGACGTGGAATGCCCGGATATATATATATATATATCAATACCGTATTTTACAAGGACTTTTGCACGTTTTAAGGTAGTCTCATTCTCCATATGTTTCTCCATGTTAATTTTTATAAGGACTCTCCTCGTAAGATCCAAAAGTCCTCGTAAAAGCCACTTGACAAAAAAAAAAGATCATTATAAATGAAATCATGAACATATGTACTTACATGAAAATTAATTTAATTAATACATTTTCTCAAGTCTTATGCAGAAAAAGAGAGACCTTTCGAGTGCCTGGTTGGCGAGGAAAATAATACCTGCCCATCCGAAGTCTTCCAAAATTGGGAAGAAAGTTTTTGTGAAAGGCAGAAGTTGTTGGTGCAATTTCGAGATAAGAAGAGTCACAAAAATAATCTGATTGAGCAATATTTTCGAAGTTTCACGTGCCTTGTTTCACCATTTGGAATTCTATTGGTATGTTAATAACATAATTTTATAAACTATATAACTTGACATTTTAACTGAAAATAAGACCTTTTAACAAGAAGTTTCATTACATTATATTTTTATGTGTCGAAGTGTATATTCCTATTTCTGGATATCCCAACAATTTTGTAAATATTTCAATAGCTTGAATTGGATTTCAAAGAAATCATTACTGCGCATGTAGAGAAGAATCCAAGCCAAAATGATCTTTTAACGAAGCATGAGACATTAATTGCAGATGTGTGGCCGACGTACGCAATACAAATCATTACATTTTCAAAAAATTGCAAAATAAAGGAAGTAAAACAATTTCTTAAAGAAAATCATGATAGTATAGTTGCAGGTAGTTATAAAAGTTAATAATTTTTGTACATTTTATAAAGAAAGCAATTTAGTATTTTAATATAATGCTGAAGGATATGGTGTATGCATAAATTCACCAAGAGTCCGGCAAATCTGTAAATGGCATTAGCACAAGGTATATCCATTATAGTGGTTGCCAATTCATGTAATTAGATTATTTCGAATTAAGCGTTCAATTAAAATATCTACACAAATTATGAAAAGTTATAACGATTATTCATCGAAAAATGTTCTTTTATGAATTTGTTATAGACGTATTTATTTTTTATCAATTCAAAATTAAGACTCCTAAAAAAAATGTTTGTTTATTAATTGCTTTTTGACATTTTTTTTCATATTTTTGATAAACAAATAGCATAAGTTTTCAGCAGGTTTACGAGACTATTCAATTGCATTAATGAAAATATGATTTGCAGGTATTCCGAGTAGAGCCATATCCTTCAAATGTATTGTTTAGTTACCATTATTTTTGTATATTTGCTTGGTTTTTCGCTCCACACATGTTGACTTTTTATGCTTTTTCCAGGAAGTAACGATTGCATATTCGCACTTTTTCTGCTTCCTCTATGTATAACGGTTCCAAAAACCATAAAAAGCAAAGAGTCAGACCCTAGCACATTTCACAGATCCGATATTATTAAATCCTTCATTCTTCATGTTAAGGTGATGGGCGTGCATTATTTGAAAAAATCGTTACTCCTTGAAGCGTATGATACACTGAAATTGTAGCAGTGGATTATATTTCATTTCCTTAAAAATGTAGATTTTATTTCATTGTAAGTTTTACAAGTTATAATTTTTATGTTACCAGAGATAGTATTCATTAATAGATGACATGGAAAATTGCAGCGTTTTTCGGAAATATTTAATTGGGATGACTTAAATCAGCTTGAAAGTGAAAATTTTGTTCTAAATATTTAACACTATTATAAAGTAAAAATTCGTAGAATATTTGTTTTTTTTCCGTAATAAGGATAAATTTTAGTTCAAACATTTACCACATTTTTATATTTCTTTTTCAATATCAGTGTAAACACTATGTATGTGGGGGTTCCGAAGGTTTCACTGTATTATTTGGACATTGCAGCTGAAGTTTTGTCCATAAAATTGTTATAATTCATGTATTAAATAGCTCATTTGAAATTTTCACTGTGTCATACTCTCAATCACAGTTCTGGAAACAATAGTGTATGTAGCAATTACAATGTAATGTTTTTCGTTCCAGGATGCGAGCAATTTAAACGAAGAAATCTTGTAACATGAAGATTGGATGAAAACCAACGGAATATAAAATTACCCGTATATGGTGTTTTGCGGAAACATAAACCAAATTCACCAGTCGTATGTAGTGCTGAACAAGGAAACCTACGGTTTCAACAATCCTATTTTAGCTGTGCAAAGCTGCTTCAAGTGCTTAGCGACCATAAACTCTTTTCCGTTTCTAACAGATCACGTATGGAGCATCATCCAGAAGTTGACGTTCGGAACTTATAACTTTCATCCGTTAAAATATCCAACGAACGTCATAAAATTTGTAGTCGAAATCAAGAAATTATAATTCTTTATATTTTAATTAAATTTGTTACATGAAAAAATTTTGTTTTTTAATTCTTAAGATATGGATTGTAACATTTTTACTTCAATATTAACTTTTATTTTGGCTTTATATGGAGATCCAACGCTTCCCAGAATAATAGTGCAGGTTGTAATTGATTACATCAGCAAATTCTTGCAGAATGTATACTTGCCGTCACTCGAAAAGGAAATCTTGGAAATAGTTCGAAACAAAAATAACACTAACATTTCAATAGATGAACTTCAATCTTGTCTAAATAAATATAAAAATGTATTTGAACATGTAAAAACTGAAAAGCTTAGATTTAAATTACTGGAAAGTAAGGGTTTTGTAAAGCCAGAATTTTTTGAAATTGGGCACACATTTGTGGAAGAAATCTTAGGAAACGAAATGAGATTTGTACCTGAAAGTTTATAAGGTATACACGTTCCACTGAGGAAAACATTAAAATTTTTTTTAGAATTTCCGGGCATATTCAATAGCATAGAAAAATACATAAATGAATTGCAGGAAGGTTCAAATATTAAAATAAATATTTTGCAATGTGATTTATGGTTACGAAAATACTCATGTAAATTAGTTGATTCCATATTATTGCCTGTTTACCTATTTTACGACGACATTGAAGTCGGGACTGCGCTAGGCAGCCATGCCGGGATAAATAAATTCGGAGCGGTATATGCATCGATCGCATGCCTTCCTGAAAGTATTTCTTCCAAATTAGACAGCATTTTATTTTCAACGTTGTTTCAAGTTCGAGATAAGAAAAAAAGCGGATAGAAAACGCTATTCTCTGCTTTAATCGAAGAAATTAATTTCCTTCGAAATCAAGGTATATCAATCAATGTGAATGGTAATATAAAAACAATAAAATTTCAATTAATGCTGATTTTAGGGGACAATTTGGGGTTGAACTCAGTATTTGGCTTTGTAGAATCATTTAGAGCGAATTTCTTTTGTCGAATATGTAAAATTTCGTCCTTCGACTCATCGAAATTAGCTATAGAAAATACACATGTGCTTCGAACAAGTGAAAATTATGAACAAGATGTTCAACGTTCTGACGTTTCTAAGACCGGAATAAAGGAACCATGCGTGTTTCACGAAATTGCCGACTTTCATATCACAGAAAACATATCTGTGGATGTTATGCATGACGTATTCGAAGGAGTTTGTCCGTACGTTATGAATGCAATAATTTACAATTTTATTTACGTAAAGAAGTATTTTACGTTAGAATTTTTAAACTCTAGAATTCAGAATTTTGAATACGGTTATTTTGAACTTTCAAACAAGTCAACGAACATATCAATCAACAGAGTTGAAAATAAATTAAATTTGAAAATGTCTGCTGCCGAAATGCTCTGTTTAGTCAGGTATTTCGGTGTAATTATCGGAGATAAAATTCCTGAAGATGACGAACATTGGGAAATGTTTAAATATTTACGAAAAATAATTGCTATCGTAACGTCTCTGCGCTTAATACGTTCAGACTCCATGGAGTTAAAAACATTAATTGAAAGCTTGAATACTTCCTACGTAAAACTTGCCGGTCCATTAAAGCCGAAATTTCACAATTTATTACATTATCCAAAAATACTTTTAGAAAATGGTCCATTTATTCATTTTTCGTCAATACGATTTGAAGCCCGCCATAGGCATATAAAACTAAACTTCCAGAGGACAAGTTGCAGCAAAAACTTATTAAAAACAATAGGAACTAAACAAATGTTGCAAATGTGCAAATCTATTCATAATTTGCAATATTCTAATGCTGTTAAATTTGGATCACGCGATTTTAAAAATGCATAAATAAATCTCAACGATCAACAGCTATTTGACGAAATCGAATATTATAATAACGTTGAAATTAATGGGACATTGTACAAAAAAGGAACATTTATTGTCAGTAATTTAGAAAATAGTGAACACGAATTTGGCGAAATTATAGGTATTTATAAAATTACCGACGATATTATTTTCGTAATAGAGGTATTTCAAGAAATAACTTTTGAAGAACACTATCATGCTTATATTGTAAAAAAAAATGAAATCAAAAATATAAAATTTAAAAATATTCCGATCACGACACCGTGCTTGACAATTGTTAAAGATAACCGCTTTATTGTAACGCGATTTATCATGTAAGAACCGTTTATAATATCACTGTACAAATTATTTCGTATTATAAGATATGTTTTTAATACTTAAATCATAAATAATAATAATACAAAAATGAGACTGAACGTATATTCTGTAATAATAAAAAAGTAAACATAAAAAGCCTAATTTTATTTCTGCATGCAAGTGTAAGTATTCTTTATATTTTCCTTCATACGACGAATTTCTATTATTCCTGCAAGGCATAATGAGGGTTTTGAAGATGGCGTGGAAGACGATACTAAAGCAAGAATGGGTCAATTAATTTCAGCAACTCATGATCTATGGTCCTACATCACGAATCAGGGATCTCGGTAAGTGGAGCTTGTGCTATCCAGACACCGTAATCGGCAACTCTAAACTCCTCGAGTAAGTATTTTGTATGATACGTTGAAAAACTGAAGCGCGCTACCTAGAACCAGTAATCGGGAACTCTAAACCTGGAGCACACGTCTCTTATAAGATAAGATCAAAAACTATGAAGCGCGCTACCTAGACACCGTAATCGACTACCGTATACACCTGGTGTACGTATTTTGTAAGGTAAGCTCATAAACTACGGAGTTTGCTACCTAAACAACGTAATCGGCAACCCGAAACACCTGGAGCCCGTCCGTTATAAGATAAGCTCAGAAACTATGGAGCGCGCTACATAGACACCGTAAACGCGAACTCTTAAACACCTGCAGCATGTATTTTATAAGATAATTTCAGAAACTACGTAGTGCGCTATCTAGACACCGCAATCGGCGACGGTATACACCTGGTGTACCTATTTTGTAAGATAAGCTCAAAAACTACGGAATTTGCTACCTAAACATCGTAATCGGCAACCCTAAACACCTGGAGCACGTACCTTATAAGATAAGCTCAGAAATTATGGAGCGCGCTACATAGACACCGTAAACGAGAACCCTAAACACTGGAGCATGTATCTTATAAGATAAACTCTGAAACTATGAATCGCGCTACCTAGACACCGTAATCGGCGACCGTATACACCTGGTGTACGTATTTTGTAAGATAAGCTGAAAAACTATGAAGCGCCCTACCTAGACCCCGTAATAGGTATCCCAAAACACCTGGAGCCCGTATATTAAAAGATAAGTTGAATAACTATACGGAGATAGACCCTGTAATCGGCGACCCGAAACACCCTGTACATAAATAATATACAATCGCATTGTTGTGCTTGGCATTATTATGTGGCAATTGAAACAAATATATATATATATATATATATATATATGTATACATTTTAAAGTGCCCACTACTCGGGACAGTAGCTTAACATCTTGTTTGGGGTAATCACTCGCTTGCGGACGTGGGAAAGCTGCTCTCCCACGTTCCAGCGAATGGCTGTCCTATGGGCGTAAGGGGGTAGCGAGTCTGCGTGGAGTGCCGCAGCAGCGCTGCCGGTTTTTCCGTGCAGTATATCCTTTGCATATAATATGGTTTTTATATTGCTATTAGAATTATTTGTACGTACACCAAATTTTTTTTAAACTAACATTTATCGCAAGTTATCCCACTTTATGGGCTGACGATTTTACATCTTTATTTATCTTTTTTCCATGTAAAATATGTAATTATTATGAATAAATTGTATTTAAGTAATAGTAATGGTAATAATTTTTTATATATTTAACAATATATTCTCGCTTATATGACATATATGCAGATTATATATGCATTTCTCATAATATATTTAAAAAGATGTATTAAAAGCCATATTTTTATAAAATTAGTTTCTTACGAAAAAAATATATATTTCTTATACAGGGTGATTCTCCAATGGCAACCCATAAAGAAAGGTGGATTCTTGATAAAATTCCAAGCAACTTTTCCTTTGAAAAAAGTTTCAGGAAAGTAGCGTTTTCAAATTATTCATCATCAAAGTCAGCCAATAAGAGTAAGAGATGCTTTATTGTCGCGAAGAAAGTCGAACCCTCACATTATCGGCGAACGTCCGAGCATACATACATAGAAAATGCGCATCGATAAGACACGCGCTTCGGTTTTCGCGCAATAACCTATGGTTCGCGTAATAAAAATGAAAGAAAAAAGTAAAAGCATTCCAAAATTTAATAACTATGAAAAAGAACTAAAGAAATTAAGTCACGAAAAAGAACAATTTTTAAAAATAAAATATTGACTAAATGTAAAAACTGTTTTGCAATAATATTTTTTCAAATACATTGATAAAGAAAGGACACAGGTAACTTACATTCACTCGGAAATTTAAACTGTACGGAATCTCCCATTTTCAGAGCGATTATAATAATTGAAAATTTTGTTATGTTAAAAATGATGTTACAAATTTCTAGAACTTGTATTCTGCAACTATGCTTAAAAGTTCCATTCATGACAATGCAAAATCTCTGTGACAATAGCGTTGGAAAATTCAGATCGTACAGTATTCGAAACGTTAACACAACACAGAAACATTAGAAATAGTGTTCGAAAGAAACAACATACCGAAGAAACAATATTAACATTGTTTAAATCAATATTTTAAAAATGGAAATCTGTAAAAAAATAATTAACTTCCAGAGGAAATTTCTTAAAAGTTAAGAATTTATTAAGAAAGTTAAAATTTTACAAAGATATCAGAAATAGTATTAAAAGTAAGGGCAATATCGTTTTGAAACAATTCGCTACTAGAATCATTGTTTAAATTATCGTTGTTTATAACGATTTCTGTAAAAGGCGTATAATTTGATCGGGAAATTGTTTATAAAGTTCAAATTTTGCAAACACTTCAAAAATACTGTCGAAATATGGAGTGTATCGTTTTGAAACAGTTCGCCACTGGAATCATTGTTTAAATTATCGTTGTTTATAACGATTTCTGTAAAAGGCGTACAACTTGTGCAGGAAATTGTTTTTAATATAACGTCAAAATTTTGCAAACACTTCCGAAATACTGTTTGATTTCTTCCGAGTCTGCTTTATTTTTTTCAGATTTTAATTATAGTTCCTCAAAATATATATAGATGTTGTAATAAATCTCGGAGATGTCGTAGGACGCCAGAAAACCCGTTAGAACTGGAGTAAACACGTCACTACGAGCATCACTTGCTAGTCCAACTTACGCGCTCATTTTATTTAGTTTGTGCATTGGCTTTCAGTGCTTTATTTAACAAAATGAGCGAGAAATATTTAACACCCAGAAAGGAAATAGAACTACACCATCTTGGGCCAGTCGGAGCAGAATTTATAACAGAAAACCGCCCAACCGCGAAAGATTCGAGACAGACACCAAGGGAGTTTCGAGACTTGAAAACTTGAAAAAAATTGAAAACAACCCATGAATGTGAATTCGAAATTGACGCAATGTTCGGATACAGGAAATTTAATTACTGTTTTTTGGGATGCTGTCACAAATTTTAAAGTGTCAGTGCGGAGGCAGTGTTACTTTTTCGAAATCATGCTTGCGTGGTCTAGCATTCAAGCTCGTTGTATTGTGTCAAAAGTGCGGAAGTACTTTAATTGACAGCGGTCCATTAATTAATGGTCATGCTTACGATATTAATAGACGTGTTACTTTTGCTATGAGAATGATTGGTTTAGGAAGGAAAGGAATAACTAAATTTTGTGCGTTTATGCGTTTCCCGAAACCAGTGTTTAAAAAATCGTACGATGCAATTGTAAAGAGCATTGCAACTGCTGCGGACGCTGTCAAATCTAAATATCTACAAAAAGCTGCTGAGGAAAAAAACAGATTTGTATAGAAAAAGTACAGCTTGAGGGTTTGACAGTGTCAGGGGACGACGGCTCCTGGAGAAAACATGGCTCCAGTTTAATGTACGGATTCGTAAGTTTAATCGGATGGTACTTCGGAAAAGTAATTGATATTTGCGTGAAGTCAAAATATTTCCAGGAGTGTGAGCACTGGGGAAAAAAGAAAGACACCACCGAGCATGAAGAATGGCACGCTCTACACGAAGAGTGCTGTAATGCAAATCACAATGGGAGTGCAGGGAAAATGGAGCCCGACGCTATGGTGGAAATGTTCTCTCGTTCCGAGTCTTTGTACAATGTTCGGTATGCGTACTATATCTGAGAACAAAGAAGTGAAAAATCTTGTGGGCCGAGGGAAATTAACTGGAAATTTGATAGACGAATTGAGTTTGTTCTATGGACTGGCTATACGTCGAAATACTGATTCAGTAGAGAATATGCGCAAGGAAATATACGCTCCATTATATTACAAAATTTCAACTGACGAAAAACCTCAGTGGGATAGATGCCCCGCAGGAGCTGATTCTTGGTGCTCTTGGCAAAGCGCGAAATCCTCGCAAACTCTCGAGATGTACTCTCACAAACCAGCTATGCCCATCTTCATATATATAAACACATAACATATAACGGCGGCTTTTCACCACTGTTAGATGTAGTATCAACCCTCGAATTGAAGATTAGTCCCGAGTTGCATAATTACGCAATAGAAATTGACCAACATCGTGTTCGAGCCGTCAACCGCTCATCTTCGATCAACCAAAAAAGCACTCGAAAGGATCTTATGGCATTCGGGAAGGAGATTGACCAGCTAAATTATAGAAGGATAAATATATAGAGCCGGGATAGCAGAGTAAAGGTGAAAAAATCAGCAAGCCCATATTTTGAAAACTTCATATCACAAATACGATTTCAAATTTTAAACGCGTTTTTCTCGAAACTATGTTTTAATAATCGGTTTACACCGTATCTTGCTCAATTTCTATCCGATTGACATGCAATTTAAACAGCAACTTGTTAAATAGATTTTTCGTGTAAGTACACACAATTTTTATGATTGATAAATTATTACGTTTGCAGTTAACAATTTAAGGTCGATTTTTTTTGTTAAAAAAAAGTTAAAAAAAAGTTAAACTCATACAAATTTTAAACAAAATAAAAATCCTCGGTACTTCTACGGAAAAACTATTGTAAATAAAGAAAAACATTTTTTTTGCCCAGGTGGCATACCAGGGCTGCAACGGTGCACACCGTTATTATCCTACAAAAAAAAAAATTTTTTTATACTGCTACGATGCTATTTCCTTATACATATATAACGAAAAAATATTTTTGAGAACTTTAATATATGTGTAATAAAGTACTAAATTTTTGTTTTAATCCACCACCTAGAATTCAAGAAAAAAAATTCACGAAAAAGCTTATTTTTTTCGCCGGTCCTGGGTAGTTTATTTTGATTGAAGATATGACTTTTTCTCGATAAATTCGAGTTAATGGGAAATTTAGTATATATGCGCTGGAAGCAGTTGCACCGAATACAAGAATTATTTTCATACATTTCGCAATGTTCAACCATTTTGCAACACTTTTAAGTGTATTTCACATACATATTTGATTTCGTAAATCCAAAATGGCGGATCCAAAATGACAGATGAAATTGTAAAACTTATTTCCTAAAAATCTATTCCTATATTCTACATAATATTCAATGCGGAAATAAAGTCATCCAGATTTTTATAACATGTCTTGCGAACGAATTGTATTTTACATACACTCTGTATATCAAGAATAAAATTTTGAAGACATTGTAACAAAATAACATTCACAATGTAAGAATGGGGGCTTGTTTTTCACATAAGATGTATAGGTGAAAACAAAGACAACCGCGGTAATTCCAGGTAAGAATCGATGGCGATATCCATCTTCTCCGCTGCAGACTACAACGGGCCATTTCGTAACTGCAACCACTCCCTCTACCATCGGGTTAGTGGTTGTAGGATCTCGTGTGATCTCAGCAGACGAAGAGATCCCAGCAGCACTTCTTTCTGCATTTGGCCTGCGATACAGTTTGCATGTTATTGGCAGGCCGGAATGCTTTTGACGTTTTCGCGGAAAGTTGGTCTGATTCTATAACAAGCACGACGAGCTTGATTTTAAATCCTCTATACAACTTGCGAATCTCGCACAGGAATGCCTGATATTTCATCCGTTTTTCGTCCACTTTGCCTACTATGTTTGTCTCTGCTGGTGCAGAAAACTCGATAATGAAGATGGATTTTTCATCAAAGTCCAGACGAACGATGTCAGGGTTATTGACTGATATTTGCCTGCTCGTCGGAAATGAGTAAGTTTAGTATATTCGGCACGACTCGTTTCCGACTACGGATCGGCAAAACGGAGGTCGCATCAATATCTTAGGTGCTACAGAGATGATAATATAGCACTCGGAGAGCCGCGTTTTGACGTTGGATGTATGATGAGACTGCATATCTTCGACAAGCTAAGAGATGCATTAGTGTCTCATCATGACATCCACACAACCTACAAAGCGTACTCGGCACCGCCTGGCATAAAGTGTGACGATACGCTAAGGTATTGCCGACCCCGCCTTGGCATGCCACGATAAAACCCACGGTCTTGGATTCCTAGCCGCCTGATGTTTAGAACGAGGAGACTATGTCTAGCGACAAGCCAAGTTGTTGGACATTTCGAAAGAATTGTCCATGCAATGGCTTGTCGACATGCCTTCCCTCTAAAATGCGGAGTTGTTCCCTCCGTATGTTGGCCCTGAGAAGCACCGGGCACAGGTTGATGACTGATTCAGCCTCCTGTTCACCACTACGTTCCACGTTGAACACCAACCCGACGTTTCGTGCCGCTACAAAAACGCTCCTTCCCCTGAATTTCATGCTGATGAACTAGCATCATAAGGGGATCCTCCGATCGTCGCAGGCCGTCTCGAGGACTAACAGGTCATACATACAGTCGAGGATCAAAAACCCATGACCTCCCATATTTCGGAGCAAATACAGTTGTAACGGATTTTTTAAGGGGAATATAAATATCTTTATTACGTCAATGTTATAACATTTATTTTTATTTCTATTTCACAAAAACGATGTTCCGCTACATTTTAGAATTCGATCTCGCATTAACAAGCAATTCGCATTTCGACTATTTTATTTTAAACTATTCGCTTTTTCGAATTCGGTTCGATTGAAGAAGATAAAATGGTTTCAGTTTAATCTCCTCTCGTTATATGAACGCTTTTCACTCATTCAATCGCGACCCTATACGCCTAGGGCAATCTACGCCTAATCACAAGTTTTTGTCTTTAACTCTAAACCGTCACTCACAACTCTCTCGCACACATTTAAATAAGAATCGAATTGGCCCGGCGGTGCCAAAATCCGTGCTCACGTCTTAAGTCCTTTAATTTCCTTAAATTGGATATCGGTTCCAACGGGGAACCTTCGTTCGCTTAATTTGAAACTCCTATCCCGATCAGCTCAATTGAATTCTGATGTGAATTTAAAGGGCTTAACGGAGCCACATTTATTTCTAAAAAAACAGCTAACGACACGAACTGTCCTTTCCGGATGCTTTATTTTGTCTTTTTCCAATGGCACGGTGCAAACTTCTATTTTTTAGGGCGGCCCCCCAAAAATACCGTCACTAAATCGCGCGCGCACTGAAATACCTGGTGATGCGTCGTTAAGCGTCGTGCATGACTTCCTGGTGCTCCTCAGGTGAAGATCAGCGCTGTTCTTCGCGCCAGCCAGCCGGATATTTGAACGGCGACAAAGGTAAGGACGATGGCGAAAATGTTGCCAGGTTGCCCGCAGATGATGGTGCCGAGGATCCTATCGACAAAGACGACTCCTACGGAGACAGCAGTAAATGGGTCGCCAAACAGATGATGGTATCGATGACCCTGACGATGATGACGACTGCTTCGGAGACAGCAATAACGACAGCGACACGACTGCGACCGGACAGGACAATTTGACTGCAAAAAGGAATCCTGTCAAGTTATATTAACGTTCGCTAATTTATTTCTTGACTTCTTACCCGATCGGCCCAATTGCCGCACTCTCGGGCGAACCACACGCGGTCGCCGCTCTATTAGGAGTCCGTGCGAGGAAAGCGATTCGGAGCCTTCCGAACCGGCCCTTTTAACACCTCCGATTTCCACCAGCGTGGTTTTCTTTTCCGGTATTTTTGTGAACACCCTAACATCCGCGTTCGTGACGTCACTCTATGCTTTCCGCAACACACGTGCTTAGTACTATTGACGCGCCATCTGACCGTCTCTTTTCCGCAACTCTCTTTCGGCGCGATTTTCAAATATCGGTATCGCACGTCTCTGATTCGATCGCCCGCGAAATTCAAATGTGTGGTCGCGCGCAAAGTTCGGTGTAGCCGTACGCTACACAGTCGTTCCACGGAAGAACTTGATGCAAACTGCGTTGCATACAAATCATCTTCCGTGTGTATCGGTCAAAGCCCCTTAGCTCGTAAAAGTTCCACTTAAGTGCTCCACATGAATAGAGCACTGGTGAAGAGGCATCATATTCGTGGCAGCCACCTTATTTTTCCCCGTCATTTCTGATGAACAGATCTGACGGAGAAGGCGCCGGTATTTCTTAACGATGGTCATTTTAGCAGCCTGCACATCCTGGTCATGCCACTGAGGCGCTCCCAGGTATGTCTAGGCGTCTTCGCTAAGGTGGCAGATGATGTTTCCGTTGACGAGCTATGCTGCTAATGGAGTTTGACTTGCTTCTGTGCAAATAAACGGCACCCATGTTGTTTTTGTCGTTTAAGCATGAGATCCCGAATTCCATGCCTATATCTCTCGAGTATATGAGGGCGATGTTCAGAGATCGATTTAATTGATCCTCGCTTGATGCGTATAATTTAAGATCATCCATATAGAAAATATGGGTGATCTTATGTACACGTTCACCAGGCGGTCCACACATGTACCCTTGAGATTTCCGGAGAGCAACGGATAGAGGCAATAGTGAGATGCAGAAGAGCAGAGGACTCAGAGAATCTCCCTGATAGACCCCTCTTTGGAATTGAACCAGTCTAGACATGGTTCTACGCTTGCCCGATGTACTGACAAAGCGCGTTTTCCAAAGAGGCACCAGGTCCTCTACACTTCTGACTATATTTGGGAGGATATGGAGGCGTTTGAGCAGCATGCTTAAAAGCTCGTGCGATGGTGAATCATACGCCTTCACGTAATGCATCCAGGCTTTCGACAGGTTACACTTGTACTGGACTGAGTTCTGACAAACACACCTGTTGATAAGCAAGTTGTCCTTGCAGCCGAATACGCCAATTTTGCAGCTTCGTTGTTCTACTATCCGCTACCACACCGGTTTCACGGCTTTCTCAATACGTTCGTTCATGATGGTAGTGCATCATTTGTATAATGTATTAAGACACGTGATTAGTATATGGTTTCTCGGATCAGACAAGCCTCTCGTATTTGGGATTGATGTCATTCGACCCTCCACCATCCAGTGTGGAATGTGCTGGTCTCCATTTATATAAGAGGTGAATATTCGGGCTAGATGTTGATTGACAGAAGTGAACTTCTTCCATCTATAGTTATTAATTCCATCCCAACCCGGCGAGGATGAATTGCTCGCTCTTTTGATGGCATTATTCACATCTAATGCACTGATTCGTCACATAACTCGGTAAAGATTTCAATACCTGGAGTGCCTGCATTAAGCCTAGATGTTTTCTCGTAGATCCTCCCTCGCTCAGAATTCTTCAACCGAGGCCATTGACGGAAACTCGCATGAGGCTACGCACCCTCCCGTCCTTCCAGCCTCTTTTCGGCATCCGCGAGAATCCGTATCATTTCCTTTGGGCCTCTAATCACGAAGCCTATATATCGCTGTTTGAATGCCTTACGACTTGAGCCATCCTCCATCAACTGGTGAATGATTACTCAAAGAAAGCCTTTTGATTTTGACCTTTCAATTTTCAGTATTTTTCTTATATATTTTTTTACGTTAGTTTTTTCATAATTTCAAACATTTTCTCGAATGGATTTAAAAAAAAACTTTGTTTTAATTTCAAAAAATAAAAATCCTAAATGATATAAAAATTATTGTTTTCCGTTATAACTGTGGGTCTGCATACCAGAAAGGAAATTGTGTAAGAACAAAAAACTTGGCACGTCTGAGCCATGTAAAAATGGATGAGTTAAATTTTCGATATTGCTCCCTTTAAAGAATGCATTATAAATTAAATTTTAAACAAAGTAATTTTTGAATATTCTAAAAAAATGAGTAGCTATGATTTTCATTTTTACGTTTCTAACTCGATGGATAATATCGTATAAAGCCTCGAAGTTAGAAGTTAGGCCCATTTTGATTGAATTTTACTTAAAGGGAGCTGTGTGAAACGGCCCTTATGGCCCGTAGAATCGACTTTCCTTTCTGGTCTGGTATTGATATTGACTAAATCTTACACAATCGTAGGAAAGACAGACACTGATTATGCGAAGTGGGTCCTTATCAGCACCCGGCATGATTACTACGCATATACAATATACTATGATAATAAAATTTTTTTTGCATTTTTTGTCGGTGGAGACGGTACGTGTCCAACTGATCTAGATTTCCTTGCATCTTGATGCTTTACTTCTGTCAGCTTTCGACTGTTCTCACTTCTCGTTAATACCTGGGTGGTCGAACCTCGTCCTCTAGGTAACTAACATGCCTGAGTTTGACTGCTTCTGGCCCGCAGCACTGTAGGGCCGATCCAGTCTATATTTTGCTATTGGATGGCTGAAGCTATTTCTTCGCTAATATCTTTCCTTGCTGTTCGTTTACTATTTGCGGAAATTCATCGCCCTTCCTGCCGCCACTCCGGTATTCTGCGCTATAGATCTATTTCCATATTGCTTGTGGCCTGCCATGGTGAGCTGCTGACATCTTGAATAGTGATGTTTCATTTCTACGAGCTTTCGACTGCCCTCATCTCTCGTTAATCCCGGGGTGGTCGAACCTCGTCCTCTAGGTAACTAGCATGCCTGAGTTTGACCGTTTCTGGCCCTCAGCACTGGAGGGCACATGCTGTCTTCATTATCCCCTTCCCCAAACGAGGTCGTAAGAAGAGTACGCCGTAAACGAGTGATGGTGATCGGCCACGATCTCGGACTAAGGTGGCAGTACAAATAATCTCTCGAAAACCTCGAGGCAATACCTCCCGGGAAAGGCCCTTGGTGTACTACATTCTGGATAGATATTGGCTTGAGAATGGTCATGGCTCTATGTGGGGAGATTCTACGACCTACAGCTGGTAACTGCAGTATACGTCATCGATACCATATATGGAAGCGCCCTGACAGAAAGATCCAATTATGCCGGCGTAGTATTAAAAACTCTGATTTCCGCAGTTGATGAAGAGGGAGGATTGCTCGCATTCAGCGACAGGAATTTGGAGATGGCTGATATTACTCAATATCCCCATACCTCCATCGGAATTATTCGTACCCCTAAGACCCGTTCGTGAACACTACTTTCGCAAGCGCCTGATTTCGTGACCTGTTTGTTGTCGTCTTCTGAAAATACGTCAGACTGAAATTCCGCCGACTGACTTCGCGCTCGAACGGGAAATATGTTCCAGGTAAACCCACGCTCGGAAATATTTTAATGTGAAAATCGAGAAAGTTGGAAATCATTCCAATTGATGATATTAAATTTTCTTCTAAAATCGAACTCGGAACGAAATAACCGAAAATCAAAAACTTTATTATATATTTATGTATTTATTATATTATATTATTTTCTTTTCTTGATCATCAAAAACTCCGTAATATATGCCACTTCTGGTATTCGGAGGTTTCACCTCACGTCATACTGTTCTCAAAAGTTCCAAAAGACGGAAAAGTGGCGAAATAGAATCGAGCAGCGCGTCGGCGAAAATACTTTAAATCTCAACTAATCCGAAAGTATCAGAAGATGGAAATAAACATTATAGGACTATCGATTTCCTTTTAGTTTTTACCTTTTAATGAAGTGCGTAACACGTGGTGGGAGTGCAAATTTTAAAACTTGAGAAAAAAAGGACATGGTCAAATTTATTTGATATATGAACAATGTGAACAGCGAAATATGTCCCATCGAGTGAAAAAATCAACGATAAATATGAAATGAACGTGAGATAAACCTGACTCCTCAATATGGCGAGTGTCACGAACAGTTTTACGATCAGGCATGCGATGGTCACAGATCAACCAAAGGATCCATTCGTAAAGTTGTCAATTCTCAAAAACCGTGTTCGGGTAGAATTTTCAAAGCATTGCTTCTCTTCTAGTTTAGGCAGTGCCATTAAAAGTTTGTTGAAAATAGCCAATGTTCATGGAAAGTTCTTTTAGAAAACAATAATACTTATGTAGATTATTTAGTTTTTGCGATAATCTTCATGAATTTATTCTTTCAATGTCTTGTAAAGTGACACAATGTATATACATCAACAATATACTTTCGTCCGTTAATGGTGATCATCCATTAAACACTAGTTATTTATTTTCAGGTTCATGATGGGAGTCAGAAATATTAATTTCGTGCACGATAAATATCCATACAATAAACCTGTATAAAGCGTTGTGGCTACGCCTACTGCGTAAAGCACGATTGCTGCCATTTCCACTATTTTTCATTCCAGCACTAGACAGGGCGAAATAATAAAATATATTACACTAATTACCTTGCCTATCCTGTCACATAGGATATCAAGTTATGATATATTAATTGCTTAGCCAATGACTCTTTTTTACTTGTAATGCTTAAGAATGTTTCTAATATGAGCTTCTTGTGGTATGAGCAACAGTAAAATATTAACTATATAAAATTCATGTTCAAAATACATTATATTACATCCGTAATTGTTAGTTGAGAATAATTAATGCAGAGCGGCTATGGCTATTTTTTTTAATGCAATCCTAATTATACATATAGAAAATAAAGTGTTAGAAACTCTTACCGTGAGATATCAGGAAGTACATAAAAAGATTTGGACCGACGTGGGTAAATGCATGGTTCGTATACAAGATTATCGTAATAATATTGCGATATGCTTCTTGTATAGTCCGAATATGGTTGATGCAACATAATTGGCATATTACATCTAGGGTAAGGAGCGTCGCATATGTTTTCATCACTTGGTGCGCTACGAACACATGCTGATAAAAGTGATGGTTTGGCTGAACTGCACGAAGATACATTTCGACTAGTAAGGCACCCGAAAAATCCACTAGTGTGCTTTTTCACAGCGTGAAATTGTCTACTTGTAATGCAATACTGTTCTTTAATATCCTCTCGAGAATAATGTGGGGTCATATGTCGATCCCAATCTACATGGATGGTTTCAGCGTAAGTATTCACTTGCGTAGACACGTCTACCTGTTGAAAAATGCAAATATATATATATATATATATGGGTATATCTTTGGAACTTTTAAACTTTGGGGTAAATGAATTTTGATTTTTATTTTTAAAGGCACATGCTTTAAATTAATTGTATTGTTTTCAGTATCTATCAATAACGCGTACAAGAAACTGTCAAATTCGGCTTTTGCGAATTCGGGGTTTAATTCGTTCGTTATTCTAATGTCGAACACTCGCTAGGGACACGTAAGAGGCACTATAATCTGCCAAAATTTTGATGTTACATATTTATTTCTATGATTTTTAAGGTATCATAATGGATGTCATGTTAAAGTTTAAAAGTTCTGGAGATATGCCCATATATAATTGTGCGAAACGCATAGTTCAGGGACGGTCCTAGTATTATACGCTTTTTATGACAAATATACTTTTTGGAAAAGTGTGTATTATTTTTTAATGTGACTAACTCGGCTATGTGTACCCGTCTGTACTCGGCTGTACCCCCCCCCCCCCAGACCCCCGCCCTACAAACTATCCTAACCTACCCACTCAGAACCTCCCCTACGCTCGGTTATGCCTTAATTTTGGCTGTAGGTCCTGGAATTATCATTCGTGAATTTGTCCTGGAACTATCATGAAAATCAGTGAAAATTTCCAGGACCGTCCTGGAGCTAGGGAAAGGTCCTTGAAGTATGCGTTTCACATAAATAAATATATATATATATATATATATATATATATATATTATATATATATATATATATGTATGTACAGGTCCTCCATTAACTGCCAACCGGTGAACGGTAGATTCTTTAGTTCATTCTAAGAACTTTTTTCCTATGACAAACATTCGTGCGAACTATAGTTTTCAAGTTATTAAGCATTAAAGCCGGCTAATGGGAGCAGGAATTCATTGTCGGGAGGAAATTCAAACAGTTGCATTGTCATGGAACCTCGAAAATGAAAATCAAGAAATGCGCATCGGAGATGAACCGCGCGGTATTTGTTTTCGAGCGAACCACATGTGCCAAAACGACTGTCCAAAATATTGATCGAATTCGAAAAGCCTAAGCTTCAACTTCTTCCAAAAGAGAATCGGACCGATTTGAAATTCATGACGGAGAGAAACTTACAAACAATACAGCAGATGCAGAGGATTATCAATTTTCAGGAATTAACAATAATTCAAAATTAATTAAATAACCTACATAAATGGAAAAAATTAAATACTGGCTGTTATGGTTGTGAGCGGTGAGGTAGGATAGAAAATTATTAACCGCGACGTTCGTTTTGTGTACGCCGTTCACCAACTGACTTCTCCGATGCTGTCTCGAATCGAGAGCGCAGCGGAGCTCGTCGTCGGATTACTTTCCAACCGTGGGACTATGCTGAGCTTGCACTCTTGACTTCTACGTGAAGTCGCAAGCCGTGCATATTCTCACGGTGGACTTTGATAATAGGTTGATTTATTATAATATAAATGATATAATATGGGTGGGACGGACGCTACGTACTACCGGTACGTAACACCTCCCCACCACGAAAAATCGGCGTCCTCGCCGATGTACAAACAATTTTACAAAGCTTGATACATTCTACATTTCAGCAACACAAGTATTTGACAACTTACTGTCTCTAAAATACTGTCTATCTGCGTAACACCATAGTAAACCACTTTTAATATCGGCAGTATTATTTATTTATTTCGTAGTATTATTTATTTCGCGGTTACTCGCGCGATTGCGGATAGCCGCACAAAGAGGAGACGGATTATTCCCTCGTCCTCTCTTCGCTACTCTCACCCGGCGGTGGTTCGGGCGGAGGCCGCGAAAATGCACAGACAAGTGTCACTTTTTTATTCCTTTGATTTAGATTTTCCACTTTTTGCACTTTTTCAGGCGCCTTATTCTCTTTTCTTTTCTCGTTCATCTTAGCTTTAACATTCGCTGCATCTTTCAGCGTGATTTTTGATAATAGTAGAAACGGCTTTGCTTCTAGTTTGGAGGACGCGAGATTTGAATTCTCGCACTTAGGAAGAACGTTGACTGGAACTTTCTTCACCGTCAATTTTACTCGTTTGACGTGCTTAGATTCGTCATTATTTTCACAGTGCGGACTGTCTAAAGAGCTCGGGTTGTTTTTTGATAAAATTTTATCTATTCTAGAACTTCTCCTTAGAATTGAATTTTGATGCAGAGTTTCGGACGTGGTCAGCAACTTTTCGTCGAGGTCGATGATGTCGGTCGTTGATTCGGTGTCTAAAATCATCTTGGAGTTCGAATCCTGATTTTCCGATAGTGCTTCTGAGTTACGTTTCGGATTGATCCGTTGAGAGTTATTTTCTGGATCGTCAACCTCTTGGACATGAGAGTCTTCAACTCTTTGTCGGAATAGCATCTGATTGCGGTGCGATTTATCAACACTTGCAGCGAAATCTATGTGAAACATGTATGTCTGGTCTGACTGCGTCGACGGGTGCGAACTTGCGAGTTTCTTCGTGCTTGGCCGAATTTCGTGTAGAATCGGCAAGGTTTCTGGAGGTCGCGCTCTCCTGGTATCTGTGACCGTTTGCGGATTTGACGGCGCGTCGGCTTCAACATCAACCTTTTCTCTTTTTTCCGTGCTGTTAGACAGTTGTCGCGGTTTTCTTGACAATGGTGCATTCGTGTGCTCCAACGAGACTGCTATTTCCTCAGAATTGATGTTCTCGATGTCTTTTCCAGAGGTGAGTATTTTCATGTCTCCGATGGTTTCTTTTATCTCCTCAATAATTTCCTCTGAAATTTTGGGCACTAAAACTTGATATATATCTGGAATGAGTTTTGATTCTTCACCGTCCTCAACAGTAACCCGTGCATGTGCAATCTCAGGAAGTTTCCATTTTGACATTTCGGACACTTCTTCATGCACGGTCTCTTCGTCCGTAAAATTGTTGGTTGGTATCAGATATACCTGTTTTAAAGGTGATTTTGTTTCTTGATAATTGTGGTTCTGATTTACCCGAATTTTGGACTTACCGTCGGTTGAGAAATCGGCGTCTTTAATTACGCTGGAGTATGCGTGATATTTGTGTGATGTAATGGATATAGATGGATGGGATCTGGCGGTTTTCTCCGCAGTTGACTTGATTTTATTTGAAATCGGCAAGATTTCAGGAAGTGTCTTCTTGTAACATTTGTATGACCGCTTGCTCCTGGGTTCAGTGTCCATCTGGGGAGCCTTTAGCATGTCAGAATTAAGTTCGACCCTATCCTGTTTATTTCTTTGCAATGGAACCTGTGACCGTGGTCGCGAGTTTCTTGCAATGTCAACTTTCTTCACATCCATCCGAGCGAAGTTGTCTATAGTAGTCATGGAATCGGTCACGGTCTGTGGATTGACTCGTAGTACTCGAATTTCCATTTCTTGATCACGCAACCCCGCCACAAAATTTTCCAGTGTGGTACGCTCAAAGGACCGCATGAAGTCGTCCTTAAATTCCGTACTGAATTCTTCCAACTCCGTTGCAGTTGTCATCCCCTGTGTGTAAATCTCGGCCACGCGTTGTATATAGTCGGCGACGCTTTCCTGTCGGCCCTGGTATATGCTCAACATGAGCCCATAGCACTTATAACACTTCATCTCCACACACTCGCGCAAATTTCAAGAAGAAAGGAAATTTTTCATGAAATTCTTGAGGAGGGAATGCATCTTCCTCTTTTGGGATACGCGATAAGTTACGCGACGCGCGCACTTTTCTTTTACATAACAGACGCGTATCCCGTTTAAAAAGAAATAAACCCCTCGGTATGAGGAGGGGGTTCGAAACTCCGCGTTAAGGGGAGCGATACCCCAACACGATTCTCTATTCAAAGTTAAAACGGAAAATCGCGCGCGGAGCGTCACTTCTGACACCAAATTTGTTATGGTTGTGAGCGGTGAGGTAGGATAGAAAATTATTAACCGCGACGTTCGTTTTGTGTACGCCGTTCACCAACTGACTTCTCCGATGCTGTCTCGAATCGAGAGCGCAGCGGAGCTCGTCGTCGGATTACTTTCCAACCGTGGGACTATGCTGAGCTTGCACTCTTGACTTCTACGTGAAGTCGCAAGCCGTGCATATTCTCACGGTGGACTTTGATAATAGGTTGATTTATTATAATATAAATGATATAATATGGGTGGGACGGACGCTACGTACCACCGGTACGTAACACTGGCTATTCTTAGAAACGCATCCGAATTTAAAAATGATTGAAAATATCAAACATATTTAAATTCATAAAACTAAAGTCTCGCACTTTCGGGGCTGCTTCTAATATTTACTAAATTAAAAAAAAATGACAAAAGTGGATCTTTTATTTATATCCAAAGGGACTAGTTATGTTGATTTTGAAATTCCAATAAACGTTTTGAAGAGGAATTTAATTTTACATGCTACAGACTGTTTCTAAAATTCATTATAAATTTATCTAGAATTGATTATAAATTTTCCAGATAAATGACCTGGAGTGATATTTTGCATTTTCATGTCCTAAAGAACTCCATACGTGGATATTCTAATTACTATTCATTATTGTAAAGAGGGATTTAAGTTTTACGCTCAGTGCTGCTTGGAAAATTCGTCAAATTTTCCAAATAAATCACCTGGAGTGATGTTTTGCATTTTCATGTCCGAAGGAACTAATTATGTGGATATTTCGATTTTCGTTCATTCTTTTGAAGATGGATTATAACATCTACGCTCAGGACTGCTCTTAAAATACATCAAATATTACAAATAAATTACCTGAATTGATATTTTGCATTTTCATATCCGAAAGAAATCGTTATGTGGATTTTCTGATTATTATTCATTATTGTGGAGAGGGATTTATATTTTACACCCAGGAGTGAGTCCAAAATTTGTCAAATTTTCCAAATAAACGACCTGGAGTGATGTTGTACATTTTGATGCCCGAAAGAACTCATTATGCAGATATTCTGATTTTCATTCATTGTTCTGAAGAAGGATTTAACTTTTACGCTCAGGGCTGCTTCTAACATTCGTCAAAATTTCCAAATAAATTTTCCATTATGTGAATATTCTGATTTTCAATCCTTGTTGTAAAGAGGGATTTAGTCTTCTGCGTTCGGGGCTGCTTCTAAAATTTGTCAAATTTTCCAAATAAAGGATCTCGAGCGATGTTTTTCATTTTCACGTCCGAAGGAACTAATTATGTGGATATTTCGATTTTCATTAATTCTTTTGAAGATGGATTTTATCATCTACGCTCAGGACTGCTTTTAAATAATAAAAATAAGTGACCTGAAGTGATGTTTTGCATTATCGTGTCCGAAAGAACTCCTTATGTGGATTTTCTGAATTTCATTCATTTGTGACAAGGTGTCACCGATCGACGCCTTGGCAGATCCGTCGCGGTGGATATCGCGGTTCCCTCGCGTGTCGAAAGTGTCCCGGAGCTCAGGATCGCCTTCCTAAATCCTTCTTTTTTTACAAATTTTCCTGAGTTCGGATACCCGTCCGTCAGTCGCCGGTAAAGCGCCTGAACCTCTTTACCGTCATTGCTCGGTTGCGCGTTTCGCCGGGAGCGTCACCACCTTCCGAGCACTCGAGACGCCCGAGCCCTCTTTCCCCTGGCTGTCCCTCTCGGCAGCGCAGGAGGTACCACCCGATGGTAGGAGTCATCGTGGCCGTCGAGAAGGGACACCGCCCCTCTCTGACGCGCCTGTATCGTTTCCCCCTTTCTGTCGCTGCGCGTCTGCATTATTCAGGCCCAGCATGCTAAAAAACCTCCTCGCATTCCCCCTCTTTTCCCCCGTGTATGGCGACCTTACTCGCCGCCACTAACTCGGCAGTAGCCGTCCAACTCTTGCCACCTAAAAGCTGCATTTTGGTAGCGTGGCTGTTCAAATCGACGTTGCGTCATATAACGCCTGTCTCTCTCTCTCTCTCTATCGCCGCATGGAAGCCGAAGAGACGAACACAGAGGATACTTTCCCAACACCTGTGATTAGGTGGGGAAAACCCCTATCGGACCCCGCTTTCTAGTCCTCAGCCCAACTACATAGTGGGTTCCCCCGTATCACCCCCGGTGATTCTCCGCTCCTGGTCACTGGAGATGCGCGTACGGTTCCCGCGCGCATCTACCAAGCACGATAGTGGCCCCACCACGTCACTTCGTTTTCGGACGCGTTACAGAACGGACCCCGATCGATTGTGTGAAAAGAAAAAAAAACGTGTGTTGCGTGGAAATCTGCTTGGCGTGGAAATTTGCTTCGCGATATAAATTGTTTTGCGTGAGTGGACTATTTGCGAGGCGAAATTATTCGTGCGGGAAAAGTGAGGACGGAGTTTTGGTGCGACGACCACCCACCCTTCTGCCGAGGACGTCGCAGCCTCCAGGGAGAATTTCGAGGAGGACATCCAGAGCCGTCCGCCGACGAGTCCCGGGTCGACCTCCTGGTCCACCGACGCTGCCAGAGACGTTAGCGCCGACATCGTAAGTCCCTCCTTTATGCATCTTTGTGCCCCCCCTCCCCCCTTTCGCGGTTTGTACTTTTTTTGTGTGTATTTCCGGTCATACAGAAGAAACTCTACCGTCGCGTGATTGGAAAATTTGACGCGTTTTAGAAACAGTCCAGAACGTAGAAGATTAATCTCTTCCCAACAATGAATGAAAATCAGTATATCCTTATAATGAGTTCCTTCGTACGTGAAAAAGCAAAATATCACTCCAGGTCATTTATTTTTAATATTTGATGTTTTAAAAGCAGTCCGGAGCGTAGATGATAAAATCCCTCTTCAAAAGAATTAATGAAAATCGAAATATCCTCATAACGAGTTTTTTCGGACATGTGTAGAATGGTTTTATTCTTTGCAAATTCTAATCAAGATGTTTCAGACAATATCCTACTAATTGTTATTTTAAATTTATATTGCATCGCAAATCCACAGAGCATTATGAATATAAAAAAAATATACAAAGAAAAAGAAATGGCAGGGAACATATTCACACATACATTTCTGATCATTCCGTATTTCATCAATCAGTAGACTATTTGATTATAAATCACTATTAAATACTCATATACCGCACTTCATTAAGAATAACATTCCCTAAATGAGACATAGATATAATATTATAATATAAATTATCATTATTTAAAATTATAATGTCGCCGTTAAAACTCATGTCCATTATATTGTTCTCGCACTGTAAGTCGCCAGTCAATAATGTAAGATATTATCCAAAAATTTCAAACACGAAAATGACACTCGTAATTATTTCCCAGGTTGTCTTGTTTCACGCTACTCGCGAATAGTCGATTATTCTACAGGCAACCTGGAGTTTGTAAAAATTGCAGAATCTTCGGTTGTAATTTCGTGTTGACACGTGACCTCTGCCATGACTATCACAGATTCGATGAAATGGCGCACCACGTGATCTGCCGCATAGGGAACCCAACCTCAAGATAGAAACGCACTTATTTTCGCAGTTGATCAACTTTGCACCATTGAAAGCGAAGCTGGAAAACAAATGATATTTTCGCCGAATATCTGTCCATTATTAATTTTTTTAGGTTATCGAGAATGATTAACGAGCATACCTGGGACCTGGACCAGAATGCTCAAGGTCAAAGTACCAAAGCACGTTGTCCATTTAGCCAACGGACCGGGCTCTTCGCCGACTTAACACCCGCGTCTATATTATTTTTAATATTTGATGTTTTAAAAGCAATCCTGAGCGTAGATGATAAAATCCCTCTTCAAAAGAATTAATGAAACTCGAAATATCCAGTTAACGAGTTCTTTCGGACATGAAAATGCAAAATCTCGCTCCAGGTCTTTTATTTGGAAAATTTAAAATCAATACTAGATAAATTTATAATTAATTTTAGAAACAGTCTGTAGCATGTAAAGTTAAATCTCTCTTCACAACATTTCTTGGAAAATAAAAGATCCCTTTTGTCATTTTTTTAAATGTAGTAAATTTGAGATGCAGTCCCGAAAGTGCGAGATATTAGTTTTATGAATTTGAACATGTTTGATATTTTAAATCATTTTTAAATTCGGATGCGTTTCTAAAAATATCCAGTATTTATTTTTTTCCATTTATTTAGGTTATTTAATGAATTTTGAATTATTTGTAATTCCTGAAAATTGATAATCGTCTGCATCTGCTTTATTGTTTGTAAGTCTCTCTCCGTCATGAATTTCAAATCGGTTCGGCGATTCTATTTTGGCAGAAGCGAGGTGCAGCTTAGGCGTTTCGAATACGAGCAATATGTTTGGCAGTCGTTCTAGCATACGCTGTTTGCTCGAAAACAAATACCGCGCAGTTCATCGCCAATGCGCATTTCATGATTTTTATGTGCGAGGTTTCATGACAATGCAACTGTTTGAATTTCCTCCAGACAATGAATTAATCCTGATCTCATTGGCCGACTTTAATTCTTAATAACTTGAAAACTATAGTTCGCTCTAATTTTTGTCAAAGGAAAAATGTTATTAGAATGAACTAAAGAATCTACCGTTCACAGGTTGGCAGTTAATGGAGGATCACCCTGTATATATATACAGGGTGTTCGGCCAACCATTACCCAGCGGCCAACTATAGATTCTACAGATAATTCTGAACAACTTTTTCCTGAAAAAATTTCCGGGAAGGTAGAGTTTTTAAGTTATTCAACACTAAACTTTAGGTGAAAAAATCACATTTTTTTAAATATCTCGACTCTGTTTGAAGGTATCTTAACGAACCGGAGCTCATTTTAAAGATATTTTAAAGCTCTATAAATTGTCTTTATTGGTTTTTGACCTACAATGAATATCTCTCTTGTTATAGCCATAAAAACGGGGTAAATGCCGATTTTTCAGGGTTCTCGCGTTTAACTCGTTTCGACACATAGTTACCGAAATATCACACAGGAAAAAGTTGTAGGCCTTGAAAAAACAAACATTTTTTGTACAACTTTTTCCAGTGTGATATTTCGATAGCTATGTGTCGAAACGAGTTAGACGCGAAAAACCTGAAAAATCGGCATTTACCCCCGTTTTTATGGCTATAACAAGAGAAATATTCATTGTAGATCAAAAACCAACAGAGGCAACTTGTATAGCTTGAAAATATCTTTAAAATGAGCTTCGGTTCGCTAAGATACCTTCATACAGAGCCGAGATATTTAAAAAAAAAGTGATTTTCCCCCCTAAATTTTAGTGTTGAATAACTTAAAAACTCTACCTTCCCGGAAATCTTTTCAGAGGAAAAAGTTGCTCAGAATTATCTGTACAATCTACAGTTAACCGCTGGGTAATGGCAGAGATTATAGGGGAGATCGCTCAGTTGGCTGAATTCAGCGTGCCGATTTTGAAAATGCCGTAAAGTGGCGCCCCGAGGGAATCCCATCGGTAACTAAATGGGGAAAAAGGAGAGAAATATATTATCACCGTGGAAAAGCATAGGACAGAGTTTGATCGAAATTAAACATAACACTATCGGTACGATAGGAGCATCAGGGGACCGCGGGGCATAGCGGGGTTGGTTTCGAAACTTGACATCGGAGAGCCAAAAAGAAATCGAGAAAACGGCAGGGACGAATCGCACAATATGCGCACGGGGCCCTATGCTAAGGCAGATTGAAAATTTTATTATTTTTCTAAGAAATAAAAATGCCTTATCATACAAAATTATTCAATAATTATATTTCAATTTATATTTTTAATAAATCATTAATTAAAATTATTATAGCTTTGTGAACAGTAATTATCTAGATTTATCAAACTTGTGTAATTTTTAATATTACACATTCATTTTTTAGTGGCAATTTTAGATTAATAATTTTTTCTTTTTTATTTCATTATTTATATAAATAACAAGTAAACAGGTCCTCAATTCTTTTTAGTTTAATTATTATTATATTAATAGCACTTAATTATTAATTTTTATAAAATTAAATTACGCTTTCAATTCATTATATTTTTCAATAAAAAAAATATTGAAAATTACGAAAATTATGCGTAATTAACAATTGTAAAACACAACTTAATACACGCGTACAATGTCATTTGCGAATTTAACTAACAACATAAATATATGCTTGAAATTATTAATATCTTAATTATTACCGGATTAATGTTATGAAAGTGATGTAAATTCGTGAGTAACATTTTAATTTTATTTACACTTTTTGTAATTAAATATTTACATAGTGATTATTGTAAATATCCCAACTACTGAACTTATTTCAATTATTTTATATATTTTTATCGGTTACAGCTAAAACTAAAGTGCAAAAGTCTTTAAATTAACTTTAAAATCGGATAATCTAGATATGCAAACGTTTTCAGTCTGCAAAAAGTAATTTTATTCTCTCATTTTGCCGTTTTTTTTTAGTACTGATATCCAATAAATGATGTTCTAGCACAACTTTATTAGTGGTTAATTCGATTTTGGCACTAAAATTGTACCACGGTTGAGTGGTTACATCGTCGGACTTGTAGTTCAATCCCCTAAGGATCGCGTCTTCATCGGAGATTTTTTTAATGTAATTTACATAGTGATTTTTTTGTAAATTTTATCTACTAGACGTATCTTAATTATTTTACTTACTTTTTCAACGATTACAGTGAGAAGTGAGATATCCATTTTAGGGCGAAAATAATATTGTTGGTTTCCGTTTCTATTATTTATTCGATTCAATATTATTAATGAATATAAATATCCTATAATATGTAGGCCAAAGTTGATTGAAAGAAAAGCGCTATGCACAATATAATATAATTAAACAGAATATTATTAGTAATAATATGTGTTTATTTGCGTTCACCAAGGTGATTACAAAACCTCCCGAAAATTACACTCTTTACACGTTTACAAATTACAAATATAACAAATTCTTATTTTTTATTTCCTTACACTTTTTTCTTCATATATATTAGTAGAAGCAACTGAAATAACGCACGTCTACCATTGTACATAATGTGCTTGTGAATAATGTAAACTATCAAACTTTGTAATTCCAAGAATGAAAATTAATTTAATTGTTAAACGATATTGTAGACATTTATCTGAAAAGGGTGTGATAACGTACCTGGGTCCGTTACGATTACAATTAAGTCAGTAGACTGGATATGCCTGATTTTTTCAAAAATTAAAACAATTAAAATACGTTCAATAGTTAGGGCATTTATAATAGGTAAGCATACATGTATAAATTAAATATTAAAAAAAAAATTCCCGACGGAGATTCGAACTTCAAAATTTTGACTTACAAGTCCAGCACTGTAACCACTCAACCACCGTACAATTGTTTTTTTAAAAAACGGATAAGCGCTATTAAAGTTATCGTACAATTGCATTTATTGTTTAATAAATTTATACTTGCCGATAAAAAAGGAAATAAACGCGATATTATTAAAGGATTATTTAAACACAATAATAATAATAGAAAGGGATTGTAAAATAGGGTGTTGTAAAAAGTAATTAATTGTCCTTCCTTCCTGAAAAAGTTGATTTTTTAAACCAATCAATTAATTTCAGGAAGGACAACTACTTTTCATAACACCCTATTTAAAAAAAAACGCAAACGTTTATAATTTTGTTGACACAGCTATTTTATGTATTATCAAACAATTTCATTACAAAAACATTAAAGAAATAAAACGTATCTTGATTAACAATGATTACATTTACCATTTCGTTCATTAATAATCACATTAAAAATAGACTACAATACATAAAAAACAGTTATAATTCTTTCTTATTAGATACACCTGAAAATTCACCCTTTAAAATGGTTTTACAAATTCCGGATATCAATGGTTTCTTTAAAACCCCGTTTAACTTTATTAAAAAATTGTCTAATATTTTCTTTAATTATTCTTTTAATAATATTACTTTTATTTCCTTTTTTATTGGCAACTTTAAAAAATAAATGCAGTTCAACGATAACTTTATTAGCGTTTATCCGTTCTTTAAAAAAACAATTGTTTGTGGAGTTTGTTGTGGAGTGCACTTCCGGTATCGATCGGTGTAACACGTTGTCAATGTTCTCTGCGTGTTTTTACGTTTTATTTTAAATTTTACGGTACATAAATGTCATGTCCTGATGTTCCTTGGAAAGTATGTGAGCCGTCTTACAAGTCTGTATACTTTTTCGTCTAAATTGCTGCTGTACCCGAGGGATATTATTGATTGGAGTGTGTCGGATTTTTATTCTAACCTCAACGTGTCACTGCAAAGTAGCTGTCAACGGTTACTTCGTGTCTGGTCCCGTGTCGATAAGTCACCTCATCCACTTATGATCATTGTGGGCTGAGCTCTCTAAAACACTAGGATCGTCGGCCGGTGAGTTTTTTATTTTCATAAAACTCAACCGTCAAAAATATTCGAGTGCGCCACGTCTGGATCCCGCGCATTTTTTTCGCGCCAATTCTCCGGAGCCGGTATCTGCCGCCAAGACACTGTCCCGCAAGAGGCAGCACGTCCCGGGCGAACTAATTGTCCATGCAGCAGGAGGAATCGGCCACGCCTTCCCGCTCTCCACTGACTACGTCAGCGAGTTCGACTGGGCAAGGGGAGGAGTCGTCAACCAGAATTCACTCGCTACCATCAAGAGTAGGGCGGCCTTCGACAGCGACAAAGTGGCTCGACTATAGAGATACGCACACTAAGCCTATTTCGGACTTCTTTCCGCGCTCCAAGCGGGCTTGTTCGCCCGAAATCTTTTCGCCCGCCGATTTTGAAAACTTGCCGCCCAAGCGTCACTGTACAGTCCCAGCTGTTCTTAAGGAGCCACAATTAATTGTCGAACAGCCCAACTATACAATGGACGCCCAGCTCAAGGACTTACAAGAGACCATAATAAATGCTCTGTCAGCCAAAATCGACGCTAAAGTAGACGCGGCGACTAAATCGAGCCTGGACGCGATTTCAGAGCTTAGGACTGAGGTCCTTAGTGAGGTAACCTCGTTAAAATTGCAACTGGAGGAAAAAGATGCCCAGATATCCCACCTGACCACTGAATTGGAGCACCAGAGCAAGTTAATCAAGAAGAAGAATCTGAAAATTCGCGGACTGAAAATTTCGGGTGATCCAACTGCCTGTGTTGAGAAATTTTTTGATGAGGTTTTTGGAATTTCCAATGTGGTCGATACAGCCTTCCTCATACGGAATGACCCTCCTATTGTCATCGTTGAACTACTGTCCTATCGGTCCAAGCTTCACATCATGGCCCAGAAGAAACGCCTCCTCTTGGGCAAGGACATTTTTATTGACGCTGACTCTACGGCCAGGGAACGCCGTATCGACTTCCACGCCAGGCAACTAGTGAAGAAGTCCAAAGCAGACCGAAAAAGGGTTGAGCGCAGGTACCAGAAGGTGCGAGTCGATGGCGTTTGGTATGTTTGGTCGGATGCTGCTGACTCCTTTATACCGGAAGTGCCATCACCATCAACTGGTATGGAAATTGACTTACCATCTTCTCAACCGATTTCGTCAGCTCCTAGCACATCCCGCTCATACGCCCACCGCACTCTTCAAAAAAACGCCTAGATGCAGCCCCGTTTACCAGCTCAAGGGGCTGCCGAGTCTCACAACACTCCATCATACATCGGCTTGGCTCTCAACCCTCTCCGCCGGCATCATCAGCACGCAGAACTCTTCCTATAGTGGCTCCATCAAGTCGGCAGGACCTTCTGCTTTCTGTTGCCTTTTGGAATATTCACGGTCCCCACAATTACTCCATGGCGTCTAAATTTCCACAAGGCAGGATCATGAATTTCACCGAGACATGGTGTCCAGAACCATCTACACTTCCTGCGGACCTTGGTACAGTGAACTTCTCAGTCCCAGCCTCGCGTGAAGGTTCCAGAGGAAGATTTGGCGGTGGCTTGTCAACTTATGTGCCGTCGTCGGGGTCACCGGTGCTGATTGAATCCTCCTCGCACTGGCTTTTTCTACTAATTAAATCATTTCCGATTTCTCTAATTCAAGGTTCGTTCTATTTCCCGCCAAATTCTGATCTCACTTCGTTGCTTTCTTCGCTCCAGCTTGTTCTTGATTCCTTTTCGGTTAAATTTCCTGATAGTATGATTATTTTGGGAGGAGACTTTAATTCATGGACCGGTGACCTCGACTACGAATGCGACTTCCCGAATTTATTCGAGGAGACCCAATTTGTACCTGCGAGGCGAACTCGTGATAGCCGTTATAATGTTCGCGGTAAATGTTTATACAGCTTTATGTTCGATAACAACTTCGTGTTACTTAACGGTCGTTCGCTTAGTGATTCACCCGCGCAATTCACGTTTTTGGATGTCAAGGGGCGTAGCATTGTCGATTTGGTCTGGGTCTCAGCAAATCATTTATATTTGGTGAACGACTTTTTTATAGGCCCTGAGAGTGGAGGCTCAGACCATTTTCCGGCAGTCGCCACGTTGTCCCTTACATGTATAAATCCTCCGCCTATGTCTCATGTTTCGTCTAACGTAGCACCGAGGTACATAGTGTCGTGGTCCCCTGAAGGGGAGGCAAAACTCGTCAAGCGTTTACGCGAAGTCAACCCATATGCACTTTTTTTAAATCACGCAACGCAAACTCCGTCTCTCGATACTTTTTGCTCGGGTTTACTCAGCCTTCTCGTGCAGGAAGGCCTAGTAAAATTGTCCACTTACTCCGGCGGGAAAAGTAACTCATTGAGCTCTATACCTCGATGGTACGATGAGTCCTGTAAGGTCGCCAGAAAAGCTATGAACAGAGCCCTGCATCTCGTTCGGTCGAATAACTACGAGATTTCCTATGAGCACTCTTACCTCGCTGCCAAGAAGAAGTTTAAACTCGCAACGGTTGTGGCAAAAAAACTATATGCCTCGCGTACAGCTGATGCCTTTGCTGGGGTGAGGGACGCCAAGGGTTTCTGGTCCGAGGTTCGGAGACACAGGCGGGCTCCTTTAGGTAGTTCGCCTGTGCCCTTGGAGGCATGGTCCGGGCACCTGGAGCTCCTCTACCCTCCAAGGCTATCATTGCCACTAACATTCTATGGGGCTCTAGACAACGACCTTGACGGCCCAATTCTGCCGCAGGAGCTGAGGGAGAGCATGATGAGATTAAAATCCGGTAAAGCTGTAGGTCCTGACGGTATTCCGGCAGAATCGTGGAAGCTACTCACGGGCGAGTGGTTCTCCTATGTTTTGGAGTTATTCAATTCAATTTTAACCAACGAACTGCCTCCTGAGGGGTGGATGGTAGCTAATCTCTTCATGCTCTTCAAGAAGGGCAACCGAACCGACCCAGAGAATTATCGTGCGATCGCCATAACCAATGCGTTCACGAAATTGTTCACGCAGGTGCTTATGGTGAGACTCGAAAACTGGCTTTCCCAGCGTGACATACTCCCAGATGAACAAGCGGGTTTTAGAAGGGGACGCTCTGCGGAGGACAACATTTTCATATTAAATGCAGCTGTCCAGATCCAGCTCAGGAAAAAAGCCTCTAAGTGTTACGTCCTTTTTGTGGACGTCCGCAGGGCGTTCGATTCTATACCCCATGCAAAACTCTGGCACAAGTTATATAGCATTGGGATTAGTGCCAAAATGGTTAGGGTGCTTAAGGCCTTCTATGACTCAGCTGAATCTTCTATCGTGTGCCCATCTGGCTCTACGGATCGAGTTAGGGTGACCGAAGGGGTTCTTCAGGGAGAAATCTTGAGCCCTCTGCTCTTTATTTTATATATCTCCGACATCGTAACATACTGTCGGGGCCTAGGCTTGAGGGGCATTGACTTCACAACTACGCTCGACCTCATGATGCTCCTCTTCGCCGATGACTTGGCGATTTTCGCTTATTCACCTGCTGACTTAAGAGCTAAACTTAGGGCGCTCGAGTCTTATTGTAGCCTTAATGGCCTAGTTGTAAACATCGCTAAGACAAAAATCGTTGTGTTCAGAAGAGGTGGTCCTCTTGACGCCTCTTCAAGAAATTTTTATTATGGCAATCAGCAGGTGGAAGTTGCGACCACTTACCCATATCTAGGTACAATCGTCTCCTCATCGGCGAGTGGATTGAAGGCAACTGAAAATGCTATAGCCAAGACTCGCCAAGCTACGGCGTCTATCTTGGCTATAATGGCTTCAGCTGGATGTGATTCAACCAGTGCTGCCCTCAAGCTTTATGGGGCCTCCATATTATCTACCCTGCTGTATGCTGCTCCCTGTTGGGCCCTCGGCCATCTTCACTCTTTAGAATCGGTACAGGTTGACTTTTTTAAGAAATGGCTTAAGCTCCCTAAATCGACGCCGCCTTATCTTCTGCGTCTGGAATTGGGGCTCTATCCAATATCCGTCGAAATAGTGCGTAGAGCGTTAAATTTAGTACTAAAGTATTTGCGCCAACCAACAAATAGCTTGGCGCGCGCGGGGCTAATCAGGCTGCATGAGCTCAGCTCTGGTGGGACGACAGATATGGTAATGAACTGGCTTGTGCAGCTGAGGTCGGTCCTCGGCTCGCCGAGCTGTGATGGTCTATGGGAGGATTTCTCGGCAACTAACTGGGAGTCTAGTATAATGTCAACCTGCGAAACCTTTGCCATTCTTCAGCGTAACCGCGACCTTCAGCGCTATTTCTTATCGGAATCGATCCAGTTCCCAATATTTAGGCAATATTCCGACGGACTGGCTACTCTGGCTCCTGAACGCTGCCAGCTTTCCCATTTGCGCCTAAAAATACAGATGAGAACGGCCACTATATTCTCGCGTTCGCTCTGCGTCGGTAGTACTCACTACGCCTACAACCCGAATGAGCCGTGTTCGATATGCAATACGGGTGAAAGGGAGACATTAACTCACATCCTGTGGGACTGTCCCCTTTCTGCCCCCTCAAGATCTAGACTCCGTCGTAACAGCATAATGATCAACTGTTCCGACGAGAATGTAATGGCCGTTCTGATCCATTCTGCAGACCCTCGTGCGCTGAAGGTCCTTTTTGGTTTCGTCAGCGCGTGCTTTGCCAGGAGACAATTTGTAATGGACTTCTAGGTTGGCCTGCGAATTTGCGGTTGCTGCCGGGCAGTGCGTTTAAAGCAAAATAATTTTATATCTGTAAAAAAGTTTCATATGGTATCAGCGAACATTGAAAGTGTTGTTTATGAAAGAAAAGTCGTGTTTTATGAGCTGTATCCTTTATCCGTATTCTATAAAGGTTCAAAGTCATTATCGGTATATGTAAGAGTTGTATGTTAATGTAATGTTGTTTGGCGACACAAATGTAGATATCGCGTTAATGAAATGTACAATGCTTCGTTCGGTCTTTATTAAAGTGCCTAGTTTTGTGTCCCTGTCGTTATATGCCGATAACTGTATAGTGCGTTCCGTTAGTAATTATAAGAGCGTGTTTACATACATATATATATATTTACTTCTTTATTGTATTTTGTTTTCTCTTTTTATGTGTATCGTACCGGAAGCGTGAATGTAGCGTACCTGTTTCTGTATATATTGAGCAACTGTGCACTCTACCCTCAAGAAATTTCTTTATATTTCAAATACGGGTTAATAAACTTATACTTATACTACTACTACTAAATTAAATATTAAAAAAAAAATTCCCGACGGAGATTCGAACTTCAAAATTTTGACTTACAAGTCCAGCGCTGTAACCACTCAACCACCGTACAATTGTTTTTTTAAAAAACGGATAAGCGCTATTAAAGTTATCGTACAATTGCATTTATTTTTTAATAAATTTATACTTGCCGATAAAAAAGGAAATAAACGCGATATTATTAAAGGATTATTTAAACACAATAATAATAATAGAAAGGGATTGTAAAATAGGGTGTTGTAAAAAGTAATTAATTGTCCTTCCTTCCTGAAAAAGTTGATTTTTTAAACCAATCAATTAATTTCAGGAAGGACAACTACTTTTCACAACACCCTATTTAAAAAAAAACGCAAACGTTTATAATTTTGTTGACACAGCTATTTTATGTATTAACAAACAATTTCATTACAAAAACATTAAAGAAATAAAACGTATCTTGATTAACAATGATTACATTTACCATTTCGTTCATTAATAATCACATTAAAAATAGACTACAATACATAAAAAACAGTTATAATTCTTTCTTATTAGATACACCTGAAAATTCACCCTTTAAAATGGTTTTACAAATTCCGGATATCAATGGTTTTTTTAAAACCCCGTTTAACTTTATTAAAAAATTGTCTAATATTTTCTTTAATTATTCTTTTAATAATATTACTTTTATTTCCTTTTTTATTGGCAACTTTAAAAAATAAATGCAGTTCTACGATAACTTTATTAGCGTTTATCCGTTCTTTAAAAAAACAATTGTACGGTGGTAGAGTGGTTACAGCGCTGGACTTGTAAGTCAAAATTTTGAAGTTCGAATCTCCGTCGGGAAATTTTTTTTTAATTAATTTACATATGATTACTTATTATAAACGCCCTATCTGCTGAACGTATTTTGACTGTTTTAATTTTTGCGAAAATCACGCATATCCAGCCTACTGAGTTAATTCTAATCGTAACCGATCCAGATACTTTGTCACACCCTTTTCAGATAAATCTCTACAATATCGTTCAACAATTAAATTAATTTTTATTATTAGAATTACAAAGTTTGATAGTTTACGTTATTCACAACCTGGCAAACGAAAATTGATTGAAGATTCATTAAAATTCATTCACTGCATCACTTCTGAATTCGTGTTTTTAGCTCCTGCAATAAATTTCAATCAGAAAATGTGTTTCAATAATTTTGAATGGTTAATAGCTCATAAAAAGTAGTTCAATTTAATCGTTTTGAATTGGAAAATCGTGGAAAGAAGAAATGCTTTCGTGGAATAAATTTCAATTGAAAAGTGCATATAGAACAATTATGAATTTTAATGCAAAAATAGTTTTATGTGCCTCGAATGAATTGGAATGGATAGTTGATTATTATAGGAATACAAATTTCATGATTTTGAATCGAAAAAAAAATTACATGAAAATGCAACTGATATGAATAAAATCGAATCGGTTATTACCAATAGCAAGGCTGGGAGGTAAATGATCTTTAATCGAAATAAAATATTTAAATGGAACAATCATTCAAAACATACCAAAAAGTTGGTTCTCTAGTAAGTTTTTACGAGTAAAAATTCTCGGTGAGTTCTCGACAAATTTCTTTGATTTTTTTAAGAGAGCATACAAAATTGTTAGAATAGCCTTTATGAAACTCAAATTTTGAAAATTAGATTCAGTAATTTTTAATTTCGTTTTGATCATTTCTACTTTTTTTCTAAATTTATTTAAAAATTTGGGTGAACATAAAAACACATTTTTTAGAAATTACAGATGGATTTAAAGAAAATAGATTGAAAACACAAATTTTATACATTCTTTATGTCAACGCTACTGACTTTCACGTCAAAAGTTACTCAAGAACGAATTTCTTTGACCTATTAAAATTCACTCAATTAATTTAAACATTCGAAAAAAGTTTCGTAAACAGAAAAACGTATTTCCGAAATAATTACGCATCGATTTTAAAAAAACTCAATTACTTTTCGAGGAAAAATTGATTGGGTCAAAACATTTTTAAAAATTTTTATTATCCAGCTTTGAATTCCTCGTAAAAACTTACTAGAGAACCAACTTTTTGGTATGTTTTGAATGATTGTTCCATTTAAATATTTTATTTCGATTAAAGATCATTTACCTCCCAGCCTTGCTATTGGTAATAACCGATTCGATTTTATTCATATCAGTTGCATTTTCATGTAATTTTTTTTTCGATTCAAAATCATGAAATTTGTATTCCTATAATAATCAACTATCCATTCCAATTCATTCGAGGCACATAAAACTATTTTTGCATTAAAATTCATAATTGTTCTATATGCACTTTTCAATTGAAATTTATTCCACGAAAGCATTTCTTCTTTCCACGATTTTCCAATTCAAAACGATTAAATTGAACTACTTTTTATGAGCTATTAACCATTCAAAATTATTGAAACACATTTTCTGATTGAAATTTATTGCAGGAGCTGAAAACACGAATTCAGAAGTGATGCAGTTAATGAATTTTAATGAATCTTCAATCAATTTTCGTTTGCCAGGTTGTGAATAACGTAAACTATCAAACTTTGTAATTCTAATAATAAAAATTAATTTAATTGTTGAACGATATTGTAGAGATTTATCTGAAAAGGGTGTGACAAAGTATCTGCGTCGGTTACGATTAGAATTAACTCAGTAGGCTGGATATGCGTGATTTTCGCAAAAATTAAAACAGTCAAAATACGTTCAGCAGATAGGGCGTTTATAATAAGTAATCATATGTAAATTAATTAAAAAAAAAAAAAAATTTCCCGACGGAGATTCGAACTTCAAAATTTTGACTTACAAGTCCAGCGCTGTAACCACTCTACCACCGTACAATTGTTTTTTTAAAGAACGGATAAACGCTAATAAAGTTATCGTTGAACTGCATTTATTTTTTAAAGTTGCCAATAAAAAAGGAAATAAAAGTAATATTATTAAAAGAATAATTAAAGAAAATATTAGACAATTTTTTAATAAAGTTAAACGGGGTTTTAAAGAAACCATTGATATCCGGAATTTGTAAAACCATTTTAAAGGGTGAATTTTCAGGTGTATCTAATAAGAAAGAATTATAACTGTTTTTTATGTATTGTAGTCTATTTTTAATGTGATTATTAATGAACGAAATGGTAAATGTAATCATTGTTAATCAAGATACGTTTTATTTCTTTAATGTTTTTGTAATGAAATTGTTTGATAATACATAAAATAGCTGTGTCAACAAAATTATAAACGTTTGCGTTTTTTTTTAAATAGGGTGTTATGAAAAGTAGTTGTCCTTCCTGAAATTAATTGATTGGTTTAAAAAATCAACTTTTTCAGGAAGGAAGGACAATTAATTACTTTTTACAACACCCTATTTTACAATCCCTTTCTATTATTATTATTGTGTTTAAATAATCCTTTAATAATATCGCGTTTATTTCCTTTTTTATCGGCAAGTATAAATTTATTAAAAAATAAATGCAATTGTACGATAACTTTAATAGCGCTTATCCGTTTTTTAAAAAAACAATTGTACGGTGGTTGAGTGGTTACAGTGCTGGACTTGTAAGTCAAAATTTTGAAGTTCGAATCTCCGTCGGGAATTTTTTTTTTAATATTTAATTTATACATGTATGCTTACCTATTATAAATGCCCTAACTATTGAACGTATTTTAATTGTTTTAATTTTTGAAAAAATCAGGCATATCCAGTCTACTGACTTAATTGTAATCGTAACGGACCCAGGTACGTTATCACACCCTTTTCAGATAAATGTCTACAATATCGTTTAACAATTAAATTAATTTTCATTCTTGGAATTACAAAGTTTGATAGTTTACATTATTCACAAGCACATTATGTACAATGGTAGTCGTGCGTTATTTCAGTTGCTTCTACTAATATATATGAAGAAAAAAGTATAAGGAAATAAAAAATAAGAATTTGTTATATTTGTAATTTGTAAACGTGTAAAGAGTGTAATTTTCGGGAGGTTTTGTAATCACCTTGGTGAACGCAAATAAACACATATTATTACTAATAATATTCTGTTTAATTATATTATATTGTGCATAGCGCTTTTCTTTCAATCAACTTTGGCCTACATATTATAGGATATTTATATTCATTAATAATATTGAATCGAATAAATAATAGAAACGGAAACCAACAATATTATTTTCGCCCTAAAATGGATATCTCACTTCTCACTGTAATCGTTGAAAAAGTAAGTAAAATAATTAAGATACGTCTAGTAGATAAAATTTACAAAAAAATCACTATGTAAATTACATTAAAAAAATCTCCGATGAAGACGCGATCCTTAGGGGATTGAACTACAAGTCCGACGATGTAACCACTCAACCGTGGTACAATTTTAGTGCCAAAATCGAATTAACCACTAATAAAGTTGTGCAAGAACATCATTTATTGGATATCAGTACTAAAAAAAAACGGCAAAATGAGAGAATAAAATTACTTTTTGCAGACTGAAAACGTTTGCATATCTAGATTATCCGATTTTAAAGTTAATTTAAAGACTTTTGCACTTTAGTTTTAGCTGTAACCGATAAAAATATATAAAATAATTGAAATAAGTTCAGTAGTTGGGATATTTACAATAATCACTATGTAAATATTTAATTACAAAAAGTGTAAATAAAATTAAAATGTTACTCACGAATTTACATCACTTTCATAACATTAATCCGGTAATAATTAAGATATTAATAATTTCAAGCATATATTTATGTTGTTAGTTAAATTCGCAAATGACATTGTACGCGTGTATTAAGTTGTGTTTTACAATTGTTAATTACGCATAATTTTCAATATTTTCAATATTTATTTTATTGAAAAATATAATGAATTGAAAGCGTAATTTAATTTTATAAAAATTAATAATTAAGTGCTATTAATATAATAATAATTAAACTAAAAAGAATTGAGGACCTGTTTACTTGTTATTTATATAAATAATGAAATAAAAAAGAAAAAATTATTAATCTAAAATTGCCACTAAAAAATGAATGTGTAATATTAAAAATTACACAAGTTTGATAAATCTAGATAATTACTGTTCACAAAGCTATAATAATTTTAATTAATGATTTATTAAAAATATAAATTGAAATATAATTATTGAATAATTTTGTATGATAAGGCATTTTTATTTCTTAGAAAAATAATAAAATTTTCAATCTGCCTTAGCGCAGGGCCCCGTGCGCATATTGTGCGATTCGTCCCTGCCGTTTTCTCGATTTCTTTTTGGCTCTCCGATGTCAAGTTTCGAAACCAACCCCGCTATGCCCCGCGGTCCCCTGATGCTCCTATCGTACCGATAGTGTTATGTTTAATTTCGATCAAACTCTGTCCTATGCTTTTCCACGGTGATAATATACTTCTCTCCTTTTTCCCCATTTAGTTACCGATGAGATTCCCTCGGGGCGCCACTTTACGGCATTTTCAAAATCGGCACGCTGAATTCAGCCAACTGAGCGATCTCCCCTATAATCTCTAGTAATGGTTGCCCGATCACCCTGTATATATATATATATGTATATATATATATCGTAAAGTTCGAAAAGCAAGTAGTTTGAAAAAATAACTAAGTTGACCTGTGTTTCTTATATACATATAAACATATAAACATAAGATCTTCAACACCAAAGGTGGCTCGAAATTGATTTCCTGTGCCACTCAAGTACAACCCTTTAATTGCAGTGATTTCAAATAAAATACAAGTGTGTGGTTCGACGTGGTTTTAGAACATAGAATGAATGAATGCGATACCAACAATATTTGATTTGCAATTGCTATATACGCTCATGAAAGCGAAATGCATATATGAACATGTTGGGTCAACATTGCGTAATAGCGTGATATCCTCGCACAAATTAAACACATCGCCTATCATGTTCCAATGTAATGCATCTTATATACCTAACTTATAACTAATTATTAATACCAAATTTTTATTCAATCTTTGAGAAAAATCTTGAAAAGTTTTTGTATTGGTCGTGTCAATACACAATTTATCATTTTAATTTCGCAAACACAAGGTGACTTATCTCTATTTTTGTAGTAGAGAGGATAATCGTGTTCTTAGAGTATTTGGGTTATTGTTTCTCTGTTGTTTTTATGGAACGGGGTCTACATATTCTTGATTGATCTATCCATTGGGTTGGATATAATTGTTGTTTTTATAGAGTGTGGATGGCGTGAATGGAAATAGAGTAATCTACCAAAGAATGTAGGTTTACAATACCAGCTAAATTGTAGGCTGTTGTAACTGAGTTTTTCCCGCCGTCCCGTGCCCAGCTTGTGCCAGTAATCCAGGGTCGGTTACGGGGTTCGTATATAATTGCCAGGAACGACAATGAGTAAAAAATACGCCTAAATAGATAGATAAGTTTTATATTTATATGTGGTACGTAAATGTGAACGTGGTTGCCCAACAGAAATGTTCCAGAAACGTTCCTAAAACGTTAAATGTCTTCAACATGGATGAAACGTTTATAAAACGTTCCGTAAAAGTTGCATTTATAGACTTTGTTCTCCTCGATCGGATGCTCCCTTCTTCGCGTGCTCCCCTCCTGGGCGAGTCTCCTGCGTGCGCGGCTGTTTGCCCCTCTTGGCGCGTATGGGGACTACTCTTGTATGCGTTTCACTGTTTCTGTGTCTATTTCTTATGATTAGAAATTCCAAAAAGCTTAATGATCTGTCTTGTTCTTTTTTGTACGTAAATTTTAATCTTGGATGGTAGTTGTTGAATGTATTGATTGTTTCTTCAATCTTGTCTGCGGATATGCGAGTAACGATGTGATTTACATAGCTGTGGTAGAATGTTGGTATGAAGGATAGTCTTTTGATGCATTCCGATTCCGAATCAGCGAATATCGGTGAAATTGGGGAACCCATGTATGCGCCAACGGTTTGTTTCTAATAGTCGTTATTGAATTGAAAATAGGTATTGTTGTATGATAATTCTTCGAGGTTAAGAATGTTATCGCGTGGGGTAATTGTTGATCTTCTAATGCATGAATATCTGCGAAATATACTGTCTTTAACAAGTTCGAGTGGAATGGTCGTGAAAAGTGATACGACGACTAAAGATTAAAATAAAGGGTAAAGATAGGATGTGTTCATTGGGGACGATTGCGTCATCAAAACCCAATGCAGTAATAACTGAACACAGACGGGATAAAAATCATGGCTTTAATCGGCACAACATCTGAATATTAGACATAGAGATTAACTATTTCGAACGCAGAAACTTAGGTGATGTTGACTTATAATTAACCGTGTAAGTGGATGTAGAGCGAGAAATGCCGGATGCGGTCACTCACAGGAAAACATAGAATTTTGTAAACCCTCACTTACACGTAATATTCCTTCATCACTTACAAACGGATCTAATGTCAGTAACCAACTATTCTTAGCAATACATTTACCAGTATTTACAAATTTGAGCTCCTCAACAAGCAGCGCAAGTGTATATAGCGTAACTAACATAACTGTTCGTAATAACATAAATGGCATCTGCAGAACTTGGGGAAGGTTACTTCTTGCGAACACTCCATATGAACTTCAGAAGCAACCAAGTGATTCGTACTAGTTTTAATCAATCCGGCGAATAACAACCCGCCATGTATTACTTCCCCATTAAGGCCACGCGAGCTTGCACAGGTCATTCTTTTAGATCCAGTTCCGACGGTAAGGCCTGCATGGAATATGACCAGTGAGTGGGTTTCCACATAACCGTTGATGGCCATGCCACCACAGATCAGAGCTTCCGACATTGGAACCGGGAATACCCAGAGTGTGAAAATTATCATCTTCTTGCGAAGACTTCTGCAAATATAATTCGCAGTCTGAAGGTAACGACCCTGCAAGTAATTCTGTAACATTGACACTCATTTACCGAAAGGGAAACTTTCATTATAGCGATGGGTCAGTCTGCAAAGCAGCTTCGTAAAAGCTGTGACTCGCCCCTTGGCATTGTAAAGGAATAATGTACTCTCTTTACGTGACCAATAAAGACGTTTATTATTATTATTATTATTATTATTATAATCTGATCGCGCAATAGCAGGCAGGAATCAATAGTAGCAGCTCCAAATAAGATGTCATCGACATATACGTTTTGGGGAATTTCCTATATGGCAACTGGGTAATTCAGTGCCTCGTTTTCAGACAATTGCTGAAGAATGCATATAAGAAGGGAATGTGTAGGTGCAGTATCGCAAATCATGGTCAATAATCTAAAACTGTGAATATTAGCGACCGAAGAAGGACTCCACATAATAGGCTGGTATGGAGTGTCAGACGAGACAAAATTGAAGTAAGGTCCTGATGCGGGACCTTGCAATACGGTGTCATTCAACGAATAGCCATTTGTGGAGGAACAGGAAGCATTAAATACTACGCGTAATTTTGTAGTGGTACTATGTAACTTTATTTGGGAGTGATATACGGGATAAAATGTACCTGAGAGGATACGGATGGATTGAATCGTACATTCCACCAAAATTTACATATTGACACAGGAAACCATTATAATCGCTTGTTGAATTCAGATTACGAATTAATCGACGTTCTAAACGAGAATATGCCCCAACGCAATTTTATATGAATCCCCTAAATGAAGGGGAGTTTTTTGCTTGAAAGACAACAGAGTATCTATCGTATTTTTTTTAAATTTAGGCTCTGTGCCAGATCCATACAGCTCTATTTACATTATATTCATTTTACATTATGTGTGTAGAACGCCTTTGTAAACAAATCTGGCTTTATCATTTATTGAATCTGTCTGAATAATTTCATACCGGAGAAATGTGATGAACTGAACAAGGCGGTTACTGCAATCTACCGAAGCCAGTTTTGTTAACATTATGTCGCTTATAACATTATCGAATGCGCCTTGAATAGCTAAAAAGGCTGCAAGTATTTCTTTTTCATTTTGAAATCCTCCTTCAGTAAACGTTGCTAAGTTGCATACGTTATTTATGCTGGACTGCCCTTTACGAAATCCCATTTGGCTTCTGTAAAGCAATTTTTTACTTTCGCACCACCATTGCAGTCGGTTCTTAATGAGGGTTTCAAAAAATTTATAAGTGCACGATGTGAGTGTGATAGGCCGCAGACTTTTGCCATCAGACTTTTTAAAGAAATGTATATCATTTTGTTTCCAACTTTCAGGTATTGTTTCTGTTGAAAGCTTTTCTGTTATAATTTTTTTTTTCGAGTTAATAGTCATGAATATTAGTAGCATACAAGACGTTACACCGCCTCGCTCTGTGACCTTGAACCATCGGTTAAACGAAGTGTTTAAAACGAAAAACCGGAATTCCTCTACAAGGATCACATTCTATAAGGCGCAAAATTGGAAATAAACACAACACATTATATTTTTTATACAATTCCTTTTAATTATACATAAAACATTTTTTTGCTTTACAAATTCGATTACATTTATTATAAAAGCAGATATCGCGATTATCCGTACAAATTACTTTTCGCGAGAAAGCACACTTCTTAAAGTCACTGTACCAATTAGGAACTACCCCGTCATTTTATTCTTCATCACTGCCAAACTTTGAGCAAAACGTATTTATGTTAGAATGTACTGTGTACCATGCCCCATAGTATGCAGAAAGATAAGACAATATTTACCGCACACAGCAGAATTAAAGCCCTGCATATGCTTAACATTCCAGCGGAGTGTCCTGCAATTTCTTCGCAAACGGCTAACGTGATCATCGAGTTTTGCGAACGACGATGAATTCAGTTTTTCCTCCAAGTTTGTCACTTGTCGTGTAATGATTTTGTCAAGAAAACGTTTCTTCTGATGTCCGCGTACATAAACGTACCTCGCGCATCGTATATATTCGCGCAGTGTTTCGTACACAAGGTGTGGTTCGGTTTCGCCATCGTACCATTCTAAATCATCATAAAGCATCAAGAGAAAAGATTTCGATTCGCGCGTGTGCAGCGTTAGATCTACGAATGACGGCGAAGTTTTCAGTATCCATTGACCAATGTAATTTTCTTCAAGAAACACTATATCGATCTCCTTGGCGATAAACTCCTGATTTTCGTTGAGAAGTCCTTGAATGTCGATGACAAACTCAAGCATATGTAACGCCATCGTTTCGCAGACTAGATCATCGCACGGTTCTTCATTTTATTCAACACGGTTGTACTTGCCACAGTATTCGCATGAGCCAATAAAATTCCAGGATTTATCCTCGCTCTTCGTATCATCAACGTAATATCGGAAATATGAACTGAAAATATTCCTCCTTCTATTTCGTCTATGAGTACAAATGCATCTTTCGATCATACGAGACGCAATCTAATCCCGACACCGTTTAACATAGATTTATCCTGGTTAAACACGTCGCAGTGCAGATGTCCTGCTAGATCGAAAGTCCGCGAATGGGTCATATATGCTTTACGCGCAACGAGTCCTGTATTTTGCATACTTGTCGCTGTCGTGTCCATGTAATTTTCCGTAACCTTGGACCATAAAGCCGAGGTTAGATGCGAAGTTTTCGCAGCAGGCCCGTAATTTAACAAAGTCTGGATGTCAGCGCGACACGCGTAAGTATTATTACGTGGTGAAATCAACTTTGATTAAAAAATATATCTACTTGATTAAACATGGAATGCAAAACGTTATTCATTGGTGCTACTTTTGCGATATTGTCATTATTATTCGGAGTTATATTAGTTTTGACATAAATCACCGTATGTGCGAGGTCGATATACTCTTCACCGTTACTTCGCACGACAAATTCTATAGGCGAATCGTCCAACAATGTCGAGACTAGCTTGTAGTGGACCCAATAGGAATTTTCTATCATAGTTTGCGTAGGGGGTAAAGTAAATAAATCCAATTCGGATTTTACGCACTCGCACGAGTGCGAATGAAGAAACGACATGCTAGTCATCACGAAAAAGTATCACTCGTAGCTATTGTACTTTTCCTCTTCCTTGCACGTTTTTTCGTCTTATTCGTAGTCCTTTTCACTGTTGTCTTCTTCTTCTTTTAACCTCCAGCTTTACCGGTGACGTTTCTTCTTCTCTTTTTAACACGACCCGATTTTGTTTTAGTCTTTTTGCGTGGCGCGATCATATTCAAAAGTCGCTTGAGAAGCCAATTCTCAGTCAATTTGAACATTTTTTTTAATGTTCATGAATTTATCTGCTACAACCTAGTACTGCCTAAATAAGCAAAATTTTAACTGGACTCAAGAAAAATTGAATAGCATTGTTTATAAATATTCTTTCAAGTTGCCGGCAGCAAGCATTTTTAGACGTACATCCAGTGCTCTCAGATGGTGTCTATTTCACGCGCAACCTCCCGTGCGCATCTGCCTTCGGCACGCTTCGGCCGGCTGAGCTGAACGGCGGGGAGGAATATAGCAGAGGCGCACGAAAAATTTAAACAAATGACGACCGACGGAAGAACATGTGCATTCTTTCAACTTTTCACCGTATCACCTTCGGTGGTTCCGTGGTACATGCGCTTGCCTTTCGCACTGGTGTTCGAGAGTTCAAGCCTAGCAAATTTCAATTTTTTTTTTTTTTTTTTAATAGTAGTTTTATATATTCTGTCTATAGGTATAAGATTATTACTATTCAGTATTAATTATTTTAACAATATTAATTAGTCGAGTACATTTCTTATGATATATCTCAAAGCGATATATGTAATTTTACGATAATGTTATTTATGTTATTAAATTCTTTTACTATCATCTGTATATTCAAAAGAAAATATTAAAGAATAACAAGTTTCTCGTATTGTTGAATACTACATATTATATTTAATTTAATGCCATGAAATATAAATAATCCGAATTAAATCTTGCATTAAAAAATATGTGTTTGTTGTAATTTAAAAAACGGTTGATTTACTAATGGCTTTGTCACCCCATTTTACTTTAATTTAAGCATACTAATGATTTTCAAATTATAAAAATTGCATACAGATGGAGAAATACACATTGACACAAAAAAGTAAAAGTATATACATATGAGATAATCCCATAAAATTTTAAATTTGTATGTCACTGGCTATTTCTCCATGTGTGTATTTTTATACTTTTAAAGGCATTATTATAAAACCATTAAATGTACTATAAATATCATGCGTCATTTATTACTAATTTCCACCTCCGAAAGTAAAGAATGCATAACAAAAACGCGAAAAATTCAGTGTCACGGAACTAGTTTACACTGCGAAGGTATATATACCCTCTTGAGACAATCACCTGATTTTGAAATTTATTTTTAAATTTTAACTCTAAATTTGAAAAGATCGATGCAATTGCATATTTATTTTTTATATTTAGAAACTTGAATTTTTTTCATTTATTTAATTCAAGTGATTTTTAAAAATTACGCTCTCCCGCACAACAACTTCGTGCCGTAATCACTCGACCACCTCCTTATTGTAAAAGATGATGCGAAACTAACAAATAGTTTGAACGTGGAGCCTTTATGAATTGTGTAGATAAAAATAATCTGCTAAATTTATTACCATATTTTACATTTTTGTAATAATTTGCTTATCGACTTTTGAAAAGAACGAATGGCATGTAGATAGTAGATATTTTTGTTGGTAAAATAAATATTGTAATTATTTTTCTAAATTATTTGATCTCTATATTGATTCGAGAATTTTCAAAATTTTCAATTTCTAAAATTATGCAATTTTTTAATTGTGTATGTCAGCTGAATCATCGCACATCATGGCAAAATTTCATCAGATTTCACGTATCTCATACCGTTTACGAGATATTGCGTAAATTTGACAATAAGTGTCAGTTAGGTGTCCAATAAGTGTACAAATACATTTCATTTAAGTGTACAACACTTTTTGGACTCTTGTGTATTGAACGCTTAAATAAAGTCTACCATTTCCGACAGAGCACTGATAAATGTAATTGGAAATTGGTTTAAAATAAACATTTCACATTCCAAATTTTGAATGAAAAGTCATTTGTGGCTTTTATTTTCGAAAATAACTTTTTGTAATTGAAATGAATAATTACGAAATGAACATAATTTTAATATTTTTCCGGTGCAAAGCGGAAGTTATTTTTTTTTATAGATTCATTTGAATTAAAATGAAGAATCATTAAGACATCGTATTCAAATGAATTCACCAGACTTTAATTGTTGTATTGATTTATTTTAAATTCATTTGGATTAAAGCAGGCATTATTTTGCTAAGTCATGTATTGAAATGGATTCATTAATTCCAGATATTAACTGTTATTATTTATGGATTCGATTGTATTAAAAAATTATCATTTCAATCGTCATTTGTATTCAGATGGATTCACGAATTTGGCCTTTTTCGATTATTTATAGTAGTTTCGGCAACGATATTATTTATGTATTCCTTGGATTCATTTGGATTCATATCCAAATTATAAGGTGGAATTGTTGTTTGATTAAATTCTCACGGCTGCCTTGGAAGATGTAAAATATTCTTTGCAAAATTTATCGGAGCACTGGGAAAGTTTAGCCTACATTCTGTTGCCTTAAACTTCTAACACGGGTGTTACTAATTCTTAACGTTTTCAATTGCATAATTCTCATAAATAGTTTTCATAATTTTATAAAAAAACCTACATTTTGAATGAATTCAAACTATGCGCATTTTACCTTATGTAGTCGATAAGGTAGGAATTTATGCAAAAAAAATGTAAATTAAAAATGAATCGCTTTTTTAAAATTCAGGTGAGCAAACGCACTTGGTAATTAAAAAGTTGATTTTTACATTTTTCATAAAATTCTCGGTCAGTTCTCAACGAATTTATTTTATATTTGGTAGGGTATTACATGAAGTAATTACCAATTGAGCTCGATCACCCGAATTTTGAAAAAGTAATTATCAATCGTTTTTAATTGACATTTTTTATCGTTAAATCCTACATTATAGACTGGACAGTACGGCATACCCTTAAGGAGCTCTGTCGATAACGTCAGTTCCTAACCTAAAATATTCATATTAAACAAAAAGTAAATATAAAGTCAAGTCCAAATACATTTTAGGCATTTTTATGCATTTTTTACGGTTAAAAAAGTTTAAAAAGTTTTATGCATTTATTGGTTAAAAACGAGCGGGAGTACACAAGAAATTTTTGTACTACTCATACAGTCCACTTTGTTATCTACAACATTTATTCTTGCTAGTTTTCTTTCGTTATTGTATTAATTTTAATACATTTTTTAATGTAAAATAATGAAATTTTTTCTGAAAAATATGCTTTTATTGAATATACGCCGTCAGAGAAAACGAATTTGATTAAAATAACGAGTCGGTATATAGCAGCGCCTTTCCCAGCAATCGAAATTGTATTGAAATGTAATGACTTGGATTAATTTTTCGCTTTGAATACGCTATTTGAAATTTTCGAATACATTTGAATCCAAAAATACTTCACTATTATTTTAATACAAAAATATGAATCCAAATGAATCCAAGGAATACATAAATAATATCGTTGCCGAAACTACTATAAATAATCGAAAAAGGTCAAATTCGTGAATCCATCTGAATACAAATGACGATTGAAATGATAATTTTTTAATACAATCGAATCCATAAATAATAACAGTTAATTACTGGAATTAATGAATCCATTTCAATACATGACTTAGCAAAATAATGCCTGCTTTAATCCAAATGAATTTAAAATAAATCAATACAACAATTAAAGTCTGGTGAATTCATTTGAATACGATGTCTTAATGATTCTTCATTTTAATTCAAATGAATCTATAAAAAAAAATAACTTCCGCTTTGCACCGGAAAAATATTAAAATTATGTTCATTTCGTAATTATTCATTTCAATTACAAAAAGTTATTTTCGAAAATAAAAGCCACAAATGACTTTTCATTCAAAATTTGGAATGTGAAATGTTTATTTTAAACCAATTTCCAATTACATTTATCAGTGCTCTGTCGGAAATGGTAGACTTTATTTAAGCGTTCAATACACAAGAGTCCAAAAAGTGTTGTACACTTAAATGAAATGTATTTGTACACTTATTGGACACCTAACTGACACTTATTTTCAAATTTACGCAATATCTCGTAAACGGTATGAGATACGTGAAATCTGATGAAATTTTGCCATGATGTGCGATGATTCAGCTGACATACACAATTAAAAAATTGCATAATTTTAGAAATTGAAAATTTTGAAAATTCTCGAATCAATATAGAGATCAAATAATTTAGAAAAATAATTACAATATTTATTTTACCAACAAAAATATCTACTATCTACATGCCATTCGTTCTTTTCAAAAGTCGATAAGCAAATTATTACAAAAATGTAAAATATGGTAATAAATTTAGCAGATTATTTTTATCTACACAATTCATAAAGGCTCCACGTTCAAACTATTTGTTAGTTTCGCATCATCTTTTACAATAAGGAGGTGGTCAAGTGATTACGGCACAAAGTTGTTGTGCGGGAGAGCGTAATTTTTAAAAATCACTTGAATTAAATAAATGAAAAAAATTCAAGTTTCTAAATATAAAAAATAAATATGCAATTGCATCGATCTTTTCAAATTTAGAGTTAAAATTTAAAAATAAATTTCAAAATCAGGTGATTGTCTCAAGAGGGTATATATACCTTCGCAGTGTAAACTAGTTCCGTGACACTGAATTTTTCGCGTTTTTGTTATGCATTCTTTAGTTTCGGAGGTGGAAATTAGTAATAAATGACGCACGATATTTATAGTACATTTAATGGTTTTATAATAATGCCTTTAAAAGTATAAAAATACACACATGGAGAAATACCCAGTGACACACAAATTTAAAATTTTATGGGATTTTCTCATATGTATATACTTTTACTTTTTTGTGTCAATGTGTATTTCTCCATCTGTATGCAATTTTTATAATTTGAAAATCATTAGTATGCTTAAATTAAAGTAAAATGGGGTGACAAAGCCATTAGTAAATCAACCGTTTTTTAAATTACAACAAACACATATTTTTTAATGCAAGATTTAATTCGGATTATTTATATTTCATGGCATTAAATTAAATATAATATGTAGTATTCAACAATACGAGAAACTTGTTATTCTTTAATATTTTCTTTTGAATATACAGATGATAGTAAAAAAATTTAATAACATAAATAACATTATCGTAAAATTACATATATCGCTTTGAGATATATCATAAGAAATGTACTCGACTAATTAATATTGTTAAAATAATTAATACTGAATAGTAATAATCTTATACCTATAGACAGAATATATAAAACTACTATTAAAAAAAAAAAAAAAAATTGAAATTTGCTAGGCTTGAACTCTCGAACACCAGTGCGAAAGGCAAGCGCATGTACCACGGAACCACCGAAGGTGATACGGTGAAAAGTTGAAAGAATGCACATGTTCTTCCGTCGGTCGTCATTTGTTTAAATTTTTCGTGCGCCTCTGCTATATTCCTCCCCGCCGTTCAGCTCAGCCGGCCGAAGCGTGCCGAAGGCAGATGCGCACGGGAGGTTGCGCGTGAAATAGACACCATCTGAGAGCACTGCGTACATCTCCCCGTGAAAAACAGGAACATTTTTAACTTGTTTAAGTGGTGAATCACATTAACATTTCGATAAAATAGTGTAAATACACAAAAAATACGCTTTAACAGTCATGCAAGCTCCTTCAATTGAATAAGAAAATTATTTACCTATTAATGTTGTTTCTTTTAATCTGCTATTATCTTTACAACTACGATCGAGTTATTTATTAATTCCCAAAAAATCATTATTATTTTATTGATATATTGAAAAAAATTATTTGAATATAGGTGGACATTTTCACAATCCATAACTTGCAATTGATTTTAATAACTTTATAGATAGAAAATCCGCGGCACAGTTTCTTTTATCGAATTTTATGGAAGTACTAAGGTACTAAGGTACTTCAGTATTAAGGTTATTTTCATAACAATGTAATTTTATTAACAACTATACGAAGAATTTCTTTCTTATTATTATATGATTTGAGTACTATTTCGTTACTAAATAGTAAATCAAACGCAATTCCTTATGCAACATTTTCTACAGTATATTCTTTTTGAAGAAGAAATCAAATCTAATATATGGTACGCTTATTCCTGTGGTATTGCCATTATTTATTTAGTTTTTTGCTAAAGTTATTAGATAACTCCTGATGAGGAGTGAATCGTGCGTAATGTATCAAATTCGATTAGTCGGATGAAAGTAATTGTATTACTGCTATGATGAAACTGACATGACATCCCACCCTTGAAATTGAACGATGTCTAATCTGTCTTTCCTTTTAAATAACACCAATACTAAAGGTATTTTTTGCCATGAAACGAAAATATTTTGTTCTTATTATACCTAAATATACATTTTTCTCTTTTACAATTAAACTATTCTACAATTCGTTAACAATTTCATAGCATATACAAATATAAATAAAATCTTGACAAGTGACAGTAATTAATAAAATTGTAAGTCACTGTTGGAATTACGAATCATGCTTTATTCTTTGTTGTTTAAATAAACATATCAAATTTTTAATCTGTAGAAACAATAGGCAATAATACACAACGTCTGTAGTGAATTTATATTGAATTCGAATTTTCTACAAAGAAAGAATTGAAATATAGCTTGTTTTTCGTTTTTTAATGGAAATCTATACGTATTGTTTTTTTTTTGGTGTGGAATTTAGAGTTATCGTTTTTTATTCTATTTCAATTTCCAATTTTGTATAATTTTGCGCGGTCCTTCATATTATCTCTAGGCAAAATCAATGCGAAATTGAGCATAATCAGGAATGATAACAACAATAAAACAAGTAAATTTTTTTTATTAGATTGCCGCCATTTTCAAGCCGCCATTTTGAATGTCACAAATCTGACCTCGGATTCGAAATCAGCGACCTCGAAAGTCTATAAAAAATATACTAGTACTAATCATAGGCTAACTAATGTATATAATAAATAAATAAAAATATAATGTATATAATATATAAAGTGCAGATGGGTTCAGAAAAGTCGACGTAAAATAACATAAAAAAAAATAATATATAAATATAATAATAATAAAAGCTTTATCTTGCGAGGTTTTTAACACAGTACTTCTTTTGTTATAACTAGATATTTTAGTCTTCAATGTTGTCCTTTTCCATCAAATTTGTACTGTTATTTCACTTTTGGTTTCATCCGAGTAAAGTTTTCATTAATTTTTTATGTATAATTTGTTATATTGTTTATATATATCATTAATTCAAGATGATGTCATATTTCATGAACGAGATTTTGAAAAAATCGTCACAATTTCTTTGTTAGAACTTATATTTTCTTTGTGACACAACTGCTTTCAAAATGGACAACGGACATTGTTTTCAGTATACCGTAGAGTCTACAAATGATCTGACTATAATTTACCTAAATTAGTGACTTATTCGTTCGAATAATTTGTATCGTAACGAAGATTGGGGTTCTCATCGTACCTAAGGAGTTAACGAGATAATCATGCTCAATTTCATGATTTGTATATTTGAGTAATAATTATTCTTATAGTAATTATAAATATAAATGCTTTCATTTTCTAAATCTAATATTTACGTTCACAATAACCTCTCCCTATACATTTTAAAGAAAGAGAAATTTCCCAAAAAGCAAAAAGGAAATTTGAAATAATTAAAAAGAATACTTCTTGAAGGCTTTTATGAAAGAAGAATTCGAAAAGAATTCTTTGTGAATGTTCAAAAATATAAAGAATGTCCGCTATAGTTATTAAATTAAGAGTTAGATAAGAATTATTTTTTAAGCAGTTATGGACACATTTTTTTAAATTTTTACAATTTACAACATATTTAAATTTCAACATTCTATAAATGTTTAATATTTTTAATTTTCAAATTTGTTAGGAATCAAACGGTACCTATCTGTCGAACTGTACCTATCGATCGAAAGATAATCAATTAATTTATTAATCTAAATATTATCGTGCGATTGTATAAAAAGTTATTCCAAAAAATGGAATACAAGAAATGGTGTCAGTTTTCAATTCATATCATACACGTTTACAATTCACACATGAAATAGAATTAAATAATAGTATACATTTCTTGGAACATTAATTCACTCGCAATGACAATACTTTTATCACTGACTGGTAACATAAATCTCCCTTTTCAGGTAGGATTTTAAATTTTAAATCCGATCACCCACATACCAACAAAATTGGATTGATTTATAATTTGTTAGATAAAGCAGTTCTATTATCTGACCGTATGTTTCATACCAAAAATATAAATCTTGTAAAAACCATCCTAGTAAACAATAATTATCCACTAGATTTAATTAATAAATACAGGGTGGGCCATTTTAATCGCCCCACCGGAATATATTGGAATCTAAGCAAGATAGAGAAAACTAGTATAGACAAAAGTTAAAGGGGCTCATACAATGGTATCATGAAGTTTGACCTTGAACTTGATTTTGAAGGTTATTTCAAAGTCAACTTGATTTTTTTTAAATGGGAACGCCTATTTTTTACTCTGGATTTGAAAAGAGCGGAAAATTTTACGTTAAGACTGATGTTTATCAAAATTATCGCAAGTTCGAACGAAGGTCCAATTTGCGAATTAAAACTCCCCACTTGCACTTTCCGGATGCTAAGCCAAATACGTAAATGTGATTGACACGAAAGGGCCAGAGAGCAATTTAGTGGTAATGTTAGGTTGATTTTGAACTCAATATTCGAGGTTAATTCAAGTTAAATGACTTTTTGAAATGGGAATCACTACTTTCGTGATTTAATTTAACTGTATTAACCTTACTTTTAGCACTACCCAGAAACAACGACGTGGACGTAGTAAGTACTCTTTCCTTCGGGGTGCTAGATTAAGGTGAGTCCCCTTGCCTCTCACTATTCGGGGTGCTAGATTAAGGTGAGTCCCCTCGTCTCTCACTATTTTGAAATGTATCAATTCAACCTTGGAGCAAATGTTCAAAGTTGCCTCCATTTACTTGAAGGCATAAAATCAAACGCCTTTGGAAATTGCGTACGGTGCTCAGAAGAGTTGTTCTTGGAATGACAGCACATGCTTGGCGAATGCGATCTTGAAAGTTCTCTCTTGTTGTGGGCTGCTGTTCATAAACGACATTTTTCAAATATCCCCATAAATAAAAATCTGGAGATGTGAGATCTGACGAACAAGCAGGCCAGTTAACCGGACCTCCTCGTCCAATCCATTTACCATTGTAATTTTCATTCAAGAAAGCCTGTACAATTCGCGCAAAATGTGGTGGTACACCATCCTGCTGAAACCACATTCTTCGCCGAGTTTCTAAATCGACATCTTCCATCAATTCAGGTAACTGATCTCTGATCAAGTGTAACTAGGTATTCGGATTAACATTTTCCTCGAAAAAATAAGGGCCTATTAAATACCCGTTGATGATAACACCATACCATAAGGCTCCAACGTCTTTAATGATTCACACTTCTGTGCCAATGAGAATTTTCATCTAACCAGTAATGGCAATTATGCCTATTAAGTTCTCCATTACTTTGAAATTTAGATTCATCAGAAAAAAAGTACATAGTTGAAAAAATCTTGATCATTTTCTATCACGTGTAATGCCCATTGACAAAAAATAATTCGCTGTTGAAAATGATGATACTGTAATTCCTGAACTAATGTTAGATGATAAGCATGATATTTCAGGGCTTTAAGAATTCTAAAGAATGTTCTCCGAGGCATGCCAATTTCTCTTTCAACTGGGCGACTGCTGATATGAGGATCAAGGTGAACAATCGCAAGAATAGTGACAACACGAGCATCATTTTCGTCGTACACGACGCGACGTCGTTGTCGGACCATATTCCCACCACGAGCTCTTTGGGTTAACCTACTTATTGCCCTGTGATCTAGGTGTCGTCTATCCGGAAAGCGTTCAGCGTCAAGTCTAGACGCAGCTCGATAATTATTCTGACATTCGCCTAATATCATTGTCATATTGACAATGTCATTGGGTTGATAGTCAGCCATTTTTAGAGCAGTTCTTCACCTTCAATTTGGCGATAAAGTAATAATCCAAACCTCAAACACTCATGAAAACGAGAAAAGTTGAAAAACAGCCGAAACTGAATTACTAATTCTCTTTTTTGTGATAAATGGCTGAAATTGTATCGTTAATTTATTTCTTTTACTTTCAAAAATCGGAATCCGTGTAATAATCAAATTGATGTAAAACTTGAATTACATCATTACGGAGCTGCTTAAAGTTGTTCTTCGCCTTAACAAAATGTGCACATGTATGTAGATAATGCAACGAGAATCGAAATGTTACAACGTTTTAAAGAAGAAGAAAAATCGACGAATTGTTAAATCTTCTTTTTTAACTACGAAAAATGAAATTGATCTAATAATCACGAGATGTAAGTATTTATTTATTTATTTAGAATCAACGGCGAAAAGCCTATTACATAAAAATACAATAACAATATTAGGTGAAACTTAACAATACAGTAGAAAAATAGAAAAATAAGATAACCAATTAATTCGCTACCTATAAATATGTAATTAACATAAAATAAAATATTCATCCAAAAGAAGAAAACATTAGAAAAATTCGAGATTTAAATATCGATAGCGACTCCAGTTCTCGAACTTCAGGCAAAAGTGAGTTCCATGCTCTCCGCAACCGAGTTATAGGAGCATAATACCCGATATCCGATCGATTAACCTCCGCAATTAATAACCTCTGTGAACGAATGCTGTAAGAAATCTGACGAAAAGGAAAGGACTGTCTCAATTCGGTACACTTAATGATGCCCTTCATTATTTTAAAAGTATTGATTACATCAAATCTATTCTGAATAGATTTAATGGAGGGCAATAATACTCATTGGTGATCTTTTTTATAAGCTAAATAACGTATAAATTTATGTAAGACAGACTCTAAGATTCTAATATCCTGCGCATAATGAGGGGACCAAATCGGAGAACAATATAAAAGACTGGGTAATAGAATTGATTTGAATATTGAGGTGATCGCAGGTATGCTACGAAAATCTCTAGTAGATCTTTTTAGAAACCCCAATACAGATGTTGCGTTTGAGACTGTCCTAATTAAATGCTCTTTATAATTAAAAGAGTTATATAAAATGATCCCGAGATCCTTCACAGAGCTTATAGAGTCTAGAGGCTGGTCATTAATCTTGTAATTAGACCAGATAGGAGAATGACTTTTAACAAACCGTACAAAATTACATTTTTTAATATTTAGGGTCAATCGGTTTAACACTGACCACTCTACCAGTGAGTCCAGATCCCACTGCAACCTGGACACATCGGAAAGAGAATGAATTTCAACATAAAGTTTAACATCATCCGCGTATAACAAAATATTAGAAAATCTCAAACTCTGAGTTAAGTCATTCATAAAAAGAATGAACAATATAGGACCCAAGTGTGACCCTTGAGGTACACCAGAGGTTGCAGCGAAGGGTTCAGACTCACGAGTACGCACTCGAACAACTTGCTCTGTGTCAGAGAGAAAAGAAGCTATCCATTGAAGGCTATTGCCCCGTACTCCCATTTTAAATAACTTCTCGACGAAAATACCATGGTCTAAGGTATCGAATGCCTTTGAAAAATCTAAGAATACTGCATCTACCTGAGAGGAATTTCCCAAGGCTCTGTGAATAAAATCAGTAAAGACTAACAAGTTTGTAAGCTAAGAAAGTATTAAGAATTTATAGTATTAATTTTTTCGCAGCCACTATGGAGTCGCCGTGTTTAATTCGATATGAGTTATGAGTTGACTTATAGTTATTGGTCTGATTATCGTTACGGGCTCGTTATGGATCATTGGTTGTGTTATGGGTTGTATTGTGTTCTGGGTGAGGTAATTGGTTAGTACGACACTTGCACATGCGCAGTGGTGAAATATGACACCTACATATGAGCAGTATGGAATGCGAGACTTACGAATGCGTAGTAGTGAAGTACAACACTTACGTATGCGCGGCAGTCAAGTTCAACACATTCGCATGCGCATTAGTCAAGTTCAACACATTCGCGTGCGTAGCAATACCGCATAGTACAAGGGTGAAAAATAGGCGTTTTCATTTAAAAAACATCACGTTGACCTTGAAATAACCTTCAAAATCGAGTTCAAGGTCATGAGTACGGTATCGGAAGGCGACCCTCACTGCTTCCTTCAACTTTTCTGTAAACCAATTTTCCGTAATCGGCTCAGGTTCCAACAAAACATGCGTAGGGAGTTTTAATTGGTAAATTTGACCTTCGTTCGACCTTGCGACAATTTTGATAAACATCAGTCTTAACGTAAAATTTTCCGCTCTTTTTAAATCCGGAGTAAAAAATAGGCGTTCCCATTTAAAAAAATCACGTTGACCTTGAAATAACCTTCAAAATCCAGTTCAAGGTCAAACTCCATGATACCATTGTACGAGCCCCTTCAACTTTTGTCTATACTAGTTTCCTCTATCTTGCTCAGATTCCAATAATTTCCGGTGGGGCGATTAAAATGGCCCACCCTGTATATTAAAAAAAGAAAATCATTTTTAAATGAGAAACGAAACAACACAAATAATAACAATTTCAATAACAACAATCGGGATTATAATTTGATCTATATTTCTAACAGTTATATTAAATAAAGACTATCATGAACGTTTACAGAAAAAGACTAAGAACGAAGAACGTTGTTTTAATACCTCTAATAACTAGTATAATGCAATCTATGGGAAGAAAGAAAAGGACACAACTAAAAAAATGAACACTAATAACAGAGTATATAAAATATTTTGTGACAATTAGGTAGACGGATATCAGAACATAAGAGGAATTTAAAATCATCAGCTCAAAATAATGTCATTTCGGAACATAGATTACAGTTTGGTCATGATTTCAATTGGAATGAAGTCAAGATATTAGATAAAGTACCTGATCTACAAAAAAGACTCATTTCTGAAATGTGCCACATTCATCTACAAAAAAAATCACTTAATAGGATGGAAGACACGCAAAATGTATTCAATTGTTACCGTCAAATACTAAATAGAGTGAAAAGTTAATTATTTCCAATAATTTTTTTTCAAATCAATATCGTTTATTCTATATATATCATGAATATGGGTACGTGTATGTGTAAGTGTATATAATTCCGTATGTTATAACTACTAACTTATAATGTAAAATCCGAGCTTAGTATTCTTGTTTCCGTCGACATGTGTACTGTGACGGGGCGTCACCGATCGACTCCTGCGCGTGGCAGTAGCGGAGGAGTATGGAGCATCACCGGCAACACTCGCTTTATTTATCGACGCTCGAGCCCCCATCTACCGGCATCCGTTCGGAGTTCACCGCCGCCATGTGCCGCCGGCTCTGTTGCGCATTTGTGTTGGCCAGGTTCCCCTTCATCTTTCGTCATTGGGGGACTCTTTCCCTCATTCGACGTCGACAACAGGAAGACTCCTACTCCCCGTACGGGCCGTTCATAGGGACACCCACGAAACGCTGAGTTCCGTTTGCTCTCTCTCCTTTCCCCCTTTTTCAAGGCATCGACGCGACGCCGCAACACTTAACTTAGCTTTCGGCATCATTAGCGAGTAGACTTGCGTCGTGAACCTGCCTCTTATTATCATACTATTATTGTACTCTTCGCGTCCGAATCGTGAATTTGTGGATTGAGATTCCGTGCGCTGACGAAGATAACCAGTGCTGGAATTTTTGGTGTCCACCCAAAAAATCAGTGGAACAGGAGTTTTCAAGGGGATTCTGACCCATCCGAGCACTTCAATCAAACCGATATACGCAAGGTTGGCGTCCGACTTGCCAAGCAGCGGAGCAGGAACAAGGGGACAAAGTGGTGACCTTGGTGATTGCCGGTGCCTCAACGTGAGAAAGCATCCGTAACGTACGTGAGTACGGTTTGCCCACTTCGTTAGAGTTCCCTCACGTGACGTGAGGGGTGCGATTGGGAACGTCTTTGTGCCCCATCACGAACGCTAGATGTGGTCCATCTCTCTCGACCTACCTATCTTCGAGAGAGTTCCTGCGAAGGAGTCGAGTCTGCCGAGGACCTGGAGAGGATGGCCGCGTTAGTGTCGGCTTTCTTCAACGGGTCTAAGGAGCCGCGGAGGGATAATGGCGGGACCGTGAGTTCGCCTTAGAATGCCGTGGGTTGCGGATTGCGAGTTGCGTGTTATTACCCGGCTCGCCGCGCGGTGGAAAGTTTTTGGCCACATGTGATCGGTCACTGCTGCCCCCATGCGGATGCGATCCAAAGGCGCCACAACAACATCGTGGATCGCCTAGCCGCCGCGTACCATCTTTCCGAGGACATGCGCAAAAACAGGCCCGTAGAGGGCGCTGAGGGTGAACTGGCGAACCTTCGTCCCGACATCGTCATCCGTGACGAGATAGGGAGGAAGATTACCGTGATCGACGTGACCATTCCGTTCGAGAACCGAACGATCGCGTTCGATGAAGCAAGGCCTCGGAAGTTGGCCAAGTACGAGCCCCTGGCGGAGAACTTCCGAAGGAGTAGTACGAGGTCACGGAGGATGCCTTCGTCGTCGGTGCCCTCGTCTCTTGGGACCCCGCCAATAAAAGCGTGATTGGCCGCCTCAAAATCAATTCGAGATACGCAGCGACTATGAGGCGGCTGATGGTTAGTGACACAATTCGATGGTCCCGGGACATCCATGTCAAGCATGTCTCGGGCGTGCGCCAGTATAACACCACAAGTACTGCCGCACGGTCACAGCCTACAGTTGGTGGGGATATGCACCCACCCCCCCAACATAGGGAAGACACTAACGCTTTTTTTATATGTTTTTGTTTTTGCTGTTTTTTTTTTGTTTTATATTGTTTTTGGCCGAGAAGCGGCAATTTACTTTGACAAGCCAGCACAGGTAAAAAGTATAGCAAAACTCCTGTAACGAAATATTTTAACCTTGAGCCGGGGGATGTACGGAAATTTTAACTTCCCCCGGTAAAAATGTTAGGATTTTTGGTGTCCACGTCAAAGATCAGTGAAACCTTCAGGAACAGGAGTTTTGAAGGGGTTTGTTATCCATCCAACCGATATACGCCAGGTTGGCGTCCGACTTGCCAAGCAGCGGAGTAGAACCAAGGGGACAAAGTGGCGACCTTGGTGATTGCCGATGCATCGACGTGAGGAAGCGTCCGCAACCCCCGTGAGTATGGTTTGTCCACTTCGTTAGAGTTCTATCCCCTCCCCCCTTTTCTTTTTTTTTTGTTATATCTACTCTTTTTGTTATTTTTTTGTATCGCGTGTTTCGATTTCATCCGTGGCTTTCCCCGCTATTCGCGTCTCACGATAAAATCTCCGGTCATGAGAAAGCAGCCCACCGTCGAGTGATTTGCGAACTCTCGAACTGAATGTCGCGTACCAGAATTTGTGTAATTGGAAACTTTTTCGTAATACATTATGTTTTATTTTGTTTAGTTGTTAGTATAGTTTATTCCAGCGTCTCTAATCCCTTTAATAACTAAAGAGCGTTATAGTACTTACATTGTATATACAACTATTCAATATGTTGGTACTCTCTTTGAGATGTCATTGTAAGTCATATTTTACAATGCTAGATTTTCGCCTTGTGAAGGTAAAAGTCGTATTTTTAATGTATTAGTAGACATATTATGTTTTTATTAATAAATTGTTTTCCGTTCTTGTCATGAAGTCCTGAATATGACAGCAATTTGCGTCAAAACGTCGAAAAACACAAATTAGTGTTTTCATTTTCTTTGACACGATGTGTTCGAAAGATAATCAATTAATTTATGTACCTATCTATATTTGAACATTGTAATGCATTTCAGATTATGGCTACTTATCTAATTATACTTTTGCACGCTCCAATTTAAAATTAACAATGAATTTTTTAAAAATGAATTCTTTTTTAATACTTCTTATATACTATAAGTATAATGAGCATGAGGACATTCGGGAAGTCATAAAGTAATCTTTTTTTTCAAAATCTGTGCTTATTGAGCTCTTAATATTCATTTGTTTCTCTGAGCATTTTGAGCAAACAATGATTGCACTCGCGAATGACAGCTATCGGGCAATATAGGCATATGCGTTAATTAGTCAGCTTGACATGAATTGTCTACGTACAAGATTTTTAAAAATGTTTGAAATTTTGATTGTAATACACAATCCTTGTGTAAGCTAAGAAAGCTCTTCTTTTATCCTTTCAGAAAAATGTAGAAAATTCCTAATTCGCTTAATACTGTTACGATTTTTATGCTTTCGTAATTTATTAAATTCTCACTAGGATCAGGAGTTATAAGATTGATTCTCGGTAGCTGAGAATCGTTTTTAAGATCTTCTGCATAACGGGTATCGACACCCCAAGTGACAAAGATAGCGGTGAATTTAAGAATAATAACTTTATTATTGAGAGGAATGCCAACCGTAGGTCGTATACTGTCAAAATGAACGCGTGTGTAGGAACTAAGTCCTGTGTTGATTCGCGGAGAGTTGCGGATTAACGTGCCGTGAAATCTCTAAGTTCCCGAATCTTGAAATGAATTCGTCGAGCTATGTGCTAAGTTACGCGCACGGGGCGACTCTGCCTCAGAAATCCTCTCTGGATCGTACACGGTGCGACTCTGACGGAGATCTTCACGGCGTGACTCTGACCCGAGATCTTCACGGCGTCATTCACGGGGCGACTCTGCACCGAGATCTTCACGGCGTTATTCACGGTTCGTCTCTGATTTCGGGCAATGCGAGTGCCCTTTTTATATGGTAGATGTCGATGAGATCATCGTCCTTCGCCATGGACACCTGCACTTGTTGTTTGCCACGTGCCATCTTCCACGAATCGCTCACCCCTTTGACCTATTGGTGACCTCGGAAATTCAGGGCACATGTACTATTGTGTGCGCGTGTGAGTCACAATCTTATGGATTGTCTTACTTCGAGCTTCGGCGTGGCACATTCCTTTCTTGACCGATGGGGCTTGCAACTAGAGGAACCCGTGGTTACCCGTGTAAGTCGTAGCACGTGTGCAATCTATGTGCGACACCGAATCGGGCCCTTCGGTGTGTGTGCGTGCGTGTCTTGTCGATTTTGCAAAGGCAAGTATGGTCGATGTTACGAGTGCTATTATGTGCGTAGCCAGCATCCGTAACAATACGTAAGAAAAACCAAGTCTTTGATAAGTATAAATTTCTTATATATTTTACGTCAAACTCATGGTTCTTTGTCCAATTTCAACAATTTCTGAATAAAACAATTATGGAGATTACGGATTAGGCGGTTATGAACATTAATGGAAAAAGGCACAGTTAATAGATAAAAATGTTATTAATTATTTCCAAGACAATGTAGCAATTACGTACTGCAAATTTTGAACTCTTCGTTTATTTAATGAATTTCAGGGCATAGAATACTTCAAGCGAGATAGAGGTTCATTACGATTCAAAGAAGTTTATTGGAAAGTTTTATAAAAAAGAACCGAATTTATAAAAAAAACTTGTTAATGCCATAAATGTATGGCGCGAATCAGATAACCCACACGTGGAGTGTGCTTGGTTTCATTGAAACTATATCTCATTCGCACCATAAATTAAAAAAATAAACAATTTTTTATTAATTAGTCTGATTTGGATACAACTTTTCAAAAAAAACATCTTCATATCTTGAAATCTCACTGGAATTATTCTGTATTTATACTTTCGCTGAATGAAGTACTTGAAGTGTGCAATATATGTATAACATTTACATTGTTCTGGAAGAAAGAGAATAATATTTCTTGTAATAAAAATATTAACGTCTTCTTCATTAATTTACTTTCAGAATCGTACAATCTGTAACGTCCATTTTGTTTTATTCCAGAATTCTTGAAATTTGGCAGTAATCCCGAGTTGAAGTTAAACGAAATAAAAACTTTTTACGTTTCAAGAATTTGGTTTTTCTTATATCGCAAAAAAAAACTTAAATTTTATAAATTCCTTTTCAGAGAAAAAAAGATTGTTCTTTTATCCTGCATGAGGATTGTCTGCTAAACTTGAAATTTCAAACGTTTTTAAAAACCGACTATTTGAACAATATTTTTCAGGGTGAATTCCTTGTTACTCGTAAGCTCTCGAAGAAAAAGGAATCAGGGATTATACAAATTTCATTCCAGTTTAATAAAAATAATTTAATTTTAGAAATTAGAATGTGTACTTTTAGGATAACAAAGTTCTTTTGCATTTACGATTCGATTGTAAGAAGTGCACGTCTTTTTACCAGTAATAAAGTAAATCGAGGTATATGAAATCAGTGCCTCTTTTCTTAATTCACGAACGGCATTACAAGTGCCAGAATGTTTGTTTCAGCGACGATATTTTCCGACCGACCCCGAGAGAGAGACAGAATGTCCGAGTAGGTGCAAGAGTGAGGTCTCGCTACGTCACGAAACCGCCGCGGAACTTTTGTAATTTCGGCAGGAAAAGTGCCTTTCATCGAGTCCCAGACGCTTTATCTCGTTTAAGACGAAAAATTGAAGCAGTATTGTCGATAGAAGAGGCGTAAAAAAGTGTTCATGGCGTTTTCCAGACTGGAAAATCGAGGAAAATCTACTATATTTTCATCGCGAAGACCCACTTTTAGTTCCTTTTAACGAAGAAGAGGATCAATGAAAGTTAGTCCTTAGTCAATAACTTCGTGATCTAGTGATGGATGGAGCACATCGCTAAGCGCACGCTGGTCGCTATGGAAGAGAGAAAACTTATCATCGAGTTGCCTTAGAGTATTATTGGCCAGACATGAGGTATGACATTGCGAATTATATACGCGATTGTTCCGTGTGTCAACGATATAAAGTCTCGCAACACGGACCAGTAGGACTAATGGGCGAACGAATAGTTGGCCGGCCATGGATAATTGTTTCCGCCGACATAATGGGACCTTTACCGCCTAGTAAGAATCAGCATCGATATATCTTGTTTTTTCAAGACTTTTTTACTCGCTGGGTAGAATTGAAGCCCCTAAGGAGGGTAGACGGCAAAATTATCGCTGAAGCATTCGAGGATTTAGTCCTATTCAGGTGGGAAACACCTTATTATTTGTTGACTGACAATGGCAAGGAGTTTGACAACCGTGCCTTAAAAGTCCTGGAAGAGCATAGAGTCCGGTGGTTATCAACTCCACCTTACCATCCGCAGTCAAATCCCGTCGAGAGAACGAATCGAGTAGTCAATATGATGATTTCTACTTTTGTCCAACAAGATCATCGTGATTGGGATCGTCATTTGCCCGAATCTAGGAGTGCAATAAATACAGCGATTCAGGCGAGCACCAAGGTCTCTCCGGCATTTCTAAATTTTGGAAGAAATCCTATACCAGTCAACAGTTTGAGAAGGACAATGGAACCTAGTCCTACAATATTGAGAGTTGATGCTGAGACCTGGATTGATCGTATCGAGCGGTTAAGTGCCACGGTAGAGGTAGAGGTAGGCGCACTGTATTATATAATGTAGGTGATTCGGTTCTTAAGCGAAATAGAGTCCTCTCATGTGCGGCAGAGAATTTTGCCACGAAGTTAGCACCTCGATATGATGGTTCATACGAAGTAACTAGAGTCCTATCTCGTGTCTTGTATGAGGTTCGAGGAAGTAGTCCTCATCGAATTAGTAAAGCCCATGTGAGTGATCTCAAACGATTCATTCCAACGCGTAATAGACCTGAAAGAAAATAAGTTAATTGCATGGTATTTACTAATAGGAAAATGTATGGAGTAAAGTTTTCCCGTGACAATATGCGAGGACGGCGAGTACTGACCATAATGGGGGAATTGGACCGATATGGTGAAACCACGAGAGTCTCTGAAGAGTCAGCGGTGGTTACTCCGCTTATTGATAATGAAGCAGTCCCACGAGAGCATCAGGTAATGGAACCCAATCCATCTACGATTCCGTTACAAACATCAGTACCTGAACTCATCGAGAGTCCCGAAACTGCCGAAGTCAGTGTTATTACCGAGGTCACGCGTGCCGTTCCCGGGGACCGTGTGCGCCAGCTGCAACCCATCCGATTATGGGGACCCTTCGATAGAGATCGAGAGTTTAATCAAGGTGTCGCCTTCGGAGGCCTGAAACAGATCTCCTGTGATCAAGTCGTTGACCCTCCTGCTGGAGGTTATTTCAATTGTTGGAGGAAGTGGAATAATGCGCCAAACTGCTCCGAACATCGTGTGGAGAGGAATTGTTTTAATTATAGCCGGCTGAACGTGAAGGCGTTCGAGTGTCCGAGGTGCAAAAATGCCTATCGTAAGTGGAAATGAAGTGGTCCACCAACCACTGTCTCGTCTATTTCCGTGGCCTCTGTATCCCGACTTCGGATGCCGGATCCTCAGCCGGTACCATCAATGTCCACCAACAATACGCCTGCCCCTCCTCCTGCGGTTGAGAACCCTCCGGCCGTAGAGTCGACCTCAAGAGGGTTTTTAAATGGTATACCTAGAGTGTTGACCCATCGGCATATTGACATGCTTTTGGATTCCCTGAGGCGCACCAGTTTGTGCAAAAATTTACCGCGCGGAAGGATCCGCGAATCGTCGGATGGATTGAACGGATTGCAAAAAATGGACCCGTGTGCGCATCGTACCGCCCTAACGATCGCTAGGAACATGGACTGCTACCGAGAGTTCTAAATAGGTAATTGTTTAAGTTAGCGTGTGGTGATGGGATGTTGTTGCTGTAATATAATAAGTAAAGTTGTCGGGCGATATCGGGGAATTGTAGTTCTCTTCGAGATGGATGAAAACTCGGAAAGCTGACGGCTTCCCGGCTAAGGAGGGGGGAGTTTGTGACGGAATATTCGCCACACGACTCAGCACTCCTTCGCGGGCGAACCGTTGGTTACCGCCGATTATGATTTTACGATCGCCGAAACATTAGATTGCGTGCGATTAATTCTTTCGGTTTGAATGTTTGTTTCAGCGACGATATTTTCCGACCGACCCCGAGAGTGAGATAGAATGTCCGAGTAGGTGCAAGAGAGAAGTCTCGCTACATCACGAAACCTCCGCGGAAGTTTTGTAAATTCGGCACTTCGTTGCGGACCGACTTCGTTAAGTCGATACGTAAGAAAAATGTCAATTTCGAGAGTAATGCTCACTTTATTGTAAGCTGAATTATTATTATTAAATTTATATAAAAAAGTGACAGTATTTTCTCTTAAATTATCCTTAATTCGGTCTATCTAAATAAATTAGGTGAGGAAGACCCTCACAATATCTTACTCGCTGACATACGAAATAACGATGAATCATGTCATTAGCAATTTAACATTATGTGAAGCGTTTTGGACTAATTGTCAAAGTAAACCAAAGGATTCAGTAGATAAAATAGTCGGAAACATAAGTACTTCTAATGACTATTCAGAAGCAAAACTATCTCAAATAAAAAATAAGCTACTCAATGTCTTTTGTCCCCAATTTTATAAGAAATGGCAAACTATAAATCGTACTCAGGTTTCTCTTAAAGCTAAGTATGCGTTGTTTCTAGAAAAGGATTTTACAATATCTTTGACAGAAGACGCATGCACTCCATTAAATCGTTCTTCGACTGTGAAAAGGACAGGATGTCCACGTTTGTCATATGATGAGGGGTATATGATGAAAAAGCGACGAGTACATGAATTTGCTGTCACGTGCAGCGAAGAAGAACTACAAAGAGCACTGGAATGGGAAAAAATAAATGACGTTGATCACTCATCTTCCGCAGAGCCTGTAGCGGAGAATGATTCCAATGATGAAGACATCTTGTATAAAAGTTTAGCCATGTACGTAGGACGTGGGATTAACGTCACGAAAATATAAAAAATTGCATATTCACACTGAAAGAATAATGGTTAAAAAGACGTATGCTTCTTATAACTGAATCGTCACGGCAAAAAGACTTTGTTACCCAGAAGTTAGACACACCAAAATCTCCGAAAAAGGTGTGGAAGTCCACTTTATAACAATGTTAACGTACACTACAAAAAGAATTCTGTCATGTTTCGACGACGAAACGTTGAAATTACAATCGAAAGAAAAAATTATTCTTGTTGGTAAATGGGGCATGGATGGTGCCAGCGGACAGCAGACCATTCGTCAAGAATGGTCAGATTTACTTTAGGATGATGTTACTAAGTGCGATGACAATTCCGATTTTATCATTTCTTTCGTTCCCCTTGAGTTGAGACATAAAATATCCGCTTATATCCAAACGGATAGGAATAACGTTCGCAAGTGACGAGGTTTTCGCAACGGTACTCTGTACGTCTTCTCTTCTGCGCGTGTTATAATGTCGCGTGCTTCGGTACGGTGTATCGCGTTAAATTTAACTTTAATAATACGTTTCGTTTCATCCTCGGTACAATCGTCGGCGTCGTCGCCATCGCCGTCGTTGTCGTTATCCTCCTTATCTTTCTTGATACTATTGAAAATTAATCTTTTGATTGACTCAACATTAATTTTTAATGCGTTTGAAAAATAAAGTCTATTACCTTTAATTTTACATACTTCGCGGGTGTTTAAATATTTGTTAGTAACTACCGGCGCCGAAAACGACGATGACGACAACGATGACGACGATGGTGGTGGCGGTGGTAGTGATGGTAGTGGTGACGGCGGCTGTGACAACGACTATGGTACGCGCACGCGATACTTGTAGAATTTTGGTCCACCCGAGACAAAGGTATCGATATACGCGCAACAGACTAGCTCGTCCGTCATGTCACGGAGTAAATTTCCTACGGCCGGTTAGTATTCATCCTTATTACGATTTTCGCTTACATAAATAACCGAACCCTTATCGTAGTATAAAACTGGTGGACCAAACTTCTCGAGGTAGCCGTACAGCATCAGTCGAGCTTGTGTCGCTGTGTAAGCATCGATAACGACGTTTGTCGCAGAGCTATAGAGGAAATCGCTATCTTCTTGAAAAATCCAATCAACGAATCACGACGACTCTCCGACGGGGTATAAACGAATTACCTCCTTGTCCTCGTCGGCGAATATTTTTAATAGACCATCTCGCGAATATACAATTTCAGTTTGAGGTAGATTTTGGCGTTGTCCGAATTTTCCCCAAAAGGAATTGAGGGTGCATTTCGCAACTCAGCGCAGACCCGGATTCTTCTCTATCTTATCCCGATCGAGACGAATACCCTCCGAGAGCTCAAATTCGCGCAAGAAACTCGCTTTACGAGCCTGATCGTCGCATTCTGATGGCCAATCAGATGCCTCTTGTTTTATTTTTAAAAATACATCGATATACTTGGCAAAGAGACCACCTGACGCGTTTCAGCATTAAACTGGATTATTTTGTATTGCAAAATTTAAAAAATTTCTACAATACGATAGCCCATTTCAAGCGCATTTTTTAACTCGTCGGATACTCATGTACCCGTCAACTCTCGTTCCATCTCCAAACCGTGCAAACAATCCTCCTGCGTTCCGCAGCACGTTCGACACATCGGGAACATTAGCCATGCATGCATCCTCACAGATAATACAGGGGGATACAAATTACGCGGAGGAAGGACTCTACAACTTACTAACCCTTCAACACCATGTAATTTTTTATCACCCAAGTATAATTTGACCGCATTCGCGACCTTCGAAAGCATTCGGGTGACCAACAGGAAATTTTCCGAATTTGCATACATAAGGATACAGAGAACTTACCACGATGTATTGAATCTGTTCTCTGCCCTTTACGAGGCAGAAAGTCGCGTTATTATCGGTTCACCCGCCGAAAAATGTGTCGCGAGGACTTAAAATTTTCACGCTGGCAAGCGGGTGGTTTTCAACATCGGATGTGACATCCGGGTTCGCACGTTTGAAAGGTCGAAAGTCGCATTCCCATATTTCGATGAGCCGATAACCGTACCCGGCGATTTTTCGTAACATGACACACGTATCTTCAAATCGCAAATGAAATGTGGTGCCGTCACTTCGTTTTGCCTCTCGCGACTCCGCAAACATTTTGGAGAACCGTGGAAGTAGCAAACGTGAAATTGGAAGACAGCCCCCCTTGCACCTCCTCGCGGTTGTCCATCACCACAAATCCGACCACCACCGTCGGCACCAACACCGCCGCCGTTATGGTCATCGCTTTCACTTTTAATTTCATCGAGTATATTGGGCGGTAGGTAACCGTCGACGACGATAGGTCCTTCTACAAGTCTTTACTCCCGCGATCGTCCAGCGTGAACAATTTTACGTTGGTAATTGCGTTCTTGCAGTATTAACCATTTGATCGCAATTTCTGAATGTCGTTCAGCTCGACGGTATCGTTCGTCCAAGGGTAGTAGGCCGATACTATGCTCTTTTAAACATTTTTTTTAAAACCCTCGAACACGCTGAAGCGATCGCAGTGCTCTCCGTAAAAGGGCATACTTGACCCACATCCATGAAAATTCTCCGAAAAGCGATAAATGCTCTTCGGAGAATCTCCACATCGGATCGACAATACGGGACAATATCACGTTTGAATTGAAAAACGTCACCACGTGACGTAAAATCTTCATGCCACCGGTAAAACGCTGTACGTTCGTCGGGCGACATTGCATCAGGCATGTACAAGTTAAACGTAAGTCGTGTTTTCGACGATATTGTATAAATGCGGGAAATACGCCTTACACAGGTCCACCGGTAAGCCGAATGTTTTGGATAGTGACGACAATCGCATTTGAAAATAATTAATTGAATCTATGAACACGACGGAATTATATTGCAGTAATGCATCTCGAACTGGCAGATCGCTTTCCTCAACAATATCTGACAGATTATGTGGCCTATCTGAGGTGGATAGGTTTCGTTGTTCTCAGCTATCAACCGGTACCAGATGTGCGGGCAATAACAACTGAGCCCGTACACGGTGCTGTAGTAGATGCTCCACGTTATGAAAGCACGACACTCGAATTTAGGCGAAATCTGACAACGAAAATTTTGCCTAAACAACGAAAAATAGATTGAGCGAATAGCCTCTGGATGCACTTCCGGATGACTGCGACCTGTGGAAAGTCAATTGTGCCGTTTACGAGGCTGCGAGTGATCTGGTGACTCCGCGAAATCTGACACAACATTTTGGTCGAATCCGTCCGACCTCTTCAAACATCGTATCGCAGCCTCACGCGAGTTTCCGTCAATTGTCTCGGTTGAGGAATTCTGGGGGAGCATCTTCGGGAAAACATCTAGGCTTAATGCAGACACTCCAGATATTGAAATCTTTACCGAAGTGTGTGACGAACACGCATTAACGAACTTGCAACTAACAACTATTGATGAAAGAAGTTCACTTCTGTCCATCAAGACCTAGCCCGAATATTTACCTGTTATATAAATGGAGACCAACCCATTCCGCACTGGCTGATGGAGGGCCGAATGACACTAATCCCAAAATCGAGAGACTTGCCTAATCCGAGAAACCACAGACCAATCACGTGTCTAAATACTTTTTATAAATGTTTCACTAACTTCTTAAACGAACATATTGAGAAAGCTGTGAAACCGGTGTGGCAACTGATAGTAGAACAACGAGGCTGCAAATGGGTGTATCCGGCTGCTAGGACAATTTGCTCATCGACAGGTGTGTTGATCAGGACTCAGTCCAGTACAAGCGTAACCTGTCGATAGCCTGGCTGGATTACATGAAGGCGTATGACTCAACATCGCACGAGCTTTTAAGCTTGCTGCTCAAACAACTCCATGTCCACCCAAACATAGTGAGAATGGTAGAAGACCTGATGCCTCTTTGGAAAACGCGCTTTGTCATGTCATCGGGCAAGCGTAGAACTATGTCTAGACTGGTTCAATTCCAGAGAGGTGTCTATCAGGGAGATCCTCTGAGTCCTCTGCTCTTCTGCATCTCACTATTGCCTCTATCCGTCGCTCTCCGACAATCTCAAGGGTACATGGGTGTGCCGCCAGGTGAACGTGTGTATATTTATTCTATATGGATGATCTTAAATTATACGCATCAGGCGAGGATCAATTAAATCGATCTCTGAACCCTCACATACTCGAGAGATATAGGAATGGAATTCGGATTGGACAAGTGTGCAGTCGTTCATTTGCACAGAAGAAGTTCAGGCTACAATAATAACCATATGGAGCTCGTCAACGGATATGTAATCCGCCACCTTAGCGCTGAAGAAGCCTACACATATCTGAGAATACCTCAAAGGCATGTCCATGATGTGCAGGCTGCTAAAACCACCATCATTAAGAAATACTGGCGCATTCTCCGTCAGATCTGGTCATCGGAATTGACCGGGGGAAATAAGGTGGCAGCCATGAATATGTTGGCCGTTTCACCAGTGCTCTATTCATTTGGAGCACTTAAGTGGAACCTTGACGAGCTAAGGAGCCTTGGCCGATATACACGGAAGATGATTTGTATGCAACGCAGTTTGCATCTAAGTTCTTCTGTGGAACGACTGTATTTGCCCCGAAATATGGGAGGTCGTGGCTTTTTGAGCTTGGGCTGTATGTCTGACCGATTAGTTCTCGAGATGGCCTGCGACGTGATTAATCGAAAGACCCCCTTATGATGCTAGTTCATCAGCATGAAATTCAGGGGAAGGAAGCGTTTCTGTAGCGGCACGAAACCTCGGTTTGGTGTTCAACGTGGGACGTAGTGGTGCACAGGAGGCTGAATCAGTCATCAGCCTGTGCCCGGTGCATCTCAGGGCCAACACACGGAGGAAACAACTCCCTATTTTAGAGGGAAGGTATGTCGACAAGCCATTACATGGACAATTCTTTCGAAACGTCCAACAGCTTAGCTTGTCGCTAGACATAGTCTTCGCGTTCTAAACATCAGGCGGCTAGTAATCCGAGACCGTTGGTTTTATCTTCGCATGCCAGGGCGTGGTCGACAATGCCTTAGCGTATCGTCACACCTTATGCCAGGGATGCTGCGTACGCTATGTAGGTTGTGTGGGTGTCATGGTAAAACACTAATGCATCTCTTAGCTTGTCCAAGATATGCAGTCTCAGCATGCATCCAACGTTACAATGCGGCTCTCCGAGTGCTGTATTATAATCATCTCTGCACTGATACTGAATGCGTAGTCGAAAATGAGTCGTGCCGAATATACCGGAATTAGTCATTTCCGACGAGCAGGCAAATATTAGCCAATACCCTGGTGAAAATTTCAGTAAAATCATATGATAAATCATATGAGATTTTTGTAATTTCTTTAATATCTTAGAGGAATCCAGATGATTGTAATTCATTTTCTCATATTATTATTATTTCTTATATTTACATGAGAAATCACATGAAAAGTTTCCCGGATCGACTGATATTTTAAAAATCTCATATGATTTATTATATGATATTACGAACATTTTCAGTAGGATAAGCCTGACATCGTCCTTGTTGACTTCAATGACAAATCCATCTTCGTCATCGAGTTCTCTGCACCAGCATAGACAAACTTAGTCAGCAAAGAGAACGAAAAACGGATGAAATATCATGAACACTTGTTCGATATTCGCAGGCTGTATCGAGGATTCAAAATCAAGCTCGGCATGCTAATAATTGGAGTACTGGGAGGAATAAGACGTACTTTCCTCGAAAACATCAAAAGTATTCTTTCCTGCTAAAAACATGAAATTCCATTACAGGCCGAATGCAGAAAGCAGTGCTGCTGGGATCTCTCCGTCTGCTGATATTAAATGAGATCCTGCAACCGCTAACCCGATGGTAGAGAGAGTGATTGCAGTTGCCATCGACATCATCCGGTGCAGTCTGCAACAGAAGGGATGGATATCGGAGCCACTTTTCTGCTACAGACTGCACAAGTGGATTATGGAGGGCCAAGGGTGGTTAGTGTTTTAGTCGGTAAACCTTGCCCTGAACATCATGGGCAAGGGAGTCCGACACACGTGTGATTAACCAACATTCTTAACCCCCTATGGTGCCTAACGCATTCCCCCCTCCGTCAAAAAAATGTGTTTATTCGATAATATAAGAATATTAGGAATTGAACCTTACTAGGAGTTATTAGCAGTGATTTTTCGTGAAAATGGGTGAAATTATGGATTAAGCAATAATTTTTTTATTCGTGTACGTCGACTTAATGACCTGAGTGCTACTTATCAAAAATTTCTGCACATTTTCGTGCAATTTGTTATCTAGCCGCACTTACCGGGATTTAATATAAGTGATTTCTCGTGAAACAGGACGAAATTAAAGATCCAGCAATAATTTAAACAATTTCTTTACTCGTGTGAGTCGCCTTAATAACTTGCGTGTTATTTATCAAAGATTTCCGAAATGTTCTATGCATATTTTTTTTCTATCCGCACCTTACCCAGGTTTATTACAAATGATTTTCATGAACAAGAACGAAATTCTAGGTTCTGCCATCATTTAAACAATATCATTGCTCGTATGTGCTCATTTTATAACCTGGGTCTTACTTACCAAACACTTTTGCAAAGTATTGTGGATATAGAAATTATTTACACAATTTCATTGCTCGTATGTGTCGCCTTCATGATATGGGTGTACATTTCAAACATTTCTGCAAAGTTGCATGCATATTATTATCTGGCCACACCTTCCCAGGACTCAATACAACTGATTTTTCGTTAAAAAGTGGGAACTTCTGGATTCAGCATTCAGTTAAACAATTTAATTGCTCATTTGTGTCGCCTTAATTACCTGCGTGCTACTTATCAAACTATTCTTCAAAGTATGCTGGATACAGCAATTATTTAATAATTTCATTGCCAGTTTGTATGGAGCTAATGACCTGGGTCTACTTTTCAAACATTTCCGCAAAGTTCCATGCATATTATTATCCAGCCACACCTTACCCAGATTTAGTACAAGCGATTATCCGTGAAAAAGAATGAAATTCTGGATTCAGCAATTACTTAAACAATTTCTTTGCTCGTTGACTTAATGACCTCCGTAATACTTATCTCACATTTCTGCACAGTTTCGTGCAATTATTATCTAGCCGCACCTTGCCGGGACTTTGCACAAGTGATTTTTCATGAAAAAGAACTAAATTCTGAATTCTGCAATCATTTAAACAATTTCTATACTCGTGTGCGTCGACTTGATGACCTGGGTTTTACTTATCCAACATTTCTGCAAACTATTCTGCATTCAGCAATTAATTAAACAATTTATTTATATCGTTTTCGTGGCCTAAATTAATTTGGGTATCCCCTCAAACATTTCTGCACAGTTTTATGCATTGCATTACCTAGCCGCACCTTACCTGGATTTAGAACAAATGATTTTTCATGAAAAAGAACGAGGGACTGCAAAGGTTTCCGTGTCCTAGAGAGAACAGCACGGAATATCGTCTCTTTTTATGGAAACATGATTATGAGGATTATGAGGCGTACCATCTGCCGTGGAATTTTGCTGAGGGATAAATGTCGACACCGGCACGAAAACGTGGCGGCAACGAAAGTCGCCGAACGTGCATAGATGCACGCAATAGAAGAGGGGGAGGAAGTCAGATGGACGCAGCGAAGAAAGATGAATATTTTTGGGGGCTGTGCATCACAGGCGAGCCAAGTAGAAATCGGCGCGCGGGCGTACGCAGCATGTGGTGCAGCCACAAAAATAAAAAACAAATGTATATGGATGACGTCCTTGACAGCTACGAAAATTTAAACGTAGCGAAACCCACTATCAGAAGTATTCGCGAGATCAATCTAAAGGGTGGATTTAAGATGCATGATTGGACTTGTAATAATCCACTAGCATTAGAGGATATCCCATGTATTGAAAAATGTAAATCGCAAGGAAATTTGAGGTTGTTCGGAAAAAACGACAAAGAGAAGGTGCTTGGACTCCACTAGGATACCGACACTGACGAATTTTACTTTAACATAGGCGATCGTTTAATACCAAGTGATATAAGGGGCAATAAACGTAAGCCAACAAAAAAAGAAGTACTTCGAATCGTGATGTCAGTTTTCGATCCTCTTGGATTTCTGGCGCCACTTATCGTTAGGTTGAAAATATCGTTGCAACGAATTTGGCTGAGGGGAATCGGGTGGGATGAGAATATTCGCGAAGAGGAACAAATTACTTGGACAAAGTGGATGGAAGAGCTAGAGAACTCAAAAATGAAAGCGATTCCCTTCTGTTATTCCCCGTTACGAGAAAGTAAAACCGTCATAGAACACCACGTATTTTGCGACGCTAGCACAGAAGCATACGCTGTAGCATATTGGCGCTTTTATGCAGATTCCGCAGTGAATGTCGCATTTAATGCTGCTAAAACACGTATAGCACCACTGAAGCCTATAACGGTTCCTCGTCTTAAGTTGCAAGCCGCTTTGCTCGCCGCTGGACTAATAAAAACAATCATAAAGGAGCATGAATTTTAAATTTCATGGAGAATATTCTGGTCAGACTCTCGTACAATTCTTTCCTGGATCAAGGCATAAGTGAGAAGTTTCCAAACATTTGTCGCCAATCGTTTGGTAGAAATTGGCGAGATGACCATGCCTGACGAGTGGAGATGGGTACCTTCTGCCTCTAACCCGGCCGACAATGCTACTAGAAAAATGTGCATGAATTCTGCTGATCGCGATCGGTGGTTACGAGCCCCGCAATTCCTGTTACGTTCAGAAGATGAATAACCGATCGAACGATCGCAATCCACTTCCGAAGAATAAGAACAAATCTCTGAAGAAAAACGAAAATTGTTCGTCGGCGAGTAAATGAAAATGGAACCACTTTCTTCACCCCAAATTTCGCGTTTTTCCTCATGGAACCGCCTTTTGCGCACGACAGTAAGACTTCCCCCGGCCATTGAATGTTGGAAAGGTCTAATCGGAAGTATCGTTAATGTTGAACACTTGGAAAAGGCTGAAAGATTCAGAATACGAGCGGTACAAAGTGATAGCTTCTCTCCCCCGAGGTAAGGCTCATTGTCTGCCACCATCATGAGAAGCGGGATCACGGCAGCCATGAGACGGTCCTGAACGACATTAGATTGAAATTTTGGATTACGAAAATAGGCGCTCAATTAAATTGCGGTAAATGCAAGCTATTACGTGTACGGTCAAATCCACCGCTTATGGGGAATTTACCTGCCATGAGAACCGGTCATCATTTACGTCCGTTTACCCTCTGCGCTATTGATTATTTCGAACCCATGCAAGTAAAGATCGGTAGACGTCGGGAAAAACGAGGGGCGTGTTATTTACTTGCCTCACCATACGAGCGATCTACACAGTTGTCTTCATCCCTTTCGTCAGATTCGGCCGTTTTGACAATTCGTAGAATGGAGGCGCGTCGTAATCAACCGGCTGACCTGTATTCTGATAACGGGACGAACTTTCGTGGGTCGGACGTTGAACTACGATACGCGACGAATGACCACACTAGGTGGCACTTCATACCACCATCTTCTCCTTATATGGGGGAGTTTGGGAGCGTATTCCAAGGAGACTTGGAGGTTTTAAAGGAACACGCATCGCGAGAGGAGACGCTTTTAACCATTTTAGTGGAGGTTGAGCATATTGTAAATTCACGCCCCCTGACTCATGTCTTCCCGGACCCTCGCAACGGTCAGGCCCTTAAATCTAATCACTTCCTGCTTGGTATTTCTTCCGGATACCTCGCCTTGCCAAGATTTGATATTGAAAAAAGATACATAAGAAAGCAATGGAAATTAGCCCAATCTATGGCTAATTCATTTTGGAAGCAGTGGATTGGGGAGTATTTGCCAACACTCTTACCGAGAGTAAAGTGGTTAAGGGATTCTGCAAGTTTAGGAACTGCAGATATCGTGCTAATAGCCGACAACTTGGCTCCTCGTAATGCGTGGCGAAAAGGGATAATTAAACGTGTTTACCCGGGTAAAGTTGTTCGCGTGCGAGTAGTGGAAATTCGAACAGCTAATGGAACCCTGTTGAGATCGACGGCCAAAGTAATTTAGTTTGCCAAGGAAAATAAAAATGAGTGACTTGTGAGCGTAGTAAAGGCCGGGTAGAACCAGGGAGTTGTCAACGAGTGCGCGTTAGAAGAATCAGTAATGTGTATAAGTTAGTACGACCAATCATAGTACGTTATTAAACGATTCGTTATACAGCGTATTAATCAACGACTACGTTTATTTTGGAGTCATCTCGTCATTTCATGCGCGTAGTGATTTTGCGTTTTTTATTCTGAAGAACGGCAAGTGTTGTTAAATTTCGCTTGATTATATCACAGAGAAATACATATAATACATTGATTTGTGAGAAGATATGTGATCCGTTTTGTGCGCTCCGTTTTGTGCGCTTCGTTCGTGTACTCCGTTTCGTGTGCTCCATTTTGTATGCTTCGTTTAGTGCGCTCACTTCGCGTCCTCCATTTGGCATGCTCCGCTTTGCGTGCTCCGTTCTCTATTGAAAAAATCGACGTCGTAAACGACATCGTATCCGATATCATAAACGGTATCGTTTACGATCGCTGAAACGATATTGAAAAGTATGCCGTAAACGACGTCGTAAACGTAATCGTAAACGATGTCTTATTTTGGGATAGAACAACGCTGCCGATCATGCCAGTCCGAGTTGGGGCCGTTTATATCCGAGGTGGGGCCCACCGCGCGAACGCTGGTAGAGGTTCCCAACTCGGAACGCTGGCTCGAGGACGGCACCCAACGTCTCCCTCGTTGCAATTGCGGTATTCCTTAATCTTTATTAATCAATTTTCCTTACTTTATTCTAGTTGCTTTTGGATATAAGATTCATTTAGTATGAAGGAATTCATCAGGTTGTAATTGCTATATATGAAAGTATGTTTTCAATATTTTCAGTCGTTTAAGAGGAATAATAAAACCAAACAAAAACCAAGCGAACCAAAAGAAAAAGCCGATGTACAAACAAAGTTCGAAAACCTTATGAACAACCGAAAACGCATGCACGATGATAACGATGGCGATGCTTCATCATCTCATGAAACCGATTCAAAAAAAGGGAAAATTCCAGATAGAGAAAACTCTTTCGGTACAATTTACATGAACAATTTTATGCTTCTGCGAGTTTCTTATGCAGAATAGATTCGAATTTCACGGGTATTCTATGTTAAAGGCAAATCAATTCGAGATTGAGCTGAAATATAGTAACGAGATCCAAGAGGAAACAGCCCTGACGATAGAGGTATTTGGTTCTGCAGCTGCTTTGGCTAGTAATGTCTTCAAGGTGTCGGTCTGGAAATATGACGCTAGCTCGGTTGAAGTATCTGCAATTAGCTCGGCGGTGGTATCTAGTGCTACTGGTGTTTCGGCTTTTAAAGGGTGTTGGACTGAGAAGACGCCGATTCGATTGAGGTTTCCGTCACTGGTTTGGCAAGGATGGTAGGCGAATCGGGATAGATTTCGGCCAATATAGCTTCCAATTTATCTAATTTGTAGGCGTACCCGTTTTGCCATGGAGGACGTGTCTTCTGAAGTCGAATAGCGGCGGTCGTAGGAACTCGCATCGGATGGGTTGGTTTTCGCAGGAATAGTTGGGGTAACGGCTCATCTCAGGTTCTTTGTGGGTCTTCGTAAGACTTGGTTGTGGGCGTCTCGGTTCGTAAACGAACACCTGTCGCAACGGATCGTCTCATGGCGTCTCCTCGGTCTCGTCCCAGAGCTCCTGGAATCCGTACACCCAGCTCGTTTAATTCTGTCCCTTCCGGCCTCTGTTAACTTTGTTTCTCACATGAAGATGGATAGGTGAAAATAAGGATAACAGAGAACCGGAAGGACAGAATTAAACGAGCTGGGTGTACATGTTGACAGCTATCGATGAACTGAGCTCGGGGAATCGATGCGCTGCCTTTTATAACCCTATCAGGGCGGTCGCCCTTGGTGGGCGGAGGTTTAAGTTTACAATATGATACATGCGTATACGGCCTTGTTTTCGCTGCTGCCTGTTGGTATTAGAGGATGGGCTCGTAGTCCTCTCCAACGAAGTAGTTGCCATTTCTTGTTTTGACCTGTGACCCAAAGATATGTCCTGGCAGAGTCTGTTTTGACCATTGGGTACCTTCTAAATTCGGAGTTGCGGAGTCTTGATCCTGCTGACATCTTCTTGGAGGTGCTTGCGGCTTCGTCAAAGGCTGTCACAGACAGAGTGTATATATTATTGTATACATGATCTCTTTTTATGGTTGGTACTATTCTTTTTTAAGAAAGAAACTGCCGGCTTTACAAAGAAAACAAAAATTATTAATTTTTAAATTTTAATTATTAAACTCCCTGTTCGGGCGCCATGTAACGGGAGCTTTTTCGCGGCCGAATCAGCTAGGTAGTCCAAGGTCGAGGAAAGCGAAAATGAAGCATTAGAACGAGATAGGAATAGTACATTGTAAATAAAAGAGAGAGACCAATTTATACCTTTCAATTATAACAGTTATTTTCTTAATACTAATTATGAATGATATATAAAAAATGGGGCCTGATAGGCCTGAAAGATTTGTCGGTCGGTAATTCTCTTAAAAATATACGGTTTTTGTTGGTTAAAAAAGCTATTTAGTTTTATCTAAATCGGTACTCAGAATGGCTGGAAGTGGGGCGGTGTTCCCAAACTCTTGGTCGGACGGTCCGGTCGGCAGAGATCGGTAATCTACGGAAGGTGAAGCGATTTCGCCAACCTTGTGTCGTACGGCAGACGGTATAGCCGTTTACGGTAAAACTAACCTAACTTCCTAACCAAGATGGAGGAATTTTGGCATGGTAACCCTGCGATCTAGCCGGGCGGAAGGATCCGTTTTCGATAATGAGATGCTCGAACCCGTATAATTTATGAATCGGGAAATTTGGTTGCGATGAAAATTTTATTTTCATCTTCGTGGAACATATAAAATTACTTTTGTGGAGCCAAAATTTCGAATACTATCACTGCATTTTCTAAATAAATATTTATTTGCTTGACAGCTGACTATATTTGCAATTGTAACCTTACAATTCGGCGGTAGTTAAGGCTTATCGTGTAACTTACGAACATTTAAAGTAGGCATTTAAATTTCGACTAGAGTATATATATATATATATATATATATATATATATTTATATATATACCGCTCGAGGGTCCTTGACTAAAATTCATTCAATTACCGTTATATGGATCTATTTAAAAAACGCGATTTAACAATAAAAAGGCAGTTTTTCTGTAAATGATGTAAATATTACTTTTTATTTTTTCATAATTATTTTTAGAAACTGTTACCTCTGCTGATGCATCACCTGCGCCATTATCTGATGAATCACCTGCATCATTATCTGATGCAGAAAAACGTCTTCCTCCCAGTTCGGGACACCCGTCGTCGTCTACAAGGTCTAGAGTACCTGCAGGGTCTTCCCAAATTTCGTCGGAAAGCGATACATAAAAGAAACGGTTCGCCGACTAGATTATTATATGTTATTTTTTTTTTTGACGGAGGGGGGAAATGAATTAAGCACCATATGGGGTTGAAGATGTTGTGTAACCCCCCGTGTGTCGGACTCCCTCACCTTTGATGTTAACGGCAAGGTTTACCGACTAAAACCCTAACCTCCCTTGGCCTTCCAGAATCCACGTGTGCAGTCTGCAGTAGAAAAGTGGCTCCGATATCCATCTCCTCCGCTGCAGACTGCACCGGGCCATTTCGTTTGCAACTGTAACCACTCCCTCTACCATTGGGTTAGTGGTTACAGGATCTCGTGTGATCTCAGTAGACGGAGAGATCCCAGCAGCACTGCTTTCTGCATTCGGCCGGCGATGGAATTTGCATGTTCTCGACAGGCCGGAATGCTTCTGATGTTTTGGAGGAAAGTTGGTCTCATTCCTCGCAGCACTCCAATTATCAGCACGACGAGCTTGATTTTGAACACTCGATACAGCTTGCGAATCTCGAACAGGAGTTCCTGATATTTCATCCGTTTTTCGTCCTCTTTGCTGACTATATTTGTTTCTGCTGGTGCAGAAAACTCGATGACGAAGATGGATTTGTCATCGAAGTCAACAATGACGATGTCAGGCTTATTAGCTGATATTGGCCTGCTCGTCGGGAATGAGTAATTCGGCACGACTCATTCCCGACAACGGATTCAATATCAGTGGGGGCGTACGGAAAAACTGGGGTTGCATCAATACCATAAGTGCTGCGAAGATGGTAATACAGCACTCGAAGAGCTGCATTGTGACGTTCGATGTATGCTGAAACTGCATATATTGGGCATGCTGCCAAATGATGCATTAGTGTCTCAGCATGACATCTACATAATCTACAAAGCGTACTCTGTACCGCCTGGTGTAAGATGTTCTGGCGATACGCTAAGGTATTGATGACCCCATCCTGGCATGCGAAGATAAAACCCTCGGTCTCGGATTTCAAGCCGGCTGATCTTAAGAAGGAGAAGGTCATCTCTGCCGACAAGCCAAGTTGTTGGACATTTCGAAAGAATTGTCCATGCAATGGTTTGTCGATATGCCTTCCCTCCAACATACGGAGTTGTTCTTTCCGTATGTTAGCTCCGAGACGCACTGGGCACAGATTGATGACTGATTCAGCCTCCTGTGCACCACTACGTCCCAAGTTGAAAACCAGACCGAGATTTCGCGCCGCTCGATCCGCCGCGTTGTATAAAAACGCCCCCTTTCCATGAATTTCATGCTGATGAACTAGCATCATGAGGGGATCCTCCGTTCGATTAATCACGTCGCAAGCTGTATCGTGGAATAATCGGTCATGCATACACTCCAGGCTTAAAAGGCCACGACCTCCCATATTTCGGGGCAAATACAGTCGTTCCACGGAAGATCTTGGATGCAAACTGCGTTGCATACAAATCATCTTCCGTGTGCTTCGGTCAAGATCCCTTACCTCGTCCACGTTCCACTTTAGTGCTCCAAATGAATAGAGCACTGGTGATACTGCCAACATATTCGTGGCTGCCACCTTATTTCTCCCGGTCAATTCTGATGACCAGATCTGACGGAGAATGCGCCGGTATTTCTTAATGATGGTGGTTTTAGCAGCCTGCACATCCTGGACATGCCTTTGAGGTACGCCCAGGTATGTGTAGGCTTCTTCGGCGCTAAGGTGGCGTATGACATTTCCGTTGACGAGCTCCATATCGTTGTTATGAGATCGATGTAATTGATCCTCGCCTGATGCGTATAATTTAAGATCGTCCATATAGAAAATATGGGTGATCTTATGTACACGTTCACCAGGCGGTCCACACATGTACCCTTGAGATTTCAGGAGAGCAACGGATAGAGGCAATAGTGAGATGCAGAAGAGCAGAGGACTCAGAGAATCTCCCTGATAGACACCTCTTTGGAATTGAACCAGTCTAGACATGGTTCGACGCTTGCCCGATGTCATGACAAAGAGTGTTTTCCAAAGAGGCATCAGTCTTCTACAATTCTCACTATGTTTGGGTGGACATGGAGGCGTTTGAGCTACAAGCTTAAAAGCTCGTGCGATGTTGAGTCATACGCCTTCATGTAATCCAGCCAGGCTATCGACAGGTTATGCTTGTACTGGACTGCGTCCTGACAAACACACCTGTCGATAAGCAAGTTGTCCTTGCAGCCGGATACACCCATTTCGCAGCCTCGTTGTTCTACTATCCGTTGCCACACCGGTTTCACGGATTTCTCAATACGTTCGTTCAAGATGTTAGTGAACAATTTGTATAACGTATTGAGACACGTGATCGGTCTATGATTTTCGGATCGGACAAGTCTCCCGATTTTGGAATCAGTGTCGTTTGGCCCTCCACCAGCCAGTGCGGAATGGGTTGGTCTCCATTTATATACGAGGTGAATATTCGGGCTAGGTGTTGATAGACAGAAGTGAACTTCTTCCACCAATAGTTGTTAATTCCATCCCAGCCCGGCGAGGAGAAATTCCTCGCTCCTGTGATGGCATTTTTCACCTCTAATGCACTGACGGATGGGCAATCTTCACTTTGTTGTGTTACTTCGTCGCACAACTCGGTGAAGATTTCAATACCTGGAGTGTCGGCATTAAGCCTAGATGTTTTCTCGTAGGTGCTCCCCCAGAATTCCTCAACTGCGGCCATCGACGGAAACTCGCTTGAGGCTGCGATACGATGTTTGAAGAGGTTGGAAGGACTCGTCCAAAATATTGAGTTTTGTCGAATTCCTTCTTCCCGTCTTTGCAGCCTCTTTTTGGCATCAGCCAAAACCCGAATTTTATCCGCTAATCGTTGCTTGATGTTGAGCAAATTCAGCTTGTTCAGTGTGCGATAGTACGTCCGCAGTTGTTGTGCGAACTTCTTTACTTTAACCGTAAATGAACGGCCAGATGTTAAATAGTCGATCACACACTGAATTCGGGAAGCGAGTTTCCGTGTCAGTCGAATCTTACCGTTCAATTGAGACATGCGTTCTGTAATCTCCCGACTCCCCGATATCTGTGTCAGATTTCGCGGAGTCACCAGATCACTTGTAGCCTCGTAAATGGCACAATTGACTTGCCACAGGTCGCAGTCATCTGGAAGAGCATCCAGAAGTTGGCTATTTGCTCTGTCTAATTGTCGTTGTTTAGGCAAAATTTTCGCACACGAGTGTCGTGCTTTCATAATGTGAAGCATCTCTCACAGCACCGCGTACGGGCTCAGTTGTTATTGCCCCCACATCCGGTACCGGTTGACAGCTGGAAACAACGAAAGCTATCCGCCTCAGATAGGCCACATAATCTCTCAGTTGTTGTTGAGAAAAGCGATCTGCCAGTTCGGGATGCATTACTTCAAACCGACTATGCATTCGCGCCATGTAGCCTCTCTGTTGCGGACAGCTCTCCTCGTAGCAACGCATTAGATCTTGCCAGAGATCCTCCGTCTACTGAAATCGTCCGTGGGCATTCGTGGGTCGTTGTCCCGGGACACCCGTTTCGGCTCCTCTACCTCGGGACTGTGCTGCCGGGTGGGCAATCTTCCCTTTGTTGTATGACTTCGTCGCACAACTCGGTGAAGATTTCAATACCTGGAGTGTCAGCATTAAGCCTTGATGTTTTCTCCTAGAGAACGGAAAAACTATTTTCATTAATATTGTTATCTTTATTATTATTAAATTTCATTGTAAAAAACATGGCCATTACGGTTCGAAAAATAAAAATGAAATCACTAAATTGTGAGATCTTCCTCACCCAACGTTTCAACCTTATGTAGGTCCTCATCAGGGGCTTCTATTTTAAAATAAATAAATAAATATACATACAAATAATCAAAAAATGATGCACAGAATTTTGACGGATAACACTAATAAATTAATACAAATATAAAATTTAAATTCAAAACGCACAAACAGTGAGTCAAGTAGATCGAAGACTAACAGTATAAACATCGCGTAATCGATACGTCTCAGTGCACAAACGCAACTTACATACATGCATAAATACACACATAAAATAAATAAATAGTTGTTGTGATTATATGAAATTCATTGATAGAAGTATAAATTAAAATTTTAAATTATTTGAGCAAAATATTATAAAAACTTCTTAATTTTTCAGTATCCATTCTAAAGTTAATACTATTGTCGTGTTTTTTTATATATATCATTTCTTTTATATTTCTTTTTCTCCATTGTTTTTCATTATCTAAAATTGAGACCTCATAGAATTTAAAATTATGTCCTGTATTTAACATATGCGATGTTAGTGCAGTGTGTCCCTTTTCCTTTTTCCAGTCATTTTTGTGTTCGTATATACGTGTTTTTAAGTATCGTTTTGTCTGTCCAATATACGTTGCGTCACATCCACCACAGTCGATTTTATAAATTATGTTTGATCTTTTTTGAGAGTCAACTTTATCTATTTTCGTTCTAAATATGTTATCTAAAGAATTAAACCGTTTATGTACTATTGTTATGTCAAATTTCTTAAAAATATTTTTTATTCTAAAGTTAAAATTTTCAATATAGGGTAAAACAATTATTTTAGAAAAGTCAATTTCGTTCTTATTCATAATAATTTGTTCAGGCATGTCTAATCTTTTAAGTAGAGTTTCCAATCTATTTTTGATTGTCAACTCCACCAACCGATTGTCATATCCATTTTTTCTTAAGAATTTCATTATATATTGTAAATTATTATGATGGAATTTTTTATCAGCTAGTACAATTGCTTTGTCCACAAACATTGTTACTATTGCCTTTTTCATATGACTAGGATAATTGGAATTAAAATTTAAGTATTTTCCAGAACAAGTTTCTTTCCTATACCAGTCTGTTATTAATTTTCCATTTTGTGTAATAAACTTGATGACTAAAAAAGGCAATGAATGATTAATTTCAAGTTCAGAAGTGAATTTTAAGCCAATATTATAAGTGTTAAAAGATTGAAGAAGCATGTCGACATCATTTTTAGGGTAGATTGTAAAAATGTCGTCGACATATCTTTTATAAAATAATGGTTTTTTCATTAATTTTGATAAAACTTCATTTTCCAAGCCAATCATCACTAAATCTGCGAGGGTTGGAGACCGTGGTGGGCCCATTGATGTACCTATTTCTTGTTTATAAAATTTACCATTAAATACAAAACTAGTAGAGTCAAGAATTAGTGATATCATTTTTATGATCTCATTAGGTGGTATATTAGATAATTTATTTAACTCATCACTACGTTTTTTTAAACTCTCCATAATTAAGTCACGTGGTATATTTGTAAACAAGCTTACAACACCAAGCGATAGCAAAACGTAATTATCGGGAACAATATGGTCTTTTGTATCTTTAACCAATGACAAAGAATTTTTGGCTCTATTTTTATTATTCACTATTGTTTTATAGATTATGTTATGTAAAAATTTACTAATATTATAAATGGGGCTACCCAAATCTGAGACAATAGGTCTCATAGGGTAACCCGATTTGTGTATTTTGGGTAACGCATATAACCTCGATATAGTACCATTATTACATGATAAATATTTTGAGGTACCTGCATCAATGTATTTTTTATCCAACCATTCTTTTATTTTATTATTTATCTTAGTCTGTATGTTATTGGTTTGGTCTTTTCCCAACCCAGTCTATGTATTTATGTCACTTAATAGTTGTTCAACCTTTTCTATGTAGTTATTTTTTGTCATAAGAACAGAAATATTTCCTTTGTCAGCTTTAGTTTAATAAAGGTCATGTTTTTTTATAAACTCTACTTAAAAGATTAGACATGCCTGAACAAATTATTATGAATAAGAACGAAATTGACTTTTCTAAAATAATTGTTTTACCCTATATTGAAAATTTTAACTTTAGAATAAAAAATATTTTTAAGAAATTTGACATAACAATAGTAAATAAACGGTTTAATTCTTTAGATAACATATTTAGAACGAAAATAGATAAAGTTGACTCTCAAAAAAGATCAAACATAATTTATAAAATCGACTGTGGTGGATGTGACGCAACGTATATTGGACAGACAAAACGATACTTAAAAACACGTATATACGAACACAAAAATGACTGGAAAAAGGAAAAGGGACACACTGCACTAACATCGCATATGTTAAATACAGGACATAATTTTAAATTCTATGAGGTCTCAATTTTAGATAATGAAAAACAATGGAGAAAAAAAAATATAAAAGAAATGATATATATAAAAAAACACGACAATAGTATTAACTTTAGAATGGATACTGAAAAATTAAGTAGTTTTTATAATATTTTGCTCAAATAATTTAAAATTTTAATTTATACTCATATCAATGAATTTCATATAATCACAACAACTAATTATTTATTTTATGTGTGTATTTATGCATGTATGTAAGTTGCGTTTGTGCACTGAGACGTATCGATTACGCGATGTTTATACTGTTAGTCTTCGATCTACTTGAGTCACTGTTGGTGCGTTTTGAATTTAAATTTTGTATTTGTATTAATTTATTAGTGTTATCCCTCAAAATTCTGTGCATCATTTTTTGATTATTTTTATGTATATTTATTTATTTATTTTAAAATAGATGCCCCTGATGAGGACCTACATAAGGTCGAAACGTTGGGTGAGGAAGATCTCACAATTTAGTGATTTCGTTTTTATTTTTCGAACCGTAATGGCCATGTTTTTTACTATGAAATTTAGGAATAAAACGGTTCATGTTAACAAAACCTGAAAGTTAGAATGTATTGGCCTTAAACTTTATTATTATTATTATCATTAATACTATTTTGTAGGCTTAGCTTTTAAATTTAGTTATAGTGCTCTAAGACCAGTTCCGATTAGGACGGTAAGTAGCGCAGTCGTGTGTTTACTCGCTCCGCTCTATTGACAGATATTTTCTGCTAATTGCTCTTTTCTTTTTGGAGTCTTACGCCAGATTATGCTTCCGGAGCGACTCGGATTATGGCTGATGTGAGTCTGTGAGTATCCGAGTCATCACCCCGGATTTTTTTGCAATTCTTATTTGCATTCGCCGAAGTGTCGGTTGCACTCAACAAGGTATACCCGGTGTCGTGGTGTCGTCACACGACAGAATTTCAAACGAAGAGCCAATCACCGATCCATAGCTGTCATATTTGAAGTCGAGTGTTCTTGCCTAAATTCTCTGCACAGCTTGCTATACTTGTCTTTCAACGCCTCGTATCAACTGACTCAGTGACTCAAGATGAAATTAGAACTGCAAGCACACCTGCGAATTCGCATCGTCTTTCCAGCAGCTGTCGACTTCGCACATCGGTGAGAATTTTCGAGCAGCCGTCTCCACTCGGTAGAGCTCTTTCGGCATTTCGGTGAGTCCGTTCTTTGTTTGTGTGCGGCCTACCACAGGCTCACCGCGTAGTGTCTCGAACATATCGCGAGTCCAGTCGCGCATGCGGCTTAGCTATCTCGACTCGCTCGTGCCACTTCTCCGTCTTTCGCTCTTTTTGTCAAGTGAAGCTAGGCGGCAGCATCTCTCGGGCGAGCGACCTACGGCACATGTCGCATGATAGACTGCCCACTGTCCAGTCAGGAGCACCTGACCCGCCCCCCAACTCCGGTTCTGACGAGATAGGGGAATCTGCCTCGATCCACTTACGCCCATCAGTTCTAGTGGGGCGCCCTACTACTGCTTCGAAGTGGTCAGCCTACCGCACTAACAGCTGCAGTTCTCTTGAGGAATTTGGTTTTGTCAAGAGAAAGCGCGATTCCGTGGCTGATGCGGACGAGTCGAAACAATCGCCTGAATTCAGACGGCGCAAACTTTCGTCTCCATCTCTTCCCGCGTCATCGGTTGCAGCCACAGAAATACCAATGGCGGATATACCAATAACGCAGGTTAGCCTGGACACCATGCAAAAGTCGCTCTTAAGCGCAATTACGGACGCAATTGCGGTAGCGACCCAGAATATTACTGACTCCCTGCAACCCGGATTAGATGTCTGCACTAGGGAAATCGCGGGCGTCAAAAGTGCGATAGACGATTTAAGGAAAGACTTTTCCACTCGCATTCTGGCCCTCGAAGAAAAGGTTGAAGCGCAAGACAATAAAATCGCGGCGCAGGATAATATAATCCAGAAGATGGCTACTAAGTTGGAGGCGCAGGAAAGGTTCCTTAAAAAGCGAAACTTAATTATATCCGGTTTTCGGCCAGGACCGGCTCCGCTGAAGGAGGAAATTCTGACATTTTTAGCAGCGATGTTCCCTCTGTCAGGCACAGTTGTCTCGGCGCGACCGATCCGTATGTCTCCATTAATTATTTTGGTGGAAATGTCTTCCGAGGATGACAAATTCAAAATTTTGTCTTTAAAAAAGACCGCACTTAAAAACTTGGACTTATTTATTAACGCCGACCTTACCGACACGGAACGTTTTCTAGCGTTTAAGGTCAGAGAAGCTCGGCGCGCCGCCGCTGCTAAAGGCGTTGAGTTTCGTGCAAAAGGCAATATGATAGCAGTTGACAACAGTTGGCTCAAATGGTCCGAGTCGGATCAAGACTTTACAATAAGTTGCAGCGGTCCTATTAGAAAGAAAAAGATCCCGACGAGGACCCGGACTCCAGCAACCGAGGTCGATATTAATGCCTCTGTCTATCGCAGGAGCGGTTCTACATCTGTCTCAACTTCTCCGCGGAATTTTTAACTTGTCCCCGTCATTTTTTAACTACGCCACCGTCCAGCATCGCGAGAGAATCTGCTCAACAAGTCGCTCTAAGAAATGAACGCTCGCCGAATATTTTAAAAATTATTTTTTGGAATGCCCGCGGATTTTATAATATCAAAAATAATTCTTTTTATTCCCCTTATAAAATTGTAAATTTTACGGAAACGTGGGCGAGCCATGAAATTGATGCTGTTGATTTACCTACCGAGCATTCAGGAATCATTTCTCCAGCTTCTCGCCTCAGCAATTTCGGCCGCTGCAGTGGCGGTCTGCTTTCGCTTATCCATTCCGATTTCACCCACACTGTTCTTGAGATAACTCCTAATTGGATTTTTTTTCTAATTAATACTCTGCCCATTAATACAATAGTTGCTTCCTTCTATTTCACACCTAATTCCGACCTCACTTCTCACCTTTCATCATTGCAAGAAACGATTGATTCCTTGAATGCTCGGTATCCGGACTGTATTTTTATTCTGGGCGGCGACTTCAATTGCCGGATTGGTTCGCTGGACCCCTGTGCTAATTTTCCTCATATTTTCGATGAGTCGTTAGTTAGCATGGTAAGGAGATCACATGATGGGACATGTAATAACCGAGGTTCCCTTTTGTCCGAGTTCATGAATTCTAACAACTTTGTTCTTTTGAATGGCCGCTGCCTCAGTGACCTTCCAGCACATTTTACCTTTCTCGGACAGAGGGGCTTCAGCGTGGTTGACCTCGTTTGGGTTTCGGCCTCCCATTTGTCCTTCATTGCTGATCTCTCTCTGGATGATGACCTTCATGGCTCCGACCATCTTCCGGTAATTTTATCGCTCTCTTTATATACCGTTAGTTCAACTCGAGAAATAAATGTTGCTCCGGCAGAGCATCGTGTTAGAATAAAATATTCGGGGTCAAATGACGGGACAAGTGAATTTTGTAATTGCTTAGGGCAGTCTTTATCGACCTTCGAATCAGAGCTGTCATTGCCTCTCGACACTGTCTACGAGCGCTTTACTGCTGCCGTTCGCGAAGCGGCGCTTGATGCAGGCATAGTTTCGAAAGTTCTTTGCAAACCGCGTCAGTTTTTTTCGAGCTCTAAGCCCTGGTTCGATGGAGATTGTGCCTCAGCAAGAAGGGTTTTTCGCCGCGCTCTGTATCAAATGAGGAAGAGAGCCTATAGCATAACCTCGACCCTTAGTTTTAAGTCGGCAAAAAAGACGTACCTCGACATTATTAGACTTAAAAAATGTCAATACGCCGCCACGATTTCGGACAGGTTTGCGTCGGCTCGCAATTCCGCGGATTTTTGGGGCGCCTGTCGTCAATTTCGGAAGGGGCCCGTCGTGGGAGTATGGGTCTCTGAACAAGCCTGGGGTGCGCACTTCTTGGAGATTTTCCCCCAGATAGAGTGCGCTCCAGAGACGTTTTACGGCACATTCGACGCCGACCTAGACTCCCCGATTGCCCTACCCGAATTGCGGGATAGTATTAGGATGCTGATGAACTATCTGCGGAGCTCTTTAAGGTGTTCGACGATGTTTGCCTGACCCGTCTTCTCTATATTTTTAACAGAATTTTTCAGGATGAAGTCTTTCCCTTGTGCTGGGCCCGCGCTACGTTATTTGCACTATTTAAGAAGGGAGCTCGCGAGGACCCTTCGAACTATAGATTGATCGCAATAACGAATGCCGTAGCTAAGATCTTCTCACAAATTTTACGCAATCGCCTGTCCGAGTGGGTCTCCGCCAGAGATTTATTACCCGAAGAGCAAGCTGGTTTTCGCGCAGGGAGGAGTACGGAGGATAATATTTTCTCCCTCCTAGCCACTATGCAAATTTCGCTTAGGCGCCCGAAATTAAAACTATATAGACTGTTTGTAGATTTTAAAAGAGCCTTTGACTCGGTCTCCCACAATCTGCTTTGGCGGAAGCTCCTGGGACTCGGTGTCAGTGCTAAGTTCGTAAGGGTCCTCGCCGCCCTCTATCGGACGGCTTCCGTGCGGCTACAGTCATGTAGTTCAGATTTGCCCGAATTTAAGGTTACTAGAGGGGTTCTGCAGGGCGAAATCCTCAGCCCCCTCCTCTTTATATTATACATTTCTGGCATTATGGAGTTCTTCCGGGAAGGGGGTGCGCGTGGGGTAGACGTTTCGCTCACTCAGGACCTTCTGATGCTTCTTTACGCTGACGATCTTTCTATCTTTGCTTACTCTCTGGCGGACCTCCGCAGGAAATTACTTTTACTCGCGGATTACTGTCAACAAAACCAACTCGCAGTTAACACGGGTAAGACAAAGATAGTCTGTTTTAAAAGAGCCGGCCGCTTAGACGCGAATTCCACATCGTTTCGGTTTGTTGGTAGACGGATCGAAGTCGTGAGTAGCTATAGATACCTGGGGGTTCTATTCTCCTCCTCCGCGCGGGGCCTCCAGCCCACGGAGGACGCCATAGTCGGAACCAATGACGCGATAGCGGCGGTTATGCCGCTAATTTTTACAACCGAAATGGATTCATGGAACGCCGTTTTTTAAATAGTATAATGCGCTGATAATATCGGTTCTCTTGTACGCGGCTCCGTTTTGGGCTCTACGCTAATTGGACAGGCTGGAATCCGTACAGATAGCGTTTTTCAAAAGACTTTTTAGCTTGCCAAGAAACACCCCGGCCTACCTTGTCCGCTTAGAACTTGGTTTTCCGCCCATAGCGGTCGAAATTTGCTCGAGAGCAATTAATTGGGTGGTAAAAACGCTCAGTCTGCCGGATTCCAGGCTGCCGAAAGTGTTACTTTTGCGGTTGAAGGAACTGGCAACAAACGCTTCCGCGGTAGAAACCTTTAATTGGACTCTCCAGTTAAAGGCAATCCTTGTTCATGCAGGGGCGGACGAGCTCTGGAATAATTTTAACGCCGATTTTTGGAAACAAACGGGTCCTTCAATAATTACGAAGTTTGCCGAGACCTGTAGGAGAGACGACTTGAGAGCTTATTTTAACTCTGAGGCTATTCAACTGCCTATCTATCGTCTCCCCTCGGACTCTGTATATACTCTGTATCCTCCTCGCTTGCCCCTGCATTGCCTAAAGGTGAGGATCCAATTAAGGCTGGCGACATTATATTCGCGTTCTTTTACGATTGCCGGCAATCGCTATTTATATAACCCGACGATGACTTGCAGTCTATGTAACTTAAACGAGCAGGAAACGTTGTTGCATATTCTGTCGGATTGCCCATTATTAGCGCCGTCCAGGGCAGTATTTTTTTACAAACTGAACCAGCGCCCATCCCACGATTCCGATATACTCCGATTCTTAATTTGTGCAAGTGATGCCCATTCAGCGACTATACTTTACAAATTCGTATTAGCTAGTTTTAAGAGAAGGGCATTCCTTTTAGGCGAATAAATGGAATCCTCTGTATGTACATCAACCATTTTTGCTTGTCGAGTTTTTCTTAGATTGTATAAGTAAGGGTAAGACACCCTGTCGCCACGCGAAGCCTTTTACTTTACTCTACGATAAATGTTTGATACGCTCTGTATTTAACTTTATGTAACTCAGCGGAACTCCATCTCAATGGGTTTTGTATCCCTATTTATGAGATTAAATATATACTACTACTACTACCAGTGCTCTAAGACGCAGAGAGCGAATAAAAAGCAATATCAATAAATCTCTCTCTCTCTCTCTCTCTCTCTCTCTCTCTCTCTCTCTCTCTCTCTCTCTCTCTCTCTCTCTCTCTCTCTCTCTCTACAGATCATAAAAAAGCAAAAGGAAAAATTGGTGTCCGTAATCTTGTGCGTTCATCTGTGCGTCCGTACGTCCCGATTTTTTGTCTCGCGATACTCTAGAACAGAAAACCGGATTTAAAAGTCTAACATAGTTTGCAGTTTATCTTGCCTAACTTAGAAGTGATTCCTTTTTGGAGCCGATCCATACTAGAGAAGGGCGTGATCGTTTAAAAAAATGAATAAAAACACGTTTTTTGCATATATTTTAAGGGGTAATATACCTTTGTGATTTTTTTTAAATTTTTTTTTAATTGGCTTGAAATATCCCTTAACAATCCAAAAATGATATCTAAAAGGTTGTATGAACGGGAACACTTTGTAAGTGGCAAAAAAATTCGATTTTCCGAAAAAACTTACAAGAGCTAAATTTCAGTTTTTTGATAAAATGTTGTATAGGCTTGCATTTTGAATTTTAAAGTTATTGGGTCGGAAAATACATGTTACCGACTGTCCACTTGCATAAGATGACTAATTTGAATCACTAGATGGCGCTAGTAAATTTCCTTGATTTTATAGTACTCGAAATTTTAAACGCGTTTTTCTCGATTTACTTGAAATTTTGACTGGAGCTTTTCGACTATACTTTCTAGTCCTCAACGTAAGATTTTTTCTAAAAATTGAAATTTGACGAAGTTATGATCGAACATAGGCCCATTTTTTGGTCCAAAATGCATTTTTTTTCCTAAAAACGACGCCATTTTTTTTAAAAACCAATATTTCTGAAAATCCTACAAAAAATTTGAAAAATCCTATATCTAATTTTAGAATCTTTTTCAATTTTTGTCCTAGGTCGAGAATTGTGACCTCGGCGAATACGCCCACGGAGGACTTTAAAAACGAGACGCTTCCGCTCATCAGCCACGGACCGCCATTTTGATTATTTGAAATTTAAAAAAAATTTTTTCTACGCTTTAAGATATGCACTAACATGTACATAAAACAGAATTAAAAAATATCGCTTTACCTTGTCTCAAAATATTGTTAAAATTAGCCTTCATTTTCTGCACACAAAGGTATATTACCCCTTAAAAATACAAGTCATATAAAAAATTTTTTGAATAAAAAATATAGAGCATCGAATTATCTACAAAAATTGTAAGATGTATTTTTTTTTCGTAAAATCAACGGTAATGCCGTAAAAGACAAATAAACGTAAAAAAATACGTTTTTAGCATTTATTTAAAATTTTTCAAGACTCCTTAAAAAAATAAAATATGTTATTTGTTGATGCATCAACTGGCATGTGGTAGGGGGTCAAAGTTTTGAAAATGATGATTTTCAATTTTTGGATTTTTATTCTGTATCGAATAGCTGGGTTTACCAAACCCAGCTCAGTCGAGGAGGACAAGAAACGAACCCAGGCCACAGGGTCGAAGCCACTAGATTATATTTAATGTTCATAAAAGTTATCATTAAATGGCAGTAGTAATTATTAAATAAAAATTATTACCTAAAACGAAAATAGAGCCTTCGACCTCCACGGCCTAAAACAATAGTGATTGGCCAAATCTTAAGGACATGCCGTAGTGCCCCATTGATAAAGTAGGAATTTTCACTAAAGACCGTAAATTAAAGATAACTGAATCAACATTTCAAAATTCGGGCTAGATAGCGGGCTACCCAACCACTATATGTGATCTCCTAACAAAGATCTAAAAAATTCTTTGAGAATTCACCATTGAGAAACATGATTTTTTCGTTTATCAGATGCTTCTCGGTGAATTCTCAACGAGTTTCTTAGATCTTTGGTAAGAGATCACATATAGTGGTCAGGCAGCCCGCTATCTAGGCTGAATTTTGAAATATAGATTCAGTTATCTTTAACTTACTGTCTTTAGTGAAAATTCCTACCTTATCGGTCGGTCACTAAGGCTTCCACTTAAGGGACTTACAAGAGGCTTCTGAGTGAAAAAATACAACATTTTTGTAATTTTTTTTCTCTGTTCCAGTATGGCATGCATTTACGCAATAAAGTGTATTTTATACAGTGCATTTGAAGTATAATTTGTGAAAATATCAAGTAAAAATATTTAACATTCAGTCGATGGTAGCCAGAGTGCGGAGACGCTGTAGAAAAGAAGCGCTTTGCTGTAGCCCTCGTAACATGATTAAGTATTATCTAACAGCAAAAATCCAACATGATTTCACATCTAGACATGTTTAGTGAGGCCCTAACGATACCCGAATATTTTTTTATTACATCTAATTATTTTAGAACGTTTTAAGGCAAAAATCGTGTTTTTCAGTACTAAAAGTCGGCCATTTTCTAGCAGTAAAATCGGAAAAAATTTGAAAATGAGAACGTTGGTTATGTGCAGGTATATATGCAGCAAATATGTATGGCATGCAAAAGTAGAAATCGATTGGTTGCATATTCGTCGAGTTCTGATGGACACCGACTTTGTACACATTTAAAGAGAAACGTAATTTTCCATTGTTTTGTTACTTACGCAGAGTCGTCGATTCCAGGCCCATATTCGAGGATTGCCGCAAAAATTGCGGTGCCCGACGCATCATTTTTTTCCCGCTATTCGTTCTCCTTTACTTGCTGCTTATTGCTCGGTTTTTGACTCCTTTTTTTCAAATTTAAAAAATTATGTCTCCATCAATTCTTTATTAAGTTATCTTGAAATCTTTACACAATACTTCTGAGACTTTATACTATCGAATAAAAAAACCTCTACCAGCGTTCCGAGTTGGGAACCTCTACCAGCGTTCGCGCGGTGGGAACGGCCCCACCTCGGATATAAACGGCCCCAACTCGGACTGGCATGATCGGCAGCGTTGTTCTATCCCAAAATAAGACATCGTTTACGATTACGTTTACGACGTCGTTTACGGCATACTTTTCAATATCGTTTCAGCGATCGTAAACGATACCGTTTATGATATCGGATACGATGTCGTTTACGACGTCGATTTTTTCAATAGAGTTATGTGAGCACGTTTTTATGTTCAATTTTGAGCGCTCCGTTTGTGGGCTCTGTTTGTGCTCCGTTCGTGTGCTCCGTTTCCTGTACTCCGTTTTGTGCGCACTATTTGAAGTGCTCCGTTTTGAGTGATACTATTGTACTCCGAGAATATGCGGTTATTGTTTGAATTTTTGAGTTATAACATTCGATGATAGAAGCCAGATTGTAATTTTAACAGTTAAACATGATTCAAATGGATGTAGAGACAATTGGGTTTATGAATCGCAGGCCCGTGGTATGTTTAAACAATTTATTTAGTCGTGTGCGTCGTCTTAATGACTGGGTGTTACTAATCAAACATTTATGCAATGTTTAATGCACCTATAACCGAACCTGACCGAGATTTAGTACAAATGATTTTCGTGAAAAAGAACGAATTTCTGGATTCTGCAATCATTTAAACAATTTCATTGCTCGTGTGTGGCGATTTAATGACCTGGATCTTAACGGGACTTTGTAAAAGTGATGTTTTGGGAATAAGAACTAAATTCTGAATTCAGCAATTGAGGGGTTGGCCGAATAACGGTATAACTCGATTTAATCCGTTTTTGAGTTAATGTCATATTATGAATCAGCAACATAAAATACACCTTCTCTGTGAAATGTACAGCGAAATACGCATATTTAAATAGAGAAATCGATCTGATCTCTAGAAAAACGATATTAAAAACTCGAATTAAACCGACAAAAAAAAGAAGCAATTCAAGTTATTACGTTTTTCTAATATTTTTCTTTAAATGTAATTTATTATTCAGAATATTTTTCGAACAAATCAAAGGTAAATATCGCGCTTGCTTGCACTTTGGAGTATAGAGCGATGACCGCCAACGCAACTGCCGTAAAGATAAACATTATAATGCTCGCGTTCTCTACATTTTTCTGAAAATACGATCAGTGTGTCGCCTCAATTGAAATCGCATGCTGTGAATATGAAGAGTGCTAGTTCTTTAGTTTATGGCGATTCTGTTATTTCCGATCATTTAACAACCCATGAAGAATGTGCCGCAAAAAGTTATAAAGGCAAGAAAAGAAAACGCTGTGGAAGTAAGGATTCTAGGCGGAAAAGAAGAAAAAACAGCGGGAAATCGCATGTTACACGACATACAAAAATAAAGGTAATTTATTTTGTAATTTATGTAAATAAATGATATTTATGAATACAATTATATTTCTATTTAATTATATATAAATAACAATTAATATATTTACTATTATATTATAAAATAATAATAACGGTAATAATTATATACAGACATGCATTTTTGCTAGGTACCGGGAAAAAGCTTAATTGTTCAAAAGAAGTGTTGTCTGAAGGAGTGTGTTCGTAAAATATCCACGGAAAATCAAGAAAAACTCTTTACATCGTTTTGGAAATTTGGTGATAAAGAGAAACAAGATATATACTTAACCAGTTTGAAAAAAAGAAAACCCATGAAATCGATGTCTTTGAGCGTGAAAACAAAGACAAGAGAATTTGCGTGGGCTTACAATATTCAAGAAGGGTAGTACAAATATTTCTGTTTTATATTGAGATTATTTCAGATCACGGTTAGGCGTGTAACTTTTGTAACATCAAGATTAAGTCAACCGATTGTAGATATGACAGATAATCGCGGAAAAATTCAAATCCAAAAAAATTCCAGATTATGTACACGAATTAGCTTTAAAACATTTAGCTCAAATACCACATAGCGAGTCTCAATACACAGATTCTGATCCGTTGTATTTTGATAATTGTGGCTTAAGAGTTAAATATATTTATACAAGTTTTCATGAGTATTATTCTTCTGAGACTAACAGTGATTTAAGAATGCAATATAATACCTACCATCGCTGGTTTAGAGAACATAGCATTTACTCTATAAAAGCACCTCGACTGATACATGTGATTTTTGTACCAAATGGAGTCAAAAGTTAAATAATAATACAGTTGATCCTGGAAGAGTTCGAATCGCATAAAGAAAACGTTAAAAAATATATAAATAACAAAAAAGATATACTGCAAAACTGTAAGAAAGACAAGTCGGTGCTAGTTTTTGAGTTCAATTATGGTCAAATTCTGCCATTACCAAAATTAACTGTTACGTCTCAATTTTATGAACGTTTACTATGGATGTACGTGTTTAATATCCATTGTTATAATGATAACAATAGCGCCTTCTATTGGTTCCTAGAACATTCTGCTGCAAAATCACCATAATCAGTTGCATCTTTCATTTATGATTTTTTAAAATTGTATCTTCCATCTAGTACTGTAAAAAAATAATATTTTTTTCCGATTCGTGTGGTGGACAAAATAAAAATCACTCGATGGTTATGTTTTTTTCATGGCTCTGCAAAATGTTTCCATCGAACACATATTTCCTGTACGAGGCTACTCATACAATCAATGTGATCGAAACTTTGGGTTGTATGCTGTACTGAAGAAGCGCAAGGAGACGATTGAAACTGCTTCTTATGCAAAAATCTGCCGAGGCCGTTTCTTCTGATTGATGGTACGTCAATAATAAAAAGATTGTCACTCTTCATTAATAGAGTATGCGTTTCCTAAACCGCACGCAAAAAATCTAACTTTCAAAATTCAATCCCACTGTCACAAGTCGGGACGGAAAAGAAATGAAACTCACCATTGCGAGTGGAACAGAAAAGAAAATTTATCTCTCGCTTATATGGCGACGATGCGTCCGTCTCGGAGGTAGACGGAAGAGTGCCAGACTAGGCCACGACGCGCACAGTGTGGAAAAATGAAATGTTGCTATACAGATCACCACCTTTCGAGGAAAACTACACACTCGATCGGCATGATTTTTTTTTTAAATTAAAGCTAAACAAATTGGGAACAAATTTAAGGAGGCGAAAAATCGATTCCCAGTATTATTTATTTAAAAAATAGCGTATTAATGTACGCGGATTGATACATGTTTACCGAATCAGAGCTCAACTCACAATCTAAGTAATAAAAACAATCCTTGCGTTAAACTAGTCAGAAACTAATAGTGTTTTGCGATTTAGGTGGAAGAAGTAATAGTTAGTTATAAACAATTTTATAAACAAAATCGTGATATCCAAAACTTGAAATTCATTTTTTTATGCGACAACAATATTTATAGGTTTTTGAGGTCGCTGGTGACGAATCTGATATCCGATTTCGAAAATTCAAAATGGCCGATCCAATATGGCGGACGATTTTCGAAAAATTAAACGAAATCGCTTGGAACTCGTTACTCGGGGGTTTTTGGGATTCCTGATAACGAATATGATATCAGATATTGACAATTCAAAATGGCGGATCCAATATGGCGGACAATTTTGGAAAAATTAAACGAATACGGTTGGAACTCGCTACTCGGGGGTTTTTGGGGTTGCTGATTACGATTCTGACTTCAGATTTTGAAAATCCAAAATGTGGGATCCATTATGGCGGACGACTTTGGAAAAATTAAACGAATTGACTAAAAATAGTTACTTGGGGGCTTTTGAGGTCGCTGATTATAAGTCTGTTAACGGATTTTGAAATTTCAAAATGGCGGATCCAATGTGGCAGATAACTTTGGAAAAACTGATTGATTACCCTTGAATTCGCTTTTAAAGTTCGCTTTTCCCAATCAGGGGTAATGAATCTGATAAACGTTTTTCAAACTCAAAATGGCGACGATTTCATAAAACTTCTAACTCGAGGGTTTAGGGGACCACTAAACACAAATAAGAATGGTAAGTATTCAAAATTAAAGCAATAGTAGTTCTAAAGTTATAGTCCAAGGTTGAACAGGTCATGAGACACGTGGGTTAATTTTTTCTACGTGGAATTGATTTTAATTGTTTTTGGGAAGCACTCATTAAAATCTCAGCCACGAATATATTATTACAAAGATTATTTGAAAACAATGAGCCCAATTAAAATTGTAACAACAATGAATCCAGTTTATTGACGACCATAAAATTACAAAATGAACATGTTAATAGATTTTTAACATCTTAACACATTTAACACATTTTCTATAATCTTCGGCATTTGTGCGTACAAGTAGTCTAACAAGGCATTTTTAGAAGATTGTTACTGTCACGCAACAATGGTTTCGACGGTTTTTCGCGGATATTTTCTAAGCTTAAAATGTATGGGTCTGATGAAGCAAGAAGTAAATGAATCATGTCGGTCATTGTGTGGATCCTGGAGTCTTTCCTCGTGTGATATTGACGACTAGATTTTACGAATTTGTTTCGTGCTTCGAGGGGTTCCTCGGAGTAAAATCCGAGAGGCAGTGGCAACAATTCAATTATTTTCGCTCCATGAATAAGTACCTTATGCATTGAAGCAGGCATGTAGTACCAATTGTACTTAGACACATATAGTTTTGCTGTCGCTGAAGCATAGTCGTCGAATTTTGTTGCGTCGATATTGTAGGTACAGGACATTGTTTGTAAAATGATATATAATCTATATATTAAAGTTTCATCGACTCCAGTGATTTTAGCAGTTGTTTTATGATTCATGAAAAATGTTCGTGCTGTGTTTCCGTCATTCGTTGTTCCTGTACCCTGTTTCGGAACATCAACTAACAATCCCAACTGCTTTCTAAATTCCTGTTGAATAATTTTTTTTCGATTTTCACATATTTCTCTATTGTTCTTAGCTACAGTCCACGATTTAAATTCCAAACGATAGGCAATGTGTAATATACACTCCATGAATCTTATCCATGCATGGAGCGTGGATAGTCCAAACTGCAAAGCACCTAGCTTCAGTTCCTTTTGCCTCAATAACTCAAGCTTGTTCATCTCCTTCGGCTTGCATCCACATATACAGCATACCGATGAGGATGATGTTCCAGTAATGTGTTGTACAACTTTACCATATACCATGGTACACTGTAACGTGTGATTCACGGACACTTCGCAGGTGCCAATCACTATTTTTGTCGGAATAAGATTATGAATTTCGTCACAGACGGTGTTATACACAGACAAAATTTTTTGAGGCGTTTCTTTAGCATGCTCTATCATTTTTGGTCTGCAGTATTTTTCAGAACCTGGTTTTGGATTTTTCCAAACTACTGAATTTGAAATTCATTGTACAATCGAGAAAGGTTTCTGAAATTAAATGAAAAATGGTTAAAAGCAGAGTTTACAATTCCCTGCATATCTGTAAATTTAAGTAACTACGGAAAGAAAATGAAATTGAAACCGTTCCCAGAATGTTCGAACAACACTAAAAAACGAAGATTACAAGAATTACAAAAAAATCTACAAGAGAATCTAGGTGGCGAAGTTCAAATTAATAGTACTATAGAAGCTGAAGACAATGTGCCAAACATCACAAGTGGTCAAAATCATGCTTCGATATCAAGTGATAATTCTCTTTCAGAAGTGATTAACTCAAAATTGTCCGTGTCTCAATACGAAAGTATGCGCAAGTTATTAAAAAACCATAACGTTAATGTCCTACCAAATTATAAACAAATTGCCGATAGTAAAAAAAAGTGCTACCCTGAACCAGATGCGATTGCGATTACTGAGTCAAGTGCTACTATAAAACTAAAAGCACTGTTAGATCTCACGGTTCAGAGATAAACAAAAATTTTCGAATACAAACTTTTCGGACGAGAGTATATTTTCTGTTGCAGTAGTTCCACTTCAAATTACAGACTTAATTTCAAATTCAGTAGTTTGGAAAAATCCAAAACCAGGTTCTGAAAAATACTGCAGACCAAAAATGATAGAGCATGCTAAAGAAACGCCTCAAAAAATTTTGTCTGTGTATAACACCGTCTGTGACGAAATTCATAATCTTATTCCGACAAAAATAGTGATTGGCACCTGCGAAGTGTCCGTGAATCACAAGTTACAGTGTACCATGGTAGATGGTAAAGTTGTATAACACATTACTGGAACATCATCCTCATCGGTATGCTGTATATGTGGATGCAAGCCGAAGGAGATGAACAAGCTTGAGTTATTGAGGCAAAAGGAACTGAAGCTAGGTGCTTTGCAGTTTGGACTATCCACGCTCCATGCATGGATAAGATTCATGGAGTGTATATTACACATTGCCTATCGTTTGGAATTTAAATCGTGGACTGTAGCTAAGAACAATAGAGAAATATGTGAAAATCGAAAAAAAATTATTCAACAGGAATTTAGAAAGCAGTTGGGATTGTTAGTTGATGTTCCGAAACAGGGTACAGGAACAACGAATGACGGAAACACAGCACGAACATTTTTCATGAATTATAAAACAACTGCTAAAATCACTGGAGTCGATGAAACTTTAATATATAGATTATATATCATTTTACAAACAATGTCCTGTACCTACAATATCGACGCAACAAAATTCGACGACTATGCTTCAGCGACAGCAAAACTATATGTGTCTAAGTACAATTGGTACTACATGCCTGTTTCAATGCATAAGGTACTTATACATGGAGCGAAAATAATTGAATTATTGCCACTGCCTCTCGGATTTTACTCCGAGGAACCCCTCGAAGCACGAAACAAATTCGTAAAATCTAGTCGTCAATATCACACGAGGAAAGACTCCAGGATCCACACAATGACCGACATGATTCATTTACTTCTTGCTTCATCAGACCCATACATTGTAAGCTTAGAAAATATCCGCGAAAAACCGTCGAAACCATTGTTGCGTGACAGTAAAAATCTTCTGAAAATGCCTTGTTAGACTACTTGTACGCACAAATGCCGACGTTTATAGAAAATGTGTTAAATGGGTTAAGATGTTAAAAATCTATTAACATGTTCATTTTGTAATTTTATGGTCGTCAATAAACTGGATTCATTGTTGTTACAATTTTAATTGTGCTCATTGTTTTCAAATAATCTTTGTAATAATATGTTCGTGGCTGAGATTTTAATGAGTGCTTTCCAAAAACAATTAAAATCAATTCCACGTAGAAAAAATTAACAGAAATTCTGGCGATTTGTAAAACGTCCTTAGTGAGCAATTAGCACATTTCGACATGTATCTCCAGACGAACCAGAGTATGTTCGAGGCTGAAATTGTTCGGAGAATATGTCAAGAGCAACTAAAATCAATTCCACGTTGTAGAAAAAAATAACAACAATTCTGGTGTCGAAATTTGCAAATTACTCATTAAAAGCATTAAAACAATGGCCAGAATTTTTGTTCATTTTTTCTACAAAATGGAATTGATTTTAATTGCTCTTGAGATGTTCTCCGAACAATTTCAGCCGCGGACATACTCTGGTTCTTCAGATACGTGTCGAAATGTGCTATTTGCTCATTAAGGACGTTATAATAATAGCTAGAATTTTTGTTAATTTTTCTACAACGCGAAATTGATTTTAATTGCTCTTAAAATGCCCTCCTGAATATTTCATTACCACGAACATACTCTGGTTCTTGTGATACATGTCGAAATGTGCTATTTGCTCATTAAGGAGGTTATACTAATAGCCAGAATTTTTGATAATTTTTTCTACAATTGATTTTAACTGCTCTTGAGATGTTCTCCAAAAAATTTTGAGTCCCGAACATATTCTGGTTCTTGTGATACATGTCGAAGTATGCTATTTGCTCATTAAAGACGTTATACTAGTACCTACAATTTTTGATAATTGTTTCTACAACGTGGAATTGATTTTAATTTCTCTTGGGATGTTCTCAAAAAAATTTCAGCCCCGAACATAATTTGGTTCTTGAGATACATGTCGAAAGGTACTAGATACTCTTTGAGAATTGTAATTTACCAATTATATATTGCTTATTTTATGTGGGGGGATTCATACAAATGAGTTTTGTCATTTTTGTACCCTGTATTCATGAATTGTACGTATTAATATAATGCCTATTTGTGGTTTAAAATGAGAACCACTGCTTTTGCGAATCCGCTGCTAGTTTCAGCATCATTTACCCTTTTACACTTTTAGCCTGGGAATTTATTTAATCTCTCTTTATCTAGTTGTCACTGGTTGGATCCTCAAACAACATAGACTATTGTGGCTCAACTATTTATGAAATTGTCTTGACTTTGCTGGTTGGCCTATACCCCACGTGTCTCATGACCTGTTCAACCTTGGACTATAACTTTAGAACAACTATTGCTTTAATTTTGAATACTTACCATTTTTATTTGTGTTTAGTGGTCCCCTAAACCCTCGAGTTAGAAGTTTTATGAAATCGTCGCCATTTTGAGTTTGAAAAACGTTTGTCAGATTCATTACCCCTGATTGGGAAAAGCGAACTTTAAAAGCGAATTCAAGGGTAATCAATCAGTTTTTCCAAAGTTGTCTGCCACATTGGATCCGCCATTTTGAAATTTCAAAATCCGATAACAGACTTATAATCAGCGACCTCAAAAGCCCCCAAGTAACTATTTTTAGTTAATTCGTTTAATTTTTCCAAAGTCGTCCGCCATAATGGATCCCACATTTTGGATTTTCAAAATCTGAAGTCAGAATCGTAATCAGCAACCCCAAAAACCCCCGAGTAGCGAGTTCCAACCGTATTCGTTTAATTTTTCCAAAATTGTCCGCCATATTGGATCCGCCATCTTGAATTTTCAATATCTGATATCATATTCGATATCAGGAATCCCAAAAACCCCCGAGTAACGAGTTCCAAGCGATTTCGTTTAATTTTTCGAAAATCGTCCGCCATATTGGATCGGCCATTTTGAATTTTCGAAATCGGATATCAGATTCGTCATCAGCGACCTCAAAAACCTATAAATATTGTTGTCGCATAAAAAAATGAATTTCAAGTTTTGGATATCACGATTTTGTTTATAAAATTGTTTATAACTAACTATTACTTCTCCCACCTAAATCGCAAAACACTATTAGTTTCTGACTAGTTTAACGCAAGGATTGTTTTTATTACTTAGATTGTGAGTTGAGCTCTGATTCGGTAAACATGTATCAATCCGCATACATTAATACGCTATTTTTGAAATAAATAATACTGGGAATCGATTTTTCGCCTTCTTAAATTTGTTCCCAATTTGTTTAGCTTTAATTTAAAAAAAAAATCATGCCGATCGAGTGTGTAGTTTTCCTCGAAAGGTGATCTGTATAGCAACATTTCATTTTTCCACACTGTGCGGCGTGTCGATCGCAGATTCGAATGTTCTTCCGCGCGGGAATTTCAAATCCGCAGCCAGGGAAAGCCAATACCCTGCGATTCTAAGGCGCTCTGTTTTCTGGTTCGCATAATGGAAATCTCGGAATGTATTAGTCGTGTCTAAGTGAAGAGTACGTTTTGTGTCGTTTGTTATCCGTCACTAGGCGAAGCCCCTTTCTCACCCCCCCTCTCTCTCTCTCTCTCTCTCTCTTAGTTTGCGGAAAAACCAAGTCGTAGCATCCTCGCCAAGCGAATCGGGACTATCGCCGAGCGAACTTACGTATCCTTGCCAAGCAAAGTCGGGTACTTTCGCCGAGCGAATTCAAGTATTCCCGCCGAACGGTTTCGGGAATTTTCACCTGACTATATCGTGGATCAAATCCCCTGTGGTTTCGGAAGAATGTACCTATCTATCCGAGTGACTCTCGCTTCAACACGTAAGATGAAAATATTTCTTCTTCCGACATATACACCTACTACAACGAGCTAATATTCAGTGTGATCAGGTTTAGTATTCGCGTTCCCTTGCTGCTTTAAATATGGTTTTTAATAAGCTATCGACTATCGCGGCATCGTCGCCATAATAGAAGGGCCCGTACATTATTAACCTATAGGCACCCATCTTATGCGGCTGCAACCGACGTTTAAAGAAGTACACCCATTCGGGTGTGCAATGGCGTAGGGAAAACTGCAGAAAAACCTACTCCAGGTACCGCAAATACGCTAACATTAATTCTGTCTTCAACACCCACGATCGTCTTCAATTTTCAAGTGATCGAAAGATTAAAGTTAGATTTACAAAATTTGTATTTTAAAATCATTCAAAGGAAGAAAAATACCGAATCTGGTAGTTAATATTTCACGTATCTCCTTTCACAGAAACAATAACAAACGTTTCTCCGGTTGGTTTATCAGATGATAAGATAAAAGACATTACGGCATTACTGAAATTTGTCTCGATAGATGGGCAGTTATGGTATGAAAGTATCTTTAAAAATTTTTTAAGTTTTGCCTCTAGGAATTCGACTAGACTATCCAATAATACTGTAAACAAATATAAGAGATCATAATGTATTACCTATATTATATGTAGACTTAAGTTCTTTGTGAAATAAAATTTGCGCAAAAAACAGGCGTGATTGGAAAAACGGTATAACTCGAAATTTTTATTTATTAATTAAAATTTCGTTTGTTATTATCTGTCATGTTTACCATATTGAATAGATGTATTTAACAGCTTTTTAATACTCCTGATAAAGTATTGCGATGATAATCTGTTTATACGTGGTTACCCAAGATTTTCTCGTTTTTCTCAAAATTCCATTTGGCGAGTTATACCGTTATTCGGCTCAACCCCTCAATTATTTAAAAAATTTCATTTCTCTGTGTGTGTCGACTTAATGACCTGGGTGTTACTTATCAAACATTTCTGCAAAGTATTCGGTGTTCAGCTATTATTTAAACCATTATTTTCTGCACATTTTCGAGCATTTTAGTATCTAGCCCCACCTTACCTGGATTTAGTACAAGTGATTTTGTAACATAGAATGAAATTCTGGATTCAGCAATAATTTCAAACATTTCGATACTCCCCTGATAGTACAGAACCTTGAGTTAATGTTACAGACAGGTTACAACGTTCAAGCTTAAAATGAAACATTGTCACAACATTAATAAAAAGTTTCAGGAAATGTTCCGTAATGTGTAATGTTAATATAATATGCCACCAATTTTACAATAAAGGTTAATTTATAACATTACTGAAATATTCACATAATATACTATTAAGTTTAGTTTAATGTTGTTGCCAATAATTCGTCTGAGAAAGTATAAATACGAAAGTGGCAACTCGCGTGACAAAAAGATACTACTGAAATAGGGAGAAAAATAGAACCGACATTTAGGATTTTTAAATAGTTTCGTAAAAAGGTGTTTTTTAATAAATTGACATTTATAAATTAGTTTTCGATTTTACCCCGATGATGTTATAGCGGATTTTCGACCATATTAGGAGGTATATTCAGGCAGCCTGAACAGCATCTGATCAGGGTCCTCTATTTGGGAGGTTAAATTAATGTTTGGTGTGTTTTAATAACATTGTATTAATGTCAAAAAACCTTCAATTAACCGTATCCTACAATGTTCCTGGGAGGAATTTGGGTGATTATTTTTATGTTATATAAGGTTATTTAAAGATTTTTTAACTTCCAGCTAATGTTACAACCTCGCAATTTAAGGTTATTGTAACCCTGTAGTAAGATTCATGTGCTCGTGTGCGTCAACTTCATGACCTGATTATTACCTATGAAACATTTCTGCACAGTTTCGAGCATTTTATTATCTAGCCAGGACTTAGTAAAGGTGGCGTTTCGTGAAAAGGAACGAAATTCTGGATGCAGCTATTACATAAACAATTTATTTGCTCGTCGGCTTAATAAACTCAGTAATAATTATCAAACATTTCTGCACAGTTTTATGCCTTTTATTATCTAGCCGCACCTTACCGGGACTCTGTATACGTGATTTTTCGTGAAAAAAGGCGAAAATCTGGATTCAGCAATTACTTAAACAATTTCTTCGCTCGTCGACTTAATGACCTCAGTAATACTCATATCACATTTCTGCACAATATGGAGCAATTTATTATGTAGCCGCACCTTACCGAGATTTAGTGCACGTGGTTTTTCGTGAAAAAGAACTAAATTCTGGATTCAGCAATTATTTAAACAATTTCATAGCTCGTGTGTATCGACTTAATGACCTGGTGGTACTTACAAAATATTTCTCCATAGTTGCATGCATTTTATTATCTGTCCGCACGTTACCAGGACTTAGTACAAGTGATTTTTCGTGAATAAGAACGAAAATCTGGTTGCAGAAATTATTTAAACAATCTAATTGCTCGTGTGTGGCGACTTCATGACATGGGTTTTACTTTAAAATTTCTGCAAATGCGCATTCCGCGCGTGTACGTGTGTGGGTGTGTGTGCGTGTGTGGGTGTATGTACGTATGTGCGTGTGCGTGTGCGTGTGTGTGTTTGTGTGTGTTTGCGTGCGTGCGTGCGTGTGTGTGTGTGTGTGTGTGTGTGTGTGTGTGTGTGCGTGTTTGTGTGTGCGTGCGTGCGCGCGCCGCGCGCGCGCGTGTGTGTGTGTGTGTGTGTGTGTGTGTGTGCGTGTCTGCGTGTGCGTGTGCAACTGGTTCTTTCCCTCCCGCGGAAACCACCGTAAAGTGTTACTTCGCGGGAGGCATTCCTGCCTCACAGGCACTCCTCCACTACTCGCTGCTGCTGCTGCGACCTCTCCATCTTCCTCCGTCGCGGTTTTCTCGGATCTCCGATGTTGGGCATAATGCCCGTCAGTGCTCGAGCCACGATCGATGCCTGCAGACCTGCGTTCAGAGGATGTTCTTTGAACGACAGCCACGCATCTATAGTGACTCCCAGGTATTTAATGGTGTCTAACCACCGTATCTTCTTACTTTCCACCGTAAAGGTGGCGTAACTCCGCTTCTTTATGCGGGCAATAACCATCGCCTCCGTTTTCTTCGCCGCTAAACTCCGGCCTTTTCTTTCCTTGCTATCTCGTTAACCCTCCGAGCTCGCAGACACTCTCATCGTGCCGCTACGATGTCCTTATTGCTGGTGGTCTTCCGCGGGGATTGCCCTTTATGGGCATTGAAGCATCACAAGCTGATGTCAAAGCGCGCACGAGGCTGCGGGCTCTCTCCTCCGATGTTCCGGACACTACTGCTTCTTCCAGGGAGCAAAAGAATGTGTCGCTATCAAAGGTTGCGAGTACCCATCGTCTACTTCTCGGTATCGTCACTCTTCTTGTCGTACGCCCGATCGCTAACCTTCCAGTCGAGCTTGTCCCCCATCAAGCTCGGATCGACAAAGGTCAGATCGACAATGGAGGACTTGGCTCCCTTGACGTAGGTGGGCCGAATTCCGGTGTTAGCGATTTCTAGCTCCAGCGTCGGAAAAGCGTCGAGAACTGCACGACCACGAAGGTTTGTCCTCACACTGCCCCACTCTTCTGCCGATGCGTTAAGGTCACCCGCGATGACCACTAGCAGCTGAGACGATCTTGCGCTTGTGGTAATAGCATCCAGGGATTTCATGAACTCTTCGATGGGGTCACTGGGAGGAAGGTAACAGCTGTACAGCCGTATACCGGATACTTCCACCCAGATAAAACTGGGGTTGGGAGCGGCCATTTTACTGGAAATGTGAAGTTTTCCACAGAGTCAGATGGCCGCCTTGCTGGTGGAGTCCCTTACCCGATTAGGTTCACCCAAGTCCCTGAATTGCTCGCTGATGATTGCAATATCCGCCTTTTCTTCCGACACCATTTGGCATAGCAGATCCTGCGCCAGTTGGCAGTGGATGAGGTTGATCTGCAAGACCTTAGCCATTGTCATTTGGTGGGGTCCCTTCGAACAGTTTCTTCCTTGTTTAGCAGGAGACTGCTTTGTGCCCCTTTTTGCCACATTGGAAACATTGCTTTGAGCGATCGGAAGTGTTCCTACAGCTCCTGGCTATGTGCCCTTGTTCCAAGCACCAGTAGCATCTAACTACAGGAACCCGAACCCGGCAGTGCCCCCGTAGCTGCTTGTGTGCCGTAGTACGACTTCCTGAGCTTACTACATCAGGTGCCACAGAGCCTGGCCCTAGCATCGCCGAGATAGCCTCGAACGTCTTGAGCCCTTAAACGTCTTGATTGCACTGAATACACTGATTATCCGGTTGACGTGAAACGTCCCATATATATATATAATTATTAGATGGCGTAAGCCTACCCGTTACTTGACATGCCCCGCAAACTTCTCAGTGAGACGAAATGCATTTGGCCCAGACATTTCGAAATAATACGACCTACCGGCTGGGTAGCCGCTAGAGGGCAGATCGGACCGATACAACAGCCTGAGTTCGCCTTTGCTATCAAATCCACAGGTGGTTCATCATCTCTGCCGCAAATCCAAGCGGACCGAGCTTTTTCAAATTGTCCGACATTATTCAGTATTTTTTTTTCCTTTTTTTTTTTTTTTTAATTGCGAAATAAAACGAGGCTAGCGCGCACAGAACATCTACAAAACTAGTTTTATACTTATATATCGTGCAGATTCAGTGATATTAATTATATTCATTAAAAAAAAAACGCACTTTTTTATTTGATTTGTAAAACTCGATGGTCATGAAGATTTCTAGGCCACAATCAGGGAAATAATTCATCTGATGACCATATATCGGAAGTAGATCTCTGGGACTCCTATATAATATTAAATATATCGGTTTATCACGTAGATTATAATAAAACAGCATTGAGAAATAAAACCACAATTCAAAGACAACCTGAATTCCACTAATTCACCTAGTGATAGCCTAGTTCACAAGCTCACTTTTAGCCATCTCATTCACAGCTGCGATCTTAGGTGGCACTTTTGGCATTTTTTTTTGTTTGCCGCACCCGGCTTGCGGTATCAAACTTCCTTCTGGGGGTGTTTGTCCCTAGTATGTTTTCCGGACATACTCCGCAATTGCAGGTTCAGCTATTGCTATTATGAAATGCTGTAGTATCCGCAAATTATCCTTCCGGACTCTCCATCGCAGATCCGGCTTCATATGCCGGTACAAGAATTCTATATAATCTGGAACAGGTTCGTATATGCCTATCTTGGGTGCGGGCTTTTTGCTTCCGCGCTTAATCTTTAGGCATCCCCGTGGCTGAATCCCTAGCAACTTTTTGCAGATTGGCAAAAATCCAGCCATTTTTTCCAGGAAGCCTTCTCAGACCAAGTACCAGCATTTCATCATCGGATAGACTAGTCGGTCCCCAAATTTCCTCTAACCTTATCAGGAACACTTCTATCCGTCCGTCTTTTGACCCGGAGAACGCCAGTCTCCATTGTCGAATTATTTTCCCGACATCTCTTTGGCCTGTTTCCAATCTGGTCAATGTGAACCAGACAACCAACATATTTGGAGGTCACGCCACCCCCTAGCAAGTATCCACTCATCCATCGAGGGATGACTTCCGGTTCACAGTTTTGCTGGTTTTACGTTTCCTAATTTATTCTGAAAATTTGCTCTCGACCCTTCTTAAATTCTGTCCTGTCTGATCGCCTACCCGTGTATTTGATGTCGGTGCAAAATTCATATTGCTTATTTGATTGGTCACCGTCGTAACTATTTCTGTGGACCGCAAAAGCGAGCACAAAATTCTCTACAAAAAAGGCTGTATACAATTTTTTCGTAGTATTAATGAGAGGTTGACTGACAATGAGTATTAGAAGTACTTAATAAGGATTTGGGCACATTTAGGACATATTATATGTATAGTGGTATATTTTGTGGTTACAGGGACATGGAATGCAACGTAGGTTTCAAAGTCACCCATACCTGCGTGGTTGGAGTTTAACGAAGTATAAAAAGAGGGGCCTGGAAGCGGAGTCCCCAACACGCAAGCACGAGCTCGGTTCACCCATTGCTTTTAGAAATTGCGAATTTGTAATTGGCTATTTTATGCAGTTTAAAGAGCAGTGCGTTGATCGAGGTTGTGCTTGCACTACAACACACGGGCACACGTGTTATCTTTGGATTAGATATGCACTTAATGCCATACAATAGATATTTTTCTACTTTATATTTTGTAAGTAAGCTATTGTTACACAATCGTTTTAAATGAATGTCAGTTATTCTTATATCTACGAACTTATGTTTTTCTAGAACAATAAACTGAAGAAGGAAAGTGATTGCTTTTCGAAACATATCTTTTCTGAGAGAATTCAATTGCTGTTTAACTGGGACTAACCTCAACCTTTACATTCTTCAAAAGAACTTAATTAAATTAAATATTTAACAACTGATTAAAAATTTGAACAAGAATATTATCAACGACCACTTGTCTTCTTATATTTTTATGAAATTTAAAATTTAAATAACTTTTGACACCACACAATCTCACGATTCTCTAGCCAGTTTAATATGTTAGTAAACTAACGTGTGCTGTAACATTAGATCGTCATTTTCAAATGATTTAATTGCAGAGAACATCAAATACATATATACTTAAAAGAAGAAAGTATAAATGCGTACTCTTTAGGTAAGTGCTGAAATCTGGTCGAAATCGCAGAATTACAGTTTTTATAGACAAAATTAGTTCTTTAATTAGTTCAAATATGATTTCCGTTTAATATAAACACAGCAATGAATTTCTTACCATTTTCCTGAAATCACTTATTTCGGTCATATTTAATTATATAAAGAAAGCTTCGGTATGTAGAAATGATATTTCGATTTCTTTGGAGCTCAAAAATAGGATTTGTTTTCGTTGTTTGATCTGCAGTAAACCTAGAGCGAAACCTTCTATTAACAAATATGCATGTACTTAAACAAATATTTGGATATATTACGAAATAGCATTAAAAGAAATAATCATATATTAAATAAGAAACTTAAATTCATTTTCATACTTCTTATTACAGTTAGCATCAAAATGCCATACATGTACACCACGTTTTTGTTTAATAGTTTGAGCATTACTATTCGTAAGTTTTAAGAAACTTTTACAAAATATGGGCACAGAAGTGACGAAAAAGAAATATTTTAGCATACACGTAATGGAAATGCCCATCACATTAAAGTAACATTTTTCATCATTAGAGCGGTAAACATTGGAAGTTGAAGAGTTTTAAGCTAATGTCATAGAAATACTCCACTTTATTGGCGCTGTGTAACCTATTCGTCATGCGAACCCGAAATTTCTATAGGTCAATATAATACTTCCATAAGAACGGATCTTCATTGGCGTCGTAAACGCATCCGGAACATACCTCGACATGCTCGCATGTGGCGCAACTTATCAGAATAGCCTATATAGACGGGGCCTAAAGCACATACCGTGGAATTAACCAAAACATTGTTCGGTTCATTGCACGAGCAGGGGATTCTCTACAAAATTATTTTACGGTGAATCAATTTCTCGCGATCCCTCCGCTCTAAAATACATCGGAATTAGCGGCCCCGATCTGCTAACGTCATATACCCCGGCCCTTCGTAATTTGCACCCGACAGACACCTACTACATCTAGGAAGAAAACCAGAAACTCCCCCTTATCCATGTGCAACACACACTGACGAAAAATCCCTTACCGACAACAGATCCTCCGCACTAAGATTTTCAAAATACCGACGACGAGTCAAGATCTACGTCCTTGAACCGATCTGATATCTCCGCCCAACTTCCACATACGAACCATACGAACATATCGACACATAGGCAATCAACTTAAAAATGAAAGAACCGCCAGACACCATATACAGGCGGTATCAAATTGCAGGTGAAGATTTTTCCGTGAGAACGTCTTAAATCGGGTTTCCACGCGGTAAAGATAAAGACCACATGTACTGAATATAAATAACCGAAAAAAATAAACTTTATAATTTTCGATGGAAAACGATGAAAGCTTTTCTCACGGTAGAACAACGAAATATTTTCATAAATAATAATTTATAAAATAGATTCATTTACAATAGAAATGTAATATCGAAAAACCTTTCTTATTTAAATATTAAAATACAAAATAGATTAATTTGTAATAATAATTTGATTTTAGAATTGTTACAAAACAAATCTTCTATCTTCTTCTTCTATGATATTAATCTACTTCAGTCTGAATGTTCACGTCATTTTCTACGAATCTCTCCCTTGCATATGAAATCCGATAGTAAAACGTCCCTTTCCTTCCGTCGATTTTGGCCCGGAGTAGCTACCTCGGAAAAGGCTGGTGGGAGTATATCCTACCCTGAACCAGCTACCTGGGAAAAGGAAAATGAAATCATGCTGTTTTCTTTTTTCTAAAGACTTCCCCTTCCCTTTCATTGTTCTTGCTTTTGCTTCTATATCGTTTACCGTTCCTATATAGAGTGTTTTCACGTTTGATTTCATTCAGTTTCCAACTAGCATTCTAGATAGCTAGGCAGTCATCCACATAGATCAGGTAAGAAGTACGAAATTACACTAGGAGTACAAAGTACGGTATTGTATTCCCTGTCCGGGGTCGTCGAACATGTAGTCCAGGTAACGCGCCCCGTAGTTTTTCATTTTTAACATTGAAACCATATTAAGGTCATGCTGGTGGCAACTACGCTGCTAATTTCTTGTGAATATATATATGAATTAAGAAACGTTAAGGTATTGGCGATGTAACCCACCGGGCACGAAGAACGCAAATGTTTCTAAAACGTTTTTAGAATTGTCCAGAAACGTTCCTAAAACGTTTTATGTCTGCAACTTTTACGGAACGTTTTATAAAAGTTTCATCCATGTTGCAGACATAAAACGTTTTAGGAATGTTTCTGGAACATTCTAAAAACGTTTTAGAAACATTTGGGTTCTTCGTGCCCGTTGGGAATAAATAAAATAATGAAATAAATCGTTCTTCCTTTATGACTTTTAGAAATAAGATTACATAACATAACAATTCATTAAATATTTGTATCAATTTAACAAAATTCACATCCATTCTAATAAAAGACACACCAAAAATTTCACATTCCGAGCGAGCGTCAGCGAGCGAGGAAATAACGCTGGTTTCATATTAAAGTACACTCATTGTTGAAATAAGAAATAATTTAGAAAATTGATTCAACTACAATAGAAATGAAATATCGATGCACTTTTGTCATCTAAATATCAAAATACCAAATACATTGATTTGTCGTAAAAATTCGATTGTAGAACTGTTACCAAACATGATTACCATACATATTAAAATACACTCATTGTTGAAATAAGAAAACTAATAATTTACAAAATAGACTCATTTACAATAGAAATTAAATATTGAAACACTTTTGTTACATAAATACTAAAATAGCAAAAAGATCAATTTGAAACAACAATTCAATTGTAGAGTTGTTACAAAAAAAATGAAAATAGGTAATACATTAGTAGATTAATTTGTAGTAACAATTCGATTGTAGAATTTTTGCAAAATAAATAACATATTGAAATAAACTCGTTGTTGAAATAAAGAAAATAATAATTTACAAAATAGATTAATTTATATGTATACAAATGATTTCATTTGTATGTTGCGATGTATTATATTTCGATATTTATCGAAACACCTTTGTTATTTAAATATTAAAAAAAACCCTGTTGTGTAAAAAACATTCGCCATGTTCTTAATGTCAAAAAGAAACCTTTGTGCCCAATTTGTTAGCAAAAAATATATGTTTAATTTCTATCATAGCATTTTCCAACAATCAGCTTCTTAGTAATAAACAGTAAAATTACTGTACATTTTTGTCACAAACGTATTTGTGTATTTTCTACCAAGGTTTATCAAAACATTCATAACGTCGATAACACATACCTATAGCATTAGAATACTGAACGAAAATGTACTTTCTGATACACAAATTAGGCTGTTCTACTATTCATAAAAAAATTTAAAAAAAAACATGTGAAATCATGTAATCAGACCAAATTCTTTCTGGAGAATGAAAGTACAACTTCACACAATGTCAATGTAATGCTAAGCATTTGTTTCACAGATATAATTTAACGAAAAAATATAAACTGAACTACTTAACTTTACAAATCAATACAATCAAATTGACAATATACATATATACCCAGCAAACGAAAAAGTATTCAGAAGAATTGAAAATTTCAATACTTCAGAATGCTGTTTCTTAATCCTTGTAAAAATATTAGAAAGTATAGAATGCAAGAGAATTTGAATGCTTCTGAATTCTTCGCTATATAATAAGATTCTTCCCCCGTTTATACAAAAAATTATTTTGTTTGGTTTTGAAATTTCTATTTAATTTAATTTCACTGTTTTTTATATTTCTTTCATTATTATTATAAATTAATTATATTAAGAAAAGCTGTTCTCACGCGGTCATCGATCCGGTTATAGTCCACAGGGTATGACGCATAACTTAAAATTACTGCAGGCTTGCAACGCTGACCTCTGGTCTATCGTTTTTGTGTTTTTTTTTACCCCCCCCCCCGACCCATCTGCGCCCAAGTTTAGCCATTTTAATCATGCACTGTACATTGGTTGTAGTTCCTGGCTTACCCGCCAAATAGTAACGTAGTTTATGGACGACCACTAAGCAGAATTATTACAACGCATTCCCAAGTTTCTAGATTGAGAATGATTAAGAATGATTGAGAATGTCTCACAGAAACACTTCTGGAAGTATTACGAAGCATTCCGAAGTTTCGGGAACGAGAATGATTGAGAAAGTCTCACAGGGATACTTCTAAAAGTATTAGGAAGTATTCCCAAGTTCTTAGATTGAGTATTATTGAGGATATCTCAATGAATCCTTATGGAAGCTTTAGGAAGCATTAACTGATTTCCTTTTTGCAGGAAGTATTCAGAATGTTAGAAAACATATGTGTCAATGCTTCATTCAGAATAGGGAAGTATTGGCCTTATAATTGTTATGCTGAAGTAGTCAGAATCATTCAAAAGTAAAGTGGTCAATTCATGTAATAGGATTTGGCATGATTGACGATAGGGAAGTATTCACGGTGATCAACAAATAGGATTCAAAGTTCAAAAATGAATACTTCTCATTGCTTCTCAATCATTTTTCGTTTGCTGGGTAGACCCTTATTTCAAGCATTCCTCCACTAGCTTGACAAAAACTTGGCTGCCCTTTTAGACCACGTAATCGGAGACCCTGAACACCGGTTGCACGTGTTTCAGCTAATAGCATGAAAAACCTCGGAGCGCACTTCCTAGACCCCGTAATCGGCGACCCTGAACACCTGATGCACGTGTTTTGACTAATAACATGAAAAAATACAGAGAGCACTACCTAGACTCAGTAATCGACGACTCCGAATACCTGATGCTCGTATTTTACCTAATAACGAGAAAAACCAGGGAACGTTCTGTGTCACAGTAACTAAACGCCTAGAGCTCATTCGCTAAACATCTATTTTACATATTTTTAGTAAATAACGTCCATCTCTGGTATAAGGAATTAACTGATAAATTTGAAATATTTTAATTAACGATATATTTTAATTCGTTATTTTGCAACCTTTAAGGAAAATAAAAACAGCCAATTTATTACAAACGGTGCTTCGAAAAAAATTTATAGCTGCTTTACGGCACATGAATAAATAATATCTTTCAAATACAATTTTGGCGAAAACTATTATTTCCGACAATATTTAAGAAATAAACTTCAACCACCACTGATCATGTCGTTTTATTGGTCCCTCAGTATTCGGGGAATGGGTATAATATTATTCCCGGGCCGAAATGGAAAAACGCTTATTAGACAAGAGATGGAACTGTTATTGGGGGTTTTACTCTCCGCACAATTACGCTGCAGGGGGGAGGAGGCTCTGGTCTCCACAAGATCCATCCCCTACGGGTCTAACGCACTCGCATGTCCCGAGTTGGGTGACCAGTCCCGCCTAAAATATTAGGCATAGTAAAACTTTCGAAAGGTCATTATGACAGCGCAGGAACGAATTATGTGTTCTCGCATAGTGGTTTAAGGGTAGGTGAGATGTAAAGGATAAGCGGTTGCCGCGCCATATAAAAAGAAGTTGGCGCGCAATCGCCGTCATGAGAGGGCGAACCCAGAACGCGCTTTAGCTGGGAGAACCAGTTTTTAAAACCAGCTCCTCCAGTCCACCCGCACTGAGTTCGAACAACCTGACTAAACCCATCCGTGGAATACTATTTAACGGTTGTCGTAGAAGCCGTGTGACTAGGAGAAGTGCTCACCTGACAATTTCTACGGCGATAGGGTATAAACCAAGCTCCAGGCGCAATAGATGCGAGGGTGTAGATCTGGGTAACTTCAACCATTGCTTATAAAAGTTAACTTGTATGGATTTGAGATTTTCTAAGTAACATAGGGCCCAGCTGGGGGAGGCATATAATAAAGATGCTAAGATGGAGGCCAAATATAATTTTAGGGCAGCTTCACACGAGTCACATTTCACCGAGGCCATTACAGCCAGGATTGAAGCCATGGATTGGCGAGTCCTGGCAATAGCAGCCTTGGCGGACTTCAGCCCTTTTGCCAACGAGGAGACGATTGTACCCAGGCAAGGGTATGTTGCCTCTACGTCTATTTGATGATTTTCAAATAAAGATTTTTTGGAGGAGGCATCAAGAGGGCCTCCCCCTCTGAATACAAAAACTGTGGTTTTTAAACTGTTGATATTGAGAGAATTTATTGCGAAAATCGCCGGATTGTCGGCATAAAGAAGCATCACAAGGTCATAGGTTAGCGAATAATCCACGCCTCTCAACCCGTTTTCCCGAAAAAAGTTAACTATATTTGAGATATAAGTTATAAATAACAATGGGCTCAGTATTTCACCCAGTAGGGCCCCCTCCGTAACCCTGACTGTATCTGTGGCACCTTCAGCACAAAGTATTGAAGACGTTGCAGCGTCGTAAAGTAATTTAAGCAACTGCACGATTTTAGCACTTACCCCTAGGTTTATGTTTATACCAGAGCTTGTCATGAGGAGTAGAATAGAACGCTCTACGAAAATTAACAAAAAGAACAAAGCACATAGAGGCTTTTTTCCTCAGTTTATTTGAACTGCAGGCAGTAGATATTGACCTCCGCAGAGCGCCCCCTTCTAAATCCTGACTGTTCGTTTGGAAATACGTCGCGTCGTAAGAGCCAGATCTCCAACCTAACTACGATTACTTGAGTGAAAAGTTTAGTGAGCGCGTTTGTAATAACTACCGCTCTGTAGTTGTCAGGATCGGAACGACCGGCCTTTTTGAAGAGCATGAAGAGCGATGAATGCATTCAACGATCAGGTGGAAATTCGCTATCTAAAATTGAATTAAACAGCTCTAGGATGAAAGTGAACCAAACACCCGAAAGCAACTTGAATACTTCAGCGGGCCCCACCGCTTTGTCCGATTTCAATCTCTTCATACTCCCCTGCAGTTCTATCAGCGAGAACGGACTATCCAACTTTTTGTAAAAAAAACCCATGAGAAGTTACCGGCGACGGAATACTTTACGGGTAAAAGAGCGCCAAGTGCCTACTCCACGTCTCGAGGGAGACCGATGAACTACGCGTAGAAATCGGCTGTACTTACAAACCGTGGACCAGAGACCCCTAGCATCACTTACATTCGCAAAAGCATCCACTATCTCTGTCATATAATTCGGCTTCGCTGCAACAGTCGTTTGTCTAAACAATGTTTTTTTTGCCAGATATTCGAACCGTTGCCGTTGAGCATGCTCACTTTTGCGTAGAACCTCTAAAGCTCTATTTAAACGTTTACGTGCTTCTCTACAGCTAGCATCATACCATCTGGGAACAAGTTGTCTCGCATTACAATTATCGTGCGTATCAGAAATCAAGCATGAAAGGCCGTCTTGCTCAAGTAACTCTACTACACCCGCACCTAATTTCGAAAAAGAGGGACTCTGCCCTTTCTGATTCAGGTAAATCTCGTAGGGATTGATGTCGGGCATTGTACCCGTCAACCTTGATGTACCCTCTGTCGACCAAGTTATATTACTTCTAACAGCGTTTCGCAGAGGCATAACATTCAGTGAACTTGAAAAAGTAAGAGACAAAGTCACTGTAGCAGGTAGATGGCCAGAGCCCCCGTCATTTAAACCTAATGAAAAGTCTTTTACAAATTGCAAATGATTTGCGGATACTCAGACCAAATCCATTATGCTACGACCATTATCATTAAAAAAGGTAAAATGCGCTCCTAGAGTACGACCGTTTAATAAAATCAAATTGTTTTCGAATATCCACTCGTATAACATTTTACCACGAACATGTCTAGAATCATAAGTACGCCTGACAATATTTAATTGAGGGTTGACAAAAAGATGAACACACTGTTTTCTAAATTAAGGAAGCACATCCATGAATTGAAGTAAAATATACTATTGGGAAATTTAATCATTAAAGAATCTAAAACCGTTTGTAATTTTTGAAGTAGCAACAGTAAATTAATTGCAGGTGAAAAATAGAATGAACACTGTAAAATAGAAATTGGATATGTTTTCACCTCTATAAAAATCTAATGAGAGGCGGCCTCAATCACTTCAGAGGACAATACCGCTGGTACACTCGATAATAAGCCGCCGCCAAATCTTCCTCTTGAGCCTTCTGGAATAGTAGGAACAAGAATTCACTATCCTCCTTTTGAGTCGGAGTAGTGTATGATGCAAGCCTGGTTTCGCTGAAGTTCAGTATTGCTTTGGGGGAAATTATCGCAGAAAGGTTTTGAGGTCCATGAACATTCCAAAATGTGAAGCTGATCTCCAAATCATTCTGCACAAGCACATCATTTGATCTATAACAGATGTTCTGGGTCGGGTTATTAAAATAAATATTTCGAACAAAATAGTAAAATAACAATATATTTACAATTCAGGAAAACATGATTAACAATATAATAACGATAAAAGAAATGGGGCACGCTAAAAGGAATGATCTAAGTGGGGTTCGGGAATTCGTCTCTATGGTCATATGACGACAACATATGTCCGAAGTAACACTAATATGAAAAGGGAAAATATGAAGGAAAAGGGAAATTATGGGGAACGCAATTGAAATCTACTTACTAAATATGCTGGAAGGAGAAACGCAATATCACGAATACACTGCACAAATAATTGGACGCAAAATAATCAAAAACAAATACTACGCAAAATTATAATTCTTATGGTAAACGCAAATTCAAATGAATCGCAAACGAAGGGACGCACAATTGGAGTGTCTCAAAAGTTCGTTGACGTCCGTACTTCGGATCCAAAATTACCCCTTCTCTAATGTAATTGCATTATGCAATATATGTTGGTATCGATAAGTAGGGGAAGGTGGGCGGGGGGGAGGGGGTTGATAGGGGAAGAGGAAGAGTATTTACAAAAGGGACATCGCAATGGGAAAAACAAGAACAGACAATATGTATTCACGAAACGGTTGTGCGGGAAGAGGGGCATTCCTCTCCCACTGCGACGCACACCACTACACCGTATGTATGCGGCCTCTGTACGCTAAATGTATGCGCCTTGAAACGTCAACAACGAGTGCGACAGGGACCAACATGTCCAAGGGACAAAGACAACACGAAAACATGCATCGGCAGTTTTCGTTCACAAATAAAAATGACATAATACTTAATATAATTAAGGAACAAGGACAACGCTATAGGAAAGAAAGGGACAAACGAAATAGGTTTACTTATCGATACCGAACCAACAAATTAAAAACAAATGGGCGAATCGAAATAAAATGTAACGCAATTTTTTTGAAGTTCAGGTCAGGGGCATTCTAGCTAGACAGATGATTTCCACGAAGAAACGCTGTTTGAGTTCTGAGGCGATGAATTAACGGAAGCCGGTTAGTCATACAGCCCCTATAGTTAGAACTAGGGGCCGCCGTTAAACGTTTTGTGGGATTTCCATCGGAACCGAGCTGTCGCTAATGGTAGGAGATACCGTCTGAGCAGGCAAACCATCTTTTTCAAACTGACCGGTGACGTCAGACCAGGCGTAACAGTCGTTTTCAACAAAAACTTTGTTAAATTTTCTGATAACTTTTTTGTTCTCTGCCTTCGTCTGTCGCACAAGTACTCTGGTCTACCCTGGTGAAAATTTCTCATTCAATCCGATTGGGCAATCCGCAATTTGTTCCCGACCTAATCAGTTCTAAACGGACCTAATCAGACACCTTTGCACCCTCTCGAAACGGACCTAATGAGACCGAAACGGATTCAAACTGTTCTAAACGGACCTAATACGACAATGAAATTTTCCAAAATTTTAAATTTATATAAAAATTAATTTCTTTTTATTTTTTTTTTATATTTTAAAGTTTTTTTTTGATAATTTAATTATCTTTAAAAAATCTATTCTCAAGCGGTCACCTATCCAAGTAGTATTCCCCAATAAGAATGCTTAACAAGGAAGAATGACCGCGCGCGTCACGGACCACTGGTCTACTACTGTCGATCACTACTTATATCGTAATATGATATTTGTGTCACACGTTAAAATTTTTAAAAATTCTTCAATATCTCGAAAACGGTGAGAGATACGTGAAATCTGACAAAATTTTGATGGTTATCAAAAGGGGGGATGACTTCGAGCTAACTAATGTATACATGAAAGAGAATTTTGAAAATTTACAAAATTGAAAATTCCGATTCGTTCCGAATGAGGGGTCCGATTGAAACCGTTTGAAATGCCTATCTGGATTGATTCCGATTCGTTCCGAATGAGAGGTCCGATTGAGACCTTTTGACATTTCCACTTCAGATTAAATCCGATTCGTTCCGATTGATAGTTCGGATTGAAACCGTTTGAGTTTTCTACCTCGGAATGATTTCGAATCATTCCGATTGACTGTTCGGATTGAAACCGTTAGAAATATATGCTTTCCATTAAATCCGATTCGTTCCGAATGAGGGTTCCGATTGAGACCGTTTGACATTTCCACTTCAGATCGAATCCGATTCATTCCGATTGACAGTTCGGATTAAAACCGTTTGAAATGTCTACCTGGATTGATTCCGTTTCGTTCCGATTGATCGTTCGGAATGAGTCCGATTAATTCTGAATAAATGACGGATTGAATCCGTTTGAAATGTCGCCCTCGGATCGAATCCGATTCGTTCCGAATAAAATTTCCGATTGCAACCGATTGAAACCGACGTCCGATTGAGTCCGATTGTATCGGGGACAAATTGCGGATTGAAACCGAATAGGTCTGATCGAGTCTCATTAGGTCTGATTGAAGTTCAATCGGAAATTTTTACCAGGGTAGAAGTCAATTTTTCTCTCTGCTTCAGTAAGGTGGCCGTCAATAAATATATTTTTCTCAGCCAAAAATTTGATTTTTTGCTCTTGAAATTTGTAACTCCACCAAAATGGTAGACAGTTTCTTCTGAATGAATAATGCGATATCCCCTGCATTATTCAAATGAAAAGTAGCCTTGAGAAAAAATTCTACACATGATGTTACATCCCTCTCTACTTTAAGGCCTCGGATCCTTATATTTTTCTGGGTAAGAGCTTATTCTATTTTTCTAATTCCGCAGTTAGGCAGCTTATTTGTTTGACTTTCTCCTCCAACCTGTTTTTTTTGTCAGTGATCTCTTGCGAAACATCTGATATGATCAATCCAATGGCGGATTCAATACGGCGGACAAATTTTCCAAATGCCAAACATTTCGCTTGAAAGTCATTCTGGGGTTTTCGGGACAGCTGATTACGAATTTGAAGTTGGATTTTGAAAATTTTTCAACAAAATGGTTCCATTTTTGGAAAATTTCTCCGCCATATTATAGCCGTCATTTTAAATGTTCAAAATACATCATCAAATTCGTAATCACCGACCTCGAAAACCTCTGAGTAACAAGTTTCAAGCAGAATAGTTAGACTTTTCAAAAAAGTGTCCGACATATTGGATCCCTCACTTTGAATTTCCAAAATCTGACTTCACATTCGTAATCAGCAACCCCGAAAATCCCCGAGTAATAAGTTTCAACCAGAATGGTTAAACTTTTCAAAAAAGTGTCCGCCATATTGCATCCGCCATTTTAAATTCTCAAAATATGTCATCATATTTGTAATCATCAACCTCAAGAAAATCTGAATGTCGAGTTTCAATTGATTTCATTAATTTTTATGCGGAAATTGACCTAATACGATGTCACAGATTACGACAAAGATTTTTACAAAATCGCAAAAAAAAACATTTTTTAAGAACTTGTATCTTTTTGCAAATGGCATGTTGTTTGGTATGCCTTAGTATATCTTTAACTGTTATATAATCCATTTTTTAAATTGGCTACATTATTGACTTTATTACTAGACTAATCTATGCCATGACAAAGATTTGCGTTTTTTCCGCAGTCAGAGAGAAGTTGTAAATGACAAAGATCTGTGTTTTTCGTATAAAAATAATCACCGTTTTTTGAAAATCACTCATATTTATCATTCGGGAGTTTTCGGGGAAGCGATACATTCAAAATTAACTGAAATTGTCAGTTATAAACAACCGAGATACGGCGCGTGAAAATTGGCATATCTTCTTCGTATTCGTGCGTACGAGTATGAACAGTCGTTGATTTTATATTAACATAGATCATATGTATATTGTAACCATTGCCAGCTAACCAAAACGCACAGATATTGCGTACACGCGGTTTACGTGTCAACTAATTGGCCCGCAGGGCATCAGTCAGCTTCAACAAATTGGATGTTCCCACACTTTCTTGAATGCACAACTGAAGTACTGGATGCTCACAACGAATCTTGGATATCTTTTCCACTTTTTGATTTCTCTAGGCCTTTTCGATGGACTCTGTTACGTTTGCATGTGTGAAATTGTCTAGGTATTATTTTCAAGTATTTTAAAATATTTTTTCTGATTCACTAAATAAGCGCTTATTTTTTATTTCCTTGATTTTAAATATTTGTCTACTCCATTGAAGATAATGAAAAGAATTCGACAAATGAAAAGATCTCGACAACTCAATTGAATCTTCAGATTTAGATGAGTCATTAAACTTTTAATACGCAGAAGATAATGAAACATTTGACAATAATAGTGACAGCCAAGTCACTATTAGTTATAGGGCTTCTTCGCCTATTAATAGCGATGTACTTCTATCAGAAAGTTTCCTTCAAAATGACAAAGCTAAAATTTGAGAAGAAGATGGAGAATTTGAAGCAGCAATTCATTCCTTCGCAGAGGAAAATTGTGGATCACAAGTAAAGCCTAATTCAGTTTTAGACACTTTCAAAGTATTTTTTTACTGATGAAATAGCAGTCATGATTTGTAAGAGACAAATACATACTTCAATGAACGCATCAATCTGTTGAAAAATACTACTAAATTAAAAGAAGAGCGAAGAATGAACAGATGGAAAGATTAACAAGAGACGATTTTTTTCTTTTTCGTGCACTTCAAATAATGATGGGAATTATTTCGAAATCTAGTAAAGAGTCGTATTGGGCGAAAGACCCGCTGTTTGCGACACCGGGTTTCGCTACAATTATGAAACGTAATAAATATCAACTTATCTTGCATCATTTACACTTTTCATCCGATCCGGGAGACAGTGGTGATCGAATTTCTAAATTGCGCCCTGTTTTAAATTACCTTATTGAGAAATTCCAAAACGCTTATGTTCCTGGTGAACATATATCGATTGATGAATCCCTTGTTGCTTTTGAAGGTCGTCTAAAGACTCGATTTGGAATAAAGCTATTTGTCTTAGCGCAAAGTAAACCTGCATATGTTTACAAAATTATTGTTTATTGTGGCAAAGAAGAAGTTAATTGTAATGACGGGAAGAACAAAAAAGCGAATAAAATATCTGAGAACATCGTGTTGCAAATAGTTGACAATTTGTCAGATAAAGGTAGAAAACTATTTGTCGACAATTGGTACAGTTTCGTTGATCTATTTTTAAACCGTTTCAATAAAAAAGAATAAATCTTTGTGTGCACAGTACGCACTAATCGAAAAAACATTCCTAGATTCTACACTAAAAAATGAAGATAGGTGACATGAAATCATTTCATACTTCTCGGCTATCTTTCATAAAAAAACACCCACACACACACACACACACACAGACACACACAAAAGTGCACTTCCAAGACCGTTCTTCACCTTATCCTGGTGAAGCGTGTAAGTAGGTAAGCAATGAAATACGGAAACTAACGAAGAGAGGTCCGAGTAACTCAAGCACAATGATTAGCCTTTTAAAAAAAGTGTCCGCCATATTGGATCCGCCATTTTGAATTTCCAAAATCTGACTAAATAAAATATTGGAATATCTTGGTTATTTAAATATTAAAATACGAAAGAGATTAATTTATAGTAACAATTCGGTTGTAGAATTGTTATAAAACAAATGACAGATTGAAATACACTCGTTGTTAAAATAAAGAAATAATATTTTACAAATTAGATTCATTTGTAATCCAAATGAAATATTAAAATTCATTTGTTATTTGAAATTAAAATATTATAACAAATCCATTTATAATAATAGTTAGACTACAGAATTGTTATAACAACAAAATCAAATATAAATAATATCGCAAAATAAACGAACATTATATTTCAGGGGCACACCAACTCCATAAGAAAAGAGGAGAGAAAGACTCACACTCTCAGACTCTGTCCCGTCTTTATTCACTGATCTTCAGCCTCAGGTCTTTAGTCACCGGTCATCAGTCTCTCGTTTTTGGTCACAGGTTACTCATAACTAGTCAATCATCACTCGCGAATTGTCACTGGATTCACAGCACCACACGCCACACAGACGTTTACGGACTCAGTCTCTCAGACATTTTTTTCAATAGATCACCCTGTGGTGAATTTTTGACCGATTTTAATAACTTTTGTTTGAAAATACTCAGGAGGAGTTGTAGAATCATTGTAGATTGCACATTTTTCATATCTTAGTTTTTCGATTCTCAGTGTGTTCATAAAGTCACCAATATTTAACAACAGTAAACAATTCATCAAAGAATGCACTTTATTTACCGAAGAATGCTTAGAATCGCTTAAAATTTGTTGCTCGGGGTTTTTTCGGTCTACGAATCACGTACCTGATTTTCAAAATTCAAAATGGCGGATCCAACATGGCGGACGAATTTTCAAACAATTTTTAGATTCGCTGGATTTTTTATTCGGGGATTTTTTGGGTAGCTGAAGCGAATCTCACATCGGATTTTCAAAATTTGAAAATGGCGGACCCAATATGGCTACGAATTTTTAAATAATGCTCAGGTACGTTTCAAATTTGTTAATCTCTTTATTTGTTACTTCCTGCGAATCTCTGTCGGTCTTTCAAGCTTCAAAAAGGCCGATCTAGAACTCACTTCTATTACTCCGCTTTACTGGTAATTTGTTAAACTGATGTTTGTTATGTTTTTAATGAATCTGTATACACATAACTACAAAACTGGAGTTCAGTTTCAATTATCATCACAGTGGTTATTGTGGACGATATGAAGTTGTAGCCATTTCCGTCTTATACTTATTAATAAAAGTCGATGAAGCAATCTCAATAAAATTATAACGAATAAAGTAAATCTTACTAGCAGTTCGTAAATTATAGCCATTGAATATTCTCTCATAAATCTGAAATATACAATTATCTTCTGGAGTGTAAAGCGCATTGGACTTGAATTCCAATTTGAATTTGAACATTTTTCCCACGTGATATTATAAATTATGAACATAGAAATCAGGATATAGATGTTCCAAGTGATGATACAGTGGAATAATTGTCACGGCGATCGCGTCGAATAGTGATGAATTTTAACGAATAATGACGACGTGATTGCGAAATGAATAGTCGCAAGACGACGTCGAGTCAGCCGCTTTTCGCATTGCGAATTTGTGTTCGAATTTCGAATTTCTGTTCAGGCAGCAGTTCGCTATGTGTAAGACGAACCACGCTGTCTGTTTGACATTTTCGGAGTATTGTCTTTAGGCAGGAATCGAGCTATGGCCGAAGCTGTACTTAATGTGGGTTTCTGCAGTTTCATACATACTCGACAAATGTAAGTATAGCGCCATCTATAAGACGACCTGCAGCTCTCGAAATTGTACTCACATGTACCGGACAAGCTCGTGGAGAGCTTATGGACACCTCGATCGAGGTGGAAGGTAGAGAGTTTTAACACGTTTTCTCTGTACTTTTGGAATGTCAAAACTGTTAATTAACCCATTAAGTCCCAAATGTCGTCAATTTTCAATGAACTTTCTTTCGTTTTTTTTTCACACTACAAGTACTAAAAAAATATATCGATACACCATACCCGACGTAAAATTTCACGTTCTTTCAGAATATGCCTACAGAATTTGTCTAAAATTAATGCTTAAAAAGTTATAAACAATTTTTTGCAAAAAAATGCGTTGTTTTTTTATTGAAAAAAATCTTAGATCTAAAATTTTAATAAGAAAACGGTGGTATACGCATCCGATTCCACATCGAAAAGTGTTTTCGAGGCCTAAACTGTAAAATGTATGTAATACAATTTTGAGTATAAAGGTGAAAGCATCTAGAATGACGGCACAGACACGAACAAATTGTCAAAAAGTTCAGGATTTTTTTATTTAAAAATGATAGACTATTGGAAAAAATATTGCTGTTCAAAAAGTTCTTAGAATTGACCAAAGAATGTGTGGAAATTTTTTCGGAATTTTTTTATAATTTTTTACAATTTTCAAAATCTCAAAATTTTGCGTTGAGAAAACGAATGAATGGCCTACGAAAACTGCGCCAGTACGCTAAATACCAGTCCCATGCTACTCAACTGCGTCAATCAGAATATTATGATGCTCGAAAGCGCGATGTTCAGCGCCAGATTGGCAACCAGAGGAATCGCGTGTATCTCTTACAGGGCAAGGCATCTCGGAAAAGTTAGCCTCGAAACATATTGGCCCGTTTAATTGACAAGTGAAGGTAGCTACGAATGCGTACGTGTTGAGAGGTACCGGCGCCTGAAAGAATGGCCCAATTTTTGCCGTTGACCAGAAATCATAGAACAAGAGCGGAAAATAGCGTCCGTAAAGATACTTCACCCGACAATGTGAAGAGCATTAAAAAGATTGTAGTGTCTGCGGCCTATAAACGCGGGAGGTCGCAAGCATGGGCAGCAAGAACCCGAGAATAGCGAAGAGCACCTGCGAGTGCCACCACAATCTGTGTACCAACAGCGATTAGACTTCCGATTGCAGATCCGTAGTAAGCCCGTATCGATTAGTATTAATTATGTTACGTTGCGTATTATATGAGAAGAGAGGAAAGGGTAGAGAGATCATTGGCTAAATCTAGAGATTCCGATCTATACGACCCTGCTATAAGAGATAAGATTGCCGGATCAGGTCCGCTGGGTTTCTCGACCTGGTACACCGTCCGGGTACTCAGGGTCTGGGCGGGGTGTAACGCTGTTTTCAAGTTCGTCGGAAGAGCCGCCATTGTGGATATTTTCAGCATTATTTTCAAAATTGTAATACATACATTTTAAAGTATAGGCCTCGAAAACACTTTTCTATGTGGAATCGGATGCGTATACCACCGTTTTCTTATTAAAATGTTAGATCTAAAATTTTTTTTAGTAAAAAACAACGCGTAAACAGCTGCATAAGCAACAAATAATATATCTCGACCGCTCTTCAGTTTTCATAATATTCATAAATAATTCTTGATTTAGACGGTCAGCATACGAAAAATATAATTAAGAAAAATTCCACAATGGTTTTCAATGGAAAACATGAAATGTGAGTAAAAATTAAGTTGTAAAAAATATTGGAGTGTGAAATAATAAATAAAAAAAACAACGCGTTTTTTTGCAAACAATCGTTCATAACTTTATAAGCATTAACTTTAGACAAATTCTGTAGCCATAGTCTTAAAGATCATGAAATTTTACGTTGTATACGGTGCATCGATATTTTTTTTTGGTAATTGCAGTATGATAAAAATATATAAGAAAATTCATTGAAAATTAACGTCATTTCCGACTTAATGAGTTAACTTTTCGTCTGAAGAGCCATCATCTACAATTTCGGCCATATCAATAAGAAGTTCAGCTTCGATTGATAATGCTGTCTTCGGTTTGCTCTTAATTTGACTCGATAAACTAATTTTTATATCTGCATAAAGCGCCCATCGATTAAAACGTCCGCATTAGTCGCAATAGGTGACATTTTCCTAGAATCTCGTTCCTGGAATATTTTTAAAAATTCTGTGACCAGCTTCCAGGACCTCCTCTGATATCTGTCCTAAGGACAAACAACCAGTTCCGGCAACGGACGGACTATGCATTAATATTTTATGTAGATTCGGGGACACATAGTACCATCCATATAAACGTACATATAATTGGACTGTCTCAGTACAATATTCTTTATACGGCTCAAACTTTATTTTCTGCCCACTAGCCATAACCGAAAGGATAACTGACAACCGGTGAATAAGTTCTTCATTAATGCCTGAAAATATTTTATACATAAATCATAGTTCCTTAGTTAAACGACGGTAGGGGAAGGTGGGGCAAAACCTGGTTCCAAAAAATACTTTTTATTTACGAAAAGTGAAATGAACGAACCAAAAGTTAGATACACCATGAGGGAGATGTTTTTTTTCTGAAGCCGATGGCGCAAAAATTAATTTTCAACAAGGTATGGTTCCTTCTTAAATTGAATTTTAAAGTTTATTTATTTTAGGGGCATCCTCGCCAACGAGACAATTGGTGAACATATGAATGTCGAACACGTGGTCCGGTGACAGTTGAAAACCCAAATCGATATTGCCGGGAAGGATGTTTCGAAACAGTCACATGTTTTTATTCGAATAACTGGACGCTTGCGGTTGAGGTTAAAATCATCAGAAATTTCGAGCATTCGGTAAAAACATAAAACTTTTAATGAGAAATGTTGGAATCGTGCCGACCCCCCCCCCCCCCCCCCCTGACGCTCGGGACTAGGCAGGTCTGTTTTTCCAACATCTTTGGAAAAACACATGTTACTTCGACCATATTTGGGAAACACATGTAACATCTAAGTATAACATCTAAGTGTGTTATAGAAACAACGCACCACTCCATTGAGAATGTTGATAGTGGATATGAAAAATCACTTCAAATTTAAACAAGTGGTATGAAGAAAAAATAATATCTTAGATTTCATCAGATCTTGAAAATCTCTTATCCGATTTTGAATATCAAGACCCCCTATTTTTTCAAATTCAAATATGTAGTGTAGCTATGCCCATGTGTGGAAGTCGAACCTGCACTACTCCTGTGAATAGTTTTTTTTACGTGACGGGCAAAACTAAGAGACAGTTAATGATCACCCGACTACATAGCTCGAAAAGCGCTACAAATACGACGTATATATAAATATGGTGCCAGTATATCGAAAATCTCAAGTGTTGGCACGCTGAAGAATCGACGTTTTTGTTTTTACCAGAGTCCACCCAAGTTTTATTACATGAAGATGGTTGATCTGCGAAAAGTTTTTACTTCCGGGGAGAGGTCCCTCACAATGGTTTATCGCACCCTGGATGAAGACTTTGGATCAGTTCCGTAACTTCATCGAAGAGTGCCGCGGAACCGATGACAAAATAGACAAATATCTAAAATTAAATCGCGGTATTCCAATCGGTACAAAATCGTCCATAGAATCGCGAGCACATCGCATCTTAGGACTCAAGGCTGCAGCATCAAGGAACTTGATGCCAAAGGAGGGAAAAGGACCCCGAAGAAATCTCGTTCTCGAAGAAAATGTGCAATTCGCCTTCAACAATCGCCTTCGTACCAGCCTGGTGGTGAATATAAAGTATTTAGATCCTGCACAGTTTTTTGAAGAATCAAAAGCTGTAATAATAAAATACGAGCCTGGTGCAATAAGTGATTTTAATAATGTGAAAGTGTGCATAGTGTTTTCGGGACAGTTTGTACATGGTGAGCTGGAAGACAATAAGTACTTTAGTAATAAGTACGTAGCACTATGTGCTACAAGTAATTTAACAGAGTGGTTCGACGAAAGAGTGAAAGCACCCATTCTTTCATCACTTGAAGCATTTCAAGAGCGCGACTCGGGGTGCGCATTATCTGCCATAAATTCGCTCGCTGTACAAGTGGAAAAATATAATCCAATGCGTGCTGGACGATGCATCGACTTACCCAAGTGGATCAGAGATAAAAAGACCGTGATCAATGTGCATGGTTTCGAAGACGATTGCTTTAAATGGGCAATTCTTTCTGCTCTCTTTCCTGTAAAATCACAGGATCATCCGCATAGGCGATCATCATACATAGAGCATGCGGAAAAAATAAAATTTACCGGTATTACTTTCCCTGTCGCACTTAAAGACATTCCGAAATTCGAAAAGCTGAATGAAATCTCAGTGAATGTCTTTATGATAGCCGATAAGAACAAAGAAGTGCTTCCCGTACACTTGACTACTGATGAAAAGAATCAGCACATTAATCTACTCCTTGTATCTGAAGAACGGAGGAAAACTCCACGCCCCTCCTCATCTTTTGTTTTGAACGACGTCGAAGTTGAAGACAATGAAACAAGTTGCAGTATTTCCCATTAGTGCTGGATACAAAATTTATCCCGATTAGTGAGAAAGCAGTGCAATAAAAGTAACAATAAGAAGTACATCTGCAATCGCTGTCTCCACTATTTTCACAATGAAGAAAAACTCGCCACATATAAACTCGAGTGTGGAAAGAAAAATGATTGTGCGGTAAAACTCTCCGAAACAAAAAACAGCATTTTAAAATTTAAAAGATTGGGTCGAGCCATGCCGGTACCCTTCATTGTTTACGCTGACACCGATTGTCTCCTCGGGAAAGTAGAATCGGAGACAGCACCTAAGTTGGCCTATGAAGAGCATAAAATGTATAGCGTAGGATACTACCTGCATTGTAACCACGACTAGTCGTTGTCCCGTTACCGTTCTCACCGGGGGTCCGACTCTGCTACCTGGTTCGCCAACGAGCTGAAGAAGTTGGCCGATGAAGTTAATCAGGTAAACACTCACTTTATATAATTGATATCATTATTTATTCTTGTTTAAAACATCATAACAATTATACACAATTAATACAAATGAAACTTAAACTAATATAATACACTTTATATTTTCAATGGATGTTTTTTTTTGTTCCAGATTTTGATGAACACGAAGCCGATGAAATTAACACCGAGAGAAGAGAATTCATTTCGGCCGGCGACGATGTGCCACATCTGCGGGGGCTCGTTTACCGACAAAGATGTTGCAGTCAGAGATCACGATGATCTCACTGGTCAATTCCGAGGTGCTGCACATAAAAACTGCAATATTAATTATAAATTTAGTTTTAATATTCCGGTTATATTCCACAATTTAAGTGGCTACGACGCTCATTTTTTAATTCGCGAAGTCACCAATTGTTTCGAGGGAGACGTGAAAGTCATTCCATGCAATATGGAAAAGAATATTTCGATAATCAAATTTGTCAAAGACACTAAAATTAGAATAACATTTTTAGATTCTCTTAGATTGTTAAACTGCTCCCTCGAAAAGTTGGCGTCTTATTTAAGTAATGCAAACAAACAAATTTTAAAATCCCACTTTCCAAATGAGGAAAAATTCAATTTATTAATACGTAAGGAATTTTCCCCTACGATTACGTAAAAGAAATGAGCGTCCTAGATCATTCATGTCTTCCTGCTCGAGACAAATTTTTTAATAAATTATATGAATGTGAAGTGAGTGAGTCTGATTATGCGCATGCAAGGAATGTATGGAACGTATTTAAGTGTAATACTCTGGGTGAGTATTCAGACTTATATTTGAAAACAGATGTCCTTCTACTTGCGGATATCTTTGAAAATCATGGTTTAGATCCCGCGCATTGTTATACTCTACCCGTGTACACTTGGGATTGTGCTCTCAAACATGCTCAAGTAGAGTTACAATTACTCACCGATATCGAAATGGTGATGTTTATTGAACGTGGTATACGGGGAGGTCTTTCGCAGTGCTCGAGCAGGTACGCGAAAGCGAATAATAAGTATATGCCTGATTATGACCCATCAAAAGAGTCAAAGTATTTAATGTACTTGGATATTAATAATTTGTATGGATGGGCAATGAGTCAATCACTGCCTACCGGAGGTTTTGAATGGGTGGAAAATGTTGACTTTGAAAATGTACCCGATGACTCGGAAATTGAGTATATTCTCGAAGTCGACTTGACCTACCCTGAAGAAATACACAACAAGCAGAAAGATCTCCCGCTGTGCCCCGAGCGAGCAGTTCCGCCCGGTTCAAAACAACCGAAATTACTCGCTACATTAAATGACAAGGAACGGTATGTCATACAGTACCGAAATTTAAAGCAAGCACTCACCCACGGTATTATTTTAAATACAATTCATAGGATCCTAAAATTCAAACAATCTCCATGGTTGCAATCTTATATTGACTTGAATACCAAACTCCGCACAGTCGCGACAAATGATTTTGAAAAAAATTTGTATAAATTAATGAACAATGCGGTATTTGGGAAAACCATGGAGAATGTTCGGAAAAGAGCGGATGTAAGCATTAAAAATAAATGGGATGGTAGATATGGCTTTGAAGCGCTCATATCGAAACCAAATTTTCATCGAATAGTAATATTTGGTGAAGACTTGATCGCTATACAACTTAGAAAATTAGAAGTAGTTATAGATAAGCCTATATATGTCGGAATGACTATTTTAGATATTTCTAAAACTAAATTGTACGAGTTCCATTACGATTATGTTTTAGAAAAATTTAAAGAAAAGGCGAAATTGTTATATACCGATACCGATAGTTTAATTTATGAATTTAAGTGTGATGATGTATATGATTGTATGAAACGCGTTATTAATATGTACGATTTGAGTGATTATTCCAAAAATAATGAGTACGGTAAGCCGCTAGTCAATAAAAAAGTTTTAGGGTTAATGAAGGATGAATGTAGTGGAAAGTTAATGACCGAGTTTGTCGGACTCAGGTCAAAAATGTATGCGTTGCGTGTGTTAGGCGAAGGTAAGAAGAAGAGACCGAAAGGTGTGAAAGAAGTCGTCGTCCGAAAAACAATCACTTTCGACGACTATCTCAACTGCCTTCAAAATACGTCTACAGTTACGCGCGAGCAGAGATGTATACGTTCAAAATTATACAACCTATACACCGTAGGTGAGAAAAAAATTTGCTCTAAGTCCCCATGATGATAAGCGATATTTAATTAAAAATTCTACCGATACTTTACCGTGGGGACATAAGGATGTAATGGAGGTAGATGTGTGATTTATGTACTTGTATATGTAAATATGAACATGTAAATGGATTTATGTACGCATACAAAAATATTAATAAATTAACCAATATAAGTTTATTCTTACCTTTTTTTCCCGCATTTTTCTCCGCAAATCCCGACGAAGATGCCGACTTCGTGCTCCCCAACGACTTCGCAACATCTTTGTTGCCCTTGTGCAAAAATTGCATCTAACTTTATATTAAGTAAAACTCGCTTCCAACTATTCATCATTTATTCCACCATCTTAGTCTTAAAGTAATACATCTTCCTTGTCGATCCATGTGTTGTACTTGTCTTCAAAGCCCAACCATTTAACAAACGCTTTATGTCCTTTTTGACGTAGAATTTTTTCAATCAGGTAAACATCTGGATTTTTACTACGTTGCAGTTCATATTCATAAAATCCGCCTGATATTCGATTTCCATCCTTGTCTTTTAGTAAATATGTTACTGGACTCGTTTTCTTAACTTGTATTATTTTAAACACTTCAGTCGTCCAATTTGGTGTATATCCCTTTTCAAATATATGTTTAAATTTACTAATACGAACTTGCTGACCTAGTTTAAACTTTGGATGAATCTTTTCGTTCACAATTACATTATACACACGTTCCAATAGTTATTTTTCATTGTCTTTATTAACATCTTGCGGCTTCATTTTAATAGTACGATGTGTGCTATTGTTATAATCATTAACCAAGTCTGGTAAGATACGGAGCCATTAATAATTACCATGAAGGCTAAACTGTGGCCACATTTTATTTTTCAATGTACGATTAAAGTGTTCGCAAATTGATGCTTTTAGATTACTGTACGTAGAATATAAATTGATATCACGTTTTTTCATTAAATTTTCGAATTTCGAATTATAAAATTCTTTTCCATGGTCGGTATGTAGATTTTTTGGAATTCGACCCATTTCGAATATCGAATTCATGGCAGCTGTGACGTCATCACCAGTCTTTCTTTTTACTGGGCGGGCCCATGCATACTTAGAGAATACATCAATGACAGTTAACAAGTATTTGTAACCCTTATTTTCATCTGCATATGGAATCATTTCTACAAGATCAGCTTGCCAAGTTTCAGCTCATCTGCGAATATCTACTCGCCGTCTTGTATAACTTTTTCTTGCTGGTTTATGAAGCTCCTTCACGACTTGTCTCTTCTCTTTAGAAGTCATTGTTGTGAAACAGATAAGCCAGCGTCTTGATTAAAACTGTTGGGTGGATTGTTGCAGATAGTTAATTTATTCACATTTTTCAGACCAACTAATCAATTCTTCCGTAAATAACATCAGTTGTTGCATTAATCTTCTTTATGGCTTCACTGTTTTTATTGACATTTTGTTCTAGGAGAAAAATTAATTTCTCAGCATCATGAGCTACTGTACTACTATCCCTTATGTCGTAGGTATGTTTTTTCAAGTCTCCTTCTATATTAGCAATATCTACCGTAAGACTATCAATCAAACCATTATTTTTATTCAAATCTTTATTTTTCTTTACTTCCCGCTCTAAGGCAGTGACATTATTCGTAAGATTGCTAAGCGTGTAATTATTTTTATTTAAATTATTGGTATGTTTAGTTATTTCTTGATGTAATTCAATAGTATAATTTCCGATATATGAAGATATAATCCGCCTCTTTTCTATTTCATTGTAATTTTTATTTATATCTTGTTGCATTTTATTTATACTTTTTTCAAAATATTCAATCTTCTCATTATTTTTAATTACACCTTAACAAAGCTCACCGATTTGCTGTTTAATATCGCGAATAGATGTGTGGAACATTCTCAAAGTAATGGCATCATCCGAATCCGTCGGATTTCCGATATTACATAACTTTCTTTTCTTAAAATCATAAGAACCGTATGTAGAAATTTCGACACTTTGAAATACTTGCTTCCGTGCTCGTTGAGATGAACGTCCAAATACATCGATGCTCATTATGATAATGGCGTAATTATCGCAAATTTAATAGATTATATTAGCTTCGCGCAACTCCTCAATGATCGATAAAATTTTATTCGAAAGACTCGAATTACTCGCAGCTTGCGATGATATTAGAAGGCGCAAACGATCGACAAGTTCATTTGGATCATCCCTACTGAAAATTGTCATATGATATATCATATGACATGTCATATGACATATCATATGACATGTCATATGAGAATTTGTCTTATGACATATCATATGATATATCATATGACATATGAATTCTCTTCTGCGCTTTTTAAAGTGGGCCTGTTGATTTTGTACCCGATTTCAGAATACAATTTTATAGGTTTAATATGACGATTTTTTTTTCACGATACACTTCTCACATATATATATATATATATATATATATATATAAGTTATATTTTCAGATAGTGTACTATGTGGCGTATCATATGACATCATATGACATTTCATGTGACATCATATGACATATCATATGACATCATATGACATCATATGACATATCATATGACATCATATGACATATCATAAGACATATCATATGACATATCATATGACATCATATGACATATCATATGACATTATATAACATACATATGACTTCATGTGACGTATAATAATGTTTGTCACTTTTGAAAAGGGAGGGTATGAGCACTAAATTAGCTCTATGAAATACGCATATAGAAAATTTGTTAAAAAATGATTTCTGTAGTAACTTTTAACTAGAAGTACAGTGGTGTTTGAATAACAAGTGTAACACATTTCTTTGACCAGCAAATTTTCTTAAGCCTGAAAATTTGCTTTCCAAAAATCTGCTGCTACATTTTTCTAGTTTGATTTAAAAATTCCACAAAATTGGGATGAACATAAAAACATATTTTCCAAATAATTACGAATGAATTTTAAAAAATTCTTCTTTCATAGAACAAACAATTTATGTGTGGGAAGAAAAATTTTGATGGTTAAAACTAATTTGTACATTTTTTATCCCAGAAGCAATGAATTCCACGTCAAATATTAGCAATGAAATGATTTTTTCGGCCCATGCATTATAGCGCAAAAAAAGGTATTAAATTTTTCCAAATTAATTTAAAAATTCAAAACAATTTTGTGAACATAAACAGATATATTCTACATAATTACGGAATAAAAAATGAATGGGCCAACAATATTGTTTACAGTTCTTACTCTAGCGCCATTGACTCCACGTCAAAAGTGACTAAAAACTAGTAGTTTTCGATACAAGTTGTTAAAAGTTTTTCCTGCGAATCCGAGGGTTGCCGCCCGAGCCGAAGACGGGGGTGGCAATTACATTCGAAACAAAACATTTTCCCACATGTGCCGCTCATTATTTTACGTTACAAGTGTATGCAAAATGCGACAGAAAACGGTAAAAAGTGTGTAAAATATCATTTTATGAACACTGTAGCATACATAATTATGTCGAAATTTTTAAAGGTGTACTTCCAAGAGTTGATTTTGTGAGTGTACCCTTCCCTTAAGCAAGTACAGACTGTATTTTTATTGCCCGTTGATCTTGTATCCGATTACAGAACAGAACTTTATCGGTTGAATGTGACAATAATTTTTTGTCACGATGCACTTATCACATATAAGTTATAATATCAAACAGTATATCATGTGGCATATCATATGACATATCATGTGACATATCATGTGACATCATATAACATATCATATGACATCATATGACATATCATATAACATATCATATGACATCATATGACATATCATATGACATCGTATGACATATCATATGACATTATATGACATATCATATGACATCATATGACATATCACATGACATCATATGATATATCATACTACATATCATATGACATCATATAACATATGAATTTTGTTTTACACTTTTCTAAGCAAGTACAGATCACATTTTTATTGTCCGTTAATTTTGTATACGATTTCAGAACACAATTTTATAGGCTTATTATGACAATAATTGGTTTTTCACGATACACTTCTCACATATAAGTTCTATTCACAGATAGTATATCATATGACATCATATAACATATCATATGACTTCATGTGACGTATGAATAATGTTTGTCACTTTTGAAAAGGGAGGGTATGGGCAATAAATTAGCTCTATGAAATACGCATATAGAACATTTGTTAAAAAATGATTTCTGTAGTAACTTTTAACTAGAAGTACAGTGGTGTTTGAATAACAAGTGTAACACATTTCTTTGACCAGCAAATTTTATTAAGCATGAAAATTTGCATTTCGAAAATCTGCTGCTACATTTTTCTAGTTTGATTTAAAAATTCCACAAAATTAGGATGAACATAAAAACATATTTTCCAAATAATTACGAATGAATTTTAAAAAATTCTTTTTTCTTTGAAGATAAATTCATATGTGGGAAGACAAATTTTGTATGGGTAAAACTAATTTGTACATTTTTTATTCCAGAACCAATGAATTCCACGTGAAATATTAGCAATGAAATGATTTTTTCGGCCCATGCATTATAGCGCCAAAAAATGGTATTAAATTTTTCCAAATTAATGTAAAAATTCAAAAAAATTAGGGTGAACTTAAACAGATATTTTGTACATAATTACGGACAGATTTTTAAAAATCGCATGTTTTAAATAAAAAAAAAAAACAAAACAAAACCAAATTGTTTACAGTTCTTAATTTAGTGCCACTGAATTCCACGTCCAAAATGACTAAAGAATAGTAGTATTCGATACAAGTTCGTAAAAATGTAGTGGGTAAGCACAGAATATGGGATGCCGCCGCCATATTGAAAATCCAATGCTATAGAATAATGGATGCCCTATTGTATGTAAAAATAAAAGAAATGTCGAACATTTCAATCATGGCCAATCTGCATCATCGACCACATATTTTCAACCCGGAAAAAGAAATGTTAGTCATCATTACAAGCAACTGACACTTTTTGTAACAAATCCTATTAACATACATATATCATACTTTTGACGGAGAATAAAAAAGTGACTTTATTTATACTTCCGACATTGAGATTTTACTTTTCAAATAAGCGAAATACAAAAAGACTATTTTTTCAATGCGTGTGGCAAAGAGGGCATAAAGTGTACTATCACTGTGGGACATCTTTCCCAAGTTGGTGTATGATGTTATTAGTACATAATTACAAAATATCAACTGGTGTTCAATTCCCAACAATCTCCCCTACATGCATTTTTAGACAAACATTTCTGACTGCTTCAGATTTTATAAGTTCTTCATGAATGATGCTAAAGACCAGGAGAGTTAATAATAATAATATAACATATATATACCGGGTTCTATTGTATTTCCAAGTACAAACAAAATGTAATGAAATTTATAACTTCTTTTATTCCATATGCAGGTTTACATTACATGTAAGAATCGAAATGAATATCCCAACGTGCAGAAAAGTCTTAAATATTTTTAAAACGTTTTTAGAACGTTCAGGAACGTTTTTAAAATGTTTTATGTCTGGCACATTTGCGGAACGTTTTAGAAATGTTTCTTAGATGTTGCAGACAAAAATCGTTGCTGGAACGTTTTAAAAACGTTTTAAAAACATTTAAGCCTGTCTAACCCTTTGGGATATATTTGAAAATTTTTATTTCATTATCGCTACTTCGGCGCTTCATTCTTCTTGCGTCTCGTTTAAATTTCGTTTCGCTTTCTCTATTCGACCACCATAGTCAGTCTTAAATTTTTCAAGATGCTCCATTGCATCAATATCACAGGTTGCAGATCGTGCCGAGGACCTACGCGATGCGTGTCGGCGACTCGAGCGCCTTTTACATAAAATAAATTAAATTTGTTTTTAACAAGGTCTTCAAAATAATAAAATCGTTTATTATTCACGTGAACGTGATCCTTTTTCGACAATCTCGAATTGCGTAACCAATATTTTTATTTAATGACGCCAGTTCTGCGGTAACATTCTTCTTCTTACGCCTTATTAGATGGTCCTTATAGATTTCTGAAAAGAAGAAACACAAGGTACGATTGTCTAAACAGGGGATGTCGATGTGGCATTGGCTTCTTACCTTTCACGATTTCCACCTTCCTCGGTGTGATCACTTTTCTTGGCGATCAATGAGGAATATTTATCGTCGTTTTTGATATTGCGAAACATCTGTTCGCGAGTGCACGATAGTTCCAAAACAGACGAATGACGTCCCTTAAAAACGAAAGGCTGTCCTTCCTCTTTATGTGCTCCCACGCGTCTACCGATATTGAAACATTTTCTCCTAAACAAACCTGCAATATACTTTAGTTACCCAAATCAAGCCGTGTTATTGTTGCATATTAAACCAATTAAACAAAAACTAAAATGTAAGTAAATATTTCCACTAACTACAGTTAGTAGTATTTTCGTTCATTATTTATAAAAGTATAATTTCATCAAATCTTTTGCTTCCTATTTTTGAAGAAAATATTTGTCAAGCATACTACCGGTATGTATCTGTCTATAAAATTGAGCGAAGAAAAAGAAACAAACGTAACGGCAGGACGTTTACAAACTTCTTTGACATTTTCCCATTTATATAATTGCAAATTTCAATACTTTTAGTCACTGGAACGTTGTGTATAAGATGTAGGAGGTTATCCTCGCCCAATGCTTGTATCCAGCTTACCCGTACATTATAAAGGTAGGGAAAAATGGTTACAAGATGTGCTTTAGGTTCAGATATTTGTAAAAGCATAAAAAAGAATGCACCACAGTACAAAAAGTAGTAGTTGTTGCTTTAAAGTCGTTTTTGGCGTGACTTATTTATTCCGCCCGACTCACCAAAAATCGCACTTAATAATAATGTTCATAACCAAAGAATGAAAATGGGATAAAAACCGAGTACCCTTGCATTTCAATAGTAGGTACATTGAAAATATAATTTTTCGACCGTTTTTTTTAAAAGAATTTGTAGTTTAATTAGTATTGATGTTTATCGGTCATTTAAAAATAAACAAGAAATGAAATTAAGAATTATTGATAAAACCGGGAAACCAAAAAAAAAGATATAAAATAAAATCAAAGGAAAAATACAAATTAACTGAATAATTAATGTCGGAGGGCAACAGATAAAACTGAGGGGAAAAAAATTAAATAAATAAAGATAATATGTTATTGGAGGGCACAAAATTTTAAAAGGAACTGACGTTTCGACCGTAGGTTCGGGTCAGTTAATTTGTATTTTTCCTTTGATTTTATTTTATATTATTTTTGGGTTCCCGTTTTTATCAATAATTCTTAATTTCATTTCTTTTTTCTTTTTAAATGACCGATAAACATCAATACTAATTAAAGTACAAATTACCAATAGTTGGTACATCCATTCGTAACAACCTTCTTATACACATGTCGTGTACATTGTAGGTAACGTCAAAGTAACGATGAAAATCCTACAAAAATCTTTGGGTTTTTTTTTCTATGCAATTTTGAAATTTGTATGTCGAACACAAATAAAAATTGTACAGGTAAGAGTTAAAGTTTTTGTTATGTTGCATTACTTTTGGCAATAAAAGTAAAAAATTACCTGTTCTGAAAAAGAAATGACTTCACATTTTATGTATTTATCATAAAATCAAATTTTTATTCCCTCTAGGAGGAAAAGTAATGTTGGTATTGTGGGTGTAAGCAATATTTATACCCTATTCTTAAGAAAAGTACTATTTCAACAAAACATGAAAATACGAGTAATCGAAAGCACTGGCAAATGCATCACACAAAATGTTCTACTCATTTTAAACACAATATTATCTTGGAAGGTTTTGTATAGGCGTTTGACGAGACAAGAAGGGTGATGCATTATTTGCTATAAAGCAGTTCTTTCAGATAAGTCCTTTCATACAAGTAGTTATAATGGAATTACATATATTGGACAATTTCGCACCTTACCGTTGTTCACCACATACCGCTCACCAGGGGCACAATGTCCGGATGAGACATCTCTGTCATCAGTGTCAGGCTCATTTTCGATACTGCAGTAGTTTTCTTTCTGTTCAATCATAAAATACAACTGTACGGTTTTACGTGGTACGGCATACGTCATGGAAAAGAGGGCGGTACTATAAGACACTCTACAATTCGACTAGTGAAACTTGACTTTTTACAGAATAAATTCGAATTAGGCTGCCTTTGGACAAGAAAATAGTATAATAGTATAAGTACCATGGACGCGAATGTATCATCCTCACTCGTGGGACTTTGGTGGCCTCGCAACGCTCGGCCCCAAAGCTCGCCCTCACCGAGAATGATCCATTTCGCGTCCGTGCTACATTGTACTATTTTGTCACACCTGTATACAAAAACCCGCGCCATAATAATACCGTATATACATGGGGCATCTAAAGGTTAACAATTATACAGAATTGCCTCTATACCTATACTTTAACTGTGTTCAAGTGTGCTTACATCATTCCCTGGACTACTTCTCATGCGTACTTCGATACCGTCTCTATTTCCGTTCGGCAATACTTGTAGTGGTGTTGTAACCCTCTCTATGCTAACAATGCGTGGCTTGGATGGTTTTATCGACATGACATCTGCTGTAATTTTAGCAAGTTGCTAATTACTATCACCTATGTACCTACACGGAGAGCTCGAAACACGAGTGACCAATGTCTCAGACACTACTGACTCGTGTCTGGAAAAAATTTTGCAGTGACAGAAACATACACGATTTCTTTCGCGCTTCCTTTTGCCTAAACTGTACATTTTAGACTAGGGGTCTCCAGAACTTTTTTGTAGGAAATGCCATGCTCTACAAAAAAGGTTGAGTAAAGTTCTGCTCTATCTTTTACCTTTTTCGGTAAGGAAGTGATAGAATGGAAAACAACCGACTTCGGCGATCGACGCGCCGCCGCGTCGGACGCCATGTTTGTCTTTTGTTCTTAAAATTCGTTGACTTTCATTCAATCGCTTCCGTATCGCAACCGGTGCAAGATGGAGCAAAACTTCACTGAACCTTTTTGGTAGAGCATGGAATTTCCTACAAAAAAGTTCCGGATACCACTAGTCTAAAATGCACAGTTTATGCAAAAGGAAGCGCGAAAGAAATCATGTATGTTTCATTCACAGAAAAATTTTTTCCACACACGACCCAGTCGTGTCCGAGACATTGGTCACTCGTGTTTCGAGTTCTCCGTGTACTTATAATAAGACATCGAGAACTAAACATGTAGTTTCCATTGTCTTTTACATTTTTATAAATATTTGAGAGTTAAATATTAATTTACTACCTATAGTGAGTAACAATGTCTGATAAATATATACAAAAAATGATGAAAAAGATAATAATACTATAGTATTACCATTTTTCATTTATTTCACAACATACTGACAAGCCCAAAAAATGATTAAAAACATTATATGGCATTTGTATTTTCACACCCTGAGCTCAAAATAAAAATTATGGACGCTTATCATGAAAAAAAATTAGATAAAAAAAATTCAACATTTTGGGCTGTCTTGGTATTTTACAGGTTAAACGATGTAAGATTTAATACTATTTTTATATATGCGTTCCCCTCACTCGATCATCTACATCCTATTTTGTATTTCTGATATAACATTTATAATAAGCATCCGTCAAAACCTCCCTTAACGCAAATTTGGTAACGGATCTTTTTTTGGAGTTCTATTCCGTTGTGCAACTATACTTTGCAATGAAGAAAAAAAGTGTATCGTTTGACATGACATAATACTATTTATATGCATTTGTTTGGGATATAATCCCAACAAAGAGTTGCTCGGAGTTGGTTAGGAGAGGGGGCCCTCCCGTTACTGGTTGAACACCCATGCATATGAGGAGGGAGTATACAGGACTCTGAGTCGCTGTTTCTAATTGTGTGTTTGGTTGAATTTCCCCGAAGTCTTGGCGCAATGGGAGATTTCCGTGAACATATAAATAAGCCCGTTGAGGGCATTTCTAATCAGTTTATCGAGAAGATCCTAAGCGATCAGATCTCGAGCGTGTGACAGTGCTTGGGCCAAGACTGCGGGAGGTGCGGACGACTGATTGTGAACCCCGGGACGCCGCTCGGACTTGTCTGTGAGTGAGTAGTAAGTATATAAAATGAGTTCAGGAACAATTAGTCGGTTAATGAATATTAATTAATATTTCCATTTATTTTCATATGTCGTTTATATATTTACATATTTCCATGCGATGTCTGGGGCAGGGCCCGCTACTCGTAGCCCCACTGACGAGTCCGAGAGCGGGCCCGGGACGAAACATCAGCTAACTTGTAATAACTAATACTTGTTTATATGTGCGTGGAACTTCTTACCGGGATTACCGGATAAGCCAACTTTTGTCTTAGGAATAGGCCACCGACGGCTTCTTCATTGATCGTACACCCTTCCCCCGGGGCCAGGGGTGCTCTCTATTTATTTATTGCACTCGCGCCATATACAGTCCACATAAAGACCCTAATTCCCCAAAACAGCATTACTTGGTAACGTACCGGAAGGTATAGCTACCAAATTGTAAATTCTGGCCAACCTATCACGTTGCTCCTCTATAATATTGTCTCGCTCTTGGAGCTGATTTCTGAGGTCCTTGGTGGTTTGCTTTGGTTCGGTGACTGTGTCACAATCGATTAAACAGTCATTTCCCTTATCCACGCTTGTCCTATCTTTATTGTCAAGGAATGATAAGTCTAAAATATCTTCATTTTCTTGCCTTCTTTGTGGTAATTCACTGTCATCATCGGAAGATATCGTTCGAACTCTTTTCTTTTTGGGTAACTCCTCCAAACGGTCGTATATCGATTTCCTGTTTTCGACGAATTTTTTTCTCTTTTCCACGTCTAGGATAAAATTGTCTTTGGAGACATTTGTTACCTAACAACATTTAATTACATTTGACATTCTGACTACAGAAACAACTTCGCAAAACTAAAAAATATCAAAGAATGCCGGAATTTTCTACAGAATTTATAAACGGTTATAAAGAAACGGAATGAATACACGTACGGAGCTAAAATTTCAAGCTTCTTTCCGTAACTGAAATTATCAAGTTTTGAATTCAAGTTGAGTATTAATAATTCCAGTATTGCCTGTGAACCGTTTACAAACAATTAGGATAAACACAGATTCTAGGACAAACACAATTCTACACAAATAATGTAGAATTAACAAATTGTTAAATTCTACATTATTCAAAATTCAATTAAAAATAAATTAAGATAACTTTAAAACTGCATGAATCCCTTCACAGAAATAGATTCAGAACATGTAGATTCGAATTCCATTCCGTCTTAGTCGAAATTGATCACTTTTAAAATCAATTCCTGTTAATGATATCCAATTCTGACAATCGTCGCTTCAAAATGTATTCCGTTCAGTCCAATAAGTGAAACAAAAATTTCTTCAATTATTTTTAATCTGGATTGTGGAATGCATATGAAATTAAATTTGATTCCATTTAATTCAAAGTTTGGAACTCAAAGATAATCGTGACAGGTATGAATTTCGACTGATGCATACAATAGTATTACAAAATTTCAGACAATAATAGGAAAAATTAAAAACAAAATAATCGAACAATATTTCAGAATATTGTCCGAAAATATTATTACTCGCATAAAACTTTAATTTATTGTGAAATATCATCTAGTTCGAGACAATAATTAAGAAGTAAATAACAATTTAAAAAACAAACAAATAGAGAATAACAGTGAGGAAGATGAGGAATGATGTCGAAGAATATCGAATAATGTTGGTTTACGATAATTTGAATGATGCAGAACGATGTGAATAGATGTTGAAAGTTGCCGGATGCTGTTGATTATTGTAGGATGATGTATATAACAAAAATCGAAACGTTCTTTGATATCAGAAATAAAATTAAAAATTTTGATTTATTTAGAAGCATAAAAAAGTTGTATAACAAAATTTAAAATGTACATAAAAGTGAAAATAGTAGAAGACGTAATTAAAAAGAAATAAATGATACTTTGTGCCCAATATTTGTTAACATCATCAACGAGTGTGCAGAATTTCAGTGTATTTCACCCTTAGTGTCAGTTTGCCAGTATTGTTCAGGCAATACAACATTTGGATCCAATTCATCAATTCCACAATCTAATCATCAATTCTTACAAATTCCATTTAAAACAATTTTGAATTTCTTTTTTTTTTCGAAAAAGAATAGGATATATTTCAATAATTCATTGATTATTTTTCGTTTTATTAATCGTGAAAAATAAGGTCATCGATGAATTTACGTAACACTTAATAAGATGGATAAAATGCCAAGAAATGACATATTTCTATATTTATGTTCAAACTCGTAGTATCATCGAAATGTAAGAAATAAATTTGGTGGCGCCATATGTCGGCATTACGTGAAATATAATTACCATCTTCTTCTGGTAAGGAAGGAATTCACAAAAAACATTGTCCATTTTTGCAGATTTTTTTGATACGCTTTTTGAAAGAAAACTCCTAAAATCTAAGGATTAATTTGATCAAAACACCTCAGTTTCACCTCAGATAAAAAAAATTACTTTTTCTATCTTAAGAAAGTTTCAAATTTCAAAAATTGAACAAATAGATTAAAAATTTGATCGGTTTTCCAGTCAAAGTCTACAATGATTAATACATTGTCAATTAACAAACGGAATGTCTATTTCCACGCACGAAATGCCTCCCACTCCGTGATTCCCCTCTCGCGGTTAGGTTAGCGGGTAGTATCGGGCGCGGCCCACCGCAGGGGGGCCGGGAGGCACCGAGGGGGTCGTTCCGTGCGTGGATATATGTAGACTGAGCCATTAAAAAATCTAAAATATTTATTTTGTTCTTTTTTAAGAATTTTCTTAAAATTATATAATAGTCTTCAATTACGTTTGTTAATCATTCAGCAGAAATAACATTTTCTAAAAAAGCTTGAAACTAAAACATACAAAATAAAAATAAAAATAATTTTGAAAAAAAAATTAATTTTCAATTATTTTTTTTTTAATAAAAAATATTTAAATAATTGTATAAAAATAAAAACAATCGAAAGATTTCTAAACATTGGTCAGTACTTTTTAAAAATAAATTTCTGCTAATTGTTTAATTTGAACTCTTCTACATAAAATGTTTTTCCTTTTTTTCCTTCATTTTATTCTTTTTAGCCTTAATACTATCATTAAATTTTACAGAAAATTCAATAATTATGACTAAGTTTCAATGCAAGTTCAATTGAATAAAATTGCTTTACATTCTTTTATTTACATTGATTGCTTTCGAGAATACTTTATTCAGACTTTGTTATTCAAAGTCATTTTAAAGTATTCCAAACCTCCGACCAATTATTTATTTATACCTTTTGATTTAATCGTGTAAACTGCTACTTAATTACCATACGAACAAAATTATTTATTCAATGTACATAGAGTCAAATGCTACCTTGACTATAATGTATCGAAAGGCACATTGAAACTGCGATTGGAAACACTTCTATCGTCTTTGCTTGGAACCGAAACGTGCACTGTCATCAGTTCGTCACTGTCACTGGCTGTGTTTTGTTAATAATACAGACGTAGCTGAAGGTACTCTTCATACATAACCGAAATCAAGTTTAGTATATTGAAAAAAATTACAAAAAATTTTGTTTTAAAAATATTTTTTCGAATTAGTCATACGTATACTTACTGCGCAATTTGGTGTTTTACTGGATGAGGGTATAAAATTATCCGATAACACAGAGGTGTCCGTACTTGTCATTGGATCATACATTTCTTTTGGAAACTTAATCCTTGAGCTACTTAGTTTCTTTATTATCTCCTCTTTTGATGCTACAACAAAAGTACAATTATTGTTTACTTTTCTCTGAAGGTGACCCAATGTAAACATTACAGACTTCTCTACATGTGTTTTCATTTGTGTTTGCAAGGAAATGTCGAGTATTTTGTAAAATTTCCCATCATAATTGAAAGAATGCATAAAAAGTAAAATTACAATATTAATCATTATATACTTACAGGCAAGACATATGATGTATGCCTTATAGTAAGAGTAATGTTTACAGGTCGGGCTACAGCTTTCTTGAAAGTCCTTAGAACCACATTTGTACCAAAGAACTCTATATTTCTCATTTTGATTAAAATCTCGTTCGTTTTGTGGAGATATTTTTAATACAGTCTTGTATGTACGTACATACTCAATGGGAACCGTGTATGTTTTGTTTCGTTGGTCCTCAAATCTAATACTAGCAAAGTTAATTGCTACTTCTGCCATTTCGCGATAAACTGATACACTGTTCTACACTTTAAATATAACTTTCGTTAACTTGCACAATTCACTTTTAATCTCGCGCTTTACTTTCGTTCGTGTAGGTGTGCACACTGTACATATACGGTGCTCCCCCTCACATCGGACAGGGTCGGTAAATTTGAGTTTTGAGTCCCTCTCATACGGAGACAGAATGGGCGGGGCTTACTTCGCCCCACTCTTCAGACCAAATATATAATGTTGGCATGCGTCATAACTTCCATAACCCCCACGATACACGTGTTCTCGAATTAAGTGTACAAACATAACCTCGTGTAGCGACATAACCTGTCTTTCGTTTCTGTTAAAATGGAGAAAGAAAACGTGGCTCGTAATGAAGCGAAAAAAAGTAAGTAAACATTATAAGAAAAAGTACTGCATTTTTTTTTTTAATATCGTGTCCACTCTCTTGTATCATTGCGTTTCTTTTATTTTACTTTAGATAAAAGAAAACGAACCTGTCTGACCATCGAGCAGAAACTTCAAGTTTGTAAAAACTTAGATTCCGGAGTTGCAGCGAGTGATATTGCTGTAATGTTCAATACCTCGAGGCAATCAATTTATAGAATCATGCAAAATCGGGAAAATCTACTGCACCAAGAAACAGTCCTGAAGCAGGAGCATGGTTCTATGAAAAAGAAGAAGTATACCGGAATGGAAGAATCAGTTATGGAAAAAATCATCTTCTCATGGTTTATGCAAAAACGTGAATCAGGCGTGCCAGTATCTGGATGCAATTTACAAGAAATTGCTTTGATGGTTAACGAACAACTAGAAGGTCCCTCCAATTTTAAAGCAAGTAATGGGTGGCTCAGTCGATTTCAAATTCGACATGGAATACGTCAATTGTCCATGCAAGGTGAGAAGTTGTCAGCCGACGAACAAGGGAGTAAGGAGTTCTGCATCGCTTTCAAAGAAAAAATGACTCAAGAAGGCTACAACCTTGATCGGATCTACAATGCGGATGAAACAGGCCTGCAATGGAGACAGTTGCCGGACAAAACTTTGGCATCTAGACATGAATCTTGTGCATCCGGGCGAAAGGTGGCAAAAGAAAGAGTGTCGTTGATGGTGTGTTCTAACGCAACAGGAACCCACAGAGTACCATTACTGGCTATCGGAAAAGCAAAAAAACCACGTTGCTTTCCGCAGAATTTAGATGTCCTGCCAGTAAAATACATGTGCCAAGCCAATGCCTGGATGGATAAGCATGTTTTTAAAAAATGGTATGTGGAAATATTTCTACCAGCAATCGAAGCACAGAAAACAAGTGAAAATGACAAGTTTTTATTACTGTTGGACAACGCACCATCACATCCACCAGCGAGTGAATTGAATGTCATTAATCCATGCTGTCAAGTCCTATACTTACCTCCAAATGTTACTTCTCTAATCCAACCAATGGATCAGGGAGTTATAGCGGCATTGAAAAGACTCTACAAAAAATCTTTTCTAAGAGAGTATTTACTGGCAGATGTATCGGTTGAAAAAAGCGTGAAACTGTTCTTAAAAGAGTGGAATTTGATGAAATGTTTTCAGAAGTTATCGGTGGCATGTGATTTGGTAACGGACAATACCTTGAGTAATTCCTGGCATAATCTTCTCCAGAATAGGCGTACTCAAGATGAAGACAGTTTTCAAGAATGCATTACCAATTCCACAAGAAGGCTGGCAAATGAAGCATTTAATGACAGCTTCACAGTGACAGACATAACCGATTGGTTTGATGCTGATGAAGATGATCCTGGATGGCATGTTAGATCCATCGAAGAAATAATTCAGGAGACATTGCATGGAGAGACGAACGTCGAAGAAGATGCAATTGAAGACGAAATTGAGGAACATGACGAAATTGACTCCAGCATCAACGAAAAAGCTCCAGTTTCCCATCGTGCAGCATTACAAGGAATTACTGACGCCTACGACTGGTATTTGAGGAGGTGGGATAACGACACAGAAACATTAAGAGTTCTAAGCAGATTTAAGGATCGAGTTGCAGAATTGACTGTGGAAAATGAATTCTATTAATGTTTTGCTAGTTTCTAGTATGTAATTTTATATTTTATTGTATATGTATAATGTATTTAACGTTTTAGACGTAAAACCATGGAATAAAATTTTCCTCGTTCCAGAATTATTTATGTAAATTGTACATTTATTTTTACATATGCATACTCATTCAACAAAAGTATTGCTTTGAATATTATCCTGATAAATTAAATATGATAAATAATGGTTTTTATTTATTTATTTACTTTTATACCTTTTTATTTAAATAAAAATGGTATACTATTTTTACTTAATTAATAGACGGCGATAGTGATCTACAATTTAAAATGTTTTACAGTCAAATGGAAATTTTTGTCTTTTTGCAATAACAGTAATATCTGTTATTTTTAATGGAAATATTAACTAATTAACATGCTTTTATTATTAATAATCGTGTTTCAAATGTAATGTTTATTTTTTCGTGTAGAAAATTGAAATAAAATGCAATAAAGAATTATAAAAAATTAAAATAAAAAACAATTATGCGATTTTTTGCAAAATTTGAGATAATATTTATTTATTTTTCTATATTTTTGTTTTTAATTTAACAAGAAATGTAATTTCATTAATAGCTCTATAGTTGTATAGTTCAACTTTTCGATGCAATAATTCAATATTCGGAATTCATTACGGTGAAAGTGCACATTGGGCATGTTTGAGTTCAGTATTAGTACATTTCAGAATTGAATAAGGGATCCCCCCGAACAAATAAAAGATCAAACGTTATTTTCATGTGCAAAACATGTTTACGGTACTCCCAATACAATTCGCAACAACTGTCATAAACTTTTTTACTTTTAGAAATGAAACTTTTCATTTCCAACAAAGGTTTGCTTTGGAAACTTTACTTGTTTATTCAAGACGCATGTTAGAATTAAATGTAATGTTTTTTTTTTCAATAAAAAGTGCAATAAAATCAAATGTATTTTTTAAATGACTTTATTAATCGTTAAAGTATAAATAAACGATACCATATATATTACGATATATACAGATACGGAATAAAATTTTTATACACTGATAAAAAGCAAATGATCTTTCACGATTCGATAATACAGTTTCTGCTTTAGAAAGTTTCAACTGTTAAATTATAAATTAAAATTATTATAAAATATAAAAATGTGTTATAAACAGTACAAGAATACTTATTCAAAGTAAGAGTATTCAAATTCGATAATGGTATCTCCCATTGGCAATTAAAACGATGGATTATTAGGGAGTGTACGAAGGAAGTACATATTATTATATATTTTTACTCTTACGCATGTTAAATTGTTAAATCGTTAAGATAGAAGTTATTTTAATTTTCCACAAATGTGACGGATATGTACTAATTATTTAAATTTAAACGTCCCAAATTAAATATGTTATGGATTTTACAAGCGATTAATATTGATTGTTTTAGAAAATTATAGCAATAAATAAATTGGATAATTGCCAAAGCATGGAACTAGGTAGTCTTCCTAAAAATGAAAATAAAAAAATAAATCCATAGGGTTTCAATTGGATGTTGAAATACGGATTCAGAATTCATGAAGAAAAACCACAGTGTTTAACGTGTTATAACTTTTTGGATACTTCAAGTTTAAGGCGACCATTGGATTTAATTCAACATTATAGGAATGAACATCCAAGTGAAAATGGTATATATAGACGATTGTATGTACAACAAAAGAAGCTCAAGCATATTATATTCCAAAACATGTACGCGGAGAGAAATCTGAAAGGATGAAACTGTAGGCATTCCTTCCGCCACTGTACTAAGATTTGGTGCTGGATCTGCACCATGTGTCGCGTGATATCAATGTAAGAAACCCACAGTCTCAGACTGTGAAATCGCTTAGGATGAGACTGCAAAACTGCGATGCTTTCTTCGAGGTTTCCTCCCGCCTAAGTTTTACTTTTTAGACTAGGGCTCTCGCGGACTTTTTTGTAGGAAATTTCCTCCTCTACAAAAAAGGTTTAGTAAATTTTTGCTCTATCTTGCACCGTTTTCGATACGGAAGCGATAGAACGAAGAACATCGAGTTTTTAAAACAAAAGATAAACATGGCGTCGGACGCTGAATACGTTGTTTTTATTCTATTGCTTCCGTATCGAAAACGGTGCAAGATAGAGCAAAAATTTACTTAACCTTTTTTGTAGAGGATGAAATTTCCTACAAAAAAGTCCGGGAGAGCCCTAGTCTAAAAAGTAAAACTTAGGCGGGAGACAGCCTCGAAGAAAGCATCGCAGTTTTGCAGTCCCATCCTAAGCGTTTTCACAGTCTGAGACTGTGGGTTTCTTACATTGATATTACGCGACACATGGTGCAGCACCAGCACTAAATCTTAGTACAGTGGCGAAGGAATACCTACAGTTTCATCCTTTCAGATTTCTCTCCGTGTAGAGCTAGAAAAAAGATCAGATAATATATTTCATTTAAATGTAGAAAATAAGAGTAAAATTAATAACAGTGAATGTTTTAATATTAAACTATCTGATTCTCACATCACAACGTACATAAGGTATATCGGGAAAACAAAATTCAACAAATTTGTTATTATCGGAACCAATACCAATTTATCGCAGGAAACCGAAGAAGAAAGTATCTTTAATATATTTAAAGAAGCAGTACAAAAATGGGAACTCGACTGGAATACCTGTATCAGCATTCATATAAAAAATATGCAAAACATTATAAAAACCAATTCTACATTTATGGAACACTTTAAGAAATTAGCTCCGAATTCCAAGATTGAAAACGATTCACTAAGTAACGATCTAGACAGACTTTGGATCTTGCAACCGCTATTGAAAGAAGCTTGCGATACTGCCAAACTCCTTGAGGATGACCTGAGATTACTTACGTGCCTAAGATGTGATATACTTCAACAAGCTAATTACAGTTATTTAAAAGATGCGATTGACCAGTTTTGGATAAATGTGACGAAAGAATATGAAGTTATTAAAAACATTATTCTTGAGTCTTTGGTTTCGCTTGAACCGTAGATAAAACTATTTTTCTATTAATACCAGCTTATTATTTTATTACATATTACAATTTCACCTCAACATTATGTCAGGATATTTATCCACAACTTAAATCCACACTTAATATAGAATGTGGAAGCTAAATCCATGGACACCATGGCTAAATCTTTTCAATTGTTTTTATGTACATAGTATGTACATATATGAATGTACAATGACTGGGCGAACTGTGAGGTTATGGTCTCCATTCCAACACAAATCGATGACAACAGTAAAGAGAAAAGTGGGGGTTGAGGGGCGTGTGGAAATGTCCGATGTGAGAGGGACTCAAGTGTCCGATGTGAGAGGTGTCCGATGTGAGGGGGTCCGATGTGAGGGGGAGCACTGTACGTATGAATATTGAACATGTGCTACCTGTGCAACCACTACCATACAAATACGGAAGGGTTGGTATAACAGCAGCACGTGTTCATGCGACCAATCACGTTTCGTCGAAGTTTCTGCGACCAATCTCTTTCATCGTTACATTGTTTGTCTCTCATAAACGATCTCAGCTCTCTTTCTCTCTGTCCCTTTGTTTTCGTGTGTATGTTTAAACAAGGACAGCAAAGCACCACCGCAGAGGGAGAATAACGAACGAACCCACGTGAGTAGGACATAATTCCGAATCAGAAAAGTGAAGAAAATTTAAAGTTTTCAAGTGAGTTTATAGTGTGTGTAGTGTAATACCAAATTGATAAAGTGCACAAAAATGGAACGACCTCAATACAAATTATACTTAAAAACCGGCAGAAAGGAAGATATACATCCTCGAACTCTTGCAAGAGTTCGTCAATCGTATGAGGTAAGAATTCAACTTTTAATTGCTGTCATATTTTGTAAATTTGTAAACACCATTGTGAAATATCTAACTCGCATTAGGAAAAACAATAAATGTGAGAACATTGCAATATATTTAATGAAAGTTATAATCAATTTATAAAATTCATTTAAATTATTTACTGTGTGACAGATTTTCTAACATACCGTTGAATTTATAATTTCGGAATTACTTTTTTATTACTTCTCAGCAACAAGACTTTTTATTACTTCTCAGCATCCAAAATCACTAATTCGGCAGTTAACAAGCTACAAAAATATTTTGTAAAAAATAAATATGTGACCAATGATCCGTAATTCTTAAATATCTGCTCAAAACCGTCTCACTTTTCAGCCAACGGATTGGTGTGCTCAAGGGCCCTTAATACATCGCTTCTTCTCTTATTTTCTCACACAAAATTTATTTCTTATTTCTCTGTACAACCTGTTGGTCGACTTTTATGATAAAAAAATATAATAGAATTAAACCGAAATAGAAGAAAATGAGAACCAAACCTTTGATGAACAAATTTTCATACATTTATATATATACACACCATATAAAATGTGCACACATTCGTTTTATATATAAGCGTTTAGTATACATAATGTTATATTTAATTAGTAATATTCGTGTCCATTGTTTACTTCCACTTTCATGTTACAATAATGTCGATATGGTTTAGAGTGGATTTATTTTAATATTCCATGCATTTCAAAATTTTACTAATTAAATTTAATATTAATATATAACAGTATATCTCGGTACCTTTTGCCCTCAGAAACTTGAAGATATTTGTCTTAAACCCATCGGTTGGAATTATTATGCTCAAAAAGGGAAAAAAAATATTAAAAAATTTAACCGACTCGACAATTTGCCCATTTCAGCAATAAGTTCTAGTCTAATATAGTAGTGATCCTTTACCACCAATTTGTGTTTAAACACTCATTTTGAAAGTGAATTTATGCTCAAAAAGGTAAAAAAAATATTAACAAATTTAACATCGACTCGACAATTTGCCCATTTCAGCAAAAAGTTCTAGTCTAATATAGTAGTGATCCCTTACCACCAATTTGTGTTCAAACACTCATTTTGAAAGTGAACTTTTGACCAAATATGACAAATGAATCACATTCATTATGAAACTGTATGTTCATGACTTTATTATCCATAAAAAGAATTTGGTTCTATAATACGGCCAAAAATGTATGTCTGGCTTTAAATTAATTAACAATAATATATCTGGGTACCTTTTGCCCCAGGAAAGTTAAAAAAATTTGTTTCAGATATAATAGTTGAAGTTATCATATTCAAAAAGTAGGAAGGATTTAAGACGATAGGTCAAATAGAACGCAAACAGCGATTGTTTCTTTGCGACGGGTCAAATTGACCCAGTGTGACCAAAACGTTATTTTTAAGAGGTGTGACCACTACGGGTTAATAAAAATAAAAAAAATCTGGCGAAACTATTTAAATAAATTAATAAACAATTAAGATAAAAACACGAATTACGACAATGCCAATTTGCGTCCGGGTCTAAAATTTTTACGAAAGGTTCATTTCATATCTTGAAACCTTTTAGCAATACTAAAAAAAATTAACAAAAATTAAAGCATTGTTTATGCAATATAATAAACAATTTATAATCGATGCCGAAAAACAAATGGAATAAAAAGGCTCATTGGAGCCGTTCTAATTCGCGTCCGAGGCTAACATTTTTACAGATAGTCCGGGAGCTGGGTACCTTCCCGTGTGCACGAGGGAGTCCAGTCCCGGAAGAGGGTGATTCTTATGTATTTTTACCCGTAGAATCCGAATCTGTTGGTCAAAATTCTTGAAAAGTGGTCGTTTTTTTTTAATCGCCATTATTTAAACAATATATAAAAAGTTATTTTTTCGTTCCCGGACAAAAATTTTCTGAAATTTTAGGTATTTCTGAGAAGGAAATCATTTGTACACTTTTCTGTAAAACTTATACTTTAGAAGTTACGGCCATTTTAAGTTTGATTTTTGTGAATTTTCACCAACTTTGGTGGTTAAATACTACCATGCGGATTATTATTTTTTGAAATTCGAAGTGGATATTTCTTTTTGAAGGTATCAACTGCATATATATAGAAAAAAAAATGAAAATTAACTTATACTATGTATCGTTATTCATGACAAACAAACGGCGCTTTGATAGGCGCGTCACCCGTCTTACGCCTTCTGGGGCGCTACTTCGATGCATGTATTTCTCACCGTTATGAATATCGACATGTTTCTGTACGGTTTCTGTTATTTTATAATAGTTTTATGACTCTATAATAAATTATAAATATTATATAACTATAAATATGCAAATAAATTATATAGCAGTTTGACGAGTATCATAAGAAAATTTATTTTTACATGAATTTTTTTCGTACCTTATTCCTGGCAGAAGCTTTGCGATTACAATTTGTTGTAAAGTTATCCATTGGAAGTAATAAAGTTACATATAATGCAGTAATAAACAAATACGCATTCGGGGATACAACCTGGATGTCTATTATTTTTTGCCGTTTTTTACTGGATGTTTTTTTTCTAAATTAAATGTTCTAATTAAAAAAGATTAGTTTAATTTTTTTGCTTCAGAGGTCGCATTACTATGTTTAAAATCCGATCGTCATTTGTTTTAAACAGCTGTGCCTCGGTTTTTGTTATTCCCCTCGTTATATCCCGTTTATAAGTTTCCTATTATGAAATAATTATGGATGCTAAACGAATACGTTTATCCGAAGTTACAAATGAATCGGTCTTAAATTTGAGTTATTGTGTTATTTGCGGAAAACAAGATGACATTAAGTTATATAGTGGAACTGAGGGTCGAAAAAAAATTTGGATTGCTGCGCAAGAAAAAAAAGACGAAGTATATGCGAGATTATCTACATTAAAAATCAGAGGTAAATTTTGATGATGTATAGTCATAATTTAATAAATTAGGTACGTCTATTGTACCTGACAATGAAAAATGATGTAAAATATCCAACATTATGTTTCTTTATACGGAACTTATTTTTACAATTTCATAAGATTATTAACAATCGATACATCATTATTACTTTACAGACACATTTAAATATCACCTGACTTACATGTGTTATAAAAAATACACTTTAGACTTAAAATCAAAATGTGAAAATCCAGTCTTAGATTCTGAGGAAACAAACTGCGTTTTACCTAATATTTCGTTGGAAGATACTCATAAAACGCATCCTACTATGACGAGATCGCAATCGATTTTCTGTTCAGTTGATGAAAACGGTACATTAGACATGAGATTAATAAAATGCGTTATATGTGGTAAAATAAAGAGCAAAAACATAATAAATAAGTACAGGATTACTGAGTTATCACGAGCAGAATCGTTTTTAAATATAATTAAGACATTGAAAGATGATGTTTTCAATCGAATTGTATGCGATAAATTGTCCGCAGACTCGATAATTGAAAAAGGGCTGTATTATCATTCTGCATGCTTAAGAACATATGAAAGAAAATTTGATCGACGAAAGGTACTTGATAATATTAACACACAAGTTCCAAATGAAGAAATAAATGAAATTTTATTTTGTGATCATGAAGAATCAAACTGTAACTTCGAAAATGAAATAAGTAAACGGGAAGCATTGATTTTGGAATATATCAAGATAATTGAACCTCGAATTTACGACGGTGAAGCTTTTGAACTAAGTACTTTAACAAGAACCATAGAAGAAAAATATGATTTCAAAGAAAGTCTTAATAACCGCTTGATAAAAAAGGTATTCATTGATTATTTTGGTGAAAGCATTTCGTTTTCATATCCACGACAACGTAACAAATCTGTTTTATTGTACTATTCGAAAATATCGCAAGCAGAAATGGCAAATACAATTCGCACTTCCGCGAACGTTAGTAGCTGTGCTCTTGAACTGAGGAAATCTTTATTTGCTGTCGATTTTAATTTGGAAAATAAATATTGCGACGAGCATGACTTACAATTATCTTTAGACAAAATGACAATTCCAGATAGTCTAGCAGAATTATTTTCAACGTTATTTAATATTAATGTTGATCGTTTAAAAACATTAGATAATATAGCGCAAAATGAATTTGATGCTAAAGCATTCAAAATAAAATGTCTCTATCAAATTATGTTTTATATTGCGCACGACGGACGCAAACGTACACCATTGCATGTTTTAACTGGTTTATCAATCCACCATATGACTAAAAACAAATCTGTTATATCTAGTTTGAATCATAGTGGCTTATCAATTTCTTACGACGAAATTGAAAGGCATCGGAGTAGATTAGCACTTTATACTGCTCGATCAGCTGAAACAAAAATGCCTTTACCTAGCAATTTTGATCCAAATATTTTTACAACAGCTGCTTTTGACAATTTTGATCACGAAGAAAATACGATATCAGGTTTGAATGGCACACATGATACCGTTTCAGTTTTATTTCAGGAACAACATGACACACAAATTGGTAAACCTGAATTTGCAGAAACGGAATTTAATGTCAAAAGATCCTTTGATAAATCATTAAAGTGTCAGATGAAAAGGGATTTTACGAAGCCACAAAAAGAACTAAATTTACCTGCAGATATTTCAAAAAATACGGAACATATTTCAATCGAACCTGAAATGTATAATCGTAACATGCGAGCAGATGATTTAGCATGGCATTTATGCCGCTTAAGTTTGTCTGAATCTACTGACGATACAATACGATTAAAATGTAATGACGATCAAAATATACCATCTTGGGCAGCATTTCATTCAATTCTAGGAAACGATTCTAGACGTCCTCAATGTACTGGATTTTTACCTATGCTACCATATCCAGTTACGGAATATGATACGGTATATACGGCCATGTGCAACTTCATTGAAATAGCTCAACAATTAAAACAACAATATTTACCTATTGCTTGCGACGAAGGAGTTTATAAAATTGCTCGTCATATTAAGTTTTTAAAAAGCGAAGAAATGATGCCTTTAGTTTTAATTTTAGGTGGATTCCACATGACGAAAGTGATTTTTAGTAGTTTAGGGAAGTTATTAACTGGAAGCGGAATAGAAAATGTTCTCATAGAAACTGGTTTATTTGGAATTAATGTAACAAATCAGGCTTTGAGTGGGTCACATTATAACCGAGCTATTAAAGCATACTTTATTATTAGTGAAGCTCTTACACGTTTACAATTGCAAGCCTTTTTGACCAATTCTAATTTAGAGGTTTACAAAAATGAATTGGAAATGTTAGAAAATTGAAAAAATTGCATTTCCGAACAAAGCTTTGATGAAGGTAAATGTATTCTGAAATTATTTCAGAATTCGTCGCAAAATTTAAGAAACGGCTTTAATGAATTTGTAAGCAAAAGATCTGAGGAGTCACCGCTTTTCAGATATTGGAATAATATACTGATCATAATCGATCTAGCGCGTGATTTAATACGAGCAGACCGCCAAGGCGATTGGAATTTACACGTGACTACAGTTAAAAAATTACAACCTATTTTCCATGCAACGGATCGGGTCAATTATGCACGTTGGAGCTCTATATACTTGGAAGATATTTTAAACTTAGAACAAGATATGCCAGAAGTACATGCTGAATTTGTGTCAAAAGGGACATTTACAGTGAAGCAAACATCAAAATCTTGTTCTTCTGTAGCCATGGATCATTGTTTAGAACAAAGTATAAATAAATCTGCAAAAAGTCGTGCATCAGGCATTATAGGCGCAACTAAAAAAAAAATACAGTAGCAGCTTGGACTCTTATTTTTCATGAAATGGCTGCTATTACAAATGTATATAAGAATGTAACGAACGTACAAAATAATAATTCGGACTTACAGGTCCATCATGAGTTTTCGTCATCAAACACAGCTTACACTGAAGAAAGCGTTAGTGCAGTAGTTGACTATCTTTTGCAACATGATGGAAACCCTTTCCAATTAGGAAATCATCCCTTAAGAAACATGATAACACAGGAATTAGTTGATGAGAAAGCTGCACAACTTTTGCTGCAAGCATTTGAAATTGGTTGCAATCAATATAATAAATTTAGGCAAGAAAGGATTGTGGAGAAAAATATTTCTTTCTCAGTTACTATTCATCGCAATAATCTTCCTAATTTCAAAACAACTTTTAACAAAGAATTAAAGAGTTCTGTAAAAGCGAAGAAAAATGTTCATCAATTTAACCGTTTAATCAACATAGCAACAGAACGCAACTACGATATTGAAGACTTATTAAGTTATGAATTAACGTCAGAAAATTGCTTGTTTGATGATGAAGGATTAATTAAAAAAGAAAGTAATAAAAGTCAACTTATACATATACTTGAAAAAAACTTAAATCCAGTTGATTACGAAATGACATATTCTGGTGTAAGTGTAGTAGTTGATGTGATGTTAATTTGTCGAAAATTAAGATGGAAGTATTTGCATAATTTCCAAGACTTTGCAAATGATTTTTGTCAATCAATATCACGAAAGAGTTCTTATGGTGTCATAAGTCGAATTGATTTTGTGTTTGATGATTATTTCGAAAATTCTCCTAAGTCATCAGAAAGACTACGCAGGGCAGCTAGTGAATCAATTACACTTTATAGTATTGACGAGCATACTCCAATACCAACCCAAGAAGCTAAATTTTGGTCATCATCAATTAACAAAGAAAAACTTCAGTTGTTTCTTCGTAATTACATTCTCAAAAATGGAGACAACTTATTCCCCAATATAGAATTAGTTTTCAGTACAATAAAATCACAAGAATGTATATCAACTAAGGCACATTTAAAAACAGATTGTACTTTGCCTATGCTTCAGCGATTTGATATTGAAGAAGCTGATGTGAAGATAATTTTACATATTGCGAATGCAGCTCTTGAAAAGAGCGCAAAGATTCTTTTACTCTCTTCTGATACGGACATTATTGTTTTATCACTTAATTTTTGGGAGATGTTTTCTAATTATGGTCTAAAAGTATGTATCTATATTAAGTATATTCACAAGAAATTGCATTTTATGCATTATTAAATTACGAAATCATAAAATATTGATCAATTATTTTCTAGGAATTATGGATACACGTTAGCTCTGCAAATAAAAGTAGAAATATACCGATTCATAAATTAGCTACGTCGTTAAGATCATCGATGTGTAACACAATTGTAGCTGCTCATCACCTAAGTGGCGCTGATTATACAAGTAAGGTGGGCACTAAATTAAGTGCTGTACGTGCTGATCCTACAAAGTATTTACAGAATTTTGGTAGAGGTAAATTATTTAAAACTAATGTTTCTAAAATATTATGCATTGGTCTTATCTAAAAAATATGTCTACACATTCATCAGGTACATCACTAAACTTCATAGAACTTTGTATTGATCAAGCAGAATCATATCTGGTGCAAATTTTACAAAAAGACAGTACGTGCAAATCATTCAATGAACTACGTAATTATCAGTTTCATTATGGGACGAAACAAAATATTTGCGACTTACCTCCAACTTCTGCGTCAATACGTCTACATATATCAAGAGCTTATTTTATTACTTACAAACAATTGAACTGTTTAAACGAAAAAGCAGAAATTTTAAACCCGCTTCAATTTGGTTATATCCAGGAAAATGAATTGCTATTACCGAAAAAAATATTAATATTATTACCTTCAATGGATAAGTTTACACCAAATTGTACTTGCAAAGCATGTGTCAGGAATACGTGCCCTTGTGTTGCAGCTCAAATACCATGCTGCTCATTTTGTTCGTGTAAGAAACAAAATTCATGTAAAAATAAATTTTCTTAAGATACTCGTCAAACTGCTATATAATTTTTTGTATATTTATAGTTATATAATATTTATAATTTATTATAGAGTCATAAAACTATTATAAAATAACAGAAACCATACAGAAACATGTTGATATTCATAACGGTGAGAAATACATGCAACGAAGTAGCGCCCCAGAAGGCGTAAGACGGGTGACGCGCCTATCGAAGCGCCGTTTGTTTGTCATGAATAACGATACATAGTATAAGTTAATTGTCATTTTTTTTCTATATATATGCAGTTGATACCTTCAAAAAGAAATATCCACTTCGAATTTCAAAAAATAATAATCCGCATGGTAGTATTTAACCACCAAAGTTGGTGAAAATTCACAAAAATCAAACTTAAAATGGCCGTAACTTCTAAAGTATAAGTTTTACAGAAAAGTGTATAAATGATTTTCTTCTCAGAAATACCTAAAATTTCAGAAAATTTTTGTCCGAGAACGAAAAAACAACTTTTTATACATTGTTTAAACAATGTCGTTTAAAAAAAAACGACCACTTTTCAAGAATTTTGACCAACAGATTCGGATTCTACGGATAAAAATACATAAGAATCACCCTCTTCCGGGACTGGACTCCTTCGTGCACACGGGAAGGTACCCAGCTCCCGGACTAAGAAGCTTCTTTTTATATCTAGAATCACGTTCCGAGTTCCAAAAAAAATTATAAAAATCGTGGCGTTGTTTCAACAATGTATAAACAATTTATTTATCACCCAGCATAAGATTCGAATTGCGGCCAAGCAATTGCGCGTCTGGAATTGTTTATACATTGTTTAAACAATGCCACGATTTTTGTTAATTTTTTTTAACTTTTTTGTGGCAAAAGGTATCCAGATATATTATTATTAATTAATGTAATGTAAGACATACATTTTTGGCTACACTATACAACCAAATTGTTTTTATTGATAATAAAGTATTTAACATACAGTTTCATAATGAATGTGATTCATTTGTCATATTTGGTCATAAATTCACTTTCAAAACTAGATGCCTTCGACCCGGGTGCCTACAATTTTGGCTAAATTCGTATTGCAGTTCCCTGACGAAAGGCTGATGCTTCCGGGAATATTCCCAATTTAACACTGCCAGGAATGAAGGCGGCAGAGGGTAGTTCTAGCATCGTTAGGTTCGAGTAGTTTCTATACATATATTGTAACAATATCTTGTTCCTTAAATAGGGTGAATATGCCAATGAATGGACGGTTAAGCATTTTTCACACTTTGATCGATTGTAACTTTTGAATTCTTTTATGAAAATTTAATTACGATACCACCATTAGAATCATTAGACTCTGCTCTTTATGACCGTGCAGTTCAACCTTTGATTTTATTTAATTATTAACTTCGGCTTCATACGTTTGTAAAAAAACCGCTAAACCCCAATGAATAGACAGATTACATGAAATGGGACGTTTTCAGTACCAGTTTTGGATGGCTTTAAAACTTTGCTTTGATTTTACAAAATAATAAACACTGGAAGATCAATAGTAGTGTAAATATTTTGAATCTTCAAAGAACATAAAAATATGTATTTTGTTGCATGTTGTGCATCCTACATACATAAGAAATAGAAATATGTAAAAAATCGTCCATTCATTGGCATATTCACCCTATATTAAAATTGAAAATGAGCATTTTCAAAACTTCGACCCCGACCGCAGGTCAGCCGAAGCACTAATAAATGAGCACACTGAAAAAAGTGGGAAGTAAAATTACATTTCAGTAATGTAATTATTTACAACGATTTTCGTGGTCAAATTACACATTTGTTGTAGTTCTCCAGCGATTTCTGAAGGTGTTTTACCATAAATAAAGTAATATTACAATAAAACTGTAATTTTACAACAAGAATCATAGGACACAAAAATACCAGTGATAATTATGGTAATTTTCCATCAGAAACTGTAAAAAATTTTACATTGTTTGTGTAATTTTCCTTAGAAAATCACTGTACATTTACAAGCTCCACGGAAATTTTACACCGCTTTTCAAAGAAATTTTACATTGAACAGGTTATACTTTACCAGGTATCGGTAACTTTCCTGCGATTATCAGTGGTATTTTTGTGTCCTACGATTTTCGTGGTAAATTTACATCAACACTTTTTACAGTGCACGTCTTGTTCACACTGATGTTTAAAAAAACGCGGTTTAGTCGAGTTTTTGACAGGTCGGGTTGCGGGAAATAAATTTTGTTATATGTGGGATACTTCGGTTTCCGTTTTTTACGGCATTATCATTGATTTTACGAAGAAATGAATACAACCTTTTTTGAAGAAAATTCGATGTTCTATATTTTTTGTTTGAAACATTTTTTGTACGATTTGTATTTTTTGTTAAAAAATGGAAAAAACGTGTTTTTTGAGCGTTTTTTTTTAAACCTCCCCATAATCTAGTATGCATTGTCTCCAAAAACTAATCAGATCTAAGTTTGGCCAAGAGAAACCCAAGTCCGTTTGTACTTTTTAAATTCGTCCTGCCAGTCGCGAGATATCGCGTATACAAAATTTTGCCCACAGACGGACGGACGTACAACATAACGGACACCAATTTTTTAATTTTTGTTTTGGGTTCCTTAGGGCCTGAAACGTCGACATTTGATGAAAAACTATAGGGTAATTTTTTGGCGGGAACTGACCAAATTGAATACTTCGCCAGACCTATGGTCTGGGTCGAAGTAATGAGTGTTTGAACACAAATTGATGGTAAAGGATCACTACTATTAGAGTATATGGTTTTTTATTTATTTATTTTTTCTGATAAACTATCAACTTTTGCAAAAAATTACAAACAATAAAAAAGTCTTAAGATTCATTAGAGAATACACTACATTTTTTTCAGACATTTTCGTAAATAAATTACAATTTTGAAAAAAATTTTGAGAAAATATTTCTCAAATAGTCATAAAAAAATCTGAATAAATTCCACTATATTTCTTTGTGAATTGTAAGAACTTTTTATTCTCAGCATTTTTTAAAAAAGCTCGCAGTTTTTGTCTTGGAGAAATTTTTCAAAGAACTTTTAATTGTTGACACAATTTTGAGGTCGTTGGAATGATGTGGGGTATAAGAGTACATTTTTTTGTATATTTTATTTATAAAGGACAAATGCGGATATAAGTATTTTATCCACCTTTGTCCATAGTTTCAATAGAATCCCAATATTGCAATGGTTCGAAAAAAATTGCTAAAAATAAATATTTCCCAATTTGTTGGATATTTTTCCAAATGCGGTGCCATATTGGCATTCCTAATGGTTGAAACTCATTTTTGACCTAATTTTGAAGAGCGACGTCGAAAACAGTAGGATATGTGCCTATCAATGTTTTTTGAACTTCGATTTTGATACGAAATACTCGATTGAAATTGAAGCAAAAAATGTGCCCTTTGGGCGTTAATGGGTTAAGACAAGTGTCTGATGGCAAAAGGTACCGAGATATGCTGTTATACATTAATATAACAAACGAATACCACTTATGCTTCAAAATTATTCGAGCATTTCCCTTAAGGTTCCCTGCATACCAAACCAACGAAGTCGTCAGTTTTTAAAGAAAACTCACTCGCGCTTCGCGATCGTGATTTTGTACCCTGTAAAAAGTGACGCCTTCATTTGTTTTGAGCGAACTATCGGTAAATACTCGAGAATTTTGAATCTCCATGTGGTACATATGAGTAAATTTTCGTGGTTCTGGACGAATTACAGTTACCACGCGATATCCAGCATCTGTGATGTATTTTTTGGAACTATTTTCAATGACGTGATTCTTATAAGAATCGAACTTGTAGTTTGTCATAGCGTTAACGTGCCGAATTTGTGTTCTAGCAGACCGGACATGGTCATGCATGCCGTTTTGAACAATGATTGATTACTACTAATCTGTGTAAAATTTATATTCAATTATGGGATATGATTACTGTTACATAAAATATTTTTGCAACTTGCTACTATTTGCATAAGGTGATTAAAAAAAATGAAATACTTTTATTTTCTAGGCAGAAAACGAAGATGTTAGTTAGAATGACTCAGTGTGATGATGGTATTTCAATGGAATCAGCAGCAAGTTTAAGTATGAAACAAAGAGGAGTATTTAAAAATTAATTTGCAAAAGTGTGCTCATGAATCGAAAATACTCATCAGGAGTAACTACACTCTATATGCAGCATACTCGGAAGGAAAGGTTGTCGCCTGTCCCCGTCGGTACTCGGGGTGGGGGGACAAATTTCAGATCGATTTCATCAATTTTTAATTTGATTTGTAAAATTATGTAAACGATTTGTTTATTGCTAATATCTCACAAACAGATTCCTATTGGCAATGAAGCAAATATGCATGACTGGTAGATTTAGATATATACCAGCAAATTTCATCCCCAGTTGTATGAGTGAAGGACGGTTGACAACCTTTCCTTGTAAGTGAAAAAAACAACGGAAATGCAAAAAGAAATAGGAAGTACGAAATAAGTGTAGCAGGAGTCGAAATGACAAAGGGTAACAGCATTTTTCGATTGATCTTCTCTATTCGTCTTTTAGTTGCATTCACCAGGGTGGGCACTTTCTGGAAACCCGGAAAAAATCAGAGAATGTTTAATATCGTCCAAAAAGTAGAATCAGAATACGATAAAAATTCTATGGAATCATTGGAAACAGTGATTAAAGGGGAAATTGTTCAATTCCAAGTTTTCTATCCTAGAAAACACCCGTAAGGTGTTTTCCTGTGGACACCTCAGGAAATTGGCTTAGAGATGAAGAGACTCCTATAACGACTATTGAAGATCAAGATATTATTTACCTCAACTTCTATTTATTTCGATTTCTATAAAATTGTTCGAATTTTCGTTCTCTATGTAATTTAAAGTACTGTTATCTTTGGATTAAAAATCCATAACATTAAATTTTATTCCAGATACAATTTATGCATTTTTATATGAACCATTTTGGGTTTACAAAATTTTATAATTTATGCATAATTGTCATAAAATTGGCTTCTTTGCACTTTTATCTTCACGGAAAAATGAATGTTGTCAATTTGTCCAAACTTTTCTATCACTAGTATAAACATTGTGTAATGTGGACATAAAATAGTTTTGTGCAAGAAGTGCAGAAAACGTACTGTCCGTGAAAGTCATTTTTATCTTGGAACACAATGTAATGATGCATGAACTCATATTCGTATCGTACAAACGTACATTAACAAGATATATAATATCATATTTACAGATGTCAACAAATAACGACTACATCATTGCTGATTTGAACGATACTGAATTTTCTGGCTCGAGACAGTCGGAAGAAAGAGTACGTATTCAATTGAAATTTCTTTATAGGTTTATGCAGGACGTCACGTAAGAATATATAATAAATTAGATTTCTTGCAATTAGATGGTTTTTTCGCCGAAAGATATTGAAAATAAAAAATTACATTGTAAAATAACCGAACAGTTTTGATAAAGTGGAAATCTGTTTCGAAAATGGTAGGCTAATTGTTGAACTGTTATAAATATTCACGGTGAGATTCCTTTTACAATTGTGGTTTACATTACGCAGGAATCCATATATTCTTCATGATGTTCTGCATGTACATGTAATCACAGTGTAGATATCTTTAGCTAATATGCGCATATACTGGGTCAATTGCTACAAACAACATAAAGCGTGTAACGTATCATAAATAGTAATTTTAATAGTGTTTAAAGAAACCCGGGTTTAAAAAAATTATCCAACACGAAGTTCATTTTTTTGTTTATTTACGTGTTCTGGGCATTTTGTGGGTATTTGAAGTTTGTCTTCTTCAAGTACTTTTCATCCAAGATATCAATTTGCAATTTATTACATCAAATAACAATAATGTAAATTATACAGTTAATATTATGAAATTTTATGGATAAATGTAAATAATTGAATAAAAGTAATAGTGAATAATGTAACCAAATGTCACAATTGTAGCTATTGGTAAACTAACAAGCTTTCCTGATATATATATATATAGCACTTGTAGCTAACTGAGTGTGTTGATATGTATATGTATATGATAGTATGTATATATACTTAGCACTTGTTGCTAACTGAATGTGTTAAGTAGGAAAATTATAAAATTAAGTATTTAAAAGTAATATCCATTATCGGCTCAATTATAGCCGTATACTGAGTAAAAAATGTAATTACTTTAAAATAAATAAAACATATTTGTATGTAGGTATTTTGTAATTGAAATGAATTGGAATAATTTATTACGGTATGTTGTTAACTTTTAGTTAATAATTTATTTCGAATGTTGTAGAGAAAAATGATTAATCTGATTATGAATATGAACTAAGACTTTCTGAAAATGTAAAGCTTCATTCTTATGATTGAAAAGTTCAAACTGTAGTTACATTCTGTAATAGTCAAGCACGTGTCCAACAGTCTATAGCGTTTGACTAGCTTGGTAACCGTAGAACTCCGTTACTAGAGTGACCCAGGGGACCTGTGAAATCATCCATGTTTCGGAGACAAGTTCCATAAATTATTCACGGTTAAAGTAAGTTTAGTACACAGAAAGCTAAGACTATGTACCAAATTTGAGTTTAAAAAATGTAGTTGAAAAGTTATTAATAAAGCAAGAAACGACAAAAATTAAATTGAATATTTTTGAAACGGCTATATCTCGAAAAATATAGTGCAAAGAAAGACATTTTTAATTCGAAAATGTACAGAAAACATATATTTTTCATTCGTGTGAGAGAAGTAAACAAATTATTTTTATTTATAATATTATTGCGATTCTTTTGTTATAACTCCTTTGGTTGTCAAGTAAATACTGTAATGTTCTTAAAAAGATTTAGAATTTCAAACACGGAATTTGCTTATATTCAGAAACCGCAACTTATTCTCAGAAATAGCAACAACAATCAGTACTAAAATTGACGGTTTTCCAATATGCGAAATGTATATTTACATAAACTTTGTTATTTGATACTTGATAATGTCGGTTGGAGGATTGAGACCACTTATGGGTATGCATTAATGATAATTTTTGGTTTCTGTAATTACTTTGGCTTTTCCAGCCATCTTTCATTATTTCTGTTCGTTTTTAAAGCAATATCTACATTCCATACGTCGTATAATCTGAAAAATTCGAATTTAAAGTTCATTACAAAGAGGAAGTCTTCAAGTTTGCTTTGAATGGTTGTAGTTACTTTAAATGCGAACTTGTTAAAAGTTACTGACAAAAAAGTAATTACGAGATATCCCGTTTTCCTTGCTGTGGCAATAACCTCGTTTGGATGAAAAATATCGGGATACTGCAGTACAGGGTTCATGTTAACACGCATTATGCTTAATATTGTACTACATTCACAACAACCTGTATATGCGCGTTCAAAGCAATGTAAGATATTTTTCAAGTGTAAAATATGAATTATTGTTCTGCACAGGATACGTCAATAACAAGTGACATCGAATCTTTGGTAGCAGGGGGTGATTGTTTCTCTGACAGTGACGACTCGTCAGTAACGGAGGATATAAACGAAGTTCATCCGGAAGATATCTTTCGAATACCTGAAATGTTCAAAGTAATTGACACGCCTGTTGATAAGACTGCAGGAGAAATTTTCCTCATGATAATGAAGTATTGCATCAAGTTTAATTTAAGCGCAACAGCATCTTCGGAATTGTTGAAACTCGTCAATAACATTTTTCCTCATCCAATATTGCCTGAATCTCGATATATGTTGGATACAATATTCAATCCAAAGGGGGACAATGAATTTCATGCTGTTTGCCCAAATCCTAAGTGTGAAATGTACTTAGGCATGAGACAAAATTTGGACGCATCACTTACGTGTCCTAAGTGCGAAACAGAGGTCGATTTGTCAAATCCGTCGAGTGCGAATTTCTTTATACTAATGGATCCATCCGAAAAAATTAGTACATTACTATCCGCTAATGAAACGTATTACGATCATGTGATGAAAGGCAGGCGCTGTAATGAAGGTCACTTGGAGGATATTTACGACGGAAAATGCTACCGTTCGTTTGTTCGTAATTTACCAGATGACGACAAATGTAGTTACGTTTCGTGCATCGTTAATACGGATGGAATTCCGAGATTTGAGTCTTCACAGTATTCAATATGGCCCATTTACTTAATGCTGAATGAAATTCCCGTACAAACCAGAATCGATAATGTAATTCCTTGCGCTGTATGGTTTGGAAGGCACAAACCGAGCATGAATGTTTTTTTACAACCATTTGTTACCTTGATGAACAAACTATCCACTACAGGAGTTTCATGCACAATAAAAAATGAACAACGTATCATTAAAGTATACGTGCTTGCAGTATGTGTAGATTCCGTAGCACGGGCTCCAATGCAGGGAATCTTACAATTTAATGGGTTTTACGGTTGTAATTGGTGCTTACATCCAGGAATTTCACATGAAAGAAGCATGCGATACCCTGTATTAGAGTACATGCCAGAAGACCGGGAAATGGAAAGCACAATCGATTACATGAAGGAGGTAGATAAGGATAATAAAAGAGGACCTATAAAAGGAGTAAAAAAATTGGCAGCTGTTATAAAACTGAATAAATTTGATATCATATAAGGATTTGTTCCCGATTACATGCATTGTGTGCTGGCTGGCGTTGGAAAACAGATAACGGAAGAGATAATAAAAATATTGTCGCCCCTGCAAGTGACAGCAATGAATACTGAATTGTCTAGAATAAAGGCGCCACATCAAATAGTGCGCTTGAGTCGCACATTTGTTGATCGGAAACATTGGAAATGTCGGGAGTGGGAAAATTATATTTTATATTATAGCGTCCCGCTTTTGAAATTGGTAGTCGCAAATGATGTACTCGCGCATTGGTGCCTGTTAGTCGATAGCCTTTACATTTTATTAGGAAGCCATATAACCCATGAGAAATTAGACGAAGCCGATGAAATGCTGTTTACATTTGTCGCAGGAGTTGAGGCTTTTTATTGGAAGAAGGCAATGACATATAATGTCCACCAGCTACTTCACCTTGCCAGCAGCGTTCTGTATTGGGGCCCACTATGGGCACACTCCACGTTTGGCTTCGAGTCAGCAAATCACGAACTTTTAAAAGCAGTAAAATGCGCAAAGGGGGTCCCACTTCAAATCGTACGCTATGTAAATGTGAAATACAATGTCAATTTATTGGAGACATTATTACACCCTACGATGTCGTATGTTGTGCGAAGCTATTGCACGAGTTTGAACAAGAAGCCAATTTTGAAGACGACGCGACTAGGCAGCGTCGTATATTTTGGGAGTGGCGCTATAGTAGATGGCAGTTTGGTAGAAAAATATGGTTTTTCGCAAGAGACAACGAAGACTCACATGCGCATGGTGAAAGATAGCTGTCTATACGTGTCATCCAGGAAGCGCAACCAACGATCGAACAATAGTATGGCACAATTGTGCGACGGAAGGATTATAAGAATACTCGATTTTATAGTTGACACTGACTTAGAAATTGAATTGACTGTATGCAATGTGATGAAAGTATGCTCCAATAATAATAGTCAGTTCATAAAACGAGTAACTGGAGTTGAAGATGAGGTTTGCGTGGAAACAACTGACATTATACGTATTTGCGTCGCTGTAGATATTGCAGAAGAGATGTACGTCATTCCAGTGCCAAATCTACATTATTATTAAGTATTATTATTTGTACAGTGTAATAAGTTTCATTATGTATTTAATATAATATATAATATATTCGCTTCGTGCATGGCGATGGAGGGGATATCGAAATCGACGGCAGCGCTCAGCGTGGAGATTTTGGGGCATTGTTCTAGAATTTTTAAACTTTATGTTGTCGCTCATTCTGATACCTTAAAAATTTTAAATATAACTTTGCAACACTACAGATGAATAAATTTTTGTTCGTTTTACATGTAATAAGTGTTTATTACTAATAACAGATATGTAGAAAACAATGAGAGTAAATAAAAGTCATGAATTTGCCTGTTTTTGGTGGCCAATCCATTATTTTAAATTTCAATAACTATTAACTAGACGTTTAATTTTATATACTAGCTTCTAAAAATTAGGCCATAAGCAAAAGAACGGAATTTTTTATATATATTAAACGTTACAAAACTAAAAACTAATTTTACGAGTAACGTAACATGTTACATTAAACAAAAAAAATACATTGTGTATAAATGAGTCACGCAAGGTTTTTCCTGTCATTTGACCAATTCTAAAGCCAATAAAATTAATTTCATGAATATGCCTAAAAAAAGAATGCAATTTTCTTCAACCTCAAAGTTTAAAAGTTCTAGAATAATGCCTATATGCATCATGAAGCTACCAGTTAACATTTTGTACCATGAAATACAATTTAAGATGTAAGACATAACTGTACCAAGTACGTAGTATCTGTCACAATCTTTTATGTGTCAAGAAAATAATACTGATAGTTTTGAAGAAATGACGTCTTAGACATAATCCGTTAAAAATAGTACATTATGCTACTAGTACAAAAGTGTTTGATCCGAGGATGTGAGGAGGCACAGACACTTTCGTACCTGTGACATACAATATTTTATGTAACGAAGAAGAAAAACGCGCACGAACGTGCGCTGTATTGTACGGAGTTACGGAAAAAATATGGTTATATGTATTGCTATAATACAAAAGTAGAGTACATTCAGATATAATAATCACCTTGTAACCTCCAAAACTGAGCCTTATTTCAAAGGCTTACTGTGAACTCCAAAGAATATGTTTTGTAATAATCAAAGTACTAGTCTGCAGGTATAAAAAACATATTTTAATTAATTTCGTTAATACAAAATGACGGAACACTGAAAAACCTGTTTTTTTTTTATACATCCGTAATGGTGTACACGTTTAGGTCACAATTTTTATCTACAACAAGATAACCAAACATTTTATAAAAATATAAGATAACATGAAGTGAACATCAGAGGATATTTTTGATAATTGTTGTGAAACCGATTTTGTAGGCGATTTTCGATCGATGTTTTTGAAAAAGAAGGGTCTTTCAATCAAAACGATACCATTTGTTCTAAATTCACTTTCCAAGAAAATCCGTCTGGGTTCACTTCATTTCATCGTGTATTGTAACCTGTACATGTATACCACTGCGGATGTATAAAAAACCGGCTTTTTTCAGCGTGCCGCTATTATGTATTTAAAAAATTGAATAAACTGTATTTTTTGTACCTATAGAGGCTAGTACTCGCATTAGTGCAAAACTCCATATTACAAACAATTGTCTTTTAGTTTACAGTAAGCCTTAAATAAGGTTCAATTTTGCAGATTACAAGGGATATTACCCTTTAAGTTAAGAATGATAAATGACACGAGACTACATGATGCCTGTATAATATATCACAATTAAAAACAAATGTATTCAATTCTCTACTTAATTCCTTTAATCAATATGTTTTGAGTCACTTACGAAAAGTTCTTTTTAAATAATCCTTTGTATCGGTAACTGAAGGTATCTATTTTCTCTTACTTGATTTGACGTTCAATTTTCATAATTTAAAAGTATCTCAGACATGTCGGCAATTCATGTTTTTTTTTCATGTATCCATTCTTCCATAACAATACTTTCCTGATCTTTAGCATCATTCATGAAGAACTTATAAAATCTGAAGCAGTCAGAAAGGTTTGTCTAAAAATGCATGTAGGGGAGATTGTTGGGAATTGAACACCAGTTGATATTTTGTAATTATGTACTAATAACATCATACACCAACTTGGGAAAGATGTCCCACAGTGATAGTACACTTTATGCCCTCTTTGCCACACGCATTGAAAAAATAGTCTTTTTGTATTTCGCTTAGTTGAAAAGTAAAATCTCAATGTCGGAAGTATAAATAAAGTCACTTTTTTATTCTCCGTCAAAAGTATGATATATGTATGTTAATAGGATTTGTTACAAAAAGTGTCAGTTGCTTGTAATGATGACTAACATTTCTTTTTCCGGGTTGAAAATATGTGGTCGATGATGCAGATTGGCCATGATTGAAATGTTCGACATTTCTTTTATTTTTACATACAATAGGGCATCCATTATTCTATAGCATTGGTTTTTCAATATGGCGGCGGCATCCCATATTCTGTGCTTACCCCCTACCCTCACTACTAATTTCTCGCCTTACGGTTTTGTTCATCGTCTGTGAGGGTAAATTTTTATACTGTGTTTACACTTTACGCCTGCAATGACGAATATAGGATTTTCGATTTGAAGTCGCATGACAACATTAAAAATGATAGTAATACTAATGATAATACTAATGATAATACTAATAATAATAAGAATAATTACTATTATTGTTATTACTATAATGATAACAAATAAATAACCTTGGCCCTAGTGGAAAATATGAGCAGATTAACTGCCCATTACCCAGAATATAGATAGTTTTTCTGCCCAATATTTTTTCCTAAATTCTAGCAAGAAATTGGACAATAAATTGCCAGTTAATGCCCATTTCAAACCATGGTTTAAAATGGGTATTAACTGGGCATTTACCTAACTAAATTATGCCCAGTTTAAACCTGGTAGTAAATATACTAGTTCATGGTTCCATCAGCGTTACATTACCGTAGAAAAACCGGCCAGAATCGGCGAAAATGTTGGTCATAACCTGGCCATTAGTCGGTAATAATGGCCATAAACCAGGCAAAAAGTAGTTACTTTTTCCACCAGGGGGACTAAAAAAATATTGTGGCACTTCCTCATAAGTGCGTACATAGCAGCATACCATGCTTTTGGCACGATATTTCAGCTCATCTTTGGAAAAAGAAGCTTAATCGAGTTAGGCCCTTTCTCCATGCAGCCCCTGATTTGGATTCGTACTCGACTTCTCTTACCTGGAACGCGATCCAGTACTTGTTAAAAAAAATGGAAAAAAGAATTCATATATATGCTAGGTGATGTGTCATGTGATATGTCATACGATAAACGATCTGACAATTCGACTTATATCTGCGAAGTGCGTCATGAAATAAAGTACTGTCGTATGAAGCCTATAAAATAGTGTTCTGAAGGCGGATATAAAATCAATGGTCAAATGGAGGGATGGTACAGTCACAAAATCAACTGTCGGAAATACAACTTTAAAAATCTAGACAAAATTATTTATATTACAGTGTTTATAAAATGCTATTTTACACATTTTTTACTGGTTTTCTGTAGCATTTTGCATACATTTATGTCATAAAATAATGAGCGGCATGTGAGGAAATATTTTTTTTATTCGTAAGTGACTGCCACCCTCGTCCTCGGCTCGGGTGGCAATCCTGGGATTCACTGAAAAAATTTTTACAAACTTGTATCAAATACTACTATTCTTTAGTCATTTTGGACGTGGAATTCAGTGGCACTAAATTAAGAACTGTAAACAATTTGGTTTTGTTTTGTTTTTTTTTTATTTAAAACATGCGATTTTTAAAAATCTATCCGCAATTATGTACAGAATATCTGTTTAAGTTCACCCTAATTTTTTTGAATTTTTACATTAATTTGGAAAAATTTAATACCATTTTTTGGCGCTATAATGCATGGGCCGAAAAAATCATTTCATTGCTAATATTTCACGTGGAATTCATTGGTTCTGGGATAAGAAATGTACAAATTAGTTTTACCCATACAAAATTTGTCTTCCCACATATGAATTTTCGTTCAAAGAAAAAAGAATTTTTTAAAATTCATTCGTAATTATTTGGAAAATATGTTTTTATGTTCATCCTAATTTTGTGGAATTTTAAATCAAACTAGAAAAATGTAGCATCAGATTTTCACGCTTAAGAAAATTTGCTGGTCAACGAAATGTGTTACACTTGTTATTCAAACACCACTGTACTTCTAGTTAAAAGTTACTACAGAAATCATTTTTTAACACATGTTCTATATGCGTATTTCATAGAGCTAATTTAGTGCCCATACCCTCCCTTTTCAAAAGTGACAAACATTATTCATACGTCACATGAAGTCATATGATACGTTATATGATGTCATATGATATACTATCTGTGAATAGAACTTATATGTGAGAAGTGTATCGTGAAAAAACAATTATTGTCATAATAAGCCTATAAAATTGTGTTCTGAAATCGTATACAAAATCAACGGACAATAAAAATGTGATCTGTACTTGCTTAGAAAAGTGTAAAACAACATTCATATGTTATATGATGTCATATGATATGTAGTATGATATATCATATGATGTCATGTGATATGTCATATGATGTCATATGATATGTCATATGATGTCATATGATATGTCATATGATGTCATATGATATGTTATATGATGTCACATGATATGTCATATGATGTCACATGATATGTCATATGATGTGACATGATATGTCATATGATGTCACATGATATGTCATATGATGTCACATGATATATCATATGATATGCCACATGATATACTGTTTGATATTATAACTTATATGTGATAAGTGCATCGTGAGAAAAAATTATTGTCACATTCAACCGATAAAGTTCTGTTCTGTAACCGGATACAAGAGCAACGGGCAATAAAAATACAGTCTGTACTTGCTTAAGGGAAGGGTACAGTCACAAAATGAACTCTTGGAAGTACACCTTTAAAAATTTCGTTATTATTATGTATGCTACAGTGTTCATAAAATGATATTTTACACACTGTTTACTGTTTTTCCGTCGCATTTTGCATACACTTGTAACGTAAAATAATGAGCGGCACATGTGGGAAAATGTTTTATTTCGAATGTGATTGCCTTCGGCTCGGGCGGCAACCCTCGGATTCGCAGGAAAAACTTTAACAACTTGTATCGAAAACTACTATTCTTTTTTAGTCATTTTTTACCTGGAGTCAATGGCGCTAGAGTAAGAACTGTAAACAATTTTGTTGGCCCATTCATTTTTTATTCCGTAATTATGTAGAAAATATCTGTTTATGTTCACCCAAATTGTTTTGAATTTTTAAATTAATTTGGAAAAATTTAATACCATTTTTTGCGCTATAATGCATGGGCCGAAAAAATCATTTCATTGCTAATATTTGACGTGGAATTCATTGGTTCTGGGATAAAAAATGTACAAATTAGTTTTAACCATACAAAATTTTTCTTCCCACACATAAATTGTTTGTTCTATGAAAAAAGAATTTTTTAAAATTCATTCGTAATTATTTGGAAAATATGTTTTTATGTTCACCCTAATTTTGTGGAATTTTTAAATCAATTTAGAAAAATGTAGTAGCACTTTTCCAGAAAATCAAATTTTCAGGCTTAAGAAAATTTACAGGTCAAAAAAATGTGTTACACTTTTTATTCGAGCACCACTGTATTCCTCGTTAAAATTTGGTTCAAAAGTAATTTTTTAACAAATTTTCTATACGTGTATTTCATACAGCTAATTTAGTGCCTATACCTTCCCTTTAAAAAAATGAAAAACGTAATTCATACGTCACATGAAGTCATATGTATGTTATATGATGTCATATGATATACTATCTGAGAATAGAACTTATATGTGAGAAGTGTATCGCGAAAAACAAATTATTGTCATAATAAGCCTATAAAATTGTGTTCTGAAATCGTATACAAAATAAACGGACAATAAAAATGTGATCTGTACTTGCTTAGAAAAGTGTAAAACAAAATTCATATGTTATATGATGTCATATGATATGTCATATGATATGTCATTTGATATGTCATATGATGTCATATGATATGTCATATGATGTCACATGAAATGTCATATGATGTCATATGATACGCCACATAGTACACTATCTGAAAATATAACTTATATGTGAGAAGTGTATCGTGAAAAAAAAATCGTCATATTAAACCTATAAAATTGTATTCTGAAATCGGGTACAAAATCAACAGGCCCACTTTAAAAAGCGCAGAAGAGAATTCATATGTCATATGATGTCATGTGATATATCATATGATATGTCATAAGACAAATTCTCATATGACATGTCATATGATATGTCATATGACAATTTTCAGTAGGGATCCCAATGCACGTAATCAATTTTACGGTTTTGTCCAGCAATCATGTAATCAGGCAAATTACCACCCTTTTTCGGAACATCTTTGAACATATCTTTGATATAGTTTCGATACTTGTGGGAAGCATTATATCGAATAGGTTTTTCCTGATTCCAATCTTTCCTATGGGCATTAGTTAAGGTAAGTATACTTTTGTAATTGATTATATCAGATTGTTCGATTATAGCTATATCAGCTTTTTTCTTAAATAATAACTCTAGCAAACCTTCAGTAATATAAAATTTGTGATCCTTAACAATGACATTTTTATTTTTAAATTCTATCGTCGAATCGCCGATTCTTGTAGTACCACCTACTATGCGAACACCATCAATTATATCAATGATATCACTTCTCTCGTGAATATTCCTCATCAGTAAAGTCAGAAACTTATTTTATAATCTTTCTTCAGTATGATATGTAGGTGTTTTAATATCACTGCTAAATGTCTGATCTAACGGGGTATTATATCCATCACGCATATCATCATCATCATCATCGTCATAATCGTTAACATCATTAATTTCCATACTATCGGCTACTTTATCCTGTGTATCATCAATTGCATGTTTACTGGTCGACATTGTTGAAGCGTCGGCTATTTTTTCCAGGTTTTATTAAAGGTTTGAGGGTTTCACTTATCGCAAGGTCAAGCGTTTCTTTACCTATTTTTAATAATCGATGTTTCCGGCGAATAAATTCGCTAGCTTTGACAATTTGACGTAATACGTCTTGCTGCTGTTGAAGTGAAGAGGACATGTTAATGCATGCAAGTCTCACTCTGCACCAACTTGTTACAACATTTTTGTTTGTTCTTAAAATCATTTACGCTTATAAAACAATGAAAGCCTTTTCTATATCTTCCCTCTTCTAATTCACTGTCTTTATCTATTACTATAAAGCCATGCTTATCTGTCCAACATTGCGCACATATATCTTTGAAATTGTTAAATGTCATATCCATATTGACATGATCATTATACACATGCTTAAGATTCATTTCATCCTGCCTAAAGAGAACTAGAAAGTTTACGTTATGTCGAATAAGATGCTTGGGAACACGAGCATATGTTTGACTGAGATAAAAGCAATCGACGCAATTATGTCTACCCATACAAAAGACAGATCTAATGTTTTCTTGCTTCTCGCATGCAACATCATCAAATATAATAATAGAGTTCGGCCTAGCCTCGGCGGGTGGGACTACCTGTTCATTATCGTGAAAAGGAAAGTATCCTATACCCTCCACAGAGTCGAGTAAGTTTTGTAAAAATTGATATTTCGGCTGATTTAACGATTTCGAATATACATATATATTTTCAAACTTTAATCCATTCTGATCGATGATTAGACTGAGTAATGTATTTGTTTTTCCGCAATTAGACGGGCCACAGAAAAGTGCACGTATACTATTTGGCAGCAACTCCCCATGTCGTTTATGATTAGTTGCATTATTTTGTACAGTCGATGTTAAATCATCAAAATTGATAATTGGGATTTTTGTTGGTTGTGTATGAAATCGCATTTTGATAATAACTGAACATAAAAGTATAAGTAGCGCCTTTATATGTAATGTCAGTCATTAACTGTTTGATATTTGAATGATGCACATCTTAAAATGATTACATATGTAAGTAGAACCAAGAAACAAAATCGGATAGAGAGTGAGACAGGATTGGTCAGTTCTTTAATTAATAAATTACCGGTAGAACTTCATATACCCGGTTATCAGTACTGTGGACCTAGTACAAAATTCTGACTAAAAACTCACAGGGGTGATCCGGGGATAAATCTCTTGGACAAGGCTTGCAAAGAATACGATATCGCTTATTCAAAAACTCATGAAAATCCCGCCGCCAGAAGCGAGGCGGATAGTATATTAGCGGAGCAGGCTTGGAAGCGAGTTTTAGCAAAAGACGCAAGCATTGCAGAAAAGGCGGCAGCTTGGTGGGGTGTTGCAAACACAATGAAACTAAAAAGTAAATTAGGCATGGGGCTGAAAAAGAAGAAAGCGTCAAAAAAGAAAACAACATCATTGAACAACATTATTGCGGCAGCTAAAATGTCAATGTCACCAAGTAATAATGTTCAAAATGTTATATCGAGTGCTTTGAAAGGGGCACGTAAAGCAGTAAAAGAAGCCGGTGGCAAGCAATTCATACAAAAAACTCGACAACTATTTTGATACCTGCAAAGGTTGGAGGATTCTTGCCATTCCTAGCACCCATATTTGCTGGATTAAGTGCTGTAGTTGCATTAGCCGGTGGCACAGCGGGTATAACCAAGGCTGTTAATGATGCAAAAGCTGCTCAAAAGCAGTTACATGAAAGTGAAAGGCATAATCGTGCTATGGAGACAATAGCTATAGGTAAAGGGTTATATCTTAAACCTTATAAAAATGGTCGAGGTTTAAAATTAAAACCATATAAAACGGGATTAGGTGTTAAATGTAGAAAAAATCGAAAAAACTTGTAAAGCTACCACATCGAGCACTCACCGATGCAAATGTATTAAAATATTCGAAAGATGCTGGAATTCCGAATTTTGGAGGTGTCTTTATGTGTAATAATTTACCAAAGAATCCCCAAGTTAATGAATGTGCAGTAATAAATTTAGACGATGCAAGCGGTCCAGCGACACATTGGGTAGCATATCGAAAACGTGGCTCTAAAGTCGTTTATTTTAAAAGCTTTGGAAACCTCACCCCACCTGCTGAGTTGGGAAAATATCTCGGTGTAGGTAGCATTATGTATAACCGTGAAAAATTTCAAGACTATACCACTTTTGATTGTGGGCATTTATGTCTCAAATTTTTATGCAATCAGCTGTTATGTCCAAACAAGTATCAGTTGTATAAATATATTGCATAAAATGTTATGATAATCAGTGTAATTTGAACAATCAGTATGAATGATACTTTTACGTTGACGCTCTCGGAACTGTCGTCAGTATTGGAAGCGCAATACTTTCCACCTATTGAACTTTCACCGCAGAAGAATTATGCATTGGGCTTAATTGAACTTTTAACGTTTAATTCAATCCTAAATGTTGACGTTAATAATAAATTTCATATTGGTAACCATCAAATTATTGTGCCGATCGGGAGCTATGAAATTGAGGATATAGCAGAATATATTAGAAACAAGCTATCAGAGTATAGTGGTATTACACTAGATATAAAACCCAATAATAATACCTTACTTAGTGAAATCAGGTCTAATCAAGATATTGATTTTACACCAATGGATTCGATTGGGCGAACATTGGGCTTCAATAGACGAATTTTGGAAGCAAACAAGGTGCACATTTCAGATTTGCTAGTAACCATAATTAAAGTTAATGCACTTCGCGTAGAGTGCAATATAACTGCAGGCGCTAACATTAATAGCAGTAGAGCGCATACGATTCATGAATTTTTTCCTACTGTGGCGCCCGGATATAAGATTGTGGAAGTGCCGAATCATGTCATTTACTTACCTGTTGTCGTCAGATTAATAGATCATATTCAATTGCGTATTGTTGATCAGAACGGTGAATCGGTGAATTTTCGTGGTGAAACAATTACAATACGACTACATCTTAAATCTACGTAACAATGGGTATTATGTACAATGGTCAGACCCTTAATAGTTACTATAATAATAAACCATCATGGACAAAACATATCAGTCGTCATCAAATTCGTAAGACGGTAACACGTCGAAACGTTCTATTTCTGAAAAGCTTGGGACTCAATTACATCATCACCTCAATATCAAACAGTGAATAATAAAAACTGTCATTGCCGTTGTTGTATTTGCTTGCTTATCGCACGTTATCACAATAACAATAATGGAGGATTCAATACTCAGCATTCAAAACCGAGTCGTTTTCGACGAATCTGTCACTCATTACGAGCTGCATGCACATCAATCTTACAACACAAGTTCATTTGGCAAAAATGACGAAATTCATATTGTTGTGCAACATCAAGATTTATGTATTTTACCATGTAAAATTTTGATACATGTTAGTGGAAGGTTGACCAAAACCGATGGAACTAAAGCAAATAATACTAATTTAACATCTAACTCAATCTGTCATTTATTTGATGAGGCGCGGTATGAGTTGAATGGAGTTGAAATTGATCGAAATAGAAATGTTGGTATTACTAGCTTGATGAAGGGGTATCCTTCTTACACACCAAATCATGAACCTGTTTTAATCAATGCAGGTTGGATATCTAGTTCAAATCTAAAGATAACAAATGATAATCGTTATTTTGACGTGATCATGCCTCTGAGTAAGATTATCGTAAGATAATTTGAAATGCGAAGCATGAACTTGTTTTAACAAGATCTAAACATGCTGATAATGCAATTATACAAAATGTGGACGAAAATTATAAAATTGAGATAAATAAAATAGAATGGTTAGTTCCATATGTCACGTTGGCTGATAGGGAAAAGATACAGCTGCTGCGTTTCATTGAAGAAGATCCTTGCATATCTTTAAGTTTCCGTACATGGGAACTTTATGAATATCCTCTATTGCCGGTAACATCATCCCACGTATGGTTTGTGAAAACAGCGACACAACTAGAAAAGCCACGATATATTATTATTGGATTCCAAACGATTAGAAAAAATGACAAGGCGAGAAATGCAAGTCTGTTTGATTACTGCAACATTAGTAATGATAAAATATTTTTGAATTCAAAATATTATCGTTTGGTAATTTTTAAACCTTGATATTGCAAATAATCAATTTTCTTTATTATATGATATGTATATAAATTTCCAAGCCGGTTACTATAATAAAAATGTTACTGGTAAACCTATATTGAATAAATCAATATTTTTAGAGAAAGCTCCATTAATCATTATTGATTGCTCTAAGAAGAATGAAGCTTTAAAACATGCACCTGTCGATGTTCGACTCGAATTTGAATCAAAGGAGAATTTTCCTGCAAACACTTCTGCTTATTGTTTAATTTTACATGATCGCATTGTTGAATATAACCCCGTAAGTGGAAATGTAAAGAAATTGGTTTGAGAGGAGGGGTAACCATTATTGCGCGTGCGTCAATTAATGAATAAACCGCGGTTATTCTTTATTCACTAGTGAATCAATTTCATACGAAATGGAATACGTTGTAGACGTGCAGGGATTCCGCGGGCCTGGTAATAGGTTCATACCGAAGGAAATGTCTATAATAAATATTGTCGACAGTGAAATTGTGACTTATGTGTTTAAACCACCATATTAATGGGTGTGGTTACCTTTACACTATAAGAGAGTCAATAACTGGTTGATGAATAATTATCACGGTTTACCATGGCAATCTGGCGACGTACCATTTGACGCTATAAACGAAACTTTAGAGGATATCGTTAAATGTGCTAGCAAAATTTATTTAAAAGGAGTCGATAAAAAATGTTGGTTGGAGGATATATTAAACGCTGAAAATGTTGTCGATCTTGACATTTTGGACTGCCCATCTCTAACAAAACTGAAGCAGCAGCAGCAATATCAATTGACGGAAATGTGTGAAGATCATACGACTAATGGAACATGCGCTAAAGAAAATGTATAAATACTTAAGAATTGGGTATTGGAAAATCTATGTGAACAACCTGTATCTCCACAACGTTCATTAAGGATTTATTATGAAGTAAAACGTCTCGCATTGATGGAAACAAAAGATATAGAATGTCTGCCGATTGATTTCATTTGCATGTTTGCTGACCGGCAAATTGAAGAAGCATGGGCTTGCTTGTCACCTGCTATGCAAATTCATCCTGATATAGGTGAATGTCGTCGATGTTATAAACATTTCGTATCAAGCTATGATACGATAGATGGTCAACCACCTATGCTTTAAGACTGCATCAATTGTCAAGTTAAAAGCGATGCATTAGTTGATGATATTGAAAATATGAATTTCATTTGATTGCTATTGTATATTGTTATGTATGAATATGAGAAATAAAAAAATAAATAACATTTATTAAATATATCTTCTATATTTTTTTCATCTTCCTTCCTGCATGATATTGTACAAAAAAAGAAAATGGGTTATTTAAAATGGTCATATTTAACAAAGGGTTCATGAGTGAACATTCGTAATGACTAATGGGTTTTACACGCGTCTCAACTCGTATACCATCTTTACGAGATATAGATCCCAACATATTATCTAATATTCTTAGAAATTACATGTGTTTCCCAAATAAGGGAATCTAGAACGAGCGCTTTCGAAAGGAAGATGTAGGAAAAACAGCTCTATACTTCGATGTTCCATTTGTTTCCCAAATATGGTCGAAGTCACATGTGTTTTTCCAAAGATGTAGGAAAAACAGACCTGCCAGGCACCGTGCCGACCCCCCTGACGCTATTAAAAAAAAAGCACGCTTCGAATGAGAGAAACGAGCGCTTTCGAGGGGGGAGAGGTAGCCTTACAATGATTATTCGCGCAATCAAATCGCGGTATCAATTCGCGGCCTTAATTTGCGATTTTAATTCGCGAGTCATCTCGCGAGGTACCCCTCGCGATTCACCCAACCCGCGGATCGCGTAGAACACTCTTAGCTACACTACTTACACTTAGTCACAATATTGGACCTCAAAATTGCACTTTTTTGTTGAAATCACCCATAATTCATTTATGACCATTAATCTAAATTGTTTCAATTTTCTGTGTTTTTCCTTATAATAAACACTTATATACAATCGGCGAATGATGAGATATTAGAATTATTTATTATATATATATAGGTCATTCTCCGTCAACCGGTGAACCCGCCTACCCAAAATTGGTTTCAATAAAAATGATCGAGTAAAGGCTTAAAATTCATAAAAAAATAAGGGCTATCAAATGCCGTATGCACATTTTTATTATCCAAAATGGCCGACCCAATATGGCGGCCAAAATGTAGAATTCGATTTATAACAATTTTTAATCGCAAAGGAGACATTCACATACGGTGTTTTTGGGTTCGCTGATTACGAATCCATCATTAGATTTTCAAAATCCAAAATGGCGGATTCAAAATGGCGGATGAAATATCTGGAATATAAATTTACTTGAATAACTCTCATTACTCGGGGGATTATGAAGGTGGCAGAATACGAATTTGGTACCTGATTCTCAAAATTCAAAATGGCGGATGAAATACCTGGAATATAAATTTACTTGAATAATTCTCATTACTCGGGGGATTCTGGAGGTCGCTGAATTCGAATTTGGTACTAGATTTTCAAAATCCAAAATAGTGGATTCAAAATAACGGACGAAAATCCGAAAACTTAAATTTATTTAACGATTCTCATTTGCCACAATGTTTAAGAGGTCGCTGAGTATGGGTGTATGCCTGCGCTCACACGCACGTAGTATAATAGATCTATATACATATTTTATGCGTGAAAGAACTGATGATACTATTAGCTTCAGTAAATTTGCCAAATTACGCCCGAAAAACTGTATCCTTGCAGGTGCTAGTGGCGTATATGTGTGCACCATTCATCAAAATTGTAAGTTGATGCTAGATGCAATAAATATATGTCAATTAACGCGCCAGTCAGAATATCCAATACACGACTATAAAGATTGCATAAACTTGCTAATGTGTAAAAATTCAAGCACGGCATGCCATTTCAATGAATGCTCAGAATGTCCTAATGAACAAGTCCTTTTTGATGTTGTGGAAGAACTTCTCAGTAAATCTTTAGTTACTGACGTTCTTTTCAGTACTTGGCAAACCACTGACAGAGCCACGTTGAACACACAACAGGTTTCTGTCGAAGAGTTTTTACCACAACTGACTTCAAAGCTGAAACAATTGAAGCCTCACGACTTTATTGCTAAGGAGCAAGCAAAATTTATGAGTCTGATAAAAGAGAACCTCGTAGAAGGTGAGGTGTTAATTCAACTCGATTTTGCTGAAAATTATGCATTTGTCGTGCAGGATGCGGCACAAGCATTTCATTTTAATAATGATCAGTGCACTGTACATACGATTGTATACTACTACCTTGCTGAAAATGAACTGAAACACCGATCTATGGTAGTCTTGTCAGATTGTTTAGCTCATGACACCGTTGCCGTGCATATAATTAAGAAAATGTTGTTAAAAGAAATCCAACGTCGATGTATAATTAAGAGGGCACTCTATTTCACCGATGGTGCAAAACAACATTTTAAAAACCGTTTCCAAATGTCAAATTTAATATGTCACGAAGAAGATTTTGGAATAACGGCGCAGTGGCATTTTCACGCGACAGCCCATTACAAAGAAGTCTGCGATGGTGCAGGTGCTGCCTTAAAGAGAGAAGCAACTCGAGCCAGTTTACAGGCACAAGCACCAAATGCTATTCTTACTCCGAAAAGTTTATTCGAATGGGCTCAGGATAGATTCGAAAATATCGATGTACTTTTTTACAGTAAACAAGAGCACACGAAAATGATCGCGCATCTTAACAAATGATTTAAAGCTGCACAGGCCATTCCCAGCATCCAAAAATGTCATGCATTTATTCCATTAGATGGAAAAAAATTGATGATAAAAAAGTTTTCAACGGCAGCAGACAGCGTTATTTTTTCGTACAAATAATTTGAAATAAAGTTTAAGGCTAACTGATTCATTTTAAATAGGTAGTAAATGTTGGAGGAATAATTTGAAAAAAATATTGGGTACAAGGGCTGATATCCTACAAGAAAATAGATGAATCTATATCTTATATTACGACTGAAAAATATACTCGAAGTTCCATGCCAACTTGGGGCCCTCTTCAGGGATTGTGGTTAACCAGCCAGGAACTAATTAATATTAACTAATTAAATTAAATTCAAACGAAAATAATCTTCAAAAAAAGATAAAAGTCACAAAAATTACAATTAAAAAAAACCAAAAGTAAAGAAAAAACAAAAAAAAATAAAATAAAGAAAAAACAAAAAAAAATGGGACCATCTACCACTACGTCCTCGCCGTGGTCCTGGGGTAAGCTGAACGTGGTAAACATAAAATATATTGATAACCTGTGTTCGTGCAATAGGTGCTGCTATTGGTGAGGTAATAAAAATATCAATGTGCGCTCGGACATGCCTATACACCCACGCGTGCGCGTATGTTTCATTCACAATTTCAAATTTAGAAAATCTGAAATCGGATTCATATTCAGCGCCATTTTAAACATTGTGACAAATGAGAATCGTTAAATAAATTTAAGTTTTCGGATTTTCGTTAGTCATTTTGAATCCACCATTTTGGATTTTGAAAATCTGGTACCAAATTCGAATTCAGCGACCTCCATAATCCCCCGAGTAATGCGAATTATTCAAGTAAATTTATATTCCAGGTATTTCATCCGCCATTTTGAATCCGCCATTTTGGGTTTTGAAAATCTGGTACCAAATTCGTATTCTGCCACCTTCATAATCCCCCGAGTAATGAGAGTTATTCAAGTAAATTTATATTCCAGGTATTTCATCCGCCATTTTGAATTTTGAGAATCAGGTACCAAATTCGTATTCTGCCACCTTCATAATCCCCCGAGTAATGAGAGTTATTCAAGTAAATTTATATTCCAGATATTTCATCCGCCATTTTGAATCCGCCATTTTGGATTTTGAAAAGCTGATGATGGATTCGTAATCAGCGAACCCAAAAACACCGTATGTGAATGTCTCCTTTGTGATTAAAAATTGTTATAAATCGAATTCTACATTTTGGCCGCCATATTGGGTCGGCCATTTTGGATAATAAAAATGTGCATACGGCATTTGATAGCCCTTATTTTTTAATGAATTTTAAGCCTTTACTCGATCATTTTTATTGAAACCAATTTTGGGTAGGCGGATTCACCGGTTGACGGAGAATGACCCATATACAGGGTCATCGAAAAGTATCGGACCCCCCTAATATCTTCAGTTAGAATGCACTTAGGAGAAAATGTCCAATAGCAAAGTTGTATGGTTTCAAGCGGGGAGTAAGATGATGACCTTGACTTTGACCTTGACCATGTCCTTCAAGGTCATTTCAAGGTCAATCTTATTTTTTTAAATAGAACCCCCAACATTTTATTGCATATTCTTATAGCTTATCTCGAGAGCTTTCCAAAACACTATAATAAAATATTTTTTTATTAAGTACTTTTTGAGTTATAAAGGTTTGAAGTTAACAATTTTTTGACACAAAATGTAGAATATCTTGTAAAATATTATTTAGTTTTCAGTAATCATAACCTTAATACTTTTGTGCGCGGAGTAATGAGACCAATTAATTGGTTTAAAGAAAATACATTAATCGGATCCCCCTAATATTTTCAGTAAGAATGCATTTTGGAAAAACTTCAAACCTTTATAACTCAAAAAGTACTTAATAAAAAAATATTTTATTATAGTGTTTTGGAAAGCTCTCGAGATAAGCTATACGAATATGCAATAAAATGTAGGGGGTTCTATTTAAAAAAATAAGATTGACCTTGAAATGACCTTGAAGGACATGGTGAAGGTCAAAGTCAAGGTCATCACCTTACTCCCCGCTTGAAACCATACAACTTTGCTATTGGACATTTTCTCCTAAGTGCATTCTAACTGAAGATATTAGGGGGGTCCGATACTTTTCGATGACCCTGTATATGCGTGTGTGGCATACAATTAGCTTCAATTTTTACATAACCCTTCACACATATATTTTTTCACGCGGGTAACATCGCATTTACGATCAGCAACCTGAAAATTGCCGGAATACCGGATATTGTTCACATAGAGTAATATTTCACAATGTGCACATGTTATATTAGATTCGAGATTTTTAAAACTAGGTCGGATACTTAATCAGCCGTAATAAAATTCCCGAATAACAAATTTTGTCCAAATAGAATTACATCATAAATTTTCGTCTGTCATATTGAATCTGCCATCTAGAAATTGGAAAAAAATAACTTCGGATTCATAATCCGCTACTCGGAATGACCCCGAGTAACAAAAAAAACTCCACAAATTTAACCTTGGATTCGTAATCAGTGACCCCGTAAACCTCAGAGTACCAAATTTTGTCCAAATACAGTTATATTTAAAATTTCTGTCCGTAATATTGGATCAAACATTTTGAATTTCATAAAACTAACCTCAGATTCGTAATCAGCGACCCCAAAAAATCCCGAGTAACAATTTTCAACTAAATTGGACAAACGAAAAAATGCGCGACTCAATGGGTTAATTTATATCTGTAAAATATTTCTAGTACATTCCCTGCTCAAAATGCCAGGAAATGCTTCAAAAATTTTTAACACGCACGAAGCTGGATGAACTTTAGAGCTGAAAATAATAACATATTATGACATTACGAGAAATGTTTCAAATTCTTAATACGGTTTTTCGCACTTGTTTTTAATCATTTTCGATTTCTTTTCGCTTATAACTCTAGTATGCAGGATCTTTTGTAAATTAAAAAATACATTTTCAAGGTCTCTTCAACATCAAATTTAAGAAAAGATTGCTTACATTTTCGTAGAATTTCAGAAGCTACAAAATTTCCATTTTGTCACTGGCGAGGCTAACAGAAGATATTAAACCACTCACAAAATTCCAAGCCGAAGAAGGTGCTTCAAGCAGATCCCAGTTTTGTCTGATCTCATAGAGAGCAACGTTGGACTTCACTTTTTATTTTTATGAAGGTGTCTCCGAAATTGTTGGCCAATTGAATCCTTACAATGTATGTTGTCATAATAAATAAATAAATAAATTTGTATGTAATTTTATTTCAAATTTGTATACTAACAGTCTTCATTTATGATAAACATTTCCTTATCTTTTCTTAAACAGATCTTTTTTGTTTAATTTAAACGGCGTGGCTAGAGACACCATCCACGGGTTCCCGACACGGGACTTACCCGTGGCTCGTCCATGGGAGGCCCGCGTGCTCTCTGCAGAGCATGAAAAGACAAAGATAAAGTAGTTTAAAGCTATTATTATTGAAAAATAATGTACATGGGTCTTAATAATGTTTTCCAAAACTGGCGGCAATTATTTATTCCTAAAATTGATGAGTTTTATTCATAATTTGTCAAAGTATAACCGGCGTCTTGTCGCACCCTCTGACACGTGGATGGTATTTCACGGGCACAAGAGAGAGAAAATATTGTATTTATAGTATTTTTTACTGGCATTATACATAAAATATTGATTATATCGTTTCAAAGCGTCCAACATAATCATTTTGCAGTATAAAAATTGCAATTCCTCCCGATACTATCATTAATTCCTAATGTAAAGATGATTTTCGTTAAAATCAAATAACATGCAAATGGTAACTGTAAATCATCATTTCGTGAAAATATTGAAAAAAAGAAAATTAAGTAACAACATGCAAATTGTAAGAACATATATGTGAAATATATAAACTACATTAATTGAAATTGCAATTTCATGCAGATTGCACATTATCAATAGTAATTTATCATTATTTCGTACACGTATGAAAAAATAAATAATGAAGTCGTAACATGCAAATTAAAACTTGTATAAAATATAAATTTGTCTTTAAGGTGCTTTTAACGTGTTGTGCACTCGCGTAACTGATATAGTTATTTCTATGTATTTATTACATAATTATTAATATTATACTTATGTGTGCATATATATACACAGGGTGTCCGAAAAGTATGGAAACGGTCTTGTACCTTTTGAAAAAAAAGATATTTCGTAAATCGCTGAAACATGTGAAACGATTTTTCCAAAACCCCCGGAGGGTTCCAAACACCCCGCTCGATCTTCCAGTTAGAATATTCTGAACGCACTTCCTTTACGAGAAAGCCGTAATCAAGAAGTACACGAATGTTGCCATCTGTCAACGAAATATTGTACGAAATAGTCGAGAAAAACTTGAAAGTTCTATCTCACGCAAAGAGAAATTTCGAATGTTCATTGTGTGGGTCACCTTCAACGAAAACGACGTTCTTGCTTACTGAATCTTTTTCAGCAGGATCACATACATTATTCATTGAGACTCACAAGATTTCGTGATTCGACTGTACTTATTCTAAGAAACTCGTACTAAATTTTTAATATTTTAACCAGTTTCACACTTAATTTTAATTTCGATGATTACGGTGCCATGTATCCACTAAAACGATCATAATAATAAGGTAAAATTTAAGTAAGTTTTTCTGAACAAACGAAATCTGCAATAAAAATTCTTATTTTTTTATAAATATATATTTCTAAAAAAATATGTATTTCTCGCGATATCCGACAGTTTACACACTTTTCACGAAACGGTCCTGTAGAAAGAAAAAAAAATTTCGAAAATCGATGAAATACGTGAAACAATGGAAAGGACAAAATGTAAAAAAAAGTATCAGAAATCTGCCATGGATAGTCCCAACCTGTGTTAAAAAGAAGGGTGCTAAGAATTTTGTGTGCTATGTTGGATCCGATTATTGGTTTCTGAGATTAAAAATTTCAAACGACGAATACTTCCGCGACAAGTGGACGCTACGGCATCTATGCCTAGTGTTTTGTATTCGTCTCGAAAAGACCTTTCAAATGAGCCCCTACTCTACCCATGTTGCCATTTAAGATATTCATTTCCCCTCGTCCCCCCCCCCCCTCCCTTGGGCGGCGAATAACGCGCTTCAGCAATGCCAAATCCATTTTTCGCCTGTTTTCTGATTTTTAACGTCTCCCCACGGACTCAATTTTTATCAAAACGAAACGTATGAGGGGGCGAATTCTTCGCCTTTTCAAGCTCTCCAACTTTGTTTATATGAAATTATGCTAGCATTTTACGGAAATGAGCTAGACGCAAAAAACTGCAAACAAAAAGCCATTTTTACCCTTTTTAGGTCGATATCTGGCTAAATATACATTGCAGGTCATATGCTCTATAAGGTAAGTTATAACGCTATAAAAAACCTTCAAAATCAGTCATCATTCGTTAAAGTAACATTAAATAGAGCCGAGTTATTGCAAAAAAAAACTATTATTTTTGTTTAAACTTCAATGGCTCGCCACTCAAATTCTGAGCTTCAGATACGATTTTGGTATAAAACTTTCTTGCTCAAAATGATGTTAGGATTCACCCCCTGTAATATTATTCGGGAGTTCTGGGATACAGGGTGTACCAAAAGTCTGGAAACACCTGAATATCTCGAAAACAATGCATTTTATAAAAAAATGTTTTTGATAAAAGTTATAAGGTTTAAAAAGACGCATTTGACGCTACTTGCATGACGTTGTCAAGGTCAGGTCAAGGTCAACTTAATTTTTTTAAATGGAACCCCATATTTTTTATTACAGATTCACCCATCTGAACAAAACACCCCGAAGACATGTAAATCCGACCTAGCAACCTCCACGCGGTGCATATTGGCTAACGCTAATAACGGCAGTGCTTAAACTTTGAGGGCTCATAATTCAGGCAAATCTCATCGAAAAAGAACTCATAATATGCGGATTGAAAACATTATCTACAAGAATCTATAATATAAAATATGGGGTTCCATTTAAAAAAAATTAATTTGACCTTGACCTGACCTTGACAAGGTCATCCAAGGTCAAATGACTAGTAGCGTTAAATACGTCTTTTTAAACATTATAACATTTATTAAAAATACTTTTTTCTAAAATGCATTGTTTTCGAAATATTTAGGTGTTTCCAGACTTTTGGTACACCCTGTATATGTATACTCATTCTTACAGCGCTTATGCTGTTCAATACACTTTGTAATTCGGAAATATCTCAAAGCAAAAATCAAGCTGGGGCGAGATTGAAAAATTACCCAATTCTAGTCTATAATTATTATTAATTAATTAACGGGTGGAATCGCCCTTTTTACTGAATTGTTGGCTTATTATTATTTTACTAGGATTTTGCGAGAGCTGCAGATCGACTTAGACAGATGGCGCCATACTTCACATTTGTGTATGAAATGTAGGACTGCAGAAACCTACACCAAGAACAGCAACGGTCATGAGTCGATTTCCGCCAGATAAACAATACTTTCGAAACGTAAACACAAACAACGTGGCTCGTCTTACCAACAGCGAGCTGCTGCTTGGAATATAATGATTTTTTTTAATGATTTTTTATCAGATTTAAATGTACAGAGAATGTGGTTAACGATGCGAGGACATTCAAAATTAATCTCTTTCGGATCATTTTATGGTCAAAAAAGGGTCAGCTTATGATCATTTTTGAACTCGACAAAAGAAATCTCAATTATAATTGCATAAAATTGAAACTTAATCCAATTTAAATCTATTGAAATAAAAAAATAGTCAATTTTTGATCAGCTTCGAATATGTAGAAAATGTTGTTGTCAATGCGCGGACATTAAAGATTGATCTTTTTTTGATCATTGTATGGTCAATCATCATTTCGACTTGTGTGATATGTATATATTTATTTATTTCTATTTATTGTATATTCTTCAGATTTGATTTTTTATTTGAATTCGATGGAATATTGTTGTTTTGTAAATATTGCAAATAAGCCGTTATAATAAAAGAAAGTTGTACATATGTAAATTAAATTTGTATTTTGACGAAATATCGTCAATCCCGCCTCTGTCCTGAAATGTCATAAAATAATTACATATATATCTCAATCTTAAGATTGCAGTTTAGCTATTTCCATCGCGGTATCGGTAAATTAAAATAGTCCGTCTTTCCTTTTCTTCCCTATAACGTTGTCCTTTTCATTCCCGAATAATAATTTCCCAAATTACAAGTTATGTAATTTATTGTTTTCTTGCGGTCTCTATCTGCCAGGGTAGTCGATACTGCTCGCACCTTCTCGTGACGTCACTGGACTCACACATAGTTATCCCGTTCAGTTCAGTGCTGGACACATGGAAAACTCGGTGCGTATAGTACAGTCCGGCATACCAACCGTATATAGGTGTGCGTAAATGGTGGGAGAGAAGAGGTCTTTCTTCGACTTATTTAAGATGTGCTCTCTATCGCACCAATATAAGTACCATAAGGCCTCACTCTTCGCACTTATTCTCCGTACCCGTCCCATATATACGTATACTTATGAACAGCATATAATATTAGATTTCCCCTTCCATACATGATTGCTTGTCCCTTTCTATTCCATTGCGTTGCCCCTTATCTCTGCCCATGTACTTCCCTATATGTTTTACCGTCGGTCCCTTTCCCTCGAATTGCGTACCGATACCCGCAAAACGTATTTCCGGCTCCGAAAATGTAATGAGTTTTAGGGAGAAGGGGTAATTTTTCCGATTCGAAGTGCGAAATGTCAACGGCATTTGACACACACTCGAATTTTGCGTCCCATTGCGAATCATTTGCGTTTTATTTTAGAGATTTCTTTTGCGTTTTAGTATTATTTTAATTTGCGTTTCCTTTTATTAGCCCTGTCCCTTTTCCTTCACCTTTTCTTTTTTTTTACTGTAGTGTTATTTCGGTCATTTTAAAAGTAATTTCACCTTCGCGTCGAATTTCGAATCCCTACATACATTTTTCCCTTTGCGTGTCCATTTATTTTATCGTTATTTTATTATTATTTATTATTTGTAATATTTATTAATATATGTTTGTAGTGTTTTATATTTTGTCTTTTACAATTTATTTATTAACCCCTCCATAATACGGGTTATAGTATATATATTTGATTTAATTAATTTTTATTGTTGATCGATCCTTGTTTTATTATTGAATTCTCAATTTCACTCCCTTTACAAACACTAACATGGTATCGCACGTCAATTACAAATTAGGTTCTGTTGCTATTCGCAAAACCACGCATCACTCAACCCAAATCTGATCAAATATGCAAAAAGAAAAGAAAAAAGGAAATTTGAACACAGTAACGTAGATTCAAGAAACCCTAGAAAACATTTATCGCAAGCAACACGCTTTAGTTATTCAACAGTCGCTCGTACTCGACCGAATCTCTTCGATTTTGATAACCCGAACAAAAATATCCTTCGCTAAAGGTTTTAATCGACGAATGTCCTTAAAATTATATCTTTGGGGTCGCAACGCTAAAATCAAAATTATAAATTCTACAATATAAACAAAACACGCACTTATTGATTGACGCCACGAGTCGCTAATCAACGGAGAAGATCCTCTACAATAACCCGAGCTTTTAATGATATCGATAACAGATTTACGTCGCAACGGAGCTAATTTAGCTAAAACGGTATGAAACGTTCAAAAATCAACCGCCGATGACTCACGAAGATACTAATTCAAAAGAATCACGGAATGACTTTGGCGCGATGCTCAATATCCGCTGGAGAATCCAAAATTGTCTGAAACGACACCGTTTGCTCGCTTTACTACCGGCGGAATAGAATTTGGAATAACGACTCCACTGATTCGAGTCGATGATTGAAATAATAGGCCCGTTGCCAAGAAATCAAAGTTCATAAACTGCTCGTAAAAGCCGTTTAAATCAAGAAACTATAATGATAAAAACTCGAGTCACTTTGTCTTTGGTAAACCCAACTTATATTAGTTTCTCGTTATGAATTTTGGGATTTATCATCAGAATCTAAAACACGTGTTCTGGGACTTCACTATTCGAACCCTTGAATTATGTGGATCTTGAAATTGCGAAGACGTCTCTTCGTCAAAGATGTCCAAGTTCCAAATTGAATTACTCTGCATTCAAGGTCGTCGATTTTGAATGGAGCACGTGGCTCGATCCTGTTGACTCGAAAAATGGCAACACGTGACTGCGTCCAAATAAACCGTTGAAATCCTCCTTTTTTTTTTAAAGATGAAGTTGGAAAATTAACCAGGCGTCTTTTCGATTCTCGATGGCAATTTTTCCAATTTGCCGGCTAGCGGAACAAGTCAACTCTTTCGACGACACAATTGAGCTGCGAATTCTCGTGGAACAAACCAAGTTGCCTTGGACTAACGAGCAAAACTAAAACAAAACCGACACAAAACACGATAAAAATATCGTGACGAAATATTTAACCCTTTCACTATCTTACCCCAAGCGGGATCTTCTGCCGCACGTCGGCCACGCGGCTTCCTCGCGTTGTATTCCACCGCTAGTTTTTCGCCACGGAAATCCAGGCGGTTGGATACCTGCATAGGTTTGCGGTAGATTTGCAGTCCCCTCCCTTGACTGAAGATTTGTTTCCCTTTTCCTTATTACAGCTGGTTTTACGATCATCATCACCATCTGAAGTGTTGATCTACACGTCATCAACACTATAATTTGCGTCTTTCACAGAAGTGTTGTCATTTTCAAACCTATAAACAGATAATAAATATGTTAAACCCACAAATTCTGAAAGTTTCATATGTATACAATTAAAGAAAGAATAAAAATTTCAAATAAAATAAGATCTTCGTCATTATTTTGCAGAATATTAACGTCCAGAACTTAGCAGCCTTTTACATTATTTGCCCTCTAATGTAAAACGTATGTATATCAATTTATTAAAAAAACAAATATCCTCCCTCAAATTATGCTGGCGAGAAATTACCTCATATTGTTCATTCAAAGAAATTAACATAACAAAACGAGGTTAACTAAAAAATCGGATATAAATACAAACAAAAAGGAGTTTTCGGAATGTGTTATTAAATAGGTAAAATATTTCCTACAACTCATCACACTACAAACGAAATTATAGTCATGGCAATAACCACTAAACTTTTCTTGCAAAATAATGTTCCCGGTGAAAAATAGTTTAGCATAATTTTGAATCAAAATTAGATCAAAATCAAATCAAAATCATATCAAAATGAGATCAATATCAGATCAAAATTAAATCACTTTTGGATGTGAGCGCTTTTGATCTGAAATTGGGTAAATTTGGATGAACTAAGTTAAAGAATAAAGGTATTACAAAGTTTCATGTATTACATTTTTAAATGTGTAGTAAAATTTGTAACGTGGCAAAACACGTTACAGGGCTATATGCCACGAGACTCACAACGGGGATAACTTAAGGGGGGACTGGTCTTCAAGAACCGCTAATATTTCGTATGGGTGCAATTTCCGAAGTGATCTCATCACCTTATAGGGGGGACTGCTCCGAAGGAGCGCTAGTATTTATTTTGGTGATGACGTCATTCGGCTCTTTTTGATTCATATTTGTTATGAATCTGCCGGGAGGCTTTTATCCAAGGGGAAATGTTGCCATTATAGGGGGGACTGCTCCGAAGAAGCGCTAATTTTTAATATGGCAACACATTAGGATCCATATTTGTTATGAATCCGCCGGGAGGCTTTTATCCACGGGGAAATGTTGTCATTATAGGGGGGACTGCTCCGAAGAAGCGCTAATTTTTAATATGACAACAATTGAGACATAGAATTAGTGGTTTAAGAATTAATATTTGGTAATAATAAAGGTAGCTATAATTCGGGGTATTATTCAGTATTTAATTTTATTTTGATTATTTCCTGAAAATAATAATTGCTTGCGATCAATATTTCAGGCGTAAACATGACTTTTCTATTTGCTTTGTTTTGGAAGTCGGCTCAAGGACGGCCCTGTTGTCGATTTCGAGAGGTACGAGACCTAAACATCCAGGGTATATCGTCAATCACGCTGCTTATTGCGGCGTGCAGGGGGGGACGACGCGTGGAGATTCTGGCATGTTCGCGAAGGAGAGGGTACGCGAGGGCGAGATGCCGAAACTTCGCGAACATTCGATGAGAACCGACGCGTCGGATCGCCAGTCCGTGGCAGTCCGTAGCAGTCTGCAGCAGTCCGTGGAAGTTGGATAGTCCGCTGGTAGCAGCCCTGGAGCCGAGAGGTACGCCTGGTCATCAAAAGGTACCAACAGCCCTGAGCGCACCTAGTTTTCGGCTACGAAGTCTTTCCGTACGCCAGCTGTTGGATTCTTTGTGCTCACGGCTGTTTAGATAAAATGCGCTTTTCCGATTGTCCGTTGCCGTTTCGCGAGTGAGAGTGAAAGTGAAAGTGAAAAACGCGAATCGCCTTCGGTTATCTGAGTCGGGTTTTCGGTTTGTATCGTGCTTCGGTTAACTTCTGCTTTGACCGCGAATTTCTCTAGGGTTATCTTCCGGGAATCTTTCTTTCGCGGACAATATCTTGATTCGATTCTTTAACGCGACTGGGGTTATCTCTCGTTGTTTTATTCGGCATACTCGGGAAAAATATGGTTATCTTACGCTTTTTGTTCGTTCTCGTTACTGTTGGAAAGACGAAGCCCAAAGGCTACGCGCGTCGGTATGGTTAACTATCGGAAATGTGATCGAAGACCGTCTCTTAAAATTCTATGAGATGGTTCGGTAGGGGGATAACTTCGTCCTTTTGAGGACTTCAGGAAAAAGCCGTCGGTTGGTTATCTTTGGTGATCGTTCGGTATTCGGGAGAAATACCTAGCGGTTCGGGCGAACGTAAGATCGGATCTAGTGTGGTTACCTTTATCGTCTCGAAAGTCCGTGTCCGGTGATCGGAAATAAAGACGGTAACGAAAACGAGAATACGACGCGTGAAAAGCAAACTCCGCCGAACGTGATGCTTTGTGACGTAACACCGCGACGCCGACAAGATGGCCGCCGGTTCCGATCCGCGGTCCGCGACGCGATCTCCAGTTGGCTTGGCGAGCCGTTAACTAGCATGGTCGACGTTCTAAATTTATAGAGTGGCTTCTTATGATCGGAAACGCAAGCTCGTTAATTTTACCTTAGTTCGCTAGATCGCTCTTGTGAGCGATCGTACCTCGAACTTCCTGGTTATCTTTTCACTCTGTTAGAGTGAATACTGTGGTTATCTGTTATCCTGCCCCTCTTGTGAGGCGGCACTATCTTATGAATTAACGAGCGGACTTTTTGTGCAATAAGAAGGTTTTTCTCGGGTAATACTCCCGCCGATCTGTCGGTGAGGAAACGACCATGCGTGCGATGCTAACTGGACCGGGCCCTCCGCGCGGTTAAGTTACCTAGATTGCTGTTTCACGAGCAATCTTGTGAGGCCAAGGCTATCTCGCAATGCCGGAAGGTAGTGCCGTGTTTTTGTTATGTTTTTGTACGTGAGGATAACTGTCTCTACGGAGACACTAAAATTGTTGCGTATAAGTGTGAGTACGTTAACTTGAATAGCAGTGTCCGCGGTAAACGATAGCGTCCGGGTAATCCGTTTTAATTTAGTAACGAAAGGGTAGATGGTTAGATTAGGGAATTCGGGAAGTGATCAGTCTGGTAATTCGCGCGGTCAGTTTGAGTGGGTTTCGGATGACGTAATTTCGGTGATTTGTCCGGGTTTAGCAGATTTCAGAAAAGGGGTAGAATCAGTCAATTTGGTCGGTTTCGGTAAAGTTCGTGTGGTTCGTATAACGTCGTTCAGTGTAGCTTCAGTATGAGATTCGTATAAGTTCGGGTAGGTATTGTAGTGTCGTTTTGGGGAGGGCGCGTGCGTATCGGGCGAGCACGGTTCCTCGACGGGTTCGTCACAGGGCGCCGCGACCGCGTGCGAAAGTCCCGACCGAGTCCGTCGCAAGGCAGCGCGCTTCAAAAGTCCTTGTCGAGTTCGTCGGCGGGCACCCCGTATTTAGGAAGTCCTGGTAGAGATCGTCGCCAGGCACCGCGTGCGAAAAGTCCCTGTTGAGTTCGTCGCAGGGCACCGTATTTAGAAAAGTCCTGGTAGAGTTCGTCGCCAGGCACCGCGTGCGCAAAGTCCCTGTCGAGTTCGTCGCAGGGCATCGTGTTAGGAAGTCCCTGTCGAGCTCTCCGTCGGGGAATCGCGCGTCGTCGCGTATCGGGGAATCGCGAGTAGAATGTGGCGTCCGGGCTTGGGGCGCGAGAGAGGGCGCGATGAACGTGGTGAACCGTCCTCGTCGGCCGTCGTCGCGTAGTATATAGTCTGCGCCAGAGAATACCGCCCTCTCCCTTGCCGAGCCGGGAATTCGGGGCTGAGCTAGCGGGCACACCAGCGCGTGCGGCGCGCCCATAAATTTGTCGAGCTTCGGCTCGGCTGGCGCCCTCTCTTACCATCCGGCGCGCCGTGCGGATTTTTGTGGCCCCCCGGAAAGTTCGGTTTTTTGCAGGCGGCCACGAGCGACGACGACGGACGGGTGGAGGCGTAGATGAAGTCCGGGCGGGGGTGGGGGGTCACAAATTTGGCGCCCAACGTGGGGCCGCGCAGACAAAGGGTTAAAAATTCGGTTATTAATTAAGTTTCGATCGCGAGTTAAAGTGTTGTAGTTTTGAGGGTTAATTTAAAAATTGTGTTATACGTTCGATTTGCAGAGTTCGGTTAGTGAAAATATTAATTAGTTGCGAGTACTTTTGTTTAGAATTAAGTGCGTTACACTGCTTGTATGTGAATGTGTGTGAGCGAACACTGGTGCGGCAATCGGAAAAATGGGGCTCGCTGAGACGCTGGTCGGTGATATTTCGAGCCTGTTAACGTAAATTTATATTATTGATAATCATGTCTTCTATTACGTCTTATATTATGATCATTACTTATAAACATTGTGCATATTTGTGATGTATATGTTAATTATTATTTGTGCAATTGATATCTTGTTATGAAAATGTGATATGTGCGGTAACTTTTACCATGTTGTGCCGATTCAGATATGAGTCACCCCAAATTATAGAGAAACCATTTTATTTTGTGCTTGGTAATTAATAAAGAGCCCAGGATTCCGAAACCGCGGTGAGCGAGCCTATCGTGCGCGATAAAGTCCCTTTGTGACATTCTAGTAACTACAAGTGTATGCATGCTTACAGGAACTCTCTTTCCTTTCTGAGAATACCGCTGTTTTCCGTGCCTGCTTTACCGCTTAGTCACGCGTTTAAAATTCTTTTTTTTGGCTACACATCATATCATCGTACGTGTCATTATTTGGTTATCTATAGTCCCCCACATCGTTGTCACTTCCAGCTGACACGACGTGGATTTTCCGTTCTTTTCTACCTTATAAATTCCTATCTTCTTCCCTTGTTTTTTTTTGTGGTTATCTATCAATCGACAAGTCGATTGATCACACGCGCCGTTATTTCGCACTTTCGGCGGCTCACTGTCCTTGCATGAAATTAAAATAATAATAGCTTTATCCTAACAGTCATAAATCGTAAGAAACTCTCAATCATTGTAGAGTAAAGGGACCACTGTGCTTGCGTATAGGGTGGTATCTATTAATCATGTCACACGTGAACGACTGGACCTCCGAGTTGACACCGGCGGAGGTCCGGGGGGAATTGTCTCGGCGACTCCTGTCGACGGAAGGGACGGCCGAGGAGCTGCGGTTACGACTGAGCACCGCGGCGCGTTTGCAACACGGGGGCCCAGTGCCTTCGCAGACCATACCGGGTTCGGGATTAACGATCGAAGACGATACGGATCTCTTTGACGGCGCGCACGCGAACAGTACACGAGTACCGATTGATCGCGACGTAGAGGAAGATGACAGAGAGGGAGGTCGGTCGGATGATCACGGAGAATATTCGGACGAGACGCGGCGCCGCGCTGCTCCATTAAATTTCCCTGGAGTAAGGGAAAAGGGGAAAGATCAGGTTAACTTCTCGGATAGGCCGTGCGGGGAAAAACATCGGGTCGAGAGTAGAGGGGATATCGATGATAATTTCCGGGACATTAGGGGGCATAGGTTCGGAATGAACGCTCGGGAGAATACGGCCCGTAAAGATACCGATTTCCATAACTATAGGGATAACTTCCGGAATGATATCGAGGATAACTTTGGCGATAGGTTTAGAGAAAATTCGCGACATCCTTCTATGGACCGCCGGTTTCCGTCCCGTGATAATAAGGAGCGTATCCCGGCAGTGCAAACTGCCTTTGATATCATGCGACGATGGGGACTGAGGTTTTCTGGCCGATCGGGTGAGGACGGAATCGCGTTTTTAACAAGACTTAACGAAGGTCGCGAGATAGTGCCGTTGCCGGATAGCGCCTTACTGAGTTGCTTGCCATTTTTCTTGGAAGGCGTGGCCTTACAATGGTTTCGAGCTTCGCGTAAGGATTGGCTTAATTTCGAAGATTTCGAACGCGCGTGGCAGCGTCGATTTAGCGACCCCGACTTCCAAGAATCGTTACAGGAAGATATTCAACGTCGAACCCAGGGGGCTACGGAATCGGTCGCGGATTACCTAACGTGCATCCGTACCATAATGGGACGCGTCATACCGCCAATTTCAACCGGTGCCATGATTGATCGGGCGTTGCGGAATATGTTACCGCGGTTACAGATGCTGATCGATCGTGATGCCATTCGTAACTGGGGTCAACTAGAAATGATTTCCATTCGACGAGAGAAATCTATTCGAATCGCGAACGCGTATAAACCCCCACCACCCGCTGAAAGCACGCTAATGCCGGAATCTGGATACCGAACGAGTAAGAATCTCCGCGAGGTCCCTCGTTACCCTCGTGACCGGCTACCGTCGCGTGGGAACGATTTTAAGCTAAATCTCCTAGAGCACGATTTCATTTCCTATAATGAACCAGGATATCTAAACACCCGTTACGAACGTGAACCCGAGTGAGTACAACGTCCTGCGAACCGCGATTATGATTACCCCTGTTCAGAGAGAAGGTTAGGAGAAGGGGACGCGAGTGCGGCACACGCTGACGCTCGCTACGCAGAGGGCCGAGAGGGGTCACTCCGTAGTATGGTCGAAAATCACGGCCGCCGTATTGAAGAGTCTCCGTGGGAGGCGGATCGTGTAACGAATCCTTCGTGTGCGAGGGGAAATGATCGGTACGGTGCTCCATCCCCACCTAGTATGCAGCCCCGCTGCTGCCGTTGCGATCACCCCTCGATAGAAGACAACTTGGCGGCTTTGAACGTAACCCACCGGGAGCCGGAGAGGGGGACCGCTAGAGCCGAACCGTCGCGGAATAACACCGTCGCCCCACCACCGCGATTCTCCTGCTACAACTGCTCGAAACCTGGCCATCGGTTCAACGAGTGCCGGGAGGAAAGGCGGTTGTTCTGCTATCGCTGTGGCCGCCCGGGCGTAACTCGAATGGAATGCCCCGTGTGCCTTCCACCCGCGGAAGCACGCAGTTACGCGTGCAAAGGATGTGGCAATCGAATGGTCGGTACCGCTCGTTGTCTCACGTGTCGGGGAAACTCGTCGGCGAGCCACTAAGCCGGGCCGAGGTGGTTCACGAGAAGCTGTCGGCCCTCCCGTCGCCCCGTAAGGATACGTTGAAACAAACCAACCGAACGCCTTCCCTGTTGTACCTAACTCTTCGAATTCTCGGGCGTCCCATAGGAGCGTTAGTTGACAGTGGTGCTTCGCGCACTTTTCTAGGGACGCCAACACTATCTTTAATAGAACATTTGAGGTTACCTATTTTCACGTCCCCCAATGCGTTGGTCAAGACCCCGCTGGGACAGACAGCTGTGAGCTCGGGTTACGTTAGGCTACCTATAGAAGTAGGCGGTCGAGTTAAAGTGCTTGAGGCTCACGTACTCCCCACCCTCGAATTTCCGTGTATCTTCGGCCTTGATGCCTTAAACCGATTCGCCATCAGTATCGATTTCGAATTTCGAACGTGGTTCTTTCAGGATCAGCCGTCGGTAAGGTTACCTTTCGATTCACATCTTCGTGCTCCGGATTCCTTTTACTTTCTTTGCGGGTTGCAAATCCTTCATCCCGAAGAACGTATTCAGTTGCAGGCTCTCTTGCGAGAGGAAGTACCCCCGGCTAACCCCAACCCCGGTTTGACCCATCTTGCCGAACACGTGATAGACGTGCAAGGTCATTCGGCCATTCGACAGCGCGCGTATCCCGTCTCCCACAGCGTAGAACAACATCTGTTCGCGGAAGTAGACAAAATGCTAGCCGCCGGAATTATAGAGCCCTCGCATAGCGAATGGTCGTCGCCAATCGTTATGGTCAAAAAGCCGAATGGGACATATCGGTTCTGTTTAGACCTCCGTCGCGTTAACGAAGTCTCAAAACGTGATGCGTATCCTCTACCTTTAATGGATAGCATAATTTCAAAATTATGTAAGGCCCGATATATATCCACCTTGGATTTGAGCCAGGCATATTTCCAAGTCCCCTTGGAAAGTAATAGTCGAGAAATTACCGCGTTCACGGTTCCTGGAAAGGGTCTCTTTCATTTCGTACGAATGCCGTATGGACTTACGGGAGCACCCGCGACTTTTCAGAGATTAGTTGATAAGATCATCGGTCCAGAACTGGCTCCGCATGCGTTTGCATATCTCGACGATATAATTATCGTGACGGAAACGGTTCAGGAGCACTTTCAGTGGCTACGGGTAGTATTACGGCGACTTAGAGAGGCTAACTTGACAATTAACTTAGAAAAGAGCGAGTTCTGCCGTGAAAGCGTAAAATATCTTGGATTCGTAGTTAATCGGGAGGGGTTGCAAATAGATGAGGATAAAATTAAGCCTGTCCTGTCGTATCCCCGGCCGGCGAACCTCAAGCAAGTCCGTCGTTTCCTCGGCATGGCGTCCTGGTATCGACGCTTCGTACCGAGTTTCGCATCCATCGCAGCCCCGTTAACCGCTCTCTTGAAAAAGAATCGGGCCTGGGAATGGGGAGAAGAACAACAAACGGCATTTACCACTCTCTTAAACAAATTAACCCAAACGCCTGTTTTAGTACCGCCGGATTTTTCACTCCCCTTCGTATTGCAAACGGACGCTAGTACGGTCGGTCTCGGGGCAGTTTTGACTCAAACGCCGGACGGGGTAGAACACGTGATCGCGTATGCCAGTCGTACTCTAACGGACGCGGAGCGGAATTACAGCACTACCGAACAGGAATGTTTAGCGGTTATCTGGGCAGTAGAGAAGTTTCGAGGTTATCTTGAAGGTTACCGATTCACGGTGATTACGGATCACCACAGTCTGCGTTGGATTCGTCGGCTAAAGAATCCGACCGGGAGGTTAGCTCGGTGGGCTCTGCGTCTACTGTCGTACGATTTCGACATCGTACACCGGAAAGGTTCTCTGCACCAGGTGCCCGATGCTTTATCTCGGCTCTACGAGAGCAACATTTCTAATGATCCGGTATATGATCCTTCGAGTCAGGCTGAATTGCCGCGATTAACTGTGACGAAGGTGACGAATGGTACGCTCGACGCGAAGCAGAGGTGCGTAAAAATCCTATGCGTTTCCCCGATTGGAAAATGGAGGGGGGTCGCCTGTATCATCGTAGGTCTGACTTTCGGACAAACGGGTTGCTCGAAGATCTGCGAGCGTGGAAACTCGTACCACCGTCGAAGGCACGCGCATTAGTACTCCGAGAATCCCATGACGTCCCATCGTCGGGACATTTAGGCGCGGAGAAAACCTATCGTCGAGTCGCGGAACATTATTTCTGGCCGGGGATGTACCGAGACGTCGTGGATCACTGTCGAAAGTGTATTCCCTGTCAGAAGAGCAAAGTCGAGCAGGCGCCAATGGCGGGGCTAATGGGAAAAAGAATTGTGGAAGAACCGTGGTCGATCGTCGCGGTAGATATAATGGGACCCTTACCGCGTAGTAAATCCGGGTTTGTCTACATTTTAGTGATGCAAGATTTATTCACAAAATGGATCGAAATCTCCGCGCTGCGACAGGCGACGGGTAAGAAAATCCGGGAAGCCTTCGAGAATTTGGTTATCTTTCGATGGGGAGTCCCCCGTGCTCTACTTTCCGATAATGGCACCGAATTTATTAACCGGATAATACGGGATATGGCAATAGAATTCAATATTCATCACGCGACGACCCCTCCTTACCACCCCCAGGCAAATCCGGTGGAACGAGTCAATCGGGTTTTAAAAACGATGATAGTCTCGTATCTCGGCGCCGATCACCGCGAATGGGATAACTATTTATTGGATTTCCGTTTCGCATACAACACCGCGATTCATACGTCGACTGGGTTCTCTCCAGCCTTTCTCAATTTCGGGCGCGATCCATTTGCGGTTAACTTGTATAAGCTTCGGGTGGAGTATCCGACCACCTCGGGAGCACCCGACATCCCTGTATGGTCTGAACGAATGACATGACTTCACGATCTCCGGGAAATCGTAATTGAGAATCTCGCACAGGCTCACTCCCGGCAGTCCCGCTACTACGACCGGAAACGCCGCGATCGCACCTTCGAACCGGGAGATCGGGTATGGATGCGGCAAGTTGTGCTGTCGTCTGGCGAAAAGGGAATCGCCGCCAAACTATCACCCAAGTACAGAGGCCCCTTCGTGGTCAGTCGAGTCCTGTCCCCCCGAGTGTACGAGCTCGAGGACGATACTAGGCGGAAGGTCATGAAAGCTCATATATCAAGGCTTAAACCATATCACACCTAAACTCATAACATGACTAACATACCGCATGCTAACACTTCCGTCTCACTTGCACTTAGGTTTACTATCATTAAGAGAGTTCAGCGACGAGACGGATACGTTCGAAAAGTGTGGATAACTTTTTTCCGTGGAGGTTAACTAAGCGCTATGGCAAGGTGCTTCCATAATCCCACCCGTAGCCCCTCCTTGTCCGACGATGACTGGGAGGATATCCTAACGGATCCGTCCCCGCAGGCCACCGATCATCGCAACCGAGAGCGCCAACAGGAGGAACCCCGAACACCACCACCAAGAGCCGGAGGAGATCAAGGGAATAGAGCCTCCAACCACCGGGAGGACGCAGCGGAAGCCAGCGCCTATATCCTCGCTCCTCTGGAACCGTTCCTCGACCTTCTGGTGGAACTGCGGGAAGAGCACCCCGACTTCGAGGCTGCTCTTAAGGAGGTCTACCGCCGCGGCCGGGAGGATTTGAGGAAGCGACCGTGTTGGGCACCAGGGTGCCTGGGGAAGGTCCCCCGACTGGCAGCCCCACAAGCCGGAGCGGGGAATTTCTCCATTCGGGATTTCCCCCCAACGAAGGAAGAAGGCGTCCAAGCAGGCCGCAGCTGGTCGAATCGCCAGGAAGTCGCGGTACAAAACGCCTCGACCTCGCCACGGGAAACGTCGGGCCTGCCACTCCAGTCGACCGAGACCCCGGCCCACCGTCCGAATCCAAGACCGACCACGCAGCGACCGCCGGCAACCACTACGGAGGAAGATACGACCTTTACGGGGTATTATTTGCTCCGTAATAACCCAGAGCCCGTGCTCATTATGCCCCGTCTGCCCGGCTGCTGGAACTGTGGGAAATCGGGGCACATCTTCTCGGCGTGTCAATCGACTCCTCGAGTTTTGTGTCGGAGGTGCGGGCTCCGCAACGTAAAACTGACCGAGTGCCCCCGATGTGCACCAGAGTGGAAAAGAGCAGGCCCGTATATAGCTGCCTTAGGAAGGAACGTGCCCCGGAGTCAGCGCCTGACGTCGGAGGATTTCCGGAACAAACAGCCGTCGGAAAAAGACATTCGCGAGTAACCGAGACCTGGTTATCTCTTTTCTGTGAGTGCGTGCGCGGAGACTTTGGTTAACTGAATCATTTTTTTTTCTCTTTACCTTTTATTAAATATTCCTTCTGCTTAGACCCCCTTCACACCGAAAAGCCGGTAGCCAATCAGGCTAATAGGGGATAACTTTAAAATTGGAGTGATGTTATATTTTGTATTTTTGTACGGAAAGGTTCTCTCGAACCCCTGTATTTCAGATAAAAAAAAAATAAAAAAAAAAAAATAAAAAAAAAAATAAAAAAAAAAAAATTTTTCTTAATAGAAACTAAGTGTAGTGAATTCGGATCTCACCTAACCTGCACTTCCCTTCACTAGTCACCAATGACCGAAAGCAGGCGGGGCAACCAGGGGTCAGAAGAAGGAAACGCGCACGCCGAGGTTTCGGAGATGCATGGGTTCTTGCATGAAAGTAGCACGTCGACGATTGAATACGTAAAGTGGGGGGTGATCCAGGTTGGAGCGGCACGGAGCATAATGCTGGTTATCTGTAAGTATGCAGTCGCATGGTTGCATGTATTGGATCACTCAAATAGCACAAGATGTCTCTTTGCACGTTTCTCACCTTTCTTTCGCAAAGCTGTAAGATTTTCTTTCAAATTGGCTCGAGATATTCATTGATCTATTCTGGGCGAGACCGGGCGGCCTTCGTATGACCTCGCCGGCCATGGTCCAGGGGGGAGGGTATGTAACGTGGCAAAACACGTTACAGGGCTATCTGCCACGAGACTCACAACGGGGATAACTTAAGGGGGGGACTGGTCTTCAAGAACCGCTAATATTTCGTATGGGTGCAAATTCCGAAGTGATCTCATCACCTTATAGGGGGGACTGCTCCGAAAGAGCGCTAGTATTTATTTTGGTGATGACGTCATTCGGCTCTTTTTGATTCATATTTGTTATGAATCTGTCGGGAGGCTTTTATCCAAGGGGAAATGTTGCCATTATAGGGGGGACTGCTCCGAAGAAGCGCTAATTTTTAATATGGCAACACATTAGGATCCATATTTGTTATGAATTCGCCGGGAGGCTTTTATCCACGGGGAAATGTTGTCATTATAGGGGGGACTGCTCCGAAGAAGCGCTAATTTTTAATATGACAACAATTGAGACATAGAATTAGTGGTTTAAGAATTAATATTTGGTAATAATAAAGGTAGCTATAATTCGGGGTATTATTCAGTATTTAATTTTATTTTGATTATTTCCTGAAAATAATAATTGCTTGCGATCAATATTTCAGGCGTAAACATGACTTTTCTATTTGCTTTGTTTTGGAAGTCGGCTCAAGGACGGCCCTGTTGTCGATTTCGAGAGGTACGAGACCTAAACATCCAGGGTATATCGTCAATCACGCTGCTTATTGCGGCGTGCAGGGGGAAACGACGCGTGGAGATTCTGGAATGTTCGCGAAGGAGAGGGTACGCGAGGGCGAGATGCCGAAACTTCGCGAACATTCGAGAAGGATGAGAGGAGAGTAACGGGAGGGGACGGCCAGTCGCGCGTGCCTGCACGGGCCGCGGGGCTCTCCCTACCCTCACGATCGCGGGAGAGAGGTGGTAAGCGGCGGCCGGCGCGGCGCGAGCTTCGCGATGAGAACCGACGCGTCGGATCGCCAGTCCGTGGCAGTCCGTAGCAGTCTGCAGCAGTCCGTGGAAGTTGGATAGTCCGCTGGTAGCAGCCCTGGAGCCGAGAGGTACGCCTGGTCATCAAAAGGTACCAACAGCCCTGAGCGCACCTAGTTTTCGGCTACGAAGTCTTTCCGTACGCCAGCTGTTGGATTCTTTGTGCTCACGGCTGTTTAGATAAAATGCGCTTTTCCGATTGTCCGTTGCCGTTTCGCGAGTGAGAGTGAAAGTGAAAGTGAAAAACGCGAATCGCCTTCGGTTATCTGAGTCGGGTTTTCGGTTTGTATCGTCCTTCGGTTAACTTCTGCTTTGACCGCGAATTTCTCTAGGGTTATCTTCCGGGAATCTTTCTTTCGCGGAGAATATCTTGATTCGATTCTTTAACGCGACTGGGGTTATCTCTCGTTGTTTTATTCGGCATACTCGGGAAAAATATGGTTATCTTACGCTTTTTGTTCGTTCTCGTTACTGTTGGAAAGACGAAGCCCAAAGGCTACGCGCGTCGGTATGGTTAACTATCGGAAATGTGATCGAAGACCGTCTCTTAAAATTCTATGAGATGGTTCGGTAGGGGGATAACTTCGTCCTTTTGAGGACTTCAGGAAAAAGCCGTCGGTTGGTTATCTTTGGTGATCGTTCGGTATTCGGGAGAAATAACTAGCGGTTCGGGCGAACGTAAGATCGGATCTAGTGTGGTTACCTTTATCGTCTCGAAAGTCCGTGTCCGGTGATCGGAAATAAAGACGGTAACGAAAACGAGAATACGACCCGTGAAAAGCAAACTCCGCCGAACGTGATGCTTTGTGACGTAACACCGCGACGCCGACAAGATGGCCGCTGGTTCCGATCCGCGGTCCGCGACGCGATCTCCAGTTGGCTTGGCGAGCCGTTAACTAGCATGGTCGACGTTCTAAATTTATAGAGTGGCTTCTTATGATCGGAAACGCAAGCTCGTTAATTTTACCTTGGTTCGCTGGATCGCTCTTGTGAGCGATCGTACCTCGAACTTCCTGGTTATCTTTTCACTCTGTTAGAGTGAATACTGTGGTTATCTGTTATCCTGCCCCTCTTGTGAGGCGGCATTATCTTATGAATTAACGAGCGGACTTTTTGTGCAATAAGAAGGTTTTTCTCGGGTAATACTCCCGCCGATCTGTCGGTGAGGAAAGGACCATGCGTGCGATGCTAACTGGACCGGGCCCTCCGCGCGGTTAAGTTACCTAGATTGCTGTTTCACGAGCAATCTTGTGGGGCCAAGGCTATCTCGCAATGCCGGAAGGTAGTGCCGTGTTTTTGTTAGGTTTTTGCACATGAGGATAACTGTCTCTACGGAGACACAAAAATTGTTGCGTATAAGTGTGAGTACGTTAACTTGAATAGCAGTGTCCGCGGTAAACGATAGCGTCCGGGTAATCCGTTTTAATTTAGTAACGAAAGGGTAGATGGTTATATTAGGGAATTCGGGAAGTGATCAGTCTGGTAATTCGCGCGGTCAGTTTGAGTGGGTTTCGGGTGACGTAATTTCGGTGATTTGTCCGGGTTTAGCAGATTTCAGAAAAGGGGTAGAATCAGTCAATTTGGTCGGTTTCGGTAAAGTTCGTGTGGTTCGTATAACGTCGTTCAGTGTAGCTTCAGTATGAGATTCGTATAAGTTCGGGTAGGTATTGTAGTGTCGTTTTGGGGAGGGCGCGTGCGTATCGGGCGAGCACGGTTCCTCGACGGGTTCGTCACAGGGCGCCGCGACCGCGTGCGAAAGTCCCGACCGAGTCCGTCGCAAGGCAGCGCGCTTCAAAAGTCCTTGTCGAGTTCGTCGGCGGGCACCCCGTATTTAGGAAGTCCTGGTAGAGATCGTCGCCAGGCACCGCGTGCGAAAAGTCCCTGTTGAGTTCGTCGCAGGGCACCGTATTTAGAAAAGTCCTGGTAGAGTTCGTCGCCAGGCACCGCGTGCGCAAAGTCCCTGTCGAGTTCGTCGCAGGGCATCGTGTTAGGAAGTCCCTGTCGAGCTCTCCGTCGGGGAATCGCGCGTCGTCGCGTATCGGGGAATCGCGAGTAGAATGTGGCGTCCGGGCTTGGGGCGCGAGAGAGGGCGCGATGAACGTGGTGAACCGTCCTCGTCGGCCGTGGTCGCGTAGTATATAGTCTGCGCCAGAGAATACCGCCCTCTCCCTTGCCGAGCCGGGAATTCGGGGCTGAGCTAGCGGGCACACCAGCGCGTGCGGCGCGCCCATAAATTTGTCGAGCTTCGGCTCGGCTGGCGCCCTCTCTTACCATCCGGCGCGCCGTGCGGATTTTTGTGGCCCCCCGGAAAGTTCGGTTTTTTGCAGGCGGCCACGAGCGACGACGACGGACGGGTGGAGGCGTAGATGAAGTCCGGGCGGGGGTGGGGGGTCACAAATTTTACTCACGAATCTGAAAGTTCATTTTCTTCCACGGAATTAACTTGAAAAATACTTTTTTGTAGCAGTAGTTTTCGGTTGACCTGGATTACTGCATTTTGCTTTACTGCGAGATTTATATTGGCCGCCGTCTTTTCTTCTTTCCTTCTTTTCTGTAACAGAGAGGTGCGTATTGTGACCTCTTCCTTTTATAATATTTCTCCATCGATTGTAACTTCTAATTGTTCTAAGTAGTGTCTGTCATCTACAACACGCGTAAGCTATATTTTAGGAATATGGAACAAGAAAACAATATTTCACAAATAAGTTTTCAAACTATGCGCCCACTCACGAATTTGCGTCATTCATTTTGATGCGTATAAATTACAAAAATTCAATTAGTTTTGTATTAAAAAAGGATCAAAATAAGAAACTCACTACTTTTTTTTAAAAACTGAAGCACGATACCACCGACCTTCCCATTTCCCTTCAACTTGTGCCTTTCCTGTTGTCCTAATGCAGTGTTCTGTAACGATTGACGTCGACCGCGGCTTGTCTAGCCAAAGAACCGGGGCGAACTGATTGCTGTCAATAAACGTTCAATAAAGAAGAGGTTAAGATAATAGAATGAAATTTAAAAAACGCGTAACGTACGTTCAACAAGGATATACTCTGGATAAAATCATTAATTTTCACTTACCTTTTATCCATTTGCGCTCCTTTTCGTTTCAAAAGAGACTCAACTCCGCTGGTGGTATGCAAATTTGAAACACCTATTTAAAATTGTGTTTAGTGTTTCGGCGTTAACTTTATGTTGTTAATAGCAGAGCATCGCGGAATTTCGAAAAGTAAAATGTCGAATACGTCACACGATTTTGTTTGTTCTTCGGCATAAATTAATAACTTCGTGTTTAGCTGTGATATTCTGCAGCTTATCTACTTACAATGTCGCGTCCCTGACTCTATTCAACGAACACTCTATAAATTTAGGAAACTTATATCTCAATCGAATATGCCTTTTATAAAACCTGATTATTGTAAATGTTGCTTGAAGTTTTTTTTCGTCATGGAAAAAGGCCTTGAAGAGGGTTTACAACACTCTTGAAGAAGACGCTACTGAGGATTAGTTTTCCATCTTCATTCGAGAATCCATCGAAAAGATTGAGAAAATCAATTCATTCTTAAGGGCCGATTCTCACATTCCCAATTGGGTGAATATATTGTTGGAGACAATTATTCATTGCATCACGGTACAGAGGGTTACAGCTGCTAACAGATTAATTAGCGTATCTCAATGATCTCCAATAGAGACAATACCGTCCAATCCCTTCACCCAAAACTACTAAGACCATTTTGAAATTAATGTAGAAAAGCCGCAAAGCAAGTCTCAACGCGTTCAAAAGACCTGACGCCGACCCCCGAATATATTTATATAAATGTCCAGCCTTTAGATGGTCATTGCAAACGGCCTCTTTCTAATGTGTGATCTTAACAAATTAGATCATAAATATTGAAAAGTACTGGCTGTTACACATTAGTATTGTCATGTGAGAAATGTGGAAAAAAAAATTGCAAAAGTCGCCTTCATTAAAGGTCAGCTATTCCTACATCATAGTCGCTTCTCGATGTCTATGTGGAGATACATCGTAGGCTAGGAACCGTATTGTGAAAGTGAACGTAAAATTCTAATAATGACCTTTTCCTCCTGCAATCTACTACCACCTGTCTCGCTCTCGCATACCCTTTGTGAGATCCATTAACTTTAGCATTATACCGTTTTAACGGTTATCGTCATCGCCGATTGCCCACCGATCATTTTCACCATATATTTTTCCATGCATACAGGTTCAGACGCGTTTGAAGTCATTGCGCAATTTCATTAAAACATATGCTTCTTCAATTTCTCGTTCAGCAAACATGCAGATGAAATCGATCGGTAGACATTCTATATTCCTTTGTTTCCATCAATGCGAGACGTTTCACATCGTAATAAATCCATAATGAATGTTGAAGAGATGCAGGATGTTCAAGTAGATTTCCTAACACCCAATTTTTAAGTATTTGTACATTTTCTTTAGTGCAAGTTCCATTAATCGTATGGCTTTCACATTTCTCCGACAATTCATATTGCTGTTGCTGCTTCAGTTTTGTCAGAGATGGGCAGTCAAAACGTCGAGATCAATAACATTTTCAGCGTTTAATATATCCTCCAACCAACATTTTGTACCGACTCCTTTTACATAAATTTTGTTGGCACATTTAACGATATCCTCCAAAGTCTCGTTTATAGCATCAAAAAGAACGTCACCAGATTGCCATGGTAAGCCATGGTAATTATGCATTAACCAGTTATTGACTCTTTTATAGTGTAAAGGCAACCACACCCATTGAAATGGTGGTTTAAACACATAAGTCTCAATTTCACCGACGAAAATATTCATTATAGACATTTCCTTCGGTATGAAGAGATTACCAGGCCCGCGGAATCCCTGAACGTCTACAATGTATTCCATTTCGTATGAAACCGATTCACTAGCGATTAAAGTATAAACGCATTTTATTCATTTATTGACACATGCGCAATAATGGCTACCACAAAGGTCAGCTGTTGCTACATCATAGTCGCTTCTCGGTGCCTATGTGGAAATACATCGTAGGCTAGGAACCGTATTGTGAAAGTGCACGTAAAATTCTAATAATAACCTTTTCCTCCTGTGTTCTACTACCATCTTTCTCGCTCTAACATACTCTTTGTTAGATCCATTAACGTTAGCAGTATACAGTTTTGACGGTCATCGATTATCCGTCGATCACTTATTCACTGTACATTTGTTTTCCCGAAACTTTCGAAAATGTATACAGGTCCAGACATCGTTTCAAAGGAAAGTCGAGTTCCTGTGTCTATGTTTAACAGCACGTAAGCACTTCTAAGTTTTCAGAAGGAGGTTTTTCTGAATAAAGGAGAATCCATCAGATAAGTATTCATTTTCATGATTTTCATCTTGTTTTGAAAGGTATGATCTTTAGGGAGTATTTTTAATTCTTTTAGGTTACTCGCAAGAATAAGCGAGGCAAGGTTTCGAGTCCCAAGGTCACAACGTAGATATCGGACACTTCTAAATTTGGAAAAAGATTTGCTTGCACGCGAAGGAAATCAAGCTGTTTCTTTTGCCAAGGTCCATCGCTAATTACTAATCCCTTGGATGAGCTTAAAACAATTCTTTTGACGCCCCTCAAGCCGAGTCAGGAAACTGATGCTGAGGACATTCCAACTCATTCATTTCTACAAGTGGAAAACCCTGATGGGTTCCTAGCATAGAGATATAAGAATAGAGCGCGTCAGCAATAGGCTGACGCGTGAGTGGCTGCGATAGACATATAGAAAGAGAGCGATGCACAGTTTCCCTGTGTGTCTTTGTCTACTGTCGCGCAAGCGCAGTAAGACTTCGCGCTGGTTGGCTGGCCGAGTCACCCCGCGGAGCCGCTGGATTTCAAACACCGGCAGATGAGTTGTAATGGAAAATAAATCATTTTAACACGAAAATGCATTACGAATTTCGGATTTTTGGCGAAGACGGCACAAGACACGTTTCTGGCTGAAATTATGAACAAAGAATATGGAAATTATCCTAATTTTGTTTATAAGACAGTGTCGAAATTCCTGTTTTTCGGTGTTCAAAATGGTAAAATGCAATGCTGGATTTATAAATAAACAATAGGGTGGGTCGATAAAATCGATTTTTGAAATTCGGAATGCGTTGGTGCGGAAATTGTAGGTTTCGGTAACACGAATACATGAGTGAAAGCCCAGGGCTGTGAAGGAATATCTTTGGCTCCGGCAAACGCCTTGAAAATATGGAATTTGAAATGGGAAATAATTTTTGTTTATTATTGCATGATAACTGTATAGATAAAAATGGCACCCCAGATATTTTCGAAAATATTTTGTTTCCTTATGAATATTACATGTTTCTACTTTTTACTTATTTATTTATTTATTGCAATTATTATACTTAATTTTAATGATATTAAGAAAACAGAGAAAATATAAATACAAAATTTATGCAAATAATATTGGCATATAATTAATATCGTTTAGAATTTAAAACTAGATGCCTTCGACCCGGGTGCCTACAATTTTGGCTAAATTCGTATTGCAGTTCCCTGACGAAAGGCTGATGCTTCCGGGAATATTCCCATTTTAAGACTGCCAGGAAAGAAGGCGGCAGAGGGTAGTTCTAGCATCGTTAGGTTCGAGTAGTTTCTATACATATATTGTAACAATATCTTGTTCTTTAAATAGGGTGAATATGGCAATGAATGGGCGGTTAAGCATTTTTCACACTTTGATCGTTTGTAACTTTTGAATTCTTTTCTGAAAATTTAATTATGATACCACCATTAGAATCATTAGACTCTGCTCTTTATGACCGTGTAGTTCAACCTTTGATTTTATTTAATTATTAACCTCGTCTAAACCCCAATGAATAGACAGGTTAAATCAAATGGGCCGTTTTCAGTACCAGTTTTGGATGGCTTTAAAACTTTGCTTTGATTTTACAAAATAATAAACACTGGAAGATCAATAGTGCCGTAAATATTGTTTTGAATGTTCAAAGAACATAAAAATATGTATTTTGTTGCATGTTGTGCATCATACATTCATGGGAAATAGAAATATGTAGAAAATCGTCCATTCATTGGTAGTCGTCCATTCATTGGCATATTCACCCTATATTAAAATTGAAAATGAGCATTTTCAAAACTTCGACCCCGACCACAGATCAGCCGAAGCACTGATAAATGAGCACGTCTTGTTCACACTGATGCTTAAAAAAACAAAAATTAACCAAATTTTTATACTAAAATAAAATTTAATCAAATTTTTTAAGTTAGCCCCCCCCCCTCCCTGATACCCGCCTCACTCCTCTGCTTCCTCTGTGTCTCTATTTTTGATGTAATGTATATAATATACATACATATGCATTGTATATGCGTATGTACAATTTACGTTAATTTCATGTTAATTTACTTTTTACGGCATTATCGTTGATTTTACGAAGAAATGAATACCTTTTTTGTAGAGAATTCGATTTTCGAAACATTTTTTTGTACGATTTGTATTTTTTGTTAAAAAGTGGAAAAACGTGTTTTTTGAGGTTTTTTTTGTTAAACCTCCTCATAATCTAGTATGCATTGTCTCCAAAAGCTAATCACATCTAAGTTTGGCCAAGAGAAACCCAAATCCGTATGTACTTTTTAAATTCGCCCTGCCAGTCGCGAGATATCGCGTATACAAAATTTTGCCTACGGACGGACGGACGGACGTACAACCTAACGGACACCAATTTTGTTATTGTTGCTTTGGGTTCCTTAGGGTCTGAAACGTCGACATTTGATGAAAAACTATAGGGTAATTTTTTTGCCCGAAGTGACCAAATTCAATACTTCGTCCAGACTTAGTCTGGGTCGAAGTAAAAACTTCACATATTGAAATAAGTATATAAATAAAAAAAAGCGGAATGTTTATACATAGTAATACGGTGCAGCAAAGTAGAAGTAATTATATATTATGTAAAACATGTTTAACACGAGTATATAGATATTTCTGTAAGGGAAAAATTGTTTGAAATGAACTTTTTTTAGTTTTATGTTAAATTCTTTAAAATTAATTAATATTTTTGTAAATATAAATACACCGTAAAAAATGGCCGACTACTGGATATCAAGATTAGGAAAAGGGTACTACTGCGGTACCCCGGTGGTTTTGCATTGTGACGTCAGAACGTGAAATGCTCTATATTGAAAAAGAGAGGAGTAAAAAAACTTTTCTGCCACCAACTATATCGCAGAATGTAATTTCTAATTTACTGTTTACTTGTATGCATGAATTCATGTATAGGATTTCAAAAATCTGAAATATATTACATGTAAGTAAATAATTTGAATACTATGAAATTAAAAAATGTTCTGAAATACTGACCTTGATTGATGACAGTAATTCTTCGACCAAAACAAGAATTAAAACGAATTAAAACTGCAATAAAATTTACAACTTTATAGAAACATATATATTTATTAATAATGCAAACAAACATATACATTTTCAAACACAATTAATGAAAAACACCACACAAACGTTGTGGGCGGCTAAAATGTAGTACAACAAAATATGTATAATATGAAAGTAGAAAACATCTTTTATATTTTAATTATAACTGTTAGGATAATGACTGAACTAAGTTCCTTTAAAAATAGTCATCTTATTGTTATGCATTCGTACTCTTTGGTTTTGATCATTTAACATTTTGCCTTCGTGTTTTAATCTCATGTCAATATATTTTTGTATGATCGATAAAATGAGATGTTCTCGTTGAACTTTAAAATGTAATTCTAGGTGGTCTTGATCATCATCGGTTAAAACATCAGGTGGGAGTGATTTTAATATTTCTGCGATTAATGTTTTGTTTATATCTTTGCGCAAAAGATTTTCTGTAGAACGTATACTTTTTTCTGTGTACATGGATATAAAATTAACATCATCTGATGCGAAGTGCAAACCAGCACGATTTTTTAAATCAATCAATTTCGACTTTAAGTTGGTGGAAGAGCCATCTAATAAGGCACAGCATTTGTCACATTTAGTATTATTTTTTAACATACGGATTATCAAACCGGAAACGTATTTTACAATTTCATCCGTATATTCTGAAGAAGACCAATCCCTGATTACAGGTTTGCTATAACTGTGCTCAAAGACATGCTGATCTTGTTGCAAAAACTGGTGTACTTCACTTGGTTGAAATTTCGTCTCTTGAGTCCAGACTTTTTCTGAGCTTTTTGCAGCACTATTGGAGATTTCTTCTGAAAAAAGTTTCGTATCGTCTAATGGATTACAATTCGCAGAAGAAGGAACTGTAATATTCAACTTATGCGCCGTTACTTTTTTGTACGCAGATAAATACTGACTTGTAGTGGGATTATTGTTGTTACCATTCATTCGCCTTATTGAAGAAAAAAACATTTCGACATGATCTTGAGACAGTTTGTAACTTAAAACATAGTCCACAAAATTATTATCTATCAAGTACTTTGAAAGATTATACAAGTTTTGGAGACAAATAATAAATCCAACAAAGCCCGTGCTAACAGAATCACAAACGATGACAGATTTCTGAGTTGTCACATTTTCAACTTTTGATGTTTTGCTTTTAACATTGACTTCCAAGTTTTCAATATATGAAATGAATTCTTCAACTTTCTTTTTAAGATTTGGCAAAGAATCTTTGGTAACTGATGCTCGTTCTGGTATTTTTGAGGTTTTATTTCGAACATTCAATAAATCAAACATACCATTGACGTCATTGAAAGTGAATTCATTAAAATGCAAAGCTAAACCAGTGCTATTACTTTACTAAGTACTTGGGCTGCTAAACAAACTTTCATTTTCTCTGTATAGAAACTAACGTGTCGATTTGTAATTTTATTAGCACAGTGTAATTTTTCTTTTTGCTGTTTATCGTGCAGTTTTTTAATAAATGACCAATGAATATACTCGTTTTTGTTATAAATAAGTGGTCCTTTAATAGCAAAGTAGTTTCTCACGAGTTTCAAGCAATGGCACGGATCATAGAAAATGAAAACAGGTTCTGCAGTTACGGGATGATCGAAGTAAGGTTTGAAATGTTCTTTGTCCCAGTAATTTAAGTTCGTTCCTAACGAGTGACAAGCTGTTTTGTGAGCCTTATCTCCATCAAATGTTATACCGACGATCTTGATGCCCTTCTCGTGTAACACTTTTAGCAGATTTTTTAGTAATATACCTTTTTCTGTACCGTTAAGTGAATTTATAAGGTAATGGGCTACTGGAAGTTTAAAACCACCATTTATGGTCACTGCCATGAACACTAAAGCTTTTGTGGAATCTTGTTTTTTCCCATTTTTGTCTTGCTCGCTTAATTGACCACCATGATCTACCAGGCTTTGCCACGAATGCGAATTTTTATCCCAGAATTTGTGCTTTTTGATGTGCATTTCATCGAATGTTACATTAAAAATTATTTGTTTTCTTGTCTTCTTTTCTTCACGCACCATACTGGAAATATTATTAATCGCTTCTTCTGAAATGCCTGGTTTGTACTGCTTCGAGCAGATCCATAATCGCCTTTGAATCAAATTAAATTTCGCCTATGTTCACGTTCTAATCATGTCATGAGGACTGGAGTTTCATTATAATACGAGGTACCTAATTATAGGTAAATGTTTTTTGGATAATTCAGTAGAAGTGACATCTTCACCTGTCTTTAGGTCGCAGATGATCAAAATCCAAAATAGTGGATGCAATTTTGATCACGAAATTCCATCCCTCAATAAGGGGTCAGTCGTTTTAAATCAACTGTATTTATCCCAAGATTCTTGATCAACGACCTCGAAAACCGTCCAGTAACATCATTCGAGAAAATTCCATTCTTGTATAGAGATAAAAAAAGTTGAATAAATTCTTTACATAAAACGTTAATTCTTTAAATAATAATGTTTTTAAAGCTAGTAGCCACGCGGTTTATTAGCTTATTTAGGGCCATCTCTGATGTAGGACCAGTAATATTACTGTTTTTGCATTTTTTTTTACGTTATTCTGAATATGTTCTTTTTGAGATAATCACCCATATATTTTACATATAAATAAACAAAAAAGAAAGTACCAAATTTAATACAATTAAAATAAGTGTAAAAAATAAACAATTATAGTGAGACCTTTAAATACTGTGCAGCATTAAATTCTTCTTTTTTCTCTAGATCTTTTAACAGAATCTTCAGATTTTGTATTTTTTTTTAGTTTTCCTTGAACTTCTATTGTATGCAGCTGTCATTTTTGATTGTTGACATAAACGATATCGAAGGAATTTATTCCATGCTTCATCCGAAATAAAATCATTTCTGGACATGTACATACTTTGGAATCCATCCATAAAACGCATTCGTTTACTCGTGTTGGTTTTAATGGTAGCTACAAGCGATTGCTTCCTATAAAAATAAAAAAGATGGAGAAATTATTATATAACTACAAGGCGCTTTATTGCTCTCATTGATTTTTAATTTGACTTCTCTGTTTCATGTAACGATTTATGTACTCATATTCGTTTATTTATTTTTAATTGATGTACAGATTTTTTATTAATTTTCTTCAATTAATTGATTTATTTAATTGTTTGTTTATTTATATACGAACAATTCTATCTTAAAGGGGAGGGTATACCCAAAAAGTCAGCTATATGAAATACTGGTTCAAAAATTTCGCGAAAATTATTTCTTTAGTCATTTTTTACGAGAAATTCAATGGTAAATAAAAGAAAACTAAATTTTATTTCTTTACAAAAATTCAATTTTTAAAATCTATCCGTAATTATTTAGAGAATGTATTTTTACGTTCATCCTAATTTTTTTGAAATTTTAAATTTCTGTAGAAAAAAGTAGTAGCACTTTTTCTAAAACAACAAATTTTTTTCGCGCTACAATGTTCAATTTATATATATAAAAATTATATATATATTTAAGTTTCATAAAATTCGTAATTTAACGAATTATCACAGTTTAACCATGTATGATTAAAAAATTTTTCTTAAAACGAATTGAAATCGTTTATGACATCGATATTACATAAATACTGACACCTACATAATTAATTTAATGTTCATATAATGTATACATCTGTATGTTTTCGGTCCAATGCGAACATTAATTATGTAAACTGTAACAGTTGTGTAACTTTACGAAATCACTTACATATCTTTGAAATCGCACTTGAAAGTTTGTGTACAGCATAAGAAATGAATTTATGTATACATTATTATTGTTACCGTTTTCGACTGTTCGAAACATTTCCTGTGTCGGTGTAAAGTGTTTGCGCTTGGATGTCCAAATTGCTAGAGCCATTTTGTGTTGTGACATCTTCGGCAAATGTTTTCGCTGAGCTTGGCGAAGTAATATCCTCATTGGTACAAAGTGATACATTTTCTGATGTTAATTCGGTGGGGTTTGGAGAAGTAAAATCTCCAAAGGAAACGGACGTACTTGGACTTTCATTTTTATCACATTCTTTCACAGTACTATTATCACAGTCTTGTTTTTGTATCACATGATTGTTTATTTCATTTGTAGATGAAGTCGATGGAGGTTCTATAATTATTTTTGGAACCGCTGATGTACGTAGTCGGTTTCTTGTTCGAAATTCATCTTTATAGTGGAAGCACTTTTCTTCAAAATGGTCACTGCATACATACGTTGTTTTGAAGTTTACTATCTTGGTTAAATTCAGAACCTCTATCCAAGTCTGTCGCAACGTATCATTTATGGGAAATCTACATGTAACAAGTATTTCATGTAAATTGATTACAATCCCAGCAATCGGAAATGCATTGAAATGTATTGAAAATTTTGAATGCATTCCAATACATTTGAATGCGCTATTTGATCTTAAAAGTATTAAAAAGGATTGAAATATATTAAAAATTGTAATGCATGGCAATATATTTAAACCCAAAATTTAAAGAAAAAAAATTTGCATCGGCGGAGAATCGAACCCTGGTCTCCCGCACAACAACTTCGAGCCGTAATCACTCGACCATCTCCTTGCTGTAAAAGCTAGATGATGCGAAACCACTGATATATAATACATGGATAGGGCATACCCATTGAATTCGCAGGTAATTTCGGTACAAGCAGCAAAACGGCAAACATGGCGTCGAATAGCCGAACAAAGCCGAAAGCGTACGAATATAATCCGAAAGTGGTTATGATTCCGCGGGTAAATTGAAATACATAAGCAGTGATGGGATATCGAGGATTTTTCGCGCACCGATGTGCGCAGGTTGGGCGCGATTGGCGGCTGGAGGCACAGTCGAGCGACATCGGAAAATCCATAGTCCTTGCGTGTTCATGCTTCGAATAAATGACTGCGGCTAGCAGTTTATCAGCTGCTTCGCGGCTCATATCGTAAAGGGTGTAGTAGCCGAGTGGTTAAAGCGCTCGACTGATGGACATAATTTTTTTAGTTCGCGTACTCGCAGATGCATTTTTTTTTATTTTTATAATTATGTAATATAATTTTTTTTATTTTTATATTTATTTTTATAATTTATTGCAATTTATTAAATGCTATTAAAATTATTTATTGTATATTTTTGAAAGGAATTTTTAATTTTTTAAATATACTTTTTAACCTAACTTAAGTTATTTTCTGTAACTTATTTTGACGAATATGGCGTTAAATAAAACTGAAACATGTTTTCTCTACTTTTATTTATGTAGTTGTATATTACAGTTGTATTAAATAAATAAATTTCTTCAGTTAGGAAGATATTGCCAAAATGTTTTTAATTCTTCTTTATCCGCCAAAAATGAAATTAATATGTCACAATACTTTTTACGTATATAAAATAGTAGCTTATATTATACAAAAGAATTGTGAATAATACCATACCCATCTATTTTCCAATACTTGGAATGTTATTTTTACTTACTCCAATTTTATGAAGCTTTAAATAATGCTTAAATGTTTAAATACATAATTTTCCAAGGTTATAAAAATATTGCCACAGTTTTTCACTTCTTATTTATCCGCCAAAAATGAAATTGATGTGTAATAATATTTTTATCCGATTCAAAATAGTAACTAATATTATGCAAAATGATCTGTAACTATAATGAAACTATACCTATTCAATGTCCATTATTTGGAATATTGTTGTTACTAAGTCTTTTTTATTTAGCTTTAAAAAAATGCTTAAAAATAATAAAAGTTAAAAAAGCATTTGGTAAAAATAATACTATAATTTATTAAATGCTATTTAAATTACTTATTATATAGTTTTTAAAATATTGTAACTGTTTAAAGAAATTGAAAGTCTTTAAATATATTTTTTCTCGTAATTATGATATATTTTTTGTAACTTATTTCGGTGATATTTCTATTTCTGAGAATCATCATTATCAGTGACAGGCATTATTATATAATACATTTTCTAAATTAGTAGTAATAACCAAATAATTTTCCTCAGTTAGGACAATATCGCCAAAATGTTTCTATTTCTTCCTTATCCGCGAAAAATCAAATTAATATGTAATAATTTTTTGTACGTATATAAAATAGTGGTTTATGTTATCCAAAATTATGTGTAAGTAATGCAATTATACCTATTCAATGTCCATTAGTTGGAACTTTGTTTTTACAAATCTTTTTTATGAAGCTTTAAAAATATTCTGAAAAATAATAAAAATTAAAAAAAACGATTTTGTAAAAATAATAATGAAAAGATAATACATTGTTTAAACTACCAGTAATAAACAAAAACATTTCTAAAGTTAGAAAAATATTGCGACAAGGTTTTTACTTCTTATTTATCCGCCACAATCAAATTAATTAATATATAATACGAATGCAGCAGTAATTCATCAACGGCTTTGCGACAACAAGTTCAAATAAGTTCGTTTAGTCGACTGGTTAGAGTGCTTGCCTCGTATGTATGACGTTGGAAGATCGCGTACTGGCGAGTGCAGGTTTTTTTTTTGTTATTAATTTTATTATTATGTTAATATTATAATTTATTAAATGCTATTTAAATTATTTATTATATACTTTTTAAAATATTGTAAGTGTTTAAAGAAATTGTAATTCTTGAAATATATTTTTTCACGTAATTTTATAGACTTTTCGTAACTTACTTTGATTCTACTTTTATTTGTATTTGATTCTATTGGTGCGAATTATTATTAATGACAGAAATTGTTAAATACCACGCTTTCTATACTTTTATTATTTCATCGATATTTTTTAAATTTGAATCTATTTTAGTATATTACTTCTATTATATATTCTTTTAAACGTGATCATTTCAACTGAAACGGTTCTAAAATATGTCATCCATTCGGTGCCAATCTTAATTTTGGTTTAACTTTTATTACAAATTGTTAGAGAATTTATAAATTTATGTGAATTTGTAAATTTATGAGAATATTAAGTTGTACATTTATTCTTTATTAGCCCATTAATGCGGATAATCAGAAAAAATTGGAAAACCTACATTTTATAGATTTGTTTTAAATTTTTATAATTTGTTTATTTACAATGTTAAGTGTAATTTTCTGTTTTATCATTGTGTGGATTTATATCCTCCTTCGGGGAGTTCTAAAGTGCTTGGACGATAAGGTACGAATTTCCACTAAAAACAGTAAATAAAAAAATGACTGAATCGATTTTTAAAAATTCGGGCACTGTTAGAGCAATTTTAATGACCATATACGGTACCCTAGAAAATGCCAAAGACATTAATTGAAAACTGACCGAGAATTTTTAGATATAAATAGCAATTACTTATTTCCGAAAATTCTCGTTCTTAATTTCTTTGATATTTTCTAGGATACCGTACGCAGTAATTAGAATTTTCATTACATAGTCTGAATTTTGAAAATTTTCGATTCAGGAATTTTTTATAAACGGTTTTTAGTGAAATGATAAAAAGGGAAACAATAAATTAATTAATCATTAGGTAAACAAAAATTATGCATCCAGCGGTTCTCGAACCTGCAAAATATCGAATGATTTTCAGTTATCTAGATCACTCGACAACGTTAATTTTTACATAAATATTGCTTATGTCCAGCTGCTTGTATTCATATATGCTATTATATTCCCTTTTTATTATTAGTTCTGTAATGTCCTTGTCGTGGTATTTTTTAATTTTGATTATTTTTATATTTTGTTTGAAATGGGTTAAACTTCCTAAACAACAATTATTCAGGTATTGGGCATTGGATATGTGTAATTGCATTAGTTACAGATAATTTTATATAAAATAAGTTTCTAGGTTCATTACCTCTTAATTAGCCAGTTCTCTAAATGTATTTAAACATAGAATTTTTATTTTAATACCTTTTTTCATTGGAAAATCGCAACGTATGAATGACCATGATATTGTTAAGAGGTCTGAATGTAGATATACAGGGTCATCGAAAAGTATCGGACCCCCCTAATATCTTCAGTTAGAATGAACTTAGGAGAAAATGTCCAATAGCAAAGTTGTATGGTTTCAAGCGGGGAGTAAGATGATGACCTTGACTTTGACCTTGACCATGTCCTTCAAGGTCATTTCAAGGTCAATCTTATTTTTTTAAATAGAACCCCCTACATTTTATTGCATATTCTTATAGCTTATCTCGAGCGCTTTCCAAAACACTGTAATAAAATATTTTTTTATTAAGTACTTTTTGAGTTATAAAGGTTTTACATTTTTCCAAAATGCATTCTTACTGAAAATATGAGGGGGATCCGAGTAATGTATTTTTTTTAAACCAATTAATTGGTCTCATTATTCCGCGCACAAAAGTATTAAGGTTATGATTACTGAAAACTAAATAATATTTTACAAGATATTCTACATTTTGTGTCAAAAAATTGTTAACTTCAAACCTTTATAACTCAAAAAGTACTTAATAAAAAAATATTTTATTATAGTGTTTTGGAAAGCTCTCGAGATAAGCTATAAGAATATGCAATAAAATGTTGGGGGTTCTATTTAAAAAAATAAGATTGACCTTGAAATGACCTTGAAGGACATGGTCAAGGTCAAAGTCAAGGTCATCATCTTACTCCCCGCTTGAAACCATACAACTTTGCTATTGGACATTTTCTCCTAAGTGCATTCTAACTGAAGATATTAGGGGGGTCCGATACTTTTCGATGACCCTGTATGTATGTTTTATGATACTAAACATAAAATATTATTACATATTAAATTTTTGGCTGATAAAGAAGAAATAGAAACATTTTGGCGATATTGTCCTAACTGTAGAAAATTATTTATTTATTACTACTAATTTGGAAAATGTATTATATAATATTGCCGGTCACAGATAATAATGATCCTCACAAATAGAAATATAACCGAAATGAGTTAATATTGAAATATACCACAATTACGTGAAAAAATATATTTCAAGAATTACAATTTCTTTAAACACTTACAATATTTTAAAAAGTATATAATAAATAATTTAAATAGCATTTAATAAATTATAATATTAACATAATAATAAAATTAATAACAAAAAAAAAACGTGCACTCGCCAGTACGCGATCTTCCAAAGTCATACATACGAGGCAAGCACTCTAACCAGTCGACTAAACGAACTTATTTGAACTTGTTGTCGCAAAGCCGTTGATGAATTACTGCTGCATTCGTATTATATATTAATTAATTTGATTGTGGCGGATAAATAAGAAGTAAAAACCTTGTCGCAATATTTTTCTAACTTTAGAAATGTTTTTGTTTATTACTGGTAGTTTAAACAATGTATTATCTTTTCATTATTATTTTTACAAAATCGTTTTTTTTAATTTTTATTATTTTTCAGAATATTTTTAAAGCTTCATAAAAAAGATTTGTAAAAACAAAGTTCCAACTAATGGACATTGAATAGGTATAATTGCATTACTTACACATAATTTTGGATAACATAAACCACTATTTTATATACGTACAAAAAATTATTACATATTAATTTGATTTTTCGCGGATAAGGAAGAAATAGAAACATTTTGGCGATATTGTCCTAACTGAGGAAAATTATTTGGTTATTACTACTAATTTAGAAAATGTATTATATAATAATGCCTGTCACTGATAATGATGATTCTCAGAAATAGAAATATGACCGAAATAAGTTACAAAAAATATATCATAATTACGAGAAAAAATATATTTAAAGACTTTCAATTCCTTTAAACAGTTACAATATTTTAAAAACTATATAATAAGTAATTTAAATAGCATTTAATAAATTATAGTATTATTTTTACCAAATGCTTTTTTAACTTTTATTATTTTTAAGCATTTTTTTAAAGCTAAATAAAAAAGACTTAGTAACAACAATATTCCAAATAATGGACATTGAATAGGTATAGTTTCATTATAGTTACAGATCATTTTGCATAATATTAGTTACTATTTTGAATCGGATAAAAATATTATTACACATCAATTTCATTTTTGGCGGATAAATAAGAAGTGAAAAACTGTGGCAATATTTTTATAACCTTGGAAAATTATGTATTTAAACATTTAAGCATTATTTAAAGCTTCATAAAATTGGAGTAAGTAAAAATAACATTCCAAGTATTGGAAAATAGATGGGTATGGTATTATTCACAATTCTTTTGTATAATATAAGCTACTATTTTATATACGTAAAAAGTATTGTGACATATTAATTTCATTTTTGGCGGATAAAGAAGAATTAAAAACATTTTGGCAATATCTTCCTAACTGAAGAAATTTATTTATTTAATACAACTGTAATATACAACTACATAAATAAAAGTAGAGAAAACATGTTTCAGTTTTATTTAACGCCATATTCGTCAAAATAAGTTACAGAAAATAACTTAAGTTAGGTTAAAAAGTATATTTAAAAAATTAAAAATTCCTTTCAAAAATATACAATAAATAATTTTAATAGCATTTAATAAATTGCAATAAATTATAAAAATAAATATAAAAATAAAAAAAATTATATTACATAATTATAAAAATAAAAAAAAAATGCATCTGCGAGTACGCGAACTAAAAAAATTATGTCCATCAGTCGAGCGCTTTAACCACTCGGCTACTACACCCTTTACGATATGAGCCGCGAAGCAGCTGATAAACTGCTAGCCGCAGTCATTTATTCGAAGCATGAACACGCAAGGACTATGGATTTTCCGATGTCGCTCGACTGTGCCTCCAGCCGCCAATCGCGCCCAACCTGCGCACATCGGTGCGCGAAAAATCCTCGATATCCCAGAGTGTCAATGAGTGTATATGTACATACATACGATTTGCGATTCGGCAATGATCGTGTGGATTCGGATAGTTTCGGGTTTCGCGCCTGCCGTTTTACTGCTTTCATTTCTTGTACCAGAAATTTCGCGCTATGTCCTATCCATATTATATATATCAGTGTGCGAAACTAACAAATAATTGAAACGTCGAGCATTTATGAATTGCGTACATAAAAATAATTTGCTAAATTTATTACCATATTTTAAATTTTTGTAATAATTTGCTTATCGACTTTTGAAAAGAACGAATGCATGTAGATAGTAGATATTTTTGTTGGTAAAATAAATATTGTAATTTTTTTTCTATAAATTACGTAATATTTTGAAAACGGTACGAGATACGTGAAATTTGACGAAATTGACATAAATCAGGGGTACCTTGGTGCGATGATTCGAAGCCACTGTACATGATTCGAGAATTTTCGAAATTTTCGATTTCTAAAATTATGAAATTTTTTAATTGTGCATGTCAGCTGAAGCATCATGGCAAAATTTCATCAGATTTCACGTATCTCATACCGTTTACAAGATATTGCGTAAATTTGAAAATAAGTGTCAGTTAGGTGTCCAATATGTGTTTTGTGTATTGAACGCTTGAATAAAGTGTACCATTTCCGACAGAGCACTGCTAAATGTAATTGGAAATTGGTTTAAAATAAACATTTCACATTCCAAATTTTGAATGAAAAGTCATTTGTGGCTTTTATTTTCGAAAATAACTTTTTTGTAATTGAAATGAATAATTACGAAATGAACACAATTTTAATATTTTTTCACTTCAAAGCGGAAGTTATTTTTTTTTATAGATTCATTTGTATTAAAATGAAGAATCATGTGACAAAGTCACGATATTATTTAACGATATTAAATTGCTGGAAAATTAATTATATTTAGGCGATAATAATACGCGCAGTAAGAACTGCAAGTTCTCTCTCGGCAGTGGGAGCGAGAGGCATGCGAGTTGCGCCGGCCCGGGTAGTGGTAAGAGAAGGACGCTCGATCTCTCCCGTCGATCGCTGGTTTGTTGTGTCGGCGACGGCGTCTCCCATCGTGCGACGGAGAGGCGACGATCGTCTAGCTGACCACGCGTGTGTGCATGTATACAGGCGCTACACACACTAGCGCGTTATATTACGCACCAATTAACTATTCAAAATTCAAACGATAAATTAGCGAGAGAGGTGGAAATTCGTCATCGGTCAGTACCGATGTCAAATTTCAAAAGTCAGTACGGTCGGGATAGCGAGACACGTAGGAATAGAAAAAATCGTCGCGTCGGGAAAATAATTAGTTGTGTTTTTTTTTGTTTGGGTATGGAGTGAGTGGAGGGTGCCATCAGCAATTTGGGAGAGAGAAAGACAGAGATAAAGAGGTAGCGAGAAAGAGAGAGAGGAAGATAGGGCGAGAAAGGAAAATAGAGAGACAGGAAGAAGAGAAGAAAAGAAAAGGTAATGCGGCATAGACGAAGGAGTAAGCGAATAATTCTTTAATATCAAAAATTTAATGATTCGGACCGGAAGTGGCGAGATAGAGATGGGAGATACATGTAATTTTGTTGGTTGTCTGTGGATGATGGAGGTGACTTATTATTGTACCGGAAGTGGCGAAAATTAATGAAAAATCGAAAAACCGTTTTTTTTTATAAATAGACCGGAAGTGACGAGTAGCGAGTCGAAGTTAAAAGATCGTTTTATTTTGAATTCGTGAGTGGATCGAGAGTGGCGAATTAAAGTCGAAAGATCGTTTTTTTTTAATTCGTGAGTGGATCGAGGTTGGCGAATTAAAATCGAAGGATCGGTTTTTTTCCTTTAATTTTTTGATTATTAAATTATCGAGTCAGACCGGAAGTAGCGAGTGAATGATAGAAAAATCAAATAAAAATTTCTTTTTGGAAATATTGAGACCGGAAACACATAACAACGGATAAAATCATAATTTTTGGTTTGGGAGAAGTGAGAAACCGGAAGTGAGCGCGAGCGGTTGACTTGGGTCGCGAGGAAGATAGCGAGAAAGTTGGGGGGGTAGTGTGGGAGGTCAAACAGGGAATTTCCACTTTCGGCAACGTGGGCCTAGGAGGATAACAGTTATACCAGTTCAGCGGAAACCGCATTTTCGGGTCGCGTCCAAATAACAGAAATTTGTTTGTGCAATTAAGAATATTATATGTATATGTATTTTTTTTTTGAAAACTAAATAAATGAGATACAGAAGAAAAATACAACGTTACAATCATTAAGAATTTGTATTCAAATGAATTCGCCACAATTTAAATTTTGTATTGATTTATTTTAAATTCATTTGGATTAAAGCAGGCATTATTTTGCTCAGTCATGTATTGAAATGGATTCATTAATTCCGGTAATTAACTGTTATTATTTATGGATTCGATTGTATTAAAAAATTATCATTTCAATCTTCATTTGTATTCAGATGGATTCACGACTTTTGCCTTTTTCGAGTATTTTGAGTAGTTTTGGCAACGATATTATTTATGTATTCATTTGGATTCATATTTTTGTATTAAAATAATAGTGAAGTATTTTTGGATTCGAATGTATTCGAAAATTTCAAATAGCGTATTCAAAAGCGAAAAATTAATCCATTTCAATACAATTTCGATTGCTGGGAATGTTTTTTGCGGTTACGTTTATATGGTTATTACGTATACGTACAATATGTGTCTACTTACTTATGAAAACTGCGATCAGAAAATCGATTTGACTCTTTTTTGCACACGATGCACTTTACAGTCATTTTTGCAAGCACTGGTAAAAAAAACTTGTAAAATAGAAAGCGGATAATTCTGGCATATTCACTGATATTCACTTATTCAAATGGAGGGGCTGCGTGCATGCGTCATTAAACAAGGATGGCATGAGTAACTATGCGGCGTTCTCTATCTATCCTGCTAACGTCTGTACCAACGGCTTTTGCCCTCTATTTCTTATATCCCTATGGTTCCTAGCAACATGTAACCTACAATTGTGGTGGCAAAAAAGAATGGAAACGTTTCGTGACAGGTGTTTCAGTTCGGTGATACGAGTCCTTAATATAGGCTCGTAACATTTTGTGTAATTGTGTAGTGAAGTGAAGGAGAAATAAATAAATATTTAATTAAATTGTAGGGGTAAATTATTGAAAAATAACAACAAATGAGTGCTTGTGGCATAATTAACATTTCATTGTGCAGTCGTATTTTTTCTTCGCACTTGTGTTTAATTTTGCACTCCATTTATATTTTCAGTTTGTTTACAAAGTGTGTCATGATGCCTACAATTGAAGAGTACACGGGAAAAGCAAAATAAAAGTAAACAGTAAAGATGGACAAACTTCACTTTTTCCTCATGTAACATTCAATTCTGCATTCTAAAAAGCGTAAATGAATTTTGAAGTCGCATGTTCATTTTTTCAAAATATGTTTAATTTACAAAATTAACATTAATAATAAATATAAAAATAAAACATAAATATAAATATAAAATTGAAATAACACATAAATATAACATTTTAATTAAAACATTTCTAATTTAAAAATTGCTCAAAATGAAGTCCGTCAGCAGGAGTGCAATAGCCCAAGCGACCATAAAACTCGTCTTGAGATTTTATGAGCATATCTGCAGTAAAAAAGGACAAAAAGGATAAAGGACAGGTTATTTTCTACCGCGTTAATGCCAGTTAATCGTCTGTTTGCGGGTTGGCTCTCGGGCGGAGAAGTAAAGGACAAAGACGGTACATGACAGAACTATAATCCTTGTCCTATATCTGCAGTAATTTCCTGCATTATTGCAATTATTCGGTCCCGCAATTCAACTGCAGGGTGGAAAAAGGGGTCTCTGTACAGTTCATTTTTTACGTGCTCCCAGATAAAGAAGTCCAGGGGTGCGAGGTCTGGAGACCGTGCAGGCCACTTCATTGGACCGTAACGACCCACCCAGCGTCCTGGGTAATTTGCATTATTTTAGATACAAGAACTAGTTTGGTTTCAACAGGACGGTGAACCCCCACACGGTGTCCGACAGATGACTGCGCATCTTAATGCAAATTACCCAGGACGCTGGGTGGGTCGTTTTGGTCCAATGAAGTGGCCTGCACGGTCTCCAGACCTCGCACCGCAGATTTTGTCCACACTGCAGTTGAATTGCGGGCCCGAATAATTGTAATAATGCAAGAAATTACTGCAGATATGCTAATAAAATCTCAAGACGAGTTTTATGACCGCTTGGGCTATTGCACTGCTGCTGACGGACTTCATTTTGAGCAATTTTTAAATTAGAAATGTTTTAATTAAAATGTTATATTTATGTTTTATTTCAATTTTATATTTATATTTATGTTTTATTTTTATATTTATTATTAATGTTAATTTTGTAAATTAAACATATTTTGAAAAAATGAACATGCGACTTCAAAATTCATTTACGCTTTTTAGAATGCAGAATTGAATGGTACATAAGGAAAAAGTGAAGTTTGTCCATCTTTACTGTTTACTTTTATTTTGCTTTTCCCGTGTACTCTTCAACTGTAGGCATCATGACACACTTTGTAAACAAACTCAAAATATAAATGGAGTGCAAAATTAAACACAAGTGCGAAGAAAAAATATGACTGCACAATGAAATGTTAATTATGCCACAAACACTTGTTTGTTGTTATTTTTTAATAATTTACACTTACAATTTATTTTAATATTTATTTATTTCACCTTCATTTCACTACACAATTACACAAAATTTTACGAGCCTATATTAATGACTCGTATGACCGAACTGAAACACCTGTAACGAAACGTTTCCATTCTTTTTTGCCACCACAATTGTAGGTTACATGTTGCTAGGAACCCAACAGGGTTTTCCACTTGTAGAAATGAATGAGTTGGAATGTCCTCAGCATCAGTTTCCTGACTCGGCTTGAGGGGCGTCAAAAGAATTGTTTTAAGCTCATCCAAGGGATTAGTAATTAGCGATGGACCTTGGCAAAAGAAACAGCTTGATTTCCTTCGCGTGCAAGCAAATCTTTTTCCAAATTTAGAAGTGTCCGATATCTACGTTGTGACCTTGGGACTCGAAACCTTGCCTCGCTTCTTCTTGAGAATAACCTAAAAGAATTAAAAATACTCCCCAAAGAATCATACCTTTCAAAACAAGGTGAAAATCATGAAAATGAATACTTATCTGATGGATTCTCCTTTATTCAGAAAAACCTGCTTCTGAAACACAAACATCCAAAACTGTAAAATTTTGCATAATACCAAAACAGTGTTTTGGTATTAAAATGTAAAATTTACTGACCTACAATTAGTAATGGAAGTCCTGTGGTGACATTCTTGTGACTGCGAGAGTTGGTGGTGACTGAAAATTACTTTAAAACGCGAAAATAACTTTAGAATAATAGCAAATAAAATAAATAATAAAAACGTCAAACGTGACAGCCATCTGCCTAACCTCCACTTCATGGTCATGGGTACAGCAACTAGCAAGTCGGTAGCACTTCGTTGCCACTACGCCATTGGTCAATTCCGCACGACGAAAGCTAAAGCTCGCATCTCATTGGCTGCCGGCTATACATGGGTTTCCCTATGAGCTATTCTCTCGCATCCACACGGTATATGATCATAATAATACAGACAGTAATTAGTAAAACATAGTAAACATGTAATATGCATCGAATAGTCTATTACAATATAAGTGCACGAAGTAAGTGTTTTGCAACATTTATTTATTAATATCTCGGCTGGCCTGTCGTCGGAGCGAAGTTTTGAAAATGCTCATTTTCAATTTTACGTCGACTCAGGCATAGCTCATAGGTGTAAATCATTTTTAATTTTCATACATATAAGAAATACTATATTGTTGTAACATATCTATCGAAGCCACTTGGACCTAAATATGATTGGACCCCCAAATATTGATATAATTTTATAATATAATTGAAAGCCGTTAGTAAACGAATGAGTATTAAGGAATATCCGACTCTCCAATGGGTCGAAGTTTCTGAGCGAGCGAAGCGAGCGAGGCACCACACTAACACTAGTTACGATTAAGATGTATGATGTCAGGAGAATATTAGTGAGAGTATAATGTAATAGTGGGAAAGCAATAATGTGTATAAAATTATTATTAACTATTAGTAATGGTTTAATTAATGTCTTGAGCAGCTAGAACGTAACTTTAAGAAATACATATAATGATTCGTATATTCTACTCGTTTAAGTGTGCATAGTATTAAATAAGACAGTAGGATCAGCATCAAGATGCAATAAGCAAAAATAAAACACGATATTTTGAAGGGTACATATTGAATATTGTGAGGAATTAAATGTAAGATAAGGATTTAGATACTTATTGATCTACATGAAACAATATGTTTATTATGAACCTAGTCGACAGCAAACTTATGACTTATAAGGAATCATATTAATAACTGTGAATGCTTTTGCCTATAATTTACGAAATCTCCTTGATAGGTGTGGTTAAAAAATTTCAGACACTGACAATGGTACTGATCTCAATTTGTTGCGTTTGCACCTTTGGTCAAGACGAAACTAAAGGAGTATTATCGTCATCAGCAACGTGAATGCATTCAGATTTAAGAAAATATACAACATATTGTAAAGGTGTTTCAAAGCTCGGATGTACTAGATGCCTATAATTAATGACGGGCAATAGTCCATGATTATGTATATGATATATCACATGATATGTCACATGATATGTCATTGATATGTCATATGATATGTCACATGATTTGTCATATGATATGTCATATGATATGTCACATGAGTTGTCATATGATATGCACATGGACATGATATACAGCTGACAATTGAACTTATGTGAGACAAGTGGGTCATGAACAAAATTGTGTTCTGAAATCTGATATAAAATCTAAAGTCAATTCATATGTCTTATGATATGTCATATGATGTCATAAGACAAATTCTCATATGACATGTCATATGATATATCATATGACAATTTTCAGTAGGGTTGATGCGAAATATTTAAACTAATCGATTAAATGAAATATGTCATATATATGACATATCATATGACACTATATGATATCATATGACATCATATGACATATCATATGACATATCACATGAGAAATCACATGAGAAATCATATGACATATCATATGGGAGATCATATAACATAGTCTATGACTTTTGGCAAGGAGAAGAAGTCGGATACGAAAAAAAATAAAGGCGGTTGGCAGTTTATTGCCTGTTGAATATTTATATCCGATTATAGAACCAAATAAATGCAATTCATATATCATATGATATGTTATATGATGTCATAAGACAAATTCTCATATGACATATCATATGATATATCATATAACAATTTTCAGTAGGGTACAGTCAGGTCATTGAGAATTTTTCACTTTTCCTTTCAAAATGACTAATGTTTTACGGAACCACATGTGCACATTTAAATAGAATTAATCTATGCACGTCTTTATGTTGAATTGTTGTTTGGTCTTTTATTTCATATACGGTAGCAGTCTTAAGTGATAATGTGTGAAAACATAAGTTCTATAAACGATTCAATATTAATAATAATAATATGAAATTTGAGTGCATTATCTGAAAACATAAGAAGTTTTTAAAGGTTAATTGATTACAAGCGGTCTCTATTATTGTTAAAGTCCATGTTATTATTACATCCGGCATCATTAGTGTCCTCTATCAAATTATTGTTTCCGTTTTTGGTTTTCCGATGCGACACAGTTCAGTTGCGATTTCGTCTTCATACGATCGACCACGCTAGTCCGAAGCAATTATTCCCTTTTCCAGCGCGTGGGTAAAGATCTCGCGAGCATTCGGCATTTTACCGGTGTTGTGTCAGTTAAATATTTTTTTTGAAAATAATTCAGAACTCATTATTAATTGTACCAATTTAAAAATAGAAAATAAGAATTTACTATTCACACCGGGAGTGTTATTTATTCTCCGCATGTGCAAAATCCTAAGAATCCTGGGCTACAAATTCCTACGTTTGCGGATAAGGTTTACGGCGCAAACAAATTTGGCGATCCTGCCAGGATTCTTTTAGTGCAGTGATTTCGTGCAGTGCTCTTTCCTAAAAAATAAAAACTGCTATTTGGAAAATAAACGTGAAGTTTGAAAAAAAGGGGAATAGGATATTACAGGTGCCAATGCTCAGTGTTGCCAATTTTTCCACCTCGGATTAATCGGCAACATCTCATCGCATCCGCGGCGTCTTCCCTCGGACGCCCCACTTCAACATATCGTGCGTCCTGCTTCGCTCCAGCCGTGTGTCTCCATTTGGACGCCCCGCTCCAAAATTTCGTCGAGCTCCCAACGCATCGGCCGGAAGGAACGTTTCCATTTTCGTCGCCCCGCTCCAGTATTTCATACACGCATTGAACCAGCGGCGCTTTTGCACTTAGACGTTTCGCTCCAGCCGTTCTATTTCTCGATACTCGGAATTGCAACCGCCGCCCAGCAATATGACAACAAGATGAGCACTGGGCTACAAATTCCTACGTTTGCGGATACGGTTTACGGCGCAAACACTATGAAACTTATTTATTGATATAATGACTTGTGTCTTTTTTTATTGCACTAGGTGTGATGGATGGGAGGACAGTCTCCTTATCCCAATATATTTAACAAAATACATATAACAATATAGTATTCGTACGTGAATAACTTAGTTAACTAATTACGATTACAATGTGGAAGTAACAAAAACCTGTCAAATATAACAACGTTTCGTGCAGTGTGATTATCCAAATCATTATTGTAAACGGAATTAAATAGTCATGTCGGTTAGGCTACACACATTTTCGAATCATGAGGTATACCGTTAGTAAGTATTAAAATATATTTACGCTTGTACTTGTTGGGTATTCAGAATGATTTTCAATCCATAGTCGTGTGAATGCTACATCACAAGAATGTGCACACGTCTCGATTTGATGTACGGATATTCGTATAGATGTAATAAATGAGTAACTAATGAGAGATACAGAGCGAGAGAGAATGGTCGACAATTAAAGAAGGCAGTTCAAAAGTCAAATTCGCTATGAATAAGGCGACCTTATGTGGGCCATTGTACACGGTTCTAATGTGAAGAAATTTGTTATTATCATAATGATATATACTTTCTTAGAGTGCAGTATATCGCTATTTAATATGCATACAAAAATTAATTGTTTAATCGATGTCAACTTAATGACTGAACATTTTTTATTTAAAGTTTAGAGATCTTTGTCACGCTCAATTTTATTATAAATGGATCGAAACTTGTATTCATATGACTATCTACATTTCAATGAGATCGAATATCGTAGAAAAGATTTCTTCAATTGTAAAGTGCGGGGACCATCATACTGGTGCTAGTACTTGAAACAATTTAATATTGCGTTTAACTTCTTCATCATCTGAGTATCGTAATTCGCAAACTATCAACAACCCAGACAACCAGCTAGCTGCATATTGCCGTATATAAGGGAAAAGTCAGGCGGCAGATATGTCGGCAGAAATACGGAATATGCGTCATCACGCAGACAGCAAATTTGCTGGAAATTCTCACCTGCTGACTAGTCTGCGGCGATTCTGGCGTATTTCTGCCGAAGAGATTAAAAGGGTCGGCGAAGGGATTAAAGACGCACGAACACGGTTATAATCTCTTCGGCAGAAATGCGTCAGAATCGACACAGACTTGTCGGCAGGTGAGAATATCCAGCAAATTTGCTGTCTGTGTGACGACGCATATTCAGTATTTCTACCAACATATCTGCTGCCTGACTTTTCCCTTATAGGCGGCAATATGCAGCAGATCTGGCTGTCTGGGAATGGACACGTATGAGATCGTCTATCTCAGGAGGAACATCGGATGATACCGAGAGGGACCTAGTGTCCGTGAAAACTATCTGTTTTTGTTACACTCTGATTTTATTTCTGATTCATAGGATTTGACGAAGAGATTACCGTTGTAATTCCCGCCCAACCACCCACTTAGGTCGGGCAGGGAGACCAAATGTTTGCCCAGGGGAACAAGTCCTTCCTGGGCAGGAAAATAAAAAACCCAGAGCGGGGGCATATCGCCCCCGTCTCCCTGCCAAGAACGGTAATCTGTCTACCGGTGGTGCGTCGGAGGAGTAATTTCCTCCGGCGTTCCACCGGCGACACGGGATGGCGTTGGGGCTCTCCCCACTTCCGCCTTCCAAGGCGCCAACGGCGCTTCAATTTGTCGACCGCAGTTGCTTGGGATAGACCTTTGCTTCTGCGGCCGACACGTCAAGTACAATCTGCGGGGGGGTACCTCCCCCCCCCCCGCTCTATAGCAATTTGTCGCTCTCCATCGCCGGGTGCCCTGGGTCACTTTTCTCCCAAGGTTCCCGGCGATCTTCGTCCATACTTGTCGGCGCAGGGTTCTAGCACTTACTGTACCTGCGCCGACTCGTCAAAAAATTAAAATATTCTTCTCGGCCTACAGCAACAAAACAAACAAAATATTCACACACCACAACAAAAAAACAAAAAAACATCTTATCTGGCGGGCCCCGCGACCATACTCCGTGCGAGCTCGTCTCCTGATGGTGTGGGGCGCGCGTCAGCACTTACGGCTATGTACTGCCGCACACCCGAGACGTGCTCCACGTAGATGTCGCGGGACCAGTGCACAGTGTCGCTGATCATCAGCCGCCTCATCATCGCTGCATATCTTGCATTGACTTTGAGGCGGCTGATTATCTTCTCATTTGCGGGGTCCCATGAGCCGAGGGCGCCTATTACGAAAGCGTCCACCGTGACCTCGTAACCGCTCCGTCTGAGGTTCTCAGCCAGGGGCTCGTACTTGGCTAATTTACGAGCCCTGGCCTCACGGAACGCTTCCAGTCGGTTCTCAAACGGGACGGTCACGTCGATCACGGTGATCTTCCTCCTCCTCTCGTCGCGGATGACGAGATCGGGACGAAGATTCGCCAGCTCGCCCTCGGCTCCCTCGACGGGCCTATTTTTTCGCGTCTCCCCGGGCAAGTGGTGCGCATTGGCCAGGCGGTCCACGATGTTATTGTGGCGTCTTTGAATCGCGTCTGCGTGAGGGCCACAGTGCCCGATCACGTGCGGGAGAGTCTCCAGGTCTGCCCCGCATCGCCTACAGCGCTTATCGCCCTCGCCCCAACGTCGAGCCCCGTTTAAGGGAAGAACGTCAAGGCGAGCGCGATGGATAAAACGCCATTCGGCGAAGCGGGTGTTCCTGCCATCGCGGAGGAAGTGATTGGACACTGCACTCCGCGATGAAACCTCGAAGACCTTGCCCTGATCTTTTTTGGCAAGGAGAGTCTCCCGATAGTAACCGGCCACTGCCGCCCTCAGGCGCCCGATCACCTGCCAACGCGCAGCCGGCGGGATGATGACACGGCCACTCCTCAACCCACGGCACTCCAGCGCAAACTCTGCTCGATGCCCGCTCCACCTCCAGCAGAACTTCAGGTGCTCCTCCAGTCTCCTGGAAGCGGATCGAGCATCGCTCCACATCGAGTTGAAGCCACTCACTCGGCGCCCCAGCAACCCTTCGGAAGATCCCGAGAGGTACCACGTCATATGTGGAAGTGGCAAAGAGTGTATGAGAGAGAATGATGCGTCTATTAATAAAGGGGTCAAGCATATTAGCATTAGGTACTGTTCAATTTGTGTGCTCAAATATTTCGCATTATTGTAAATGTTTATATTTTTCTTCTTTCTCTTCGGCTGTTTATGACTCGTGTCGATGTGGCGCTGCGACTTAAAGCGAAAACGGTCGAATTCGAAAATAGTCAGAACTCCGAGAGCAGTCGACCTGTACGGGCGCGGCACAATTATTTGTAGCATTCGGAAAATAAACTTTTTTGTATTTACCAAGGCTGAAACAACGTCTCCATTTATTTTATATACGATAAATTAAAACATGGTCCTTCGAGCCCAATGTTACACGATCTTCATTCAGTGAATAGTGCCGTAAAGAGGAAATCATTCGTGCCAAGTTTTCAAGTTCTCGGAATTTCTGGATAATCACAACGGGCTCGACTCTTTGCAATTTTTCGTCCTCACGTGATCTCGTCTGAAAGGAAGAAACTATTCCATATTTCGGACATCGATTCTCAAGATCGAAGAAGAAAATTCATTGTTTTCATTTCTCATCTGGACGCATGGTCAATTTGGCCACTCGCTGTACTTCAACGGAAATCTGAAGTTTTGAAGTTTCTATTTCTTCTGGAGGGCAATTTCGATTATTTAAGGTCATCTTTTAATTCAAATTGTCAACGCTATTATTGGACATTTTACACGTGGACATAAGTCGAGCTTCACTTTAAGGAGGAAGGAAAGTCAAGATCTTCAGCCAGGTTTTTGCGCTTCCTTATTTTTCCTTTTATATAAAAAAAAAATATATAGGGGAGGTCTGGGGTATTCTTGGACACATTTTTATTTCGTCTAGAAACTCTGAAAAAATTGCTTTTTCTCAAAACTTCAAAGCTTGATTTTGTGGTACGATAAATAATCTTTCATTTGGTACCAGCAATTTGCCCCAATTGTTTAAAATTGTACACTCTGCATCAGCTGGCGCAAAAAAAACTGGTTTTCGAGATTGTAAAAAATCTCGGGGTATTATTGGACAGTCTTGTAAATCGATAAAAAAATGAAAATTATTACTGGAAAACGTTTATTTGTTAATGAAAATGAAAGAATATCTATATTATAATGAATAAAATAAAGTATAGCACGTAAAAGTTTCGGTTTGCTCCGACACAACTCAAGTGAACACCTCGATCACAAGCGATACACTTGAGTGTAGGTTATTTAAGGTGTCTTGCCTCCCTTTCGGGTTTAAGGCACCCCCCCCCCCCCATGGGGGAATGGGGCCAAATTTTAGTGATGCGCCAGCACCGCTGGTTGTGCACACTTAAAAAAGATATACAACAAGTCAGCTACCACATTTATTAGCAACAAGCTGCCTGCCTTGATGCTTCTGTTGGTTCAGAGAACCTTTCTAACGTTGCCACGGCCCGCTAGAGGCCAACCCTTTCTGCGGTTACTGCCTGCACGGACACGGCACGCCGTAGCGCTCCCCCGTGTGGAACCCGCCGGCAGGGGCTTGACACCGCACCCTAGCTCCCCAGTACGGTGGGTCTCTCGAGTCGTTTCACGATCAGGCATTCGTCGGCACAGACCAGCCGAACGATCGGGTCCGTGAGGTCGTCAATTCTCAAAACTTGCTAAGAGAAGCGGATCTTTCAAAAGCATTGCTCCTCTTCGAGCTCGGGCACTTCGACCCCTCACTCTTCCACAATTAAATTGTGGACGGAGATAACCCGCTCCGCTCTCTTCCACAAGTCCCCTGCGGGGCACAAGCGATACAATGGGCTATGTTTCGGCGATATTCTTTCTCGGGCATATTTTTCTTGCAAATTATGCAGAATTCAGTATTTTCCTCCGCATTAGTGTCCAAATTACAGAAGTGTCCAATAATACCCCCAACGCTCATTTTTGAAAAATGTCGGCGTATAAGTAACACAATGCAAATTTCATCAAAAATTTTTATATGCGTCAAAAGCTTATAGTTCCAAGAATATTATAAATGTATTTTCCTGACTTGGTTCTTCGAAAAATGTTGTAAAAATGACCAAAACACTAAGTGAAAAAAACACTTTACAAACAGCAAAATTTAGTTTTATATGATAGCGAGATAATAATGCGTCAAAATAAGTCAAGTGCTTAATAGAAAATGAGATTATGATAAGATGAGTCGATGCTAGTTGATGGAGACTCCAACCGTTACAAATGGGAAAAATATCGAGCTGTCCAACAATACCCCGTGTCCAATAATACCCCGACCACCCCTATATACATACAACAAATATTCATATACACATTTTTTGACGAATTCTATTTGGATTAAAATTTTATTTACAAAATGGCTGAAAGTGCCGAATTTAAAACGCAACGAAAAACAATAAGGTCTAATTTCACGCGTTTTAAAAACTATGTTACTAGTTTTAATACTCAAACTGCATAGTCGGCCTGATGGTCGTGCGGGCTAAGGCGTCAGTCTTAGTCCGCCCGAACTGAACGTCGCGAAGGTCCCGAGTTCGAATCCCCGTCCGTGCAATTTTCTCTGCTTATGTCCAGTGTGGAATAACCGGGGAACCTTGCTGGGCGAATGTACGAATTTGGGACCGGTGCCGACCCCCGTCGGCAGTTATCGGTACCGTCAGCGTCTTATCCGCGGTCGGTACGTCGTGGGTCTTATCTCGGATGAAGATGGGATAAGCCCCGCGTCGTACTCGCTAAGGCACAGACCGCCGAATCTGCTGGTAGTACCGATATTGGGGTAGGGGGGACTGGCTCTGGGTGGGTGTTGTGTGTGCCTATAGTTTCTGTCTTGTACTGTCTGTCTCTGTCCTGTACCTCTCTACCCGAGAGCCGACCCGCAAATAGACATATTCGTCATTAACGCGGGGGAAAATTTCCTGTCCTTTGTCCTTGTCCTAATACTCAAACTGCTAATATAGAAGAATTAAAAATTCGTTTAGAACGGGTAAATCATATTTTAGATTCTTTTATTAATGTTCAAACTCAAATTTCGACAATCGACAAAGAGTCGGATGAAGTTCTCGCGAATGAAATCGAAGCCTTCGAAAATTCTTATTTTAGCGTTGTAGGCCTCGCGAAAAAACATATTTCTGATACACTTCCTCTCACAGAGCGTTCGTTAAGTTTAAACCGCCGATCGAGCAGTAATTTACCCAATGCTGATTCACGAGTCGATTCAGACATGACAAATAATCGGGTTAGGTTGCCAACCATAAATATTCCTAAATTCTCGGGAGATTATCAATGTTGGTTGCATTTTCGCGTTACTTTTCGGTCCTTAATTCATGTCAATCCCTCGCATTCTAATATAGAGAAATTTCACTATTTGAGATCTTGCCTGTCGGGGGAAGCTGCTGAACAAATTCAAGCAATTGAAACAACCGAAGCTAATTACGAAATTGCTTGGTCATTGCTTCAGGAACGGGTCGAACACGAGGCACTGATAGTAAACAGTCATATTGACGCTATATTTGAAATAGCACCGTTGCAACGTGAGTCATATGTAGGGCTTCGGCAGATATATGCGAATATCGAAAAACATTTTCGGTCTTTAAATATGCTGGGATTGCCGGTAGACAGTTGGGATGCGATTCTCATATACAGGGTGGACCTCGGCTAACAGGTCATAGGGCATCCCATGTTAATGAAGTAGCCAATGGTGATCGAGTCTTTCGGCCAGTCAACCAATCGCGCATCAGTCTGGCCTTACTACGAGTCAGTCCTGACCCAAGCGAATGCATTTCGGAACACATCCGGACTAACTCGTAGTAAAGCCAGACTGACGCGTGATTGGTTGACTCACCGAAATACTCGATCGCCATTGGCTACTTCATTAACATGGGATGCCCTATGACCCGTTAGCCGAGGTCCACCCTGTATATTATCTCTTGCAAACTAGATCCAGTAACTTTGAGGGATTGGAAATCGTATAAAGTTGCTGGAAAAATGCCTACATTGAAAGAGATGCTAAAGTTTTTAGACGAAAGGTGTAAAATTCTGCACACGACATAAAGCCTGAAAAATTTTAAATCAAATCGGCAAAGGAAAACTCAAACGCTCGCCATGCATCAAAAGCTTTAGTGGCTACTAACAATGAAACTTGTTTGCATTGCAAGGGATCGCATTATATATATGTTTGTTCGTCATTTTTAAAACTATCAGCAAATTTAAGAATTCAAGAAATGCGAAAGAAAAATGCATGCTTAAATTGTCTGAAAAGAGGACATGCCACACGCGAGTGTGGAAATCAGTCAACATGTAAAAAATGTGGTAAGCGTCATAATACGCTCCTCCATTTAGATTCGATAAATAACATCACCGGGTCTATTTCAAATTCGGAATCACCGGAGTCTAATCCAAATATAATAACTGCGTGTAGTTCGAATAACAATAAAGGTGTATTGTTGGCAACGGTACTAATAAATGTACGCAGTCGTGACGGAAATATTTACGAATGTCGAACATTATTAGATTCGGCTTCACAATCGAACTCCATGACGCTAAGGCTATGTGATAAGTTGAAATTAAAGCCGAAATCTATTGGCGTAAATGTTTCAGGAATCGGTCAGGGTTCAACACAAATAAACAAGCGAGCAAACGTCGCCATTTCTTCGCGATATAATTCATTTAAAGCCGATTGTTCGTGCCTCGTTATTCCCAAAATAACAGAAAATATTCCAGGTTTTTCGTTTGATTATGAGCATCTAAATATTCCCGATGATTTGAATCTCGCCGATCCTTCTTTTAATGAATCGAATGAGATATACATCTTGCCAGGTGCACCTATTTTTTGGGAGTTACTCTGCCAAGGTCAAGTTAAATTAGGCCGCGATTTACCATCACTACAAAAAACTAATTTGGGCTGGATTATTTCTGGTCCAATCACAGTCGCTCAGAACTCCAAAAGGATTCTATGTCATTTTGCATCGGAAAATAATTTAGATTCTCAACTTCAAAAATTTTGGGAAATCGAGGAGCGTTTTACTGAACCCAAAATAATGCAGTTAGCCGATAATCCTTGTGAAGCTAATTTTACAAAAACTACAACTCGTATGCCTGGCGGTCGTTTTGTCGTTACAATGCCGCTAGTATCTGGTTGGGAAAGCCAACTCGGAGAATCTAGAGAGGCTGCAATAAATAGATTTTATTCTCTAGAAATAAAATTGGAAAGGGATCCCAATTTAAAATCGTACTACAATCAATTTATGCAAGAGTATATTTCGTTATGCCATATGTCGAGGGTGGATGACACCAAGTTCATTGATGCCACTTCGTACTATTGGCCCCATCACCCGGTATTTAAACCATCTTCTACTACGACAAAGCTCCGTGTCGTTTTCGATGCGTCTGCGAATTCGAGCACTGGAAAATCATTGAATGATGTGCTAATTGTTGGCCCCACGATTCAAAGTGATTTATTTAGCATATTGTTACGATTCAGAAAATATCGGTTTGTCGCGACTGCAGATATCGAAAAAATATATAGGCAGGTGCATATAACTGAAAATCATCGACAACTGCCGCGGATCTTTTGGCGCTTTTCGCCAACGTCTGAGCTAGAATGTTTTGAGCTTAAAACTGTAACCTATGTACTGCTTCTGGCGCGTTTTTAGCAATCCGATGTTTGGCGGAATTGGCGCATAATTGTCCACTTGAGCATGAGCAAATTTCTAAAACAATTTTCGATGATTTTTACGTTGACGATTGCCTTACGGGTGCAGATAGCGTCGATGAACTAATACATAAACAAATATCGCTTACGCACGTTTTGAATGCGAGCAAATTTCATCTTCGAAAATGGAATTCCAACTCCACAGAATGTTTAAATAATATCAATCATAGTAATGGTGAAGCTACGGATTTCGTTATCGGCGCTGACGATGAACACAAGGCTTTAGGACTTCTGTGGAGTCCGAAAGTAGATAACTTTCTATTTTCTGTCGATTTAGATATTAAAATTCATCAAATTACGAAGCATCACATTTTATCATGTATCAGTCAAATCTTTGATCCTTTAGGATTTTTAACACCATTTACAACGACTGCTAAAGTAATTTTACAGAAATTGTGGCAATTGCAATTATCGTGGGACGAGTCGATACCTTTAGATTTACGAACTAAATGGTTAAATATAAAGCAAAGTTTGACTGCGTTAAATGATATTAAAATTCCGCGACACGCAATTTGCATAAATCCAATCAAAATCCAACTGCATGCCTTTTGCGACGTATCGGAAACGGCATACGGCGCTTGTTTGTATTTAAAATCCACCGATCAGTTTTCCAACAGCTCAATTAGACTGCTCAGTTCTAAGGCGCGGGTTGCGCCGCTTAAAAAACTTTCGATTCCAAGATTAGAGCTTTGCAGAGCATTAGTTCTGAGCCAACTGGTACAAAAGGTTCGCGAGTCTTTGCAACTTTCTATAGACGATTATTACTTTTGGACGGACAGTACGATAGTTCTCGCTTGGATAAGATCTCCTTCGAGTAAATAGAAAACTTATGTGGCAAATAGGGTTTGCGAAATACAGTCAAATGTGGGTAATTCAAATTATGTCCTTTGCCTTCTGTTCATGACGAGGACTAGCGGCTGTACCTTTATATTTAAGTTGTACGGCGAATCATGTATTGGATTATCAAATGAGTTGTGAATGTTTATCTATTTAGATGCTATCATATTTTTGCATTGTTATTTTATTTTTTATCGGTTGATAGCGAGTGGTATCAAGGCGGGCTGTATGTTCAATTTGCGTGCTCAAATATTACGCATTACTGTAAATGTTTATATTTTTCTTCTTTCTCTTCGGCTGTTTATGACTCGTGTCGATGTGGCGCTGCGACTTAAAGCGAAAACGGTCGAATTCGAAAATAGTCAGAACTCCGAGAGCAGTCGACCTGTACGGGCGTGGCACAATTATTTGTAGCATTCGGAAAATAAACTTTTTTGTATTTACCAAGGCTGAAACAAGATCTCCATTTATTTTGTATACGATAAATTACAACATGTACTAGAAATGTAGAATATTGTCGACGTGCAAGGATTCCGCTGACCTGGTAATCGGTTTATATTGAAGAAAATGTGCATTATGGATATTTCCAATAGTGATGTTGTAAAGTACGTTTTCAACGTAAAACAATTGGTTAATGCACAATTATCATGATCTACGATGGGAATCGGGCGATATACCCTTTGATGCAATCAACGAAACGTTGGAGGACATAGTTATTGAAGAAGTATGGTCATGCTTACCACTCACAATGCAAAGGCATCCAGATTTACGCGAATGCCGTCGATAAACATTTTGAAACGAGTGATGATACCCGCCAACCTATATCTAAAGATAGACAACCGCCGATGATTAAAGATTGGGCAAAGTGTCAATTTCAGAGAGATGTATAGTAATGGCAATATAGGTATTTTAAAAATAAGAAATCTCGGGTCCTCGAGATTGCTTTCGCTTTGCAGCAGGTGCGCGGTAATATTTAACAATTTCACTTTCATATTCTTTTGCATGGCAACATTATTAATAGTTTATTTATGCATTGGCTCATATTCAATTGTAATCGCTCCATAACCGCTCATATCAGCAAGTATATCATCGTAGTCTACGATGAATCCATGCATTTCAGATGCACCTGCATATTTAATTCTGCAATCCTTTAAACATACCAAAAGATGGCAGCATTGTGACTTCCCTTAACTATTTGCTTAAAAGACACAAAACTATGCGTACAGATAGAAAGAAACTGTTGAATTTTATATGCTTCGCTTAGATTTTTACATCGTCATTTTGATCTTATTATTCACAGAAATTTTAAAAGTGGCAAATATTAAATGAAGGTTAATTAATTACATTAAAAGCAAGTTGATACTCGTATGTATTCGTCACTTATGGGGAGTCAGATTCATTGTTACCGTATAGTAAAGCCTACGGATAATTAACAGGTCGAAACCTGCATGGTGATATTTAAGATGTGGTAAATTGTACACATATTAAAAAACGTTCAGGAAACACGATTAATTACATTACCCTCGTATCCAAACTCATATAGCTAAGGTTCGAAGGTCATGAAAACATGTAAATACCGTGAATAGATAAGTGCAGAGGGAATAAGTGTGTCATCCTCTCTCTTTCTAATTACTGCTGGCTTCTTCCATCAGTTCTACACTGAAAAAAATGTTCACCAGTTTTCATGGTCCACATGTGTATCCCTACTGTACAGAGACTAATCGCGGCATTTGTCTAGCGCTGGCTTCGTCTTTTTGATGACTTTGATACATGTATATTGCAGGCACAGAACAGTAATGAATATAATGTATGCCGGTAACCAAAATACATATATTCTAGGCACTAAACTTTTAATGGCTTCTAGGATTTAATACTTTCAGGTACAACCACAGAAGATGGTGCTGCTTATATAATTATTCTGGGGTAAGGTTTTCGGTCCCTACTTTGCTGATGGCAAGAATAATGATGCCAGTATTATGAATAGTCTCATGATTGAGAAAAATTCTGAACTTTTAGAATGGTTATGGCCAGAGGATATTATGGTTGTGGATCGTGGATTCCGAGATTCAATAATGACTTTAGAAGAATATGGATTGTTACCAAAAATGCCTCATTTCCTGGAAAAAGGAAAACAACACGATACTGTGAGCGCGAACGAATCGAGACTGGTAACAAAAATCCGATGGGTTGTTGAATCTGTGAATGGTTTAATTAAATCGTGGAAAATGTTAGCTAATGTCATTCCAAACAGTCAAATACCTTTTATTGGTGATTAAGTAAGAATTGTATGTGCGATTTGTAATGCTTATCGGCCACCACGGGTTAATCCTGCGTCACCAGATGACGATATAATTGCTCAGTGAATGCTAGCTTTAAGTAAAAAGCCCAATAATCTTCAGAAAATTGTTGAGGACAAGAACTGGTCAAGAAAGAAAATAATTTGGGCTAAGATGGAGGCGTCTTCCATTTCCGACTTTCCACGCTTGACTTTGGATGACCTTCGAAGAATAACAATTGGGGTCTATCAATTGAAACAAGCGGCATCTTACACTCGAGAACACATGTCAGATAGCGGAGAGTATATTCTGTATATTCATAAAGAAGAATCTGATATTTTGACTGTGAAGCTGCAATCGCGACACACTTCTTCCAAGCAGTATCAGATTTGGATTCGATATGTGAAAGACAGTTTCGATCCCATTAAAGACTGGTATTGTCAATGTAAGACAGGTGCGCGCACTGTGGGTTGTTGTGCACATATAGCGTCAGTCCTTTGGTTTGTTTCACACAAACAGCTGCTGTTGCCACGTTGTCCCGAAGGGAACAGTATCTGCCACGTCCACGTCGTTGTTCCTGGGTAACGCTAAGAGTAGATAACCAAATCTTTACCAATAATTCTTAAAAGACACTTTAACAAGTTTTGGAACTGAATTTTTAAAATCTGATCACAGATTCGGAATCAGCAACCCCGAAAACCCCCGAGTAACGATTTTCAAGCCAATTGCATAAGATTTTTAAAAAGTCTTCCGCCATATTGGATCCGCCATTTTGAATTTTGAAAAACTATCATCGGATTCGCAATCAGCAACCCCGAAAACCCCCGAGTATCGATTTTCAAGCCAACTGCATAATATTTTAAAAAAGTTGTCCGCCATATTGGATCCGCCATTTTGAATTTTGAAAAACTATCATCGGATTCGCAATCAGCGACCCCGAAAACCTCCAAGTAACGATTTTCAAGCCAACTGCATAAGATTTTTAAAAAGTCGTCCGCCATATTGGATCCGCCATTTTGAATTTTGAAAAACTATCATCGGATTCGCAATCAGCGACCCCGAAAACCTCCAAGTAACGATTTTCAAGCCAACTTCATAAGATTTTTAAAAAGTCGTCCGCCATATTGGATCCGCCATTTTGAATTTTGAAAAACTATCATCGGATTCGTAATCAGCGACCCCAAAAACCTCCGAGTAATGATTTTCAAGCCAACTTCATAAGATTTTTAAAAAGTCGTCCGCCATATTGGATCCGCCATTTTGAATTTTGAAAAACTATCATCGGATTCGTAATCAGCGACCCCAAAAACCTCCGAGTAATGATTTTCAAGCCAATTGCCCAACAATTTAACAACGTTTTTTGCATATATTTTTGACACTCTTTTTGAAAAATACCCCTAAAATCTAAGGGTTAATTTGACCAAAACACCCCTGTTTCACCTAAAATCAATAAAAACTTACTTTTTCTACCTTAAGAAAAAGTTTTCAACCGTTTAAATCAAAATCCCAAGGGGGCGAAATATAGGCCTTAGGGGCCCTCCTCCGTTACGTCACTGGTTTTGACGATCAAAAATGTTCCCCGTGTATATTATACATTTTAATACGCGCTATTCGGATTATATGGGATTTATTACTATTTAAATATTAATATTGTAAATTATTTATTTATTGATTAATGCTACCTTTGTTAACGAAGGGGTGAGTTGGCCTACGGGTGACCCGCCAGGTCATTCCTATAGATAAAATCCGGAACTGAAGTCATCTCCTTTCTATTATGGCGGAGGTTGCCTAAATTTGGGAAAGAGAAAATGTGTAACGTAGTATATGTTTTAATGAAATTGCGCAATGACTTTAAACGCGTCTGAACCTGTATGCATAGAAAAAAATATGGTGAAAATGATCGGCGGGTAATCGGCGATGACGATAACCGTGAAAACGGTATAATGCTAAAGTTAATGGATCTAACAAAGAGTATGCGAGAGCGAGATAGGTGGTAGTAGATTGCAGGAGGAAAAGGTCATTATTAGAATTTTACGTTCACTTTCACAATACGGTTCCTAGCCTACGATGTATTTCCACATAGGCATCGAGAAGCGACTATGATGTAGGAATAGCTGACCTTTAATGAAGGCGACTTTTGCAATTTTTTTTCCACATTTCTCACATGACAATACTAATGTGTAACAGCCAGTACTTTTCAATATTTATGATCTAATTTCTTAATATCACGCATTAGAAAGAGGCCATTTGCAATGACCATCTAAAGGCTGGATATTTTTATAACAATATTAGGGGGTCGGGGTTAGGTCTTTTGAACGCGTTGAGACTTGCTTAGCGGCTTTTCTACATTAATTTCAAAATGGTCTTATCAGTTTTGGGTGAAGAGACTCGACGGTTTTGTCTCTATTGGAGATCATTGAGATACGCTAATTAATCTGTCAGCAGCTGTAACCCTCTGTACCGTGATGCAATGAATAATTGTCTCCAACAATATCTTCACCCCATTAGGAATCTGAGAATTGGCCCTTAAGAATGAATTGATTTTCTCAATCTTTTCGATGGATTCTCGAATGAAGATGGAAAACTAATTCTCAGTAGCTTCTTCTTCAAGAGTGATGTAAACCCTCCTCACGGCCTTTTCCCATGACGAAAAAATCTTCTTGACATCAACCATATTGATGTAGAAATACAATATTTGAAACAGAGGTGCTTACGTGCTGTCAAACATAGACACAGGACGCGACATTCCTTTGAAACGATGTCTGGTCCTCTATACAATTTCGAAAGTTTCGGAAAAGCAAATGTACGGTGAATAAGTTATCGACGGATAATCGATGACCGTGAAAACGGTATACTGCTCTAACAAAGAGTATGACAGGGGGGGAAGACCTCGAGTCGATTAATGCATACATATAAAGAGATTCCGAAAATTTACCAAACTGAAAATTTTCGAAATTCTCGAATATCTCGAAAACAGCCAGAGATGAGCGAATTTTTGGTAGTAAAAAAATTAAAATATGTTCATACTTCAGGAAGGACAAAAAAAGCACTCACATTACACGACTTGATCACAAAGCATTGAGAAAATTTTAGAATTAGACTCACAAATGCTTTCAGAAGTATTCAAAAAGCATTGAAAATATTCCCATATATGCTTCCAAAAGAATTACGAAGCATTCGCAAACGATTCGATGACGAAGAATGGACAAGGTTTGAAACTTCCACAAATACTGCTAGAAGTATTAAAAATCATTCACTTCATGCCGTAATATTACAAGTATTAAGAAGCATTCAAAATTAAAGATTTAGTTCTAATTGAAGTATTCAAAACGATTAAGTTTAACGACGGATTCACAAGAAGCCAGAAATAGAATTCACGCTCAGTGAAACGAATGTTCCTAAATGCTTCTCAATCATTCTTGATTTGCTAGGATGCTCTTTAATCTTTGCATGTCTTTTTTCTGCGCACGTCAATCGTTCTTGCTATCCTTGGTAGATCTTGATTTTTATCACTCCTCAATTTTTTACTGTGTTGTGATCGGTGGTAACTTCAGTCTGTTTTAATAAATTTCTTTATTTCTTAGCATATTTCACATTCCGTTTTTTTTTGTTTTTTATTTCTAGATATTTTATCTCCTCTTGTATTTTTCTTCTTAGTTTTTGAGTTGTGTATGTGTTACTACATGCATTGTTGTACATATACAGGGTGTGGTTGCAATAACGCATGAGAAATATACCATGATGAAGATTTTTTTTTTCTGAAGCCGATGCCGCAAAAATTCATTTTCAGCAAGGTATGGTTCCTTTGTAAATTGAATTTAAAAGTTTATTTATTTTATGAGAATTCTCCCCAACCAGACAATTGGTGAACATGTGAATGTCGATTGCTTCACATCGAACACCCAGTGACAGTTGAAAACCCAAATCGATATTGCCGGGAAGGATGTTTCGAGACAGTCAGATGTTTTTATTCGAATTACTGGACGCTTACGGATGAGGTTAAAATCATCAGAAATTTCGAACATTCGGTAAAAACATGAAACTTTAAATGATCAATGTTGACAATGATGATGCAATGCAATAGCAGGCTGATCTCGGTAAACAGTAAAAAATAATGCTATTATAACTTAAACAATAACCTTAATATTTCCTTTTTTCGTCCTTCAAAAATAATCACAAAGGCTTGTGTAATTTTTATTGATCTAAAGTTACGAAAAGTAATGAAAAATTCACAATGAAACATATTATCTTGATTTATATGTAGGTTAATTTAATACTTACCAAAAAGTGGAACATAATTTATTCTTTTCGAAAACGCTACAATTAAAGAATAAATCAGTATGTAAAATATTTTCTCAATTCAGCAGTGGATATTTCAAATGCAATTCGCACCTGTATTTTTTCATTCGTTTAATAATAGTGCCAACCTGCTCTCAAATTTTTTATTGGCAAAATAAAAAGCAAATTCGTGAATGGACTGAAATCTAAATAATTCACTGTGTGAAATGTATGTTAGTTTAAATACAATTTATAATCTTCCTTTTTTCATTGTTCAAAAATAATCACAAACATTAGTGTAATTTACGAGCAGCAGCCGAACAACGCGCATCTAATTCGCGAGGGAATCATTGTTTAAATAATCATTGTTTATAATAAGCTCGAGCATCGTCCGAGATCAGCTGCAGCAGCGACCGTCAGAGGTGTTTCTATTCCCCATGTGGCATGTAGTGAGTACTCGATATTACTTCGACCCAGACCATAGGTCTGGCGAAGTATTGAATTTGGTCAGTTCTCGCAAAAAAATTACCCTATAGTTTTTCATCAAATGTCGACGTTTCAGGCCCTAAGGAACCCAAAGCAACAATAAAAAAATTAGTGTCCGTTAGGTTGTACGTCCGTCCGTCCGTCCGTCCGTCCGTCCGTCCGTGGGCAAAATTTTGTATACGCGATATCTCGCGATTGACAGGGCGAATTTAAAAAGTACAAACGGATTTGGGTTTCTCTTTGCCAAACTTAGATCTGATTAGTTTTTGGAGACAATGCATACTAAATTATTGGGAGGTTTAACAAAAAAACGCTCAAAAAACACGTTTTTTCCATTTTTTAACAAAAAATACAAATCATACAAAAAAATGTTTCAAACAAAAAATATAGAACATCGAATTCTCTACAAAAAAGGTTGTATTCTTTTCTTCGTAAAATCAACGATAATGCCGTAAAAAGGGAAACCGAAGTATCCCACATATAAAAAAATTTATTTCCTGCAACCCGACCTGTCAAAAACTCGACTAAAATGCTGTTTTTTTAAGCATCAGTGTGAACAAGACGTGCTCATTTATCAGTGCTTCGGCTGACCTGCGGTCGGGGTCGAAGTTTTGAAAATGCTCATTTTCAATTTTAATATAGGGTGAATATGCCAATGAACGGACGACTACCAATGAATGGACGATTTTCTATATATTTCTATTTCTTATGAATGTATGATGCACAACATGCAACAAAATACATATTTTTATGTTCTTTGAACATTCAAAACAATATTTACGGCACTATTGATCTTCCAGTGTTTATTATTTTGTAAAATCAAAGCAAAGTTTTAAAGCCATCCAAAACTGGTACTGAAAACGGCCCATTTGATTTAACCCGTATTCATTGGGGTTTAGCGGATTTTTTTACAAACGTATGAAGACGAGGTTAATAATTAAATAAAATCAAAGGTTGAACTACACGGTCATAAAGAGCAGAGTCTAACGATTCTAATGGTGGTATCATAATTAAATTTTCTTAAAAGAATTCAAAAGTTACAATCGATCAAAGTGTGAAAAATGCTTAAACGTCCATTCATTGGCATATTCACCCTATTTAAGGAACAAGATATTGTTACAATATATGTATAGAAACTACTCGAACCTAACGATGCTAGAACTACCCTCTGCTTTGCCTTCTTTCCTGGCAGTGTTAAAATGGGAATATCCCCGGAAGCATCAGCCTTTCGTCAGGGAACTGCAATACGAATTTATCCAAAATTGTACGCACCCGGGTCGAAGGCATCTAGCTTAAATTATATTTTTCTGTAACTGTATATCATGGTTATTTTAATATATAGTTTCATTTCTAGTGTTACGACAACTTTAAATATGCTTCATACGACTCAAATAGTTTTTTTCGCGTTAAATTTGTTTCTTAAGCGTATGTACACAATTTTGGGGTTGGGTATTACTTTCATTTGGGCTTGCGAACCAGTCCGCTTAATATGAAAAAACGAAAGATATAATATCTCTGCCTCCCTCTCTCTCTCTCTCTCTCTCTCTCTCTCTCTCTCTCTCTCTCTCTCTCTCTCTCTCTCTCTCGCTCTCTCTGTTTCTGGTGAGTAAGCACGTCACACGTACAAATTCTTGCTCTACCTTAATTAACTATTATTCATGAATATCTTCATTCTCCGGAGCGAGAAGTTATTCCAGAAGGTGTGCACCAGTTGTGGACCTGATTAGTGAAGTTTTTTCCGAGTGACAATAGCTAGTGGGTCCACGGTGTGCCTTTTTGGAAAATCAGAAAATCTTTTCCACGGTTTTCACCGGGCACGTGTCAACGGCGATCGCTGAGCCAACGGCAACTGCGCAAGTCCGCTCCAGTCACATGGTGTAATATGTCAGCCGCCTGTTTCAAGCAACAACTGTCATCAACACTGAATTGAAGACGAGCGACATATTACGAGGTACGAAAACCGATGCCGAAATCTCGAAGTAACAGCAAATCGGACCATAACGTAGCTGTTCGCGTAATTTGTGCGAAGTGCTACAAGTCTGTAATCGATTTCGTCAAGTGTCCTGTTTGCGAAAAGTGCTTTCACGAGTCTTGCGGACGGCTCTACATACGCGGTAAATCGGAATCCGTGTGTTGTGTGCGCTCCTTGTCGCACTTACTTCTTCCGCCGCCTACCGTCGCAACCACTGCTGTCGCGCGTGACGTATCTCTCCTCGCGCTCCCTACCCCGTCCTCTCTTCTTCATCAAGTGCAGCCGCTATTAACACCGTCGCGACTATTTTCGGCTAGTTCCCTCCCTCCGCAGGTATTATCTGTTTCGCCTACCTTGCCCCCAACGCAGTCAACTATGGATACGGCTCAACAATTTTCGCAAATTCTTGAAGCCATTAACGGTGTGCGACAGGAACTTACGGCCTTTAGAGCCGATACCAATGCTATTCGAACCGATCTTTCGAATTTAGCATCTGCCGTACAGCAGAACACCGCTGTATGCAATGCTCTAAAATCGGATGTCGAATACATGAAAAAGAGCAATGCCCTTGCACGACCAACTACATACCTAATAGTAAACGGTATCCCAAATCGGTGCTCTCTGTCATGTAATGACATTATGCTCCGCGTGCTGAACCACCTAAAATTGCCTGGTTTACTGAGCGACATCTTAAAAATCGATAAGATTGAGCGTAATGGACCATCAACATCTTATTCTGCTGCTGCAAGTTCGACAATTCCTACACAGTATTTCTCCTTAAAAATACGCCTTAAATCTGTTGACGTGCGAAATTTTATTGTCGAAACGAAGCGTAAGTTGGGGAAAATTACCGTCCAGGAATTATTCCCGGAATTATCCAAAGATGCTAATGCTGACAAAACTGTTTATGTTAACGAGTTCTTGCCCTCATCGACCTACAATTTGCTTAAAAAAGCCAAACTTGCGGCTAATAACGCAGGTTATAAGCGCGTTTGGGCGAGAGATGGCAATGTTTTTGTAAGAAAAGATGGTGGCACCCCCGAGTTGTTAATTGCCACAGAACAAGATCTTAATAACATTGTCTGACAATCAAAGCAGAATCTTGTTAATCAATGTGTAGCAAGTAATGTGTCTTCGTCCGATTCTTCGTCGTCTCTAAAAATTTCGTGTATAAATATAAATTCACTGCGTGCTCATCTGCAAGATGTAGAAAATGAATTAGCAGACTGCACAACACACATCCTGGCAGTCACCGAAACATGGATGACACCTTTTGTTGATTCATCGTGTGTTGCCGTTAAAAACTATAATTTTGTCCGTAATGATCGGGCACTGCGTAGCGATGATCAAACACGCTTTATTTTAGGTGGAGGTGTCGCATGTTACCTCCACAAATCTTTATCTTACACTATTCTCGAGTGCTCAGTAAATGAAAACATTGACACCCCAGAATATCTTTTTTTGGATGTCAAATCGTCTTCAAGAAATTTATTATTTATAGTTATATAACGACGCCCTCATGGGCAACTTCTCGCGGAATTTATAGTTAAGTTTAATACATATATTTCTAAATATAAGGACATAATTGTAACAGGCGATTTAAACTGTAATTTGTTAGAGAATAGATTTGATTCTGTATATCTTCAAAATTTTATTCAAGACTATTCGCTTTTTTCTGTACCCTTTGGAACCACCCATTATTCTTGTTTTTCTTCTTCTCAGCTGGATGTTATGTTAGTCGATTCTTCAGATAAAATTAAAAGTTTTTCTACGTCTCCTACTCCTTTTGCGGCTGGTCATTGTCTTATTACGATTCAATACGAATTTACGAACCTCAATTCCATTCCACAAATGATCACCTATCGTAACTTCGCCAAATGCGACTATTCTGCTCTAAATAAAGATCTTTCAGCATTACTTCAACTTAAGTTTCCTCATCACTTAGCTTCCGATCACACACAACTTCAAACAAATTCGCAACCACACGGTCTAATAAACTGCGTAAATAATTTTTACGAATGTATTACCGAAGTTTTAGATTTACATGCGCCATTTACTACAAAACGTATTTTGCACCGTGCTATTCCGTGGATCACACCTAGTATACGAAGTAGGATTAAGGAACGCGACAAATTGTAACTGCGTGCGAAACGAACTCGAAACCTGCGTCTTTTCCAGGAATATAAGAATATGCGTCGCGAGATTAAAAATATCATAAAAGCGGCCAAAAATCGTCACTTAGCCGAGCTAGTGCTCCAACAAACAAGCACGAACAAACTCTGGTCTTACTTACGAAAATTAGGACTTGCTAATCAGCCATCACAGTCAGCACTTCCTCATTTCTCACCCATTGCATTAAATCGTCATTTCGCACAAATATCGTCATCTCACCCGTCTTGTGACTTAGCGACACTCAACAACATTATCATGCGTCCATTACCTAATTTCCATACAACATTCAGCTTTACTGCTATTAATCATCATGATGTCCTACTTGGTCTTAATCTAGTTGTACAAAAATCACGTGGGCTTAGTCCCGAGCATCTTCCTTTAGAGCACCTAAAATCCATGTTTACAACCATTGCACCATATTTAACATCCATTTTCAATCTTTCACTCATCTCTGGCTATTTCCCTCCCATTTGGAAATCTTCTTACATCATACCACTTAAGAAAATCGCTAACCCCTTATGCCCTTCTGACACCCGTCCAATCACAAATCCTCCCCACCTCTCTAAAGTCATTGATTCCCTTGTCACCCAGCAGATCACAAAATATTTAGAGATAAATTGTATACTGCATCCCAAACAATGTGGATTCCGCAAATTTCACAGCACCCAAACTGCCCTATTACACCTTATGGATGATGTACGTTCGGGTATAGATCGTGGGGCAGTTACTATCCTGGTACTGTTCGATTTCTCAAAAGCCTTTGACTCCTTAAACCATGTCGTGATTCTAACCTGCCTTCGAGACATAGGCTTTGAGGAATCAACATTGAGATGGCTGCATTCTTATCTCTCAAATCGCTCTCACACAATAATTGGCCTGGATGGTTTAACATCTAATCCTGAGTATACTACATCCGGCGTTCCACAAGGTTCAAGCTTAGGCCCCATATTATTCATTATTGTTATCAATACCTTGTTTTCGAGACTTAAATACTGCAGACACACTACCATCATCTTTGCTGATGATACGCAATTTTATCTCTCGACCCCGATATGTCATCTAAATGAAACGATACGCAATATTAACAGTGACATTGCTGAGCTTGTGAGGTGGTCCCATGATTATGGGCTCACTTTAAATACGCGTAAAACTCAGGCCATCATCCTAGGTTCACCTCAGAATTTAGCCGTTATGATAAATCTCACCATACCACAAATTATTGTCGGGTCGGATGTAATACCTTATTCATATGAAGTAAAAGACCTTGGTGTTATAATAACATCCGACCTAACATGGAATCGCCATGTTAGTACCATATCATCTAAAGTACATAATGTTCTTTACAGGCTTAAATTTCGTGGTGCTTTTCTTCCACCGCAGATCAAACTTACACTCGTCAACGCATTAGTCATCCCACATCTCGATTACGCATCTTTAGTTATAGCCGATTCAACAGCATATCTGAATACTAAATTACAACGCCTTCAAAACATTGCCTTGAGGTATGTGTATCGCCTGCGCCGGGATGAAAGACTTGCGCCATATCGTCAGAAAGCCAACTGGCTACCCATAACATCTAGGCGACAGTACTTTCTCGGTAGCCTCACTCATCAAATCATCCATACCTCCCAACTTTCCTACCTTGCTGACAGATTCATTCCCCTAGACCATTCCATTCGCCGATCTTCTCGCTTACAATCATCTCAATATCAACTCCCAATTCCTCGTACCAACATCTTTGCTCACTCTTTCTGGATCACAGTCATACAGTTTTGGAACTCCCTGCCACGCCGCTTTCACGCATTCACATCTCTCGCAACATTTCGTACTAACTTATTAACATATCTTCTCAGGGCTGATCAACCGTAAGTTTGTTACGTTTTCTATTTTTATGTTTTAAATATGCTAGCGACTTGTAATCAAATTTACTACTTACATGTAGCTCAAGTGCAAATTTGTTATTTTTTATTTACAATGTAGTATATATAAAGATGTATAATGTGTTTACCCCCTTATAGCAGAGATTATAATACAGTTTTACGGTTCAAGTTGTATTATGTATGACTTATCCTGACCGAAACATTGTAACTAAAGTAAGTCTCTCTCTCTCTCTCTCTCTCTCTCTCTCTCTCTCTCTCTCTCTCTCTCTCTCTCTCTCTCTCTCTCTCTCTCTCTCTCTCTCTCTCTCTCTCTCTCTCTCTCTCTATCGGCTGATATTCTGTCTGTATCTCGTCCAGTAGCAAATCCAACCACAATTAAGAGTACGGTACAACGATTAGAACAAACAATCTAATACTACATAACATGATCTCCTAATGTTATGCAGAAAAATGACTAAAATATAAATCATTATGAGGAAGCAAAAATAATTTAATTTGGTAATAAATCACTGAAAAACTTTCCATTAATATGATATGAATTCTTCGCATGGTCTAACCGTCTTCTTCGTTAACTCGCATTCCTAATTTCTGAGCCTCGCAAAAATGTATAATTTTTACCATTTAAGGTAGGCAGCATTGTACGCGTTGCTTATTGTATGCAATTGTAACGTTTAAAATTGTATTTTTTAATAATGATGATTTTTTTTGTAAATCTATTTCAGATTACCGGGACTCGATGCTTAACCTTTAAGTTGTTAGTATATCAATTTAATATAAGAATAAATGTGCAAGCCGTGCAATTATGCTTACTGTTCGTTTTTTACTTGCTTATAGTATTTTTACTGGAGACGAGTATTTTCCAATGTTGGTGTTCAATTCACAAACTCCTTGTACTTTAACCCAAAGCGCGTGAAATTCTACATATACATGTTGTATCTTTACAGTGTCACGTGTTGGAATATTATGAATATATAATATGAAAAATGTGCCGATGAATCAAATTACATTGTGGCGCCGACACCCCCCTCCCCCCCCCCTTGAAATAACTGTATGGGCGTACGGAAATAACCGTTTCAGTGACAGATTGTCCATGATTAAACATAATCAAAAATTAGTTTCTTACGATTCAGATAATAAAACTAGTTTACGTTTTTATGTGAACGAAAGTTGCTCCTTTTAAATATGATACACTCATACGTAAAAGCGAATGCCTCCATGGGGCTTTGTGGATTCGCATTAAAACCAACGAATATAGACGAAGTCGTTATGAAGTCGAAAGGATACCCAACAAATGAGAACGTACGAAAACGAATTTAAAAAAATCTGTATTTAATCCGGTTTGTTTCCAAAAATTAATTAAAATAATTTTGAATAAATTCGTTTATATTTTTCTCAATTCGTAAATGTTGTTTCATTGGAAAATTTCGAAATAACAATAAAGATATCGAATTCGTATGAACGCAATTATTCTGTTTAAAAATGTAATTAATCCCTGTTCCCCAAACTTTTTTGCAATTTTTGTTTTTCCCCTTTAAATATAAAGTCTTATCATTTATTAAAAAAAAAAAAAAAATCCCCCACCATGGGGTTCATCTTGAAATATTCCAATTAAAGGGAAAAAGTACAGAAAAGTTTTGGAAATAGGTTTTTTTTTTAGTAAATGATAAAAACTTTATATTTAAAGGGGAAAAAACAAAAATTGCAAAACAGTTTGGGGAACAGGGATTACGTTCATTTTTAAGTAGAAATTTTGCAGTTTGATCATGAGAAATTAGTAGGAATTAATTAATATATTTTTTTTTTAAGAAAATTGAGAATTTTTTTCCGACGAAATATATTAAACAGATTTTAAAAAAAATTCTAATTATTTAAGAGACTTTTATTTTTTTCGCAAATTAATGAGACCAGGTATATCGTGAAAGGGTATAGAGTTAGAGAGCTCTAATTGGAGGAAAAGTCACCTGTTACCGAGCACTAAAACATATTAAAAAATGATAGAAATCGAAAATTAGGCGCCAGATCGTTGGTTGGTATTTTGTGTTTTTACCCATATACGTGTCAATTCGTGGACATTTCAAAAACATCTGCTATTTGTTACATCGCCGATTAGGCAGTTTGGAACCTGAAATTATAAACATTTCGGTCATTTCGAGGACATTTTAACAATAACATTAATAAATATTATATGCACTTCTGTCAGTTCAATGACTATTTAAAAACATATGTGCTATTTTTTATAGCACTGACGGGGCAATTTGAAGACCTTGAACTTATATGTACACCCAAGAGCGTTGATAGTTTCCGTTTGAATCCTTTGTTGTCTTTATCTTTACATGATGATGTATAGGGGAAAAACAAAGACAAGATAAGAGTCGAAAGGAACGAATCGATGCCCATGCATTTTTGCATTCGCAAAAAGGGGACATATGCAATTTTAATTTGTTTTCAAAAGAATCTCTCCCCTCTTGCCATTGCACAGAACATCAATTACCTATTAACCCATTAACGCCGAGGTGATCAGAATTTTTACTAACTTTTCAACGTGTTTATTTATTATGTAATCGGACCAAAAAAATAATGCAATACCTTTACTCCTATGCAAAATTTGATGCTCTTTCAGAATCTGAGCTCAAAATTTCAATTAGACACTGAGAAAAAAAAATATGGCCGTTTTAAACCTGAAAAACGTGAAATTTTTTGAAAAAAAAATTTTTTCGCATTTTTTTTCACAATGATACCGCAAAGGTATCGACTTTCTACTATGATCAGAGGTGATCATGGAATTCGAACATTAAGAGGAATTTTTTTCAGAAAAATTTATCGACGCGTTTTTGCAAAATGGCGGCGGGAATGAAAAAATTTTATAAAAATCTTAATCTATTGTTTTTTTTAAAACTATAAAGTTTAGACAAAAATTTCTAAGAACAAAAATGTCTTATAATTAGTCAAAGAACACTCTCAAATATTTTCAGAATTTTTTGAGATAATTTTTTATTTTCGAAAATTTGAAAAAATCAAATTTTCGAAAAAATGTTTGAAAAAATTTGTGACTGTTCCTTGACTAATTTTAAGATTTGTTTGTTCTCAAAACCTTTTTCGTAAAGTATAAACAAAAACCTTTTTCTGGAATTGTACATAAATCTGATTCATACTCTGCATGCCATGAAGCAGAAGATTTTGAACGTTTTCGTGAGATAACAAATGTATTGAAAAAGTGAAAACCAATATTTTTATTATATGCTTTACTTATAATTCATGTATAAATTGTATAGAACATATGAGGCTATACACAAGTGAGTGAAAGGATGTACGAGATTGTTCGTGAATTTTGTAGTGGTACACGGAGAGACCAAAGGTGTAATTATCGGACGATTTTGTCACGGACTATATGCACGATATATACGCGCGCTTCGTACTTTTTTCGTCCCGTATTTACCGTGCTATAGACCGACAACTTCGGACGATTTCGGTGCACACTTTGGTACGTTTCGGGTACAAACTCTCTAGTACCTTTATCACATGTAGGGGGTGGTACGAAAATTACACCTTGGGTCTCTCCGTGTAGATAGAAACAAAATTTTATGTACAATTCAAGAAAAAGGTTTTTCTTTATACTTTACGAAAAAGGTTTTGAGAACAAAAAAATCTAAAAATTAGTCAAGGAACACTCATAAATTTTTTCAAACATTTTTTCGAAAATTTGATTTTTTCAAATTTTCGAAAAACAAAAATTATCTCAAAAAATTCTGAAAATATTTGAGAGTGTTCTTTGACTAATTTTAAGACATTTTTGTTCTTAGAAATTTTTGTCTAAACTTTATAGTTTTTAAAAAAACAATAGATTAAGATTTTTATAAAATTTTTTCATTCCCGCCGCCATTTTGCAAAAACGCGTCGATAAATTTTTCTGAAAAAAATTCCTCTTAATGTTCGAGTGCCATGATCACATCTGATCATAGTAGAAAGTCGATACCTTTGCGGTATCAGTGTGAAAAAAAAATGCGAAAAAATATTTTTTTCGAAAAATTTCACGTTTTTCAGGTTTAAAACGGCCATATTTTTTTTTCTCAGTGTCTAATTGAAATTTTGAGCTCAGATTCTGAAAGAGCATCAAATTTTGCATAGGAATAAAGGTATTGCATTATTTTTTTGGTCCGATTACATAATAAATAAACGCGTTGAAAAGTTAGTAAAAATTCTGATCACCTCGGCGTTAATGGGTTAATATTATTATTATTTTTTGATTCAATAGTATATTATGTATCAAGGGCGCAATTAACGATCTCTGACGAGTGTGGAGTTTGTGGCCCGAGCGAAGCGAAATGGGGTTAACCTCGAAGTTGACGAATTCAGTGTCTACGCATTCTTTATGGCTGCACTATGGCCGCATTATTATGGACTTGCCCAGAAGCAATCTTAGTTCTGCGATGCAATATCCCCCTATGGTCAATGTATGAAACTGAAATTCCAATGAAACTGATATGAAACTGAGTTCCCGCCCGGTGCCACGGTAATATCGACACCAGTGCCCTCCCCAGTAGCAATCCCACTTCAAGGAAAATATGAATTCTTCCCAAGCAGCGCCCCCTACATAGAATATAGTGCCATTCTGCGCATTTACCGTAATATCTAATAAATTCCTACTCTTTTCCTCACCTTAAACCCTTCATCTCGCGCATATACAACCTAAACGCCCTCCGTTATATCATAATCTAATCAAAGATCCCTCCTATATTTCTGATCCTATTATTAGCCCCTCTAAAATCCCTCTTCGGATATAGGTGGCGCAGCGGTGAAAATTAAATAGAGACGAAAGAATAACTTCCCCTATCCTTTCCTAACAATCATTCTATAACGTGTCTAAGAAGCCATCAAGTGTATTTAGCGGTTTAGAGATTTGGATGTGCGATTGTGAATATATATTGTTATTTAGAATTGTTATGGTTATTGCGGCGAATTCTTAAACGAATTGTTAAAATTATTAGTTAATATTTTTACGAGCGAATGGTCGCGATTGGAGTTTTGTTGGTTTTTTTCGGCGCACGATCCCTTTCGACGGAGCACTCCACCCCCACGTGGCAGCGAGTTATCGATGTAACTACATTGAACTTGATTGCGTCCCTTTATCTTTTATGATCTTTTTGCGTTAATGTCCCCTTTTTAGTAATTAATTTCATTGTTATTTTGCGTGCAACTACAGAGTCGCGGTACGATAATGCTGATTGCTCGACCCTGAAGAGAACATTTGGCGATCCTGCCAGGATCTGGTTCGTCGCAAGTGCAATAATGTTGACTGGGACACAACTCCGCCATTTGGATTAATATAAACCTGGACATTACAACAGTGCAACGCCAGTGAAAGTGTGCGTGCTAGTGATCTCTAATGACCTAAAAAATGATGGACATTGCGCTCATTTGGAGCTAAATTTGAACTCATTAAGAGCTCCCGCAGTTTTAATGCACCTTTTCGGTCATTTCCTACCAATAGCGGAAGTCACTCGAACCCGCGTGTCGATTAGTGACGTCACAGCGATCGGAACCATTTTGGAGTCCATTCGCGTTTTTTCCGCTCCCGGAATTCAGTTCCGCCATGGGAAGCTCCATTTCGGTGGCAATACTTTCGGCCGCCCGCGAAAGTTTCCAATTTCGTGCGCCGTATGTAAGACGCACACATTCGAGTTCGCTACGTCACAGTCGTGACGTACGCAAGGAGAGGACAAGTCTCGGGACTCCCTCTCGCCGTGCTTCTCTGCCTAGTCGGCACTCTCCACCCGCGCAGGCCGCGCAGGCTTCGCCTCTCCTCGCTCAAGATAGGCGCCGAACCGCGTCCACTGTACGCTCCGCGCAACGCACCACCAAACTCTTCAGTCTCGAGTTGCCCGTGCGACGACGGTACCGAGACCGAACTGGAGCACATTAACGCGCTTATAAATAGTAGTAGAATTCGACTACGAATTCTCTTTCGATTTGCATCGTTGTGAACCAGATGAATCGATGGCTTTGGGTGTATGTACCTCAACCATACCCACGATCATTAATAGGGCTTTTCATTTAATGATTCCAGTAACTTTTGTTTCGAGCACTTTTCGGCTCTTATACAACACATGACTAGTTATTTTTATACCATATAAGATGTGCTCGAAACAAATGAGCACTATATCTAGTGACCCTTAAATGAAAAGGCCAATTCGCATCGGGGTTAGCCCAGTAAACACAAAAGGCATCAGTAACTATAAGGACGCTATAAGTTAATTTATAATTGTCTAACGTCCAACATATAGGCAACTATAAGTGATAGTCCACTTAAAGTGGAGTTATAGGCAACTATCACTTATAAGTTGGACATTAGATAACTATACGTCAACTTATAGCGGCCTTATAGTTACTGATGCCTTTTGTGTTTACTGGGAGGGTTGCCAACTTTAGCCGGTTTTGGCCGGTTTCCCTGTACTTTCCATATGGGGTAAGCCGGTTCAAAACCGGCATGTTGGCAACCGTAATTGGGATTTCCCGAAAATCATGAATAACCGACATACTTTCTACACCGAATTTTTTTCTAGCGTTTTTTCTAGCGGGTTTCAGTACCCGCGATATTTTTTTTGCTGACGATTCGCCAGTATGGGGTGTTTTTATTGGGTAAGCTTAGGCGTGAACTAACGTGTAGTAACATCCCAGCAATCGGAAATGTATTGAAATGTATTGAAAATTTTCAATACATTACAATACATTTCAATACGCTATTTGAACTTAGAAAAGTATTGAAAAGGATTGAACTGTATTAAAATTTTTAATGCATCGCAATACATTTAAATCCAAACATAATCCTAGTTCACACATTTAATGAAAAAAAAGAATATTGAATCGACCGAGAATCGAACCCGAGACTCCCGAACAATAACTTAGAGCCGTAATTCGACCACACTCTCTGTTGTAAAAAAGATGCGAAACAAACGAATATTTGAAACAAGGAATATTTATGAATTGTATAAATAAAAAGAATCTCTTAAATTGATTACCACTTTTTAAATTTATGTAATAATTTGCTTTTGAAAAGAACGAATGGATATAGATAGATAGTACATATTTTTGTCGGTAAAATAAATATTTTAATTTTTTTTTCTAAATTACGCAATATCTCGCAAACGGTACGAGATACGTGAAATTTGACGAAATTTTAACATAATTATAATAAATTTTGACTTTCTTCGAAACATGATCCTAAACATTACATTACATGTCTACGGTTTATAAGACCTAAAAATATGCAACTCAATCATAACAATGCGATACGAAGCAGAGTGTACACTTTAAATATATAATTTAAATATAACTGTTGGTATTAAAGTTGTAATTATTATTGAATACAGAGAGAAGGAAGTTTATTATCTATTTGCTCAAAAAAAAAGGTAGATACACACTAAATAGGAAAAAACGAGCACTCACTTTACAATAGAATAGAATGTAGAAACAGCTTCAAATATGTGTTACACCTTTGACGTGTCAGTTTATTATTAAAATGTAGTCGAGTGAATTGAAGAGCAAATACTGAGGATGATGGGGAAAACACTTAGTTCGGATTCAGATTAAAGAAGTTTTATTCTTGTCGGGAAAAGTTCGGTCGATACGACGGGAACAACGGTAATATAGTATGTACCCATTGGGGTGTTTGGTAAAGATACTCTAAACCGGACAACTATAAGCAGCTCACCTACAGAATGGTATAGAAACCATTTTACTCTCCGGCCTTGCATAGTCTCTCATTATTTCGTATTTCACGCTTCTCCACTCGTGTTTAAATCACTGATATTCAACTGAAGGCTGCCAATCTTTACGTGTGCATCGAGTGGAGTAGCGACTAATTTACAGTCATCCGTGTTAAATCTTTTGCTTAGACTATTGAGATAAGTACTTTGGTGTATGTTGATTTGGTTATTATCGATTTTGTTTATTTGCATCCTTAAAAAGTAGGATATTGCGCCTAAATCTTTCAATCTCAATCTTTGTTCTAATTCTTTTACTAATTTTTCTTTTGCTTCTTGATTATTCGAACAGATAAGCCACAGTCATCCACATATATAGCGACTATTAGGGATATTTTACCCTCGAACTTGTATTAAATACAAGGATCTGCTTCAGGGTTGAATTCAGTTTTACGTTCCAAACATGAGATCCCTGTTTTAGTCGATGTAAGGCTTTGAGTAGTCTGTAAAACTTTTTTTTTATTAGGTTCATTTACATAGGGTTCTGGTTGTCTGATGTATATCTTCTCTTGTAATTCTCCATGTAGAAATGCTGTTTCTATATCTAAATGTAGAATGTTCAATTTATAATTAGTACTTAGTGCGAATAAATATCTGATCGAAGCTAGTCGAGCTACCGGTGAGTAGGTTTTGGTGTAATCGACTCCGTACTCTTGGTAAGGCCTCGTGTCACAAGCCTGGCCTTATACTTTTCAATAGTTCCTGCTATTCTTTTTATTTTCAGTACCCATTTGTTATCTATGTTATCCCTATTTTGAGGTAAATCGACTGGTTTAAAGGTTTCGGTTTTCGTTAAAGAATCCATTTCTGTATTCATAGCAATTGCCCACTTTTCCTTATCTGGCCCTTTTAAAGCCTCCTGCCAACTTTTTGGCTCCTCGCTTGAACTACATAGATAAGTGAAATAATCTTGAAACCTTTTTGGTGCACTGGTCTTTCTTTCACTTCTTCTTGGTGTAGAGGAATGAATCGCATCATTTCGAGAATCCTGGGTCTCTTCTACAGCATCCGTAATGTTCAAATTTCACAATAACGCTCTCTTCTTGAAGTTTTCTCACAAATTCGTTATCATCTTTGGTAGATGATGATCTATCACTTGATCTGTCTTGATCATTGTCATTTTCTTCTTAGGAGAAAGTGATCAGTATAAACATTTTTTTAGCTTTTGGTACTATATTATAGTTATTATTCGAATCATTCTTAATCTTGTCTTCAATAAATTCTACATCTCTACTGAAGATTATTTTAAAAGTATTTACAGCGATTAACCTGTAGCCTTTGGAATTCTCACAGTATCCCATAAAGTTGTACATTTTTAAATTATCGTTCCATTTTCGACGTAAATGTTTTGGGACATGTGCCATGGCAGTGCATCCAAATACTCGCAGGTAATTTATGTCGGGCTTAACACCACTCTATTTTTCTTCAGAAGTACACCCAAGAAGTGCCTTTGTTGGTGACCTATTGATCAAGTATCGCAAACTAAAACTTCATCTCTTAAAATTCTACACCAAATTGCAAATTTACGAAGTTAAACCATCCAAAAAAGGATGTAAAAGTAATAATTTTATGCAAAACAAGCATCTTCCCGATTAATTACTGTCTAAATCCCAAATCTCTATTTTTGGTAATGAGTTTGAAGTGACTTTAGTTCCCTATGATCACTTTTCCCTTAGTCGCAATGTCGCTGTGAAATTTGGAGACATCCAGTCTATGTGTAGTATGTTTTTTGTTAATAAATATTTACAGGACATTTGGGGGGACTGATGCTGTGAATTGGTTTTAATAAAATAAATATGTGTCTGAAGTTTGGAACGTTAAAAATGAACGAAATTGATATTTTTTAAAATGTTTTATTTATTTAGTCTCTACATTGTCACAAATGTCAAATCTGAACACCCAAATGCGTAAACCCCCATGAAACAGTTCAAGAACCTCTTCTTCTAGAAATACATATTTTTTCCACTTTTGCATTAAAACGCAACCAAAATGTTATTGTTGATTCTTGATTATAATGATAAAAAAAGGTCTACTGAATTTTTTTGGTAAAAAAAATGAGTGGAACATACAATTATGGTATGGTCATAGGCGTATATAGCGTTTTTATACGTATACGGCGGTAATTTCGACAACATTTTTTTTTCTCTTTTGCATTGAAACGCAACCAACATTTTATTGTTGATTCTCGATTATAATAATAAAAAGAGGCCTGCTTTTTTTTGGTCAAAAGAAATGATTGGAACATATAATTACGGTATGGTGATACCCGTATATAGCGTTTTATACGTATACGGCAATAATTGCGACAAAGTTATTTTTTTTTTCTCTTTTGCATCGAAACGCAACCAAAATTGTACTGTTGATTCTCGATTATAATAATAAAAAGAGGCCTACTTTTTTTTGGTCAAAAGAAATGATTGGAACATATAATTACGGTATGGTGATACGCGTATATAGCGTTTTTATACGTATACGGCAATAATTGCGACAAAGTTATTTTTTTTCTCTTTTGCATTGAAACGCATCCAAAATTGTACTGTTGATTCTTGATTATAATCATAAAAAAAGGTCTACTGAATATTTTTGGTCAAAAGAAATGAGTGGAACACTTTCTTATAGAGTCATGTATGCAGTCGTTATGCCTATACGGCGTTCATTTCGACAATACAAAAGAGAAAAAAAAATAACTTTGTTGAAAATACCGCCGTTTACGTATCAAAACACTATGTACGCCTATGACCATACCATAATTTAAGTTCCACTCATTTCTTTGGCCAAAAAAATTCAGTAGACCTGTTTTTATCATTATAATCAAGAATCAAAAATAAAATATTCGTTGCGTTTCAATGCAAAAGAGAAAAAAAAATAACTTTGTCGAAATTACCACCGTATACGTGTAAAAACGCAATATACACCTATGTAGACCAGTAGACCTCTTTTTATCATTATAATCAAGAATCAACGATAAAATTTTGGTTGCGTTTTAATGCAAAAGAGAAAAAAATAAGTTTTTCGGGGTTACGTCCATATACGCATACCGCCGCTATATGTATTTATAGAAGAATAGGTTTTTGAACTTTTTCATGGGGGTTTACGCATTTGGGTGTTCAGATTTGACATTTCTAACAATGTAGAGACTATATAAATCCCAAGAAATAAATAAAACATAAAAAAAAAAAATTCAATTTCGTTCATTTTGAACGTTCCAAATTTCAGACACATAAATAAATTAAGTGTAAGGAGGTATCGCTTATTTTAATACCCTTGAAAAAAACGTTAAAAAAACGGTTTTTTATTCATGCTAAGAAAAGCTTTTTTAAACCTTTTTTTGAAAGTTCCTCTGCTCATGCCCCCTCCCCCCCCCCCCCCCCAAAAAAAAAAACCTCGGCCACAGATTCAGATGCTTATGTGATTACACTTATTTGTATAGAAAACTCTTTACGCTGGTGAAATTCAGCAGGTCAAAAAAATTCGCAGTTATACTGTCACATCAGATCAACGGGGAACGAACGCGATACCGGGGACGAGAGCAGCCATCCAGCATCATCTGTCGCAGCGGTAAGTTCATAAAAATTCAAGTATGCTATCTGCAACTTTTAAAATACGGAGTTATTTTGAAATAATAATTATTGCGTCCCCTGGATCAGTTACGTATTGTAAATTCTTGCGTAAGTTCTTATGAAAATCCGTTTATTCCAGACCGATATGAAATGTAGAGAAAAAATATTTGAATATATAATGATTATATGTGCGAAATCTGATTGTGTACTTACTTTGTAGTTACTGAGATAATGTTAATATAAAGTTTTATTTTTATTGTTATTGCATTCAGTAGAATGGCATACACGTAGATTGAAATATCAAGAACATAAGATGCACAGCTGAACAAAATTTACTATCTAGTTACTTTATAATCACTTGAAAAATTGTCGTGATCACATCAAAATATTGATTGAATAATGCTCCTCACGTGTTTCTTTGAAAAGGGTACAAATGTAAATGAATCTAATAATTAATTCTCAATTACATGCAATATTATATTACAAGTATAGCATTTGTGACATTAAGGAATCGTACTAAATGTAGACTATTCGCTACGTGCAAGTGTACTGGCAGCACACAGTGTTGTCTGAAACCAAAAAAGTGGTATAAAATCCGCTTCAAGCGAATTGTCCATAACAAAAAATTGTATTATGAGCCATTTTACTCCTAAAGTTGTGTATTTTAAGAATCAATTTGCTTCAGTTATGTCTATCGCCATAATGTATATAATACACGGACTTAAAATATTGCAAACGAATGTATTTTCTAAAAATTGAGACTATAAATGACGAAATTATTCAGTTTGTACGAAGTATGGTATACACGAGTTGTCATTTTAATTTTTTAAACTTTGGCATCGAATTCTTATTAAGCAACCTCCAAAACTTAGGTATACCGAACTTAATACAAACTGAATATATCCGTCATTATTGTCGCGATTTTACGAAAATACCATTTCGTTTGCAATATTGTATGTCTGTAGGGGAGGACGGTGCTAGGCGGCGAGGATTTTTTAAATGTCTCCTATTTCACTCGCTATTCCGAATTTCGAATTACGTAAAGTAGCATATGATAGAGCTTTTTATGGCCTATTATTACCGTATGATATTATTGGCGTACATCCCATTGATACCCAGCTGTAGCTATTTTAAAAAATATTAAAATCCCGGGGTAAAACGGCGATACCGGGGTAAAGTGGCGAATCATTTGGGGTAAAATGACGAATCTCCATTTTTAGCGTTTTTAAGAGAAATAACACAAAATAAAGAGAAAATGCACGTGTGAAAATGCATGTGTGTTTATTAAACACATATTAAACACAAACTACAACAATAGATATAACAAATAAATAACAATCATTCAGATTCCGCATAGCTGCAGACTACGGCAGTCGCGCGACGCTTGCTGCTACGTTTCGGTACCTCTATTTGTTTTTTTTGGGCCTTTTTTTTGTCGGTAGCCAGCATCTTTTTTGTCGCGACTTCTTTTTTTGCAGCAGCGGTTGCTTTTCTCTTTTCAGCAACTTTTTTTTTGCTTCGCGTCCATCTTGTTCTGACTGAATTTCTGCCAACGATTCGTCAGACGTTAAAATTGTGGATTTTCCTGGCCTTTGACCACGTCGTATACTTTTTCGCGGCGGTGCTTTAAGAAACGGCTTTATGGTTTCGAGCACGTTTTCAAAACTCTGAACAGAGTGATCAACCGATGTTGATGAACCGGAAGGAGAATCTTCTTCCATTTCAACATCTGATTCGAAATTGACCGATTGTTGTAACCGATTTTGTGGCAATTCTAAGTCGATCGCTAGTGGAACATTTTCAACATCGTTTGTAGGATTTGGTCGATCAGTTGTCATGCTTGGCATGAAATCAATATTTTGAAAAATTTGACGATTCAATGGCCAAATTCCAGTTGCACGAAAACCAGAAATTATGTTGATTTCTGTCGCACCAATTTTTAAAGCTTGGTCAAAAATTGCAGGCAAATCGTAGATTGCTGTTTGAATCAATGGTCACCTATTAACAAGATTTTTAAGAAAGAGAGATTACGATAAACATTTCGGACTAAGATCGCAACAAGATCCCAGGAAGATAGAAAAACTTATTCCGACAATGTTAAAAGTCGTTAGAACGTTGGAATGGAGATCTTAAAAGGTGTTTAAAAAATTATATAGTATAATCTTGAAAAATGTCACAGAGATCTTAAAATTCGAAATTTTGAAACGTCTTAAACGCACCTTAAATAGTGCATTTTTTTAGACAAGTATTTTTTATCGATTATTGGCTAAGATATGACGATTTGGGTTTTAAAATGTAGTCAAATTTACTGTTACAACTTTTTTTATTGTTGATTTTTAATGTACAAATTATTCATCGTATAAATAAATTTTTTTAGTAAAAATGATTCAGCTCATCATTCATTACTATTTTATATTTTTATTCCACTGAAATATTAACTTTGAAAATTTTGTTTTTGAAAATTTGCCCGGGGCCGTCTATTTTTGGCGGCCCGTAAAAAGTGAAAACTGGGTTTCAAACAGCATTATGGCGGAAAATTATTTTTACAACAATATTTAAGAAATAAACTTCGATACCCTGGGGTCACGTATTTTTTCCAGCATTTTATTCCAGGATACTGAAAATACTCCATTGCGTTTGACCAGTAGTATGTACCTACTTGTTTAGGTATGCATACATGCTAAGAAATGTAGATTATGTTATTCAATTAATTCGTTTTCTGGTGACTATTCATGTCATCATTTGCTCCAATTTGTTTAATAAAGGAAAATTCATTCACTATTTAGACCATTATGTTTAGTTTTAACTCTACGAAACGTTACCAGGCTCATCTTTGTTACTTATTTTCATTGAAATGCAACACTCACAGTCCTGAATTTTACTCTTTTTTAATGCTGCGGACGCTACAATCGTTTCATGTCATCCACTCCAACGAGTAGCACGGAGGAAGTAAATGCATATAAATTAATGTAAAAAATGCAAATAATAAATCACTTATTGCATTAGTCAAATGTGATATGTTTTTTTAATTCAAAAATATTTTATTAAATTTGGCACTTGTGCTTTTATTCGTGCACTGTTGTAAATACTTATTATAAGATGTGTTATATTTTATAATGAATGCCAGGTCACATTTTGTTCACGATTAATTATACATAATCATCTCATGCTTGACTTATTTATTAAAGTTAGAATTACTTTAAAAGATATGTATTGAATTTAGTAATAGTAGGGGAGAGTGGTCCTAATTCGGCACTGTGGGCAATTCGGGCATCCCACATTTCTCAGAGATTGCGTACGTGTCAGATTTGTTACTCTGTGGTGTGATGATACCTTGACAGGCACTGACATATAATTTATGCATATAGTTGTCAGTTATTTGTTTTCGGCGCGGCGTGAGGGCGATTACATTTTTTGGGTCTGAATGAATTTCATTTTCGTTTTTTACGCGAAAAGTGCGGCAGGAATTACTTTGAAATTCCGAATACGTTAGTGATTTTGTTTCTAAATTCTATGCTCTAACTTTAGCACGGAAAAAAAATTTGGCATTGAGATAGCTCGATTAGAAGTGGATACATTGTAACCTGCACGTTTTCTAGACGGGCAGAGTTTACGTTTTATTTAAATTTACGAAGAATTACTCGAATAAATGACGACCATTGATGTGGAATTAGCACAACTTATACTACTAGCAAGAGATGTATAAACGGACACGCAAGAAGGTGACAAATAACGTAGTCGAATGCGTTTTTGAAAGTTATCTTGAATAGTTATCGTATATTATGATATTCTATAAAAGATGATTGTACATAAGAATTAATCGACGATATTCGCTATTTCCCGAATCTTTCGCTGAATTAATTTTCTTAATTTTACTATGGCCGAATTGTCGGAACGCGAAACTCCTAACAAGTCCGGAAAGCAGCAATTTTATTAAATAGCCATTAAATTATATAGTACCGCACTCTTGGCGAGATTACTACTGGACTATTTCCTGCCAACAAAAATCAAAATAACAATACAACTACCTAATACGTCGGTTAGTTGTGAAAATCGATTATTTATTTTCTTATGTCTTTTTCTTTTAGAGGAATTGGATGGACGGGATCAACTCAACAATCGCGGAACCGCAGCTGTTTTTCCTACATTGAGCTGATTTTCCCCCTTGGCGGGTTTAGACCCAGTCCCAATCCTTCTTGAAATACAAAAAGAAACAAAATTTAATTTAATTGAAACTAGTTGCGATTCGACCTTGTTCCATTTCTAAGTAAACGTGAGCCCGAAGGAGACTTTGCCTCTTGGCTAGGCGGCTTGACTCAAAGTCGAACTGACGACGGATCGGTCTCTTCCCGAGAGGCCAGTTCCCCTTATTCTGGGCATGGAATCCATCCCCACTATGGTTGGACATTCGCACTACCGTGACCGGCACGACACCGCGGATCGTGCCAGCGAGCCTCAGGGCTGTACCCTTATAGATCGGCGCCCAAGTCCTCACTTATAATAAGAAAAAGAGTGACGAAAACACAAAAAAATAAACAATATATACACGAAAAAGAACAACATTTTGTGTGGGTTACAACATGTAGTTCGAGTGACTTGATGTGTCATCCCGAGGGCTCGACACCAATTGGAGTTAACCTTAAGACTGCCAGGGTTTTACTATTTCAAAACATCAGTCAAAAGTGCCTAAACTTGTGTCTCGTATCATGTATTAACAATGTTGAAAGTTCATACCATGGGTCGCGTTTATATGTATATAGACTTTCCGGCAGCCAATGTTTAAAAAAAATCGTTTTTTGTATACAAATCAAACGAAACAGCCTGAAAGTTGTTATTCGGGGGTTTTGAGGGTCGCTGATTACGAATCTATCATTAGTTTTTGAAAATTCAATATTGCGGGGCAGATCCGATATGGCGGTCGCATTTTTAAAACTTAATTGAATAAATTGTTACTCGGGGGTTTTTGAGGTCGCTGATGACGAATTTGGCATTTTCAATTTTTAAAAACCGCTGACAGATTCGTAATCAGGGACATCCCAAAATCTCCGAGTGACAAGTTTCAATCGAATTTATTGAATAATTTGTTAGCGTTTATATATCGGTTTACCGGCAGTCTGATTGTTCAAATCTTTCCACTAGAGTTGTGAGAGCTCCATGACGAGTCAGCGCAACCATATGTTCGCCGAATGCGTCGAGCTGGTGGCGCTCGATGTGCGATCGAACTAACTCAACGCTAAATTTCTCCCCGCGTGGGTTATATACATATTTCAATTAGTTTTATGTCGTTTACTTAATAATGTGAAACTTGAGGACATTCGTAGTGGTCCGAATTCTGCACCAAGTAGGTGCTCATTTTCCTGCACATATATGTGGTTTTTCTTCCCATTTTACGTTGTAGTAGGTGCCTTTTCGGTGTTTTCGCTTTATAGTTATGGAACGCAGCTTTAAAAGCAAAAAACCGTCGCGAAATTCTCTTACAATTCAGTGTACATTGTAGTTAAAGGGCAAGCATAGGGGTGTACGTTGGGCCTCGAGAACTAGTGATCCATCCAAGTCTTTTACAGTATTTTGACCTCGATCCGAATCCGCCGAATATTTTTCGATTTACATGAGCAAAGTAATATTTAAAAAGAATTTTATAAAAAAATAGTGATTTTACACTTTCCTTTCCATTTTTTTTCTGAGACAACATATTCATAAGATGTTTGGGCGCTGTCGGAAATTTTACAAAAAGTCTTAAACAAATTCGCTTGAAACTCGGTTCTCGGGGTTTTTGGGATCCCCGATTACAAAACTGATATCGAATTTTGGATCCAATAGGGGGCTGATTTTGGCAAAAATTACACGATTTCACTTAAAACGCTTTGGTCAAGGGTTATTAGTATTGTTGATTGCGAATCTGATATCGGATTGTGAAGATTCGAAATAGTGGACCGTATTATGCGGATAAATTTTGATAAATTACATGATTTCGATTTAAAGTCATGTGGTCACTAAAATCTATGGAGCGGTTCAGTTGGATTTCGAAAACTGTGGAATGATACGCCTGGACACCGAATACTGACAAGGGGGCGCTCAAGCTAGTGCATCACCGATTTCAAAAAAAAAAAAAATTGCGGTGATTCTCTGAGCCAAAAATGTACACGTGTTTCTGCTTTTTACTCTATAGAGTCCCGATTCCCCGAAGTACATGCCTCGTGAACGGAAAGTAGAACACTGTGTGGCTCGGTAGGTAGCGTCGTCCCGGGAGTAAGCATTTGTTTTTTTTTGTGTTTTTTACTATTTTTATTTTATTATTTTTATTTTATTATTTTTATTTTATTATTGTGATATTATTATACAAAATAAAAACCAATATATTTTAAACTATTTATTACAACCTTTTTTTTAACTGTGACTTGTTGCATTTCAATGAAAAATGTTACAAAAGAAATGTGTATTATTTGTTTATCGTTATTATTCAATGTTTGAAATTGCCTTGAAATTGCTTTTTAAGTTCATTTATTACATTAAACGCATAAATTGAAATGCAAGAAGAAAACAATATAATGAAATGGGCCATTCCACACAAAATTGCACAATCAGTTTTACTTGAAATTTTTCAATTCGTTTTTACTTAAAGAAATATTACTCACAATCATACAGAAAAGTGATGTAAACATTTTTTTCTACAAAACTTTCAATCTTCCAAAAGAAATAACATCTTTTGATTGTTCTAGTCGAAAATGCGTTTTTTTATGAAAAAATGACTCGTACTTCGGATATACATTGAAATTAAATTTATATGAAAAGTAAGATAGGCCCAAACTTATTATATATATTTTTTTTCTTGCATTTCAATTTATGCGTTTAATGTAATAAATGAACTTAAACAGCAATTTCAAGAAAATTTCAAAAATTGAATAATAACGATAAACAAATAATACACATTTCTACTGTAACATTTTTCATTGAAATGCAACAAGTCATAGTTAAAAAAAGGTTGTAAGAAATAGTTTAAAATATATTGATTTTTATTTTGTATAATTATATCACAGTAACAAAATAAAAATAATAAAAATAATAAAAAACAAAAAAATGCATACTCCCGGGATCGAACTCCTGACCTCCGCCTCGCCAGGCGGCGACGCTACCAACCGAGCCACACAGCGTTGTGCTTCCCGTTCACGAGACAGGTACTTCAATCGCTAGCGCAGAACTTTGTTGGGTTTTTAATTTTTTATTGACGAATCGGGGCTCTATGGAGTAAAAAGCCGAAGAACGTGTACATTTTTTTGGCTCAAAGAATCACGTTAATTTTTTTTTTTTAAACGGTGATGCACTAGCTTGAGCGTCCCCTTGTAAGTGCAAGATACCTGAACGTCGAAAAACTACGGTGCGGAACACCTGGTTACCAAAAAAATATGAAGCGGTACATCTGAATTCGGAAAACGATGGAGCAGTACATCAGGATACAGAAAACTAACAAGCGGAATACATGGACGACGAAAAACTACGATGCGGAACACCTGTATGATGAAAACTACGTCGCGAATCACGTGGACTTCGTCAAGACCACAAATGATCCTGGAGGTCAAACAATCTCTATAAAGAGATTGATCACTTGCCTGAGCCAAAATCGAAAGTATATTCGATGTCTGAGCTCGTCCCTGAGCTGCTGCTCTGATCTTACAAATGTGGCACGATCGTAAACTTATGACTACGAACCCGGGTCTCAAAGTTGTAAATTTGTCTATTGTTCTGTTCAAATCCAAAGAATATACATTTTTTTCTATATTACCGAAATAGGACTACCGGGGTGCCGAAAGTGGACCACTATTTTGAGGAATCGGCAAAACGCAACTTTTCACTTCGTACTTTATTGCGATTGTAAAAACCACCTCAAAAAACACCAACATGTTTCTAAACGACAGAGAGTAGTAGAATAATAATAGGTGTACGATTTACCTCCTCTTTTCGGCCATATGGCTTGTGGGGCCAGATTAGGACCACTCTCCTCTATTATCTACCGATCATGTTCAGCGAAAGCGGAATATATTGCAAGTTAGTGTAACTCAAACGTTGCATTTAATTTATTATGTGCCAGAAGTTCTGAACGTTCAATGAACGAATTTTAAGATTAGGTATAAAATTAGTATTTATCAATATCCCAAATATCCAAGGTCTCCCACTTACTTATATCGTTAGTTAACCATACGTAGATCATTACAAAACTGTTCATTGAATGTTCAGAACTTCTGGCGCCTATTATACTTGCATCACACATTAAAGTAAATCTTAAATAACCATATTACGAATTTAGTCTATCTTAACATTTATATACAAAACTATCCCTTTTAGATGATCATCTAGCAATAGAGGCAGTTGCTAATAACATTAACAAAAAAAGCTCAAAAGTACCTGTTCTGAACAGAGGTTTGTAGGTTTCTTTTTAAATATAATCATTTATGACATACAAACAGCATACTTCGTTTTCAATTCCGTTTAATTCAACATAATCTAACCTTTAACATATATTAACCCATTAACGTCCAAACGTCCGAATTTTCTGAATGATTTTCAGCGGCTGTTATTTTTATCAAATCGGTCCTAAACAAATTTTGGAATAATCATTTCTCACGTGAAATTTTGTGATTTTTCAGAATCTGTCATAAGAATTTTTGAATAATAAAAACAAAAGAAGTTATATTTGTTTATTTAAAAAAAATAACGATTTTTTCACGAAAAAATCTTCTTCAATTGATATTTTCGCACCGAAATCGGATATGAAATTGTGTAGGTAGTACAAATCTTGCGTCCATGGACCCTTATCTTCAAAATGGGAGGATAAGAACTTTGAAATACAAGATGACGATGTCCAATATGGCGGTTAAAAGCCGAAAAAAATTGGCTAACTTATGTGTTGTACTGTTAAAATAACAATGTATTTTGATGACATTTCCATAAAATCTTGTATATTGTTGTATTTTTGGACGCTTTTTTCGAATCTGTTGCCAGATTCTTCCAATTCAAAATGGTGGATCCAAAAGGGGTTTTTTGGTTCGCTGATCATGAATCTGTCGTCAGATTTCCCAAATTCAAAATGACGGATCCAATATGGCGGCCGAAAATAAGCAATGTTTTTCGATTTTAGTAGAAATGTGTATATAGGGTTTTTTGGGTCGCTGATCACGAATCTGTCGTCAGATTTCCCGAATTCAAAATGGCGGATCCAACATGGCGAACGAAAATAAACAATATTTTTCGATTTTACTGGAAATTTGTATATTGGGGTTTTTTGGGTTGCTGATCATAAATCTGTCGTCAGATTTCCCGAATTCAAAATGGCAGATCCGATATCCGAGTATTTTTTTTGTATTGTGTATCATTTTTAACTTTTTTTTCTATTTATAATTGTTATATATTTTGTTTTTTCATTTTTATTGTATACATTTTTTCATTGTTTATGGAAAATACACGCACGCGTGCATGTGTACGTGTGCCTGTGCGTGCGTGTGCGTGTGTATATTATATAGTCCTAGTTTTGCTGTTTTATTTACCTACATAGTTAGATAAAACTAACCATTACTGCCCGATGCATTCAGCGGGTAATAATGAACTCATTATTACCTCCTAAGTCTCCATCGGTCAATATCGGTATATATTCTTGTCCCTTTATATAGGCCAGTAACACGTCAAATAATTCATTTGTTGCATGAAATATCGTATATAACATGGAATGTCATTATCCTCCTTGTTAATTATTTCCAACACTCGTCATTATGTCTCCCTATCAGGACGGGCAACCGCAAAATAACCGAAAAAAAATAACCGGTCGAAAACCGCCAAAAAATAACCGTCGTACAACCGTAATTACCACGAAAAACCCGGACTACGAGAAAAAGGCGTATGGTCAGAATTTATAAAATCACCGCAGAATAACCGATAAGAAACCGCTCTTCAAGAGCGTCGACAGGTCATTTCCAGCAAACTTACCGTAAATAACCGACGAAAAACCGCTCTTCCAAAACGTCGATCGGTCGATTTTAGCGAAATTATCGCAGAATAACCGATGAAATACCGCTCTTCAACAGCATCGACCGGTTGTTTCTAGCGAAATTATCGCTAATAACCGATGAAAAACCACCATTCCAAAGCGGCGACCGGTCGTTTCTTGCACAATTACCTCAGAATAACCGATGAAAAACTATTGTTCCAAAGCGTCGACCGGATGTTTCTAGCGAAATTTATCGTAAATAACCGATTAAAAACCGCTCTTCTAGAGCGTCAACCGGTCGTTTCTCCCAAAATGACAGCAGAATAACCGACGAAAAACCGTTCCTCTACAGCGTTGATCAGTTGTTTCTCGTAAAATTACCGCAGAATAACCGATACAAAACCGTAGTACCATAGGGTGGATCGGTCGTTTTTGTTAAAATTACCGTAGAATAACTGATAAAAAACCGCTGCACCGTAGCGTCGACCAGTCGTTTCTCTCAAAATTACCGAAGAATAACCGATTAAATACCATTGTTCCAGAGGGACGATCGGTCATTTTTTACAAAATTACCGCAGAATCGCCGATAAAACTTGTCGTACAATAGCGTCGACCGGTTAATTTTGTCGTAAAAATACCGAAGAATAACCGATGAAAAACCGCGGTTCAAGAGCGCGGCCGGTCGTTTCGGACCAAAATTACCGCAGAATAACCACTGAAAAATCGCTCTTCAAGAGAATATAATAGCTAATAATTATTTGCAATAACATGTATATGTGAGGTTTTTATTTACTTATTTTCTGTTTTGTTATGCATATCTATAATCATCTTTTATAGATCTAACAAAACTGCTCAGTCGCTGTAGTAAATGTGTATGTAGGTACCACGATGAGAGAATTCACAAACGTGCATGGTGAAAACCCGAACGGTCAGGCTTATTATACGAATTACTGCGCTACTTTGCTAGACGATTTCGACGTCACCTAGCGCTGGCCGAGAAAACTCTATTTGAATGAAGGGTACTGTTCGTCGGGACGTATCATGTCGAAATTACCGCTGAATAACCGCTAAAAATCTGTTAATCCAGATCGCCGACCGGTCTTTTTTCGAGATATTTAGCGGTAATTTCGACACGATACGTCTCGACGAACAGTAGCCATCATTCAAATAGAGTTTTCTCGGCCAGCGCTAGGTGGCGTCGAAATCCTCTAGCAAAGTAGGGCCGTAATTCGTATAATAAGACTGACCATTCGGGTTTTCACCATGCACGTTTGTGAATTCTCTCATGGTGGTACCTACATACACATTTACTACAGTGACTGAGCAGTTTTGTTAGATCTATAAAAGATGATTATAGATATGCATAACAAACCAGAAAAAAAATAAATAAAAACCTCATATATACATGTTATTGCAAATAATTATTAACTATTATATTCTCTTGAAGAGCGGTTTTTCAGCGGTTATTTTGGTCCCAAACGACCGGCCGCCGCTCTTGAACCGCGCTTCTTCATCGATTATTCTTCGGTAATTTTGAAAGAAACGACCGGTCGTCCGTCTGGAACAACGTTATTTCATCGATTATTCTTCGGTAATTTTGAGAGAAACGACCGATCCAACCTATGGTACTACGGTTTTATTACACAACTGATCAACGCTCTGGAAGATCGGTTTTTCATCGGTTATTCTGCGGTAATTTTCGTTCGAAACGACAGACCGCCGCTCTTGAACATTATTGTGCGGTATTTTTACGACAGAATTAACCAGTCGACGCTCTTCTACGACAGGTTTCATCGGTGATTCTGCGGTAATTTTGTAAAAAACGACCGGTCATCCCTCTGGTACAATGGTATTTCATCGGTTATTTTTCGGTAATTTTGAGAGAAACGACTGATCAACGCTCTGGAAGAACGGTTTTTCATCGGTTATTCTGCTGTCATTTTGGGAGAAACGACCGGTTGACGCTAGTAGGTTACCTTATAGGCCGCCGGAGACTTCCCCCTCTCCACCCCCCCCCCATGGCGCCAGTTCCTGAGAGGTCATTGACCCCGCCCATAGACTTTTTTGTTTTCGTCTGGTGGCCTTGAGGTAGGTCAAGGTTTGTTATTGTTTTTGTTAACCCCTTCCCCTGAGAGGTCATTGACCTCCACCCGTAAACTTTTTTGATCTCGTTCTAACGGCCTTGGGGTAGGTCATGGTTTGTTATTGTTGTTACCCCCCTGAGAGGTCGTTGACCCCGTTTCGATGTGCATTCTACTGACGTTGAGGTAGGTCATGACCACCACTACCCCCCTCCACACACACCACCCCCTCAGAGGAGGATAATTGACCCATACAGTCTGTGAGACAGGTCACTGTTTATTATTATTTTTATTACCCCCCTCCAAGGGTGACTGCCATCTACCTTACACGTGTGCACGCTCGCACGCACACACACACACACACACACACACACACACACACCCACAAACAGTATATGCACCGAGTTACACACGTTTTCTTTCATTCTCTCTCTCTCTCTCTCTCTTTCTCTCACTCTTTCTCTCCCGTACGCTGTTCTTTTTTCTCAGGCTTACATAATATCGTATTCATAAACAGGTCCAGACTTGAAGCTCTCTTATTTTTATGGACCCTTGAAAATTTCCTTATCTCACCCACCTGCGCATTGTCTCTGTCTGAAATAAAAATATTTCTTAGCTATTCGAAACCAGCAACTGTAGTGAATAATATGTCAAAGAAATGTGTCGACATCTTGAAAGAAATGAAATAAAAACTCACATTTAATCAATTCAAATTTTATTTTGAAAATAAAAAGTTTTAAATGTACAAATTCGATTACATTTTGCACTATATTGCCCACCGCGATTAAGATTACGATCAGCGCATACACCGTTCTGTTGTTTTTTCCGACAATATAATTTTTGCGAAAACTGAATGTACCATTTATTTACAATATAGTCGTTTTGTCTAACATTATTGGAGAAGTTCTTATAAAAATCATGTAAAGTATAACCATTAGCCATAGCATGCAAAAACATAACACTGTACTGACCACACACAGAAAAAGTAAAACTTTGAAGACACTTATCACTCCATCGGATCGTTTTACAGTTTCTTCGGAGGCGATGAATGTGATGTGAGATGAATGGCTGCGATCCATAACTGTCAAAGAAAATTCCGTTGCCAAATTCATTGACGTAAAAAGCGACCCAGTGAGTACCAGGTTTTGTATGATCGTCCGTGTTCGCTATTATAGATGCCGGTTTCGTCCACACCCGGGGAATCAGATCCGCCGGAAATACACCTCTTGTCCTCCCCGGAATAAGTTGGAGGGCTTGTATCAGATCTTTCGAGTTCATGGATAGTTTTTTCTTTCGACGTACTACAAATGTCGCTAGTGGGTTTGTAACTGATATTCGTAGACAACGACGGTACACATGGTCTTGGTGAAAATGTTTCCTGGTCCTCGTTTATATGTGACACTATCCACATTCGTAGTTTTAACGAGTTATTCAATGCGCATACGTATTTACCAGGTTTCTTGATTCCGTGATATATGCAAAAAGCTTCGTCTGTGTTGAGTTGCGTAAATCTCGGTGCATTGACATCGTCTTCCAAATTTTCAATAGGTCGAGTAATGATTTTCTCCAAAAATTGTTTCTTTTGATGTCCTCGTACAGAAACACAGGACGACTCGCGAGTAATCTCTTGCAGTATTTGATATATTTTAGTCGCATCAGTATCACCATCAAACCACTCGATACCGTGATGATATAGCGAGAGATACGAGTTTGCCTTGCGTAAATTTACAGGTAGTTTCACAAAATTATCAGTAGATCTGAGAATCCAATGACCGATATAATTTTTCTCGATACAAACAATCGCAATTTCTTTTGGTGTAAAAGCATGCTTTATATTCAAGAAACCTTGAATGTCTATTACAAAACGCATAGTCGATGTTTGTGGTGCGACATGAAACGAACAACTGACATCAAAGTTCGTAGCAAGATAGTATTTTGGGACTAAATCATAAGTAAATCCCCCTCTTGTTACAACATTAAGCATTGTAATCTGTAATAATTTGACGGGAAGAGTCGATTTCCAAAACGTTGTCATATTCAGCGTAAACTATACAATTTACTGTGTTTTCAAGAGCAGCGTCGAATCGTACTTCTATTCGCAGACAACCACTCTTTACGAGGTTCCAATGAGTAACGCAACTTGCGGAAAGATCCGAAGTTAAATCAAAAACAAACAGACAATAGCCGTTGAAAATAAAGTGTGATATGCTTCTACGAAAAGTTTAGATGTTTCTTTAAAGTTTAGCTGCAGAGGCTTACTCGGAATTTGTGTGCCGTCGACGTATAGTGATAAAAAGTTGATACCGTAATTTTGAAAATTGAAAGGATTAAGACGACGATCGCCATTGAAAGCTTTATTATCAACGAAACCGATAACTACTCTTTTCGGCAATTGACCCTGTTATCGCCTACCTGATACTTATACGTTTGTGTGTACTTTACAGGATATCGCGACTCAATATTTCGCCGGGCAATATGAGCATTGAATAATGTAACTGAAGCAGGGGTCATTTTTATACTCGAATGTAAAGAATTATTGTAAGCATCGACAATATTTTGCATAACGTCTACACATCGTCTGGTATTGTTACGTGTAAAATAACGCCATATACGCTCTTTAAGCGTTCGGTTGAAGCGTTCTACAATCGCTGCTTTTACATCAGGGTGGCTGCGTGTTACTCGAAACCGAATGTTACCCTGTCGTAGAAAATTCTGTACTTGTTTACCAACAAATTCTTTACCACGATCTGTTTGAAGAGTGACAGAGATTCGCTTATTGTTTCATTCGATCTGCCCGAAGTGCACGAATAAAGGCTTCGCGACCAACTGGATTTACAGATTTTCGCGAGCGTGTTGCATCGTTGACGAGTTCGACGATATCGGATCCTATAATATCATAACCGTCGATATTAACGACACCTTCGTTATCCCAGGATATACGTTCGAGCGTTGCAGATGATTGATCAATTCCAAGGCTTTCAATCTGTACGAAACTGGAACACTTTTAACTATTTCAGGGATATTAAATATAGATATTTTTTAAAATTCTCGATAAATCGGGAAAGGATTAAGGAATAAAATAAATCAGACACGTTAAAATATAAATTCTACAAAATAATGTATTGTAAATTATTAGAAAATTACATGTTTTCTTTTTTTTTTTTAAGTAAAATTTCGTTTTGTTTGACATATCAAAATATCCATATAAAAAGCAATTAATTCATTTATAACAATATTCAAGTAGATAGAAAATGATTCGGAGAGTCTAGTTTTGATATTTCCACTTAAATTGTCTCTAATTTCATATATAATGTTTCGAATTCGTAAATCAGACGGAAGACTTTGGAACTTCATCGTGAACAAATATTGACGAATTTCGTCGACCACAACATTTTTACACTTATTTACATCGTCACAAATGTCACTCAAACGAATTAAATGTTCATTGATACAAGGAATAACAATTTTTAAAATATCAAACATTGATCGTTGCATGACTATCGATGGTGTGAAATGTTGTTTTCCAAGTGTCACTTCGTCATCCTTATTTTGCGGTACAGTGGCAGATGTTTTGGCTGTCAAATCAGATTTATATTTCTTCAGTTCTATCTCTTCTTTGGCATCATCATCCTGGACAATCTTATCAAAGATAACTGCTTTTTTATTATAGCAGGTGGTAAACGTTACTTTGAGCTCACCGAAATCTTTCTTTTCGCTCTTAATGTTGATTTTGAAAAGGCACTTTCGAAAAAATAATCTCTAATACTTTCAGCGTTATCTGTAAATTTTGTCCAGCTGCTAGGGTCAATTACAAAACCATTGTTAGAATTCTGACTGTTTAACAATTTCACTATTGGAACGAAGTTTCCTTTATGGTTTGCCGCCAGCCCCACGTATATCGCTTTGCCAGCGGACTTATTTAGTGGATACATAGCACCCAAGAGCAATGCCGTGGTTTGAGGAAATTTGGACATGGCAGCCGACGATGCAGGAGCCATTCGAACTCTTTTCGATAAAGATTTTTTCTTATCACTGCACACTGAATTGTCGATAAATCTCGCAACTTGTTCGTTTAAAAAATCATCCGTAATTATCTGAGAGTCTTGAAGAAGCTCTTCCGGAATATCGAAGTTTTCCATTTTTATTTTTTCCCACTTATTTCACTGAACGACTTGCACTTTTTTTGTCTCTCTATTTCTCTTAGGTCTTTGCGGCACTACTGTAGCAGTACGAATGAAAAATGTCTGATCAGAAATGACTCTCTATAATCTCTATGCGTCTAGATTAAATCAAAGTAATGAAGAGAGGGAAGAGGGGGGGGGGGGATGTAAACCATAAATGTTATCTAAAAGTTTATTGCAAATAACACCGATAAAATAATTTACCGTTAACACATAAAAGGGTTTTAATTACGTCATATTACGTGAGAATGGACACATTCTTCTAACGTTGTTCGAATTTCATTTTGATAATTTATGTAATAAATTTTTAAGAAAAAAACAATTTCAACGAAAATCGTTGGTGGGGTTTTATTTATTTAAAATAAACGTTGTAAGTGTGAGATAACAAATTGAAAGAACCGTATTCATAGGGCAATTATTTATATTGCGTGAAAAAATATTACCTCTCCTGTTTGAAAGTTTATCATGAATTATGTGATATAACATACCTATTGAAAGATATGTATGAATATGTCTGTTCGCGTATCTACTGTAGTCGATGGTAAAGGTGTATTCCGCAACGGTCGGTAATGTAGGAACCACCTTACCATATGCAAATTAATTATCAATTAAAGATAATTAAAATAAAGTAGTGGTAATCGAAAGCGATAGATAGCGTCTACGTTGACAACGCGGAACGTCGCTATGCGTGCTAGGAACGGCGAGTTCAGTCTAAAATTGGCCACGCATGTATCGGTGTGTGCTGCTGAATTTCGCAACTTATTATTGCAATTCGCGAAATCCTGCCGCTGCAGGTTTCTGTACCGCCTTCATCGGTTCTCTGCGTTCTGTGGTATTGCCGCTGCAATACCAGAAATTCATTGCAATACCAGAAATTCGTGTGTGATAAAAACGAACCAAGATAATCCAAAATCGACCATCGTTCGGTTTTGTCGATCACGCGAGCTTTACGCAGCCGTTTGAGTGCTTCGTTTCATTGTAAATGAGTTCAAATATATAGAATTATATAGAAACTTTTGGTTACCCATAATTCACTTGCTTTCTCAACCCTGGAAACCCGGGCAGCTGCCAGTCTACCAAAGATTACGGAGGTCACCGATGGCAAAATATACATGGCGATCCTGCCAGGATTGAGTTTGGGACATTAAAAGTGTTACATTTAATTAGCAGTTAAACTTATTAAAGTGAGTACTCGGACGCGTTGCGATTTTTCTTGCGACATTTGCGCGTGCGCGAAGTTGATGCTTGGTGCGATCAGTCGATCATTTTCAGGACAAACATAGTGAACACGGATTTCGATACTTCTGCGACGATTCGGTAGTATTCGGATTGTGCTCGAATCTTGGATTAAACGCAAAGCAAGCAGACACTCTTCCCGAGACGCCTACTTCTGTTATCGGCCAAAAGAGTTCGCCGCGCGTCTCGCTGAGCCGCTATACAGTAAGGTTTCCATCGTGCTTGTTGCGCGACAGGTTTGCGCTGAAACAAATAAAACGACGCAACGTTCGGAAAATTCTATCCATTTATTAGTAACATGTCTGACGTCACGTCGGATTTAGACGAGCTACTCGTCGATCAACGAACCAACTTTGATGGAATCCGTCGCACTATTGTGGCGCTTACAGAAGTTGAAGGACGCACAAAGGTGAAAGTGGCCACACGATTGGACTATTTCTGTGATATTTGGGCATCGACAGCCGACTTGGATATGCGCATTCGACGACTCGGTGAAAAGGCAGAAATATCTGAGACTCCCTACTTTAAGGATCATGAGTTCGTTACCATTGAGTCCATGTATCTCGACGCACTCGGAGAAGCCAAGGCTTATCTCTACGGTCCTCCAGGAGAGCAGCCCTCTGCATCTACGAGACCTTCAATTGGCGTCGCCTCATTCGCTCGGCCGGTAAGCTCTAAAACTAAAGTTCCACCGGTCGAAATTCCGCGATTTTCCGGTTTTTATAAAGATTGGCAGTCGTTCAACGATTATTTTAAATCCTTATTTTTTAACGATGACTATAACGATCTTGAACGGCTGCATTATCTGAAGTCATGCCTCGACGGGGAGGCTGCGCGTTTAATAAAAACTATCGCGACAACTTCGACAAATTTTGATATTGCGTGGAAAAAATTAGAATCCAGATATGCGAATAAGCGATATGCTTTACATGCGCTTTTGACTCAAATATTTTCTTTAAAACCGATTCATACAGCGAGTTCGAATAATTTACGAAAAATTATCGATACTTTCGCGGATGTAATAAAATCTCTTAAAACATTAGAACGTCAACCGAATAATTTCGCATACGATATGTTAGTATGCATGATTTTACAAAAAATCGATTCAAAAACGCGTGAAGCTTGGGAGATGCAAGGTCATCTTCAACAGGAATATTATTCATATTCTGAGTTGATAGATTTTTTTGAAAAACGTGCGCGAGGCCTAGAAGTGACAGGTCCTACGAACGAAAAAACAAGCGAACCTAAATCTCAATCTATTTCGTCGTTCCCGACGCAATTGTCGAATTCCTCACAAGGAAAATGTTTAGTATGTTCGGAAAAACACCCACTCTACCGTTGTAACGCGTTCGGCTCTCTTAAAGTACAACAGCGTCTAGATATCGTAAAAAAGCATAGACTGTGCAAAATTTGTTTAACCGGGTATCACCGCGGCAATTCATGTAAAAGTTTCCATTCTTGTTCGGCGTGTGGCAAGCGTCATCACACGTTATTGCATGATAATGCGCAACTTTCGGAAAATACCGCGGTGGGAGAGACCCCCACCAGAACAAACGCCCAAACCGCTGTTCCGCGTGTATTAGATTTTGCGAGAACAGAGTCGCCTACCGACGATACTGTAGTACAATCTCATTTTTCCGCAAACCCTCTCGACGCACATATCGTGCTCGCGACGGCATATGTGTTGGTTTCAACACAAACTCGAACGGTGAAAATTCGTGCGCTTCTTGACCAAGGCTCAACGCATACTTTTGTAAGTAAACAGCTTGCCAATGCGTTACAAACTCGGTCGTACCCTGTGAGTGCTGTAGTCAACGTAATCGGGGAACAATCGGCGTGTATGGTCAAAAGAATTTTACCGGTCGAATTTAAAGCCATAAATGGAGATGATACGACCTTGAAAACTAACGCTTTGATCGTAGAGAAATTAACATCATACTTTCCCCGATTTCGTGTTCCACGCGCTCATTGGGAGCATTTACGCGGATTAAAACTCGTTGATTCTGAGCAGGCGGATGATACACCGATACACGCTTTAATTGGAGCAGATCTTTATGCATACGCGTTACGTGATGGGCGAGGTAAGTTAGGAGAACCGGTTGCGCAAAATACCATATTTGGGTGGGTGCTTTCAGGAAGCACTTCTGCATTGGAACACGATAGCACTATGGTGCATACTCATCATATTCAACCTCTAAATGACCTCTCGAGCCAAATCGAAAAATTTTGGGAGCTAGAAAATATTTCGCGTTATCAACCTCCATCAGAGGATGATTATAAGTGTGAACGACATTTTGCACGAACCTTTTCGCGGCAGTCTGATGGACGTTTTATCGTAAGAATTCCCTTCCGATCCGATCCCCCTCCAGCTATTGGTGAGACTCGCAGTCGTGCCGAACGAGTTCTACTCGCGCAGGAAAAACGGTTGGTTAAAAGGTCGGACGAATACCAGCAGTATAATGATTTTCTCGAAGAATATTTTTCTCTTGGCCACATGCGTTCGGTGTGTCCTCCAACTGATAATCATCCAGTGGTTTATTTGCCGCATCACGCGGTAATAAAGGTGTCAAGTACAACATCCAAATTACGCGTAGTATTTAATGCGTCGGCTCCCTCGTCGAATCGTCTTTCTCTGAATGATCTGCAACTAGCAGGTCCGAAATTGCAGCAGGATTTGACGATACTCATTAATAAATGGAGAACGTATCGTTTTGTCTGCTGCGCGGACATAGCAAAAATGTTCCGTCAAATCCTGATTGACGAACGGGACTGCGATTACCAACGCATTTTTTGGCGAGCTAAACCATCGGAACCGATGCAAGAATCCCAGTTACGTACCGTACCCTATGGCACAGCCAGTGCCCCTTATTTTGCCATGCGAGTACTACGCCAACTCGCTGATGACAATCGACATCGCTTTCCTCTCGCGTCGGACGTTTTACGCAATCAAACATTCGTGGATGATATTCTCTTCGGCGCGGACACGGTAGATCAGTTACTTCAACTACGCAATAATTTAATTGCCTTACTAGAGCGCGGAAAATTTAATTTGCGAAAATGGGCGAGCAATTCCCCTGCAGCTCTTGTAGGAATTGACGCGGGAAATCACGGTTTGGCTTTCGATAAGCCGATACAACCGGATGAAAGTATGCGTATTCTCGGCATAGCTTGGAATCCAACAAAGGATACCTATCATTTCACCATAAATTGTGAGAAACTTCCTCCTTTCACAAAGCGCGCAACTTTTTCGATTATTGCTAGGCTTTTCGACCCACTCGGGTGGCTGGCGCCAGTGGTCGTTACAGCCAAAGCATTCATGAAGGCATTATGGAAAACAGGTTTAGACTGGGATGATCCATTGCCGCCAGATCTCGCAAGTAAATGGTCGGAGTTTTATATATCTTTGCCTACCCTAAGTTCTATTCAGATACCGCGCTGGATCCGAATCGGAGGCAATGCTAAAAGCTACGAGCTGCACGGGTTTTCAGATGCGTCACTGTTCGCGTACGCAGCAGTAGTATATGTACGCGTTGAACAATCTGATGGCAATATCTCGACTAATCTTCTTATGAGTAAGACGAGAATTGCTCCAGAAAAGGCATTTACGATCCCACGGCTAGAGCTTAGTGCAGCAGTTCTGCTTGCTCACCTGTTAAGTAATATTCGCTCATCCCCATAATTTTCAGATATTCCAGTTAGATGCTGGACTGATGCGTCCATAGTACTCGCTTGGCTGCGTGAACAGTCTTCCCATTGGAAGACGTTCATAGCACATCGCGTAGCTGCTATCCATACCCTGTTAGACGGGATACCTTGGGGTCATGTGCCTGGTCCAGAAAACCCGGCCGATCTAGCCTCTAGGGGAGTGAAACCTGTTGACATGGAGAATAATGAACTCTGGTGGCAGGGTCCCAGTTGGCTACTTCAAGACAAAGCCGCTTGGCCTAATGAATTTCCACAACTTCCAGTGGATTCACCGCTTGAAAGAAAGGTCATAGTATCTCACATTGTGCCTCAAATCTCTCCGTATGATGATGCATTTCGTTTAGCAGAGCGCGTATCAGATTGGCGACGTTTGCTCCGAATAACAGCTTATGTCTTACGATTTTTACTGCGTACGCGAAAAGGCAGCCAAAAAACGCTCAATGCAGATGAAATACATCGAGCTCGAATACGTTGGATTTTGATACTACAAGCGACGCAATTTTCAAATGAAATCGGTCTACTAAAAGACAATCCTACCGGAACGGACGGATTTCGGCATATGTTAGTAAATCAACGACTTGCATCGGACAGTCTACTAAAACGTCTTAATCCAGTTATGGACTCTGACGGTCTGTTGCGCGTAGGTGGGAGATTAGTTCGCAGTACCTTGAGTACTGACGATAATTTCCTTATATTTTAGGACCGAATCATGTCACACGTCTTTTAATTCGTGAAGCCCATCATAAATGTCTTCACGGTGGAATTACACTTACGTTAAGTACCTTGAGAAATGAGTTTTGGATATTACAGGCGCGAAAGTTAATAAAGACAGAGGTGTATCATTGCATGATTTGCGCTCGAATACGAGCAGATTTGCCCTCTCAACTCATGGGGTCATTGCCCCCCGCGCGAATCGAAAAACCTCGTCATGCCTTCGCTATTTCCGGTGTCGATTATGCAGGTCCCTTGCGTGTCAGAATGGCGGGCGGTCGCGGAAACCGTTCGCAAAAGGCATGGGTCGCGCTGTTTATTTGTCTGGCATCTAAAGCGATACATTTGGAATTAGTATCCGATTATTCCAGCAGTGCATTTTTGGCAGCCTTTGAAAGATTTTGTGCTCGCAGAGGCTTGCCAAGTACTATGCATAGTGATTGCGGCACAACATTTACGGGTGAGAATGTCGAGTTGCGACGAGCCGATGGTGAAGCTATTCGCGATCCGAAGTTACAAGAAAGATTGGCTGAAGACCGTGTGACCTGGCATTTTATATCCCCTGCTGCTCCACATGTCGGTGGGATGTGGGAAGCTGGAGTTCGCACTTTAAAGCATCATCTTAGTCGAATGCTCGGTGATACTACCCCGACATATGAAGCTTACGACACTTTTATGTAGAGTCAAGGCATGTATCAATTCACGACCCTTAGGTCCAATCAGTGATGACATTGAAAGCCTCGAAGTGCTAACTCCAGCCCACCTTATTCTGGGTCATCCGGTCGGAACGCCTACTGGTCCTTTGTTACATGACGTACCGGAAAATCGACTTACACGTTGGCAGTACAATCGTCGACTCCTGGAGTCATTTTGGCAAAAGTGGACTGACGATTATATTCGGTCATGCCAACACCGTACTAAATGGACAATTCGAAAGGATTCATTGCGGAAAGGTCAGATTGTATTACTACGCGACAAAGATCTCCCGCCGACAAAATGGAAGCTTGCCGTATAATTAACTGTCATCCGGGACAGGACGGATTAGTACTTGTCGTCACGGTTAAGACCGCTACGTCTGAATTCGTGAGACCTATCACCAAACTTTCGCTTTTGCCGGTCGATCTTGAGACCAATCACTAAAGGAACGGAATAACGTTGACGACTCGTTGAATCAATCTTGCTCGTCCTCAGCGTTTATTCCTTAGTTTGTGTAAGTTAGGTTAAGTCATTCAGTGTACGCGGCGGTATTTTGCATTGTGTACAATGCAAGGCGGGCGGTATGTTCGCGTATCTACTGTAGTCGATGGTAAAGGTATATTCCGCAACGGTCGGTAATGTAGGAACCACCTTACCATATGCAAATTAATTATCAATTAAAGATAATTAAAATAAAGTAGTGCTCATCGAAAGCGATAGATAGCGTCTACGTTGACAACGCGGAACGTCGCTATGCGTGCTAGAAACGGCGAGTTCAGTCTAAAATTGGCCACGCATGTATCGGTGTGTGCTGCTGAATTTCGCAACTTATTATTGCAATTCGCGAAATCCTGCCGCTGCAGGTTTCTGTACCGCCTTCATCGGTTCTCTGCGTTCTGTGGTATTGCCGCTGCAATACCAGAAATTCATTGCAATACCAGAAATTCGTGTGTGATAAAAACGAACCAAGATAATCCGAAATTGACCATCGTTCGGTTTTGTCGATCACGCGAGCTTTACGCAACCGTTTGAGTGCTTCGTTTCATTGTAAATGAGTTCAAATATATAGAATTATATAGAAACTGTTGGTTTCCCATAATTCACTTGCTTTCTCAACCCTGGAAACCCGGGCAGCTGCCAGTCTACCAAAGATTACAGAGGTCACCGATGGCAAAATATACAATGTCCATTGTACATGGTATAAGAAAAGTATATGGCTGTTTGAAAATTTATCACATACTAGGTCCCGTGATAACCTTTCATCCCGTATTATTTACGTTCTTATAAAAAAGTAATGCACTTTATATTAAATTTTGAATAATCAACACTAAAAGCCATTAAGAGTGAAAAGTAAATATTTATTTTGAATGTTTGCGTTACTCAAGTTCACAAGGATAAAATAATCCATGAATAGCTTCTTTTGTTTAAAGTAAAAAAAACGGAATATTTCTAAAATGGCCTATTTGTAAATACTTTATATTAAACCAGACTGTTATCTACTTTATGGTAAACTAAACTGATACGAATTTAACAAAGCTTAAGATTTTGTCATCTCCGTGCTTGTCAGATTTAGTTTTGCTCTCGTTGTGGTAACATCGTAGTGATTTCTTTTGGTCGAAAAAATGGCTAGCGATTTAAGAAGTGTCTTATGCAATTGCATTGCTTTTATTAATACTGCACATCCGTACATCAGTGAAGTATTTGGTCCGCGATTTTTAGCATCCGCGGCTCGAAAATCGTACGAAAGACTATGTCACGATTTTCGACAGTTTTTGAGGTACATAATAGTGGACGATCCGCGTCAATTTCGTGCTCTGTTTAAGACAATCATAAAACCAAGTGACACAGCATCGATGATGACGGGGGATGTTTTAAAATCGCGTGGATTGAGGCACGACCCGAACTACACCGACATTCTGAATCACTGCGAAGAAGTGCAAGGTAAATCTATTTGTAACCTGTTAGTCGGATAAATTTTTAACTCGTTGGTTCAAGTTTGTTATTTTTTTTTTTGTTTAGAAATATACAACGCTATATTTCAAGAAGAGATGTCCATTGGAACCGGTGATCTTGAATCGGAGAATGACACCGTTATTGTAGACAATTTGCGTCCTATTCGCGAAGAAGATCTTATCGCAGGTAATATTCGCGGAAACGATGGCAACTCCGTCAGCCAGTACTGGCTGATATTCCGAGTACAGATCCCGAGCACCGTACGTTTGCGTACATGTCTGCACTGGATGAATGTAAGTTAAAGCACATTAATTAATCGATTACTTAATTTGAGTAAATTTCGCTTTTATTTTTAAATTTAATTTGTGGTTGCATTTGTGTAGATGCGGAAATAAGTGAAATTCACGGTAATGAATACCGTCAGCGTATGAAAAAAAGTTCGCGATTGGTTAAGCGATCTATACGAAAAACACAGAGAAGCAATTTTTCCTCCGACAAGTTTTTTGGAAATGAAATTCTCCAAAGAATAATTACACGAGTCGCAATCGTTCTCTGTCATTCGTATGTTTTTTTTTTTTTTATAATAATGAACAAAAAATATATGTACTTGTTTTAAAATGTCAACATTTATATAATTTTTTATTCCAGCTAGGGACGAAGAAATTCTGCGTACGCTGGACAGAAGCGAAATATTAATCTCATCCAATGATGATGAGCCCGGAGCATGTGCAAACGTGCAACACTCGCAGCAAGATTGTTTCGAGAATGACTTACAACTAACCAGTGAATACAGTGATTACGGCGACGATGACATTATGCACTACAGCCACGACACTATTGAAATCAACGAGAGCGACGACGATGACATCATGGACTTCAGCAACGAAAGCGAGGATGATGACGTCATCAAAGTCGAGATTAGTGATGAAGAATTTGAAGAATCTCAAGATAATTCCTCTAATGTCTACCTTGAAGATAGTATTGACAGCGTCTCACAACATGGTGGCGGCGGAATTTCTGCAGATGGTAATGTTTCCAATACAACTTATTTAACAATTGTCGATCGTTCGTTGCGAAATTATAATCGTTTCGGTGTTGTAGGACGTAAAATTATTTTTAAACTCACGGAACCTTCGATGAACATTAATCCTTTGACGTTTTTAGAAAATACGATAGAGGAGTTATTTAATATAATAATTTCTGATAATTTTTTAACAGCGTCGGGAAATAATAATAATAATGTCGATTTAATAGGAATAACATTTGACTCTACGAGTTTCGTAAAACCGGCGGGTATTTCCTTTAGACCCTTTAATAGTTTAAAACAAGAGGACTTGTGGAACCTCACAAGTTCGTTAGTGCAAAGTGCGAGAAATTTCGTACTTGACGACACATTTGAGATAAATGACCATCACGTACGAATTCCAAACGGTAGTGGTTACAACAGGAGTTTGATCGACGAGAGTGTTTTAAAAAGCCGGTCGACTGTAACGATATCTAATGATGACAACTTGTGCCTTCCACGAGCACTTGTCGTGGGCGAATATTTCCTGAAAAAAAATTCGATTCCAAATGCAGATTTTAATTGCACTTGGAAACGCATTACGAAAAACCGTTATCAATTGCAATGTGCGCGAGAACTAATCTCTCGGGTTAACATTGCTATTCCAGAAACGGGCTGTTGGACCCCGCAGTTTATCCAATTTCAAAATTATTATTCAACTAAAAGAATAGCTGTGGTACATTACGATGATAATAATATAGGTAACGGTAGGGAACCCCTTTTCGATGGTCGTAGTGTCATTAAAAAGTCCGACCAACTGATTAATTTATTATACCATTCGCGTGCTCGGCACTTTTCAGTCATAGTAAATATGATGGGTATCTGTGGTAAAAGAAATTATTATTGCCAATTTTGCAACAAAAAGTTTTTACGCTCAAACATGCATCGTTGTTCAAATACATGCGACAGATGTTACTGTTAACCTGCTTGTTCCAAGAGCTGTACCATAATACACTGATTCTCTTGTAACCGCTACTTCTTTGGAGAAAAATGTTTAGAAAACCATAAAAAAGCAGGATCGTACACAAAGACAAAACGTGGTGTTAAAAGTATTTGCTCTGTAATTAACATCTGTAAAATTTGTAACACATTCGTGAACAATTTGCGAGGAAATCATGCGTGCGGTGTAAATTATTGCAAACGGTGTAAATGTAGACACTCAATAAATGAATATTGTTACATGCGTAGTATCACAATAAATAACCAAGGAAATATCGGTTCATCAGACATAATGAATTTAAATGCAGAAGCATCGTCTGCTCTGTCGAACCATCCGTCCACTTTATTTGTTTTTTATGACTTCGAAACGCGTCAAGACGAGGCGTATCGGGGTGCCTTTGAAATAAAAAAACACGCGGTATGTCTCTGTCTTGTGCAACAAGTATGCAATGCGTGTATCGACATTGACAGCGTGGATGTATTCTGTAATTTTTGTGGAATCAGAGAATTCATTTTTAAGCAGGATCCTGTTAACCAATTGCTCGATTTAGTAATTCGTAGCAAGACAAATTTGTCGAAAATCGTTTCGATGCACAGTTCATATTAAGAGCACTAATCGAAAAAAATAGAAATCCGACAAATGAGAAAATAAAACAAGTATTCGATGTAATTTTAAACGGAAAACATATTATTAAGATTCAAATTGGAAAAACGTATTTTATCGATAGTTTAAACTATTTTTATATGCGTCTAAGTGCTTTGTCGAAAGCATTTGGTTTACCGGATTCGATTAAAAAAGGATACTTTCCACATTTTTTTAATACCTTAAATAACGAAAATTATATTGGTAATTTACCCGATGCAAAATTTTATGCTCCCGATGCTATGTCTCGTGAAGAGCGGATAAACTTTTATGCGTGGTATACAGATGCATCGGCTCGCGGTGAACTATTTGATTTACAACGAGACATTGTCGAATATTGTCGGATGGACGTAGAAATTTTAAGAAGAGCATGCATTGCTTTTCGTAAAATTTTTAAAGCTTCCGGCAATGTATGTCCTTTTACGGAGTGTGTGACGTTGGCGTCGGCGTATTCGCGTATCTTTAGAAAAAAATTTTTAAAGTCTGAAACCATCGGTTTACTTCCACACCGAAACGGTTACAGACGAACAGATAAACAGTCGAAAATAGCAATAGAGTGGCTCCTACTATGCGAACATCATGTCAAACGTCAAATCATTCACGCTGGACGCACACGTGAATTTCGTTTACCCGAAGGACCGCGAGTAGATGGATTTCTTTCTCCGAATAGCGACAGTGATAATAAAGGTCAGGTATTTCAATTTCATGGATGTTACTATCATGGATGTCCACGATGTTTCACAGAGTTACGTGAACAAAAACGGTCAGACTGTATTAGTTTTACTGAACGTTATGAAAATACAATTGCTCTAACGAGTAAAATCCGCTCTTACGGTTACGTAATACATGAGAAATGGGAGTGCGATTTTCTTCGCGAAAAAATCGTCAACTCTGATTTCAGAATATTTGAGAATCATCCTTTGATTCTTGAAAAAAGTCTTAATCCACGCGATGCATTCTTCGGTGGCCGAACTGGAAAAACAGCTACATATTACACTGTACAAAACGATGAACAAATACATTACACAGATGTTTGTTCATTGTATCCGTACATTTGTAAAACAGGGCGTTATCCTATAGGTCATCCGACAGTTCACGTCGGCGAAGAGTGTTCTGCGATAACCGACATTATATAAGGTGACTCTGCACGGTGTTGAAGGACTAGTTCTATGTAAAATATTGCCACCGCGAAATTTGTATCACCCGGTACTTCCTATAAGAATGCACGACAGATTACTTTTTCCCCTCTGTAGAACGTGTTGCGAAATTCAGTCAGTGCATGACTGTTCGCACGAGCTCGAAGAAGATCGCGTTTTCACGGGCACGTGGGTTTCGGACAAATTAAAGAAATCAATCGAGAAGGGTTATCGTATTGTTGAAGTATTCGAAATTTGGCAATATCGAATAACACAATACAATCAAAAAACGCGCGAAGGTGGTCTTTTTAATGAATACATTGACACATTCTAAAAAAATAAAACAAGAAGCCAGTGGTTGGCCTCGTGAATGTGTCGATGATTTATCGAAAGATCGCTACCTCGAAATGTATGAGCGTGAAGAAGGAATTCGTCTGAGTAAAGATAAAATCTGTACGAATCCGGGTCTACGATCCGTTGCCAAGTTATGCCTTAACTCGTTTTGGGGAAAATTTGGGCAAAGAGAAAATTTGCCGCAAACCGAAATCGTAAATACAAGAGACGCGTTGTTAAAGATTTTCGCAGATGAAGATAAAAACGTAACGCAGCTTCTCCCGGTAAATGATAATGTTATGTTTGTCAATTGGATTTTCCGGGAAGAAGCAAGCGCACAAGCGACGTCTACTAATGTCGTACTAGCTGCCTATACAACGGCCCAGGCTCGATTAAAATTATATTCCTATTTAGAAAAACTCGGACGTCGAGTACTGTATTATGACACCGATTCGGTGATTTAGGTTAGCGACCGAACGAACGACCAATATGAACCGAAACTTGGTAATCTGCTCGGCGACATGACAGACGAATTGTCTTCTTACGGTGAAGGATCGTATATTGAAACATTTATATCTGGAGGGCCAAAATTTTATGCGTACCGCGTTAAAACACCGTGCGAAACCACAGACGTATGCAAAATAAAAGGTATTCGACTGAATTTTGAAAATAGCCGTAAAATAAATTTCGAAACGATACGTGATCTCGCGACGAACGATACCGATGATAATCAAAGCATTGAAGTGCGTTTCGGGGCGATAAGACGTACGGAAACGCACGAAGTTGTTACATGCAAACAAAAGAAAACAGTTAGAGTAGTTTTAAAAAAACGACGACATATATCGGACCGATATTCACTCCCGTTTGGTTTTAAAAATGTTTAATACTATTACGTAGACTGTAGGTGAAATGTTAGATTATAAAAATGTACAAATACAAATGAAAATAGTAAAGTTAATAGAAAATAAATTAAATCTGTTTATCGCTTCGAAAAATATGTATGTGGAACTGGCATGAAGACCAACAAAGAACGGTGTATGCGTTAATCGTAATCTTAATCACGGTGGGCAATATAGTGCAAAATGTAATCAAATATGTACATGTAAAACTTTTTTTATTTTTAAAATAAAATTTGAATTGATTAAATGTGAGTTTTTATTTCATTCCTTTCAAGATGCCGGCACATTTCTTTGACATTATTATTCACTAGAGTTGCTGGTTTTGGATAGCTGAGAAATATTTTTATTTCAGACAGAGACAATGCCACATTGATTCGACGATTCGGTAAGTGTAAATAATGTATACGGATAATCACGTGTTTCGTAAGTGGAGAAAATGGAACAGCGTACGGGAGAAAAAGAGAGAGAGAGAGAGAGAGAGAGAGAGAGAGAGAGAGAGAGAGAGAGAGAGAGAGAGAGAGAGAGAGAGAGAGAGAGAGAGAGGGAGAGAGAGAGAACATGTGTGACTCGGTGCATATACTGTTTGTGGGTGGGTGTGTGTGTGTGTGTGTGTGTGTGTATGCGTGTGTGCGTTCGTGCACACGTGTAAGGTAGATGGCAGTCACCCTTGCAGGGGGTAATAAAAGTAATAATTTATAAGAAAAAATTTAATAATAATAAACAGTGACCTGTCTCAAGGTCGCCTCGCAGACTGTATGGGTCAATTACCCGCCTCTGAGGGGGGTTGTGTGTGGAGGTGTTTGGTGGTGGTCATGACCTACCTCAACGTCGAAACAGGGTCAACGACCTCTCAGGGGGGGGGGGGTAACAACAATAACAAACCATGTCCTACCCCAAGGCCGTCAGAACGAGATCAAAAAAGTCTACGGGTGGAGGGCAATGACTTCTCAGGGGAAGGGGTTAACAAAAACAATAACAAACTTCGACCTACCTTAAGGCCACCAGACGAAAACAAAAAAGTCTATGGGCGGGGTCAATGACCTCTCAGGGACTGGCGCCATGGGGGGAGGAGAGGGGGAAGCCTCCGGCGGCTTATAAGGTAACCTACTCTACTGACGCTCTAGAAGAGCGGTTTTTAATCGGTTATTTACGATAAATTTCGCTAGAAACATCCGGTCGACGCTTTGGAACAATAGTTTTTCATCGGTTATTCTGAGGTAATTGTGCAAGAAACGCCCGGTCGCCGCTTTGGAATGGTGGTTTTTCATCGGTAATTTAACGAATATTTCGCTAGAAACAACCGGTCGATGCTCTTGAAGAGCGGTTTTTCATCGGTTATTTTGCGGTAATTTGGCTGGAAACGACCGGTCGACGCTCTTGAAGATCGGTTTTTTATCGGTTATTCTGTAGTTATTTTAAGAATACTAACCATATGCCTTTTCCTCGTAGTCAGGTTTTTTCGCGGTAATTATGGTTGTACAACGGTCATTTTTTGGCCGTTTTCGACCGGTTATTTTTCTCAGTTAAATTACCGTTAAAGTGCGGTCGCCCGACCTGGTATGCCACATAATCTACTGTTGTGATATTTCGCGACGTGTAGGCGTCGAATATTATCATTTATTTCGCTTGATGTATGCAAGACAACATGAATGCGTTGAAGGCCAAATGCCAAAAAGTGCGTCAAATTGGGCAAAATGTAGAAACTGAAGAGACTGACGATTATCTGGAAGTACGTAGTAATTCCTTCGTACGATGTTTCTCGGGAATCGGATTCTGATTCTGACCCAGAAAATCTTGACAGTGATCAAGAAGTTGATCATTCACATTCTCCTGCATTATATGATATTCCTACGAATTCTTATCATACAGTTCTAGGAAACTATACTGAAAACTTAAATTGGAGCCAGATCATGTGTTTGAGTGGTTAGACGGTGAGAAAAAATGTAATGAAGTTCCTGAAAATATACTTTTGATTTCAACATATGCTGAAAAGAAAATTCGTAATTCTTCTTTTATTCAGCTATTTGAATGTTTCTTTTCAACAGAGTTGGAAGAGCATATAATTGAAGTTAAGAAATTGAATGGTTATAATCTTACCATGGATGAATTAAATATTTTTATAGGTATAATTATAACCTCAATTTTTAACTCAAGAAAATCTCAAAGAGATTATAGGGCCAGTAGTCGATTAATTGCATGTGAACCTATAGCTTCGGCTATAAGTCAAATCGAAATTAAAAAATGATCAAAACCTGATGATAAAAATGTAGGTGACAGAGCTTGGCGAGTACGTACAGCATTGGATATTTTAAAAAAAATTAAATGCAATTCGGTTTCTTTTCTTCTGCTTTATCAGTAGATGAAATGATGGTAAAGTTTAACGGCAGAACGATTTTGAAACAGTTTATGAAGGATAAACCTGTACGATTTGGCATAAAAATGAGGGCGATTTGTAGTGTCAACGGATTCTTGTTCGATTGCGATATTTACTGTGGAAAGGGATCGAACATTTTCTCTTCTGATAAGGAAGTAAAACTGAGTAAACGTCCTGTAGGGAGTCGCGTTGTACTACAAATGGTTCAAAACCTCCTTTCGTCAGTTGTGTCCAGAAAGATAACACAATATCATTTATATTTGGATAATTTTTTTTCAAATCCAGATTTGCTCGTCCATCTGAGAAAAGTTGGCTTACGAGCAACAGGGACTGTTAGGGCTAATAGAGTTGGTATAAGTAACGAAATGAACAAGCAAGCAAAGAGAGGCACGTTTACTGTGAAACATGACAAAAATAGTGATATTAATTTAATTACAGTAATGGATTCAAAACCAGTATCTTTGCTCTCAACAGTGGCAAGTGTCACTCCACTCTCTTCCGTCAAAAGGTATTCCAAAGAAGAAAAACACAAGACCGATATACCGTTTACAACAGCATTCACGGTTTACAACAAATTTATCGGCGGAGTTGATCTTCACGATACGCACTGCAGCAATCTGATGCTTTCTATACGGTCAAAAAAGTGGACCTGGGCAATATTTATGAGGTTGATACAATCATCAATTGCCGATGCGACAGTGCTCAGAAACGAGATTTGTCATGAGACAAAAGTAGGGGCCAAAGAAGTTGCATTGCAAATTGCTGAAAAATATCTTGAGAAAAGTAGTAATTGCACTACACACAAGATTCAAACGGTAACGACTAAAAGAAATTGTATAAATTTCAATCAGTATTTTTGTAGAACACAAAAAATAGTGCACTCACTGCAATAATTATATATGTTCCATATGTCTAGAATCTAATAAAAAATAAAAATATTATTTAGGCAAAATTATAAATTTGAAAGAAATTATGAAAAACTATATAAAAAAACGATAAAATCTATAAAAATGAAAAACAAAATAGAAAAATTAAAAATAGAAAAAAAGTTAAAAATCATATAAAAAACAAAAAAAAAGACTCTTTCCTACGTCAACCTCCTCGCGGTAAGAGTCGGGCAACGGAGATATTATCGACGGCTAATCGACGTATTTCGTTTCATTGACGAAAATCCAGGCACTTTTCGAAATTGTAATAGCCATATTGGATCCGCGATTTTGAATTCGGGAAATCTGACGACAGATTCATGATCAGCGACCCAAAAAACCCCTATACGCAAATTTTCACTAAGATTGAAAAATATTGTTTATTTTCGTCCGCCATATTGGATCCACCATTTTGAATTTGATGAATCTGGCAACAGATTCGAAATCAGCGACCAAAAATACAACAATATACAACTTATTATGGAAATGTCATCACAATACATTGTTATATTCGGCAGAATTCGAAATAGCCTCATATTTTCGGCTTTGAACCACCATGTTGGACGTCGCCATCTTGAATTTCAAAGTTCTCATCCTCCCATTTTGAAGATAAGGGTCCATGGACGCAAGATTTGTACTACCTACACAATTTCATATCCGATTTCGGTGCGAAAACATCAATTGAAGAAGATTTGAAAAATCGTTATTTTTTTTAAATAAACAAATATAACTTCATTTATTTTTATTTTTAAAAAATTCTGATGATAGATTCTGAAAGATCGCAAAATTTCACGTCAGAAATGATTATTCCAAAATTTTGTTAGGACCGATTTGATAAAAATAACAGCCGCTGAAAATCATTCAGAAAATTCGGACGTTTGGACGTTAATGGGTTAAAGTACCCATTCGAGGCTGAGTATAAAAGGTCAATTTAACATTTAATATTTACAAACAAATCCTCCCAAATGTATTGAAATTTTTATATATATTTCTAGTATAACAATAAGATATACAATTTTGGGCTACTTTTAACCTTTAAGTAGCGAAATTCCTGAACTGTTATTCAATGGATTTAATTCGATGGATTATTCGCGATTATAACATATGTACAGGGTTTTCATTATAATGAACCGTCATTTTTTCCATCATTTATTACAAGTAATGTTTTTCACTTCCACTGGATCATGCGGATTTCAAACTTTATTGATCTTATCGCAAACGCATATTGTTAATTTTCCATTTTTGTCTGCATCGCTAAGTAGGAACCCCATATACAGGGCGTCCATTAAGTCGCGGACCGGGCTAATAACCTGAACAAAAATTTTTGTTTGAAAATGGACATCCTGTATATGTATCAAAAACATCACAACCTATTAATTTTTTTAATAACTGCACGCAAAACCTTCTTGTGCTCCCGTCTCTTTTCGGAATTATGCAGCTACCTGACACTCACAAATATACAATTTCATTACAGATGATAGAAAATATCCAGTCTCCAGAAAATTAGAGTTTTCTGAATTGTCTTCCAGATAAGAAGACGAAGACAAAAGCGAAAACGAAGCAAAAAGGGGAGATAAAGAGGAAGAGAAAAGCGAAGACAAAGACGAAGAGAAAAGTGAATACGAAGACAAGAGCGAAGTCGAAGATACAGACAAAAGCGAAGAGGAATACGAATACGAATACGAAGAGGTGGACGAAGATGATGACGAAGCTGATGACGAAGCTGATGACGAAGCTGAAGACGAAAACGAATATGAAGATGCCAGAAGCCAAAGGGGAAATAGCTCATACGCCTCTGAGCAGAATTACCACACGGATAACAAAAATGTCAATAAGTCTGTTACCAATGTCACTGAAGTCACCGATCTCACTGGTGATATGACCGCATGTGCTAATGAGCTCCCAAATATCGGAGAAAATATGACCGATGTCCCAAGTACTGACCGCGGTGACGAAACTGTTCCTCATAACAAACAAACTGTCGGCAAGTTTCCAATTAATCGTCAAGGTGTAGGACCTGCAATAAGACGCTGGAAGATTACAGAAGTGGAGGTAAAAAAAACAAGTTGTACACTTGTAAATACTGCGGGAAGAAGGTGCAAAAGTTGTCCTGACATCTTTTTTCCAAGCATGAGCACGAAGAAGAAGTGGCAGATGTAATGAAGCTGAAAACTCAACCACGGGTTAAAAACGAATCCATATGTAACGAGCCGTTTAAACTAATCGCGCGCAGAAGAGAAAATTATATCGACGTGCTTGCCAGCTTATGTAGAATTCACGAATTATGCGCTGGCAAGCGAAATAACGACGGGAACACAAAAAAGGAAGAATATCCAGAGGACGCGATGCGCGCTTTCGCGGGCCGGTCGGCCATGTTGATCCCAAGCCCACGTGCGATCGGCGCGCTGGAGCGCGGATTCAGACGATTGAGACATGCGAACAACGACAAAGCGCTGGCGCTGGTGCGCCTCTACATGCGCAGAAGAGGGGCAACGGCGCCCTGGCCGTGCAGATATGGAGAGTGGCAACGACGGGCCGAGTTCCAAGCTCGGAGCTGCATGTGTCGCCGCGATAGCACGCATGCGCTCCAAATTCAAATAAGGGGCGGGCTATCAAATTCAAGTCAATCAAATGACATTTGAATTTGACGACATTATTGGACACGGGGATACTTACCGAGGTATTATAAGAGCTGGCAGCGGTAAGTATCCTCCTCCTTCTTCTTCTTCTTCTTCTTCTTCATGACTTCGTGACTTCTCCTGGACGACTCGCTGCCTACCTCGACGACTGTCCGGAGACCCTGGCTGCTCCGGTGATTCAAGGTGGGCCCACACAACTCGACAGCCAGCAACCATTTCACTAAAATTCGAGGAGGCGGCGAGGACAAATTTTAACAAAGAAGAAATTCCACATAACGACGACGGCACTCCGTTCGTTCCGGTTCCAAAAGGAGGCTGCTGGTCCTCTCCTTAGTGGTCGCGAGGGAGTGCGACACCAATTGGGATTCACGAGGTGAGAGCAACCGAAGAATCGAATAACGTGACGGATGGAGCAGAACCAAATAAGAAGAAATATGGACGCCAATGGACAAGAAGATTACGTAAGCCTCTTTCTCTTCCGTCCGTAATAATAACTAAATAATATTGTGTATATTTTTCTGTATATAATGTCACGAATATTATATGTAATGTAGGTGTGTGGTAAATGAATATGTGACCGTGTCATTTGTTATTTATTCCCGCGTAATTTATTCCGATTGACGAAATTAATGAATTTTTATTGACGATGACAACTCCACACAGCTTACCAAAGACTCGATGACTTTATTTTAATTATGACTCTTATTTTTTATTCGGTAATATTGACTTCGAGTGTGTTGGTATGTGTGTGTAAATAATTGTTCTGGACGAGTTCGATTATGTAACATTCATGATGAAAATATAAATTTAATTAAATGACAAAAATAATGACCTTTATTATTTCAGCATCCAATGATTCCAATCTACAATTTTATTGATGATATTGACATAATTATTTTTATGACGTGTACGATTCTAAAAACTATTAAATTATGACCGGAATCGTTACACATATCAACGGACGAAGGGACTCGTTTAACTATACTTCGTAAAATTCGGGGCGCTGGAAGCTCCAAATGTAATTTTAATGCAGAAAACGCGTCAGATTTTGAAGTTGCTAAACAACCGAGACAGAACGGAATGCCAAAATCGGTAAGCGGTTATAAACAATGTCCGGAATGTGCGCACTGGTTTCGGGCATCTACTCTGCACAAACACGTAAGATGGTGTACAGAAACATCACACAAACATAATCGTGGAATCGAAGCCTTATCAACACAAATTATAGGAGACATCCATTCCGTAGCGAGTGATCGCACTAGATATATAGTTTCACGATTGCATAAAGACGAAGTTTACGAAATTCTAGCACATGATTGGTTGCTTTTTGTGTACGCAAATGCAGAAAGTAATAAATCCCGTCAGCAAAAACAGTGCCAACATTTGGTTATGTCGAGATTAAGACGAGTAGCTAGGCTCTTAATTGAAGTGGAAAAATTAAATCCGGATTGACATTACGGATTTGTCGTCCATACTCGATCCAAGTAAATACGATGATTTTGAGAAAGCGGTGACTATCTTGGCAAAACATAATGAAACAACAGATATGTTTAAAGTGCCGTCAAATGCCAATAAAGTTGGAAACCAAATGAAAGCAATTATCGACATCGTAAAAGTGGAATACATCAAGACAAGTGACAATGAAAAAATGAAAAAAGTTGACAATTTTTTGGCCGTTTTCAAGGCTCTGTACGGACGATAGATATTAAAAACAGCATCAGAGTCGCAAGCGGAAATGAGTCGACGAAAAGAAATATTATTGCCCGAGCGATCTGGTATAAAGAAGCTTTCCGATCATTTAAAAAAAGTACGTTCTTCCCTCTACGAGAAACTCGAAAGAAATTCACGTTTTTTCATTGGAAAAAGCTCTTACAAGCGACTCTCACCTCCGTGCAAATTTTTAATCGAAGACGACCGGGTGAATTGCAAAGACTACGCCTGGAGAGTTATAAAACGATGGAATGTATCGATGAAGAAACATACCCCGATCTGCACAAAACACTGTCAAGCGTAGCCAAAAGCCTTGTGAAAAGGTATAAACGAATATTAATTCACGGTAAAAAAAATCGGAGTGTCGCATTGGTTCTGGATGCTGATATGGAGAGATGTATAAACATTATTTTAAAATATCATGCTGAAGCGAATGTGAGTCCTGATAATCCTTTCGTTTTTGGACTGCCGTCAACCGCTGCAAAACCACAGAAAACTGCTGCGGCTTACACGCTACTGAGGGAATTCTCCACAGAATGCCGTGCTTCTCAACTACAGTTGTTGAGAGCAACATTATTACGCAAGCACATTGCGATGGAGTGCATTTCTCTCAACTTGTCATCTACAGAAATAAAACATCTCGCTTATTTCATGGGTCATCATGACGATATTCATTTTTCTCACTACAGACAGCTAATTGCTAGTCGCGACATATTGCAAGTCTCGCAGCTTTTACAAAAAGCTCAAGGAGTTAGTTATAACAAAAATGGAGGAATCGACACACCATTCTGAATCGATCGCCATTCAGGATTCTGACGACGAAGAAGTAGTACAACATACCCCACAAAAGGCAGTCACGTCTTCTAACGGCTATACTTCTACCACATCGGAAAGTCAAAAGGAAGTCGCTACAACCAGCAGAGGAGGTAAGAGTCCAACTTATTTTTGCGGCAAATATGTGAGCAATTCTCCAATACCTTCCAATTTCGATGATGATGAATTTTTTTATTACTAAGTACTAAAAGCCTTCTTCGTAAAAATAGTTTTCAATTTAATACTCTTCGTGGCTCCATATTACCAATAAACCTTTCTTGTCTAAACTAATATCTTTAAAATCTTCCACCGGTCTCAATATAATCTAAAAGCCTTCTTCGTAAAAAGAGTTTTCAATTTAATACTCTTCGAGGCTCAACATTACCAATAAACCTTTTTTGTCTAAACTAATTTCTTTAAAATCTTGCGCAGTTCTCAAAATATCCTAAAAAACTTCCTCTTCAGAACAATTTTCAATTTAATAGTCTTCGAGACTCAAAATTACCAAAAAACCTTTCTCGTCTAAACTAACATGTTTAAAATCTTGCACCGCGGGTCTCAAAATAATCTAAATTCCTATGTCAAAACAATTTGCAATTTAATACTATACGAGTCTCAAAATTACAAATAAATCTTCCTAGAAATAAATTAATTCATTTAAAATCTTCATCCGGACTTAAAGTAATCGAAAAACCTCCTTCGTCAAAACAATTTTCATTTTAATACTGTATGGGTCTCAAAATTACCAATAAACCTTCCTCGCCTAAACTAATATCTTTAAAATCTCCCACCGGCAATTTCCCAAAATACCAACAATGATACAATGTACGTTTGAAATTTCAATGCAAACGAATTTCAATGATTTCTAAATATGTTTATTTTATTTATTTGTCATTATTTCCAATTAATTTTTTTATCATATATTATCATTAATATTATAATCAAAATTCATTCAAGAACTGTCCAAAAAAAATTTTACTATTTTAAATTAAACTCAACTAACCCATTTAATATAATTTTTAATTGAATTTAATTTATATGTTCTTTTTAAATTATTGATAATTATTTATGTCATTATTTATGTAATATCAAATTGATTTGAATAATTTTTATTACGATTTGCATTGGAATTCCAAATATTCACTCAATCGCCCATACGTTGGCACACATATTCAAAATTGTACATATTTATCCGTTTTACACATATGATATGTCGAGTCAACATATTAGATATAATAAATATTACGTATTAATCGTTTCATAATTTAGCATTATTATTTCACAAAACTCTATATCATATGAGTAATTCTTTAATTGCAAAAATAAGTAGCCTTATAGCAATAACAACAAACCTATTATTTTCATATCCCTAAATTATAAAATTGAATATTGTCACAAAAACACTCTATCGTAAACAAAGGCACACATGTATTTGAAATATGTCGTTATTATATCTGACCTCTATTTGTTTTTGAATGTAACGACGTGTGACGTGTTTGTCGACTAACTTTTCTTTTCGAATCAATAACTTTTTGCGATATTGTCAATCACTATTTTTATGATATTATCAAATCAGGGCGATTCGTGCCCTCCGGTTGAGCGCCAATTATAAGATTTTTATTACGTTATAATACACTATATTCACTATTGATAAATAAATATTTGTAATACTTTTATATACGTTATAATATATTAGTTCACTATTGATAAATAAATCTTTATAATACTTTAATATATGTTATAATAGATTATATTCATTACACACACGTTACGTACACAATTTTATTGATTCGAAAAGAGATCCCCGATAAACTATTAAATTTAATCGCGAGAGAAAAAGGTAAACCAATTAATAAATCAAATAAATAAATTGTTCATTGTCTACTCAATTAAAATTTGGAAACCGCGCACGACACTTTTATGAGAAAACCTGATATTGAGGCGATGGTGATTCTTCCATTCCCTTTGTGGCATCCTTCTCGTTCTTCGCAGCAGGGCTTTATCGAGGTATATGAGGCAGTTGCCACAGTGAAAATTAGATGGACTCCCACGATTGACCCACCAAAATGGGTTCCATTCACACTTAGCCGGATATGCTCGTCGAAAAACATTCGTTATTAGAATAAAATTCCATTGAATATCACTATGGAAAATGAGTTTTTTTGGTTGCTTACCAAAGATTACGCCAAGGAGATGATTGCGTTCCTACCCTGCGAGTAGCACTCCTTGGCAAATGCAGTTTTTCTTCCATCGACAGCTAATTTGTTCCTGACCGAGATAATGGATGGCATTTTTGTTGCCTTGATTGTCGAATTCGAACAGCCTGGCAGCAGGATGCGTCCAACGCCGTCGAGGTTCCAAAAGAGAAGACCGTCAACAACGATCGGGTTCCGAAACTGCGATTCGTTTTCCCTCAGTCTCTAGTGTGGTCACCTGAAACCTCGCACACAATTTTCCGAAGTCACGCCCACTCAACCATAGACTATCTCTACGTTGCCTTCTCGTCTGGTGATACTGGTTCGTGTGTTTCGCACAACCAGTACTGCAGACTTCTAGTTCGCATTCCAGCCAATCACATATGCGCTCGCAAATATTACAGTAGCGCGATTGGTACCGACGATTCCTACCCATACCCTTCTCTCTTACATTTCTCTCTTTTTCATTACTTTATATATTATCGTAATTGAAATTGCATGTTACAGAGGAGAGTTGGACGATATATAGCGCTGCAATACTTTACTCGCTGTTGATGCGCTAATTGCTGGCATACCTGGACTATATTTGTTTCCCAAAAGTCCGAGGTCAGGTTTGTCTACAGATCAGCAAAAAGGGGAGAGCACAGAACGAGCTTTAGATGTGAAACCCAATTGTAGGAGTGAATATTATTTCTCTTTTGGTCGAGTTCAATGAGGCGCAAGAACCCCATACGGGGAAGTTGTCAGATGGCTGTTTTAGCAGGCGTATAACATATAACATCGCTCGTTTTGTGATCTCTACGGATAAAGGATAGAGGCCGAGTTCGAGGCGAATAAAGTAAACCGGAGTTGTTCTGGGTAGACAAAAAACACGCTTGAAGAAATCTATCTGAATTGCTTCAAGGTGATCAAAGTACTGGAGGGCCCAACACAGGGCAGCGTAGAGCAACACTGAGATAATCATCGCCTGATTTAATTTAAGAATACCGGCCCACGCGTCCGCCTTCACCGAGCGAGGCCACCAGAGCGAGGACGGAGGCTGATGCCTGCTGAGTCCTCGATATGGCGTCCCCGACCGCTCGGAGGCCCCTTGCAGACGACGAAACGATTATGCCAAGATATCTGTAAGATGGGACTATGTCAACCGGATTACCAGCATATGTAAAATTTCTTGAGGCCGAGTCACACCTTTTCTGAAGATGACTATTTTGGTTTTGTCGGTATTAACTAATTAGTGCATTTTGGAGGAAGTAATCCTCCCGAATACGGAGCTTAGCCTTTAAATCGACCGGGGAGTAGGCAAAAATCGTCAGGTCGTCGGAAAAGAGTAACACATCAGAAGGTCGCACGTCCACGTATAGTCTAAAAAATGTCAACTACACCTCTCACCCCTCGTTCACGAAAATAATCTGGTAAGTCGGCTAGAAAAAGAATAAAGCGTAGAGGGCTGATGATTTCACCCTGAAGTACACCGGTTGAAATCCTGAAGGGGTCCCAGTCTATCCCCGCACTCGTGATTGAGACCGTTGCATTCGTGTACATAGCCTTTAAAAATCGAATTATTTTGGCACTTAGACCAAGGTTGTAGAGTTTTTGCCACAGAAGATCGTGTGGGACGGAATCAAAGGCACGCCGAAAATCAACAAAAAGGGCGTAGCATTTCGCGGCCTTGTGTCTTAAATGGCTTTGACAGGCAGCAAGGAGGGTGAAGATATTATCCTCAGTTGAACGACCTCTCCTAAAGCCCGACTGGTCTGTTGGAAGAACATTGGATCGAGCTGCCCAGGATTCCATCCGCACTACGATGATCTGCGAAAGCAATTTGGAAAACGCATTGGTAATCGTTATCGCTCGATAATTTTCCGGATTGTTTCTGTTACCTTTCTTGAAGAGCATGAACAAGCTGACACTCATCTAACCTTCCGGGAATCTCTCGTGCAAGAGAATGTAATTTCAAAGGTCGAGGGTGAACCCTCGTCATTGACCATCAAGGAGTTTAAGAAGCTCCGCAGGAATAACGTCAGGCCGAATGCCTTGCCAGATTTCAGCTTGCCCATGCTCCTCAGGAGTTCCTGTTCAGTGATGGGGGAGTCTAGTTCGGTGTCGTAAGTGCCAAAAAAAGTAACCGAGGAGAAAGAGGTAGTCAGATATAGTATTGACAGATGCGCGTTCCAAGATTCGATGGAGATTGCTGGGGTTCGCGTTGGAGAGCGTCTGAAGATACGGATGGTAGACCAGAAAGTACTGGCATCTTTTACCGCAGCAAACTTATCTGTAATTTTAGCAGCATAATGCTTTTTAGAAATTGCGATATTCGATTTGTAGAATTTTTTAGCTGCTAGATATTCCGTTTCCGACTGAGGTGAGAAACTGCTGCGTAATGCTGTAAGAGCCCGGTTTACAGGATTGCGTGATCTCCATTGAACCACGGCATGTTGGGTCTCAAGGAATGAAGACCGACGCACGAGACTCGCAAAAGCCCGGCGGTTAGCGCTACCTCAGACCGGGAAGCGGAGATAAGAGGGAGGATCGTATCGAATGGCTGGAGAGCAGTATCAACACCAGGCGGACTAATGCTGGATAATGCCCCATTGAATTTGCGTGAACCTTCTAGAGTTAGAAAGAGCCTCCGCCTTTCCCCGCAACCCGTCGAAGGCGGTGGAAACTCCTGCCGTAAAAAAGATATATCGAGATTCAAGACGACAAAGAGGTGGTCTGAGCCTCCGGGAATCATTCCCACTTCGAGATTGCTGACAAAGGGAAGATGACAACCGGAGATCCAGACCAGATCTATTATACTACGACCGCGCTCATTCAAGAAGGTGAAATTAGCCGGAGAGTCGGATCTCGTGCGCCCGTTTAGAAGAACAAAGTTATTGCTACTCAAAAAATCGTACAAAAGAGCTCCACGAGCGTTAAACGTAACATCGTGAGAACTTCTGACGCGAGCAAGAAGCGAACCATCGAAAAGATTGGAAAAGCCACGTTCGGGATCGAGAGAGCCCACCCGGGAGTTGAAGTCTCGGCCAAGAACAAATATGGCTGAGGGATAGGAAGTAAGAAGTTTATCTAGAGTGCATTGTAATAAGTCGAGAAGGAGCGAGAGGTTTGTGGTAGGAGGCAGATAAAAAGAACCAATAATAAGATGAAAAGGAACAGTTTTAACAAGGGAAAAGATCCAATTGGCGGTGACCTCAAGGGTTCCAGGTGAGCTCTGAGACGGTATAATTGTGAGTAGTCCACCGCACTACCTGCCCCTGGTGCCCTCACGAGATGCTGGCGAGTTGGTGAAGGTGTGGTCGTGGAATTGCGGCAGGGTGACGTCGTCATGTCTCCAGGTTTCGCAGATACATACAATGTTGGCAGCAGCTGCTTCGATTAAGACAAAATTCTGCGGACCATGTATGTTCCAGAATAAAATAGAAGTTTTCTGGGCCTTTGTTGCTATTGAGTGACCTTCATCCCTGATTTGTCTTGAAGGCAGCGTTGGTGGTGATGATGGTGATCGAGGAGCGAGACGATGAGCAAGGTTTGCGGAAGCACGGCCAACGCCCCTAACCTTGCTTACAGGGACGGGTGCCTGCCGTTTTTTGGAAAACTACTTGCTGGAAGCTCCTTGGATGAACGCTGAAGAAGGCTGGTTTGTAGATGGTGCCGAGTTACTGCATATAAAAGCGCCTTGCTCTTCAGACCAACTATGCCATAATCCGTCTATTTGCAGCCGAAGATGTCTTCTCACCACTTTTTTGCCTTCTTTGGAGGCCTTTTTGGCCAGTTGGCGGGCATGGAAGGCTATCTTCTCATCTTATTTCGTCTGGTCGCCCGTGATAAAAATGCTGGTATTGCTGGCCAGAGAGGAGCGTTTATTTGCCAGAATAAGAGCTCTAGCGCGGACAGACGTTAATTCAGCCATAATGGTGGGAGGTTCTTCTTTAATAGTGTAGGCAACATCAACTACATTCCCTAAATTAAAGGTAGCTAAAATGAATTGTTCGACTGCAGCAGTAATGTCACCGGTAGTTTGAAGGCCTTTGATTATGATGTTTTTTTTTCTTGACTCCTTATCTTGTTTCTCAAGCCGAGCCGTAAAAAGACGTATTTCGTCGTCTTTTTTGGCCATAGCTTCTTTTAGGTCCGAGATTTCCTCCAAAACCTCCGTCTTGAAAGAGGAGAAAGCATTGAGCAACTAGGTGGTCTCGGTCCTTCTTTCCAGATTTGCCTAATCGATCTTATTATTGTCAGCGTCAATTCTGACCGATAGAGCACCAATTATAGAATCCTGCAGGTGTTGGATTAAAGTTTGGTCCATGGCGGCATTTGAAGACGGAAGCGCGGAGGATAGCAGCGAAAATGCACTTGCTCTGATTTTCGAATAATGCGTGTTTTCCTTCTCCGACTTGGGCTAGCGCTGGCGCTTTGAGGCTTCGTAGAAGCGCGTAACAGAGGGTTGGGCAGGACTGTTAAGCGACAGCCATCTCGAAGCGTTCGGAGGACGGCCCACTGCAGGTGCTAAAGATGGGGGAACGGCGGCGAGCTCGTCCCTACTACTAATCGGCACAGCAGTAGGAGTTGACCCTGAGCGTGACGTAGAGGAAAACCCCTCTTGCGACATAGGCGACTCCCGGTACGTGCTGCCTTAATACTTTTCTTGTCTAAACTAATTTCTTTAAAATCTTCCGCTGTTCTCAAAATATTCTAAAAACCTTCTTCTTCAAAACAATTTTCAATTTAATACTCTTCGAGACTCAAAATTACCAAAAAACCTTTCTCGTCTAAAGTAACTTGTTTAAAATCTTGCACCGGTCTCAAAATAATCTAAAGACCTATGTCAAAACAATTTGCAATTTAATACTCTACGAGTCTGAAAATTACAAATAAATCTTCCTCGAATAAACTAAATCATTTAAAATCTTCATCCGGACTTAAAGTAATCGAAAAACCTCCTTCGTCAAAACAATTTTCATTTTAATACTGTACGGATCGCAAAATTACCAATAAACCTTCCTCGTCTAAACTAATATCTTAAAATCTTCCATCGATCTCAAAATCTATTATGGTATGAAAGGGACTCAGAATTTGACAATCCATGTATCTGAACAGTTAATAATTGACAATAACTTAAATTACCGTAATTACTAGTAGCTCGCAATTAATAACTTTCGTTGAATCGAAGAATCATTGATTTTGGATATCTTTCATTTTTTAAATTTGATGAAATCTTCAGATACATCTTCATATAAAGTACATATACATCTAATAATGCTGCATATTACCCAGTAAACGAATAAAGATTTAAAAGTATTAAAAAGGGATCAGTTGGGATTAAAATGAGACTACTTTTAATCCATTTTGTTAAAAAAAGGGATTAGAGTGGTTTTGAATTCTAGTAAATTCCAAAGTAGGTATATAAATTGAAATTATTGAATCCCTGTGAACCCTCCTCGAATAATGGTTGTGAAAATCAATCCCCTTGAATGCCACAACTGGGATTGAAAAACGTATGTATCAATCCCCGTGAATTCCACATCTGTCGGTATCGTTTAAATACCATTTCTGGAATTAAAAATTCCTTTCTTGGATCCCCTTGAATACCATTTATTACCAATATTTGAAAGAATCCCATTTAATACAAGATACGGGATTTAAGATTATACTCTATGAATACCGTCGAATACTATCGATTACCAATCCCAGTAAACGAAAAAAGATTGACAGGTATTAGAAGGGGATTGTCGCCGACAGGCTCCAATTACGGTTTGCCAAACTATGTGCTATTCTTACACGGTATATGGCAATGCAGCCGGTATGGAGTACGTATTAGAGTATAGTGAATTATTATAAGATTTCAGTCTAATGTAAAAGAATAGGCACAATATGTCATATCGAAAATAACGTAAACAGAGACGAGACCTGGCGGGGATGTTCGCTCCCTCCGCAAACGTAAGATTGACGAGACATGGCGAGGATGTACGCTCCCTCCGCCAACGTAAGATTGACGAGACATTGCGAGGATGTTCGTTCCCTCCGCCAACGTAAGATTGACGAGACCTGGCGAGGATATTTGTTCCCTCTGCCAACATAAGATTGACCATATATCCAATAGTACATAAATGATATATCACAAATTGTATTATCTTCAGGAATTTAGGAAATCGCCTAAATTATAATGCGCAAGGAAAACGGAACTGATGGGACAATGGGTACTTAGCGAGTGGGGAACGTAGTCACAAACCGTATAAATAGAGCTGCAGGGCCACCATCAAAGTGTATTCCGTCCGCGGGTCTATCGGGCTGCATCGCGAGTAAAGTACCATTGTAGATGGTAGAGTACAGACAGGGTGGTTGAGGAGAAGAACAAGAAGAGTTCTGTTTGCCTTGATTTGCAGGACATGACCCCATCGACGTACGTTACAGGGATTAATGAAGATTAAAATTTGATTGTTTTTATCTTATGTTGTTCAAAAAAGGTATTGGAATGATTTTTAATCCCAATAAAACCCCAAGTGTGAAAAGAATTTTGACTTATTGAATCCCCTCAAATGCCGTTCTACAAACGGCCATCAAAATGAATTCCAGCGAATACAAGATTTGGAATTAAAAAATATCTCATTGAATCCCCTGAAATTTCTCCCATTAAAAAATACCATTCAATACCAAATATGGCATAAAAGAACGTATTACTGAATCCCATCGAAATCTATCAATAACCACTTCAAAATTAATTCCAAATATGGAATTCAAACTCATTTTAACGATTTCCCTTGAATAACCATGGCCCTAAATTAATTTTGAATTCCAGCTCCAGAATTGCAAAAGATATATTACGGATCCTCTTGAATACCAACGATTCCAAACATTAAAACTTATCTCAACAGATACCATATTTGGAATTGTGTTCAGTGAATACTGAATTTACTATTTTCATAAAATTATTAAAAACATAAATGATGATCATTGAATAGATGCACGAGTTCATAAAATTATATGTAAATTAACTTTTGTATCATATAACAAAAATTTGAAACGTCATATTTTCGAGCGCGAACAAAATATTAAAAAAATGTTTTATGTATTTATGTTATTTTATATACACGCAGAAAAAAACCAACTCTTTGTTTCGATTGTTCTTAAAGTAAATAATTCAGTGAAATTTTGCTGTGAATTGTGGTATTTAATGTATTTTAGCCTGCCCAAATACATTATTATATAAAGACGTAGAAAAATTGTCTCCTTACTGTTTCAACTATTCGTTATTTTTTCATTATTTCAGAACAGTGTGTGGCCGAGTGGTTGAGCTTCGAACTTGCTGCGCAGAGGACCGTGGTTCGATTCTCGGTCGAAGCGAATCTGCTTTTTTTTTAATTTATTGATTTGGGATGATATGGAATTTTAAAAAAAGATAGAATTGTTTTAATTACAATACCAACAAAAAAGGGATTAAAAATTTTGAATCACTTTTAATCTTTTTTCGTTTACTGGATAAAATAACAAAAAAAAAAAACAAATTACACTTTGATACGATTTGTCATTTACGACTAATTTTCAAAAATGAAAAAAATTTGTATCTGTGTAACCATATTTTTTAAATTATTATATTTAGCTATTCCTGTTCAATTAATAATTTTACTTCGTGTCTATTGAAGTGGAAATTCTACCGTTTTCACTTGCATCATTTGGTATAAACAACAAAAAGCCGAACCAGTTAACACAATTACGATTGAATTTGACGGACAGCCACCATGTTCGCGAAATTTACTTCGGCTGCTTCGGCTTCAATTCCCCAAGTTTTTTTTCGTATGCCTTAAGCATAGGGAACCCTATCCATATCATATATACATATGTGTGATTCCGAAAAAAATTTTATCGTATTCTTTGGCCAATTCTAAGAACTTTTTTTCCAATAGTATATCATTTTCAAATAAAAATTCCTGAACTTTTCGACGATTTTTTCATGTCTGAACCGCCATTTTGGATGGTTTCACCTTTATTTTCAAAATTGTGCCACATACATTATAAAATATAGGCCTCAAAGAGACTTTCTTATGTGGAATCGGATTGGTATAATAGTATATTACGATCCTATGCCAGTAAAAAAGGAAGTAATTCAGATTATATGAAATTGTTGGCCGAGGCAAAGCCGAGGCTGACAAAGATGTGATCTGAGGCTTTCTTTTTTATTGGTCAAGGGCCGTATACTAATTTTCTGCTCGACGTAGCCAGAATGCTGCAACTTCGTTTCTCGCAGCGGCCAGGAATTTGCGGTTTCTGGCCGGAGGGCAGAAAAAACATTTAGCGACACTCGATTTAAAATATGTTTGTCAATTGGTCGACGAAGAAATGTATAATATTGATAAAATTAACTTTTATCTTTTTTGTTCAAAAACGTAGACAATTTAATGTCTAAAAATATTTAGCGATATACGATTTTAAAATATTTTTCCTTTTGGTCCACGAAAAAATTTATAGTATTTATGAAATCACATTTTTTAATATTTTTCTAGCCCGTGTTGAAATTAATTTCTAAAAATATTAAGCGATACTCGATTTAAAATATTTTTGTCAATTGGTCGACGAAGAAATGTATAGTATTTATAAAACTACATTTTATAATTTTTTCTAGCCTGTGTTGAAATTAATTTGTAAAAATATTTAGCGACACTTGATTTAAAATATTTTTGTCAATTGGTCGACGAAAAAATATATAGTATTTATAAAATTAACTTTTATCGCTTTTGTGCAAGAAAGTACACAATTTAATTTCTCAAAATATTTAGAAACATTCGATTTAAAATATTTTTGTCAATACTAAAGTATTTTTTTTTTCTGAAACTGCATGAAAATACGAACAAATTCGTTTTGTATTATACTGCGTAAGGAGTTAATACTAGGTCAATAAAAATTTACCAAAAGTAAGTCTGAGCATCGCAGTTCCCATTTATAAAACACAAAAAAAGTAAAGGTGGCTAAGTTGGCATAGAATGTCCTAAATGTTAATGGATCCAAAAATGTCAGAAAACTTTTTTGCTGGAAAATGTTTATCTTAAAAATTCCAAACAACGGTAGCAGACATAATCGAATATGTCTAATGAAAATTATATATGTTCACACAGATTTGTTTGTCCTTATTTCATTTCGTTTTACATATCTAAATTCTGGTACTTTTCAGGCATGTACGAAGAGTAATTTTTTATTCCCTAATAACACATCGGCTGGCCTCTAACTGCACCTCGAACACTCATGAATATCATACACTTAGAAGCTATTTCGGTGTTCTGGATCTCTATATGTGGCTGACCAAGCAAACAAAATTGGATTGGAGATGAATTCAAATGGATTCATTTTCATAAAACTGAATTCGCGCTCCTGAGTTTTTCAGTACCTGCGAATCAAGAAATAATATTTGCAGAATATAAGAGGATTCTCAATCCATGTGAATCTCTGCTGAGGGATTCGTATATAATTTTTCTAATTCCTTCGAATCCTAAAATAATATTACCAAAAATAAAAAAATTTTTAATCCATGTGAATCCCTACTGAGGAATTCGAGATTTATATCAATCCATGGGAGTCTAAAAATATTATATTATGGTATTATTTTTGAATTTACAGGGATTGGAAAAATAACTTAATTACTCGTTAGCAAATAATTTTGTTGAAAAATGTTAAATACTATAGTTTAAGGATTTTCACTGGCTATTCAATGACGACCTTGATTTGGCATTGATCATGACCTTGGAGGTCATATCAAGGTCAAATCGATTTTTTTAAATAGGAATATTATTTATTGCGGAGCATAAAACTTTTGTTTTGAACATTTTTCAAAAAAATGTATTCCTAACGTGTTGTACAAGGGTATATGTGACTTCTCATTTCACTCAGATCAACATCCCAATATCATGGTCTCTAATGCTTTAAATGACTTTGAAGACGTCTCCGTGATCTTAAAATTCTATGTTTTAAATGCCCAATTTAAAGAATATCTGCAATTCATAGACCACAATAATGGATTAGGATGTTGGTCTGAGCTAAGTCGGGAGTCACCGCACTATGAACTCTCCCAAACCTGGGAGAGATATAAACTTAATACAACTGCATATGAATTATATATAGAGAAATAATATTTAAAAAATTTTATAATTCTTCTTGACCGCTTATTAGAATTTTCAAATTAGTTTGAAATCTTTTCTTCAGTGTACGGTCTATAGACATGTACTTTAGTTAAGTATTTAGGTTGGTTGTAATAATATCACCATTACGTTTCGACCTCTGATCCGGGCCATCATCAGAATTGCCGTTTCGTAGACGGGTATTGAGAGTTTCGAGTAATGATAAATTATTGTTGATGTGTTGTGGAAATATCCCTTTCCATTAGCATCTTGGAAGAATTTTGCTAGTCTAGTCAAAGTTCTGGAATATGTCCTAAAATTTAAACCTAATTTGAAAATTCTAATAATCGGTCAAGAAGAATTATACAAATGTTTAAATATTGTTTCTGAAGAATCATGACGAGACCAACAACAAGATTCCGACGTTGAATATCATCAACGTACGGAATTAATGTTACCCTTCTTTTAAGGACATATTCCAGAACTTTGACAAGACTAGCAAAATTAATCACCCAAAGAATCTTTCTTTTAAGATGCCGAAGGAAAGGGATATTTCACAACACATCGACAATAATTTATCGTTACTCGAAACTTAAAACACCTATTTACGAAACGGTAATTCTGACGTAGGCCCGGATCAGAGGCCGAAACCTAATTTCATGGTGATATTATTACAACCAACCTAAATACTTAACTAAAGTATATGTCTATGGACCATACACTGAAGAAAACATTTAAACCTAATTTGAAAATATATAGAGAAACTTTTTAAAGTAGTAGTAAAATTTTCATCTCTTAATCTGTAACATAAATTTTCAATTCATACGGTATTTTTATCACCTTAATAATTAAAGTTACACCAGTAAACACAAAACAAAAAAAAATAATTATAAAAGAACAAGGAGCCAAATAACAATTATGTCCACGGCGTTGGTTCCGGATTACGCCGAATGTAACGTATACGCAGAACTGAACAAACTTTATAACAATCAAATCATTACTTTAGAGAAAATGTTCATAGACAAATATTTAATTAACTTAATATAAATTGAATATGTACGTATGTGGCGGATGCATTTTAACGCATCATAACTAAAAGTAAATGCAAACTATTTACGGGCGATTTAAAGACCGAATTTAAATGCCTCGCATCGGAATTTTCATTATACAAACGCTTAATTCGAAATTACTTATTTAAATTCAGTTCTCCGTATTTAACGTCAATTTCCAAGAATTCGAGCATTATATTTAATATGTAACTATCAAAATTATCGGATTTTACATAAAAATTTAATCCTTTTTGAGGGAATTTCACTGTAAAAATTGTTCCGATAACATTCTCGTAAATGCGAAATTGATTTCACCATAACAGTGCTATGGGAACCCATAACTTTAAACAATTTCTATGCAATTGAAATGATATTTTTTTGTGGCGAACAATGTTCCAGTACACTTGAATTAAGCCGTGATATCGGTCTTAAAAAGTGATGGTCTTGGAACACCATAAGTGTTTGGCAATATTATGTTTTTTTCACTTAAACCAAAGTGACCGTAATTAGCCATGCCGATTTCCGAGTTAATATCATTCATTTCAATTAAAATTAATTTCTTAATTAATGTTTATTCGCACTTCTGCAGTACTGCAACTGGAGTCATAAAAATGATTTATATGACAGAATCATTATGTCTGCATTAGAGATATCGTTTAAAAAATGAGATCTCTTATATTTGTAAATTAAAAAAAAAGGAAATCCTCCGTTCTGGTTCAAAAAGTGATAGCTCGTTACAAGAGGAAAATTTCTACATACAAAAATTACTATATTTTGTCATTTTTTATGGTTTTTTTTTTGTACTTTGCCCAGAAGGACAGAGCGATATGACCCCTACTATTTGAGTGTTGACCAATCAGATTTGACCAGGGTTACGACGAGCATATAAATAAGCGCGATTTTGAGGGATAGGACACTTCTCTTTCGGCTTTTCATCGAGCCATTTCAACCCTGGACAACAAACAGCGGTAGACAACGAAGCGAGGATCATCTCCTGGGATCAGCCGCTGTAGCAAAGTTTTTTCGCCATTTCGGCTTCTAGGACAGAAGAACTACTGATTCGTATTTCAACCGCCCTTTTCAGGGCTATATTAATTCGTTTATTCCACAGCATCTCTGTTGGTCCAGGAGCCAGCCATCCGCAGCTCGTTAGTGCAAGTCGCCTAACACCGTTCATTCATCTGCCGTTCTAGCCTGCTTGGCGTGTAGAACGAACAGCATTCCTGTTGGTCCAGGAGCCAGTAACTTCATCTGGTTAGTGTAACACCGATCCTGTTTTTCTGCCTTCCCACAGCCTGCTTGGCGTATAGGAAAGGACCGCATCAATACCAGGAGGTATTCAGTCTACGGTACTGCCGCCCGCAGAGCCGGCAACCGTATAGCATCAGCTGTTTCCCACACAGCTGGCCATCGAGTCTACCAGGAGTCAAGATAGAAGAAGAAGCTACCGGTCGTTCGACATGTCCGCTCGCGAAGCAGGCAGTCGGCACCTCTTATTTCAACTGTTCTCTTGAGCCATCGGTTCGATAGGCCAGAGTTTTCGAGACCTTCGGCAACTCCTCTCGCCAACTGCTGTTTGGCGCAAGAGTAGTTTTTTTTTTATACGATTTTTTAGTGTTCGCGATTTTTATTTTCTTTCATTATCATAAGTGCACATGTCGAGTCATGGGGATTCCTCCGGTGTAGAGAGTGCATTAAATGCCGAGCTAGTGCGAAATTCTGTCCGCGCGCGTTCTACACGTTCAAAGGCACTAGATTGTTCCGCGCCCGAGCCGGCACCTACGCGTCCTCGCGTCACTAAGTGCATACGCGATTGCGAGGCATGCGCCGCCATCCAAACGTCCGCATTACTCGTTGATGAGACTTATAACCCGTTCGAGGGTGAGGTCCTAGAGAGAATACTACCCCGCGTTAGATCTGTAGTGATTAAAAGGTCTACACCGTGGAATTTGCGTTCTATATCTCCGTCTCAAAAAACAGCGCCGCCTTATCTTACGGGTGTAACGCAGGCAGACCCGCGTCTTAGATTTGAATTCGTCCAATACGATGTCGCGTCCGACGAAGAGAGAACACGTTATGCCAATAATACAAAAGAAAGGATGCGAGTTAAATAAAACAATCGAAATCGATACTTCGGAGGCCGACGCAATAGAAAAATATCGTTGCTCACGAAATGCAAAGCGTCATCAACGCGCAAAGATTGTAGAACGCAAAAATTATGCCTATGTTAAGTTTTTTTTTTTTTTTTTAATAAATTTATAATTAAACTTAAGTCCCGTTACGTGACGAATTACGTAACTTGAAGCGGTTCTGTCTTGTGTTTATTCGTTGATTACATTTCGGGATTGATTTTCTCATCGGAACTATAGCTGTCGTTTTCTGGATTCCGCATTGAATATAATCTACGACGGTGAATTCAACTATAAAAGATACATCGTTTTTTTGGGAATCTGCGCACAACACAAGACAAAACTACACGTATATGAACATTGAACATACAGGGTGGGACACAATTATAGAAACTTCTATATAACTCGTTAGGAATGATTTTTTTTTTTTTAATGTTAAATACAACAGTTTTATGATCCGCAATAAATAATATTCCTATTAAAAAAAATCGATTCGATCTTGATATGACCTTCAAGGTCATGAACAATGTCAAACCAAGATCGCCATTGAATAACCTGGGAAAATCCTGAAACTTTAGTATTTAACATTTTTCAACAAAATTAATTGCTAACGAGTAATTCAGGGGTTTCCGTACTTTTTTGCCATCCCGTATATCTGGAAAATATGATCAGGTACGACTTTAGGGTTTTGATGTTCGGAATTTAGGGATCATTTGTGAAAACTCTACATTGAGTTTGGTTGGATCCAACTTCCTTACCTCCCGTTTCTTCAGGACAGCTGTGGGAATATAACCATGCAACCTAGGTCATCGTAATATAACCTTCAATCAAAGCAAGCTGGATGCACATATATAAATTTATGTTTTCGAAAGATGTCAGAATGCTTGAGTATCAAAATTATCACAATGTATAAAAATATATATTTCATTTTTATAAAGATTTTAGGTTTCTTTTCTTTTTCTTTTTTAATACAAATTTACGATAAAAGTCAGCTTGCCCGGCAAGCACCTCTGACATATTGCAAATACAATATTAAACCTTATGTACAATTTTCATCAATTTTGGGACCTTACAATCGATGTTCAATACATACTTGAGCGTAAAAATAATACCAAGTAATTTTTAAGGTACGTATAAAATTTCTAGAAAGTTTACATTTCGGTGATAAAAGTTAGCCTGGCTCGCAGGGACCAATGGCACGTCACAAGTTCTAAATCGCAGTCCAATTACGATTCTCGTTAATTTTAGGACCTTATAGTCGATAATAAATACATATTTGCGCATAAAAAAAATACCAAATAATTTTAAAGGCACTTTGCTGGGAAATTGAACTGGGGTGTTCCCACATATGCCTGGAGCAGTTACAAGATTTGCATGTCGGATATCTGGACAATTATCATAGCCCGCTAGGTGACAGGCTGCAAAAGAGTCCATTATGCATCAACACTTATTTTATTGTAATTATATTAATATTTTTGCGTATAGTTCTAAAACGTGTATATAAATATAATATTAAATAATTTTAGTGACCTGCAAACAATTTCTATGAATAATATGAAAAGACGTGCCAGGTTCTCTGTGAAGAAGCCATAGTTTTGAATTTTCAATAAATTGCCCCCTTGCATTGAAAAAGTCAAAGGCGGAGTTGACATGAGAGGTTCGAAATAACATAGCCAAAAGTTTGGTATATTGAACTTGACGTATAAATAAAGGCACAAATTTTATAATATGACAACACGTAATTACCTTTCTTCAATGTATCGTCATGCGTGCAACTTTGTTATTGAATATTATGTTTAGAAAGGTTCTTTAGAAAGGATCCGTAGAGCGACTTGAATTTTCAATAACTCGAGGTTTGGCACTGAAAGTGATTATTTTTATTGTATTATTTTATATATAAGCTAGGTACGGAGTCCTATTCGTGTCACTTTCATGCACCTCGTTTCATGTTTTATACGATTTTGAAAGGGAGATGCGATATATAACTTACTTAATTGAAAGTCACATCCCGACGAATAGCATCTCCAGATCCAGAATCGTCACTGCTGCTCCATCCGGGCATTCTCAGGTGGTTCCTCATCCTTTGCTTCCTGTGGTGTGGTAGACAAGAACCCATCACGAATCATTTTTCTTATATTAAAAATATTATTAAATTATATAAGTTCTATACTATCCTGAGTGTGTCCTGAGCGCCGGAACCGGCAATATATATAGATATGCTATAGCATGCGTTCCGGCGGTCCGGTTCAGGCAGTCCGGTAAGGTGGGACGGCGCCCTGAACCTATCTTCTGGGAAAACTGGTTGATCCGGGATGCCGTTTTTGCCAGATCCCACCCGACGTGCTCCATTTCGAGCACACACTGTGTGCAGCCGCCGCCATTTGTTGCGATTTAGTCGCCATGTTATTTTTGCGATTCAGTCGCCATATTTGCGATTTAGTCGCCTTTGTTGCGGTGCAGCCGCCATTTGTTGCGATTTAGTCGCCTTTTGTTGCGGTGCAGCCGCCATTTGTTGCGATTTAGTCTCCATGTTATTTTTGCGATTCAGTCGCCATATTTGCGATTTAGTCGCCTTTTTGTTGCGGTGCAGCCACCATTTGTTGCGATTTAGTCGCCATGTTATTTTTGCGATTCAGTCGCCATATTTGCGATTTAGTCGCCTTTAGTTAGTAGTATTAAGAATTTGTTATACCGTTAGTTAGTAAGTTAGATTAAGTGCGGGCCCTTAGATTAATTAGAATTAAGTAAGTATGAATGTGTTAGGGAAGTACGGGGGGAAATTGGAACTTCTATCCTATTTATTGTTTTATTGTCAACAAGTTTCATTTCAATTTATTATTCTACCGATTAGAAAAAGAAAGAGAAATATTGAATTGAAAAGGTTATCGGAAATTATTGGCTGAAAATAATATTTACTCTGGTTCTCGAAACATGCTTTATTCTGAAATGGGTTGTTATTGTTCGGGCTGGTTTAACGCGTATGTTATGATAAACAAGGTCGGCTACGGTAAGTCGGTAAACACGGCTCAACAATGGGTGTTTACGAAGTTAGTACTTCTGGAAGGTGCGAGAAGGATCGAGAAGACGCTCGAGAGAGGAGAAAAGTAGGTGAGGTAGTCGTCCGCCCGAGTTGCCGGAGTCGCGTGATTTAGAGGAACCAATTAGCGACCGCCGCTCCTGAACCGTGGAGAAGGGGACTCGGTGGGTGTGGGAGAGCGACGCCGCGCCGAGCGTCCATTCTCGTTCGTGCAGTGGCAGCGGAAGGAACACTGGACTCTGGCAGGTGGGCATCCTTGGAGGATAAAGGTACGACGGATTACGGAAGGTTCGCGATTATTTTGGACTTTAACAAAATTATCCGACAGAATACCCTTCCGTAATTCGTGATCGTTTACTCGCTCGTGTTCTTGATCGGAGTGACTTCGGGTTTCGGAAATTTTCGTCATTTAGGAAAATTCGTTTGTTGTCGGGTTTGTAGGACGAAGTGCGGTTTCGTCCTGGTTAGCTTATCGTTCATAAACCGTGAGAAAACGAAAAATGTAGTATCGTTAAATTTGTAGTCAGGAAAAATGGATATCGTTACATTTTTAGAACAGGAGGTTAGTTATCGTTAAAATTAATTAACCAAAATCAATATCGTTAACTTTGTGACAAAGGGAAATGGATACCGTTACTTTTTGAATAAGAAATTGGTTGTCGTTAAAATTAATTAACAAAAACAATGTCGTTAGATTCATGACCAGGGAAAATGGATATCGTTACATTTTTATAACAAGAAATTAGTTACCGTTAAAATTAATTAACCACACATACTATCGTTAACTTTGTGACAAAGGGAAATTGATACCGTTACTTTTAGAACAATAAATTAGTTATCGTTAAAATTAATTAACCGAAATTAATATCGTTAACTTTGTGACAAAAGGGAAAAGGATACCGTTGCTTTTGAATAAGAAATTGGTTCACGTTAAAATTAATTAACAAAAACAATGTCGTTAGAATCATGACCAGGGAAAATGGATATCGTTACATTTTTAGAACAAGAAGTTAGTTATCGTTAAAGTTAATTCGCCAAAATTAATATCGTTAACTTTGTGACAAAGGAAAATGGATACCGATACTTTTTGAACAGGAAATTGGTTCTCGTTAAAATTAATTAACAAGTGTGATGTCGTTAGATTCATGACCACGGAAAATGGAAAGCGTTACATTTTTAGAATAAGAAATTGGTTCTCGTTGCAATTCATTAACCAAAGTTATATCGTTAGATTCATGACAGGGGAAAGTGGATATCGTTACGTTTTAAGACAAGGAATTGTTTCTGGTTGAAAATAAATTAGCAACAGTAAAATCGTTAGATGTGTGACAAAAGATAACGGATATCGCTAAAATTTAACAATAATGACCTTGGGTCTCGTTAGAATCACTTCACACCGGATTTGTTTATCATTAGGTTTCACAACAACTCCATTGGGTATCGTTAAGAATTCTGTTATAAAAGAATTGTCCTGAGACCTTTGTTACGGAGAAATGGATGTCGTTAGCCTTATTGGTAAGCGGGATTATCGTTAGTTAGTCATAGGTGAGGGGAGGATATTTACAGAGGACATTTACAGAGGACATTTAACCGATTAAATAGGCATTGAAACTACTGGGGTTGATGTTTTTTTTATTAACGGCAATCGGATCGAATTCACTAATCCTACCTTTGTCTCTCGGTGACACCCGCGGATCTAAGATCTTGGGCTATGGACACCGACAGGTGCAAGCGGGAATTGTTTTGTATTTCTGTTACGTTAGAGGTTATCGGGGCACTGTGTGGCAGACTATGGACACCCGCTGTGGAGGTGTAACCCGGGGTTTTCTTTATATTTTATTTCGCAAAAGGGCTCTCGGCCCGTAGGGGCAACCCAAAGTTAGTTTTGTTATGAACCCGTGCCGCGCCGAATCCAGGAAATGAACTCTTCGTTTAATTATTCCATATAGCTTTCGTTAAAGTGAAATCCTTGTTCGATAAAGTTCGTATTGGTAAAAAAAATTCGCGTTTTGAATATGTAAGTAGCGAAAGGAGGCACCTGGTATATAATCCCGTGGCGCCGCGTTTAAATGAAGTACCCCGTCCTCGCCCGCTGCAATCGTTATTTTCCATTGCTTCAATCTTTACTTATTGGTTGTGCGCACGAATACCGCCCTCTCCCGTGCCGAGGGGAACTCGGGGCTGAGCATAGCGGGCACACCGTCACCTTGCGGCGCGCCTATAAATTCGGTATGCTTCGGCATGCCTGGCGCCCTTATTAACATCTTGCGCGTCGTAAGGTTTTGTGACCCCAGGGATCCGGTTGGTTTTGTATTTCGGTTCCGGGCGGTTGCTAGCGGCAACGACGGTGAAAGAATTTTGGGGTTAAGTTTTTAAGGGTCACAACACATATATCATACATACAAGTGTCTGCGTAATCCGCGACATGCGCGATTTGTAGAGAGAGAAAGCATGCTTAATAACAAGAGATGCACATGTATACACCAACACATGCTTACGGATTTTGAAGCTGCACTAAGTATCAGCTGAGTGTATGTGTGTAAGTGAACACGACATATGCATACGTCATATGTATGTGCACATATGTGTGATTGCCCGAGGAGACGGTTTCACCAGGCGTGTGCTCGTCTGAGGATGCAGCAGCTATGACATCCCAGGTGTCCCCGGTGATGGTCTCCAGGTGTGTGCCCGGACTGGAGCAACGGCAGCGAGGATGGTGTCCCAGGAGACTGCTTCACCAGGTGTATACCCGGACGAGAGAAGCGGTCCCAGGTCATCATTTTTATACAATTATTTGTGCCCCAAGCTCCAGTTTCAGCCAGGTTAAATTGTATTATTCATAGCAAATTATGCTGAAAAAAAGAATAATAAATAGGCAGGTTAAGACAAGAATTTTATTATTACTTGATTCGTCAAAAATACTCGAATATCATTTGTATACAAAAGTATATACCTAATTTTCAATAAAAATGCCTGAAAGTTATTATTTCTTTTTGACACATTTACACTAATTTACACATTTCATACTAATAAATAACAATAATAATAATAATAATGTTAATTAATTCTTAAAATTCTGAAAATTGGTTTGAATAAATAACAATTTCATAATAATTAATAATTTGATAATGAGCACAACATTTATATTATAATAATATTTAACAATAATTTTTCGCTCTATAACTGGAGATCATACTGTTGTTCATACTGTCAGATCCTGTGGTCGTGGAGGAAATTCGGGAGGCTGTTGGCAACAATTAAAACATACAGTGGACCCTGGTTAATATTGCCTCCCAGTGTTCGTTAATATTGCTTTCCCCTACATATGCTTCCCCCCACTACAAGTCTCCGACCTGAGTCTCCAAATCGTATTCGATATCTCGAAACATGTCAGCTTGCGAGTGTATTGTGGTTATATGCAGATGAAAAGGTTAGATTTTTAAATAATTACATATTTAAAATGAACAGATTTACTAAATAATAGTTCATAGATGAAAATTGTTTAGAATACCTAGAGCTAACATTTTAGAACAAAGTGTTCTAAACAAAGTGTTATAAATAAAGTGATTTCCATTTGTAGTAAAGCATCGCTTTAAGCAAACTCTTCGATAAATAGGCGAGTTCGAACAAACAAGGGAAACCAGTATTCAAGTTCAAGGTTCACTTCCAAAGTGTAGCCGAGACTTAAAATCTAACAATACTCGTAAGTATAAATTTTACCTATTATAACTTAAAATGTCATAATGTTATGTTTCTTCTCTGCCGTTAGTAGTGACAGCTCGAGAATTCTGAAACCTGACGTTAGTGTTGCAAAAGGCATATCGCAAGATACAGAATAAAGATGTTTAGGACATGAATAAACCATATTCCTCAGATTTGTACGTCTTGCCAGTATTGCATTCGAGATGTCTATGCAAAGCAAATACTTAATTCGAAAAGGAACAAGGAGTCAAAGCGAAGAGATCCGACTGTGTATTATCCTCTGTAGTGACAAATTCGAAATACCTTGCGGAATACATTACAGGGAATACGAATTCCTTATACTTTTTTTTAGAATTTGTCATTGTAGAGGGATTGATTGTGAGTTTTTTACATTGGTTTTCTTTATATCTCAAAGCATGCAATTCATCAACAATGTCGATTACAATTATATTATCTTATCGACTTTCAATATTAATTTTCTAATTTTTTATATTCTTGCAGATCAATCAAAAAAAGCTGTCCCTGCAGATACTGATTTGACTTGCACAGAAAATACAGCTAAGATAATAAAAAATGTTATCATTTTATTAGCTCACAAATGAAACTCTTGGATATGCCAATTTCAACTTGTTAAATTTTTAAACTGTATACAGCAACAACTTTCGAGGATTATATAGACGAATGATGTCAAGTAATTTGGTTTGTTAATGAAATTCTGTGAGAAGTTCTTGCTTGGAAGTTTCTTTTTATTTTATTAAATAAAACAATTAAATAATTAATAATGTTTTTTCATAAAAAATAAATGCATACGTATTGTTAATTTGTAATTTCTTTTAATTAATAAATGTCCTTGTACCATGACAGGAAAAGTTCTTTATCCATCCAGGCATTTTTTTGATGTCTGTATGGTACTGGCAGAAGTTCCACATTTTTAAAGCGTCTCGGCTTCTGAAACTTGCCGATGACAAGTAATGGAATTCTGTGTGTTCCAGTACTATTTGCGCAGGTCATAAGTGTAACCCATTCTTTTGCCAGCTCACGACCAGGAGGAGAAACCTCATTTCTTGAGGCCAGAGTCTTGTCAGGAAGACATTTCCAAAACTTGGAAACTTGGTCTTGTCAGGTAGACATTGTTCCAATCAACATTATTTGTGGCAACAAAATCTCTAATGCTCTCACAAAATTCCTCACTTGCATAATTATCTGTTCATAGCCGTTCGCCTTGCATGGACAGTTCCCTGATGCCACGTGAACGTTGAAAATTGTTCAGCCATCCGTTACTGGCTTTGAATTCTGATGTTCCTCCTATCTTTTCATTCACTAGCTTTGCTGCCTCTTGTAAGCTTGGCCCAGAAACCGCAGAGCCAATTTCCCTTTTTTGTAAAGACCATGAAAATATATTGTTTTCCAAATTAGACTCCTCGACAGCAGTGTATCTTTTTCTTTTCATGGGACCTTCTTCTTGTTTTAAAATATTTTCTTGGCGAAGTATTTCATCTTTACAATGTCTGATCTGTGTTATCGTCTGCCCCACAACTCCGTACTTTTCTGCCAAATCACAATGCTTTTCCCCTTTTTCCAAGCTCTTCAGGATATCGATTTTACCAGCAATGGTAAGATAAACCTTCTGTTTTTCTGAAATAATACAATATCTATCTTGAGAAAAGGGTATGTTTCTATTGTCATTGCAGACCTTATTATCATGATATATATGTAATATATCATTTTCGAAAATGTCCGCAAAATGACCAATAAAATAATCTTTTTAAATAATCTTGTTAAGTCTTGCATATTTTTATTTTGATATTAATCGACCTATCATTCTTTTCTCAAAAAAATTGTTTCTTTCAAGAATTCTAGGGGGGAGGGGCGCACGTGCGGTTGCCCCTCATGAATGTCCTTGGTTATTTCTACATCAACCTGTAAAATAATATTTACAAGTAATTAACAGAATGGAAAAAATAAGAAATACACAATGACTCGCCGAATTCAAAAGTAGCCTTCCATATGAAATGGCACATTGTAAAAAAAGAATATTATAACTTATTTTAGGGAAATTAAGTGATTCACGTTGTGACGGATTATTCGCCATATGACTCGGCGCTTCTTAGCGGGCGAATCGTTCGCTGCCGCAAATTTCGATTTCCCGATCGTCGAAGAATTAAATTGCGTGCGTCTGACAAATGCGTTTTCGAATGTTTGTTTCAGCGACGATGTTTTCGACCGAACGAGAGAGACCGCCCGGGAAATTATGCGATAGCGGCGACCGAAGACGAGAGGGGCACGAAAGATAGTCGGATCATCACGTGCGAAAAACAAAAAAAAAAAGAACTGTTTGTTAATTTGTTAAATAGTTTGGCTCGACTAAGTATTACCTATTTTTTCTCTGCAGTATCGTGCGTCTCCGCGATATTGTTCCGAGAGTCCGAAAAATTGTACATCGGAATAGGCGGTAAGTCCGAATCGACTGCCAGTTTATCGGGTGTCGTTTTTCTCCGGTTTCGATCTCGCGAGTTGGTAACTTGAAATATATTAAATATTATGTTAATTTGAGTATAGTTAAATATAATAATTTTTTAAACTAGGTGAAGTGTTTTCATTCATTCTTTTTTATCCTTATTCGTATCTTAAGTTAACCAAAATAAATTCAGTGAGAAAGAAGAAAAGTCCCTCACAACCGTAATGATGCGACATGTATATGTAGACTTTCAGGTGCTTTGCGGTTAAAGTACAAGCAGTTTGTGAGTTGAAAACCAACATTGGAAAATACTCGTCTCTAGTAAAAATACTATAACACACATTTATTCTTATATTAAATTTATATACTAATAACTTAAAGGTTAAGAAGCGAGTCACGGAAATCTGTACGAAAAAATCATCATCAATAAATTACAAAAATTCTTCATTTTTGCAGGCTCAGAAATAAATTTAAGAACATGGGGCACCGAGCGAATTCGAACCTGAAACGCTACATTACTATAGGAATGCGAGTTAACAAAGAAGAAGGTTAGACCATGCAAAGAATTCATATCATATAATGGAAAGTTTTTCAGTGATTTATTACCAAATGAAATTATTTTTGCTTTCTCATAATGATTTATATTTTAGTAATTTTTCTGCACAACATTAGGAGATCATGTTGTGCAGTATTAGATTGTTTGTTCTAATTGTTGTACAATACTCTTAATTGTCGTTGGGTTTGCTACTGGACGAGTATCAGCGGATGGCACAGGAACTAACAACAGTGAAAGGATAGATTGAAAATGTCGGCCAGATGGGCCGAAAGAGACTCACGCATGTATTGTGTATAGGATAATTATGTCATATCCAGGATATATGACCTCAGGACTTTTTCAAGTAGTAGCGTAGCCTAAATATATCATAGCATTGCGCAGATGACACGGTAAAATGAGGAATGTTCGATCGATCAGTGGCTTTACGAATCTCTTGCCGGTCTGTGACGATGCACGGAAGGTTGGCTGACTTGGCTACAACCACTGACATTATCTTCTACAATGAGAATAGACGGTAGAAGACTTTTTTAGTCATTGTAGCTGGATGGTAGAGAGAGAGAGAGAGAGACGGATAGAGGAAGAGATAGAGAGAGAGAGAGAGAGAGGCAGAGGGATTATATATTTCTTTTTTTCATAGGAAGCGGACTGGTTCGCCAGCCCAAATGAAAGTAATACACAACTGCTACACGATTGTGTACATACGCTTAAGAAACACATTTAACGTGAAAAAATCTATTTGAGTCGTATGAAGCATATTTAAAACTTTCGTAACTCTAGAAATGAAACTATATATTAAAATAACGATGACATACAGTGGTTACACGACTTAATATCCGCGGACAAAATATCCGCGACGAAATATCCGCGACAAAATATCCGCGCGACAAAATATCCGCGGACAAAATATCCACAGACAAAATATCCGCGCGACAAAAAATCCTCAGACAAATATAAGTATGTGAACCGCGTAGTTCCAGGACATTCTTTATATCTTTTTATTAGTCCCGTAACTATCATTTTTTCAGATGGATATATATATAAAATTGTCGTCCCTCAATTTCGCGGACCTTCTTTAGTCATACAAAATTTAAATATGTATTCGTCATTTTGCGGACTTTACTACTATAGTTTAAATGAGGTTTTGCGTTAAAGAATATGAGACCCCCCTCTCAGACCCCCCCCCCCCCGAAAAACTATCCTAACCTAACTAACCCTACTTTCTGCCTAGAACCCATTACAGGTTCCAGACCCATATATTTTTTATCGCGGATATTCTGTCCACGTATATGTTGTTGCACGGATATTTTGTCTGCGGATATTTTGTCGTGCGGATATTTTGTCGCGCAGATATTTTATCCGTGGATATTTTGTCGCGGATATTTTGTCGCGGATATTTTGTCCGCGGATATTAAATCGTGTCACCCATACAGTTATAGAAAAATATAATTTAAATATCGAGTACACTCTGCATGCCACATGGGGAATACACGTACACTGAGAGAAATTTCTCTACGCAGCGCTTTGACACTACATCGCAGCGCGCCACCTTGAAGACGTTTACATCGTGCTCCGTTGGAAACCTGAGCGCTCGCATGGGGCGGCGTTGGAAGGTCTGCGTCTTGGCTGTCACAGCGCAGAATAGAAATCACAGCAGCGTCACTTACAAAATCCTCTCTTAAACAATATGAAGGAGCTATCAGAAAGTGGTGGTTTTTCTGTCAAAAAATGAAAATAAACTGCTATTCATCATTTGTTCCGGACGTAATAAAATTTTTAACGGAAGAATTCGAGCAGGGAGCTTCTTATGGTACCATCAATACATATCGATCAGCGGTAGCATTAGTATTAGGACCGGAAATAAGTCAAGATCCAACCATGAAAAGATTTTGTAAAGGTACTGCTAATCTTCGACCATCGCAACCTAAGTATAATTTTATCTGGGACCCGAAAATCGTGTTAGATTTTTTATCAACGTGGTTTCCGAATGACGACATTTCATTGGAAAAATTGGCAAAAAAATTAGTGACTCTTCTTGCTCTAGCCACGGGACATAGAATTCAAACACTTTCTCTAATAAAGATAGAAAATATTCGACAAGGACAAAATAAAATTGAAATAAAAATACCAGATCGTATAAAAACCTCGGGTCCGACAAGGAAACAACCTCTTTTACAATTACCATTTTTCAACATAAAGAATATATGTCCTGCATCTGCACTAATAACGTACATTAATCGGACAGAGAATATACGTAATGCGACACAACCTCTTTTTTTATCATTCAAAAAACCACATAAAGTAGTGTCTACACAAACCATTAGTAAATGGATCAAATTTGTTTTAAAAGAGAGCGAAATTGATACAGAAAAATTTTCAGCATATAGCACAAGACACGCATCTACTTCGGCAGCGAAACGAAATGGTGTAAGCATCGATACGATTCGATTAACAGCAGGATGGTCAAAAGAATCGGCAACATTTGCCAAATATTATAATTTAAATGTTAGCGAAGAAAGTGTAACATTCAAAAAAAATAACACGTGTATCTATTGCCGTAACTTGACTGTGAACGTCTAACTATGAAAATCAACACGCAGACCTTACGCGGCCGTCACATGAAGTAGCAACAGACGTCAAGGCGAAGCGCTCTGAATTCATGCGTCTTAGGCTTGTTATGCGCTAACCTCGTACATTCCTGTACCTTTTAACATATCATTATAATCAACAAAGAACATTTTGAGGTTAACTTGGAAAATTAAATCCCATTTTCCCATTCCTATTTATGACTTTATTTTGTAATGTTACATTAGTATATAGGTATTTGTCGGTAAAGCAGTGCGCGGCTTATGCGACAATACGAGTGAGAAACCGATAATGCGTGCGGGTGAGAAAAACATTATAAGAGAAAAACATCTATATGTTTCAAATTGACGAATTGGGACGAAATGGGCGTGACGCTACATAAACCAAAACTTACAATTTAACAAGAACGATTGCGATATTTGAGGGAAGGAGTAGTCTGACTTCAGCCATCGGAGAAAGCAGTTCTAATTAAGAGTACCGATCGATCAAGAGTTTGCACAGTTTTACAACTCCATTTTCTAACATCTTGGACTCGTGAAATTCGTTGCTGCTTTTCCAAGGTACCATTACCGAGGAGCGCCCAATGTGCCGGGCATTAGAGCGCTTTGCCTCCTTGGCAAAACGATAGGTGAGTCCTTATCATCTTTCGTCAATTTATTTCCACCTCATTACCTGGAATTGACATCATGTTGGATTCATCCCTTTTCATGAACACGAGTATTGACTCCCGGAAATTTCAATCCAATGACATCCAGATCAGGGAATGGAGGATTTAAAGTATGGAATTATTGATGACTGGAGTTTCATTCACTGACAATTTTGAGGACCAAAAGTGAACTACCACCCTCAAAATTGTAATCTACTGTTACGTGAGTTCAAATGTAAAATAGACGTATTTCGATATGAAAAAGTGCGCGCAGTTTAGTTAAATTTGAAAAACAAAAACAATCAAACGGTCGTCGTTAATTTCGAATTATTATTCTACGCGAAACATACATTGTTCGGTTTATTATAGTTTTGTGTATTTGAAATACCTTTTTGATTATGATTACGTTATTATGTTGTCTAAGTTATGCACATATTATCAGAATATTTTATGTAAGTCTGATTTTTCATTATTCTGTGCAAAAACAAAATGAATCACATTTATTTTATATTTGATCACCAAATCGATATTCACTTCTACCTCGCCTGAAATTCCTAATATATATTTATGATGTTTAAATTAATAATTAAAATAATAAATGAAAAATTTGATCTAAAAGATTATATCATGTTTACATATTATTCTTTTTTCGTTTAGCAAGTGCGAGATTACAATTATTTTAGAGATTACATCGCAGGTGAGAAAATTCTATTATTACCAAATAAAAAAATTACTACAATTTGCGCATTTGCAGTAGTATCAAAAACATGTAAGTAATGTATAATGTAACATTGCAGTGGTAAAAAATAACAGTTAATATTATATTCTACCACAGATAGTACGTTACGTTGATCTTGAAGCATTTTGTTCATTCGCAGCTATCAGTGAAAACTGTTTGGCTCTATCCTAACGTCAAAAATGTAATTCTTGCCTTAAATTAAAGTATAACTATATTTCTAGATACATTTTGCTCTTACAAACTTGAAGAAATTTGATTCAGACCGATTGGTTAATGTTATCATGTTAAAAAAGACAAACAGTTTTCACCGATATCTGGGAAATGAACAAAATGGTTTACGGTCAACGTTACGTACCATTTATAGAAGTATAGAATATTGACTTTATTAACTTTATTATGCATATTTAATACTACTACAGTGGTAAAAAGTAACAGTAGTTACAGGAATTGGGACATGGGAGAGATATGTATAGGTTTTGATTAAATTAATTCAGATTATCCACAAAGTGAAGTCAAGTGAATTCTATGTCATTACCATTTCGTCTATTACCATACAACTAAATATTCACGTAAAACAATTTCATCAATTATTTGATTTCATCGCAAAAAGTATAAATTTGATTAAATATTTCGTTAATTTGTAAATAACTAAATATTTACATAAAAAACCAAATCAGTTTACTGATCTGATCCCAAAAAGTATCAATTTTACTACATATTTCGTTAATTTGTAAATAAATAAATATTTACTTGAAACAATCTAATCAGTTTGTTGATCTGGTCTCAAAAGCTATCAGTTTTATTAAATATTTCGTTAATTTGCAAATTATTAAATATTTACTTGAAACAACCAAATCAGTTTGTTGAATTGATTTCAGAAAGTATCAATTTTACTAAATATTTCGTTAATTTCTTAATAACTAAACACTTACTTAAAACAACCAAGTCAATTTGTTGAATGAATCTCAAAAAGTATCAATTTTACTAAATTATTACATTAATTTGAAAACGACTCAATATTTACTTAAAACAACTATTATATAGTTGCTTTGAACAAATATTTCATTAATTCAATTAAATTGGCTGGATCGAATAAGTCAGCCCAATATTTAGTCAATTTTACCAATTTTTTCTCTCAGTGTATGCAATGTATAATACTTATTAACATAATGTGTACATATTATTCGGTATTTTTGTATAATCTAGTCAATTCTGTTATCATTTTAGGCTATCACAAACTTCTTTGTTCTTCAATTTATTATTTATGACGAATATATTATACACTCCGATGATATTCATATGTTATATGCAACACGATATAACATATATACTGTACAGTACACACGAACTATCGGAACACCATGGACTATATAAATGTATGTATTGGCTTCGATGCCCACAGTACCACGCGTTGGCAACACCACCTATACGTTTAGATGCGAATCATAGCGCTGCGTTACGATTTTCATATCTCTACGCTGTGATAACCAAGACGCTGCGATTGGAAGTTAATACCAGCCTCTCTGTAACCAATGAGTATACAGAGTCAAGATGCATTGTTTGGAACGCGCATCATGCCCGTACGGTAGGAGAGCGCAACCCGCATGGAAAAATATATATCCGAAAGATATATCCTGAGATATATCCTGGAAATATGCGATATATATCTGGCATATAAATAGATATGGTTGATATATATGCAAGATATAGCCGACTTATATGGCGGATAGTATACTTTTTGCCGAATTTATATATCTCCTGATATATCCAATCATACATATGTAATATATCCGAGATATATCCCATTTATAACTCACAAAAAAATTTTTCGCAAATGTAAGATATATCCGGTTAATATCCATTATATATAAATAAAAATACATTTTTCGTATATGTGAGATATATCCCACTTATATCCCATTTAGAAGAAATAAACAGTTTTCCAGCAGTTGTTTGAGAATATTGTCCAAATGCACTCATGTGTCTTGTGTATAATAGCAGTAGCATTTTATTGTATCTATTTTTATATCTTAGGTGTATTGTCCCTATAAACAGACAACTTTTCTGCATTTTTCCTGGGCGACTTTTCTGCATTCGTAAAATATATCTGACGATGAAGCAATACCTACCTTCACACATATCATTTTCCTTTTTACGTTATAGGAAGACTTATACAGAATTCCGTAGTCACTAATCATTAGCCGTATCCTTTTATGCAAAGATAAGAATTGCACAGATCTTATTTGTACTTTACGCACATGCATTTGTATCGAAAACTACTATTTTATAAGATTCATCTGCCAAATTCCATTCTGGTAATGGAACATTTTTTTTATAGAAATTTTCAAAAGTAAACTGTGAGAATAATCGCTACAGTGTTCATTTTTTGACAAATAAATTTGAAGTGGCTCAGTACGATGATATAACATATATTTTTAAATTGGTTTGAAAAATGGGAATTAGAACTGAAGGTCTTCCGCTACGAGGAAACTGCGTAAATATAGGGAACTTCGCTCTTGGGTTTGAGAATATTGGGGAAGACAACTTTCCTCATCCTCAAAAATTGTAGGCGGTCTTCTTTCCTTTTGTTCTGTCGAAGTTGTATGTTATGTCGATTAGAAGGTTACGAAAATTATGATTTACGACTGTGGAAACGGAAAAATTCGTTAAGATTCGGAAAAAAACAACCAACGAAGAGTGCCAAATAGCCTTCAAATAACCGACGACGATGGAATCTTAAAAAAATACGACTAACTACATGTTCAGGAACAAGTAAGATAACTCAGAAAATATCATAAATGTAAGGTTTATTTTAACTTAGGTTTTTTATAAAACTATGAATAGGAAACTCCTCGTAATCTTTGCGCATGTTACACCTTTGTTTGGATTCCTTAAATGTAACTTAAATTATAATGAGAATGTCGTGTCACCCGCCATTTCGCGAGTTTATAAGCTTTTTGCCCGCGCGTGATGCTACCAATCGCTTGCCACTTCGAAAACCCGAGTTCGATGATTCGCGCGCTCAAGTACAAAGGATATTAGACTTTAGTGAAAACTGTACCGACCAATCAGTAAGGAGAACGGACGCGAAATTTGTGCGTTAAAACCGACTTGAAATTTCGTGCGTCGAATGCGCGGCGTACCGAACAAGGAAAGGAGCTTATTTCCGAATCGCGATGGCGTTGCACGAGAGTCCTCCGGAAATTTCAAAAGGCAGCAACCTCTTAAAATTCCTTCGACATACGCATCACTGGTGATGTGCCGGTCAGCAGACCGCTCGTGTTGCAGGAGCTTCGTTCCCCCAGGATGTAGGCTGTAGATGAAGATGATGTCGGCTAATCCCGGGTCAGCAGACCCGCAAGCCGTGCATGAGATGGAACGGTTAGCAGACCGTATTCTCGTTGTATTCTAGGTCGTCCTTCTCGATGGCGGCGTGTCAGCGGTAGCCCCTGCGGAAAAGAACGTCTAAGTCCTAAAAAGGACTGTTGAGTTAGCTCGCCCGTTTATGTTAGTTCGTTCTTTTGAGTTAGTTCGTTCGTTTCAGTATGTTCGTTCGTTTGAGTTTGTTCGTTCGTTTGAGTTTGTTCGTTCGTTTGAGTTTATCTCGTCCTTGCACGCCGAGAGACTTTCGATTGCTGGAGCCTCAGGAAATGGTAGCGTTGTCTGGTTGGTAATTCATCCGCCGCCGTCAAGTGGATGAAGCTCTCTTGTCCGATGCCGGTGTTGTGGAAGTACTCCGGGAGGGAATGCTGTTACCCCACTCGCTCCTCTGGAGGTCCGTTCGCTTCGTTAGCTCGGGATAGAATGAATGTTTGTTCGCGAAACTCGCGGTCTTTTATAGCTTTTAGTTCGCGTTTCGCCGCGTCAATCATCGAGCTCGAATTTTGTACTAACACTGTCCTTGTATAATTGGTTCCGTGCCCGTCAATCAGCGCGCTCTGCGATTTGTGTAAACAACTTCGTAATAAATATACTTTTTCCAGGAAATATCGAATTCGAAACTGTTCGTTTATTTACTTTTAAACTAAGACTTATTTTTTTTAAACTTTTATTTTAAATTAAGAGAACGATTAACGGTCCAGATTAGAAAGTTTCGTAATAACGGATTATTGCGAGTCCGTTATTCCGCTGCAGTTCCTTGTCCTTTCCTGTGGGGGCTAACATGGCCCGACTAATCGCTGATCCCATATCGTAAAATATCGTATGCAACACGGGGACGGAGACACCCAACAACAATATTGCCCCTCTTCTTCGACTCGAGGCCCTAAAATTGTAGAAAAAAGTAAAAAAAAAAATGTGAAGTACCGCATTTTACACACGTTATGACAAAATAGTAGTTTTCGATGCTAGGTAGTAAAAGTTCTTCGTTGAAGACAAAAATATATAAAGACAGTTGGGTAAAGATACTAGGAACGCTTATTTTTTATTAAACCTGTTTTAAGGTAAGTGGTATATCGAGAGCTATTGGAGAAAATGGGTCCGTTGAACGTAAAGGAGGACGAGGTTGAATCCCTGTGGTCGTGGTCGTGGTCGTCATCGTCGTCGTGGTCGTTGTCGTTGTCGTGGTCGTCGTCGTCGTCGTCGTGGTCGTCGTCGTCGTCGTCGTTCGTCGTCGTCGTCGTCACTGAGAACGGCGATGACGAGGACGACGACGAAACCGAGAACGAGCCACAGGAATTGCCAAGAGAACCACGAGCTGAACAGGTTGGGAACCCCTGTTCTAACTTGTCACCAACCTGGTATTCGGCGTATAATTTTCGTGTCTTTATAATGCAACGTCTGGCAGTATAACCAAATTATTTATTTTGCAACTAACGAAGAAATGTCTACACAATGTGTACGACAAATTATGTTTATATATATAGTTTTCGATACAAGTGCGTGTGCGTAAAGTACTTTACAAGTATCGACATATTACTTACGCATCTTTTTTCGGTGCGTAAAGTAAAAACGAGTGCGTAAAGTTTACTTTACTAAATACTAACTCACGGAAATAATAACAAACAGAATAAATATCTACGTTACTTAAAAGAAAACAATGCCAGTATACTTATATTACACTTATATTATACTTATCGAATAAAGATATATGAAGCATATCAATTTCTTATATCTAGAGCTATTGCAGATATAGATGTTGGATATATATTGGATATATATTGAATATTGCCGAAAACACATATGGGTGTATATATACGTGACATACATAATAAGATATATGTTGTAAATATCCGAAGATATAATCTGCATATAAAAGGGATATATCCTGAAACACATTCAGGCCGGTCATAGTGGATATATCTCGCATATAAAGCGGATAGTATACTTTTTGCCGAAATATATCCTGCCTATCTTATATATATGCGGGATATATCCCTGGATATATATTTTTGCCATGCGGGAACAGCGCTCTGTAGGGAAATTTCTCTCAGTGTACGTACGCACGCACATACATGCACACACACGCATTGTGTCTGCATCCTGATTCGTTACGTTAGATTCTTACAGACCATATCGTATACCGATTATTTAATGCAATGAATGGAGAAGGCTCCAGTGATTCTCTAAAGAATGTTTTTTATTTTTTTTCTATTTTGTCGTTAATGTGTGTTTATTTTATATAGAAATAAAGAAAAAGTTTCTAATATTAGTTTTTATATTGAAATGCTTACTGTTGGTCACTGGAAGCTCTTTGAAAACCGCGCGATTGACGCTTTACCTCACTAGGTCGCGTGGAAATGAGCGTCATTCGAAACATTATATTTTTCGAATTAATTTTATACATACTTTTCCGTATATATTTATTCTAATTGCAGATAGAGTACGAATATAAAAAGCAATTTTTTTTGTTTATTTATTGTGGCGAATTTGTATATAATTTTAATGAATTACATTCGTGTTATAATAAAACTAGGCCAAGGAGAGGGAATCGGTGCGCGGGCGCGCCTGGCGTGTAGCGTCCATTTGATGTTCAAACGATTCGGACGGCTGGCAGATGCGTAGCCGTGGAGGGGGAGAAAATGGAATGGGCACGCGTCGTGAAAACGACGAACGATGAAGCGCCGAAGGGGCGATAGAGGGGGAAGGGGGTTATACATCGAGAGTGTGACGAAAATATTCGCACACAAGCAGATGCTTTTACGAGTAATTCGGTGATTCCGTTCAATTGCTTTGAGTTGCAATTGACGGACAGCTAATGGGAGGTGGGAGGAAATAATGCAGGTAATTGAAAAGGAAGACATAAGAATTGTTGGGATGGTGAAATTAAGAGGATGCTCTAGCCTGAGGGTTTTTTAGCTTCGTGACCTTGAGTTTAGAAGAGGTCACCGATGTTGCCACTGCGCGGCTTTATCGGGATTTTCCTGTTGTCCGCGCACTTGCAAGCTGGTATCTCTTCCTGACCTCTTGCCTGGTCACACTTAAACACTACTCAAATGTATTTTATGGTGGAAACATAGAATTTAAATAGGGTGGGGGCTAGATCAGTGACATTTTTCGTCACAATTGTTGAGATTTTTGGGGTTGTAGGAGTGCATTTCCGAAAATTAAGAAATATTTAATACTCCTAGTCAACCTTCGGTTTGAATAATCGCCTGCGATCTTGAAATTTATGATTTTTTTATTACCTGAATATAGTAGGAACAAAACCGAGAAGGCTGATTTTGGTCACATTTTTATTTTACCTGTTAACGATTGAAGAAAGGTCATAGATTTTGAAATATTTCATTACTCTCATAATGCAAATAGACTTTCGTTTAGTATGCAAGAATTCACTTGCGGTTTATACTGAACCTTCTAACACATTGATATACACGTATTCCAATCCTCTTAGGAGTAATTTTCAATCCGGACCTCTTTGTTACGGAGTTTTTATGTGATGTCTAAGAGACGTTGTAAAACTACATCCACACTTACGGAAATTTTGGTAAATTATACAAAAATTGATATTTGCGTGTACAATAAACTAGCAAAAATATCGAAAAGTTGTGAAAGCCCAATTTTTCTGAAAGATTTTTTTCTTTTACATCTTAAGGTAATCTTGAAACGTCTTAAAGCATTAGTGAAACAATTTGGAAAAGAGATTTGGAGGTGCAAAAACTTTCAGACAGAGTAGACAATAAATATCCATTCTTTTTTTTTCAGAGAAAAAACTGTTGCCGATTTCATAACGATGTATCACGCGCCAATCTTATTGGAATAGTTTATTTTAAATTGTCTTACTACCAAAAAAATGTAATTTATATTTTTGTGAAAATCATGTTTTATGTATTTTTAAAAGACAGTAGCCATTTTGTTAATTATCAAAATTTTGGCATATTTTAAAACTGGAATAGAAGATTCATACAATTTCGGCGGCTTATGTCCTGCAAAGCAATTGGTGGTAATTGCGTCAATCAAACATTTTAACATGATGGAAATATTTTTCAAGCGCCTTCTGTCGAAATCGTTTCGATTCCCGAACAAGCCGCTTTTTTGAAAAAACATTTTTAAGGAACACGTTAAAAATGCCGAAATAACCACACTGACCTTAAATGACCTTGAAATGAGACCACAGCTGTTTTTACAGTGAAACTCTATCCTTCTTATGATATTATCTTCACAACCTTTATTCTATCAAAAATCTGAAAAAACAGCTCTTATGTAATTTTTTAAGCGCTTGACCTTGAACCAAGGTCACTACAGGAAAACTTGAAATATCATTTTAGAGGTAAATTTTCCCGCTCTACACGATTGCGGTGTTAGAAAGGGGGGTTCTCATTTGAAAATTCCACTTCAACCTTCAAATGAACTTGAAAATCGAGTTCAAGGTCAAGCTTGTTGGTACCATTGGATGGCCCCCTCTGCCCCCTTCAACTTTTGTACAGGTCATTTTTTGATAACATTCATCGTTACAGAGGTATGTGCGTGGTCGGATTAAAAGGAAACACCCTGTATATACTCTTTAAGGTATTAAACGTGAAGAGACAACATATTTACTTGCATGAAAAACATTTTATATTTATAACTACATTACAGTTTCTATAAAGTTAATCCCAGGGTGCATTTGTTCTTATAATAATTTCTCCGAACTTTTTTGTGTAATATTGTTTTGATAATAACAACTTAGCAAGCTTGACGAACTTTTCAGTTTTGTTTTAGATATAGACATACTGTGGATGCTTTTCTGTTTCGATACCCCTTATTATTTCCTAAGACTAGATACTAAAATCTTTATGTTACTTTTATACCGAGTTAAATGTCATTATGATAGATCGTATGTTCTTTAATAGGAGGAAAGCAATTTAATGAAAATAGGAATACATAAATTAGGTAATGACCATCTGTCATCTACATGATCATCTACATGTTAGAATTCTTAAGTATATCAATTAATGTAAAAACTGATGTCATATCGTCATTAATTACAAGCGAAAAGGTTCAAGTTATTGCTTGTTATATTATGTAAACAATTATAGCTTGTCTATATATATAACATGCAATAACTTCAACCTTTTCGCTTGTAATTAATGACGATATGACATCAGTTTTGAAATTAATATTTATATATATATATATATGTGTGTGACGCGTTCTGAAGAAAGGGACCTAAGCGTCCGAACGATAATTGTGCAGGAGAGGGAAAAGATATGCTACCAACGGCTCAATTTTCAATATTTTGCGCTGAAATTTTCAGCATATCTTCCTAACTCGAGTTAGTATTGTACAGAAAGAGAGTAAGAGAATATCGGAAACACTGCGGCCGCAGTCTTGCCTCTTCTTTTCCCTCTCCTCATAATTATTATAATATAAATTAATATTTATATATTTATATATATACATATTATACGTATCTAGTGGCCCAAACATGTTTAGATTCAGTTCTGCTATTGCAATTTTGTAGTGGACTTTGATAAAGTACCAACTACTTCGCTATATTTGTACTTAATACTTGAGCCCTATATCGTGACTCAGAAGCTTATAAACTCAAGTAGACTAACATCTAATAAATTAAGTAGGTTATAATTAATAATTAAATAAATAGAACAATAACGGCTTATCTATTTATTTACGTGGACTAATAAAATTGATGTTAAAAAATTAGCTTAAAGTTTCAAACCACTTCGGTCTATGATATGAATTATTAATTCAATGTTAAAAATTACAATCTGTTTACAATTATTTTATACCTTTCTGTATAATGAAAATAAACCTAGAAAAAATGTTCTACTACTAATGTAAAAATTGTAATTATTACGGTTATTCCTTCTATAAGTCACAACATTTTACACGATTGGAACACATTGCTTCAGTTCCAAAAACGTATAAATTTATGAATAAATTTGAGTTGTATACCCTTTCCCTATAATTCTGTCTATTTATTTTGAGTTATTAGAATTATATGTACAATAGAGAATGTTTTTTAGTATATAGTTATATTCATTACATCGTGCAGATTCCATATAGGCATACAAGATAGAAATCGCAAACCTTTCAAGTATTGTTGTATTTCTTGAAATACTTTCTTGAATGGAAAGTTTAAATAATGTGAGTCTCTATTGTTCAAATACAAATCCGAAATCGACACAACAGAAACAAATAGCTGCCAGCACCCTTCTTGCTGGTTCAAAACCTATCGATTTTCTATTTGCACTCGATTGTCAGGAAAATTTAAATGATGCCTAATGCACATGGCAGTGTCGTATATACTAGACATTAAATCCAGGTTAACAAGTGTTCTTTAAATCATAGGCTTATACATAGAATGAACTAAATTTACGACGTCAAACTTATAAGTTGTATTAAACAAATTGATTCCTCTGACTAGAAGGAAGTCTTTTTCAAGTTTGCACGAATTACCGGTTCCTTCAACTGAATACATCTTGCACTCACAGTCTTAATGTAAAACTAAATAATTACTCCTGTCGTGTATACGATAAAGAAGAAAACACTCCTCATCGGATTTCATAATAACAGCTTAAACATATGCATTTTGAGATATCATAAAAGCAATATTACGGTCAATAATAACACCGGCTGAAGAACCGGAATATGTATCTCACTACAAAATTCATGCTCTTCACTCATCGAGATATCCATACTGAACTGAGTTGCGCTTTCGCCAACTGACGTACGGACTTATCTGGTAGTTTTACTCCATAAGATGAAAAAGTGGGAGTCTCAGTGATTCAAAGCGCGTGCGTTTGAAGCCTTAGGCTGAATGTACGTTATTGTGAAAACCGTTTGGGTATAATGTTCTTATGATTAATTTTATATGTAGGACTTTTGTCGATTACTAACTTCACACTCATACCAAGAAATAAGGTCTGCTACTGATATGCAGCTACTAGATTAGTGGCCTGAAATACATATAAGATTAGAATAAATGCAAAAGATAATAAAAATAATGTAATGTATTCGACGCTTAGATAAGCACACATGCACATTCACTGTTCTGCATTTACTTGAACAGGCATAAACGCTCGTAATCAATCGTATATTGTATTCGTACAATTTTCAGATTTGGCAAGACACATGTGTATGTATTTCTTACATAAGTTCCATGCTGCATGGATTAAATAATTCTGTAAGTGTGCATGCGTGTGTGCGTGCGTGTGTACGTGAATGCGAATGGTGAATCCCCTACTTAGCACACTCGTATTGTACCCTGCTATTATTAACTAAATCTTGCCAGTTTAAATTTGTTTAGGGAAAAAGCACACATAGCTCACCATTAATATCGACAATAATAATATTTTTAATTATAAATATTCATTTGCAAAAAAAAACTAATGTATCATTTATTATAAATATATTAGAAAAAATATATTGAATTTTATACATTTTTAATATATTTTTATCAGTTTATATAATATAAAATCAGACACAAAAAAAATTAAAAATTTAAATGTACTGCCTACAATATAAGTTTCTTTTTCGTATTTTTTCATTTCTGCGGAAAAGAAATCACAAAAAGATATATTAAGTTTTAATAAAATTTAGTTTTATTAATCTCTTAAAATACGCTTTTGTATGATTTAACAGTTAGTTTAAGATTTTTAGTTGTTCAAAATATATTTTGAAATACGTTATTTTTAAACGAATACGTTTATCCAGAGCGTCCCGAAATTCCGAAAGTTAAAACCGAAATTAAATTGCAGTTAAAACAACATTCCGCGTATCACTATTCGTCAAGACATCTCTCTTATACCACAAAAATTGAGCTTCAGAAAATTTTAGAAAATCTGTCAAAAAAAGAGATAATTCGCGTTAGTGATTCAGAGTATGCCTCACCCATTGCATTAGTGAATAAAAAGAACAGTGAATATCGAATGTGCATCGATTGTAGAACGCTTAACAAGTATCTGTGTACAGACAATTATCGTCTACCACTGATAGAGGACTAACTTGATGTTTTGGATAAAAAAAATATTATAGTCTATTAGATCTAAAAGACGGATTTCACCACGTAGCAGTCGCGGATGAATCGATCAAATTCATATCTTTTGTGACACCTTTAGGACAATATGAGTATACGAAAATGCCTTTCGGTCTCAAAATCGCGCCATCTAAATTCCAAAGATTTGTAAATGAAGTTTTAAAAGACCTTATCGCAGCTGGTGATGTGATTGCTAGTCGAAAACAAACTCGAATTGAGAATAGATAAATGTAAGTTTCTATTCACTGAAATTGATTGCTTAGGGTATATAGAATTTCGAGCGAGGGTATTAGCGCGACAAAAAGAGATCTAGAGCGGTTACTAAATTTCCAATTCCTAAAAATGTTCGAGACGTCCGTAGTTTTAAGGTGAGTCCACAATAGGGTCGGAGCACGTCGACGCGACGGACCGTGTACGTGCTGACGTCACGATTTTCGCGCGCGTTGCCAACTGCTGCCAACTTCAGAGCAGTTTTCGGCACCGTTCCACCGTTCCGGCATTTTCGACGTTGCGGGTATACATATATATATATATATTACGTCCAGCCGTGCACGCTGATATACAGGGTGTACGAAAAGTCACGGGACGGTTGAATAACTTTCGAAAGAATAAAAATTTCAAAAATCGCCGAAACACGTGATTCGATTTTTCAAATAAGCTATCTTTTGAGGGGGGGTGGGGTTCGGCCCCGCAACCTCAAGGGGGGCGGGGGGCACGAGGGGGGCCAAAAATCTTAAATGGCAACATGGTTTGCGTGGGGGCTCATTTGAAAGGTATTTTCGAGACGAATTCAGATCACTGGTCATAGAGGGCGCTGCGATCATTTTTCGGAGAGATTTTTAACTTTTTTAGATCTTAGACGTACTAACGTTTGAAAAAATGAAAATTTCGTAGTCGCCGAATCGTGTAATTCAATATTCTTAAAAAACTATTTAGTGAAAGTTCAGACGTTTTTTAAGAATATTGAATTACACGATTCGGCGACTACGAAATTTTCATTTTTTCAAACGTTAGTACGTCTAAGATCTGATAAAGTTAAAAATCTCTCCGAAAAATGATCGCAGCGCCCTCTATGACCAGTGATCTGAATTCATCTCGAAAATACCTTTCAAATGAGCCCCTACTCAAATCATGTTGCCATTTAAGATTTTTGGCCCCCCTCTTGCCCCCCGCCCCCCTTGAGGTTGGGGGGCCCAAACCCCCCCTCAAAAGATAGCTTGTTTGAAAAATCGAATCACGTGTTTCGGCGATTTTTGAAATTTTTATTCTTTCGAAAGTTATTCAATCGTCCCGAGACTTTTCGTACACCCTGTATATATATATATATATATATATATATGTATATATTACAGAAAAAATTTTTGGGCTGTTCGTTTTCGTTCACGAGGTGACTGCTGCTCGCTAAGAAGAAGACAGCACTGCATCAAAGTTCCAAATCAGTGATCCGTATTGTTTGCTCAAGAGCTCGTACATTGGTGCCTGCGAGAGTGAGAGAATAAAGATTGGCCAACGCTTTCGGTCAGATTCCCGCTAACGCCTTCGGAAATCACGCGTTCGAGCAGCTTCTCGCGATTACGTTCGGGCAGTTTTTCGCCAGAGCCTATTAGCATAATTGCTTGAAGCCGTACAATACTTTGCTATTGGACATTTTTCCAAAATGCATTCTTACTGAAAATATTAGGGGGATCCGATTAATGTATTTTCTTTAAACCAATTAATTGGTCTCATTATTCCGCGCACAAAAGTATTAAGGTTATGATTACTGAAAACTAAATAATATTTTACAAGATATTCTACATTTTGTGTCAAAAAATTGTTAACTTCAAACCTTTATAACTCAAAAAGTACTTAATAAAAAAATATTTTATTATAGTGTTTTGGAAAGCTCTCGAGATAAGCTATAAGAATATGCAATAAAATGTAGGGGATTCTATTTAAAAAAATAAGATTGACCTTGAAATGACCTTGAAGGACATGGTCAAGGTCAAAGTCAAGGTCATCATCTTACTCCCCGCTTGAAACCATACAACTTTGCTATTGGACATTTTCTCCTAAGTGCATTCTAACTGAAGATATTAGGGGGGTCCGATACTTTTCGATGACCCTGTATATTACGTCCAGCCGTGCACGCTGATATATATATATATATATATATATATACCGGGTGAGTCTGGTAGAAGTGCCCATAGGGAAACCCATGTTAAATCTACGCGTCTCGTGATTGGTCGATTCCGGTGAAATGCCGCTTGCCATTGGACGTCAATGATTGGACGCGTCATATGCAATTGAAATATACATTTAAGAAAGTAAACAAACAAAATATGTCAATATAATAATTCTGGCAGCTGAAAGTGCAAGAACTTTTTGGAAATTGGCGTGCTGTGAACTAATTTGCAATTGAAATGGAACATTAATTTCTTCGGGTAGTTCTTTCATGCACGAAAATGGAAATAAATCTCTTGAATGACATAACCACGTTCTTGGGCTCAAGTGAAATGCTTCAAATGTGAAAGTGGACTTACTTCGTACTGAAGGGCTTCGGATATTCTACTGCAATGATACTATCAGATAAGTTTTTTGTGTTAATCTAGTTATTCAACTTTATTTACATACAGAATCCGGTCCTTTGTGTTGTATAATTTTATTTATTATTACAGATAAAGCCGCTGGGATCGTTGGAAAGAATAACGGAAAATTTGATATTCATCGCTCGAATGACTCAGTTATGATGCGTCACTTAATCACGTTTTTGGGCTCAAGTCAAAAGCTCCAGGTATGAAACTGAAACTCAAGACTTACTTCGTACGTACCTATTGTTGTTACGTACAGATGCAGTTGATCAGTTGAAGGGCTTAGGACAAATAACGATATCAAAATGATATGGCATTCGTCAATGACGCAGAGATATTCTACTGCGATAATACTATCAGATAAGTTTTTAGTGTTAATCTGGTTATTCAGCTTTATTTACATACAGAATCTGGTCCTTTGTGTTGTGTTTTTTTATTTATTATTACAGATAGATGCTGGGATCGTTACGAACATTTACGTGGAAATTCTACTGTTCATGAAAAGGGGGACACGATATTAAAGTTTTGAAGATTTCTCAGAGCGACAGGAAAGTATTAGTCTCCGAGAGGAGAATTATTGAATAGTTGGCTACGACATTAAAATTTGGAGGTTACCTAAGATCCAAAGGAAAAAATTGGACAGCCAGAAGAGAATCAATGAAAAGGTCAGCATCGGATTGAAATTTTGAGGCTTTGTAAGAGCAAAGTGGCAGAATTGACTTTAGGGAAGGAAATTAATGTAAATTAGGGTACGATCTGGAAATTTTCAGGATTTCTATGAGCGAAAGGACAAAATTGGGTTGCGAGAAGGGAAGTAGTGAAATGGAGCGCACCACATTGAAATTTTGAGGATTTCTACAAGCGAAGTGGCAGAATTGGCTTTAGGGGAGGAAATTAATTTAAACTAGGGTACGATCTGGAAATTTTCTGGATTTCTATGAACTAAAGAAAAGAAGTAATTCACTTCTATGCTCAATTCTTCCCTTTCGCTCTCAGAAATATTCAAAACTATAGTATTGTGTCCTCCTTTTCATTAATTCTCTTCTCGCTATTTCCAATTCTTTTCTTTCGTTCTCAGAAATTTTCAAAACTTTAGTATCGTGTCCTCCTTTTCATTAATTCTCTTCTAGCATAAATAAACAGTGTCCATCAAAAGTACATAAAGGCTCTGCAAATTAGGACATACAAATATTTGTTGCATAATCCTGATTTTATTCATGGCGTATAATCATGGAATGGTGACGGAAGGTCTGCAAATATAAAGAGATGACACTAACTTTCCAACTCTCCGAACAGAAAGTGACTGACTGCCATGGCAGAGTGAGAAGATCTACTACCATCGCCTCTGTAAAATGCATTGCTCTTTATTTATAATGTACGTAATAATGACAAGGCAAATGAACTGAACAAAATCTGTAAAATTTTATTTTTTTTATTCGATTAGATGCTCAAAATGTAAGCCACCGGTAGCTGTACAATATCCTAATCTGTTGTAAAATTCATTTGTCGCATTCTGCAACATTTCGACTCCAATGTTTTGAATGATGTCTATGATTGCGTCCCTCAGTTCGACAGCTGTCTTCGCAAATGGTCTGCTGTACAACTCATTCTTAATGTACCCCCAGAAAAAGAAATCCAGTGGATTGAGATCAGGAGAACGAGCAGGCCATTTTACTGGACCGAACCGACCAATCCAACGTCCTGGGAAATTACCATTAAGATGGTATGTAACTGGTCTGATACCATGAGCTGGAGCTCCGTCCTGTTGGAACCAGATCATCCGATCTTCCTGCAATGTATTCGAAAAACACAATTTTCATTTTGTATTGTAATAAGAATTAAAATGTTTTTGTTCATTTTGAATTTGCATTATGATAATTTGATTGTAATTTGAGCGAACCCAAGCTGCCTAGAAATTTGCCTCGTCGAGAGATGAGGATTATCCTCAACTGCGGCACAAATTTGTATTTCGTCATGAAGAACGTAATGTAAATTTATGAAAAATATTTATGCATTAATGCAAATTCAAAATGAACAAAAACATTTTAATTCTTATTACAATACAAAATGAAAATTGTGTTTTTCGAATACATTGCAGGAAGATCGGATGATCTGGTTCCAACAGGACGGAGCTCCAGCTCATGGTATCAGACCAGTTACATACCATCTTAATGGTAATTTCCCAGGACGTTGGATTGGTCGGTTCGGTCCAGTAAAATGGCCTGCTCGTTCTCCTGATCTCAATCCACTGGATTTCTTTTTCTGGGGGTACATTAAGAATGAGTTGTACAGCAGACCATTTGCGAAGACAGCTGTCGAACTGAGGGACGCAATCATAGACATCATTCAAAACATTGGAGTCGAAATGTTGCAGAATGCGACAAATGAATTTTACAACAGATTAGGATATTGTACAGCTACCGGTGGCTTACATTTTGAGCATCTAATCGAATAAAAAAAATAAAATTTTACAGATTTTGTTCAGTTCATTTGCCTTGTCATTATTACGTACATTATAAATAAAGAGCAATGCATTTTACAGAGGCGATGGTAGTAGATCTTCTCACTCTGCCATGGCAGTCAGTCACTTTCTGTTCGGAGAGTTGGAAAGTTAGTGTCATCTCTTTATATTTGCAGACCTTCCGTCACCATTCCATGATTATACGCCATGAATAAAATCAGGATTATGCAACAAATATTTGTATGTCCTAATTTGCAGAGCCTTTATGTACTTTTGATGGACACTGTTTATTTATGCTAGAAGAGAATTAATGAAAAGGAGGACACGATACTAAAGTTTTGAAAATTTCTGAGAACGAAAGAAAAGAATTGGAAATAGCGAGAAGAGAATTAATGAAAAGGAGGACACAATACTATAGTTTTGAATATTTCTGAGAGCGAAAGGGAAGAATTGAGCATAGAAGTGAATTACTTCTTTTCTTTAGTTCATAGAAATCCAGAAAATTTCCAGATCGTACCCTAGTTTAAATTAATTTCCTCCCCTAAAGCCAATTCTGCCACTTCGCTTGTAGAAATCCTCAAAATTTCAATGTGGTGCGCTCCATTTCACTACTTCCCTTCTCGCAACCCAATTTTGTCCTTTCGCTCATAGAAATCCTGAAAATTTCCAGATCGTACCCTAATTTACATTAATTTCCTTCCCTAAAGTCAATTCTGCCACTTTGCTCTTACAAAGCCTCAAAATTTCAATCCGATGCTGACCTTTTCATTGATTCTCTTCTGGCTGTCCAATTTTTTCCTTTGGATCTTAGGTAACCTCCAAATTTTAATGTCGTAGCCAACTATTCAATAATTCTCCTCTCGGAGACTAATACTTTCCTGTCGCTCTGAGAAATCTTCAAAACTTTAATATCGTGTCCCCCTTTTCATGAACAGTAGAATTTCCACGTAAATGTTCGTAACGATCCCAGCATCTATCTGTAATAATAAATAAAAAAACACAACACAAAGGACCAGATTCTGTATGTAAATAAAGCTGAATAACCAGATTAACACTAAAAACTTATCTGATAGTATTATCGCAGTAGAATATCTCTGCGTCATTGACGAATGCCATATCATTTTGATATCGTTATTTGTCCTAAGCCCTTCAACTGATCAACTGCATCTGTACGTAACAACAATAGGTACGTACGAAGTAAGTCTTGAGTTTCAGTTTCATACCTGGAGCTTTTGACTTGAGCCCAAAAACGTGATTAAGTGACGCATCATAACTGAGTCATTCGAGCGATGAATATCAAATTTTCCGTTATTCTTTCCAACGATCCCAGCGGCTTTATCTGTAATAATAAATAAAATTATACAACACAAAGGACCGGATTCTGTATGTAAATAAAGTTGAATAACTAGATTAACACAAAAAACTTATCTGATAGTATCATTGCAGTAGAATATCCGAAGCCCTTCAGTACGAAGTAAGTCCACTTTCACATTTGAAGCATTTCACTTGAGCCCAAGAACGTGGTTATGTCATTCAAGAGATTTATTTCCATTTTCGTGCATGAAAGAACTACCCGAAGAAATTAATGTTCCATTTCAATTGCAAATTAGTTCACAGCACGCCAATTTCCAAAAAGTTCTTGCACTTTCAGCTGCCAGAATTATTATATTGACATATTTTGTTTGTTTACTTTCTTAAATGTATATTTCAATTGCATATGACGCGTCCAATCATTGACGTCCAATGGCAAGCGGCATTTCACCGGAATCGACCAATCACGAGACGCGTAGATTTAACATGGGTTTCCCTATGGGCACTTCTACCAGACTCACCCGGTATATATATATGTATACAATGTATATAAACACACAGTACGAGGTTAGGTACACCTGCGCAGTGTTCTTCTCAAGGCTACAAAATTTTAAGTCAGATAAGTAGAAATTCCTATTTTTATTGAAATACATATGTATGTAATTTAATTTACATGAACAATGATTCTTTGTTTAAAAGTGTGTAAATTATTTCAGGTTGGAGAGTGAATTCTTCGGCTTCAAATTTGTACCTGGAACATCTTGGCGATCTGACCGATTGAAGAAAAGAAATTCTTCTAGCCCTTGGAAAAGTGAGAACGAGTAAGTAATATATCGTATGAAACACTTTTTATCGTGGAGTACTAATGAAATAATGTTTCAGTTTTTTTTGAAATGGGGATTCTATTTTATCCTGGTGTGTTCCCATCTGTGCTTTTGGTTACCGATGACTCCTTACAATTTAATCAGAAATGGAGGACTGTACGATGTACCAATACTGTGATAACCAAACTGTGGACCTAGTGGCAAGAAATAGGTTTTGAAAGCTTTTAATACCAAATTGAAACCTATTCTGAAGGTAATAATACAATAACTGTTATGATTAACAAAATGAGGATTGTGATGAGGAATAATTTTGCAGGAAGGTTGCGTAGTGGAATTTTTTTCTTTTGTGTGACCAAGTTGTGAGAAATAGGCTTCAACGATGTCGTCTAATGAAATGAGGTTTGTGGTAAGGAATTTTTGAGTATTTTTATCACCGAAGGGCAAGAAATAGCTTTCAATGTTGAAGAATAATGACAAGACTGTTACGTTAAGACATTTTTTTTGTTCGTGCGACCGAGTGGCAAGAAGTAGGTTTCAATTCGGTAATAAAAGCTTTTTCTTGCCCTTCGTTACAGAAATACACAAAATTTCTTACCACAACCCTTGTTTCGTTAATCGTCTACTTTAAAACCTATTTCTATTCAACTAAAATATTCTTTATTTTTTTTTATGTAATTATTATTTATGTAAAAAATGTATGTTATTTTGCAGATTTGCATGGAAGGTCAACCCAAATGTAGTATTGGTACATCGTAGTCCTCCATTTCTGATTAAATTGTAAAGAGCCATCGGCAACCAAAAGCACAGATGGGAGCACACCTGGATAAAACAGAATCCCCATAGCTCCTGAAAGATAAAGAAAATGTAAGTAAACTGTATCAGGTTGCGATCTGAAATGTTGTAGCGTTGGTGAAATTCCCAGCAAAAAAGAGTTTTAAATTTTAGATCTAGTATCGATGGTGAAATGCTCAGCAAAAAGAGTTCGAAATTTAAAATCTAATCTCATTGGTGAAATTCGCAGCAAAAAAGAGTTTTAAATTTAAGATCTAATTTCGTTGCTGAAATTGTCAGTGAAAAGGAGTTTTCAATTTAAGATCTAGTATCGTTGGTGTAATTCACAGTGAAAAAAGGTTTTAAACATTTCAAGAAAAATCCACTTTGTTATTTGTTAAGTAACAAAGTTAAAAATTTAAAATCTAATATATTATATAACGTAATTTTTTTTAATAAATTTACTCTTTATTTTCTTTTTCAATTAAAAAGTGCATTAATTTAAAAAAAAAAAAAACATTTTTGTCGATTTTGACGTGAAACGCGTTTCCACTCTTCTCTCACGATGTCATTAATTTGAGCTGATTCATCCTCTGCTTCATCTAAAATATTGCAGTATAAAATTCTATGTTAGTATTTATATATTTAGAGGTCTATTTATTTCTACATAAATTATAAGTAATGTTTTTATATTTTAATTTATTCTTAATTACATCATTAGTTTAAAGTTATACCTTCCATGTTGCTGGTATTGTCTTCAGCCACATCTTCTTCCATTTTTTCGTTGTCAATGTCATTGTCATCGTCAGGATTGTCGTTGTCTTCGTCGTCATTGTCGTCTGTATCATAATTATCTGTCTCTGTCTCACCAAAATTACTCCATGTTCTGAAAAGATTATAATATGAAATTGTAAAATGTAAATTCATAAAATTACTCCTAAGATAATTGTAATAAAAATAAATAATAATAATAATAATAATAATAATAGTAATAATAATCGACTTTATTGCTTATATCAGGAATACACTATATACATCGGAGAATTTACTTACTAACTAAATATGTATAAGCAAAAGGCGAGACACAGCAAATGTAGTCCGATTCCATCTCAAATCATGCAGGCAGTCCGATGGTATGTCGAAAATTAACTCTATATTAAAATATGTTTTTCTGCTTGAAAAATCAAGAGACACGTATTTTTTTAAATTGTCTCAACATTTTTTTTTGAATTTTTACGAATATTTTAAGATTTTAAACAAAAAATTAGTTTTTTCCGAATTTTTTCTTTAAATAGTCCTAATGTCCACAATTTTTAAGCTTTTTAGTCGCTCCTAGGCTTATTTTGTTCCATTTTTTATGCTTTTCAAAAATGTACTAAAAAACTTTAAAAATATTAATAAACAAAGACAATATTCCGGTTTTTTGAAAAAAACAAAAAGAATTTTTTCTCAAAAAGGCCACCTTTTTTTTTCTTGAAATTTTCACAGTTCATAGGTACTCACATGTACTACCCACCATAAAAATTGCATTAGCCATTTTTTTGTTTCTTGGGAGAAAAAAAATATTTTGTGTTTTTCTTTTTTAAAACCTTCGTAAATGTCGTAATTTTCAAGATGTAAAGTTATTTCTTGGGCCAGTAGTTTACATTTTTAATACTGTTTCTAAAAATATCGTTAAATGAAGCATAAAATTGTTTTCAAAATAGATACCTTTTATCGAATATACTTAAAAATAAAAATGATAATATTTCTATTTTAGTGTTAAAATGAATACAACTTCAACTCTTAAAGCCATATCCAAGATCAAGGGACTAAAATATAAAGATCCACTTTATCCGCATATTTATTTTGTTGACAATATAACTGTTTTTCAAAATTATTAATAAAACCAATCATGCCACTTCGTTTGTTTGATTGACTTCATTTGTTTACTGGAAGTCTTAACCTTTAATGTCATAAAAATATTTATTTTTATGTTTTAAAACATCCCGAATATACTGATTTGTTTATATTACTTTATGCCAAAAGCTTATATTTATCTCGTTTAATCTCTTTCAAACAGTTCACAATGTCGGGAAAATGTGTGTATTCAAATAGAAGACTTGTGTGTCCAGATTACGGTAAAGTGCATAAAAAAAAAGTGTATAAAGTAAAAAAATTGCAGTTCGTTAAGTTAGGTGATTTATCGGAGTTTTTACAGCTTCAATATCCCAGTAGGGTAATAATGAAAGCTGATAGTGTCTGTAGTAACTGTTACAAGAGTTTTATGATTCAACGGCAAAAACATACTGATCATGATGTTTCGAATAAAGAAGATAATTCAGAAATAGACTTTGAAGAAACTGAAACTATCGACGAAAATTTTCAAATCCAGTGTGAAAATGAAGATCGAGATTTCGACTTAGATGCAACGAATGAAATTGAAGAATTTAATGAAGAAATAAACAACTTTCCAGTTAATGTTTCTCCTTTACGTCAGAAGGGGTATATTAAAGAAAATTTGCTCAACTCGTATACTTTCAAGAAGAAAGAAGAACTAGTTGCTTCATTTTCCATTTCAATAAGCTCTAAATTAAATAAAATATATGGTGTTAATTTATCAACAGAATCAAATCTTGAATCATCGGACTGTAATTGCAACGATTGGATTAAGAATGTTCAAAAGGCATTGCTGAATTGTTCATCTATCTCTGAAAAAATTCGAATTTTAACACTTTTGCCTGAAGGGCTTTCAAAATCAACTATTTTATCAAATTTTCCTGACGTTACAATATATATGATTGACCAAGCAAGAAGTATGGTAAAAAACGAAAGCAAAGGTATTTATTACAAACCTGATGATTATATGGGCCATCCCTTGAGTGAACGTGTTAAACAACTGGCATTAGAATACTACTTAAATGATGATTTTAACTGTTCTCGGCAGAGCCCGAATAAAAAAGACGTGATAACTGTTGTGGAAAATGGAATAAGAGTAAAAAAAGTGAAGCGATTTTTAACACGAAGTGTAAAAGAATGTTTTGAATTATTCCGAAAAGAAAACCCTGAAGACAAAATTAGCCAGTCCAAATTTTACTCATTACGTCCAAAACACGTTGTAATTAACTCACCAAAAGAAGTTTGCCTTTGCATATATTGTGCAAATTTTGATTTATATTTAATTGGTTTAAAAAATTTTAGACAAGAGAATAATTCTGAAATGGAAAAGATCCGTATTGGGATTTTATCTGCAACTATGTGTAACCCTTCAACAGATTTATGTATTTTTCAGGAATGTGTTTCTTGTCCAGGTACAAAAGCTATAACAGCAGAATTATTAAAATTGGAAGACGTGGATGATAGTGCAGAAATTACGTTTGCTATTTGGGAAAAGGGAGATCTTCAGAAGAAGACATTAAATATTGAAAAATTTATAAATGAGTTAGCAGCATGGACAATGAAAGTTAGTCTTCATAAACGCATTAAAGATGTTCAACGAGAAGCTATAAAGGAAGAAAAAAAATGCGCTCAATCTAATTCGAAACATCTTCTTATACACGTTGACTTCGCCGAAAACTGGACAGTCGTTTTAAAAAAAGCGATTCAAGGTAACCATTGGATCAATAAGCAGATCTCCATATTCACAGCAGTTTGTTACCAAGGAAATACAACGACGAGTTTTGCTGTGATATGCGATGATCTGAAACATGATTCCTCACATGCTTCTTTAGCAATTATCCGGATTCAAGATTATTTCAAGAGCATGTTTTCTACTTTTCCAGTTGAACTGATTTCCATTGTATCTGATGGAGCCGCAAGTCACTTTAAAAATCGCTATCAACTTTTTGAAACTGGTCAATCCTGCGGCAATAAAAAATGGATATTTTCCGCAACGGGCCATGGCAAGGGGGCTGTGGACGGTGTGGGTGGTCTTGTAAAACATTATGCCACGGTTCATAACCTACAGTGTTCTGAAATCGATAGTATACAAGATGCACAAGCTTTTGTAACACAAGTAAAAAAGCACACCTCAGCGATACAATTGATACTTTTGCCAAAGGAAGATCTAAGAATCTACCGTGAAGAAAAAATGGAAGAGTGGAAACAAGCAAAGGAATATAAAGGAATTCAAAAGTGCCACATGTGGAAGACTGATGTAAGAAAAGAAGGAAACAAACTACAAATAGCTCGGACAGCAAACCATCCATGGCAAGAGATAGAGAATGATCTTAAAAAAAAGAAGTGTCATAAAGAAAAAATTATAAATAAGAAATAAAGTTATATGTAAGTTAATAAAGTTATATATAAAAGTTAACTATAAAAGTTATATATAAAAAATGTTTAGTTACTTTGTTCTTTAACATTCCTCTGGATGATTTATATACTGAATGAAAATTTATTAAAAATATTCGATTAAAAGGTGTCCACTTTATGAAAAAATGAGATATTATTGACATTTATCAACATTTCTTAATTTTAACGATATTTTTAGAAACAGTATTAAAAATGTAAACTAATGGCCCAAGAAATAACTTTACATCTTGAAAATTACGACATTTACGAAGGTTTTAAAAAAGAAAAACACAAAATATTTTTTTTCTCCCAAGAAACAAAAAAATGGCTAATGCAATTTTTATGGTGGGTAGTACATGTGAGTACCTATGAACTGTGAAAATTTCAAGAAAAAAAAAGGTGGCCTTTTTGAGAAAAAATTCTTTTTGTTTTTTTCAAAAAACCGGAATATTGTCTTTGTTTATTAATATTTTTAAAGTTTTTTAGTACATTTTTGAAAAGCATAAAAAATGGAACAAAATAAGCCTAGGAGCGACTAAAAAGCTTAAAAATTGTGGACATTAGGACTATTTAAAGAAAAAATTCGGAAAAAACTAATTTTTTGTTTAAAATCTTAAAATATTCGTAAAAATTCAAAAAAAAATGTTGAGACAATTTAAAAAAATACGTGTCTCTTGATTTTTCAAGCAGAAAAACATATTTTAATATAGAGTTAATTTTCGACATACCATCGGACTGCCTGCATGATTTGAGATGGAATCGGACTGTATACTTTATTTAAGATTATAAAACAATAGGATAATTTCAATAATATATACCTTCTATGCTCTATATATTTTTCTAGAAATTTCATCGCCTCGTAATACTTCCATTGCGAAACGATTTCCGATGGTGCAGCTGATCAAGATGGAAGATAAGCATTTATTTTCTTCTTCTCCTCCATAAAACGCCTTTTCAGCCGATGCCAATTATTTTTGACAGAGTTTACTGAAAAAAATGTAGACATTTACATGTTAAAAAAATTTATTCGAATGGCTTAGAAAATACTATTGATAATCTATCTCTCAACTCTCTTGTATTTTTATATCTTCATAAATTGCAGTGTTTCATATTAATGGGTCAGTCCATTATATTTCGAACAAAGTCGTTGCGAGCCGATTTTTAAACAATTTTTATTTTTAAAAAATAAAAAGAATATTTCATCATATTTGAATTTGAATTTGTACCGACATCGAACATCATCGATTGCGCTAAACGAACATTTAACCTGAAAATAAAGTACAATTTTTAAATACTACACGGAGAGAAATCTGAAAGGATGAAACTGTAGGTATTCCTTCCCCACTGTACTAGTTGGTGCTGGTTCTGCACCATGTGTCGCGTGATATCAATGTAAGAAACCCAGTCTCAGACTGTGAAAACGCTTAGGATGAGACTGCAAAACTGCGATGCTTTCTTCGCGGCTTTCTCCCGCCTAAATTTTACTTTTTAGACTAGGGCTCTCCCGGACTTTTTTATAGGAAATTTCCTCCTCTACAAAAAAGGTTTAGTAAATTTTTGCTCTATCTTGCACCGTTTTCGATACGGAAGCGATAGAACGAAAAACATCGAGTTTTTAAAATAAAAGATAAACTTGGCGTCTGACGCTGAATACGTTGTTTTTCATTCTATTGCTTCTGTATCGAAAACGGTGCAAGATAGAGCAAAAATTTACTAAACCGTTTCATCATATAATAATCCGTTCCATATCATCTAAAGATTTATCATACAAAAACACCTTCTCCTGGACTAAATTTATTAAAATTTCGTCTTCGTCCATTTTCAATAAATGTCAACAAAATTATAGGAACAATTGAAGAATGCTGGAGGACAGAATTACGAATGTTTTCTTTTATTTTTATTCAAACCGAAAATGTTCTGTACAACAGTAAATGACATACATTTGGCATATTGTTTTTTTAGAACCAACTATGAACAAAATTTAAAATATAGAATAATAATTAATGACATTTATAAATAATACAGGCCCCCAAAAAAGTAGGTTGTTCCTGAGACTAGACCACATAGGTCTGATGTATTTCGATCCGCTGAACTTGAATCTGCAATAAAAAATAATGCGTTTAGATAGAGCGAAAGAGCTACTATAGGTATAGGGGAGAGTGGGGATACTTGTGCCACTTTTTTTCAAAGCGGAATTAAAGAACACTTTCGTTATTTTATATCAAATGTTATAGGCTTAATTGATCTAGCATAACATTAAATTTACTTAACATTTGGCTTTATTGCTAAAATACCACTAATTTATATGAAGAAAATCCATTTCCTAAAAGTTGATTATTGTACACACCCTACCCCATGCGCGGGGCACATTGTTCCACATTGTTTAAATTCAAATATCTCTAATTTTCATTGATTAATACATTGGAAATTAAAAATATCCATTATTCATTGAAAATTATTGACTCGAATTATATTCTATGTACATTATTTCATTAAAGTGTGCCTTAGAAATTCTAATCACCAAAACCTAATCTAATATACCGTAATTGATTTGATTCTAACCATTATGCTTAAACCCGGCATGATAACAAGAAAATGCGAATAGAATATTACTTAAGATACCCAAAATTATATTTTAGTTTATAACTCATATTTGAAACTGTAACTTTTTACAAAAATTGTGTACAAAATATGGTGCCCCATGGCACAATCTACTCCACTCTACCAATACTATTAATCAAATAACAAAAACGTCAAGTTAAAAAATAAAATCTCTTATAACCTATCAACATTACTGAAGAAGTCATCATGGATGCCTGTGATAGGTTATTAATTAATATTATAAAACTCAATCCCTGGATTTACAATAAAAATGTAAAATATTATAATACAGAGGAAGAGGAGCTCCAAATGTGGGATCAACTAAAGCGTCATTTACAGGAACAAGGATTTTCATTGGAAGGTATTTCTGGCGTTATTATATATTATTTATTCTTATCTGGTTATTGTATATTATTATCTGCATTTTTCTGTATAATTTGAAAATTTTAAATAAATAAATATTATTATATTTCACTTGGATATGTCGGTTAATATTTTGATAAATATTTGCAAGTAATTGAATATTGGATAACGTAATTGATGGAATTCGCTATTTTCTACATAAGATGCTCAAATAAAAAGCATTGCAACTTGAAACCTCCAATAAAGTAATGATTAACAATTCATAATTTACAATCAATCTGTTATTATCTATTTTTTTATTATCTCCTTTATACTAAAAATAAAAAAACATGACTACAATTAATTAGATTTTATCACTTGTTATAACATACCTAAATTGTTTTAGATCCAAAGAAACGTTGGCATAACCTGCGAGAACAATTCGTTCGGCATCATAAAAAACAAAATTGGAAGTGGATATATTTTCAAGAGATGGACTTTTTATCTCCATTTATTTCACACAAACCGTTAGTATTAATTTTATTTCTATTCTTATGTAGTGGAAAAAAAGCATTATTAAATTATGCCTTTTTTCTCATTTGAATATACTTTATTACAGGATACAAAACAATACTTTCACATTAACGTCGGCAACATCGCAACAAGAAAGTATTTTAATGCCAATACCTGACCCTCCCTTGCACAATGCAAACCAAAATTTATCAGTTTCAAGCAACCCACAACAACTTACCGAAGATGCAATAGTAAACTTCTCGGCCACTGACTCTTCTTCCTTCCATCCGCATCCTGAAATCACATTCACTGATCACTATCAACATCTTTCTCAGATTAGATCAATAGAGACATATCCAGAAAATCAAACACTGTCCAATAGTCAAAATATTCCGATTTTAGCAGCTCCAACCAATATACAGGAACTTCCCGAAGACACGATGAGAAATGTTACGATCGCTGGCTCTTTTCCCTCCCTTTCGCATACTGAAATTACTGCTACTGTTCAAAATCAAATTCCTCCCAACAGACCAATCCGAAAACGTAAAAACCAACAACAATCCGTTTTATTAAAAAGAAAAAAAATCATGCCACCATTGGATAATTCTGCCAAAAATAAAAATAAAATTAATAATGAAAACACATTTAAAATAGAAAAAGAAATCTTACAATGCTCGCGTACCTTAAAAAATATGTCTTTAGATTTTAAGAAATATATAAATTTACAAACAAAATTAACAAATTTAAAAATTAAGGAAAAAGAACAAAAAGATGATTCATATTTAAATATGTTTTTTAACAAATGGAACAAATATATTGCGAAAACAAAATTCGACATGCTGCCAGATATTCTAGCCATTATCAGGGAATTTCAAAATGAGTAATATATATCCTCATGTAGTTAAACATAAATGTTCTTCACATAATAAAATCCAGTTATAGAATAAGTTGCAGTTTTATTCAGAATTAGAGAGACTAGAGTCTTTTTTAGAAAATGGTTCTCACCGCTGTCTTGGCATTTAAAAATTGTTAGGTCAAAATACATGTAATCATAAAAATAATTGTAGCGCACAGGTTTAGATAATAATCGTCTTATATGGTAAATGGAAAGGGGTGAATAAAAATGATTTTTCGTCATAGCGGATGTAAAATTAGAGTTTACATCTGAATTTACTGGAGTAAAATATAACCGTTGTTTCCTAAAATTTGGAGCTGCAAATTGGAGGTATAAACTCGAACTTTATACCCACCATGATGAAAAATTATGTTCGAATCATGGGTATAAACAATTTGTGCATCCCGGTGTGCAAGTTGATTTTACGCCCTTGTTGCGAAAATATCTATACATTTTGACGATTTATTTAAAATCAGGTAGTATGTGGTTTAGAAATATTTAACCCTTCGTCTGCAAACGTTATTTTGGTATCTTTTTCAATTTCAAAAGTATTTATTTATGCTTCTCTTTATTCAAGGCACGAACGACCCCCGTTTGCAGACGAAGGGTTAATTGGAATATAAAATGGTTGAGAAGTAAAAAAAAATATCAGAATTAGAAAATTAAACATTTTAAAATGGCGGACCACAAGCGGCAGTATCATGGCTGGACGAAAATATGGAAATTTGGTATAAAGTTGATTTTTGTAGAAATGAGTTGCTTTGGAAAAGACAGACAACAAATTTTCAAGGAATGCTGAACAAGACAAAAAAAGTGTCGGAAGTCACATATTTTTCGAATCATTTTCTATTCTACAGATTCAAAGGGATTGAAACATATTAAACATTTTATTATTAACAAATGAAATTAATTACAATGACACGAGCACAATGCAACTATTTGTACGAGATCGTGTATCACAGGCTTTCATATTATGCTGCTACCTCCGTGCTCCTTCGGGGGACACGAAATAATCCGCGAGAATATTTCGCTGAAGTATGGCTGGATGGTGATGCGCCGGTCCTTCATTTCCATGTCCTTCTTGTTCGTCATTAATATTTTCATTGGAATTTATTGCAGCCGAAATGTAACGATTTTCGCCTGCAACAATTTCATCGGTTACGATTTTACGGTTAAGGAGGGTCAGGTATTGGCATTAAAATACTTTCTTGTTGCGATGTTGCAGACGTTAATGTGAAAGTATTATTTTGTATCCTGTAATAAAGTATATTCAAATGAGAAGAAAGGCATAATTTAATAATGCTTTTTTTCCACTACATAAGAATAGAAATAAAATTAATACTAACGGTTTGTGTGCAATAAATGGAGATAAAAAGTCCATCTCTTGAAAATATATCCACTTCCAATTTTGTTTTTTTGTGATGCCGAACGAATTGTTCTCGCAGCTTATGCCAACGTTTCTTTGGATCTAAAACAATTTAGGTATGTTATAACAAGTGATAAAATCTAATTAATTGTAGTCGTGTTTTTTTATTTTTAGTATAAAGGAGATAATAAAAAAATAGATAATAACAGATTGATTGTAAATTATGAATTGTTAATCATTACTTTATTGGAGGTTTCAAGTTGCAATGCTTTTTATTTGAGCATCTTATGTAGAAAATAGCGAATTCCATCAATTACGTTATCCAATATTCAATTACTTGCAAATATTTATCAAAATATTAACCGACATATCCAAGTGAAATATAATATTTATTTATTTAAAATTTTCAAATTATACAGAAAAATGCAGATAATAATATACAGGGTGAATTCCTAACGGCGGAACATAGGGCATTCCATGTTATTCCGCTCAGCCAATAGCGATCGAGGATTACTGTGAGATCCGACTACGTCAGCCAATCAGATACGTCGCTGCGTTAGGGAGTCAAATGTTAAAACAAACAGAATATGTAAGTATTCTTTCAAAAGTTATTTTCATTTCGTAATATTACATTTGCATGCAAAATGACTGACAAAATGAATTATATGATAATAGTCAACGGAAAAACTTTAATGTATTTCGTAAACTGTTCGCCAAATTTTTCATGCGATTAAAAATTAGCTGTGATATGTAATCGCAAGTTTTTCCTTTGAATTTTAACAAATAATTAATTTTGTCAGTCATTTTGCATGGAAACGTAAAATTACGAAAATATAATAATTTTTCGAATGATCTGTTTGTTTTGATATTTTTTTTAACATAACGCATCGACGCATTCGATTGGTCGACGTAGTCGGATTTCACAGTGATCCTCCACCGTCATTGGCTAAGCGGAATAACATGGGATGCCCTATGTTCCGTCGTTAGGAATTCACCCTGTATAATAACCAGATAAGAATAAATAATATATAATAACGCCAGAAATACCTTCCAATGAAAATCCTTGTTCCTGTAAATGTCGCTTTAGTTGATCCCACATTTGGAGCTTCTCTTCCTCTGTATTATAATATTTTACATTTTTATTGTAAATCCAGGGATTGAGTTTTATAATATTAATTAATAACCTATCACAGGCATCCATGATGACTTCTTCAGTAATGTTGATAGGTTATAAGACATTTTATTTTTTAACTTGACGTTTTTGTTATTTGATTAATAGTATTGGTAGAGTGGAGTAGGTTGTGCCATGGGGCACCGTATTTTGTACACAATTTTTGTAAAAAGTTACAGTTTCAAATATGAGTTATAAACTAAAATATAATTTTGGGTATCTTAAGTAATATTCTATTCGCATTTTCTTGTTATCATGCCGGGTTTAAGCATAATGGTTAGAATCAAATCAATTACGGTATATTAGATTAGGTTTCGGTGATTAGAATTTCTAAGGCACACTTTAATGAAATAATGTACATAGAATATAATTCGAGTCAATAATTTTCAATGAATAATGGATATTTTTAATTTCCAATGTATTAATCAATGAAAATTAGAGATATTTGAATTTAAACAATGTGGAACAATGTGCCCCGCGCATGGGGTAGGGTGTGCCAATAATCAACTTTTAGGAAATGGATTTTCTTCATATAAATTAGTGGTATTTTAGCAATAAAGCCAAATGTTAAGTAAATTTAATGTTATGCTAGATCAATTAAGCCTATAACATTTGATATAAAATAACGAAAGTGTTCTTTAATTCCGCTTTGAAAAAAAGTGGCACAAGTAGCCCCACTCTCCCCTACACCTATAGTAGCTCTTTCGCTCTATCTAAACGCATTATTTTTTATTGCAGATTTAAGTTCAGCGTTTATGTGGTCTAGTCTCAGGAACAACTTACTTTTTTGGGGCCTGTATTATTTATAAATGTCATTAATTATTATTCTATATTTTAAATTTTGTTCATAGTTGGTTCTAAAAAAACAATATGCCAAATGTATATCATTTACTGTTGTACAGAACATTTTCGGTTTGAATAAAAATAAAAGAAAACATTCGTAATTCTGTCCTCCAGCATTCTTCAATTGTTCCTATAATTTTGTTGACATTTTTTGAAAATGGACGAAGACGAAATTTTAATAAATTTAGTCCAGGAGAAGGTGTTTTTGTATGATAAATCTTCAGATGATTATAAAAAAAATGACAAAAAAAAGAGGCATGGCATGACATCGCAAGGACATTTCTTCTCCTGACAGAGAAAATGACTGATGGTACGTACATTTCTTTACATACGTTCTAAATAAATGCAATAAATTCAACGAATGTAATTTCATATATAATTGGATCTAAAATTGTATATAATCAATTTTTTCCGGGTTATTAATGGGTCAGTCCATTATATTTCGAACAAAGTCGTTGCGAGCCTATTTTTAAAATATTTGATACTTTCAGAAATCATTCTATAAGCCATCTCGAGTACGAAATGAAAAGAATTATGTTAATATTTTTACTCGAGCTCCCTAAATATGAGTTTAAAGTATCGAAGATACGGAAAACTGTCACATTTTTAGCAAGCAGAAAATTGATTAAAAAACATCGATACATCCTTGAAAATATAAAAAACGATATTTTTGTTCTTTAGAATTGCTTAATTTATCATATTTTATCGATTACAAACGTTAATCGTATAATGTAACAGGTAAAATATGATTCCAAAATTGGCATGCCAAATAACCTCATTTCCCGACTTTTAACTACCTTTTGTAATGAACTGGAGTTATTGAAATAAGTTTTAACTCACCGAATATGAAGTAAATGAGACGAACTTAAAAATGTACCTTGTACTTTCTTCATTATTACTTTAAATATGTAAAAAATTTGCATCTGAAAATCCGCACTTCTCGCATTTTCGCGAACTTTACCCAATATCTCCGTTAAAGAAAAATAAAAAAAATTGAAACTTTGGGAATATTTAAAACAAACCTTAGTCTTCACGCACTAAAATTTTCCCGTTGGTCCCGTCCCTAGTTTGGGAAATATTAATATTTAAAAATTGTACTTTATTTTCAGGTTAAATAAGGTGCAGGCAAATTAAAGCATTTACTATGCAAATTGAATTTGGAAGGCGAAAATCTAAACGCTTTTGCAAAATTTGCCACCTGGCCGTAAAAATTCCAAACGTGTCCTCTATAGTATTTCTGGCTCGTGATAATCTGAAAAATTAAAATTGAAAAGTTTACTAAGAGTCACCACTATTAAGGGATTTAAAAAATATAAAAAAAACGAATTCTGTCAATGTCTGAATCCAATATCTTGACTGTCAAGAAAAGTAAAACATATTTGTTAAAATAACGGTGCATACTTTTGAATATTTTTGTTTATTTTTCAAATCTATTGATCTAAACTTGATCCTAATTATTGCATAAAAAAATGAACAATCCCAAGCTCGTTGGCGCACATGCAGACGGTCCATGTTTAGATATTTGGCCGGGAAGTAGGGTGAGACTTAATCATATAAGGTCTTGATCCGATTAGCGATGAGACTATATGAAAAAGTAGTGAAGAGACACGAAAAGTAACATATAAATTGTTAAGAGAAATATTTGTACTTTTGCATCTACCTTCACTGCAAATTTGACCAATTTATTGTTAAGTCTCCCCGACCAACAATGGAACCCTGGACCTTCTGCTTTATGTACCAACGAGCTTGGGACTGTCCATTTTTTCTTTTTTTAATGTAATAATTAATTTTGAAGAACCACATTGAGAGCGTATGCTGAATTTGGTACGGTTTTGCTAAGAAATCTCAACTTTCTAGAAAAAATATTAAATTTGCAAAAAAGTTTGGACAGGTCGAAATAGAGATATCTAACGTGACGTCAAATTCCACCACTTGGTAAAACAAAGTAGTCGACGAGTATGTAAGGTGGTACTTGCCGACTACTTTGTTTTAGCAAGTGGTGGAATTTGATGTCACGTTAGATATCTCTATACTAGCGATTTTTTAGTAAAAAACGCAATTTCGAACACGAGGAATTGTTATGTTTTTTTTCGAGAAGTTAAGAATATTTTAAAGCAAAAATGTCTACATCATTTTTTTGCACTAATAATATTTCTATAAGTAAAAAGGAATTTAAAAATTAGAAGCTCCAAACAGTAAAGTGCTCGGTAAACGTCTAAAAATGTATAATTTATTTGCTGTCAGCATTTCATGATACGATTTTTAAGCGATGAAGTCCATAACCGAACCTTCGATGTCAAATTAAGCGGCAGAACGTCTTCAAATTATGCCAGCCTCTGGTGATATTATTGTGAAGAAATAGGAGAAGGCCGATGGTTAACGTATTGACTAATGGGTTTTACACGAGTCTCAAATCGTATACCATCTTTAAGAGCTATAGGTTCCGAGATATTAGATAATATGCTTAGAAGTTGCATGTGTTTTCCCAAGGATGGGAATCTAGAACGGGCGCTTTCGAAGGGGAAATGTAGGAAAAACAGACCTGCCAGGCCCCGAGAGTCAGGAGGTCGGCATCGTGCCGATACACACCCGATGCTATTAAAAGCACGCTTCGAATGAGATAATGGGAATCTAGAAAGAGCACTTTCGAGGGGGAGAGGTAGCGTTGCAATATTAATTCGCACAATCAAATCATCGAATCAAATCGCGATATAAATTCGCGGTCTTAATTCGAAAGTCATCTCGCGAGGAACCCGTCGCGGTCCATCAAAACCGCGGATGGCTCAGAAGCCACTTTGTACACCTACTTTTGAAAAATCGAAAACGAGAATAAAATTAATAAATCAAGTATCCCACTTATAAAGCACGGGATTATACTTTACAGTAACGAGGAAATGAAAATAGGAAACGAACTAAGCTTATAGATTCATTTAGTTCGTTATATGTAACCATGTCTAAATAATATTATGTATACACTTAATTGTAAATCAAATGCAACCTTTGAAATGTTTAGTTCTTGACCGCTTGTATTTAACAAAATGTGCGTATACTTGGTGTGCGGGTCCATATATTAAATGTAGAAAAATAATAAACAAGTAAACAAAAATGGTAATAGACGAATTGCGATGGCAATATGCGTCTGGCGCTTTGAAAATAGATCTTGTTATGTCTTCAATTTAGGACTCACTAACTTTAAGATTTTAGATTAATGTAATAAGTATCTCTCATGCGATAATAATTTAAACTATTGCAAAAATGCGTTTCACACCAGGATGCCGTAATGTGCTCATTAGCACGGTTTACGGCATCCTTACTCTGTGCACAATAATAATTATATAATTTGAAAAATCGAAAACGAGAATAAAATTAATAAACCGAGTCTCGCACTAATAAAGCACGGGATTATGCTTTACAGTAACGAGGAAATGAAAATAGGAAACGAACTAAGCTTATAGATTAATTTAGTACGTTATATGTAATCGTTAAAAAACAAGCGCATTCTTAAAACGCCTCCTGATTTCAGGAAAAAGTTTATATCTTGAATTTTACAGTCAGAATGCAATTCTCCACATGTGAAAATCGAAAGAAACTTAATTTATAAAGTTATCATCAAACACAGACGTGACTACACCGATAAACATCAGATGGATAACGCCTGTAAACGCATTTATATCAGACGCGCAAGTATTGAAGATATTTAACTGTACGAACTTTTAATTATCTGACACTCATGGGAAAAGACTATTTTTTCGAATTAAAAAAAAAATATTTTGAAATTTAATTCCACGGGAATTTTATATATATATATATATACAGGGTGGTCGATTTATCTGAAGACATCGAAATATCTCGAGAACTATGCACAGAATCAAAAAAGTTGTCGGATGAAAGTTGTTCGACACGAAGGGGGGCATCCAGTAATAATGAAATTTACCCCCTCCCCCATCCTCTGGGGGTGGAGTGGGGGCAAAAACATTAAAACTTAAATAGGAACCCCCAGTTTTTATTGCAGATTTGGATTCTCCAATATTCACAATTTTAGCCCGCGTAGCGGATATGGAATACGGTCATTCTAACAAAGCCGGGAAAAAATACATTTAGCGTTACCCAGGAACAACGACGTGGACGTAGTATTTTTCTGTTCCCTTTGGGGTGCTTGTTTTACGTGAGCCCCTTGCCTCTCACTGTCTCACTGTTCACTTACTTGAGTATGTGTTCGAAATGTTGACCTTCCACTTCAATGCATTTATTTATTCTTTCTTCAAATGACTTTATACATGATAGAATCATATCTGCAGAAATTTCTGCGCAAGCAGTTCTTATGCGTTCCACCATGTTTTCACGAGTCGTTGGTACTTGTTCATAAACCTTACCTTTTAGCTAACCCCATAGGAAGAAATCCAGAGATGTTAGATAAGGTGACCTCGCAGGCCAATTAATGGGGCCACCTCTACCAATCCACCTACCATTGTAATCACGGTCTAGTATTTCCCTTGCTACTCTTGAAAAATGTGCTGGGCAACCATCATGCTGAAACCACATTGTCCGTCGGACGTCCATAGCAACATCCTCAAGTAGTAATGGTACTTCTTGATCTAGGAAATCTCGATATTTTGTTCCATTCAAATTACCTTCAATGAAATAAGGACCAATGAGTTTATTTCCTATGATTCCACACCAAACGTTCACCGACCAAGGAAGTTGATGATTAACTTGTCGTAACCAAAGGGGATTTTCTACGCTCCAATAATGCATATTATGCCTATTGACGCCACCATGGTTCGTGAATGTAGATTCATCGGAAAATAATACATTAGCCAAGAAATTGTGGTTCGTTTGCATTTTTTGAAATGCCCATTCACAAAACACCACGCGGTTATGAAAATCATCGCCATCTAGTTCCTGGTGCAGTGAACTGTGATATGGGTGAAACTTATGACGATGCAATATTCTTTGAATACTGTCTCTGGAAATGCCGGAATCGCGATGTAATTGTCGTGTGCTTACATGTGGATTTTGGTGAATAGCTGCTAGTACAGCTACTTCGTTAGCTTCTCCTGTAACTGTTAATCTTCGCTTCCTTTTTTTTCATTTGTACGCTGCCATCAGAGTGAAAGGCATTCACAACTTTGTAAAAAAAAGAACGCGAGCGAGCATTATCTGGAAAACGCTCAGCATACAACGCAACAGCATCGTCAATATTCCTCTTACATTCACCATAAATAAGAATCATTTCGATTTTTTCGGGAACTGTAGCAGGATTCATTTGTAACTTGCAATTCGATTTAAGCAATGAAGGGTAGACAAAAAATAGTCACGTAAACGGAAAGTTGTTATTCTAAAAGCAAAGTGACCTCCGACCGAATTACTACCAATACAATGGACTTCAAAAACAATCTTACACTGAGAGACCGTGAATACTAAATTTTAATATGGGGATTAGAAAGTCGCGATATCCATTTACTTCCCTTCAGGAAAGTAGAGAAAAATGTAGATAAACTGGTTACGTCTGACTCAACTTATGTATAAAATGATATGCTACTTTATTTTCAAGTTATGTCGCCCTCTAGCGTTATGTAACAGAACCGGCGCCGGTGATGGCCGAAATGCAAGCGATGTACATGTATGAAACCACGTGAGTTCTCTCGGGGTCCGGTAGATGGCGACGAAATCCCCAAATGAAGTAAGAGTTTCGTTTTGTTTAATAGAAGCTGGTTTGACCGTCAATGATCAGCTTATTTATTCTCATTTCGGAAAAAACATACAGAGAGAGAATGAATGAGCTGAGTGAAGGGACATGACGCGTTTTTTAATGGATTGCGTGATGTCCTCTTTTTGTTTATTAAATAATAAATTTAAAACCTAAAATGTAATTTTATTGAAGGTAGAAAACTTATTTATAAAATTGCTTGCATATTGTATGCACAATTTTTATGTAATCAGTTTTGATTTTTAATATGAAGAATATCAATTATTCATAATCTTAATTTTTCGAATGGACATTATTAAAATTTCATATTCAGAATAACAATTTTCGCAATTGATATTACTAAATTCTAATATTAAAAATTCTAATATTAGAATTTTTAATATTAAATTTTCATAAAGGGATCAAATTGTCCCTATTTGCCCCCTGGATGCCCCCCTTCGTGTCGAACAACTTTCATCCGACAACTTTTTTGATTCTGTGCATAGTTCTCGAGGTATTTCAATGTCTTCGGATAAATTTGGATTTTTATCGATTACAGCGCCATCTGTGAACCAAAATACAATAGCTCCTAGGTCAAATTCGTGTACTTTTTTCCGGAGAATCCAAATCTGCAATAAAAAATGGGGGTTCCTATTTAAGTTTTATTGTTTTTGCCCCCACTCCACCTCCAGGGGATGGGGGAGGGGGGAAATTTAATTATCACTGAATGCCCCCCTTCGTGTCGAACAACTTTCATCGGACAACTTTTTTGATTCTGTGCATAGTTCTCGAGATATTTCGATGTCTTCAGATAAATCGGCCACCCTGTATATATACAGGGTGTCCCATTTGAAACAGGACAGCTGAATAACTCTTCAGGGAATGCAGGGAAAAAAAATTGTTCACATAAAAGTTATAAGGTTCGAAGGGGGCCATAAGATGGTGACCTTGAATTTGACCTTGAGGTCAATTTTGAGCATAATTGATGGTCAAAGTATGTTTTTTCAAATGGAAAACCCTACGTTCGACCTCAGAAATGAAAACAGCGGAAAATTCTACGTCCGAATATGTAAAAAACAATTTATTATCGTGTATGATGAGTGGCCTTATAATGAACAAATAGATGGAATTTTTTGCAACTATATATTACTTAAACCTTCGGCTGTTCTTCCTTCTGACGTCGGCCACTTGTCCGCCCAATCAGATGCGTTACGAAAAATTGCCGATAGTTTGCATGGTATATGTACAGATGGAGATACTTTAGATTTTCTTAGAAAATTTTAATTCTATCACCAGACGAGAGAGATGGATTCTTCCCATTAAAAATGGAAAGAATACATGAAATAAAGTGAGCATTACATCCCTATTAATTATATTATTGTATTTTCACACACTCAGAAATTTCAAACTAAAAATAAATTTACTTTTGACTAGCTATTTTATTTTATCCCTTTAAATGTAGAAAATACAACTTCTGAATATTCAAAATAACTTCTGTAATCTGAAATTTAATCTTTCTTACAGGTGGCACAAATCCGTTGACGGGTGTGTAAGACACACTCATTGCAGGAGATGTTCGAATGGACTGCCATTTACTTCAATACATAACTCCAGCCGGCGTCGAAAGTTTCCAAAAACAGACTGAAAAACTTCTGCACGAATATTCGCAATTGCGTATCTGATGCTTTGTTGTAGATCCACAGGTGTTGTTGGTCGGTTGTTATAAACGACATTTTTTACGTAACCCCACAAATAAAAATCTAGAGGGGTGAGATCAGGAGATCTTGCCGGCCACAGTACAAATCCACTTCGACCAATCCAACGATTGGGGAAAACGATATTTAGATAATCCCTAACACATCGAGCAAAGTGTGGTGGTGCACCGTCTTGCTGATACCACATCCTCTGCCTAGTTGCTAATCTCACATCCTCTATGAGAACTGCTAATTCATTCTGTAAAAACTGTAGATAATTATGACCATTAACAGTTTCATAAAAAAAATACGGCCCAATAATTCCATTGTCTAGAATTCCACACCAAACAACTTGTTGAGTCAAGTGCGGGTTTTGCGCTGACCAATAGTGGCTATTTTGACGATTTAACAAGCCAGTACTTTGAAACGTTGATTCATCACTGAAAAGAACATATCGAAAGAAATCGATAAAGATTTATGTACTTTAAGTAGACATGAACAAAATGTCAATATTGACTTTTGTTCATATCTAATAAATACAATAATAAAATTATTTTTCATTTAAAAGAATCAAATACAATAGCAAGTCAAAAGTTAATTAATTTTAGTCTGAACTTTCTGAGTGTATGAAAATACGACAATAGAATTGTTTTTTTTTTACATTTTTTAATTAGAACACGGCATTATCTGCAGATTTCATTAACATTGTCATGAAAACTGTTGGTATAACGAAGTAGCTTTAAGAATATTAATTATAAAACGACGAACTGCAAAAATAAATAATTTTTTAATTATTGTTTCAAAAGACCACGCACATTTTGTAGGAAAGAAAAGTTCCCGGTGAAAATGGATGCAATTGAAATATAACGTAGTTCAAGGCATCCTGAAAAAAGTTGTCATGGGTGCCAAGCAAAAAAATGGACAGTTTTCCAGATATCAAGTAGTAAACATTAACCCTGCCCGGCAAGTAGCTAGTGGAAAAATGGCAGTCACAGGCACACGTTCAATTGGATTGACCTGAGAATTTATATACAGAAGTTTCTGAGGTCGCTGATTATGAATCAGAACTCGGATGTTAAAAATTCAAAATGGCGGATTCATGATGGCCGATCAAAATGTAAAAAATCACCTGATTGAGATGAAACTGAGTATTCCCGGTTTTTTGGTCTAGCTGATTACGAATCTGATCTCGGATTTTAAAAATTAAAAATGGCGGATTCACGATGGCCGATCAAAATGCAAAAAATTACCTGATCCTGATTCTACGGGAAAAAAAAACATTCGTAATCAGCGATACCAGAAAACCCCGAATACTCAGTTTCATCTCAATCAGGTCATTTTTTACATTTTGATAGGCCATCATGAATCCGCCATTTTGAATTTTTAAAATCCGAGCTCAGATTCGTAATCATCGATCTCAGAAACCTCTGTATATAGATTCTAAGGTCAATTCAATTGAACGTGTCTGTGATTGCCATTTTTCACTGGCTACTTGCCGGAAAGGGTTAATGTTTACTGCTTGATATCTCGAAAACTGTCCATTTTTTTGCTTTGCACCCATGACAACTTTTTTCAGGATGCCTTGAACTACATTATATTTCAATTGCATCCATTTTCACCGGGAACTTTCTTTTCCTATAAAATGTGCGTGGTCCTTTGGCAATCATTATCGTTCTAAAAGTCGAATTCAAAGTCGCAACGTGAGGTTTCACTTTAACTTTAATAACTTTGATCAGAGAAACAACTCGTTTGCGGTTTTTCCGTGAAAATCCATAGAAAATGGTTTTTGATCTTTAAATGACCTCTAAATGACCTGATATGTTAACATATTCGGACGTCAAATTTTTCGCTGTTTTCATTTCTTAGGTCGACCGTAGGGTTTTCCATTTGAAAAAACATATTGTGACCATCAATTAAGCTCAAAATTGATCTCAAGATCAAATTCGAGGTCACCAGCTTATGGCCCCCTTCGAATCCTACAACTTTTACCTGAACAATTTTTTTTCCCTCCATTCCCTTAAGAGTTATTCAGCTGTCGTGTTTTAAATGGGAAACCCCCTATAAAATTTCATGTGTAAGTTTTCATCTACGCAAAATGTAGACATCACATTAATGGAGTAATATTATTTTAAAACTCTATGCAAATTGTTTACAGCACGTTAGTGAAATATTGTTTTCGATATAATTACAACACTCACTGCCGAGTTTCGGAAATTGACACATTTTAATTTGTTTATTAAGTGAGAACAAGGTATCTTTGTGTGCGTATCTGTTTACTGTCCTGTCAAAGTTCGCTGATTGAAATAACTGCAATATGTCTCATATTTCGCCTGATTGTGCAATGTGTAGGGGGATATTAAATCTACCTCGACTACATGTGATAAGTGCAAACGTCACTTTCACCCAAAAAGCACGAAATTCAACAAGGTGATGAACCATGACAAATTAATTACGGTCTGTAACCCTTGCTTGGAGAAGGCGAATCCTAACTCGCCTATGCTTCCTCGTTCTCGTGTGTCATCCACGTCATCGACTTCAGCTACTTTTCAAGCTGTAGCACAATTCCAGAATGATGCATCAGAATCACATATGGAGAAAGTTTTGGAAGCTATTAAAAATCTAAATTCAAACGTCAAGACATCTACTGAAAAACAGGAAGCACACAATCAGTTCACTTTGGAACAATTCTCAAAACTCTCGTTTGACATTCACACTAGCATTCAATGCCTCAAATGTGGACAGAATGAACTTGCTGACCGTTGCAACTAACTAGAAAAGCAAAATGCCATACTAAAAAATGATATGCAACAAATGGAAGGGAAGACCGGCCAAAATGATGCTGCCAAGCCTAGAACGGTCAGACTTGTTTTTGAAAATGTGTCTCGTCGTAATGCTTTATTTAAAACTTTCAGACAGAAAGTTGGAAAATCTTCGACCTCGATTTTCGCAGACACGGAAGAGCGGTTTCTTCATCTCAATGAGTGGCTACCGGCAAATACTTACGCCTTTCTGAAACTTGTACGTACTAAAAGTAAATAAATGGAAATGAAATATGCCTGGCATAGGAATAGTGATATTTATGTAAAATGTGATGACAAGCCTACCACGAGTACAATTCGTATATTCAACATCGATGACCTCCTACGTCTACCTACGTCCTGACTATTATCGGTTCAAAAATTGTCTTGTCAAATTCAAGATGGATTCGCACATTCAGCAGATACAACAATAACATCCAAAAATATACCACCATCGACTCAACTACGCTCCTTGCTACAAAATTGTAAACCGCTGTCGTTAATATCATAAAAAACTGTAAATTTTGATGTACATTCTAATAAAACTGATCTTGCATCCTATTTATCTTCTAAGTCGCCTTCGGGATTCCTCCGTCTATGTTATATAAATACTCAGTCCTTTCTTGTCTATGGACGAATGGCCAATCTTAAACAATATTTTGCATCGCATTCTTACCATGCCATTTGAATCTTAGAGTCATGGCTAAGCGACGACACTATGGCGCTGCAAAATTATGTTACCTATAGATCTGATAGACGCTATAAAAGAGGTGGGGGTGTAGTTATATACGTTCACGACTCCATCAAGTCACGTCCGATTCTCTCTTCTTCTGAGAAATCCCATATACATCATCATACTAAAACTGAATACCTATTTGTCGAGCTCTCCTTTCAAATGTCCTCTCCTCTACTTTTTATTTCTGTTTACCGAACTGAATATGTTTAAAGAACTTGAATTAGAGCTCTCGAAAATCATTCATCAATATTATAACATTGTAATCATGGGTGATTTAAATATAAATCTCTGCAAAGAGCATTATGCGTCTAACTTTCTTCGGAACTTCTCATCATTTTTTAATTTTTAAATAGTTCCCTATTTGCAAACCCATTATACCTCTACATCAGCGTCATGGATAGACCACTATCTTATTAACGATAAGACAAAGCTACAGTTTTTCAACCAATCAAATGGCCCATCCACCTCTCACCACGACCTTATCTCCATCATTTACAACTTAAAAGTTGACCCTCCACCGCTGTTATCTTTCATCTATCGTAATCTGAAACTTTTCTCGGCTGAGCAGTTTCTTACCGCTCTCACGAGGACTGACTGGGGATCATATCAATACATCGAAAAACCAGACGAGCAATATCTACGATCTCCATGCACCTTTCACTCTCGTAATACCTACTAATCCTCGAAATCCATGGATAAACAAAGACACCCTATCACTCATAAAACAGCGTAATAAGCTCTATTCCGTGTTCAAACGTAAGAGAGATGTTATGTCATTTATAGATTATAAGGTGGCACGCAATCCTGCACGTCGGGAACTAAATAAAGCCCATGTGCGTTATTGTACTCGCCGGCTTGAATCAATCACCGACTTGTTGTCTTCTGTCTATCTGATCGCAGTTGAGACGCTTAAGTTTGGTCAAGCCTAAACCTTCACCTCCTAAATTAATTTGCCCCCTTGATGATCTTAATAAATATTTCTGCTCCATGTCAAACAGAAATCTGTCTCACTCCTCTCTCGACCTACCTTTTTCCTTTCTAAATTATACGAGTACTCCAAATGTGTATTTTCTACCTACAGTCACACCATCATTACTACAACTCGCTTTTGATTCCATAAAATAAAAATCAGCGGGGCTTGATGGAATTGACTTCTATTGTATTAATGCTGCGTGGTTTAAATTTGCGAGTTATCTTGTCGATCTCTTTAACATCAGTTTGCAACACGGTGTCTTTCCTAAGGAATGGAAATGGGTTATTATAAAACCTATAAATAGGATACCGTCGCCAGCATTGTTATCTGATTATAGGCCTATTGCCATTCTTTGCTTCTTGGCGAAGATGCTCGAGAGTTTAGTTAGCGATGCATTCCTTATTTATTTAAAATAAAATAATCTTCTGGATCCTAGGCAGTTTGGTTTTCGCAAAGGAAGCAGTACACAGATTCCTCTCATCATGGTTACTAATTATGCGCGGAAAGGTATTGAACACGGGTTGGTGAAAGTGCTAATTTTATTTTATTTTTTCAAGGGCGTTAAAAATCTTAATGACTCATCAAATGCACTAAAATGGTTAGCTTTTTGTTTCACAGGACGTGAATAGGCAGTGTCTGGTGTGAATGGCGAGCTCTCACAATCGAAAGAAATGTTTGCGGGAGTTCCCTAGGGATCCATTCTGGCCCCTAACTTTTTCTCCATTTTAATAAATAACATCTCTAACACTCTCTCATGCACCAGTCACATTTACGCAGATGACCTTCAAATAATGTTACAATCGAAACCATCAGAATTGCGTAACGCCATTCGACGAGTAAATGCTGATATAGAATCTATACTGAAGTTTACTATCGACACTGGCCTTTGCCTGAATCTTTCCAAAACCAAAGTGCTATTATTAGGTACCCTATTGTAGCCAATCAATCTACGGTGCATAAAAGCGATCGATCTTCCTAATATAGTAGGCGGGAGTTTTTCGTATAATTTTCGTCGCAATAATAATTGTATAATTTAAAAAATCGAAAACGAGAATAAAATTAATAAATCAAGTCTCGCACTAACAAAGCACGGGATTATGCTTTACAGTCACGAGGAAATGAAAATAGGAAACGAACTAAGCTTATAGATTAGTTTAGTCCGTTATATGTAACCATGACTAAATGATATGATGTTGTATTTGATTTAATTGTAAATCAAATGCAATATTTGAAATGTCTAATTCTTGACCGCCTGTATTTAACAAAATGGACGTATACTTGGTGTGACGGTCAATGTATTAAATGTAGAAAAACAATAAAAAAGAAGAAAAGATTGCTATGGCAATCTGCCTCTGGCGCTTTGAAAATAGATTTTGTTATGTATTGAATTTAGGATTCACTAACTTTTAGATTTTAGATTAATATAATAAGTATCCCTCTTGTGCTAATAATTTAAACTAGGAAATAACTAAACTTTTCAAAGCGCCAGACGTATATTGCCATCGCAATTCGTCTATTACCGTTTTTCTGCTTCTTTATTTTTCTACATTTAATATATGGACCGTCACATCAAGTATATGCACATTTATACGACGTGAAAAGTTTCAACCGCTGCGCGCAAGCAATCATTTTTCTAGTATAACTCAGATTTGTGATAATTTCATATGGAAACTAGTGTTGGCGTGGTGCCTCGCTCGCTTCGCTCGCTCAGAAACTTCGACCCAGTAGAGAGTCGGCTATTCCTTAATACTCGTTTGTTTACTATCAGCTTTCAATTACATTATAAAATTATATTGATATTTGGGGATCCAATCATATTTAGGTCCAAGTGGCTTCGATAGATATGTTACAACAGTATAGTGTTTCTCATATGTATGAAAATTGAAAATGAGCATTTTCAAAACTTCGACCCCGACAACAGGCCGGCCGAAGTATTAATAAATAAAAGTTGCAAAACACTTACTTCAAGCACTTGTATTGTAATAGACTATTCGATGCATATTACATGTTTACAGTGTTTTACTAATTACTGTCTGTATCATTATGATCTTATATATACAACATACATATAATACATGCTATAATATAGAATTATATATACATATAATTCGTCAAAGATATCTTGAAAGTATCGAAAAGATCTTTGACGGTTATCTTTCAGATACTATAAGACATCTTTTAGATATATCGAAATAGTTATTTTCGTATCAAGGGCGTAAAAGAACTTATGCGCCCATAGGTGATCATCGCGCCCGAGGGGCTGTAGGGGGTCGAAACGTCGAAATTTTATGGAAAACTATAGGGTAATTTTTTTGCCGAGGTGACCAAATTCAATACTTTTTCAGACAATAGTCATAAGCATTTTAAACCTGTTTTTATTTCATTATCGTTGACTTTAGGAAGAAAATGCATAAAACCTTTTTTGTAGAGAATTTAATGCTCTCACTTTTTTGTTTGAAACATTTTTTAATAAAATTTGTATTTTTCAAAATAAATGCAAAAAACTACGAAGAAACTTAATTGGGGCAAATTTTTTTTAGTAACGGACGGATGGATCTGCGCCAAAATCTAATCAGATCTAAATTATGCCACGGGTACGCGTATTTTAAAAAAAAATTATGTCAATACGCTTATCCGTTTGCGAGATATCGCGAGACAAAAAAACGGGACGTACGGGCGTACGGACGTACGTACGTACAAGATCACGGACACAAATTTTTTTATTGTTGATTTGGGTTCCTTAGGGTCTAAAACGTCGACATTTGATGAAATATTATTTTTTATTTTTTTTTTTTATTAATTAATGATATGAATCGGTAGAGACAAATTGGTAATGTTCACGGTTACATTGTAATCGTTATTTTTTTAATGCAAAATACATTTTTCTCCGCATACTCGACTTTCCCACGTGCTCCATGGAATGCAGAATCTGTTGCACTTTGTTTCGCACCGATTAATAAAAAATCGAGGGCATAAGTTTGTGGCCAAAAATAAATTTCGATTCCACAGAATTCCAGTCCTTGTCCGTATACATATGTATATACAGGGGTCTCAAAAGTTTGGAAACGGTCTTCTAACTTTTGGAAGAAAACAAATTTTTAAAATTGCTGAACACGTGAAACGATTTTTCAAAAAAGCTATATTTTTTGAGGGTTCCAACCCCCCCCCCCCCCAACCTCAAAGAGGTCGTGGGGCACGAGGGGGGATGAATATCTTAAATGGCAACATGGGTCGAGTGGGGGTTCATTTGAAAGGTCTCTTCGAGACGAATAAAAAACACTGGTCATAGATGACGCTGCGATCACTTATCGCGGAATTATTCGACTTTTAACATTTTTAATCTAGTTATTTGATATTCTGTTCTCCAAAAATAATGTGTTTTTTTCCGATCGGTTGAGCACCTGACGTTAAAAGTCGAGCATACCTTTAAATTTATTATTAATAAAACGAAATGCAGAAACTCGATCATTAACTATCACTCGACTTGGAGACATGCTTTCAAATGCAGGTCCATTAATATCTCGAATATACTGCACCAAATCATTCCAGTGCCACTCGGCCGAACTCAATGTAAGGAACCAAATCGCTGGTCCATAATGATGTATGATACATGATAGATTAGTCCTAGGTTTTTTTAATATTGTTTAGTATTACGCAATCTAGAGAAGGTTGTATTCAAATTATCCTCTAATTCATTATTACATAACTTCCTGAGATATTCCGCTGCTGTGATGCGGTTACGTGGGTTAACAACATTCATTTTTGTATAAATTCCACCATTTAAATGTCGAATATATGTTTCACTTAACAAATAAAATATGTATTGCATATTTAATCGAAATTGTGACTTTGCAGACATTAATTTTCATTTAATGTATTCCGAATCATGAAGTCGAATCGATCTACCTTCGTACGGACCATTAACACCGTACGGATACAAATCTGTAAAACACTTAAGATCTAACGTGTAGTTTTCATTTTTTGTTCTTTTTATACATACCAATTTAAAATTTATATTTAGACAAATGTTCACCAATATCCGACAATAAAAACAAAATAAGATATCCACTTTAAATCATAATAAAATCAGAGAATAGGATATAGATGTTTAAATCCATAAGTTCCTTACTTGTTATTGTCCAACAAATTGAAGGAATAGTAGTAATACTGTCACCATGGAGAGACGTAAACAAACGTGACTCATCCTCCATTTCTACTCATTAAGGATGAGTCACGCTTATTCACGTCCCTCCATGGTAACAGATATACAAACTCTCTCTCCCTCTCTCTCTCGCACACACACACGCACACACGCACGCACACACGCACGCACGCAATGGAGGATGAGCCCTCTCCATGGTGACATATATACAAACTTTCTCTCTCCCGCGCTCGAACGCACGCACGGCTGGACGCACTAACGCACGCAGGCATGCACGCACGCACGCACGCACGCACGCACAAACGCGCGCGCACGCACGGACGGATGGTCGCACTCACGCACACACGCACGCACGCACGCACGCAATGAAAGATGAGTCATGTTTGTTTACGTCTCTTAATGGTGACACATATACAAACTTTCTCTCTCCCTCTCTCCCCCTCTCTCTCTCTCTCACACGTACACACACGTACACACACACACGCGCGCGCGCTCGAACGCACGCACGGCTGGACGCACTAACGCACGCACGCACACACATATATGCGCGCGCGTCACACCACACACCTCATTCTAGGTGACCAAAGGCGACCACGCGCTACCGTGATTCAAGATTGACTAAAGATTTCTGGCTGCATCTTCCTACGATCCAGCTCTCTGTCGTGCGTACACGTGCACTTGTTTTGAAATTCAGCACATTCTTCAAAACCATACGTTAAGAAGTATGCTGTAGACAATATGCTAAACTAATGAAATCTACGTTTGAATAATTAAAATCATTACGTTTTCTTAATTGAAATACTTCATAATTGTCATTAAAATAAACGAAATTTATTCAAATCTATTTTTGTGACATATTCTCGACGATTCGTTTCTTTCAATATTTAATTATTAAAGTGTAGAAAATACTACTACACAAATTATAATTTAATCTGTCTAAAAATAAAAATATTGGATTTCGTTGTATCGGTGAAATGATACCTTTCGAGGATTTAATTTACGAGGTGATGAAATAAATAAACACTATTTATATATTTAAAATACTGAATTATTAATATTTTGTATTATTGCACATACAGATCTACATCATTTAACATTACGGATATCCTTTAGTTAACTTATCAACTATCACTATTTTATATATTTTAATATATTTTCTATTCATATTTTTGTTTTAGTGTGCAATTTAAGGGGAGGCACCACCTTCAAAATCAACTCTATGAAATACACATTTAACAAATTTGAAACTATTGTTTCTTCTGTCATTTTTGACGAGGAATTCAGTGGTGCTAGAATAAAAAGCGTAAGAAATTTTTTTGACCCATAAATTGTAGCTGACCGGTCGACTGAGCTCTTGCAGTTCGTTGCCATATGCCCGATCTCATGGCATCTGTAACACCGAAGAGGTATTTCTAGGAGCCGTACTCTGCAGTTCACCCAACCAACTCTCAGCCGTCCCGTCTCTAGTAGCTTCTCTGCTACTGTGTCGGGGAGTCTGACTATGGCCGCCTGAGTGCCGCAGTACGGGCCCCTAAGTTTGATGGACTCTGGGGTCACACTTTCCAGACCGGTGGCCGAGGCGAGTGCGAGTGCCACGTCGTTCGTGGTTGTGGCCTCGTCCAGGTCCGTGATCTTTATGCCTTCTATTTGGGTCAACATCTGGATGAGTTCCTCCGTTGGTACTCCGTCCTTGCCCAGTTCCAGGAGGAGGTCTCCTGCCTTCGTGCGCCGAATCCTCGTTACCCTTTCGCCCAATTTCTTGAGTCCGGGTGCAGTTTTCACCTTTCGTAGGATGTCGACGTACGAGACTCCTCCTGTCGCTTTGATCTTGATAGCATCAGGACGGTGTTGTCTCGGCCCAGTTTTATGCTCTTGATTGGGTCGCACGCCGACATTCTGTTTTGTCGCTTTTTTCCCATCTTTCCTTCCCCTTTTCACCACCGTTGCTCAGGCCTTGTCGTGCGTTCGGGCTTGCTGTTGGCGATTTTTCACGGGTGAGGAGGAAAGGTCCTTGTCCTCTGCCCCCTTTCTCAACTTTTTCTTCGCCGGCGTTGTTATCGGCGAAGGCTCTCTTCTCCCCGTGTACTCTTCTTTACGGGGCCTGCGAAAGAGAGGGGAGGTCTGGCTCGCCCCATCTTTGCAGTCGCACGCCGTTTTCGAAGGCCATGGGTTATGCCTCACCTCGGCATAATCCCTGGTTGCCTTTAAGGTAGCTCTCGCCATATCCTTAAGCTCCTTGTGGAGATTCTTTTTGTCAAGAATGAAGTCCACAAGGCCCTTAATTCTCTCCTCCAGGACCCGGAATTTCGCCGCCTCTGGGTCCTCCCCTGCTGGTGGGTCCACCGATATGCTGCTGGAAACCTTCTGGAAGAAGGCCGCCAGACAGCCCACTCCGGTTTCCATCACCATACTGTCACTTGTAGCATCTGATGCTACAGGGACCGAGTGACCAACCCCTGCAGCACTGCGGTTGCCTGATATCGACGCCGGATAGCCCGCTTGCGCACTCGTGCCCGACGCCGGTACTGGGGATCCGACCCCTGCACCGTAAACTTCTTTCTGCCGCTGTTCTGCCATATTTGGTTTATTAATCGGGGTTCCTTCCCCTAGCTAGTTCTTTGGTCCGCGTCGGATATTTTATTTCTCCGATACCTTTTACCAGCATTCCCCGATCCGCCACCTGGGGACGCGTCCGTTAGAAGGAACCAGCAAGACTCCGGCGGGTGTGTGTGTGTGTGTGTGTGTGTGTGTGTGTTTTTAAGAGGGGGAATGCATTTACGCACCATAGACAGCGCAAGAGCTTTGCGCCATCCGTGTGTGGGACTCGGCACGAGTGCAATACCCACTAAACCTCAACCTCTCGTCATTGACCTTTTTCTTACCCCCGCGGCACCACCGCAAGGCATTACTTCGCGAGGGCGGCCTCAGCCGTAGCTGTTTCTCTTGGTTACAGGGCAACTGCCCTTTCTCTCTTCAATATCAGGCACTCTGACGTCTTTGTTGCTCCTCTCCCCGCAACTTTTTAAGAATCGCAGTGGCAAAATTGCTCACTGCAGTCCAGTTGGCGTCTGACTTCAACATGCATTGCACAATGTTATCAGGGATAAGAATCTCTTCTGTCACTCGCTCGACTTCAAGACGTTCTTCGAGGTAACGTGGACAACGAAAAAATACGTGTTCCGCGTTTTCAGCTACTCCACAGCCTGCAGGACAGTCCGGTGTGTTCTCATGCTTGAAGCGGTGAAGATACTGCCGGAAGCATCCATGTCCTGAGATCATCTGCGTCAGGTAATAGTTGATTTCTCCGTGTTTCCGGTTCAGCCAACTTTCCAGTTGCGGGATCAGACGATGTGTCCATCTTCCCTTATCAGATGTGTCCCACTCTACTTGCCAGCGAAGTAGGCTTTCCAACATGATCTCTTCTGTCTGTTCTTCTTGCAGTTCTAGTGCTTGGCACCTTTGCTGGTACAGCTTCTTTCTCTCTTCCACCAGAATGTGAATGGGCAACATTCCAGCAATGACACATACAGCATCTTCGGACACTGTGCGGAATGCGCTGGAAACCCTCAAGGCACTCAGCCGGTAGATTGATGACACCTTTCTGCGGTACTCCAAGATTTTCAGAGCATCTCCCCAGTTGGCAATTGCGTAAGTCAGCACAGAGGTAACTACTGATGCCAGCAGTTTCCTCCTGCTCTGTCGCGGTCCACCTACATTTGGCATAAGCCTTGCCAACACCGACGCCACCTTCTCTGCGACGTATTCCACGTGCTGTTTGAAGTTCAGCCGTGCGTCCAGCCATACTCCTAAGTACTTTATGCACTGCTGGGAGGTGATACTATGATCGCCAATTGTAAGGGTGATGGTTTCAACCTTCTTCCGGCTTGTGATGAGCATGGCTTCTGTTTTATGCTCGGCGAGTTGCAAACCAGCCGATCTGATCCACGTTTGTATTAGCTCGTAGGAATCTGCAAAGATATTAGGCAGCTCCTCCATGAGCTTAGCCACGATTGTGAGCATTGCATCGTCTGCGAAGGCCGTCAGTGCTGCTCCTCTCGGTAACTTGAGTTTCAGCAGCTCGTCGTACATTATATTCCACAGAAGTGGACCAAGTACCGAACCCTGGGGAACGCCCCCTGTGACTTGATAGTCCTTGGATCCATCTTCTGTGTCGTACTTGAGGTAGCGGCCATTGAAGTAGTTCTTCACCATCCTCTTCAGGTACGTGGGCACCTCCAGCCGGTCCAGCGCCTTGCAGACTGTGTCCCATCTCGCTGTGTTGAAAGCATTTTTAATGTCAAGGGCGACCACTAAGCAATACTTCTTAGAGCCTCCTTTGTATCGTTTGCCTTCCGTGGCTTTGGCAGCTGTGTTCACAACTTGATCGATTGCGTCCATTGTTGACCTGAGCTTTCGAAAGCCGTACTGGTTATCCGCTAAGGAGTCCCCAATAACAGCCTCGATCCGGTTATGTATTACGCGTTCCAAGATCTTGCCAGCAGTATCTAGCATGCACAATGGGCGGTAAGACGAAGGATCGTCAGGTGGTTTATTGCCCTTGGTCAAGAGGACGAGCCTCTGCCATTTCCAGCGCTCAGAGAAAGTTCCTTCTCTAAGGCAGGCATTGTACATGTCACAAAAGATTCCAGGAGCTGCCTTGATGGCTGCTTTGAGGGCAACATTTGGAACGTTGTCCATTCCTGGTGCTTTCTGATTTCGTAACCTACTGGATGCACGAAATAGTTCCTCAACTGTAATGTTGGGGATATCTTCCGTGTCCTCGTTGTCGTCTTCTGGGTAGTTGAGTTCTACTTGCTGCGGGAATAGTGTGGTCACTACCCTCTCCAGTAGTTCGGGGCAGGTGGGTTGCTGTCTAGACTGACCCTTGAGCCAAGTCATGACTACCCTGTACGGTCTTCCCCACGGGTCCTTATCGACCTCCTCAAGTAACTCAATGTATTGAAAGAAGATACTGCGTAGCTAGTGATTAAGTTTAGTTAGTAAGCTGTTAGTAAACTAGCATAGGCGCCTAGGTATTGAAAGAAGATACTGCGTAGCTAGTGATTAAGGTTAGTTGATTAGATAGTTTTTAGTTTGAGCAAGAGCATAGTTAGTCGGTCTCGGCCTAAAGGATGTGGCCAGTAATTATTTAACAAAAAGTTTAGGAAAATGGGGGGGGGGGGGGATTACATTGTGCATCGTATAAGTTCGTCTTGGTTTTCATCCGAAACTGAAAAGAAAATTTTATCGTTTAAATTCTTTTCTTTTGCATTGTTTAATATTTTTGGATATCGTGTAGTAGCGGGTTTGAGTAATTATAAAAATTAGTACGCATACTTGGGCATTTTTCACATAATTTTAGAATATTAATTTCGTTAGAAGGTTCTCGATATTTTGGTAATTTCGTAAACAGATTATATTCTGCATCTCGGATAATATTATATTGGTTATTGTTTTGAAATTCTCGTTAATATTCGAACATAAAGAGCCTGATTAGAAAGGTTCTCATCGCTTTGTTATGATGGTTACGGGATAAAGAAAGGCATCTGTTGTTTTGATAGAGGTATCGAGACAATGGATGTTTACCGCTTACCGCTTCTGGAAGTCTCTAGAAGGTTCCAGAAGGCGTGAGGGAATCGATGGAAAAGGGGAAGAGACGCTGCGGGGAAAGCCGCGGCAGTCACGCGGTACCGCGAGAGCTAATCAGCGCGCTCGGTCTCTGGCACCGACGGGGGGCGAGGACCGCGTTCTAGCAGGGCGGCGACGAGCCTCGGGCCATTCTCGTTCTGGCAGCGGCAGCAGCAGGACAACCTGGGCTTTGAAAAGTTGGACTCGCTTGGTGACAAGGTAACACGAGTTCCGGAAGGCAAATAGATCTTTCTTGGTTTTAATTATTGTCGTTTTGCTATCGCCCTCCGGGATTCGTTCGTGAATTCCTCGCTTGCGTTCCTGAGTGAAGTGCCGCGAATCACTCGTGCTTTCGTTTCGTTTTTTTTTTTACATTAAAATCTCTCGGTTCCGGTCGTTTCGGTTAAAATTAAAATGTCGGGTCTCCTTATCTTGGAAGCATCGAGGCTAAAATGTAATTTTGGACGTAGTGTGGGTTTCGTCCTTTGTTCGGATAACGCGTTTCAGCAACCAAGTTCGTGCGCGGTAGGATGGCACCACGCGGTAAAATCAAAATAATAATTTCTTTGTTCCGCGTTGCCCGGGTTGAAAAAGTTCCAAGGAAAGTGAAAATTTCGTAATACTTAAATAATTCTTAAAATGGATATCGTCTTTGAATCCTATTTAAAGGGTGTAATTAAGTTTAAAGAAAACCTTGTTGCGGCTATCGTCCTTGAAAATATTCAAGGAGAGCACTCTTAATCATGCAATCTTTCTCGCGTTTATTAAAATACGATACGTATTACCTTGGAATTTATTCAATCGATAAGTGAAAAGTGGTTATCATCGCTAGTAGTCAATGTGTAAATCCTAAACCCGAAGCCTTTAGTTGGAACTCGTGGTGTAAGTCCCGGCCTCGTGGCGCATGTCGTTCCGCGGAAACAACCATACACGCGTTCGGGAGTGTTCGGATCAAGCGGCGCTGACCTGCGTAGTCGAAGCTAGCGTCTATCGCGGATAAGTTGGAAATTTTGGTTACCGGCACTTTGTGCAACCGCGGAATTAATTAATTTTTGTTCATACCGATATTTAAATTACGATGATGGCTACGGACACCTACTGTGGAGGTATGGCGCGATTTTTTGTATTGAATTTTGTCCGAATGGCTCCCGGCCCCTACGGGGCAACCCAAAATTTTTGGTTGGGAAAATTTGGTTTCGCTTCATTCTTACGTCGGGTAAATAATATTGAATTCGCGTTTCGGCGTGACGATAGTGTGGGGTTCGGTTTTGAGGTTAATCCGTCCTCATTGTTTCGTTTGCGTCAGCCATATTTCAGCGTTGCCTTTTACAATATTTAATATTTTTTTATACGACTTATATAGATATTTCTTCCATGAACACACCATTTAACTATATTTTCTGCTTCTAGTCTGCTTGCAGAAGCTGATCTTTTTTTTTAAAACATTTGTGATGGCCCTAATAAAGCGTCCCGGTCCATTTCTAAATTGAATCGCCATTTTAACTTATTAATTAATTTTCGCAGATAAGGAGCAATCATTTCTAAAGTTCGCATATTTCTTAGAAATTACCATTGCGCTTTTAACTTTAATTGTTCGTTCCTTCTGATTACGGTAATGTGAATTATCTTGCGAATTAATTGGAACATCTATATTTTCCGCAAAATTATCATAGAATTTCACAAGTATTTCAGATGTACTTGTTTCATACTCTTTGTGAACACATGATATGTTACTTTTAATCTTGAAATTCTCTCCTGTTTTTGTAAGCATTGCTTTTACCTTCTTATAATATTGCTTTTTTAGAACTGATTTGAATTTTGTACAAATTGTAATACTATTTGTTTTTAATTTTGTTTTTTTTTCTGCTTTCTCAGTTTGTCTTCATTATTAAAACTGAAAGGAACATCAGTAATAGGGGAATTTATATTCCGGCCTGATTTTAGTACGTTGTCTAATGAAGAGTTAGCAGTTAATTTAGAACGAACCGGGAAAATACTTTCTTTTCTACACCTTCCAATATATTAACTAACAATTTATCATTGAGTTCACAAGAATCCGTTATATTATTATCAACTTCTTAACGAAGATCATGTTCCATTTGTTTATGACAAATATTTAATGAATTTTCTAATATGGTTTCACAGATTCTTGATCAATAATTGGAAATTGACGTAATATATTGGTTTCTTAGCCAGTAACGCAAGGAATGCATTAAAGAACAATAAAAAATCATAGTGTCCGGCTCCTTACCAAATGCAAGAGAGACAGTAAAAACAATAGTAAAAACTCCACAATCATTTGAATTATTTTTATATTGCACTTGTTTAAACCGAACTGGATTTCCAGTTGTAATATCCCGAGACCTTCAAAATTATCGGAAATATTGCGATTAATTTTGAAGGTCGAGGGGTATTCGGCAGATTATTTTTTGTGACTGGATTTTAGTCAAACAGAGTGCGGTATTTGAGGTTACAGCTGAGCAAACCGACTTATATTTTACCAATCTCAATTGATCAATTTTACACTTTTAAACATGCATATTACATTTTTATTACATGCATCAGTTACAGTGATCTCCGGCAAACGGTATGCATTATCAATGAACATAAAAGCGTCTATGTTCGTCGGTAGTACTGTATTAGTTTAGTTACTAGTATTTGTAACCTGGAAAATGTGTGAACGGTGGCTGCTGGACTAGGAGAAAAATCGAGGGTAGAAAAGTAACACGTTGTTTTGGAGGTAAAATATAATTTATTTATATATTATTTTATTATACATTTCTCTCACGATATTCCTGAAGGGAGATTTTCCTTTTGGGTTCAGGAGGGGATTCGGAGAGAGGGTCAGACGGAGGAGGAGGTATTGTGGTAGGAGGAGGAGGAGCCGTGGGAGCTGACAAATCTCCGCCAATTGCTCCCTGGAGACCGGGTTGGTCGAGATTTTGGGATCGAGTCCACTGGCGAAATGCGCACCCCACACGGACTACTGGGCCTGCAAGCGTTGACGGGCCCGCCTTAGCCTACGGCGCTGCTGAGCACTCTTCACGAAACAAAAAAAAAGAAAATGGTGGTTAGTGGGTGGCCGGACCGAGACCGGTTGGATGGAAGTGAAAGGAAAGGTGGTACGGCGTGAAGTGTTGAGGATTGGTAGTAGGAAAATGTAGAGATGGGCGGTGGAAAGCCGGGGAGAGAAACGACCTAGCAAATAAGAAAGGAAAGGGTTCCTATGGGTCGATCATGCATCGGAGCGTGTTGACTCCGATTCCACAATCGACCGAGGGATGGATCGATTCGGGGAGCCGACAACGGAGAGGCTCGACGTGGTCATAGACTAACGTTCGCCGCTCGGAGGTCGATCCTTTTATCGATCCCTAATTAAAAAAAAGGGTGATCCTACGGGGGCCAGAGCTGGGCTGGCACCAGGTGGATCGAACCGGAGGCTCACCACGGAGAAGCTCGACGTGGATGAAGACCAACGTTCGCCGCTCGGTAGCTTGTACCTCCCGACGATCCCAAAAAAAGGGGAAGGGGAAAGAGGAAAAGGAGGAAGAGGGTGAACTTTATACTCACTTTTTTGAAAGCCTGGGTTGCTGGGCACCTGTTGATCCCTTTCGGAGTCAGCTGGAGGAGGACTGATTTGATCGACGATCGCTCTTGTTCCCGAAGGCTGGCTCCCGTAACTCTTATAGACCCGTCGTCGCCGATTTGATCGTAAGCTACTAGTGCTTACTGGGTACTGTCCTGTACTGTTCTCTGTGGTTTTGGAGCTGCGATTTATATGATTTTGACTCCGTGTTTTTTTGGGTCAAGTGGAGGGGTTGAAAGTTAGAATAGTGAGAGGAGATTTTCGTGACCAGATTTTCCAAAATTTGTTAAAAACAATGATCCGTTGGAAATATAATTTGGTTGACAATTGAAGTTTTTGCAAAATGCATTCTGTGGTTTGCACAAACATGAAGGAACTTCGTAGCGTTTTTAGAAGAGGAGTAATTCGCAAAATTAGTTTTAAACAATCGAGAAATTGACTTAATTATCACGTCGGTTATTGATTATTTATGAACAATTATTTTTAAGCATTTTAATGTATAAAAAGCCATGTAGTTCGTTGATTATTGTGCAAATAGGCAATGTTTAGATGTTCCATATTATTACTATCTTATAATTTAACATACGTGAAGAACAGATATTAATCATCGTCATTATTGCTTAAATGGTTAATTGATTACATTCGAAAATAGTGGTTTGAAGAAATGTACGTCTGTACGCAAATAAAGAGAATTGTTGATACTTGTAATTGTTAATAATATATGCAGGATTTGTTAATTAAGCATTGGAATTGGTTTGTCCTAGTTAATATTGTTTTTATTGTTTTCAGGGGTTTCTTTTAATTATTCCAGAGATTTTTCTATATAAAAATGTAAAGAAAATTATTGCGAGTGATAATATTTTGTTTCGTGTTTATGTTTATTTATTATTTTGTATATAAATTAAATATATTCTCATAGCTTGGGCGTGGCTCGGGTGTGCAGTTGTATGGGTGTCTGTATGTGTGTGCATATGAATAAGTATGTAAAAAACAATTTATTTGTTGATAAATTCTGGCGTATGTTGTTGGAAATGATTTTTGTCTTAATTTGAGTTGTTAAAAAGAGATGTTTATTTATTTGTTCTGTTCCGTTTATAAAATTATTTGTTATATCTGCATAGTTAATTATGGTTTTAATTATATTTTGTTTGTACTCAAAATGTGCAGAAAATTATGTTGCATCATATTGTGTTGTCGGATGTTAGTACTTTCTATTGGTTTTTGTTTAAATTGAAGATTTATATATGTGAAGGTTACTTTGTGTAATTTTCGGAAGAGTATGTGTTTGTGTGAGTTCCCATATGTGTGTTCTTTTTTTAGACGTCAATCGTTTAGGAATTTTTATGACTCTGGAAAGTCGAGGAAATCTTGTTGATGTACTCTTTTTAAGAAGCCAATTTTTTTAACGCGGCAGAGTTTTCTATTGGAAAAAATAATAATAAAATTATTCTTTTTAATGTTTTTATTTATGAAAGAGTTTGTTTTATTGGTTTTTATATTTTTTGTAAGTTTTTTTGGGGTATTCTACAAACATGTATGCTTGTCGGTAATATAGTGCATTTATGGGTAAATGTGTTGAGCCGGGATTTATCGGCTGGGGTCGATACGTCAGATTTTTCTCCGTGTTCAGTCAAGTTATTTAGCAGGTGAAAGGGCGTTTTTAGTTTGTTAGTATAAGCTATAGATATCGCCGTGCGTAAATTCCTAGTATTAAATATCTGTTCTTTTGGCTACTGTAATCGGTAAGTAAGGTTTGTTATAATCGGTTGTTCCTATGTACTATGGCAGTTACGGGCACGTAACAATAATATAAGTTATACTTTTTTCACTACTATTCGAATTATAGGTCTTTGAAATGATGCTTTAAATAAATCTGATAATATCCTATTTTTATTTTAACTTTTTTTTCATTAAAAATCAGATAAAAATATATAAAAATATGTTTAAATTGAATACCTAAGTGCCGTTGGTTGACTTTTGATAAGTCGTTACTTTCGCCAGAGAAACAATATCTTATTGAACATATTGTATTAAAATGTTCAATCTACTAATAAAAGTATAATATTAAACATAAATTTAATGTTATGTTTTCTTTATAAAATAAATACTAAATGTTACTATTTAGAAGATCGCGATTCAAACGACAAATAGGTATGATAATTCGAAATCGTAAAATTAAGAATGATTTTTCTAATATATACTTTTTTTAATATTATTCAGAATATTTGTGTATAATTTCAGAACTGTGTGGCTATTTATATGCTTTATAAAAGTCGTTAAAAGCAACAAAATAGATGTTTTTTTTTCACTTTAAGGCTTCCATATCGAAAACCGAACAAGATACAATATATCAAGGTCATGAAATTTCCTACAAAAGGTCACTATAGTCTGGAGTTAATGTTTTAACTACATGAAACATTGGAAATTATAGTAAATATTATTTCGAAATTAATGAAATTCCAGCGTGTTCGTGGTCTAATAATTACCTAATAATATTATGGTGGGTTCTCCCTGAGTTTTTTGCAGGAAATTTCGTGTCCTACAAAAAAGTTCAAATACAGTTTTGACATATCTAGCTCCGTTTCCGATACGGAAGCCCTAAAGTGAAACATTGATTTTTGTTGCCATGAAGTTTGCAAAGCATACAAATAACTACACAGTTATGAAATTATACATAAGTAGTCTTAATAATATATCAAAAGTATATATTAAAAAAAATCATTCTTAATTTTACGATTTCGAATTATCATCGCTATTTTTCGTGTTGCCGCGATTATAATGTTAGAAAGTATTCTTTTAATACACTAATAAAAATGGATATTCTTACTTCCGTTAAAGGATATCATTGAGCTTATGTCTTTCGGTGCATTAAGGTATATATGGAATACTTCCATTACAATTCCATAATACAAAATACGTTACCACAATTAACTTAATGTTTATAGTTAATTATTTAAATATACACAGATTGTCTTAACAAAAAGAAATTCATTTCATATAAATGTTACATAGTACCAAGTTCGTCTAAAAAAGAGCTTTTTATATCTAATAACAAAATGTGAAATCGTCTTGTTGAAAACAACAGATGTTAAATAAATTTGCGAAAATTAATAATTTTTCAATAGTCTCAGCCTTTCTAGTTCTGTACCAATTGTAATATCAACATATAACATTAGATAATGTAACAAAAGAGAATAAAAGTAGGATATTATAATATTTATTAAAAACATAATTTCAAAGACGTAATCCTTCGAACAGTAGTGAAAAAAATATAGCTTATATTATTTTTTCAGTATTACTGTTATAATTCCCTATATAGCTATTAAAATTAATTTTATTTTCAATAAATGATTATTTTTGTATTCATTGTTTACTTTATTGTAATATTATGAGTCCTTTAAAACATATTTTTCGATCAATTTTAACATAAAAACACAGACTTGGGCATTTCCGCGCTTATAAATAAAATATTACACATAATTGCCATATTTACTTTTCAGTACTAATTAGAACAGAATGTTTTAAAATGAATCTACTGAAAATTGGAATTTTTTAAATTGATTTTTATGGACGAATTTATTATGTATTTCATTCCGCAGCTAATCGAATTCCAGCACCGTGCGTCGTGGGGATTCGGTTGACCAATCAGCGCCGCGTCGTATTGCGCATGCCCGAGATCGTATCTAAATCTGTGAACACTGCACGTGACGTGTCGCCACGGTCGCCACTCACGAAAACTGGGTTTTACGTAGAACACTATATATGTCATATAGGTCGGGAAAAAGAAAACAGTATGATGCGTATCAACGAAACATAATAATATATTACCGATATCTCGGGATGTACCGTACGGATTACGATCGGATATGGTACAAATGAAAGGAAAAAAAATAAAAAATATCGGCTACTTACGGATATTACTCTGGAAAAGTGGGAAATGCAAAATGAACTAAGCTGTATATATATATTTATTTCTACATATCTATGTTATGATCGTAGCATATGTGAGAGGAGCTACGATCTTATAAGAATCAGTCGTAACTCCCGCGTCTTTAGCATTATTTGCGTTTTTTTTTGTTTGTTTCGCAATCGACTTTTGATTATACGAGGTTCTCTCGAGATAATCCTAGGGACACAATTTTCTTGGCGGATAGCGACTAAAACGCCTATCTGGCCGCTCTTGGTGGTCGGATAACGCGTGGGAGTCAGTAGGAGCGCAACATTTCCACTCCTTTTCTATTATTATATCTCGTAATTTTTTCTTAATATTTTAATTATTTCGGTTCGCTGTTTTCCAGCAATATTTTCATACTCCTTTTCTTTTTCCTTTTATTATAGTGCCGAAGCCACACAGCTTCTTTCGAAGGCAGAAACGAGAACGCGAACGAACCGCCAGGGAAGCCGCCCTCAACCCTCTCCCCGAACTTCGAACCAATCGAGCCCCCGAATCACTGCCTGCTCCTAAATACTTTATTCCTTCCTTGCACCCTCCCGGGGTTTTTGACCAATTCTGAGTCATTCGACCCGTCGATCCTCGTCCTCCTTCACATTCAACGGACCCCTCTTCTGCAATACCTCTCAATACGCCACTTGCCCGATAAGAGCAAGACCTAATCCTCCGTTTTTGTAAAAACAGACTTAATAAAAAATAAACATTCCTATTATCTTTACCGAACTGTCTTTATATATTTTTGTCTGGGTTCTAACCTACCCGTTTCAACAGCACAGCAGCCCCGTTGTAATGAAATTGACGTTTATCTATATATTTATAATTTTTTATGTTCTTCTTATCACTGCATGGTATAATAATTTTTAACACGTATACAACATTATTTTTTTACGCATTTGCGATGTTTCGCTTGTCACCCAATCACTTACACAAAAACGAAATAAATTACGCGGATAAAAAAACATCAATGGTCAATGACGGGATAAATACGCGAATCAGATCATATGAGTCAAAAACGGGATAAATTACGCGACCACACATACACGATCATTCACATTACCAAATACATCGCGAACATCATACAATATCATCAATAAATAACATAAAAAATTTTCACATTACTACGCCGCGGGAGAGAAGAATTTTTTCTACTGTTCTTCCTCGTCGTCGTGGTTTTCGTCTTCTTTCTTCCGTCGTCTAGAGTCTGGGGCCCCAGGTACGCTTGGGCCGGCCCTGGAGGATTCTGTCGATGGCTGTCGCTTGCTCGTGGATCGAAGTCAGCGATGGAAAGGCGAGCGAACTTTCGCCTTGGCGCCTTCGGAATCCGCCGCTTCGTCTTTATGGATCTTCGACGACCTCGAGGGGGGAAGAATTGCGTCAGATTAATTGTCCAATATAGATGGTAAAAATAAGGGAATTCGAAGTCGCTCACCTAGGACTTCGACCTGTGGGCCGAAGTCGACAAAATCCACAGCGTGTTGTTTAAAATTATTCCCGACACCGGATCTAACTCTTTTGGTCTTTCGTCGGCACCCAGGATCCTGGTGATGGCTGCCGACCTCGAGTGACGTGCCGGGTCGTCCCAGATCGGGAAGAAAGAGAGAGCGAGTTCGATACTGGAATTCGCTGATATACCCCATCAACAATCAACTTTTTATTCGGAACGGGACGCGAACTGTCAATCATTTAAATGTCATTTGTGCATTTAAATTGACAGCCCGCCCCGTTCATTCGAATTTCCCGCGGCGCTGCTTCCCTGCGGCCAACTTTGGTACCGTCGCGCTACGTGGTTTAATCGCTGGTGCGCGGCGGTCGCTCTCCTTTCTGCGCGGCGGTCGAAATTCGGGTTTGATTAGTTCCACATAATGGCGGCATACACGTCGCGCACGTGTTATTATTAACAGTTTCCTTCTCTCCTTACAGATTTTTTACCGATATACGATCGTCGCGTTACACCGTTCACAAACAACCCAGGCTCAAGTTTCTCTTCTCGACCGCCCTCTCAGCGTTATGAAATCGGGTAAGTACTTCGATTTTCCGACGCAGCAACCGTATACTACATATTTGTTTGGACTGCAATGCAAGTTGTGAGTATATTTAGAAAAATTGAATTTTCTGCGCCCGCAATATTTAATTTATTTAAACACAAAAATGTAATGACAAACGGTTATTGTAACACATGTTTTTTGTAGTTTTTTTGGTGCCTTTTCTTGTGAGAATATCCGCTTTTCCATATTATTAAAGGATGCGTTTAAAAGGTCGTTTAAAAATTTGTAATGTACATTTTTCAAAGGAAGGACCTGTTTTAAAATTCATACAGAATGTTCAATATATATTCGTATATGGTAGTATAGTCGAGATGATGATTATAGATCGGCTTACAATTAAAAAATCGATCTAAAAATTGTGACTAAATGGAAGTCCCCTGATTAGCACATAAAGTGCATGATATAGGGGCCAAAATTGGAAGAAAGTTAAGAAAAAAGTTTGTTCAAATGAAAATAGTATTTGGTAAAACTGCACAATCACTACGTAAGCCGCTAATATGAGTTCCACCCTGGAACTCGCTGATATACCCCGTATACTCCAATTGGAGCAACCGCATCAACTTTTACTTGGAACGGGACGGGAACTGTCAATCATTTAAATATCATTTGTGCATTTGAATTGACAGCCCGCTCCAGCCCTCTCCGACTTCCTGATCGGACGAGGAAGCCTTAGCAATTGATGTTTTTACTGCGGAAGTTGACTACTAGAGCGCGTTGCACAAAACCTGCTCAAATTTAGTCCAATGGAGTTCGACAAAAGGAATAGAAAAATACATTGTAAAGTCGATAAGAATTTTTTTACTTACGAAGTGCAACGTCAAAATTTGTTTATGAAACATTTATTTTCATATAATATATACATTGAATATGTACATTAATATAAATAAATAATGTAAATAGTTAATTCCCAACAAAGGGAAAATAATTAAACTAAGTAATAATAACATATATATATGAATGTAAACAATGCCTCACATGGACGTAACATTTGTTTTTCTTTTTTTCTTTGTAATAAAAGAAATATATATAATAAAACCCAACGCATTAAAACAAATTTTTCCGAATTCAAATATTCGAAAATCCACATGAACGCATTAGATCGATGAACTTTGGGTTGTGACGTTTCTCAATACAATATGTCAACCGTACTGAGGGAATAAAAATAAAAATTATCAAAGGGGAATGTCTGAAAAGATCTATATTGTTGATGGGAAATTACAAATTGTGGGGGGAGGATTTTACTCAATATAATATATAAAAATATAACAAAAATAATACGCTGCGCACTGTGCACAGTACTTCGCAGCTATCTCGAGATTCGCACAAAAAAAATAATATACGCAGTACAATTATGATAATTTTCGTAATACAATAATTTTCGATTTGTTCGCCTTGACGGTTTACAAAGAAGTGATTCTCGAAGATGGTCTGGCCCGTTACCATCACGCCACAGCGTCAGTCCTGGATATTAACTTTCAGGGAACAAACAAAAAGGAAAAACAATTATGAATAAGGATGAATTTATGACAACGTAAGGACAAAGATGGGGAACATAATTTTGGCAATGCTGGGAATAGTAGGGCAAGTCTAAATTTTCAAAAAGGGGCGGGCGACTGAATGAGTTTTCTGCACGAGTGCGACGAACATTTACTCGGCACTGGAAGGGGTAATGACACATGTAACGAGTGTGACAAGTGCAAACAATATTGATGACGAATTAGTATTTTACATTGGGCCATGAGTGCGACGAACGTCGACTCGATGAGCGCGACACCAATAGTCTATTCCATGCATGAGTGCGACGAACGTCGACTACGCGAATATGGAAGGTAGACAGAGACGCTGTACAAATGAATTGACCAATAGGGACTGAGTTTGATCAAGATGGCCGACGAGTTGCGCGCAAAACTGCGCGATAGCCAGTCCACGGTGAACGACGACTGAAGTGACAGGTCGTCTCGGTTTTCGGGATTTTTCTGTGTTTTGGAGTGATTAATTTAAAGTTTGTGCGGGTTTTCTGTATTGTTCACTCCGGGATCGAGCCACGGGATCGGGTACAGGAAGAATGCAGTCGGAGTCAACCTCTCGACGGTAATGGGAAAAGGAGTTTTTGGAGGAATTCTAAAAGGAGCAGCAGTTACGGTAAGTTCAAACTTTAATTATTAAGAACTATTTCTTTGTATAAGGATGGGTAAATTTGTGTTTCAGGATCAGGACGTCAGCCAGCAGCGGTTCCGGCACAAGGAAGCAGACCAGTAGAACAGCTGATTGAAAATGTAAGTATGGTGTTTACTGTTCTTTCATACAGGGTCATCGAAAAGTATCGGACCCCCCTAATATCTTCAGTTAGAATGCACTTAGGAGAAAATGTCCAATAGCAAAGTTGTATGGTTTCAAGCGGGGAGTAAGATGATGACCTTGACTTTGACCTTGACCATGTCCTTCAAGGTCATTTCAAGGTCAATCTTATTTTTTTAAATAGAACCCCCTACATTTTATTGCATACTCTTATAGCTTATCTCGAGAGCTTTCCAAAACCCTATAATAAAATATTTTTTTATTAAGTACTTTTTGAGTTATAAAGGTTTGAAGTTAACAATTTTTTGACACAAAATGTAGAATATCTTGTAAAATATTATTTAGTTTTCAGTAATCATAACCTTAATACTTTTGTGCGCGGAATAATGAGACCAATTAATTGGTTTAAAGAAAATACATTAATCGGATCCCCCTAATATTTTCAGTAAGAATGAAAAAACCACTTAACAAATTGTTAACTTCAAACCTTTATAACTCAAAAAGTACTTAATAAAAAAATATTTTATTATAGTGTTTTGGAAAGCTCTCGAGATAAGCTATAAGAATATGCAATAAAATGTAGGGGGTTCTATTTAAAAAAATAAGATTGACCTTGAAATGACCTTGAAGGACATGGTCAAGGTCAAAGTCAAGGTCATCATCTTACTCCCCGCTTTAAACCATACAACATTGTTATTGGACATTTTCTCCTAAGTGCATTCTAACTGAAGATATTAGGGGGGTCCGATACTTTTCGATGACCCTGTATATTCCTCTTCCTTGGACGATGACATTACTTAGCTACGACAATGACAGATTCCTTATTGGTACTATAATATTTAATAATTTCTGGGTTTACAGATATTTCAACTTCTTGGTCAGCTCTACGAGATGGGACGAAGACACCAAACGAGTTGACAGGACGAGCACCAACAGTGGGGAACGGTTCCTGGAGATTATTAATGGGATTCTGATGGGACGATGCACCAATCTTTGTTCTTCTCTCTTGAGGTAAGTATTTAGTTGGGAACGCAAGTAGGCAGACTGTCTACTTTGTGTTACAAATTCCCCCGGGCCTGACGAAAGTAGATTTTGAATACTACATAAAATTCTCGAATCGTCATACAATATAAACAAACTTAAAATCTAAACTTACATCAATTTCCGCTTTACGATTTCACGATACAGCTGTCCGGGCTAAGGTAGAGGGCTATCATATAAGGAAAGGATAAGATCGAGTATAAAGAAGGAACATAATAATCGCAGATTGCCAACAAAAATTATTCTTATTATCAGATAAATGTGATATGATGCAGATATATGTACAACAAACAATAACAAAATATTTCCAATAATTACTTTTCTCGTTAATATTGTATCTCAATATTTCATTAATAATATCACAAATAACAAATAAGGGGGCATGTTTTCAAATTTTATACTGAACAAACAAAATAATACACAAATAATTACAATGTTTACCAAAGTTAAGAAGCATATTATTAACAAAACATACTGTGTACCTAAAAACCTACTGTACCTAAAAAGGTACTGCCAAAAGGAACAAGCAATTAATAATAAAGGGTATTGCCGAAAGGAACAGGCAATTTAATAACAAGGGAATGCCGAAAGGAACTGGCGAAATAATAAAGGGTATTGCCGAAAGGAACAGGCAAAATAATAATGAAGGGATGCCGAAAGGAATAGGCGAAATAATAATGAAGGGATGCCGAAAGGAACAGGCGAAATAAGGAAGGGATTATTGGGTAGTATGGAAACGGGGTTTCAGGCAGGTATTTGCCGAGTGCCCTTCCTGTCGACACCTTTTGCACTTAAATCCCGGAGGAAAGGCATTCGGGCTTATGGAAGGTGAAGGTGAAGAAGGCAAGGATAAAGGACGGGGAATTTTTAGGGACATTATGGCTGGGATTGGTGAAACTACGGCCGTATGCGCCGGCCGTGAATTGTCGAATCCCGGGTGATTCACCTTTTCGAGGGCAGCTACGACGGCTTGCATAGCCTGCCGTTCTATCCACACATGTGGAGGGCATCGCTGTTGTCGCAAGGGGGCAGATCCCGACGGGGCAGGATGGTCGATGACCACCTTCTGATCCGTCCTGGGGCCCGTTCCTCTGCTCTCGCTTATGGCCAGACTGGCCATAGCCGGCACCATTCGGCGGTAGTTTCGGGATTTAGGAGAAGGAATGGGAGATTGAATGGGGGTATATGGCAGGGAAGGGTGTTTAGGAGGAGGTGAAGATTGTCGAAGGGGTGAGGAAATAAGAGGAGATAAAGGTCTAGTAGGAGTATGAAGGGGTGAAGGTTTAGGAGGGGTTGGAGATCTAGAGATGGGTGAGGGTGTTATGGGAGATGAAGGTCTAGAAAGGGGTGAGGGTTTAGGAGGGGTTAGAGATCTAGAGATGGGTGAGGGTGTTATAGGAGATGAAGGTCTAGAAAGGGGTGAGGGTTTAGGAGGGCCGGCAAAGAAGGAGAAAGGTCTAGGGGGAAGAGGAATAGGATTAAAGGAGGCTGGGAAGGATTTGGATGAAGGGTATTTTGGGGGAAATCAAATGGGGAAGTGGGGTCAGGAGTAGGAGCTGGGTGGTTCTTCGAAACGAAGTAGGAGCGGCTGGCAATCCGTTCTAGCTGCGGAGCCTGCGGAACCGGACTCCATTTTGGTGCCACATATTCTGGCTGCTCGGTATTTCGGCTCCTGGGCCCGAAACGCGCTCGTCTCAATGGCATTTTTCCTAAAACAATATATTTACTCATAAATGATCTATTCATTGTTCTCTATTTCCGTCCAACTTCTACTCTAATACTATTTTTATCCTATTGATTGGTTCTTGAACGAAGGTTATATTTAAGGGGTTCATTTACGGGTTGATCTATGGGGTTATACGTCGGATTGGTAATGGGTGATTTTTTTGGTCTACCCACTCTTCTTTTTGGAGGAAGATTGAATAGAGGGGGTATTTCTTGGGTAATTTGTACGGTATTAGGGGTTTCTTTATTTCTACTCATAATCGGATTTTCATTACTTGGGCCGGAAAAATTATTATCAATGGGTATATCAGGAGTCACATACAATTTCAAATCCTTGATATGTACTTTTGGATTTCTCCGAGTCCTATTATCTTCAATCTCATATACAACAGGGGACAATACTTTAATAATTCGAAAGGGGCCGGTAAATTTGGGTGCTAATTTAGCTGCAAAATTTTGAATTCCGGACGAAAGAACTCTAGTTCTTCTCATTACTAAATCATTTACTTTAAAACGGGAGTCTACACGATTTCTATTATAATACTGGGCTTGTCTTTTTGCAGCTTGCTCTAAATTCTTTCGAACCCAATCATGAATCAACGGTAATCGTTTTATTCTATCTCTCCATGCCGTGGGGTCATTACAATTAAGGGTGACTGGGTCATTATTACGGATACTTCGGGCCGGACGGGGATTGCGACCAAACTTTAAGAAGGCAGGGGTCATTTGGGTGGAGGCTTGTACTGACGTATTCATGGCAAAGCAGAATTCATTTAAGTGCAAATCCCAATCACGATGATCCATACCAACAAATGAGGAAATCATCGTTTTTAGGGTTCTATTGGCCAGTTTCCACAGGATTCGCTTGGAGATGGTAGGGAGGTGTTGGGACTTTGGAGATACCTAGCTGCAGTAAATGATGATCCAAGTACTTATTATCAAATTCTTTTCCATTATCGGGGACAAAATATTTTGGGCAACCCCAACGATTGACCACTAAGGAGTCCAAAGCATTCGATATTGCCGATCCTGTGGCCGATCGAAGGGCTTTTGCCTCCACATACTTGGTAAATAGGTCCTGAAAAACAACTATGTACTGATTCTGATGTTTACTGGGGGGGAAGGGACCCATTAAATCAGCAGCTACGGTACTCCAGGGATATTCCGTAGTTCTTTCTCGCATCAAACCTACAGGAGGGAGTTGGGATACTTTCTGGCGCTGGCATTCAGGACATCGAGCGACATATTTGGCCACATCATGAAAGATGCCAGGCCAAAAGAAGTCTTGTATCAAACGTTGATACGTTTTGTCGACTCCTAAATGACCTGAGTGTGGGTTATCGTGGGCATCACTTATGGCACGAAGACGGGATTCTGAGGGCAATACTAACTTCCAAGCATCAAGATCTTCCACGGCGGGCTCTATAACAGGGTGAGGGCGATGGTAATTTATTTTATCTTCAACTATGATCCAATTAGGGTACTTAAATAGGAATTCTCTTATATTATTCATTTTATCTTTATACCAATTATCTTCGGAATCTCCTATCGCAAAAAGGGCGGCATCAAAAGAATCATACATCCGGGAAAGGGCGTCCGGCACTACATGGAGGGATCCTTTCCTATGAATTATCTTCATATCATACGCCTGTAAGGCCAGTGCCCAACGAGCCAATCGTCCCGTCGGATCACGTAAATTTCTTAACCACTGTAAACTACTGTGATCTGTGATCACGTCAAAGGTGGTTCCCTCAATGTAGGGCCTGAACTTTTTTACTGCCCATAACACAGCTAGACACTCTCGCTCCGTTACTGTGTATTTCCGTTCCGCCGCAGTCAATACTCGACTCGCAAAAACACTGGGATGTTCATATCCGTCTATTTCCTGGGTCAGAACGGCACCTACAGCAACGTCGCTAGCGTCTGTCTGGACTGAAAAGGGTAATTCGAAATTAGGGCGGGCTAAAACAGGAGTACAGGTAAGGGAATAACGGTGGGTATCGAAGGCTTGTTGTTGTTCAGCTCCCCAGTGCCAGGATGCGTTCTTCATAAGGAGCTATGTCAACGGGACTCGATCTCTGGATAGGTTAGGGAGAAAACGGGCATACCAACCAACCATTCCCAAGAATCGGCGTAATTGTTTCAGGGTAGTAGGAGGGGGGTATTCTAAAATAGGGGTTATTTTATCTTGAGCCGCTTTTAACCCGTCCTTGCCTATGACGTAACCCAGATATTTAACCTCGGAACAGAAGAACTCACTCTTTTGTTGATTTATATCTAAACCAGCTTCAACTAATGTTTTCAAAACAATCTCTAAATACTTAAAATGTTCGTCTTCCGATTCTGTGGTTATTATTACGTCATCTAGGTAGGCAAAGACATGGGGTTCCCAAGCAGGATCAATGAGCCTATCCATTAGCCTTTGGAATGTGGCAGGCGCATTTGTTAATCCAAAAGGCATTCTCTTAAATTGAAACATGCCTCTTCCTGGGACGGCGAAGGCGGTGATTGGGCGACTACTGGGTTCTACTGGGACCTGGAAGTATGCTTGGCTTAAATCTGATTTGGAAACACAACGGGCACGACGCATTGCTGATAAAATACGTTCCATATTAGGAATGGGATACGCGTCTTTCAAAGTTACTTTATTTACATCTCTATAATCTATACCAAATCTATGCTTACCGTCGGCTTTTGGGACAATTACAGGGTTACTCATCCACGGGCTCATAGATTTTTCAATTACATCCTCACTTAACATTTTATCAACTTCCGTTTGAGCAATTCTCAACATATAAGGGGATAACACACGGGGTTTTTGTCGAATAGGGGGATGATTTTGTACATTGATAGTATGCTGGGCTAAGTGGGTATGGGTTAGGACTGGGGAATGGGATACGGGAATTAATCGGGTTAATAGTTCATTAAGTCTTTTCTCTGCATAAAACGATGGTTTTATTAAACCGGCACAATCATAAATAGGTTGGACAGGAATCGTATCAATATTTCTACCGAATTTACGAAAAGGGTCGTTTTTTGTTTTCCATATTCCACTACTTCCATCATAATCTATCTTAATTCCAAACAATCCTAAAAAATCTATTCCGAAAACGCATGCATAACTAAGGGGGGCTACTCTCACATCTAGCAATTGGACATCATTATCTAATTTCATTTCTAGGGACACGACTCCACGCAAAGGGACAACGCTTCCGTCTGCTACTCTTACCTCCTCTTCAATTGGTCTTAAAAAGGGAGCCAGTATGCTCTCACAACCAACACCTAAGTATGTTTGTGATGCTCCAGAATCTACAAGGGCTTTTAAGGGAGTTCCGTTCAATTCTAACCAAACGTAGTAACGAGGATCTGATGAAGGGGAATGTATGCAACCTAAATTATTCAATCTGATTTTATGGGGTTTCTGAAACAAATTTTTACGAGGAGACAGGTACGATTTGGTCCCCCCGGCTACGCGTTTCCCGTACGCCTACGAGCACACGATGGGCAATTTACTGACGATTTTCCCGGATATCCGCAAATAAAACAAAAGTATCCGAGGGAATCGGGACATTCTCTAAAAATATGGCCTATTTTCTTACAATTAAAACATCTTGCACTATCACTTGTTAGGGGTTGAGACTTTTACTACTTTACTCATTAGGGGCGGAATGGAAGAAACTTCTAGTTGGGATTTTGGTTTTTGCACTGCTTTCCGGTTTGAAGGAGGTGGAGGAATTTTTGGACGATATTGCCTTAAAGGATTAATCGGGGTTTGTGGGACCGACGACGATGTGGCAGGGCTTGGAGTATGAAAGGAAGGGGAATTTTCAGGAACTGGATCGCTGGCAGCAATTCTAATTTTTGGTCTATTTTTATTAGAGTTATAGGCATAGGTAGGACAAAAGGATAGGGAGGCAGAAGGAGGGGGCCTATATTGTTTTTCCCTCTGCATTATGTTTTCATAATGTCTACATAATTGGTACAATTCTGAAAAATTATTTACTTTTTCTCGCGAAATTCTTTCCGATAGGGCTGGACGCAAATTGTAGCAGCATATAGCTAATTGTTTTTCAAGGGGTGGAGGGGTGGATAATAGATTAAAAAGACCACGTAAAGCTACTATAAAGTCTCAGGCGAATTCTTCTAAACCTTGGGTACGTAGGGAAATATCTCGTCGAATACATATTTCGGAATGCATCTGACCAAAAACCGATTTAAAACTGGAGACAAATTGATCAAAAGTGGACCAGCATCCCTGCTCTACTGGATACCAATTTAAAGCAGATCCAGTGAATGCCTCGGGGAGGGCACGCAATAGTTCTTCCTCGGAGAGTTCTCGACTAACGCCGTATTCCTTTTTATTTTAGTAGGAAAATTTCAGCGTCTTCGTCGTCCTCTCCGGAAAATTTGGGACCTTGGGTTCGCCATTGCTCTACCGCGCTTTTATTCCATACTCCGGTTGTCTGCGACGGACATGCAGAGCAACCGAAGTATGATTTGGTAGGAGTCTGAATATTTTTCAAGAATCGGGGAGTGGGGCCAACCTCTGTACTGTGGGCATGAGGATCGTGGAGGGATAAATTATAGGTTTGGTCAGGGGGAAAATGGACAGTATGACGAAAAGGAGGAGGACAGGTTATATTTGGGTTAATAATGAGAGGAGTGGTAGGGGCTAAGGAAATTGTACGGATAGTTGCGGATCTTGAAAGGGTATTTAAATGGGTAGGTGGTTCAGAATGACTGGACTGATCTTGCATAAAAGATTCTGGGTCTTTATAAAACGCGCGAGATCGATCGGAAGGGAAAATAAGGGAAGGATCCCGCACGAGAGCGCCAAGCGCCTGGGCGGCGCTAGTAGTAACGGTGCGTGGGGGTACAGTATTTTGTAAGGGGTTCCGGATTATATTTCCTATTACTGGGTCACTTAATGCTTCACCAAGGGTAACTGGTAATGCTTCACATCTACCATCCACTCCTTCATTCCAATCAACATCAGAATCGGGGTAAGTAGTTAACACCTTATATCATGTTAACCGATCTTGCATTACTCTAAAGTCACCGCTAAAAGCAATTTCCGCCCTATCACATTCTTTAACAAAATCTAAGAAATTCATATTTTCAATGCTCTCTAATATGGCTTTATATTGCTCTTTAGTGGCCTTTCGGGATTCTGAAGCAGTAGAGGTAGTGGTCACAAAAGTTGCAGTCATGGGTACTGCAGTTATTATTGGAGGGGTTATTGTTGGGACTGTCGCACTAGTGGTAGTTGTTGGTACTTCCGGTGTGGGGGTGGTATTGTGGGCAACATGATTATCCCAAAACAGTCGATATTGTTCTGCCATTTTTTTTTAACACACACAAATAAACAAAAAAAATAATAATTTTATTACACAAAAAAAAATATAAAAATAACTAAAATATTCTAAATTAATTCAGATTAAAAAAAAAATTTATTTTTAAATCAATAATAAACAAAATAAATTTAATAATAACAACAACAACAAAAATATTTAAAAAAAATTTAATTCACTTTAAATTAATTCAAATTAACACTGGGAGGGGAGGGGTAATTTTCGAACACAATAAAATTTGAAAATCTCTGACTTAATTGATAATTTCACTTCCCAAATAATTAATAGAGGGGGAACTTATTTCTAATGTCAACGAGAAAACCTGAAAGAAATTATTTATTATTTCATTCACATAAAATTTTTCATATAATAATTGCACCATATATATCATATCACATATATTTAAATTTATATTACATATATTATAATTTTATATTACATATATTATTATTTTCTATACTGCATATATTATATTATATCACATTTATTATTAATTATGTATTTGGAAATGGGGTTCGGGGAATTGGAGAATTCTATTGTTCAAAAATTTTTTTCCGTTGGTCACGCGAGCCAACAACCGCTTCGCGAGACCGTTACACTTGAAAATTTCTTTTCTTTTAATTTTTAACTATTTCACACTTTAATTTTCCGGGCCACACGTTGTTTGCGCCATTTACAACTGTACTGAGTCCCGACGACACGGGGACTCTGGTTTTTACTCAAAATAAAGGAGGGAATAGAAATAAAAATTATCAAAGGGGAATGTTTGTAAAGATCTATATTGTTGATGGGAAATTACAAATTGTGGGGGGAGGATTTTACTCAATATAATATATAAAAATATAACAAAAATAATACGCTGCGCACTGTGCACAGTACTTCGCAGCTATCTCGAGATTCGCACAAAAAAAATAATATACGCAGTACAATTATGATAATTTTCGTAATACAATAATTTTCGATTTGTTCGCCTTGACGGTTTACAAAGAAGTGATTCTTGAAGATGGTCTGGCCCGTTACCATCACGCCACAGCGTCAGTCCTGGATATTAACTTTCAGGGAACAAACAAAAAGGAAAAACAATTATGAATAAGGACGCATTTATGACAACGTAAGGACAAAGATGGGGAACATAATTTTGGCAATGCTGGGAATAGTCTAAATGTTCAAAAAGGGGTGGGCGACTGAATGAGTTTTCTGCACGAGTGCGACGAACATTTACTCGGCACTGGAAGGGGTAATGATATATGTAACGAGTGTGACAAGCATTTTACATTGGGCCATGATTGCGACGAACGTCGACTCGATGAGGGCAAATTTATGTTTCACACAATTTTGCAGCTTTCTTTATTAGCACATTAAATGTTTTCTTTTTAGACATTTCTTGTCTTACAAACTGCCTCATCCTGGTTTCCACATAAAGTGTAACAGTATAAACTAGTATATCCACCGAGTTACCTACATGTGTTTTACATGGAAAATTGATTTTTTAATCGCAAACCAATTCGCTTACAATTAATTCAAAATATTTCGTAGAACGACATTGTGTTGTTAAATAAATATTTAATTACGTGTTTAAATCTGCGGCTGCGGTTTATTCTATATCCTGCCCGTGAAGCAGGACGTACACAGCGCGCTGTAGTAGAGAAGTTCGGAACTAGAAACTACAATCACTAATGGTACATGTAGAATACAAGTGTTTCATAGGAAGTCGGAGAGGGCTGGCCCGCTCCGTTCATTCGAATTTCCCGCGGTGCTCCTTAACTGCGGCCAACTTTGGTACCGTCGCGCTATGTGGTTTGATCGCTGGTGCGCGGCGGTCGAGATTCGGGTTTGGTTAGTTCCACGTAACGGCGGCATACAGTGATCACCGGTCGCGCACGTGTTATTATTTACAGTTTCCTTCTCTCCCGGCCTTCTCTCCTTACACATTTTTTAACGATATACGATTATCCCGTTACAAAATCCCCTTTTCAAAGGGTGATTAATGAAAATAAAAGTGCCTCCGGATATTCGTCGTTGTTTTTTCGCCCTAATAATTTCTTACGCATTGAAAGGAAGCAGTCAAGGTCTGGAGTCACAGAAATGTATGGTCGAAGGCTCGCCTGGTTATAAGTGCCTTCTTTTTCTATGTTGTTAATCGAATTGGCTAGTTTAACGGCATTGTTTCCAACTATCTGCACCACGTCATATGGGCCTTCAAACAGGTGAAAAAATTTCTTTGTCGTTCTGTCCAGTGCACTGGATAAATGAAGAACTCGCAGCAGTACTGAATCTCCTACTTTTATTTTTGTTTTACCAATTACTTTCTGCTTTTTGCGATGTTTAAAGCTTCGTTCCAGATTGTCATTGGCAAAAATTAAAATCTGTTTATGTTCAATTGTATTCGTGGTTGGAAATTGAACCAGTCGTTGTACTATATCTTCGACAGGCTCACCAAAATGGAGCTGGTGAGGGGAATATCCTGCCGAATGATGAGTCGCAATATTTAAAAGGTTTTCTATCTCCGGAACGAAGCTTACCCATGTTGTGTGTTTGTCTGAGCAGAGTGTGCGAAAAAGTCGACCTAATTCACGCATCACTCGCTCAGTAGGATTCCACTGTGGGTGGCGAATGGAGCTAAACTGAACCCCAATATCCAGTGGTTTTAGTGTGTCTGTCCCTACACCCGATGTGAATTGTGAGCCATGGTCACTAAGGATTCTTTTCTGTTTGCCCATTTTTATAAAGTAATCCTTTACTAATCGGTTCAAACTGGGGCGAGCGGTAGCCCTTTTTATAGGGTACAATTTGACGTACTTTGAAAACGCGTCCATTACTACAAAAATATGTTGCATCACTGCCCTGCCACTTTGTAACGGACCGTACTTTTTGGCCTGTCGATGCATACCACGCCAATAAAAACATCTCTTTAAATATTCCACCGTCTTATACCGAGTGAGTCAGGTAGAAGTGCCCATAGGGAAACCCATGTTAAATCTACGCGTCTCGTGATTGGTCGATTCCAATTAAAAAAGTAAGCAAACAAAATATGTCAATACAATAATTCTAGCGGCTGAAAGTGCAAGAACTTTTTCGAAATTGGCGTGCTTTGAACTAATTTGCAATCGAAATGGAACATTAATTCTTTCGGGTAGTTCTTTCATGCACGAAAATGGTAACAAATCTCTTGCATGAAATAACCACGTTCTTGGGCTCAAGTGAAATGCTTCAAATGTGAAAGTGGACTTACTTCGTACTGAAGAGCTTAGGATAAACGACGAGATCAAAATAATATGGTGTTCATCAATGATGCAGGGATATTCTACTGCAATGATACTATCAGATAAGTTTTTAGTGTTAATCTGGTTATTCAACTTTATTTACATACAGAATCCGGTCCTTTGCGTTGTGTTCTTTTATTTATTATTACAGATAAAGATTCTGGGATCGTTACGAACAATTACGTGGAAATTCTACTGTTCATGAAAAGAGGGACACGATATTAAAGATTTGAAGATTTCTCATAGCGACAGGAAAGTATTAGTTTCCGAGAAGAGAATTATTGAATAGTTGGCTACGACATTAAATATTGGAGGTTACCTAAGATCCAAAGGAAAAAATCGGACAGCCAGAAGAGAATCAATGAAAAGGGGCGAACGGTATTGAAATTTTGAGGCTTTCCAAGAGTGAAGGGATAGAATTGGCTTTAGGGAGGGAAATTAATTTAAACTAGGGTACGAGTTGGACATTTTCAGGATTGCTATGAGCGAAAGGAAAAAATTGGACAGCGAGAAGGGAAGTAGTGAAATGGAGCGCACCACATCGAAATTTTGAGGCTTTCTACAAGCGAAGTGGCAGAATTGACTTTAGGGAAGGAAATTAATGTAAACTAGGGTACGATCTGGAAATTTTCAGGATTTCTATGAGCTAAAGGAAAAAATTGAACAGCGAGAAGAGAAGTAGTGAAAAGGGGGGCATCGAATTGAAATTTTGAGGCTTTGTAAGAGCGAAGTGGCAGAATTGACTTTAGGGAAGGAAATTAATGTAAACTTGGGTACGATCTGGCAATTTTCGGGATTTCTATGAGCGAAAGGAAAAAATTGGGTTACGGGAAGGTAAGTAGTGAAATGGAGCGCACCACATCGAAATTTTGAGGCTTTCTACAAGCGAAGTGGCAGAATTGACTTTAGGGGAGGAAATGAATGTAAACTAAGGTACGATCTGGACATTTTCAGGATTTCTATGAGCGAAAGGAAAAAATTAATTCGCTTCTATGCTCAATTCTTCCCTTTCGCTCTCAGAAATATTCAAAACTTTAGTATTGTGTCCTCCTTTTCATTAATTCTCTTCTCGCTATTCCCAATTCATTCCTTTCGCTCTCAGAAATTTTCAAAACTTTAGTATCGTCTCCTCCTTTTCACTAATTCTCTTCTAGCATAAATAAACATTGTCCATCAAAATTACATAAAGGCTCTGCAAATTAGGACATACAAATATTTATTGCATAATCCTGATTTTATTCATGGCCTATAATCATGGGTCGTTGACGGAAGGTCTGCAAATATAAAGAGATGACACTAACTTTCCAAGTCTCCGAACAGAAAGTGACCGACTGCTATGGCAAAGTGAGAAGGGTCTACTACCATCGCCTCTGTAAAATTTATTGCTCTTTATTTATAATGTATAATAATGATAAGGTAAATTAACTGAACAAAATCTGTAAAATTATATTTTTTTTATTCGATTAGATGCTCAATATGTAAGCCACCGGTAGCTGGACAATAGCCTAGTCTGTTGTAAAATTGATTTGTCGCATTCTGCAACATTTCGACTCCGATATTTTGAATGATGTCTATGATTGCGTCCCTCAGTTCGTCAGCTGTCTTCACAAATGGTCTGATGTTCAATTCATTTTTAATGAACCCCCAGAAAAAGAAATCCAGTGGACTGAGGTCAGGAGAACGAGCAGGCCATTTTACTGGACCGAACCGACCAATCCAACGTCCTGGGAAATTACCATTAACCCATTAAGGACCAAACGGACGGATTTTTATAGCCGTTTTTAACGTCTGTTTGTTATGTATAGCCGGTATTAAAAAAATTCTGAACCAATTATTTCTGACTTAAAATTTACTGCTCTTTCCGAATCTGCCAGTACAATTTCAAAAAAATGCAAATTCAAATCGCTACGTTCGATTATTTAGAAAAAAGTAGGGTTTTTTTACTAAAATTTTTTTTTCCGACAAGATTATCACATGGAAATCGGGCAAAGAGATCTCTATGAAGTGAAAAAAAAGCGTCCATGGACCTTGAACTTCAAAATGTATGGGGCAAAATTTTTAATTTCAATTCAAATATATCCAAAATGGCGGCATGTTGACAAAATTTTTGTATTATTCAAGAGATTTCCGTAATTAACGATTTACAAGCAATATTTTCTTACATAATTTGTTAACTTTATGTATTTTAGGTCCATGATAACCAATTTATTATTAGATTTTCTAAATTCAAAATGGCGGACCCAAAATGGCGGATAAAAAAATTAATTTATATTCAATTTTCGTAATAATTCGTATATAAGGGTTTTTTAGGTCGTAGATTACGAATTTGCTGTTAGATTTTGCAAATTCAAAATGGCGGACCCAAAATGACGGGCAAAAATGTTTATTTCTTTTCAATTTTCGTAATAATTTGTGTGTTAGGGTTTTTTTGGGTCACAGATTACGAATTTACCATTAAATTTTTTAAATTCAAGATAACGGTCCCAATATAAGCTAAAATTAAATATAAGAATCGTTTCTCAGCCGTCAAAATATTTGCCGTTGCCCGACTCTCACCCCTTGGCGGTGAACGTGTAGAGAGTCTTTTTTTTATTTTTTTTTATTTTTTTTTATTTTTTTTTTTTTTTTTTTTTTTTTTTTTTATTTTTGTGTTTTTTTTATATTTTTTTGTATTTTTGTGTCTTATTATATTTTTTTGTATTTTGTATTTTTATAAGAAAGAACTAATCAAAAGAAAATCTGCTTGCTTGTCAATTTTAATTTTTTTTATCATGAAATGGCTGGAAACAAGATGAGCACAAATATAGATTACAGTCTTTACACTTTTGTTGTGTTCTTGAACCGCATTTTTTAATATTAGTGCAGTTTTTTTTATATCACTGTTACACTTTCATGTGATTTGGAACTGACCTTTGTGAGATAATTATTTGCAATTTCCATACACATTTCTTTTGTTCCAATTTTCGCATCATCGAAGATAAAATTTCTCAACACAGTTGCGTTGGTTATCGATGCTTGAATTAGTCTCATTAGAATTACCCAAGTCCACTTTTTTGATCGTATACAAGGCATCACATTGCTGCAGTGGGAATCATGAAGATCAACTCCACCCATGTACTTATTGTATAATGTAAATGCTTTGGGGAATGGTAATGTTACTTTACATTTTACCTCTCTGGAAAATCTTTGTACCGTCGATAGAGGAGTAACACCTGCCGCTGTCGAGGGTATGGACACTGGCTTCGAATCCATTACTGTGATATAATTCAAGCCACTGTTTTTTTCGTGTTTCTCAGAAAATTTACCCCTGGCAGCTTTTTTATCCACTTCATTTTCGACTTTTACTCAATTTGATCTCACAGTCCCCGTTGCACGCAAACCAACTCGCTTCAAATGTATCAACAAATCAGGATTACAAAAAAAATCATCAAAATATAGATGGTAGTTTATAATTTTCCTCCCACTACTTGCCATAAGTAGAGATTGAGTCAGTTGCAATACAACGCGAGGTCCAACGCGAGTAAGCACACTTTCTTAGTTTGGTATCGTTATTTGCGTTATATATATTGGAGTTTTTGCCGCAATAGATGTCACAATCATACAAATAACCCTCAGCACTACAAATACCCCACATTTTGATACCAAATCCTTCGTGTTTGTCTCTCATAAATTGTTGCAAAATAGTTCTACCATGAAATTTTATCATTATTTCATCTACCGATAAGGCTGTAGAGAAATATCCAAATTGTTTGATATTTTCTCTAAAAATTTCAAGAACAGATTTAACCCTCCAAGCCCTATCGTTATCATTTTTGTCATCTGATTTTGATAATTTTATTTTAGATTCAATTTGCATGAATTTACTTCGGCTCATTGATGAAGCAACAGGAGCGCATGCCAGCAATGGATGTTTAGACCATTAGTCTTTTTGTGACTTCCTTTTATTAAAAATAGATAAAATGATTATTCCGAGCAAAATATTTAAGTCTTCTAAAGTTAGATTATAATCATTTATTTGAGTACTTTCAATTATATATTTTTTAAGCGTATTTGAAAAAAAAAGTTCGAATAATTGCACAGGAGAAGAATCACGTATCGTTTTCTTTGCAGCTTCAGTAAGTAATATTTCATTTTCATAACAAAGTTCATATTTTTGTTCCTCGTCTAACCATTCGTAATTATAATCAGCTTCTAATTTTGACTGCTCTTCATTATAATTCTCAAAAATTCGATAATAAGAAATGTTTGAAATATGTTTATCACTAGTTGATGAATTTTTCTCATCAGAATCGGAATCAGTATCATCAGATCCCGAATCATCTGGATTAGGAATAAATAATCCATCAAATTCTCCACTTTCAAACTCCTCAACTTCAATATCTTCCACAAGACTGGCAGCTCTTTTTCGCTTCATAATTATTAGTAATCGACACGCTAATATAGATCAACGTTCAAAGGCGTCTTCCTTTATCGGTTGGCGCCGTGCATTCGACTTTCAAGAAACGAAGAGCCACCTGGCGATCGACTATATTGAGATACTTACTGTTTTTAACGTTTTGTCAAATATACTATGTCGTAATATTACTACATATATCAAATATGAAGATTTTACGAATTTATGAAAATTAAATCTAAAATTACAATTATCAAAACCAGCAGCTAAAGATGATAGAGAAGGGGCTCGAAGTGTAGTATCTGCTCTTGAAATTTTTAAAGAAAATATAAAACAATTTATCAGTCGAAGAAATGATCATTGAACATGGGAGAACGATTTTATAGCAATTTATGAAGGAAAACTCGAGGGTTTTGCTGTAAAAATTTCACTATTTACCGGTTTTGGATACTGTTACGTCTATTGTGACAAAAGCTCGATTATGTATACTATAAATAACGATGTCGATAGCGTAGTATAAAGTATTACAGATATACGACCCACAAAACTCTTATATACAAATTATTACCAAAATTGAATATACATTAATTTTTTTATCCGCCATTTTGGGTCCGCCATTTTGAATTTAGAAAATCTGGCAACAAATTCGTAATCTACGACCTAAAAAACCTTTATATACAAATTATTACGAAAATTGAAAAGAAATAAAAATTTTTGTCCGCCATTTTGTGTCCGCCATTTTGAATTTTGAAAATCTAATAATAAATTGGTTATCATGGACCTAAAATACATAAAGTTACCAAATTATGTAAGAAAATATTGCTTGTAAATCGTTAATTTCGGAAATGTCTTGAATAATACAAAAATTTTGTCAACATGCCGCCATTTTGGATATATTTGAATTGAAATTAAAAATTTTGCCCCATACATTTTGAAGTTCAAGGTCCATGGACGCTTTTTTTTCACTTTATAGAGATCTCTTTGCCCGATTTCCATGTGATAATCTTGTCGGAAAAAAAATTTTTAGTGTAAAAACCCTACTTTTTTCTAAATAATCGAACGTAGCGATTTGAATTTGCATTTTTTCGAAATTGTTCTAGCAGATTCGGAAAGAGCAGTAAATTTTAAGTCAGAAATAATTGGTTTAGAATTTTTTTAATACCGGCTATACATAACAAACAGACGTTAAAAACGGCTATAAAAATCCGTCCGTTTGGTCCTTAATGGGTTAAGATGGTATGTAACTGGTCTGATACCATGAGCTGTAGCTCCGTCCTGTTAGAACCAGATCATCCGATCTTCCTGCAATGCATTGAAAGAACACAATTTTCATTTTGTATTGTAATAAGAATCAAAATGTTTTTGTTCATTTTTAATTTGCATTAATGCATAAATATTTTTCATAAATTTACATTACGTTCTTAACGGCTCGAAGATTATTGTTGTTATTATTATTGTCATTATTTGAATATTTGTTTGTCGTTTTATTTTATTATTATTATTATCTCTATGTTATCTTAAATTGATTTCAATGGCGAATCGTATTTTGTTTACCAAAAAATTTAAGATCGCTATTCTACAAATACAGGTACTTAGTTATAAATTGGTAGTCATCTATCAACTTTGTATTTTTATTTTTGTAAAGGATTCTGATTTGTTGATCACAATTAATAAAATAAAAAATTATTGTTATTATAAATATTGTTATTATTCAGTGTATTTATTATAAAACTTACCTCTTCCTCAATGTTTTTCAAAGTTGGAGCAACTACTCCTTCGAGCATTTGCAGATATAAATCTCCGTTTAGGTTATCTTCAATGAAGACCGGTCCAATAATTTCATCGGATATGACACCAACCCATACTTGAACTTTCACTTTGAACTGGGTGTGTATTTCCATTAATTTCCGTGGATTATCTCTGGCCCAATGTCTATAATTTTGTCTGTTAGGTGACGATACTAAAAAAAATGCACTCATCGCTGAAACATATGTTTCGAAGCACTGCGAGTCTTGATTGATAATGTCTGTCATTATTTCACAAAATGACATACGGTGTTCGCTGTCATTTGTAATTAGTTCCTGGTGTTTGTGCACCTTGTATGATTTATAACCATTTTTCAGCACTCGGCTGATTGTTATTTGAGCGAACCCAAGCTGTCTAGAAATTTGCCTCGAGAGATGAGGATTATCCTCAACTGCGGCACAAATTTGTATTTCGTCATGTTCTGGGATACGCTGCTTTGCAATTTATGAGTGTGTAGAATCTAAACAACCAGTTTCTTTGAATTTATTAATTATGGCTCTGATCCCAGATACCGAGAGATAGGGTCCTCCTCAAATTCGACAGACAAATAATCTCTAATTTGCCGTACGCTGTGATCAGGATAAGTCAGTTCAATGTTTCTTATTTTTTGAGCTAATGACAACATAATGAGAAAGGCGATATCAAATTTGTAAAGCAAATCGCATTAATTACTTGCAACATTAAAATTGAAAGACACGGTTGAAATCGGAAATTCAGAGACGGCAAATTTAAATTCATTGGTCTTTATCAATAGTTCAAAAAATTGCCGCTTGCAGGCGGGAAGTTCAAAATGAATTTCCAATTTTAGGCGTGCATTGCGCCATATGCCTTCAGTCTGGGATTAGAAGCATAATCGTTAAGGGGAGGGTATACCCACAAAGTCAGCTCTATGAAATACACCTTTAAAAATTTTGAAAAAATCATTTCTTTAGTAATTTTTGACGAGGAATACAGTGGTGCTAGAATAAAAGTGTAAACAAATTTGTTGACCCATAAATTGTACCGCGAAGAAAAATTTGCCTTTTCGAAAAAATGCTTCTACATTTTTCTAAATTAATTGAAAAATACAAAAAAATTGGGGTAAACATAAAAAGACATTTTCTAAATAATTACGGATGGATTTTAAAAAATTCCATTTTTTTCAAAAAAAAAATGTTGTTTTAGGTCAAAAAAAATTAGTACACTTTTCATTCTAGCACCATTGAATTCTACATAAAAAATTACTATAGAAATAATTTTTCCAAATTTTTTAAAGGCGTATTTCATAGAAACGATTTTATGGGTGTACCCTCCCCTTAAATTTAAAAGAAATGGTTGTTTAGATTCTACATACACACAAATTAGAAGTCATATATTCCAGAAGATGACCTGGAATGATTTGTGCGGCAGTTGAGGATGACCCCCATCTCACAACGAAGCAAATTGCAAGGAAGTTTGGGTTCGGTTAAATAACCGTCAGTCAAGTACTTAACAAAATTGTTTACAAATCCTACAATGTGCATAAGTACCTTGAACCATGGTATTACAAATGACTGCATACACTGAATGTCATTTTGTGAAAAAATTATAGACATTATAATGATTGCTCCTACGAAGATTATATTACATTTCAGATTTCCCTATTTAAAATGGTACACGGAAATCTGCAAGAGTTCGAAGGAATAATTACTCGACAGGAAGGAATTGGGCTCCAAGAAGAGAATTATTGAATAGTTGGGTACGACATTAAAAATTAGAGGTTTCCTAAGATCGAAAGGAAAGAATTGGGCAGCGAGAAAAGAATTACTTCTTTTCTTTAGTTCATAAAATCCTGAAAATTTTCAGATCGTACCCTAGTTTAAATTAATTTCCTTCCCAAAAGCCAATTCTGCCACTTCGCTGTTACAAAGCCTCAAAATTTCAATCCGATGCCCCCCTTTTCACTACTTTTCTTCTCGCAGTCCAATTTTTTCCTTTCGCTCATAGAAATCCTGAAAATGTATAGATCGTATCCTAGTTTACATTAATTTCCTCCCCTAAAGCCAATTCTGCCACTTCGCTTGTAGAAAGCCTCAAAATTTCGATGTGGTGCGCTCCATTTCACTGCTTCCCTTCTCGCAACCCAATTTTTTCCTTTCGCTCATAGAAATCCCGAAAATTGCCAGATCGTACCCTAGTTTACATTAATTTCCTTCCCTAAAGTCAATTCTGCCACTTCGCTCTTACAAGGCCTCAAAATTTCAATACCGTCCGCCCCTTTTCATTGATTCTCTTCTGGCTGTCCAATTTTTTCCTTTGGATCTTAGGTAATCTCCAAATTTTAATGTCGTAGCCAACTATTCAATAATTCTCTTCTCGGAGACTAATACTTTCCAGTCGCTCTGAGAAATCTTCAAAACTTTAATATCGTGTCCCCCTTTTCATGAACAGTAGAATTTCCACGTAATTGTTCGTAACGATCCCAGAATCTTTATCTGTAATAATAAATAAAAGAACACAACGCAAAGGACCGGATTCTGTATGTAAATAAAGTTGAATAACCGTATTAACACTACAAACTGAGCCGACAGTATTATCGCAGTAGAATATCCCTGCGTCATTGACGAATGCTATATCATTTTGATATCGTTATTTGTCCTAGGCCCGTCAGCTTATCAGCTGCATCTGTATGTAACAACAGTAGATACGTACGAAGTAAGTCTTGAGTTTCAGTTTCATACCTGGAGCGTTTGACTTGAGCCCAAAAACGTGATGAAGTCACGCATCATAACTAGTCATTCGAGCGATGAATATCAAATTTTCCGTTATTCTTTCTAACGATCCCAGCGGCTTTATCTGTAATAATAAATAAAAGAACACAACACAATGGACCGGATTCTGTATGTAAATAAAGTTGAATAACCAGATTAACACTAAAAACTTATCTGATAGTATCATTGCAGTGGAATATCCCTGCATCATTGATGAACACCATATTATTTTGATCTCGTCGTTTATCCTAAGCTCTTCAGTATGAAGTAAGTCCACTTTCACATTTCAAGCATTTTACTTGAGCCCAAGATCGTGATTATGTCATGCAAGAGATTTGTTACCATTTTCGTGCATAAAAGAACAACCAGAAGGAATTAACGTTCCATTTCGATTGCAAATTAGTTCAAAGCACGCCAATTTTGAAAAAGTTCTTGAACTTTCAGCCGGTAGAATTATTGTATTGACATATTTTGTTTGTTTACTTTCTTAACTGGATTTCAATTGCATATGACGCGTCCAATCATTGACGTCCAATGACAAGCGGCGTTCCACCGGAATCGATCAATGACGAGACGCGTAGATTTAACATGGGTTTCCCTATGGGCACTGCTACCAGACTCACCCGGTATTCTCCTTGGTGGCATAACTTCCCATGTGCATATTCAATTAAGTCATCATGCATTCGCCTTGAGACGACAATCTGCCATTCCTGTCGTCCATGGGGCTTATGAAATAAAATATTGTTTCAAAGTTGATAAGATTCGTCATTTTCATTGTCATTACATTTATCTATCAACCCTGCAACAATATCATCCTCCTTCTGCCACTGTTTTAATATAATTATATCCCCCTTTATCTCTTTTTCGTTAATAAGGCAGATTGCCCTATTCAAGGCAGACAGTGCTGGTTGTTATCCAAAACATTTATGTTCCCCATTATTATTCTATTTTCATCTACATTGTTAAATTTCCCTGCAGGATTTCGACTTAAAACATCGGCTAAAATATTTTGAGATCCCTTTATATGGCTAACCGAGTAGGAATATTACTGCAACAATAGCCCCCAACGTATCAGACGACTACTTTGAAATGTGCAAGATCGTAAAAATGTCAAACTTTTATGATCTGTCACAATTTCAAAGTTCACGCCAATCAGGTACGATAGGAACTTTGTTACAGCATATACGATGGACAGTAATTCCTTCTCGATTGTGGTATATTTTATTTCAGCATCATTTAAACATCGACTTTCTACTGCGATCAATTTCCTATTTCCTTCCTTGACAAATTGCAGTAGCACGCCCCCTAAGCCGCGATCACTCGCGTCAGATTCAACATAAAATTTTGAATTTGGAATTATGTGATGCAAGGTGGTGCATTCAAGAAAGTTTTGTTTCAGATCCTTGATAGCATTTTTGTGGACTTCCGTCCACTCCCAAATTGCATTTTTTTTTCAGCAATTCTCGCAAAAGGTCTACCGCTTTGCTGTGATTTGAATTAAATTCCTATATTACTTGCAGATTCCCAAAAACCTTTGTAATTCCTTAGTATTTTTTGGTTCGTCAAAATTTTGTATGTCATTTAATTTATTGGGGTCCGCCTCGACCCCTTTGCGAGAAATGATGAACCCCAAAAATGGCATACTCTTTTTAAAAAATTCACATTTTTTAAAATTTATTATGAAGCTGTGTTCGGACAATTTCGTAAATAGCTTGTCCAAAGTTCTTGAGTGACCGTCAACCGAATTCGACCCTACTAATAGGTCGTCAATATACATAGCGGTTTCTTTTTCAAAATCGCCATCCATTCCCATTCCGAGTGCTTTAATGAAGCCACTGCCGGCAGTTTTAAGGCCAAATGGGATACGAAAAAAATGGTAGGTTTTCCCCTCAAAGATGAATCCCGTGTATTTTCGCGAATCTTTGTGCAAGGGCACTTGCCAGTACCCGTGCGTGAGATCCATTTTTGAGAAAAAACCTACTTTATAAAATTTTTGAATCAATTCCTTAATAATTGGGAGGAATTCGTTGTCATCTTCAATTACGTCATTAAGATGTCGAGTATCAATACATATCTGAATCCCCCCGTTAGTCTTTTTAACGATTCTTAATGGGTTCACATAAGACGTTATCGCCTTTTCAATTATCCCCTGTGCCATAATTTCATGTAATTCGCTGCCGACAGCGCTTCTAAGGGCAAATGGCACTGGATAGTTCCGTCTCACGTAAACCTTGTCATTTCTTAAAATTATTCGGTGTTCGTAACCCTTAGCGCAACCTATTTTGTCCGAAAACAGCTTCACATGTTTGCCCAAAACTTTCTCGAACGCAGCCCTCTCATGATTATCCAATTCGTCAACGTTTTTACTAATATCCATGATTTCTTGCCTTTTTTGCAATTTGGGAAACATCAGGCTCACCATTCACATCTGTTACCATACCGTTATTTATTTCATTATGTCCCGATTGAGACTCACCCCTCGAATGCCACTTGACAACCTCATGTTCCTCGTCATGAACCATCGTATAAATTTCCCTTATTTTATCATGTTTTATGTAATTTACAATACTATTTTTATCCTTCACATTATCACTTATCACATCATTATTTATTACGTCGTTATTCACATTACCATTGTGACGATTCACTTCATTCATTTGCATATCGTCATTTAAAATATTATCATAAGTTAATATAGCTTCATTATTGTGGTTCGGAGCATTATCATCACTACTATTTTGAAATAAATTATCATCGTCTTCATTAATAAAATTTAGTACGTCATTGTTTATAAAATCATTATCCAACTGTGTAACATTATTGTCATTTAGCACGTCATTATTTGTAAAATAAATGTCATACTTCATAAAATTATTCTCATTTCTCATGTCATTATTAATAAAATTAACATCACATTTTATAAAATTATTCTCATTAGGCATGTCATTATTAGTAAAATCATTGACATATAACACATCACAATTATTTAATAAATCATAATCATCATTCAATATATTACATTCATAGATCAAATTATGGTCATCATTATCATCAACGTCATTTTCATTATCGTCATTTAGCATGTCACCATCATCATTATAATTATTAATATTTTCAAAATTATTCTCATTATTGTCCCTATTAATTTGACCCTTTTTACTCAATTTCCTAACTATTTCCTGGTGGTTCATGACGAAGACATAAGTCGTTTCGTCAAAATTGGAGCATGTGATGCTACTTGTCGGATCTTTTGAGAATTGCACATGCTTTTGTTAAATATTTTCCTGCCCACACTATTGATTTCTCCGGATAATTAAGCACCGTTCCAAATTTTGCACGGAAATCGTTGCCTAAAATTATTTCTGTCGAGAAGTGAGGAATTACTAAAAATGTATGAGCTCTCGTCATATCATCAATGTCAAAAGTTAAAAATATGTGTCTTTTAATTGTCGTCGCTTTTTTGCCAATAGCTGTCGAAATTAAAAGGTTAGTCACTTGTAATTCAGGCGGATTACCTGCGTCACAAATTTGTTTAAAAAAGTTTTCCGAGATAGCCGTAATTTGGCTACCCCTGTCAATAAGAGCCCACATATCATTATTGCATATATTCATTTTTACATGTGGGCATTTAAATTCCTCCCTTTCTCGACTTTTGTTTACTTTGATTTTGTTATTGTTTTCCATTTCTTGTACGAAATCATAGTACGATGCGCCGTTGGGGCATAATTCAACGCGCCTGTATTCAGTTTAAACTCGGGCGTTGATTTCGTACGAAATTATTTGGAGAAATCATGTTCGTATTTCGCAAATTCGGTTTCGGGTATCGAACATCCGGAAATGCAACGTGCCGACTATTCTGAGGATTATTGTGACCGTTAGTGTTTAGTGAAGTTCGTGGGTGATTCTCGTTTCATGTGTTTGAATTTTTCAGTCGATTTTCACCCGCTTGGAGTTGTCTTAATCCATTCGCGCGTTTTTCCATTATTTGGGATGGCAGAGTTACTTTTATTTTTCGTTTCTTTTTCGATTCGAATCGCGTCCAATTTTGTTAGTACTTCAATTATTGCGTCTGCGTCGTCGTGTTTAATGGAAATTAATGCTTCCCTGATAGACCACGGGAATAGTTGAATTATTAAATAGTTAGTTTAGTCAGACATTGTTGGCATAAAATACATTGATTCTCGAATTTTTATAGAAATGTAACTCTGCAATCCCCCTGCAGATTCGTGATAGCGTCCATTCGTCCATTTCTGTTTAATTTCTAATTTAATGGTCATCGAATAACATTTTGCGAGAAATAAATTTTTAAATTGGTCGTACGATTCAAAATTATATTTATCCCTAACCAGACTTGAGCACTTCCAATGTTGTCTCCACAAATAATAATTTGCGCACCCCTAAATATTTTTTAGTTGAAAATATGTTTCAAGGTCCGCTATAAATTTCGCCGGATTCGTCGCATTTACATTCTCAAATTCTGAGAGCCGGCACGTCGATGGAGGCATTTTGATGTTGACTTAGAATTGTACCCAATTCGGCAGCAAACTCACGAAAACCCGCGGTTTGTTGGTTCTTTCCGCCATATTGCGTTACATTATTATTTTCTCTATTTTGTTGCCGAATTTGGCCCCGTAATTCCTTCAACTGCTTTTTTCCTCCATTTTGCATTTTTGCGAGGCTGTTGGTTATTTGCCGAATTTCGCTTTGATTTTGCGGCCCATTTGGCGCATCTGGATTGACTTTTTTCCATCGGCATTCTCAAGCAGTTTGTATAAGTGTTTTTCTTTTGTAAAAATTTGAATTTTCAATTTTTTTAATAATTTTTCTTCCTGATTTTGATTTTTTTTTAAATATAAATTTCATGCAGTGATCAACAAAATTTTATTTTTATTTTGGATTTCCCGAAAATTATCATAAATTCTACTTTTCGAGCCCCCTTAGTTGAGCGCCATTGTAATAAAATTGAGGTTTATCTATATATTTATTATTTTTATGTTCTTCTTATCACTGCATGGTGTAATAATTTTTAACACGTATACAACATTAATTTTTTACGCATTTGCGATGTTTCGCTCGTCACTCAATCACTCACACAAAAACGAAATAAGTTACGCGGATAAAAAAACATCAATGGTCAATTACGAGATAAATACGCGAATAAGATTGTTACGTCCCACGTAACCTTCCAAATTGACAAATTACGGAAATCCCCAAATCCACATAGAGAATAACATTATAGCGCCCCCAAGTCCCATGAACTACAAACCTACAACATTCGATGGTAAATCAAACACCTTTTCCTTTCCAAGTTTCGGACAAAGTCAATCCCTGTATTACCTACAAATAAGAAAATTAAACCAAATCCAAAAATTATACGCATCTGATGATTTCCATTTTTTTAATATTTAGAAATAAATAATTTTAAAATCTAAACAATTTCTTTATTCGTTATTATTTAAAAACTGTTCCATGACGTAAAATCAAAGAGAAACTCCAAAATGCTATATTCTAAAAAAAACACGTACAAAGAGCCTACTGTTCTTAGACATTCCTAAAGGCAATAAAAAATCACAGACATACACACATACATACAAGTCGACCACACCCAACGCTTACGTCAACTCGAAAAATAGGAAAAAGAAATAAATGCCATCTCTTTTTATTATACAAAAAACCAACAAATTTCAGGGCAGCTCAGACAAACATGGATTCCATTTTTTGTTTAAAAAATAGAGAACACCGCCGTTCATATTTGTAGAATCTATAATAATAAATATACATAAATAAACGGAAAAAGTAGAAAAATTGTTAATATAAAATTGCAAAAACGTGTTTACCCAATCAACACCTTTTCAGAAACAAATTTTAATTAACAAAATTTGTTGCACCTTTTAGTATTTTACAACAATCATTCTTTAAAAAAACAATAGCTATATAAATCCTACAATCTCCGTTCATTTTTTGTATAAACTACCGCTAAAAATAGTACTAAATTATATAACTGAAACCAGTAGATTTCAGAACAGCACAGAATACAATTTGTTTTAAAAAATAGAGAACAGTTTTACAGCAACAAATTTTAATTAACAAAATTGTTGCACTTTTTAGTATTTTACCAAAATCTTTTTTTTTCCATAACAATAGTTCTATAAATCCTACAACTTCCGTTCATTTTTGTATGAACTACCGATAAAATATCACAAAATTATCCAACATAAAAAATCAACAAAAATTAGTGTAAATAGTAACAATTGAAAATCGCCGGAAAATAGTAAAAAAATATTCACGACTACTGTCGTAATAGGAAACCTCTCCCACCTATGAAAACCCGAAAATTTTCTTGGTGGGACACATAGTATAAATACCACGATCAAATACTTAATTGCTCTCATTGTTCTGCACTCTGTATTCCACTCGCTGTATCCGTCTCTTCTTGGTTCCAGTAATTTGGACCAATTCCCTTGACTCTTCCCCTCAATTCATAGTCGTTCCGAGAGTTCGACATCCCATAGTCGTTCCGAGAGTTCGACAACCCATAGTCGTTCCGAGAGTTCGACATCCCAAACACCGTAACCCCTTTTCTTTCTGAGGCAAGACAAAAGCAAAACGGAGGCCTTTCACCCGGCAGTTCGGCAGAAAGATCACGTCTTCGGATATCAATTGTCATCCCGTGGTCTTCGATCAAGAACCATCGTCGCACAAAAAAGAAAGTATTCCTCCCCTAGATTTACCTTTTCCCAATCCCTCCACATTCCTTTGCCCAAAAGAGACGAAAATTTCAATAGTGTGTTAACACTAATAATCTTTTATTTTTATATTTTTTTTTTCTTCTTCAGAGACGACAGTGTTCCCGTCATCAATTTTTTTACATTCTTTTTTTTGACTACAAGGGAGAACAACATCGTAGGGAACATTTTTTTTATTTAGAGGTTCAGGTCGCTCTTTTGCTAGCACATGGCAGGCGAATAAGCGACAGAAATCAGTAGGGAAATTAGGAACCCTCCGCCGTTTTTTTTGTACTTTTTATTTTTCTAATTTTTATTATCACTTACAAAAGAAAACATATGTTCCATTTTGACATCCATTTCCTTAGTCCCTTTCTTAAAATCACCGTTTTGACTTATAAAAAATTTTATTCTTTCATTTCCAGTGGGACGAACTAATCCACGCAGCCATTATAAAGACAAAAAACGAGCCTTAGAACGCGCCATTCGGGAAGCCGCCGCCGAATACGCTTCGTCTCTCAAAATTCATTTACCCATACCTCCACGTAAATTTCCTGAAATCCACCAATACATACCAACCGCTCCTCCCCGAGATCCCACTCTAGATCCTCTTCTTCCGACTTCCCCCTTACGCTCACCAAGGGAATTATTCGGTCCTAACAAAAAATAATAATAACGAATACACACGAAATTGTAAACATATTCTCTTTATTCTGAATAAAATATATTTGAGTTATTGAAATCGGGTTCATTTATTGTGTTTTTCCTTAAACCCATAAAACACCAAAAGCAAATAAACAACTTACACAAGGGGAAACGATGGCTACAAAAACTAATTAATATCATTAGATTAAAAATAGAAAACGTTCCATTAAAGGAACATATCAAAATAACAAAAAAATCGAACAACCACATAGAAATTATTATAATTGACTAATTGTTGCAATACATATTACCTCAAATGTACATTTTTTTTAAGCAATAAAATATAGATTTAAATTCCATCATACGTGTACACCTTCTTTTAAAAAGACCCTCACTAGTCATAGTCATAAATTCATATATATACATGCAGATAAAACCGTAACATTACAAAAATATATATATTTTACAGATTTGATTCAAAGTAAGGTTCTTACTAATCTCGAGTAATTATTAATTATAAACTTTTAGTTCCTAAAAATATTATGTAAAATATCAATACTACTGTCTTCATAAATGTCAGAAAATAGAGTTACGAGAAGAACTACTCAAAATTTAAGTGAAGAGGACAAACGAGAAATTTTAGGAATGGGTTTAGTAACCGATAGAAAGCAAAGACCAAAAAAAAAACAGTAATTCCGAAAAAAACCTTGGAAAATTCAGACGAAAAAACTCTGGACACAATAAATACCGAACCAAGAGAAAGCCTTAAACCAACAATCTCGGAAACAATCTCCTTAAACGACGACCACTCGGAAGAAAATATTGACAAAGAGGAACATATTATACAACCCAACAATTTCTCAATAAACGAACAAGCGGAAATAGAACAAACCGAGGAATCTAGCTTTATAAAACAAATCAACGAAACAGAAAAAAGGGAAGAAATAGATCAACATACTGTTGACATAGAAAACGCCAAAGCATCTCAAGAACTAAAAACTGAAATTTTAACACAAAGAATTAACGAGGTAGTAGAAGAATTTCATAATCTCACAGAGGAATACAACAAACAAGAGAAAACTCCGGAAAAAATTACTAGTCAAGTCGAAAAAATTAGATCTTGGTATACAAAGCACATACCACTGTTTAAGTCTAGCACACCATTGAATACCAATAAGATTAAAGAAGAATCATCATTCCAAAAAATACTTCAATTTCGGAGAGCTCAAACAGTGACGAAGAAGCCTATAAAACGATAAATAACAGCGGCATTCACCATACTACAGGAAACGGACATAAAAATAGCAGCAACCGATATAATAACACAAATCCCAACAACATAGATCAAGAATACGACGAAAACATAGCTAATAATCAAGACAGGCTGACTCTAAATCACGCAATTGAAAAAGTACCGAGATTCGATGGTGACCCAAAAACATTTTACGCATTTGTCGACGAATGTGAAGAAGCCCTACACATGTCACCTAATTCAGAACTGGACCTAGTAAAACTGATAAAAAGTAGGTTAAGAGGCGAAGCTCGTCGAGCAATAAAACACGACGAATTCCAAACAATAAACCAGCTTTTTTACAGATGTTTACGAGAAATATATGCCCCAGCAAATTCGGTGACCGAAGCGAGACAAGAATTAATAGGGGTGCATCAACTAGACTTTTAAAATATTGTCGATTATGCAAATCGAGTCCGAGAAGCAGGAGACAGAATAATAGAAACGTATGAATCTATAAATGAAAACGGACAAACCACAAACGAAGAAAGAGAGAGGACAAATGCCGAAGTACTAAAAGTATTTCTAAACGGATCAAAACCCGAAATTGAAATAAGATTAGCAAACGCAGAAATGGAAAATTTAGCAGCAGCAGTACAAAAAGCCTTACAAATAGAGAAACGATTAAAATTAACCAACAATATTAGAGGACTCAACCACGAGGAACTAAAACAAGAAGAAAACCCAAGAGCACACAAAATTAAAGTAATAAACACGGCGAAACAATGCCAAATTTGCAAGAAAAACGGACATGAAGCTGATACATGCTACTACAGAAACCACAATCAAACACAAAATCGAAATAATTTTCAAAATCACAGAATGCATCAAAACTATGAAAACCTGTATACAACCAACAAAATTCTAGAAATTACCAGCCACTCGACTATCGAAATAACTAATCAAACTTTTAAAATAATCACCGGTATAGTAATCAACCATGAGGATATCAAAACTTCCAAAACAACTACCAAACACGACAAACCAACACAAACTTTAAACCCAATCAAGACAACCAATTTATGAACAGAAAACCTAATCCAAAATTAGAACAATGCACATATTGCAAAAACATAGGACACTCTTGGAAAGACTGTAGGAAATTAAAGTTCAAAGAAGAAATGCGAGCGGAGATACTACACGAATTAGCGAAAACCCAGAATACAATAAGACATCCGGGAAACGAGAACGGTCTCCCCAGAACTGGCGCGCGGAGAGAGACTACAAATCAGCGCCAAATCAACCTCACGAGAACAACAGACACAAGGAAATCAGAACAATAAACCTAAGTAAAAATGATGCTCCAATAATTAAAGTAAACTCCAAAGACTTATACACAGAGGTTCAACTAATGGTAGACACTGGCGCAAGTGTAAATATAATCAAGGAAGAAAACATAAAAGGGGAAACATTAATAGATGAATCCGACATTATTGACTTAAAAGGTATTACTGAAGAACCTGTAGCAACAATGGGCGTAGTAAAATTAAATATACTGGGACAACTAACAGAATTTCATGTTGTGAAAAACAATTTTCCTATAGACTCTGAGGGTATTTAAGGCTCTGAATTCTTTCTGATAGAATTCCTAATTAATCCTCGTATTTTTGTTTACACGTTTATAATTTGGCGCCATGTTCCATGCGTTTATTTTTCCCTATGCTAATAGTAAGTTAGCCACGCGCCCGAAAGGCATCGCCACTGTGTAGCGCGCGTGATATACGAATACTAAGTCGGCGAGTCAGTCCGCCCAGCACTGCAAACGAGTGCAGATCCATTGTACGCGTCACGTTGATAAATATTAATAAACGATCTCATTTTTCGACCCCGAACCACAACAGGTTATGGGCCCAGGCACGGTCGCCTGAAAATCGGGTGTGTAACGATTTCATTTCGTATACCGAGCGTTTTTCATTTCTCTCGCTCGAATACAACGTGTTCGCGAAAAGCGTCGACGCACTTTTACGACGCCTCGTGTTTTCTCGGCATGTGCTACCGATACCAGTGAAATTCATACGCCTTAAGTCGTCAGTACTCTTTGACACGCGTGTGAATAATAAACTAAATACGGAAAGGTTTTTCGTTATCAGTCAGAATAAAGTCGGTGCTATGTGAAAGAAAATGGCGGATTCGATAGACTGCAAAAACATTACAAAATTCGACGGACAAGGATTTCACTTATGGAAATTCCAAATCAAAGCCGTCCTTGTAGCAAATGATTTGCTTGGAATTGTCGACGGAACCGCTGCAAAGCCAGAAGACGCGGGAGCTGCCCAAAATACCTGGACTCAAAAGAACGCGAAAGCCATGGTGATTTTGTCGTCTGCGGTGACTTATTCGCAACTAGAATATCTAGTGACTTGCGACACCGCTACCGAAATGTGGGCAAAACATTGGCAATCCACGAGCAAAAATGTGCAGCAAATAAATTGCTGCTCACTACCCGATTTCATGATTATCGCATGAAGCCAAACGACTCTGTAGCGCATCATATTGCGAAAGTCGAAAGCATGGCGCGACAACTTCAAGATGTCGGCGAGCAGGTCTCTGACGTCACCATAATGGCGAAGATCCTGGGTTCCCTCCCTTCAAAGTACAACGCACTCATCACGGCGTGGGACAGCGTAGCGGTAAACGATCAAACCCTTGCCAATTTGACGCAGAGGTTGATTAAAGAGGAAGCTCATCTTACGGCGTCCGACGAAGCGGCCAGCGCTCTAGCGGCCATAAGTGTGAATCAATGAGACGGAAGAGAGAAGACAGCTCAAATACACGGATCGACTCGAGCGCCAAGAGAGACCGGCTCCGAACGCAAGTATAACAAAACGTACGAATGCCATTACTGTCACGCGAAAGGTCATACTTCTCGGTATTGCAAAAAGAGACGTAACGATAATCGAAATTCTAAAAACATCGATTCGACGCGAAAAGGCGGTAATAGTCATACGAGTTTTGACGCGTTCATTGCAAATAGCTTTTCTTCGGTACCCGACGATATCGACGCGGAAGATTCGTGGTTTTCGGACAGTGGTGCTTCACAGCACATGAGTTTCCGTAAAGAATGGTTTAACGAATTTATCGAATGTAAGGACAAAACCGTGTGCCTCGGAGACAACTCAATTCTCGAAGTGAAGGGTTGCGGTACGATTTACGTAAACAAATTCGTGAACGGTAAATGGGAAATTGGTAAACTGGAAAATGTATTCTACGTTCCATTGCTCCGTAAAAATTTATTTTCGATCGGCGCGTGTACTGCGAGAGGCTCTACTCTTGTTCTCCGAAACGAAGGAATAGAAATTTATTCGAAGGAAAATGTGATAATCGCGCACGGTGTTAAACAACCGAACAATTTATTTAAACTTATGTTTTTGGCGATCGAAAGACACGAAGCGAACGCTGTATCGGAAGGTGATTCCAAACTTTGGCACGACCGCTTGGGTCATATAAACAATAAATATCTCCAGTCGACTGTAAACAGTGACTCAGTAACAGGCGTAAATATTTCGAAAACGACGCACTCATTTTGCGAAAGTTGTCAGTACGGAAAACAGCACCGCCTCGCCTTTCCGAAAAAACCTTCACCAAGAGCATCCCAATCCGGCGATCTTATCCACACAGACCTGTGTGGACCGATGCAAACGCCGTCGATAGCGGGCGCAAAGTTTTTTATAGTTTTTAAGGATGATTTTTCGGGTTTTCGGAAAGTATATTTCTTGCGTCACAAAGACGAAACTTTCGAGGTTTTTAAGGAATACGAGGCGATGTTTTTCACGAAATTCGATCGGAGAATCAAGGCAATACGCTCTGATAACGGCAGAGAATACGTAAACGAGCGGCTACAGTGTTTATTAAAATCGCGCGGCATTCATTCGGAGTTTTCGGCTCCATATACACCTGAACAAAACGGTTCCGCGGAACGCGAGATGCGTACGATCGTCGAAAGCGCGCGAACGTTGTTATCAGCGGGAAATTTACCCACTAATCTTTGGGCCGAAGCGGTAAGTACCGCAGTTTATGTGCTTAACAGAACATTGTCATCGAGGTCTAAAACGATAACACCATACGAGGCGTGGATGGGAAGGAAACCGGATCTTTCCCATGCAAAAGTCTTCGGATGCACCGCGTATGCACACGTGCCCAAGTCTCAGCGAAAGAAATGGGACGTGAAATCAAAGAAACTCATTTTTGTCGGTTATCAAGGCGAATCGTGCAATTATCGTCTATTAGACCCCGAGACAAAAAGAATTACTGTTTCGCGCGATGTACATTTTGACGAAAATTTTGGGCCGAAATGCGTTCCGTCCGTTGCGAACTTGCCACTTCCGAGCTTTAACGAGACCTCTCCCGATAAACAATGTAACGTGGAACCTCAAGACCCACAAATCGGAGCAGCGCGCTATTGTCTAAGAGACCGCGAATTATTGCGTCCACCCGATCGTTACGAAGCGAATTTTGTATCGTGCGAGGAACCGAAAACGTACGCGGAAGCCGTAAACGGAAAAGATTCCGGAAAGTGGGCTCTAGCCATTCGCGACGAACTCGACGCACATGCGAGCAATCGTACGTGGGATTTAGTGACGTTACCCCACGATCGTAAAGCAATTGGCTACAGATGGGTATTTAAAATAAAGACAACTAACGCAAACCCCGAAACTGTGCGGTATAAGGCACGCTTGTGCGCTCAGGGTTTTTCGCAAAAGGCCGGGGTGGATTATAAAGAGATTTTCTCCCCAGTCGCGCGGTATGATTCGATCCGAGTGTTGTTGCGCGGCAGTGGAAAACTTAGAGATTTACCAGTTCGACATTAAGACTGCGTACTTAAATAGCGAACTCGAGGACGAAATCTATATGCGCGTGCCGGAAGGTTTAAATGTTCCTGATACTCGATTAGTACGTAAGTTAAACAAAGCGTTGTATGGCTTGAAGCAAGCCGGTCGCTGCTGGAATAAGCGATTCGACATGTTTTTGAAAACCTTCGAATTCAAACGAAGTTCTGCTGATGAATGTCTCTACTTTGGCGAATTCAGCGACGACACAGTCTATTTGGCACTGTACGTAGGCGACGGTTTATTAATGGCCTCAAAAATCGCTTCTATTAACAAAGCGTTAAACGCCCTGAAAAGGGATTTGCTATTACTGCGGGCGAAGCCAATTGTTTCGAATGCAAATAGTACGAAACCGTGTCGAAAGGTCAATTTTCATTCATCAGGAGGACTACATTTGTCAGGTTATAAATAAATCCAGGATGAACGATTCGCGAACTACGAGCGTACCCGCGGATCCCCATGTTGTCTTAGAAAAGACAAAAGATAACGCGGAAACGCAGAAGCTCGACGTTCCATATCGCGAAGCGGTAGGTTCGCTTCTGTTCATAGCGATGGTATCAAGGCCCGATATTGCTTTCTTCGTAGGGCTCGTTAGTAGGTTTTTAGAAAAGCACGACAACTCACACTGGCAGGCAGTAAAAAGAATACTGCGTTACTTGAGCGGTACAAAAAATCACGGTATAATGTACACTTGCAGTGGGAGTTGTAACGCTTTGATTGGTTTCTCGGACTCAGACTTCGCAGGTGATAGAGATACGAGACGCTCGACCACCGGTTACATTTTTCAGTTGGCAAATGCCCCTATAACATGGTGTTCGAAACGTCAAAGTACGGTTAGTCTCAGCACAACAGAGGCCGAATTTGTTGCGGCGAGCGAAGCGGCACGGGAAGCGATCTGGTTACGAAAACTCTTAAGCGAAATCGGTCATGAGTGTAAAGCGTCTACTATGTTGCATATAGACAATCAAAGTGCGATCAAATTAGCGAACAATCCGCAATTTCATTGTCGCACCAAACATATAGATGTAAGGTACAATTTTATAAGAGACCTGGTTGCACTCGGCGAAGTAGATGTTATGTACGTACCAACGAAAATACAAAAAGCCGACTTATTAACTAAAGCGCTGACGAGATCTCGTTTTCAAGAATTGTGTGATCAAATCAGCATATGTACGGTTCAAGGAAAAACTCTCGGATAGTGGGAGTGATAGAATTCCTAATTAATCCTCGTATTTTTGTTTACACGTTTATAATTTGGCGCCATGTTCCATGCGTTTATTTTTCCCTATGCTAATAGTAAGTTAGCCACGCGCCCGAAAGGCATCGCCACTGTGTAGCGCGCGTGATATACGAATACTAAGTCGGCGAGTCAGTCCGCCCAGCACTGCAAACGAGTGCAGATCCATTGTACGCGTCACGTTGATAAATATTAATAAACGATCTCATTTTTCGACCCCGAACCACAACACTTTCGCAATAACCAAGCGACTATTAATTATAAAAAGAATTACATCGAATGGAAAAACAAAAAAATATACTTTCATGAAGAAAAAATGACAATCCCAGCAAGATCAATATCCACTTTCTACATAAATATTGAGGATAAATAAATTGAATATGGATACGTACCACGCATCGAAACATCAGAAAGCATATACCTAGGCGAAGCTATAGTTAAAAACAACAGTGGACGATGCTATCTTCAAATTTACAATACAACTAACGAAGAAACAGAAATCAAAATTCCCACTCTAACAATTGATGAAATCGGAAAAGATTTTGAAATCGCCAACCCCAAAGATCAAACCTATAACAAAGATTCTGCAAGCAGCTCAAGAAATAAGTATCAATATCGCCACAAAAATACCGATAAAAATAAACACCGCTATAAAAAAACAGATGATCACCACAATGAATATGAAAATACAAATGAATATGAAAATACAAATGAATATGAAAATACAAATGAATATGAAAATACAAATGAATACGAAAATACAAATGAATATGAAAATACAAATGAATATGAAAATACAAATGAATATGAAAATACAAATGAATAAGAAAATATAAATGTATATGAAAATACAAATGAATATGAAAATACAAATGAATACGAAAATACAAATGAATATGAAAATACAAATGAATATGAAAATACAAATGAATACGAAAATACAAATGAATATGAAAATACAAATGAAAATGAAAAATACGAAGAAGAAATAATAAAACTAATACTAAAACAATGTCCTAGATCAAAAAATTCCTCAATTCAGGAAGATCAAGACTTCTATAATACAAATTTGAGACTATTAATTTTAAACAAAGAAAAAAATAAAAATATACAAGATCAAGATAAATCCTCTGAATCTAGTAAAAATAAACTAAATCAAGATTTATCCTCTGAATCTGTTAAAATTGAACGAAATCAATCCAATGGTGAAAAATCAAACGAAAAACGAAGGGATAACATATCTCAAATTAGACATACGGAAAATGATCAAGAACAATACCATGACATAATTAATGTATTGCAAAAACTGAGAGATCGGAAACACACTAGATATAAAGAATTTTTAACATGTAATGAATACCAGAAAAACAGAGAGAAATATATAATAAAACAAAAAACAGGAATATATCATACGATTCAAGAAACAAAACGCGCCAAACAAGTTAAGGAATTACTACGTACACAATATCTAAACCCAGAAGAGAAAAAAAGTATAGACAACATTATAAACAAACACGCTGACATCTTCCATTTACCCGATGAACCGCTTAGTTATATGCAATTAATAAAACATAGAATAATCACGACAGATGAAATTCCTATGAATACAAAACAATATAGATTTCCTCCAATACATAAGGAAGAAATTAACAAACAAATAGAAGAGCAATTAAGCAACGGGATAATTAAACCATCGATATGACCATATAACACGCCACTATGGATAGTACCCAAAAAAGCAGATTCGCAAGGAAATAAACGGTGGAGAATGGTTTTAGATTTTAGAAAATTAAATGAAAAATCAATAGGCGATTCATAACCTATACCTAACATTGTAGATATCCTAGATCAACTAGCAGGCACCAAATATTTTTCTGTATTCGATCTAGCATCAGGATTTTTACAAATTAAAATGGACGAACAAGATGCACAAAAGACGGCTTTTTCCACACCACATGGACACTACGAATTTGATAGAATGCCATTCGGTTTAAAAAACGCCCCTGCTACATTCCAACGTTTAATGGACATAGTATTATCAGGACTCCAAGGAAACGAACTCTTTGTGTACCTCGACGATATAGTCATATATGCCTCCGTTCTACACGAACATGAAGTAAAGTGCGAAAATTTAATGACCAGACTAAAAGATGCAAACCTCAAACTACAACCCGACAACTGCGAATTTTTAAGAAAAGAAGTTTGCTATTTAGGCCATATAATCAGCGAAGAAGGTTTAAAACCAGACCCTAATAAAATAAACGCCGTTCAAAAATTCCCAATTCCCAAAAATCAGAAAAATATCAGACAATTCATTGAAAATTTTTCCAAAATTGCAAAATTATTATCAAATCTATTAAAAGACAACACCCTTTTTATCTGGGGGAAAGAAGTAAACGATGCCTTCAACACCTTACGCGAAAAATGATGTAATGCACCCCTACTACAATACCCAAATTTTGAGGAACCCTTTCTAATCACAACCGACGCATCCGGATACGCAATAGGTGCAATACTTTCCCAAGGAGAAACTGGCAAAGATAGACAAATATCGTATACATCACGAGTATTAAATGAACATGAAAAAAAATGTGAAACATACGACAAAGAATCTTTAGCAATTTACTACGCAATACAGCATTATAGACCTTACATTTACGGGAGACATTTTACAATATTAACAGATCATAAACCTCTCAAATCATTCAGAACAAAAAAAGATCCGAACTCAAGAGTTGCTAAATGGATGTACAACCTTCTTGAATACGATTTCGATGTTGAACACAAAGCCGGAAAATTGAACGTAAATGCAGACGCACTCTCTAGAAACCCAGTAGAAATATTAAAAATCGAAGAAACACAACAAAGGCAATACCCCAGTAACATAATAACTAGAATGATGGATAAAATGGGATGGAATGGATCTGGAATAGGGAAATATAATCAAGGAATAAAAGAACCAATTAAATTAAAGGCACAAACAGATAAAAGAGGTTTAGGATATAAAGGAAATGGCAATTACTGGAACGACATTCAAAACGAACAAATTTCAAAACCCATAAAATTCGTCAAAAGTAAAGAAACACTAAATAAACAGAGAAATCACAAACCATTATTATTACAGAACCCTATATACAACATTAAAATACCTCAAAACATTGGAAGCAAAATAAACTATAAAGGTCCACGATACAACTTACCAGTAACAATACGATTCTGCACCAAATGCTATACACTTAATCATACAAACGATGAATGTCTTCCAAACGACATAGAAAGCACAGAATATAACATTACATCAGAAAGATCAAAGATTAAAACACTCAAGTTACCTTCAAAAACCAACCAAATTATGCTTACCACACAAATACATGAAGAGCCCACCCTTAAAAGAAGCTCGCGAAATGCAAAACAGCCAGAAAGATTACAAATAATAAGAAACGTAAAACACGAACAAAGAAATCTGAAAACCCCAAAAGAGGCCGACCTTCAAAACGAATCCAAGAAAACCCACGAACATATTCTCATACCATGAATAATGACGACGTCACTCCACAAACAGAAAACGAGAATTATGAAACATATTCAGGTGAAGAAGACACATTTATCAATACGGATGAAGAAAGCGAAGAAGACCCCGATATCGACGAAAATGATGATACCGAAAGTAACAAACAAAGCACCAACAGAAACATAATAGAAATAAAAACCATTTATGTATGCAAAAAGATAATATAGTTTACTTCATAACTACATCAGGACAACCCTGCGATAACGGAGCATTAACATTGAAAAGTAGAAACGAATTACCCAAGTTTGAAAACATCAAATTAAACAAAGTTTCAGTAGCAAAGATAAAGAATACATATAATTTTGCGCTACCGATAACTACAGATGTAGGAGAAAGCCAAATAACAATACTTGAAAATATAATAACACTCGTTAAGTCACTAAAACAGGAAGTAAATAAGCTGCAAATTAAAACACTCAGTATTTCAAAATCTGGCAAAATAGCTGGCATAGAATGGATAGACGTAAAACAAATATTAGAACAACAATTCAAACTTTCAAATACAAAAATAATAATATGTAACGGAAAAATAAAATACGTAAATAAAATAGATAGAAAAGAAATAATGAAAGAATTGCATTCAACACCAATAGGAGGACTTAAAGGAATAAACAAAACTCTATAAAGGATAAAACAAAATTATTATTGGGACAACATGAAATCAAACATCGAAAAATTTATTCAAACTTGCAAATCTAACACGATGCAAAACTAAATAACCAATGATAATATGAGATACTCCCAAACAAGCACTTGAAAAAATAGCAATGGACATTGTAATCCCAAATAACAAAACAGAAGAAGGCTACGAAAATATATCAACAATACAGGACAATCTTACAAAATACTTGATAGCAATACCTTTAAAAAAAGCAACAACTTCAGACATAGCGGAAGCTTTAGTAAGAAGATTTATATGCGTATTTGGAACCCCAAAAACGATATTAACAGACCAAGGCAAACATTTTCTAAGTAAAATAATGAAAAAAATGGCGAAATTATTTAACATAAAACAAATAAAAACCACAGCATTTCACCCACAATCGAATGGATCCTTAGAACGATCGCACCATGTAATAAAAGAATATATAAAACACTTTTCAGAAAAACGTACAGACTGGGATAAATGGATAGAACTAGCGACATTTTCATATAACACTAGCGTTCACGAAGGCACGAAATTAATGTTCGGTAGGATAGCAAAATTACCATCATCCAAACCAGTAAATGACAGTGACCCCCTCACTTATAGTGATTATGTACACAGCTTAGCCTCGAAATTATACGATATTCAAAAATATGCGGAACAAAATCTAAAAACAGCGAAATTAAAATCAAAACAATATTACGATAAACACATAAACCCAATAACATTAAAAATAGGCGACGCAGTTTTTTTACAAAAAAAACCATAAAACCAGTAAATTTGATGACAAATACCAGGGCCCCTTTGAAATATTACAAACCTACGAAAATGGAAACGTCAGAATAAAAATAAAAAACGATGAAAAAATTGTCCACTCAAATAGGTTAAAATACTTAAAAATTCCAATCAATTGAAACGGTGATATCCTTTATCCTATTCCCAATAATAAATAAGTTCTATGATATCATAATACATTACTAGTAAAAAAAGAAAAAGAAAAGCAAATGTTACAGGCACCTCTTGGATAAAAGAAAATCGGAATTAAGAACAATCTGTCTATTACAAAAAAATAAGGGAACATGAGATATATAATTATGATACTGACACTAATCGCCACGCAAACATCAGCGTTTATAGCATTCGATTGCGGTGGAAGAACTTCTAATATATCAGCAATATCCCTGCTAGATATCCAAGAATATGATATACCAAAGATTCGAATAAATGTAGAAAAAATTCATGCTCAGTTACTACAAATTAAAGAATATGAAGAAATAGAAGTAAAACAATGTAAAATAGAAGTAACCAGAGAAATAAACTTTTGTGGCATGCACTGGCACAACTCAGCAGTAATGAATGGCTTAGCAAATTACATTCTCGAAGTTCCTGGAGAAGAATGCGGTTTAATACATAGAACAGGAACAACAAGAATAGTCAGCAACACAATTATAGATGGAATAAAAGAGAATTATATTCAATCACACAGTCTAACATTAGCAGGAAGAATAGATGCAGATGGTTCATGCAAAGGAGTAGAATATGCAGATTCATTTGGATCTTGGAGTAACGTAGTAGCGCAAGGAATACTAAAAATCTTAATTCAAAAATACAAAGCCAGAATCAACCTCAACGAGTATAAAATATTCCTAAGATCTGGAATTTCATATCGAGCAACAAATAAAAGCTGCATGGATTTAGAAGGAGGAAGCATATACTGGGAAACCCTACCAAAAGATTTCTGTGGACACAATGAATATGACATTCTATTCGAAGGTCCCATAGACAAAATATTTAACGAAGACAAAACAGTAATATACTCACTAACAACCAATGAAATCACATTCGCACTAGCAAGAAAAGGAAGAAAAGCCGTATGTGGCTACGAAATTTCATTAACAAAACACTCTATACTGGTAATACTAGAAGCAAATAACGGCGAAGGCTTTAAGAAAAAGGCTCTGAAAACAATAAACCTAGACATTTTTACCTACGTAAACTCCAAATTTGTATACATTGAAAAACACTTGAGATATCAAATCAAACAATTGTATTTCGATGTCTTATCGCAAAGATGTGCATTAGAAAAACAAGTATTAAAAAACTCTCTATCACTAGCAACCCAAGCACCCGATGAATTCGCATATAACATTATGAAGGGACTAGGTTATATGGCAGTAGCGGCAGGAGAAGTCGCATACATTTTAAAATGCATTCCCGTCGAAGTCAGCATAAGAAAAACAAACGTGTGCTGTTCGCATCTACCAGTCAAATATCAAGATAAAGAATAATTTATGACACCAAAAACACGCATATTAGTAAAAAAAGGATCACAAATAAATTGCAATAGTATCATTCCACCTATGTACACAGTCAACAATGCATGGTACAAACTATTACCTAACCCGGTCGAAGCAAAAAAACCTGAACAACTAAAACCTCTAATCAAACAGACATAGACATATACCAACCCAGAAAGCTTAGCCATCAATGGAATTTACAGCCAAGAAGATATTAGAAAATTTAAGGAACGCATCATGTTCCCAGCAGAAAAACCAGCAGTATTAAACACAGTTGCGAGAGGAATGACAGGACAAACTACAAACTACCAGGGTGCATCAATAACTAATTTAATAGACAAATTGACATTCGCAAAAATTCTATAATCCGCAGAAGAAAAAATTTGGAGAAATTTTATGCTTTTCGGAACAACAACAGCCGGCATAATGGGATTAATAATTATAATTAAAATAATAAAAGCAATAATAGACACCGTAGTCCATAGATATGCCCTACACTCAGCATACGCTTGGTAAATTTATTTAATTGGAGCCATATGGGACTCTATAACAAATCTACAGTTACATCTATCAAAGAAAAATAATAATGATAATAATAATAAACATTACCAAGCTGTACCAGAATTATAATTACAAGAACTACAAATCTCACCACTAAACACAACGCAATCAGAAGATAACGCAGAACCATCAGCACCCAAAGAACTAGATATCCGACAAACGAACAAACAAATATACCCTAATCTACAAAATAGCCACACAGAACCTCAAACCGAAATAAAGATTAGTCCACAAAATTTCCCAGAAAAGAAAGCCTTCGCATTAAAATAATAATAATAATAAGAAGAAGAAACGTTTATCTCAGAATCATGAATAAATTACCATTTTTCTCCCTAACAGGAAACTACCAAGAAATCAACACTAAAAATGGATACGAAAATCATTGCAATAATATTAACGCTAATACTCCCATGTATTTTAACCGCCAACGAAGAAATAAAAGTCAAAAGTTGTAAAATTTGGGATAAGCAAACAAGACGAGCATGCGACCAACCAGGAAAACGGTTCGGGTTTATTAGACTGGAAGATATAAAAGTAACAGCAGAAGAATGTAAAAAGCACACAAAACCGGAAAACTCACAGTGATAACAAAGAAATTAAAGACCTTAAAATAACAACAACAAAAAAGAAAGCATACACAATTACAGAAGGAACATGTGATACTAATAGGTCACTTGATAGAACAGCTACACACGAACTTCATATCACATTGAGAGAATGCGCGGCTACACTACGGGAAGATATAATAATATTAAGCACAGGGATAATATGCGCTGCAAAATACGGAGAGTGCCAGGATTCCCAAACTACATTCTGGGACGCAACACGATTCACAACAACAACAACAACAACAACAACAACTACTACTACTACAACAACGATAGTATTTACCGTATCAACAACACCAACATCAATATTTAAAAACACTATAATACCTAAAAACGCGCAAGTAAATCACACCATCTCCAAACCTGATTATCTAGACATACTCAAAAGCAATTACAAAATCGAGGTGATAATAATCATCGTTTACAGCTTAGGAGCCACCTTAATATTAACAATACTGGGAGTGAAAATATACATCATGAAGAAAAAACACAAGAATACCTCAATTAAATACAGTACAGTCAAAGTAATATCGGACAATAGAACAAACAAATCGGACCAAATGGAATTATCAGAAAATACAGATAATGAAGACGAAGAAATAAAACAGACATATGAACCAATGCTCGCACATCAAGAACAGAAAACTGTTACATTCAATCTGAAAGACGAGAAAATATCTCCAAGAAATAAACACACATACGACAAACCTAAACCATTACAAACAGACAAAAGATAAACACCAAACATGAAGAAAATTAGAATCTAATATCAGTTATCTCCCAGCATCGCTCATCACCATTCAAAACAATATACAGCTTATCCGAATGCGATGGTTGCTACAATTCTACTGCCAGATTAGAAGAAGAATTCAGATATATGAAAGTACCAACATCAACCAAAAGCCCAGGTGAAGAAGAAAATTGGACTAATATTCGTTAACTGACACGACGGAGAATAGATCTCTGTCATACCAAGAAACGAATTAAATCCGCAACAATTATTTTTTAATTTTTTTGCCCACATTAAAAGAAGAACACACTAACCTTTGAGCATGTAATATCCAAAAAGTATCCATATAATACCCAATTTAATTAATCCATTTATAAACAACACCACGCACTGAACACTCAAATGTATCCGACTCACTCAAAATCCACGCACGAACTAACAGAATCCAGCCAAGGGAAAATCACATCTGGAAAATACCCTGCATTCCACTTAACGACTTTTTTTTACTACGCCCGCAAGCAATGCCGGATTAAGGGGGGAGGGGGCTGGAGGGGCTTCAGCCCCGGGGCCGCAGGAGTCTGGGGGCACCATAATCTATTGTATAAGTCATTTTTAATTTTACTTTTTAAAAAAGCCAGTTTATAAAAAAATTAAATTTTAATTGAAAGTGGTTGATTTATGCCAAATCGCTTTATGTACAGATGAAATTAATAACAACTTTACTTTTATAGTAATAATTATAACAATAATGATAATAATAATAATAATAATGGGCACAAAGAGAATGATGCGTAACACAATGCGGCTATGCAAAAAGCTGCATCTCGGTATATCTTCCCAACTGGCCTACTCTCACCTCCACGTGTGCTTATTAAAGCCGGATGAAGCCATGGCGCGAATGCATAGTCCGTTTGCAGTGATCCATCCCGAACTGGCAGATCGCTTTTCTCAACAACAACTGAGAGATTATGTGGCCTATCTGAGGCGGATAGGTTTCGTTGTTCCCAGATGTCAATCGGTACCGGATGTGCGGGCAATAACAACTGAGCCCGTACGCGGTGCTGAGAGAGATGCTCCACATTATAAAAGCACGACACTCGTATTTAGGCAAAATTTGACAACGAAAATTTTGCCTAAACAACGAGAATTAGACAGAGCAAATAGCCTACTTCTGGATGCTCTTCCAGATGACTGCGACCTGTGGCAAGTCAATTGTGCCGTTTACGATGCTGCAAGTGATCTGGTGACTCCGCGAAATCTGACACAGATCGGCAGAAATCGGCAGATTACAAAACGCATGTCTCAATTGAACGGTAAGATTCGACTGACACGGAAACTCGCTTCCCGAATTCAGAGTGTGATCGACTATTTAACATCTGGCCGTTCATTTACGGCTAAAGTCAAGAAGTTTGCACAACAACTGCGGACGTACTATCACACACTGAACAAGCTGAAGTTGCTGAACATCAAGCAACGTTTGGCGGATAAAATTCGTGTTTTGGCCGATGTCAAAAAGAGGCTGCAAAGACGGGAAGATGGAGTTCGACAAAACTCAATATTTTAGACGAATCCTTCCAACCTCTTCAAATATCGTATCGCAGCCTTAAAGCGAGTTACCGTTGATGGCCGCAGTTGAGGAATTCTGGTGGAGCATCTACGAGAAAACATCTAGGCTTAATGCAGACACTCCAGGTATTGAAATCTTCACCGAGTTGTGCGACGAAGTTACACAACAAAGTGAAGATTGCCCACCCGTCAGTGCATTTGAGGTGAAAAATGCCATCACAGGAGAGAGGAATTTCTCCTCGCCGGGCTGGGATGGGATTAACAACTATTGGTGGAAGAAGTTCACTTTTGTCCATCAACACCTAGCCCGAATATTCACCACTTATATAAATGGAGACCAACCCATTCCGCACTGGCTGGTGGAGGGCCGAACGACACTGATCCCAAAATCGGGAGACTTGTCCCATCCGAGAAACCATAGACCGATCACGTGCCTCTATGTCCACCCAAACATAGTGAGAATTGTAGAAGACCCGATGCCTCTTCGGAAAACACGCTTTGCCATAACATCGAGCAAGCGTCGAACCATGTCTAGACTGGTTCAATTCCAAAGAGGTGTCTATCGAGAAGATTCTCCGAGTCCTCTGCTCTTCTGCATCTCACTATTGCCTCTATCCGTTGTGCTCCAGAAATCTCAAGGGTACATGTGTGGACCGCCTGGTAAACGTGTACATAAGATCACCCATCTTTTCTTTATGGACGATCTTAAATTATACGCATCAGGCGAGGATCAATTACATCGATCTCTGTACATCGCCCTCACATACTCGAGAGATATCGGCATGGAATTCGGATTGGACAAGTGTGCAGTCGTTCATTTGCACAGAGGAAGGTCAAGCTCCCATAACAACGATATGGAGCTCGTCAACGGAAATGTCATCCGCCACCTTAGCGCCGAAGAAGCCTACACATACCTGGGCGTACCTCAAATGCATGTCCAGGATGTGCAGGCTGCTAAAACCACCATCATTAAGAAATAGCGGCGCATTCTCCGTCAGATCTGGTCATCAGAATTGACCGGGAGAAATAAGGTGGCAGCCACGAATATGTTGGCCGTATCATCAGTGCTCTATTCATTTGGAGCACTGAAGTGGAACGTTGATGAGCTAAGGGGTCTTGACCGAAACACACGGAAGATGATTTGTATGCAACGCAGTTTGCATCCAAGATCTTCCGTGGAACGACTGCATTTGCCCCGAAATATGGGAGGTCGTGGCCGTTTAAGCCTGGAGTGTATGCATGATCCATTGGTCCTCGAACCAGCTTGCGACGTGATTAATCGAACGGAGGATCCCCTGATGATGCTAGTTCATCGGCATGAAATTCAGGGGAAGGGGGCGTTTTTGTACAACGCGGCGGAACGAGCGGCGCGAAGCCTCGGTCTGGTTTTCAGCGTGGGACGTAGTGGTGCACAGGAAGCTGAATCAGTCATCAACCTATGCCCAGTGCGTCTCAGGGCTAACATACGGAAGGAACAACTCCGTATGTTGGAGGGAAGGCATATCGACAAGCCATTGCATGGACAATTCTTTCGAAATGTCCAACAACTTGGCTTGTCGGCAGAGATGACCTTCTCTTTCTTAAGATCAGCCGGCTTGAAATCCCAGACCGAGGGTTATATCTTCGCATGCCAGGATGGGGTCATCAATACCTTAGCGTATCTCCAGAACGTCTTACACCAGGCGGTACAGAGTACGCTTTGTAGATAGTGTAGATGTCATGCTGAGACACTAACGCATCTTTTGGCAGCAAGCCCAATATATGCAGTTTCAGCATACATCGAACGTCGCAATGCGGGTCTTCGAGTGCTGTATTACCATCTTCGCAGCACTTATGGTATTGATGCAACCCCACTTTTGCCGTACGTCCCCACTGATATTGAATCCGTAGTCGGGAATGAGTCTTGCCGAATATACTGGAATTACTCATTTCCGACGAGCAGGCAAATATCAGCCAATAAGCCTGAGATCGTTGTTGTTGACTTCAATCACAAATCCATCTTCGTGATCGAGTTCTCTGCACCAGCAGAGACAAATATAGTCAGCAGAGAGGACGAAAAACGAATAAAATATCAGGAACTCCTATTCGAGATTCGCAAGCCGTATCGAGGATTCAAAATCAAGCTCGTCGTGCTGATAATTGGAGTGCTGGGAGGAATGAGACCAACCTTCCTCAAAAACATCAAACTCATTCCGGCCTGCCAAGAACATGCAAATTCCATCGCAGGCCGAAGGCAGAAAGCACTGCGGGGATCTCTGCGTCTACTGAGGTCACATGAAATCCTGTAACCACTAACCCAATGGTAGAGGGAGTGGTTACAGTTGGAAATGATATGAAATGGCCCGGTGCAGTCTGCAGCGGAGGAGATGGATATCGGAGCCACTTTTCTGCTGCAGACTGCACATGTGGATTCTGGAGGGCCAAGGCAGGTTAGGATTTTAGTCGGTAAACCGTGCCGTTAACATAATAGGTGAGGGAGTCCGACACATGTGGGGTTACACAACATCTTCAACCCCCCATGGTGCCTAATGGATTTCCCCCCTCCGAAAAAAAATAAATAATAATAATAATAATAATAATGCAATCCTTTGCCTTCGTCTCGGTTTTTTTCATCGCCGCCTCGTCTCGGGCTCTCGCGGCGCCATGATACTGGCAGTCACCAAACCGCCCGACGCTAGGAAGTTTTACGCGAAGCTGTACCGCCAGTACCAATTATTATAAAAGAATCGAGAAAAATGGTTGCAATAGAAACAAATGTTATAATACTTGCGCATTCTCCGATCAAACACAAAGTTATGTAAATTGCGAACACTCTTATTATAATTATGAAAATGTTCACTCGAATACCTCGCAAACCTTCAAATGTAAAAACAGCGAAATTCCGGGCTACATCAAATATTAAGAAAATTCATAGTAGATGAATACACCGCACATAACGTAAAATTTTTTTACTATTTGTAAGCGTTTAAGCAACCAAACCTGTTCTAGTACCAACTTCCGCTGTTGCATTAGGGACGTAAAGACAAACTTTTATTACAACTATAAAATTGCTACTACCTGCGCCGCCCTTTTCTTTACTCTGTCAAAGAACATTTGAAAGACATATACGAATACATACAAGCGAAATAAAAAACGGAATCCAAAAATGATTTGAGTTGCCAAAAAAAAAAGAGACAATTGATAGATAGCCACATAGTCAGCGGACCGACTTTTGACTAAGAGGGGGGGTGTTACGTCCCACGTAACCTTCAAAATTGACAAATTACGGGAATCCCCGAAACCACATAGAGAATACCATTATAGCGCGCCAAGTCCCATGAACTACAAACCTACAAAATTCGATGGTAAATGAAACACCTTTTCCTTTCCAAGTTTCGGACAAAGTTAATCCCTGCATTACCTACAAATACGAAAATTAAACCAAATCAAAAAATTATACGCATCTGACGATTTCCTTTTTTTTACTATTTAGAAATAAATAATTTTAAAATCTAAACAATTTCTTTATTCGTTATTATTTAAAAACTGTTCCATGACCTAAAATCAAAGAGAAACTCCAAAATGCTATATTCTAAAAAAAACACGTACAAAGAGCCCACTGTTCTGAGACATTCTAAAGGCAATAAAAAATCACAGACATACACACATACATACAAGTCGACCACACCCAACGCTTACGTCAACTCTAAAAATAGGAAAAAGAATTAAACGCCATCCCTTTTTATTATACAAAAAACCAACAAATTTCAGGGCAGCTCAGATAAACATGGATTCAATTTTTTGTTTAAAAAATAGAGAACACCACCGTTCATATTTGTAGAATCTATAAAAATAAATATACATAAATAAACGGAAAAAGTAGAAAAATTGTTAATATAAAATTGCAAAAACGTGTTTACCCAATCAACACCTTTTCAGAAACAAATTTTAATTAACAAAATTTGTTGCACCTTTTAGTATTTTACAACAATCATTCTTTAAAAAAACAATAGCTATATAAATCCTACATTTTCCGTTCATTTTTTGTATAAACTACCGCTAAAAATAGTACTAAATTATATAACTGAAACCAGTAGATTTCAGAACAGCACAGAATACAATTTGTTTTAAAAAATAGAGAACAGTTTTACAGCAACAAATTTTAATTAACAAAATTGTTGCACTTTTTAGTATTTTACCAAAATCTTTTTTTTTCCATAACAATAGTTCTATAAATCCTACAACTTCCGTTCATTTTTGTATGAACTACCGATAAAATATCACAAAATTATCCAACATAAAAAATCAACAAAAATTAGTGTAAATAGTAACAATTGAAAATCGCCGGAAAATAGTAAAAAAATGTTCACGACTACTGTCGTAATAGGAACCTCTCCCACCTATGAAAACCCGAAAATTTTCTTGGTGGGACACAGAGTATAAATAACACGATCTAATACTCAATTGCTCTCATTGTTCTGCACTATGTATTCCACTCGCTGTATCCGTCTCTCCTTGGTTCCAGTAATTTGGACCAATTCCCTTGACTCTTCCCCTCAACTCATAGTCGTTCCGAGAAAATTTTCACATTAACACGCCGCGGGAGAGAAGGTTTTTTTCTTCTGATCTTCCCCGTTATACGAGTCCGGGTGAAATTCAATTGACGAAATCGGGTAATTAAAACTGAACTGATTGGTTAATGACACGTTGGGTAATTAAACTCAACTCATAGTCGTTCCGAGAGTTCGACATCCCAAACACCCTAACCCCTTTTCTTTCTGAGGCAAGACAAAAGCAAAACGGAGGCCTTCCACCCGGCAGTTCGGCAGAAAGATATCAAGTCTTCGGATATCAATCGTCACCCCGTGGTCTTCGATCAAGAACCATCGTCGCACAAAAAAAGTAAGTATTCCTCCCCTAGAATTACCTTTTCCCAATGCCTCCACATTCCTTTGCCCAAAAGAGACGAAAATTTCAATAGTGTGTTAACACTAATAATCTTTTATTTTTATATTTTTATTTGTTCTTCAGAGACGACAGTGTTCCCGTCATCAATTTTTTTACATTCTTTTTTTTTGACTACAAGGGAGAACAACATCGTAGGGAACATTTTTTTTATTTAGAGGTTCAGGTCGCTCTTTTGCTAGCACATGGCAGGCGAATAAGCGACAGGAATCAGTAGGGAAATTAGGAACCCTCCGCCGTTTTTTTTTGTACTTTTTATTTTTCTCATTTTTATTATCATTTACAAAAGAAAACATATGTTTCATTTTGACATCCATTTCCTTAGTTCCTTCCTTAAAATCACCATTTCGACTTATAAAAAATTTTATTCTTTCATTTCCAGTGGGACGAACTAAACCACGCAGCCATTATGAAAACAAAAAACGACTCTTAGAACGCGCTATTCGGGAAGCCGCCGCCGAATACGCTTCGTCCCTCAAAATTCATTTACCCATACCTCCACGTAAATTTCCTGAAATCCAGCAATATATACCAACCGCTCCTCCCCGAGATCCCACTCTAGATCCTCCTCTTCCGACTTCCCCCTTACCTTCACCAAGGGAATTATTCAGTCCTAACAAAAAATAATAATAACGAATACAAACGAAATTGTAAACATATTCTCTTTATTCTGAATAAAATATATTTGAGTTATTGAAATCGGGTTTATTTATTGTGTTTTACCTTACTTAATTCATTTTCAGCGCAGCAGCCCCGTTCACCCTTACCCGAAGTCGACCGCTTGGTCGTCTGGCCCTTTGCACGGCCAAACATGGGATACAGGTAAGTATTTCAAAGGCTGGACGTAACAAGATCATATGAGTCATAAACGGGATAAATACGCGGCTACAATTTATATATGTCAACAATCGGGATAAATTACACGAACACACACACACGATCATTTACATTACCAAATACATCGCGAACATCAGACAATATCATCAATAAATAAGATAAAAAATTTTCACATTACCACGCCGCGGGAGAGAAGGTTTTTTTCTTCTGATCTTCCTCGTTATACGAGACCGGGTGAAATTCAATTGACGAAATCGGGTAATTGAAACTGAACTGATTGGTTAATGACACGATGGGTAATTAAACGAAAACTAATTGATTAATACTGTTAATTGCGACTTTATTTACGTGGCGGAAAATGTTGACGACTTTTCTCTTCGCGATGCGGAGAGAGACTGCCGTGAGTGAAGCCGGGCGTCGTCGAGAACGATTTCGCCGAAACAAAAAACGATCAATTTTCAAATCGAAGGACCGAAACTCCGTGTTCGAAACACCCCATCACTATGCTCCCACGGCACATATATACATCGTCGTTTGGAGCGTGGTATATCATCAATATTTCCAAAAGTCGTCAGCTTGATAACATTCGAAACTACCCCTACGCACTGGTGAACTTCGTATTCATCTATCGGTAGGTTACGGCCCGAGATCAATCAGTCTGATCCCGTCACCTATCACACGATAGACTACTGTCCATTCATCCAGCTAGACACGGGTTATTCGAAATCGTCGTACGAACTGGCGGACTTCGCATTCATCTGCAGGTAGGTTACGGCCCGAGATCAGCCAGTCTGATCCCCCTCGCCTCTCACCTAACAGACTACTATCCATCCGCTCAGCGAGCATATCAGTAAAATTGTCGTTTTTAATAAACGTACGTCGACATATATTCGCGTAGTTATTACCCACTCGAGTTCTAAAGTATTAATTCGAGAAATCGCTTTTTCCAACAATGCCGGGATCACTCTTACATTTTGAACGTGATATTAAATTAGAGTCGACGCCATTTTCAGGTCCTTCACAAAGGTAACCTAACAGGACCCTTGCAAGTGGCTAAAGACAAATTTAATGAGAAGTACCCCCCATTCGGGTTCGCAACAGCGTACGGAAACAACCACCAGTGTGGAAAAAACCTACGCTGGGTTCCGCAGATTCGACACTCGATTCTGTTCGTAACGCTCGTCGTTGCGGTTTTCGTCTTCTTTTTTCCGTAGTCTAGAGTCTGGGCCCCCAGGTACGCTTGGGCCGGCCCTGGTGGATTCTGTCGATGGTTGTCGCTTGCTTGTGGATCGAAGTCAGCGATGGAGAGGAGAGCGAACTTCCATCTTGGCGCCTTCGGAATCCGCTGCTTCGTCTTTCCGGACCTTCGACGACCTGGATGGAGGAAGTATTGCGGCCGATTAATTGTCCCATATAGATGGTAAAAATAAGGGAATTTGAAGTCGCTCACCTAGGACTTCGACCTGTGGGCCGAAGTCGACGAAATCCACAGCGTGTTGTTTAAAAGTATTCCCGACACCTGATCAAACTCCTTTTGTCCTTTGTCGGCACCCTGGATCCTGGTGATGGCTGCCGACCTCGAGTGATGTGCGGGGTCGTCCAAGATCGGGAAGAAAGAGAGAGCGAGTTCGATACTGGAATTCGCTGATATACCCCATCAACAATCAACTTTTTATTCGGAACGGGACGAGAACTGTCAATCATTTAAATGTCATTTGTGCATTTGAATTGACAGCCCGCCCCGTTCATTCGAATTTCCCGCGGCGCTGCTTCCCTGCGGCCAACTTTGGTACCGTCGCGCTACGTGGTTTAATCGCTGGTGCGCGGCGGTCGCTCTCCTTTCTGCGCGGCGGTCGAAATTCGGGTTTGATTAGTTCCACATAATGGCGGCATACACGTCGCGCACGTGTTATTATTAACAGTTTCCTTCTCTCCTTACAGATTTTTTACCGATATACGATCGTCGCGTTACACCGTTCACAAACAACCCAGGCTCAAGTTTCTCTTCTCGACCGCCCTATCAGCGTTATGAAATCGGGTAAGTACTTCGATTTTCCGACGCAGCAACCGTATACTACATATTTGTTTGGACTGCAATGCAAGTTGTGAGTATATTTAGAAAAATTGAATTTTCTGCGCCCGCAATATTTAATTTATTTAAACACAAAAATGTAATGACAAACGGTTATTGTAACACATGTTTTTTGTAGTTTTTTTGGTGCCTTTTCTTGTGAGAATATCCGCTTTTCCATATTATTAAAGGATGCGTTTAAAATGTCGTTTAAAAATTTGTAATGTACATTTTTCAAAGGAAGGACCTGTTTTAAAATTCATAAAGAATGTTCAATATATATTCGTATATGGTAGTATAGTCGAGATGATGATTATAGATCGGCTTACAATTAAAAAATCGATCTAAAAATTGTGACTAAATGGAAGTCCCCTGATTAGCACCTAAAGTGCATGATATAGGGGCCAAAATTGGAAGAAAGGTAAGAAAAAAGTTTGTTCAAATGAAAATAGTATTTGGTAAAACTGCACAATTACTACGTAAGCCGCTAATATGAAAAAATCACATAAAATCATAATTTTTAGAGTTTTTTTAGTTTATTTCTAAAAATACGTATCAGATGGAAAAATGTTTCAAACAAGAAAGGTATAGAATCAAATTCTATACAAAAAATATTAGATAAATTTTTTTCGTACCAGCAAAGGGAAGCTCCTAAAATAGCAAGGAACGTGGTGAGAATGGTGTAGTTGCTAATTGCAGAGACACGTAGCTGACGTGGGTTTAGTTATTAATAACGTCTGTCGGTTAGAGGTCAGGCTATTTAAAAAAATGGGGGGGGGGGGTCTTGGGACAGAGCCTCCCAGCACGCAAGCACTCCCCAGTTCCACACATTGCTAAATTGAAACCATGTTCCTGACTCCACAAATTTGATGAAAATGCAGATGGGGGTGCTCCAGATTAAATAAAAATACGAAATAAACACACACTTTCTCTCACATACACACACGCGTGCGCGCGCACGATTACACGCGCCCACGCGAACACACACACACACACATACACGCACACACGAACAGATGACGGCAAGCCGAACCGAACTCCGTTATGCCGGTGCCAAGCCCGGGGCCTCATAGTCAAGCGATGAGGAAGGAAGAGGCGGAGGAGTAACACCTCGTTAATAAACCGTGGTCCATCTGGCTCCGGATGGTAGTACCTTGTAAGGGCCCAAGTCCTGGGTTACGGAATAGTGGACGGCCACCACGATAATAAACCTAGGGGAAGGAACCCCGAATGAAAAACCAATCATGGAGAGTCGAAAAGAAGTAGAAAATTTACGGTGCAGGGGCTGGATACACCAGTACCGGCGTCGGGTACGAGTGCGCAAGCAGGCTCTCCGGGGTCGTTATCCGGTTACCGCAGTGTTATAGAGGATGGTCACTCGGCATCTACAGCATTAAAGGCTACGAGTGACATCTTGCCAGGAGACGTGGACGAAGCGGCATGCTTCCAGCGCCTCAAGGCGAAGATGCAGCTCCTTGTGGATTTCACCATGGAGAAGAAGAACCTCCACAAGGAACTCAAAAGTATGACTAAAAACACTCTTCGGGCCTTGAGCCAATATGCCAAGGCTTGGCAAAGCTCTGGGGGCTTGCAGACGTTGACCACCTGTAAGGACGGGACGAGTCAAACCTCTCCCCTGTTCCGTAAGGCCTCAAAGTTACCTTAGCGCCACGAGCCATCGGCGCAGAAGATGCCGGCGACTAAGAAGACGAAGAGGGGTGTAGAAGAGGAGCGGTCGATACTTTCAGGACGGTGCCAAGCCCATTCAGAACACCTGCACTGCGCTACAGTAGTGAGGAAGGGCGCTAAGAAAAAGCTGTGGCAGCAGTAGCAGCAACAGCAGCAACAACAACAGCAGCAGCAACAACAGCGTCAGCAACGAAAACCACCGAGGGAAGTGAAGAATGTTGGTATGCGACACAGGGGGAAGCCTCCTCGCCCTGATGCCATTAAGATCAAGGCATCAGAAGGGATGTCGTATGTTGTCATTCTCAAAAAAATTAGAGCAGCACCGGAACTACGAACACTAGGAGAAATAGTGACAGCCATCAGGCGGACAAAAGCAGGCGAATTGCTCCTAGAGCATGCGAAGCCTCGTGTGTGCACCAAAGACCTCCAAACAGCGGCCACATCCATCCTCATATAGCGGAACCCAGGCAGCCAATATGTTGCTTCCCGTTGCAGTGGCTAATATGCTGCTGCAAAGGGGAAAACTGAAAATTGGCTGGGTTAACTGCCGGGTCCAACTACATGAAAGATCACCGTGGTGCAATACGTGCCACGAGAGTGGACACCTGGCGAGGGATTGTAAGAATGCAGTCGATCGCTCGGCGCAGTGCTTCCGGCGAGGTAAAGAGGGCCACAAGATTCTGCATGGCGTGGCCAACCATTAGGCAACGCAGGAGGCTTGCAGCTCTGACCAACAATGGCTAAGGCACTTCATATAAACCTCAACCATTGTGTGGTGGTACAAGACCTGCTGTTCCAGCTATCAGAGAAGAAAAGGCCGATATCGCCGTCATCAGCGATGCTTACTGGGACCTTAGTGAACCGAGCTGGGTGATCGATTCCACCAGCAAGGTGGTCATCTGGGTGTGTGGGAATCTGTACATATCAACAAACAAAGATGGCTGACCCCCTGCACAGCTTCACGTGAGTGGCGGTGGCTAGTATAAGACTATACAGTCGCTACCTCCCTCCCAGTCTTATCATCAACGAGTTCCAACAATCCCTGGAGGCCATCGTCGCCAGTGCAAGAACCTCCCGACTACCACTAGTGATCGGGGGGGACTTCAATGCATGGGCGACGGAATGGGGAAGCGCAAAGACCAACTATCGAGGATATTCCCTCATTGAGGCCTTCTCGTTACTGGAGTTGGAGATTGCTAACACGGGGGGAAAGCCGACCTACTCCAACGGCGGCAAGTCCTCCGTAGTCGACCTGACCTTCGTCGACCCAAAATTGATGGGGGAAGGGTTGGGCTGGAAAGTTAGCGACCGATACACGGGCAGTGACCATCAAGCCTTGGTGTACCAGCTCCAACAGACCGGCAGAGCAGCAGGAAAGGTGCAGCAGAGGAGAGAGCCCGATGCCTCTCCCGAGCCATAAAATCCTCGCGGCCGACCCCCAGTTTACTGGTGGAACGAGGAAATCGCAGATATCCGTCGAGAGTGCCTTCGGGCTCGAAGGCTGCACCAGAGAGCAAGTCATAAGTCCCGGTACTACCAACTGGCAGCGGACTATGAAAGAAAGAGAAAGAGGCTCAAGATTGCCATCAAGGCCGCGAAAAGAAAGTGCTGGCAGGACTTTTGTGAGGAGGTGGACCGCGATCCCTGGGGGCGACCGTATAAACCGGTCATGAACAAGATCAAGCCCAGGGGACCCAATGCACCATCTTGTCCATCCTTCCTTGGCAAAGTCGTCGGCCATTTATTCCTAGAACAGCGGGAACGGCCGATTGGCACTGGCCTGATGGCAATTGCTGGTGCAGCCGAGCCGCCAGATGTTACCAAAGCCGAAGTAAAGATGGCTGCTAAGAAGATCTCCACCCGTAAGGCCCCAAGAATGGATGGGGTACCTGGAATGGCAGTGAAGATCGCAGCGCTGAATGTACCAACCATCTTCACATTGACATTCAGTGCTTGCCTGAAGAAAGGATGCTTCCCGGCGCAGTGGAAGGAACAGAGGTTGGTGCTGCTGTCTAAAGGAAACAAACCCCTGGACGACCCATCCTCATTCTGACCGCTCTACATGCTTGACATCTCCGAGAAGCTATATGAGAGGGTTATCTGTGCCAGACTAGAAGCAGCCATCGAAAATGCCGGAGGTTTTTCCAAAAACCAGTTCGGATTTCGGAAGGGGCGCTCAACCATCGATGCAATCGGCCGAGTGAAAGCAATAGCCACGGATGCCATCAGTGGCAGCCGAAACACCAGGTGCATGTGTGCCATCATTGCCCTAGATAATCGGAACGCATTCAATTCGGCCAGGTGGGATTGCATCATGCAGGCACTCGAAGATCTGAAGGTGCCTCTCTACCTAAGAGAAGCCATCTCAAGCTACCTAACAGACCGAACACTGTATTATGACACCGATGACGGCAGGCACTCCTACAACATCACGGGAGGCGTGCCACAGGGTTCGGTTCTGGGACCCTTGCTCTGGAACGTCTTATATGACGGACTGCTCAGGCAATCCCTTCCAGACAGGGTGTCCATGGTAGCTTTCGCAGACGACCTTGCACTAATCGTCGTCACGAAGACCATCGACGAGGTGCAATTTAGCGGAGATGAAGCTATCGAGGTAGCAGCTAGTTGGTTGAGCAACCATGGGTTAGATCTGGCGGCTGAGAAGACGGAGGCGGTGCTCATCTCTCGAACAAAGGAAAGGGTATACGCCACCTTCACGGTGGAAGATGCGCAGGTCAGGACGGTGGACACTATTAGATATCTTGGAGTCACTCTAGATGTGCGGCTGTCGTTCAAACAACACCTGATGAACGCAGGCGCAAAGGCTTCCAAAGTTGCTCGTACGCTCTCCAGCATCATGCCCAATATTGGGGGGGGGGGGGCGAAACAGCCGCGACGGTCCCTCTTTCCATCGGTAGTAAGCTCCGTTATTCTTTACGGGGCACCGATCTGGGCTGATGCCATGAACATCCATAAGAGCTACGGAGCCACCTGCCGGCGGGCTTATAGAACAGCCGCCCTAAGAGTGGCCCGTGCCTACCGTTCTGTATCGGACATCGCTCTCTCGGTGGTCGCGGGACTCCCTCCCATAGACCTATTTGCTATGGAGAGGGCAGCAGTACACCGCGAAGGCAGGTGTATAAGGCAGGACATCGCCGACCAGGAGCCGAACCAGGACAAATGGTCAATGAGGACCATAGAAGAGTGGCAAAAAAGATGGGATTCAGCGGATTCGGGGCGGTGGACCCACTGCATCATCCCAGACGTAGCAAAGTGGACGGGCAGACAACACGGATACACCACCTTTCATCTCACCCAGGTGCTCACCGGGCACGGCTGCTTTCGCAGCTACATACATCGTTTCCGCATTTATCAAAGCGCAAAGTGCCCGGCATGCCCTGGTGTCGACGAAGACGTGGCCCATGTCCTCTTCCACTGCCCGAGATTTGCAGCGGAACGGGAACAGTTCCGGATCTCGGGAGGAGGACCACTAACACTTGAGGGCATTGGGAAATGTCTGGTCGCCTCACAGGAGGGATGGGACACGGTGGTCATCATCGCCACCTCCATCATCGAGAGGCTGAATGCCATCAAAAGAGAAGAAGAAGGAAGAGGCAACAACATCGCCCAGACTTGAAGAGCCAAAACATCAGCGGAGGGCCTACTGAGGCACAGACTGCCCCCCTCGAAGTAATGCCTTCCGGCGGTTTCCGAGAGGGGAATCACAGTCTGAGCGGACGTGGTTTTAGCGGGTGGGAGCCCCGCACTCCTGCTGGCACCGGCCGGCAGGGATGGCTGGTAGAGCTTTCCATCGTCGCCCCGGAATTAAAACACACACACACACACACACACACACACACACACACACACACACACACACAGTATATGCACCGTGTTACACACGTTTTCTTTCTTTCTCTCTCTCTCTCTCTCTCTCTCTCTCTCTCTCTCTCTCTCTCTCTCTCTCTCTCTCACTCTTTCTCTCCCGTGCGGTGTTCCATTTTCTCAGCCTTACATAATATCGTATTCATAAACAGGTCCAGATTTGAAGCTCTCTTATTTTTAGGGACCCTTGAAAATTTCCTTATCTCACCCACCTGCGCAATTTCTCGCGTTCCCACTTATGAATCATGTGATTGTCCGTATACATTCGCTCTCTCTCTCTCCTGTACGCTGTTCCATTTTCTCAGCCCTACATAATACCGTATTCATAAACAGGTCCAGACTTGAAGCTCTCTTATTTTTAGGAACCCTTGAAAATATCCTTATCTCACACACCTGCACATTTCTCGCGTTTCCACTTATGAAACACGTGATTATCCGTATACATTATTTACACTTACCGAATCGTCGAATCAATGTGGCATTGTCTCTGTCTGAAATAAAAATATTTCTTAGCTATCCAAAACCAGCAACTCTAGTGAATAATAATGTCAAAGAAATATGTCGGCATCTTGAAAGGAATGAAATAAAAACTCACATTTAATCAATTCACATTTTATTTTAAAAATAAAAAAGTTTTAAATGTACATATTTGATTATATTTTGCACTATATTGCCCACCGTGTTTAAGATTACGATTAACGCATACACCGTCCTTTGTTGGTCTTCATGCCAGTTCCACATACATATTTTTCGAGGCGATAAACATATTTAATTTATTTTCTATTAACTTTAATACATTGTTAAATGCTTGAAATTTGTATTTACTATTTTCATGTGTATTTGTACATTTTTATAATCTAACATTTCACCTATAGTCTACGTAATAGTATTAAACATTTTTAAAACCAAACGGGAGTGAATATTGGTCCGATATATGTCGTCGTTTTTTTAAAACTACTCTAACTGTTTTCTTTTGTTTGCATGTAACAACCTCGTGCGTTTCCATACGTCTTATCGCCCCAAAACGCACTTCAATGCTTTGATTATCATCGGTATCGTTCGTCACGAGATCACGTATCGTTTCAAAATTTATTTTACGGCTATTTTCAAAATTCAGTCGAATACCTTTTATTTTGCATATGTCTGTGGCCCTCCAGATATAAATGTTTCAATATACGATCCTTCACCGTAAGAAGACAATTCGTCTGTCATGTCGCCGAGCAGATTACTCAGTTTCGGTTCATATTGGTCGTTCGTTCGGTCGCTAACATAAATCACCGAATCGGTGTCATAATACAATACTCGACGTTCGAGTTTTTCTAAATAGGAATATAATTTTAATTGAGCCTGGGCCGTTGTATAGGCAGCTAGTACGATATTAGTCGCGACACGTCGCTTGTGCGCTTGCTTCTTCCCGGAAAATCCAATTGACAAACATAACATTATCATTTACCGGGAGAAGATGCGTTATGTTTTTATCTTCATCTGCGAAAATCTTTAACAACGCGTCTCTTGTATTTACGATTTCGGTTCGCGGCAAATTTTCTCTTTGACCAAATTTTCCCCAGAACGAGTTAAGGCATATCGTGACAACGGATCGTAGACCCGGATTCGTACAGATTTTATCTTTACTCAGACGAATTCCTTCTTCACGCTCATAGATTTCGAGGTAGCGATCTTTCGATAAATCATCGACACATTCACAAGGCCAACCACTGGCTTCTTGTTTTGTTTTTTAGAATGTGTCAATGTATTCATTAAAAAGACCACCTTCGCGCGTTTTTGGATTGTATTGTGTTATTCGATATTGCCAAATTTCGAATATTTCAACAATACGATACCCCTTCTCGATTGATTTCTTTAATTCGTCCGAAACCCACGTGCCCGTGAAAACGCGATTTTCTTCCAGCTCCTGCATTCAGTTCATGAACAATCATGCACTGACTGAATTTCGCAACACGTTCTACAGAGGGGAAAAAGTAATCTGTCGTGCATTCTTACAGGAAGTACCGGGTGATACAATTTTCGCGGTGGCAATATTTTACATAGAACTAGTCCTTCAACACCGTGCAGAGTCACCTTATTAATGTCGGTTATCGCAGAACACTCTTCGCCGACCTAAACTGTCGGATGACCTATAGGATAACGCCCTGTTTTACAAATGTATGGATACAATGAACAACCATATGTGTAGTGTATGTGTTCATCGTCTTGTACAGTGTAATAGGTAGCTGTGTTTCCAGTTCGGCCACCGAAGAATGCATCGCGTGAATTAAGACTTTTTTCAAATATCAAAGGATGATTCTCAAATATTCTGAAATCAGGGTTGACGATTTTTTCGCGAAGAAAATCGCACTCCCATTTCTCATGTACTACGTAACCGTAAGAGCGAATTTTACTCGTTAGAGCAATTGTATTTTCATAACGTTCAGTACAACTAATACCGGCTGACCGTTTTTGTTCACATAACTCTGTGAAACATCGTGGACATCCATGATAGTAACATCCATGAAATTGAAATACCTGACCTTTATTATCACTGTCGCTATTCGGAGAAAGAAATCCATCTACTCGCGGTCCTTCGGGTAAACGAAATTCACGTGTGCGTCCAGCGTGTACGATTTGTCGTTTGAATTGATGTTCGCATAGTAGGAGCCACTCTAATGCTATTTTCGACTGTTTATCTGTTCGTCTGTAACCGTTTCGGTGCGGAAGTAAACCGATGGTTTCAGACTTTAAAAAATTTTTTCTAAATATACGCGAACACGCCGACGCCAACGTCGCACACTCCGCAAAAGGACATACATTGCCAGAAGCTTTAAAAATGTTACGAAAAGCAATGCATGCTCTTCTTAAAATTTCTACGTCCATCCGGCAATATTCGACAATTTCTCGTTGTAATTAAAATTGTTCACCGCGAGCCGATGCATCTGTATACCACGCATAAAAGTTTATCCGCTCTTCACGAGACATAGCATCGGGACCATAAAATTTTGCATCGGGTAAATTACCAATATAATTTTCGTTATTTAGGGTGTTAAAAAAATGTGGAAAGTATCCTTTTTTAATCGAATCCGGTAAACCAAATGCTTTCGGCAAAGCACTTAGACGCATATAAAAATAGTTTAAACTATCGATAAAATACGTTTTTCCAATTTGAATCTTAATAATATGTTTTCCGTTTAAAATTACATCGAATACTTGTTTTCTTTTCTTATTTGTCGGATTTCTATTTTTTTCGATTAGTGCTCTTAATATGAACTGTGCATCGAAACCTTTAGAATTATGAGCGATGCAAACGATTTTTGAAAAATTTGTCTTGCTACGAATTACTAAATCGAGCAATTGGTTAACAAGATCCTGCTTAAGAATGAATTCTCTAATTCCACAAAAATTACAGAATACGTCCACGCTGTCAATGTCGATACACGCATCGCATACTTGTTGCACAAGGCAGAGACATACCGTGTGTTTTTTTATTTCAAAGGCACCCCGATACGCCTCGTCTTGACGCGTTTCGAAGTCATAAAAAACAAATAAAGTGTCTACATTTACACCGTTTGCAATAATTTACACCGCACGCATGATTTCCTCGCAAATTGTTCACCAATGTGTTATAAATTTTACAGATGTTAATTACAGAGCAAATACTTTTAACACCACGTTTTGTCTTTGTGTACGATCCTGCTTTTTTATGGTTTTCTAAGCATTTTTCTCCAAAGAAGTAGCAGTTACAAGAGGAGCAGTGTATTATGGTACAGCTCTTGGAACAAGCAGGTTGACAGTAACATCTGTCACATGTATTTGAACAACGATGCATGTCTCGGCGTAAAAACTTTTTGTTGCAAAATTGGCAATAATAATGTCTTTTACCACAGATACCCATCATATTTACTATGACTGAAAAGTGGCGAGCACGCGAATGGTATAATAAATTAATCAATTGGTCGGACTTTTTAATGACACTACGACCATCGAAAAGGGGTTTCCTACCGTTACCTATATTATTGTCATCGTAAATTACTACAGCTATTCCTTTAGTTGAATAATAATTTTGAAATTGGATAAACTGCGGGGTCCAACAGTCCGTTTCTGGAATAGCGATGTTAACCCAAGAGATTAGTTCTCGTGCACATTGCAATTGATAACGGGTTTTCGTAATGCGTTTCCAAGTGCAATTAAAATCTGCATTTGGAATCGAATTTTCTTTTCAGGAAATATTCGTCCACGACAAGTGCTCGTGGAAGGCAAACGTTGTCATCATTAGATATCGTTACAGTCGACCTGCTCTTTAAAACACTCTCGTCGATCAAACTCCTGTTGTAACCACTACCGTTTGGAATTCGTACGTGATGCACATTTATCTCAAATGTGTCGTCAAGTACGAAATTTCTTGCACTTTGCAATAACGAACTTATGACGTTCCACTAGTCCTCTTGTTTCAAACTATTAAAGGTTCGAAAGGAAATACCCGCCGGTTTTACAAAACTCATAGAGTCAAACGTTATTCCTATTAAATCGACATTATTATCATTATTTCCCGACGCTGTTAAAAAATTATCAGAAATTGTTATATTAAATAACTCCTCTATCGTATTTTCTAAAAACGTCAAAGGATTAATTTTCATCGAAGGTTCCGTGAGTTTAAAAATAATTTTACGTCCTACAACACCGAAACGATTATAATTTCGTAACGAACGATCGACAATCGCTGTTAATACTATCTTCAAGGTAGACAATGGAGGAATCATCTTGAGATTCGTCAAATTCTTCGTCACTAATCTCGACTTCGATGACGTCATCATCGTCGATTTCGTTAATGTGAATAACGTTGTTGCTGAAGTCCATGATGTTATCGTCGTCGCACTCGTTGATTTCAATAGCGTCGTAGCTGTAGTGCATAATGTAATTGTCGCCGTAATCACTGTAAGGGCGCAAATTGTCTACAATAATGGTGTCATTCTCCGAATCAAGATCACCGGTTCCTATGGACATCTCTTCTCGAAATATAGCGTTGTACATTTCTAAACAAACAAAAAATAACTTGAACCAACGAGTTAAAAATTTATCCGACTAACAGGTTACAAATAGATTTACCTCGCACTTCTTCACAGTGATCCAGAATGTCGGCTGTCTCAATCCACGCGATTTTAAAACATCCCCCATCATCATCGATGCTGTGTCACTTGATTTTATGACTGTCATAAACAGAGCACGAAATTGACGCGGATCGTCCACTATTATATACCTCAAAAACTGTCGAAAATCGTGACATAGTCTTTCGTACGATTTTCGAGCCGCGGATGCTAAAAATTGCGGAACAAAAACTTCACTAATGTACGGATGTGCAGTATTAATAAAAGCAATGCAATTGCACAAGACACTTCTTAAATCGCTAGCCATTTTTTCGACCAAAAGAAATCACTACGATGTTTCCACAACGAGAGCAAAACTAAATCTGACAAGCTCGGAGATGACAACATCTTAAGCTTTGTTAAATTCGTATCAGTTTAGTTTACCATAAAGTAGATAACAGTCTGGTTTAATATAAAGTATTTACAAATAGGCCATTTTAGAAATATTCCGTTTTTTTTACTTTAAACAAAAGAAGCTATTCATGGATTATTTTATCCTTGTGAACTTGAGTAACGCAAACATTCAAAATAAATATTTACTTTTCACTCTTAATGGCTTTTAGTGTTGATTATTCAAAATTTAATATAAAGTGCATTACTTTTTTATAAGAACGTAAATAATACGGGATAAAAGGTTATCACGGGACCTAGTATGTGATAAATTTTCAAACAGCCATATACTTTTCTTATACCATGTACAATGGACATATTCATAAATATCTTTCAATAGGTATGTTATATCACATAATTTATGATAAACTTTCAAACAGGAGAGGTAATATTTTTTCACACAATATAAATAATTGCCCTATGGATACGGTTCTTTCAATTTGTTATCTCACACTTACAACGTTTATTTCAAATAAATAAAACCCCACCAACGATTTTCGTTGAAATTGTTTTTTTCTTAAAATTTATTACATAAATTCTCAAAATTAAATTCGAACAACGTTACAAGAATGTATCCATTCTCACGTGATATGATGTAATTAAAACCCTTTTATGTGTTAACGGTAAATTAATTTATCGGAGTTATTTGCAATAAACTTTTAGATAACATTTATGATTTACTTCCCACCCCTCTTCCCTCTCTTCATTACTTTGATTCAATCTAGACGCATAGAGACTCATTTCTGATCAGACATGTTTCATTCGTACTACTACAGTAATGCCACAAAGACCTAAGAGAAATAGAGAGACAAAACAAGTGCAAGTCGTTCAGTGAAATAAGTTGGAAAAAATAAAAATGGAAAACGGATTATTTTTTAAACGAACAAGTTCCGAGATTTATCGACAATTCAGTGTGCAGTGATAAGAAAAAATCTTTATCGAAAAGAGTTCGAATGGCTCCTGCATCGTCGGCTGCCATGTCCAAATTTCCTCAAACCACGAAATTGCTCTTGGGTGCTATGTATCCAGTAGATAAGTCCGCTGGCAAAGCGATATACGTGAGGCTGGCGGCAAACCATAAAGGAAACTTCGTTCCAATAGTGAAATTGTTAAACTGTCAGAATTCTAACAATGGTTTTGTAATTGACCCTAGCAGCTGGACAAAATTTACAGATAACGCTGAAAGTATTGGAGATTATTATTTCCAACGTGCCTTTTCAAAATCAACGTTAAGAAATGAAAAGAAAGAGTTCGGTGAGATCAAACTTACGTTTACCACCTGCTATAATAAAAAAGCAGTTATCTTTGATAAGATTGTCCAGGATGATGATGCCAAAGAAGAGATAGAACTGAAGAAATATAAATCTGATTTGACAGCCGAAACATATGCCACTGTACAGCAAAATAAGGATGACGAAGTGACACTTGGAAAACAACATTTCACACCATCGATAGTCATGCAACGATCAACGTTTGATATTTTAAAAATTGTTATTCCTTGTCAATGAACATTTAATTCGTTTGAGTGACATTTATGACGATGTAAATAAGTGTAAAAATGTTGTGGTCGACGAAATTCGTCAATATTTGTTCACGATAAAGTTCCAAAGTCTTCCGTCTGATTTACGAATTCGAAACATTATATATGAAATTAGAGACAATTTAAGTGGAAATATCAAAACTAGACTCTCCGAATCATTTTCTATCTACCTGAATATTGTTATAAACGAATTAATTGCTTTTTATGTGGATATTTTGATATGTCAAACAAAACGAAATTTTACTTAAAAAAAAAAGAAAACATGTAATTTTCTAATAATTTACAATACATTATTTTGTAGAATTTATATTTTAACGTGTCTGATTTATTTTATTCCTTAATCTTTTCCCGATTTATTGAGAATTTTAAAAAATATCTGTATTTAATTTCATCGCAGAAGTTTTTGAGGTACAAGTGACTTCGATTAGATGTTTGAATGTTTACGACGCTCTCGAGTTAATCCAAACCAATTTCTAACGTGCTTGCCTTTGATAAAAAATGAGTTAACTTTTATATTTTTACGAATTCAAAAATGCTTTATTTTTCACGTAATCAAAATAAATGTTGGTCAATAACGAAGACAATAATCATATTACATTTTTTTTTATTACCAGGTATTAAATTAAAAGTAAGCGTTTTTTCCGATACGCTGTAAATCAGCTTGCGTAGTCGCGGTGTACGATGATCAGCTTGCGAAGCCGCGGTGATAAGATCGCTAGTCGCAGGCTCCTTGTTAGCTTATGAAGTCGCGGAAAAAGCTCGCGAAGCCGCGGACCGCGCCGCCGCCGCCGCCAAGAAAAAAAAAGGTCGGTTTTTTACATAACTTAAGTTTATAAGACTTCGGCTCTTATTTGCACGATCAGTCGATGTTGACAACATATGGTGAATGGTTGAGATTCGAGAATTGTCGAATAAAAAAATTTACATTCTATCATGGATATGCGTTGGAAGCATCCGTGGACGTGTCTAGTTTGTGGACCAACGGCCTGTGGTAAAACGGTTTTTGTAAAAAGATTTTTAAAAAACTTGACATCTTTAGTGGATGTCTCTTTCGATCGTGTCATTTTTTATTACGCCGAATGGCAAGATGAATATCGAAGTAAAATGTCTGCAGACGGAACATCGCCAGCTTCACAACGTGGAATCGAATTTTGCGAAGGTTTGCCGAATCCCGAAGATTACTCAAAAGATAACGACTGTAAAAAGTTGATTATAATCGACGATCTTATGCGAGAATCGTCTAACAACACAATAATGGACCTCTTTACGAAAGGAAGCCATCACAAAAATATTAGTGTAATTTTCATAACACAGAATATTTTTCATCAGGGTCGCGGACAGAGAGGTATTTCTTTAAATACTAACTATATCGTTTTGTTTAAAAATCCTCGACACTGCTCGCAATTTCAGCATCATGCACGACAGGTATATCCTGAAAATTCAAAATTTCTGCAGGAAGCATATCAAGATGGAACTTCTCATCCATACGGTTATCTTCTTTTGGACCTCAAGCAATAGAGAACTTGCATGGTGTGGAATTTTCATATATTAAGAGTTAAAATTGATAAATTAGGACTAAACGAGAAAAGTTACAACACAGTTTTGTAATTTTCAAAGTAATTATTTAGATATAAATTATTAAAATTTGCCGAAAACTGAACGTCGGTTTGAATCGATATCACGTGACTATAACGATATAGTCGGTAAGGTGGCGTCGCTGACGGCAATGCAGTGGAACTACATTGCATATATATATAGATACATATAAATATACGTTATATGCATGTACAAAACGACAAATAAAGTTATGTTTACATTTTGAAATACGTAAACAGATTTTTTACAATGTAATTGTTTAAAAGTGTCGGCAACTGAGTTAAAGATTTTAAATATGAAAGGAGAATTATAAAAGGGAAAAGAAATTTTACAAATTAGAGGAGACATCGACAAAAAACAACAATTATTGAATAAGTATACACAATTAGTTTGATAACCAGAACAAGGTTATAATAATTTTTAATGCTAAAATATATTATAAAAGTGTATATACTTTGTGTAAATTTCATTTTTTTTAGGAGCGGTTAAAGGAAAAATTGAAATTATTTTGCTTATATTAAACGTGAGCGTTCTATTTCTATCTTATATATATATACATACATGTAATACATGATATTATGCTTGTTTACTCTACTAACCTTCTCAGGTGGATAGCCTACAGCTTCGCACCAAGCTTTTCTTTTCAATTCAATGTGAAGAACACAAATGAATTCTTTTTTCGGAGTAGAACTCGAGGTTGATTTACACTTAGGAATAATGCTGTATTTGTAGCTATTCAAAGATGGATTTCTTTTCTTTAACATTTTTATTGATTTGTCTCTTATTGCAGTCAATTTGTACCTGATGGTTAATGGAAACTCCACTTCTCACTGTGGTTGTTTCGAAAATAATAAAACAGAATTAATTAAAGAAATCGTAAACATGGTTTAAAATTTGAAATATACATTTGTATGCACTTAAACATACAGTGTTTATATGTACGTTTATGTACTACACACGTACAAGAAATCTGAAATATCTCATCGGTTCAAATTCATAAATCTGTTTTACTTTATTTGAGGTGGAACGTGTTCTACAAATCAGTGTTGAGATGCTACAAGAAAATAAATAGTTTGCCACAAAATACATCTAGTGTATTATTGCAGTATTAAAAAAATATTATAAAACAAATAACCGTGTGCATGTTATTTGAAAAATATCATGTATTACATGTATGTATATACAGGGTCGTCGAAAAGTATCGGACCCCCCTAATATCTTCAGTTAGAATGCACTTAGGAGAAAATGTCCAATAGCAAAGTTGTATGGTTTCAAGCGGGGAGTAAGATGATGACCTTGACTTTGACCTTGACCATGTCCTTCAAGGTCATTTCAAGGTCAATCTTATTTTTTTAAATAGAACCCCTACATTTTATTGCATATTCTTATAGCTTATCTCGAGAGCTTTCCAAAACACTATAATAAAATATTTTTTTATTATGTACTTTTTGAGTTATAAAGGTTTGAAATTAACAATTTTTTTACACAAAATGTAGAATATCTTGTAAAATATTATTTAGTTTTCAGTAATCATAACCTTAATACTTAATACTCGGACTCGCACACCACTCTTGCCTTAACTGGTCGGACTCGCACACCACTCTTGCCTTAACTGATCGGACTCGCACACCACTTAACAAATTGTTAACTTCAAACCTTTATAACTCAAAAAGTACTTAATAAAAAAAAAATTTATTATAGTGTTTTGGAAAGCTCTCGAGATAAGCTATAAGAATATGTAATAAAATGTAGGGGGTTCTATTTAAAAAAATAAGATTGACCTTGAAATGACCTTGAAGGACATAGTCAAGATCAAAGTCAAGGTCATCATCTTACTCCCCGCTTGAAACCATACAACTTTGCTATTGGACATTTTCTCCTAAGTGCAATCTAACTGAAGATATTAGGGGGGTCCGATACTTTTCGATGACCCTGTATGTAAGATTAGAACGCTCACGTTTAGATTAGTATAAGCAAAACAAATCCAATTTTTCCTCTATCCGCTCCTAAAACATATGAAATTTACACAAAGTATATACACTTTTATAATATATTTTAGCATTAAAAATTATTATAAACTATTATAACCTTGTTCTGGTTATCAGACTAATTGTGTATACTTATCTAATAATTGTTGTTTTCTGTCGATGTCTCCTCTCATTTGTAAAATTTCTTTTCCCTTTTATAATTCTCCTTTCATATTTAAAATCTTTAAATCAGTTGCCGACACTTTTAAACAATTACATTGTAAAAAATCTGTTTACGTATTTCAAAATGTAAACATAACCATATTTGTCGTTTTGTACATGCGTATAACGTATATTTATATGTATCTATATATATGCAATGTAGTTCCACTGCATTGCCGTCAGCGACGCCACCTTACCGACTATATCGTTGCAGTCACGTGATATCGATTCAAACCGACGTTCAGTTTTCGGCAAATTTTAATATTTTATATCTAAATAATTACTTCGAAAATTGCAAAACTGTGTTGTAACTTTTCATTTCTAATAATTATCTTTCGATTTAAATTAAATTTAAGAGTCATGCAAGTTCTCTATTGACACCGGATGATATCAGATTTCGTACTTGTATATTTCCTGATGATAAACCGCAAATTGCGTACGTACCGAAACGTAGGTAAACATATCTAATCATTACCATTATCATATATGGCTTTCAGTACGTTGTAAACCACGAAGATGAACGTATCGAGACGCATGCGTAAACACAATAAATTGGCGAACGGACGAAACCTTGGAAAGCATTCAAGTAAAGAAGTTTTTGAAGAAAGTGCAAGTACTCGTGCTGCGAAAACGTCGTGTTTCCCTTTCGAAAAAAAGTATCTCGCGTTGTTACATGCTGACAAAAGACAGAGAGCGGCTTTATTAAAGACGGCTGATCGAAAACTTATAAAACATATCTGCGAATGTATTGTATGGCGTCGCGTCGTTTCATTAAAACCGCGTGAGAAAACATTACTTGGAAAATATAAAAACATACTACGTAATCTCGCATTGCCGACAAGAAGTAGGGTTATCAGAAAAACACGCGATCGCACCCGTAGCAATATTACCACTTAGAAACGGAAAAAAACTCTCCTTTTGCAGAAAGGTGGACATTTGTTACCAATTTTATTGGCTCCAATAGTCGGTGCTGTTTTCTCAAAATTATTCAGTTCTGGTCAGGAATAAGGTCTGGTATGGAGCACGCAAAGAAAATGATCCTTGTTCCTGAAAATGAAGTACCTACAAATGGTGAAAAGAAAACTGTGAAAACACCCGGAACGGTGCTTTCAAGATTGGACGAGGAACTGTCAAATATTCTCCACGATGAAAATATCGGATCTTTCAACGATCGTAATTGTACAATAAAAATCAAAGATAGAGAAGCTGCTAGGATTTTCGATGAAGGTAGAAAACTCGCAAGATATATACAAACGCTTCAACGTTACTTACATTTTTTTTCTAAAAATCTGTACGATGAAAAAAAAAATAAACTATAAGACTACGAATAATAATACTAGTAACAGCGAAGATGCTGCAGGTATGAAACGAGAGGAACAATATCAACGAGACGATACTCGGCGTGAGAAAGACTCATCGAAAGCGGAATCAAACAAAAATCGTAAAGATATCCCACCTTCTATTTCTATCCCTGAAATAGTTAAAAGTGTTCCAGTTTCGTACAGATTGAAAGCCGTGAAATTGATGAATCATCTGCAACGCTCGAATCGTATATCCTGGGATAACGAAGGTGTCGTTAATATCAACGGTTATGATATTATAGAATCCGATATCGTCGAACTCGTCAACGATGCAACACGCTCGCGAAAATCTGTAAATCTAGTTGGTCGCGAAGACTTTATTGGTGCACTTCGGGCAGATCGTATTCCCACACGTTCCATCGGTAATAAAAACTTTTGGAAACTTTCTTCTACCCCGCGATTTGGTAAAAAATCTCGAGAGATTATAAACGCAGCGAGATTTGGAAAGAAAAATTTGACCGAAAATATTGACAACAACGACGTTGACGACGACGACGACGAAAAACCAGAAGAAGCGAACAAGAGCCAGATGGAATGGCTGGGTCTCGAAATGTAATCGTAGATAAGATCGAAAGTGTTTATTACGACCCTTCACATCCTGTTAGCTACTCGGGTGCTCGAAATGTGAGGCAATTTTTTATGAAGCATGGCGTGTCACCGGATGATGTTCAAGAGTGGCTAAACGCACAAGACGCGTATACGCTGCATAGACCCATACGACGCCATTTTCAACGTTTAAGATATGACGTCACAAGTGTCGATGACGTCTGGGAAGCGGACCTTGTTGATCTGAGATCGTTGAAAACGTACAACGATAACAAATGTTACATTCTCGTTGTCATAGACGTGTTAAGCAAATACGTATGGGTCGAATCGTTACGCGATAAAAGTTCACACGAGGTTCTCGCAGGTTTTAAGTGAATTCTGGAACGAAACAATAAGCGAATCCCTGCCACTCTTCAAACAGATCATGGTAAAGAATTTGTTGGTAAACAAGTACAGAATTATCTACGAGAGGGTAACATTCGGGTTCGAGTAACACACAGCCACCATGATGTAAAAGCAGCGATTGTAGAACGCTTCAACCGAACGCTTAAAGAGCGTATATGGCGCTATTTTACACGTAGCAATACCAGACGATACGTAGACGTTATGCAAAAAATTGTCGACGCTTACAATAATTCTTTACATTCGAGTATAAAAATGACCCCTGCTTCAGTTACATTATTCAGTGCACATATTGCCCGGCGAAATATGAGTCGCGATATCGTGTAAAGTACACGCAAACGTATAAGTATCAGGTAGGCGATAACGTTCGAATCAGTAGTGCAAAAAATACCTTTAAGAAAGGATACGAACGAGGGTGGAGCGAGAAAATTTTTCGTATGAAGAGTGTATTAAAACTCCAAAACCTCTTTGTGTACGAACTAGAAGACTTGAGTGGAGAAGATATCGAGGGTTACTTTTATCCACAAGAGTTGGGCGCAGTCTCAAAAAATAGAACAGAGGAAGAATTAAAATCGATAGTGTCATCCGGACTAGAGGTCGAGGCTCGAAAAAGGAAGTCTTTGTAAGCTGGGTAGGCTATCCTGAACAATTTAATTCGTGGATACCTGCAGCAAATTAAAAAAATCTGTAAAATGCATCAGTCACAAGCAGACGAATTTTTTATAGTTTTACCTAGAAACAGCAGTATGAAGTACTTTTCCGACAACACTACGACGAGATTTACAACAGTACTTCCCAAAGAAATTCAATTGACCGGTGCCTGGTTAGTAGGTTTATCGGAAATTCATGTTCCTTACAGTGTTGTTCATATAAAACGAGATAATTGTGCTTTTGAATTTGGAACCATAGATATGTCCACGGATGGAGCGCACGTTATTGACAAATCGTCTGTAAATATACCCGAAGGTTTTTACAGAGACATATATGATTTTGTCGACGCTATTAATGAGAATTTGAAATCGGTGTATGGGTCGGAGTCTGTTCACTTATAATTTAACTATGCAAAATCACGAGGTGGCATTGTTACCGCCCATTGCGCACAAAAAGATTGCAAAAAAGTTCACTTTTTTATGTTTCATAGTTCTGTAAATAAGATTCTCGGATTTCCTGTTACAAATACATACCATTTACTAAATACTGAGCGCGATAAAGAAATTTTTATAAGGCAACATTACTTTCCAGCTAGTTTGTCCCAAGCCATACCCGATCAGCTATTCGTCTACGCAGACATTTGCGAGCCCAACGTGGTCGGTGATTCTCAAGTGTCATTACTACGTACAGTTAATGTTGGTGGTAAAAATTATAATTACGGTGAAACTATTGTGAAGCATTTTTCACCACCAAATTGTGTTCCTCTCCTCGCGAAATATTTTCGAGAGATTACAATCGATATAAGAGATCACGCAGGTGCACCAATACCATTCAAGTACGGGACGTAGACAGTCACTCTACATTTTAAGCAACAGTATTAAAGAACGATAAAAATTCGCATTCAGCAACGAAATGATCGATCGTGGTGGTGGAGTTCGAGGAATTCGCAACGTTTATGTCGGATCAGCGGAGTCATGGAATAGGTAGTTTTCTGGGAGGATTATTCAGACGTATTCTTCCTTTGCTCAGGAGAGGTGCGATAGCAGTTGGAAAAGAGGCCTTGCGTACAGGAATAAATGTACTCGAAGATGTTGGTGAACACAACGTAACTTTGAAAGAATCATTGAGAAATCGAGCAAAGGAGTCTGGTAGAATGCTTGCAAATAACGCAAAAGATAAGTTTTCCAAAGTGATGTCTGGTTCGGGTTATAACAGTGTGCTCCATAATCAGCCTGCTCAGTATTCGATTGGAAATACGTCAACGCGTGTCGCGAAATGTCGTCGTCGTAAGAATAATAAGTTACGAAAGACAAAAACTGGTCGTATTTTGAAACGAAAGGTGCAGAAAGGTAAAAAGACGAAGACGACAAGGAAGAAAAAGAAGACATGCAAGATAAAAAGTAGTGTGAAGTAGACGTCTAGAAAACGAAAACGTAATAACTTAACGAGGGATATATTCGGGGATAATTAAAAAGTAATAATGTCTTTCCTTCATTCACACTCGTGCGAGTGCATGAAATCGAAGCTCGATATCTTCACGATTCCACCGACCCAGACAACCATCGAGAGCTCGCACTGGGTACATTATAAGCCCGTGTCATCGTTGACGGATGACTCACCGATTGAATTTGTCGTTCCCGGTCATAGTGAAGAGTACATTGATCTTGCGCATACAATGATAAGTCTCAAAGCTAGAATTCAACCTAGTCACGCAGAGGATAATACTAAATTTGCACCGGTGAATAATTTCTTACATCCAATGTTCAATCAAGCCGATGTTTTTTTAAATCAAAAGTTAGTATCACCAACCACTAATACCTATGCGTACCGGTCGTATATAGAGACATTGCTAAACTACGGACCCGCTGCAAAATCGTCCCACTTGACATCGACACTATGGTACAAGGACACGGGATCTCATATGGATGGATTACCGACACGAAATGATAATGTCGGCCTCCTTAAACGTAACAAATATACGGAAAATTCACAGATAGTGGATCTTATTGGTCATATGCACTGCGACGTTTTCAATCAAGACAAATTTATGTTAAACGGTGTCGAAATACGATTAGGCCTTGTTCGTTCTAAAGATGCTTTCTCGCTCATGGACGAATTCGTCGATGGAAAATTTTCAGTCAACATTAGCGATATTACGTTACTCGTAAGAAGAGCCAAAATAAATCGCTAGAATTCTTCTCGCACATGCAAAAACTCTTGCAAATACCACGGCAATGTATCCACTCACCAGAGTCGAGGTGAAATCATTTGTATTGCAGAACGGGATACACGGCGATACACTCGACAACGTTATACTAGGTCAATTGCCGAAAAGAATAGTTATCGGTTTCGTTGATAATGAAGCTTTCAATGGAGATCGTCGTCTTAATCCTTTCGATTTTCAAAATTACGGTATCAACTTTTTATCACTATACGTCGACGGCACACAAATTCCGAGTAAGCCTCTGCAGCCAAACTTTAAAGAAACATCTAAACTTTTCGTAGAAGCATATCACACTTTATTTTAAGGCACTGGCATTCATTTTATGAATGAAGGAAATGAAATATCGAGAGAAGAATTCGCCAACGGCTACTGTCTGTTTGTTTTTTATTTAACTTCGGATCTTTCCGCAAGTTGCGTTACTCATTGGAACCTCGTAAAGAGTGGTTGTCTGCGAATAGAAGTACGATTCGACGCTGCTCTTGAAAACATAGTAAATTGTATAGTTTACGCTGAATATGACAACGTTTTGGAAATCGACTCTTCCCGTCAAATTATTACAGATTACAATGCTTAAAGTTAGAACAAGAGAGGGGTACTTATGATTTAGTCCCAAAATACTATCTCGCTACGAACTTTGATGTCAGTTGTTCGTTTCATGTCAAACCACAAACATCGACTATGCGTTTTGTAATGGACATTGAAGGTTTCTTGAATAAAAAGCATGCTTTTACACCAAAAGAAATTGCGATTGTTTGTATCGAGAAAAATTATATCGGTCATTGGGTTCTCAGATCTACTGATAATTTTGTGAAACTACCTGTAAATTTACGCAAGACAAACTCGTATCTCTCGCTGTATCATCACGGTATTGAGTGGTTTGATGGTGATACTGATGCGACTAAAATATATCAAATACTGCAAGAGATTACTCGCTATCGTCCTATGTTTATGTACCAGGACATCAAAAGAAACAATTTTTGGCGAAAATCATTACTCGACCTATTGAAAATTTGGAAGACGATGTCAATACACCGAGATTTACGCAACTCAACACAGACGAAGCTTTTTGCATATATCACGGAATCAAGAAACCTGGTAAATACGTATGCGCATTGAATAACTCGTTAAAACTACGAAAGTGGATAGTGTCACATATAAACGAGGACCAGGAAACATTTTCACCAAGACCATGTGTACCCACTTTGTCTACGAATATCAGTTACAAACCCACTAGCGACATTTGTCGTACGTCGAAAGAAAAAACTAGCCATGGACTCGAAAGATCTGATACAAGCCCTGCAACTTATTCCGGGGAGGACAAGAGGTATATTTCCGGTGGATCTGATTCCCCGGGTGTGGATGAAACCGGCATCTATAATAGCGAATACGGACGATCATACAAAACCTGGTACTCACTGGGTCGTTTTTTACGTCAATGAATTTGGCAACGGAATTTTCTTTGACAGTTATGGATCGCAGCCATTCATCTCACATCACATTCATCGCTTCCGAAGAAACTGTAAAACGATCCGATGGAGTGACAAGTGTCTTCAAAGTTTTACTTCTTCTGTGTGTGGTCAATACTGTGTTATGTTTTTGCATACTATGGCTAATGGTTATACTTTACATGAATTTTATAAGAACTTCTCCAATAATGCTAGACAAAACGACTATATTGTAAATAAATGGTACAATCAATTTTCGCAAAAATTATATTGTCGGAAAAAACAACAGAACGGTGTATGCGTTAATCGTAATCTTAATCGCGGTGGGCAATATAGTGCAAAATGTAATCAAATTTGTACATTTAAAACTTTTTATTTTTAAAATAAAATTTGAATTGATTAAATGTGAGTTTTTATTTCATTCCTTTCAAGATGTCGACACATTTCTTTGACATATTATTCACTAGAGTTGCTGGTTTTGGATAGCTAAGAAATATTTTTATTTCAGACAGAGACAATACCACATTGTTTCGACGATTCGGTAAGTGTAAATAATGTATACGGATAATCACGTGTTTCATAAGTGAGAACGCGAGAAATGCGCAGGTGGGTGAGATAAGGACATTTTCAAGGGTCCCTAAAAATAAGAGAGCTTCAAGTCTGGACCTGTTTATGAATGCAATATTTTTGGTAAGGCTGAGAAAATGGAACAGCGTACGGGAGAGAGAAAGAGAGAGAGAATGTATACGGATAATCATATCTTTCATAAGCGGGAACGCGAGAAATGCGCAGGTGGGTGAGATAAGGAAATTTTCAAGGGTTCCTAAAAATAAGAGAGCTTCAAGTCTGGACCTGTTTATGAATAAGATATTATGTAAGGCTGAGAAAAGGGAACAGCGTACGGGAGAGAAAGAGAGAGAGAGAGAGAGACAGAGAGAGAGAGAGAGAGAGGGAATGAAAGAAAACGTGTGTGACTCGGTGCATATACTGTTTGTGGGTGTGTGTAGGTGTGCGTGTGGGTGTGTGTGTGTATGCGTGCGTGCACACGTGTAAGGTAGATGGCAGACACCCTTGGAGGGGGTAATAAAAATAATAATAAACAGTGACCTGTCTCAAGGTCGACTCACAGACTGTACTGAGTCAATTACCCTCCTCTGTGGAGGATAGTGTGTGGGGGGGGGGGGGCGAGGGGGGTGGTGGCGGTCATGACCTACCTCAACGTCAGTAGAATGCACGTCGTCAATGACCTCTCAGGGGGTAACAACAATAACAAACCATGACCTACCCCAAGCAGTGCTCTCAGATGGTGTCTATTTCACGCGCAACCTCCCGTGCGCATCTGCCTTCGGCACGCTTCGGCCGGCTGAGCTGAACGACGGGGAGGAATATAGCAGAGGTGCACGAAAAATTTAAACAAATGACGACCGACGGAAGAACATGTGCATTCTTTCAACTTTTCACTGCATCACCTTCGGTGGTTCCGTGGTACATGCGCTTGCCTTTCGCACTGGTGTTTGAGAGTTCAAGCCTAGCAAATTTCAATTTTTTTTTTTTTTTTTAATAGTAGTTTTATATATTCTGGCTATAGGTATAAGATTATTACTATTCAGTATTAATTATTTTAACAATATTAATTAGTCGAGTACATTTCTTATGATATATCTCAAAGCGATATATGTAATTTTACGATAATGTTATTTATGTTATTAAATTCTTTTACTATCATCTGTATATTCAAAAGAAAATATTAAAGAATAACAAGTTTCTCGTATTGTTGAATACTACATATTATATTTAATTTAATGCCATGAAATATAAATAATCCGAATTAAATCTTGCATTAAAAATATGTGTTTGTTGTAATTTAAAAAACGGTTGATTTACTAATGAATGATATTACTTTAGCTGTCATTTGATTTATACAATAACTAAATACCATAGTTTAAATGCAACTCTCTAACCAATAATGAAATAAAATAGAAAAATTGTTGATAATTTAATATCTACCTGCATTATGTAAAATTCTGAGAAAAAAAATACAGAAAAGTGAACTCTGGTGCGAGAATAATATTTCATTGCAGATTTTCCAGATGAGACGTATGCAAAGAATTTTTAGAAGGATATTTATTACAATTTGCGATTTATTATTATAATTCTATGTAATTTATACGATTTCAAGAGTTTAATCAGTTATAAATTCTTGATCAAATCGCATTCAATTTTGTTAGTACTTTTTGAAAGATATTACAATTAATACATGGTCTTTAATTTGTCTGTATATTTAATTCAAAATAGGATCAATAGATGCCAATTACGTAGTGGATTTGATATTCTACAATTCTGTTAAAGTGTCTCATTAATATTAATATAAAATCCAAATGGCTTTGTCACCCCATTTTACTTTAATTTAAGCATACTAATGATTTTCAAATTATAAAAATTGCATACAGATGGAGAAATACACATTGACACAAAAAAGTAAAAGTATATACATATGAGAAAATCCCATAAAATTTTAAATTTGTGTGTCACTGGGTATTTCTCCATGTGTGTATTTTTATACTTTTAAAGGCATTATTATAAAATCATTAAATGTACTATAAATATCATGCGTCATTTATTACTAATTTCCACCTCCGAAAGTAAAGAATGCATAACAAAAACGCGAAAAATTCAGTGTCACGGAACTAGTTTACACTGCGAAGGTATATATACCCTCTTGAGACAATCACCTGATTTTGAAATTTATTTTTAAATTTTAACTCTAAATTTGAAAAGATCGATGCAATTGCATATTTATTTTTTATATTTAGAAACTTGAATTTTTTTCATTTATTTAATTCAAGTGATTTTTAAAAATTACGAGTGCGTATTACAAATGAAAAAATGGTTTGAAAAAGAGCGGAATATTTTGAATATTTGAGCGTTAGAAACCCAGCATTCGGAAATGCATTGAAATGTATTGAAAATGTTGAATGCATTACAATACATTTCAATGCGCTATTTGATCAATCAAAAAATAATCCCAGTTAATACATTTAATGAAAAAAAAATTTGGATCGACCGAGAATCGAACCCTGCTCTCCCGCACAACAACTTCGTGCCGTAATCACTCGACCACCTCCTTATTGTAAAAGATGATGCGAAACTAACAAATAGTTTAAACGTGGAGCCTTTATGAATTGTGTAGATAAAAATAATCTGCTAAATTTATTACCATATTTTACATTTTTGTAATAATTTGCTTATCGACTTTTGAAAAGAACGAATGGCATGTAGATAGTAGATATTTTTGTTGGTAAAATAAATATTGTAATTATTTTTCTAAATTATTTGATCTCTATATTGATTCGAGAATTGTCAAAATTTTCAATTTCTAAAATTATGAAATTTTTTAATTGTGTATGTCAGCTGAATCATCGCACATCATGGCAAAATTTCATCAGATTTCACGTATCTCATACCGTTTACGAGATATTGCGTAAATTTGAAAATAAGTGTCAGTTAGGTGTCCAATAAGTGTAAAAATACATTTCATTTAAGTGTACAACACTTTTTGGACTCTTGTGTATTGAACGCTTAAATAAAGTGTACCATTTCCGGCAGAGCACTGCTAAATGTAATTGGAAATTGGTTTGAAATAAACATTTCACATTCCAAATTTTGAATCAAAAGTCATTTGTGGCTTTTATTTTCGAAAATAACTTTTTGTAATTGAAATGAATAATTACGAAATGAACATAATTTTAATATTTTTTCAGTGCAAAGCGGAAGTTATTTTTTTTATAGATTCATTTGAATTAAAATGAAGAATCATTAATACATCGTATTCAAATGAATTCACCAGACTTTAATTGTTGTATTGATTTATTTTAAATTCATTTGGATTAAAGCAGGCATTATTTTGCTAAGTCATGTATTGAAATGGATTCATTAATTCCAGTAATTAACTGTTATTATTTATGGATTCGATTGTATTAAAAAATTATCATTTCAATCGTCATTTGTATTCAGATGGATTCACGAATTTGGCCTTTTTCGATTATTTATAGTAGTTTCGGCAACGATATTATTTATGTATTCCTTGGATTCATTTGGATTCATATTTTTGTATTAAAATAATAGTGAAGTATTTTTGGATTCAAATGTATTCGAAAATTTCAAATAGCGTATTCAAAAGCGAAAAATTAATCCAAGTCATTACATTTCAATACAATTTCGATTGCTGTGAAAGGCGCTGCTAAATACCGACTCGTTATTTTAATCAAATTCGTTTTCCCTGACGGCTTATATTCAATAAAAGCATATTTTTCAGAAAAAAACTCATTATTTTACATTAAAAAATGTATTAAAATTAATACAATAACGAAAGAAAACTAGCAAGAATAAATGTTGTAGATAACAAAGTGGACTGTATGAGTAGTACAAAAATTTCTTGCGTACTCCCGCTCGTTTTTCACCAATTTTTCTGAAATTTGACGTACATTCGTAAAAAATGCATAAAAATGCCTAAAATGTATTTGGACTTGACTTTATATTTACTTTTTGTTTAATATGAATATTTTAGTTTAGGAACTGACGTTATCGACAGAGCTCCTTAAGGGCATGCCGTACTGTCCAGTCTATAATGTAGGATTTAACGATAAAAAATGTCAATTAAAAACGATTGATAATTACTTTTTCAAAATTCGGGTGATCGAGCTCAATTGGTAATTACTTCATGTAATACCCTACCAAATATAAAATAAATTCGTTGAGAACTGACCGAGAATTTTATGAAAAATGTAAAAATCATCTTTTTAATTACCAAGTGCGTTTGCTCACCTGAATTTTAAAAAAGCGATTCATTTTTAATTTACATATTTCTTTTTCCACCTTATAGTTATAACCTTTATATACCTATATCCTTAATATTTCATTGCAGATTTTCCAGATGAGACGTAAGCAAAGAATTTGTAGAAGGATAATTATTACAATTTGAGATTTATTATTATAATTCCATGTAATTTATACGATTTCAAGAGTTCAATCAGTTATAAATTCTTGATCAAATCGCATTCAATTTTGTTAGTACTTTTTGAAAGATATTGCAATTAATACATGGTCTTTAATTTGTCTGTATATTTAATTCAAAATAGGATCAATAGATGCCAATTACTTAGTGGATTTGACATTCTACAATTCTGTTAAAGTGTCTCAATAATATTAATATAAAATCCAAATGGCTTTGTCATCCCATTTTACTTTAATTTAAGCATACTAATGATTTTCAAATTATAAAAATTGCATACAGATGGAGAAATGCACATTGACACGAAAATTTAAAAGTATATACATATGAGAAAATCCCATAAACTTTTAAATTTGTGTGTCACTGTGTATTTTTCCATCTGTGTATTTTTATACTTTTAAAGGGATTATTATGAAATCATTAAATATACTATAAATATATCCGTATATAAATATCACGCGTCATTTATTACTAATTCACATTCACATATTCGGATTTCCACACCACCATTGAGGTACCGAATTCATCCCTGGTTAAGACAATTTTATTGTGAATTAAATTCTGATCATTAATATCAGTGATTAGTAACCAGGGATTGGTGCACTTCTTTCTTTTTAAGTGGAAAGATCGACTGTAGCCATAATGAAAACCAATTTTCCCACATCTTAGTTGAAAGTGTCAAAATGTGAGACGAAATGCAGCTAAGTTTGAATATATTATACGAGTGCGGTGTTTGAAATTGAAAATTTGAGTGCGAGGTAAGAAAGTAATTTAATTACCGAAAGCCCATCAATACGAAGGTTCGTATTAAAAAAAATGTATAAAATAAATACAGATGAAATAATAGGGAATTATTTATATAAATTATCAGATTTTATGTTTACTTTTTGTTTAATATGAATATTTTAGGTTGGGAACTGACGTTATCGACAGGGCCTCTTAAGAGCATGCCGTACTGTTCAGTCTATAATATAGGATTTAACGATAAAAAATGTCAATTAAAAACGATTGATAATTACTTTTTCAAAATTCGGGTGATCGAGCTCAATTGGTAATTACTTCATGTAATACCCTACCAAATATAAAATAAATTCGTTGATAACTGACCGAGAATTTTATGAAAAATGTAAAAATCAACTTTTTAATTACCAAGTGCGTTTGCTCACCTGAATTTTAAAAAAGCGATTGATTTTTAATTTACATTTTTTTTTGCATAAATTCCTACCTTATCGACTACATAAGGTAAAATGCGCATAGTTTGAATTCATTCAAAATGTAGGTTTTTTTATAAAATTATGAAAACTATTTATGAGAATTATGCAATTGAAAACGTTAAGAATTAGTAACACCCGTGTTAGAAGTTTAAGGCAACAGAATGTAGGCTAAACTTTCCCAGTGCTCCGATAAATTTTGCAAAGAATATTTTACATCTTCCAAGGCAGCCGTGAGAATTTAATCAAACAACAATTCCACCTTATAATTATAACCTTTAAATACCTATATCCTTTGGTTTTTTGAGTAATGTATTTTATCTTGATTCTATTGCTTTTAGCGCTTCGGTTTTTACCGCGTTTTTTTAGTTCTTAATGTTCGTCGCGCTTTTGTTAGTTAGGTTATAACATAATGTAAACATTCCATAAACGGTTCATGCAGATTCTGCATGCTGCCCAGGAATTCGACAAATCTGCTGATACTTTGGCAAGTTTTGAGCCCAATAATTTACATCGGCTATTGAAGAGTACTTTTTTCTATCAAGTTACGTATTGTGTTTAATATTTTGTTGTTTTTCTCGCCCTTGGGCCATAATGAAAACCACTTTTCCCACATCTTAGTTGAAAGTGTCAAAATGTGAGACGAAATGCAGCTAAGTTTGAATATATTATACGAGTGCGGTGTTTGAAATTGAAAATTTGAGTGCGAGGTAAGAAAGTAATTTAATTACCGAAAGCCCATCAATACGAAGGTTCGTATTCAAAAAAATATATAAAATAAATAGAGATGAAATAATAGGGAATTATTTATATAACTTATCAGATTTTAATAATTCTAAGTGGGTTGCTTTTACTTTTAAGTTTTCTGAATTTATATTATTGGCTCGAAAATAGGTTTTAATTACACAAATTGAGTCGAGGACATTATTGCTTAGACAATTCCTCTTTGAAGATTTGACGTCTGTGACGATCGAAAAAACTCTTTCGGCAGGAGCGTTAGAATGGGGAAGAATGCGAACGATTTTAAAGAGTTTAATTAAATTGGGGAAATGACCTACTCCGTTCGCATCTTTTTCTAAGAAAGGCCAAAACTCTTCGGGTGATTTTGACTTAAGCTGCTCAGTTTCATCGCGGGAAAAAAAGTCGGGCAAATTTCTCCATTCATTTTGTAGGGCGGTATCATTAATTAAAAGGGGAAATTGTGCAATGGCTAATCGAAGCAGTGATGAACCTTCAATTAAAAAATTAAAATTCAATCAAAAATGGGTTTTTGAATTTGGCGATTGGCTGGAACCTGACATGCATGACGACACGAAGTTCATATGCAAAATTTGTGATAAAACGTTAAATGCCGGTAAAAATAAAATTATGCAACATATTAATACGGATCTTCATAAAGATAACAGTAAATTGTCAAATACGGAAAACGATCCAAATCTTTTAAACGACTTCGAAAATTCAATAAAAACAGCTGAAATTATTTTTTCTTCTTTCTTTGCTGAACATAATATTTCATTTTCAACTGCGGAGCATTTCATGAAAGCAGTTAAGGCCGCGTTACCCGACTCTAAAATCGCGAACGAAATTCGTCTCGGAGCTACAAAATGTACTAAAATCGTATCAAATGTTATAGGCGCAGACATAAAAAAAACGTTAATTGAACAATTAAAAAAATCTCTTTTTTCTGTCTTTGTTGATGAGAGTACGGATATCGGTTTAAAAAAACAATTTTGTATTACGGTATTATATATAGACGACAATGGCATGCCAATCCTAACGTTGTTAGAGCTACTGGAACTTGATCCGCGAGACTGTTCAGCTCAAAAAGTTTTTGATGCATTCGTTTCATCTCTTAGTCAGAAAGAAATTCCCTTTCATAATATTGTAGCAGCAGCTTCTGACAACGCAAGTGTGATGGTAGGCCCAAAAAAATCATTTGCAACACTTTTAAAAGAACAGGTCCCACATATTTTAATTGTAAAATGCATTTGTCATTCGTTGGCACTTGTCGCGAATCATGCGTGTAATAAAATACCAAAATCAGTCGATGAGTTAATTCGCGGTGTTTCGACCTACGTAAATAATATTTCAAAAAGAAGTGCACAACTTCGCGAAATTCAAACGTTATACAATGTTAAACCCAATAAATTATTAAAACTTTCGGCAACTCGGTGGTTATGTCGGTACAACTGCATCGTTCGGTTATTAGATAATTGGGTACCGGTACGTGAATTTTTCCTTTTCGAAACTTTTGAAGACGCTAAAAACAAAAATGCTAAACAAATTTTTGACCTCTTAAACGACCCTATAATTAAAGCTTTCCTTTTGTTTTTGAAATACGTTTTAAATTATTTTAATGCGTGCAATGCCAAGTTCCAGTCAACAAAATTTATAGTTCATGAATTATCAACTACAAGTTCAAACTTGCTTTCATTATTTTCAAATAATGTCATTCTTCCAGAGTATGTTGACAATATTGGAGCACTAAACATCACTGATTCGAAAATCTTTAAAGATATTTTCGCCATTAATGTAGGACCTGAAGCTGAGGTCTTTTTACAAGAAAATCCCGATATCGCGGAAACAGTGCGAAATACGTGTTTGGAATTTTATAAGAGTGCTATTCACGAAATTCGATCTCGTCTTCCTATTTTCGATCCATTTTTCAAAAATCTTTGTTTTCTAAATCCCGATTTTGCACTTTCTCGCGAAAATAGGAATTCAATAAATATAATTAAAGTTGCTGAACAATTTCCCCTTTTAATTAATGATACCGCCCTACAAAATGAATGGAGAAATTTGCCCGACTTTTTTTGCCGCGATGAAACTGAGCAGCTTAAGTCAAAATCACCCGAAGATTTTTGGCCTTTCTTAGAAAAAGATGCGAACGGAGTAGGTCATTTCCCCAATTTAATTAAACTTTTTAAAATCGTTCGTATTCTTCCCCATTCTAACGCTCCTGCCGAAAGAGTTTTTTCGATCGTCACAGACGTCAAATCTTCAAAGAGGAATTGTCTAAGCAATAATGTCCTCGACTCAATTTGTGTAATTAAAACCTATTTTCGAGCCAATAATATAAATTCAGAAAACTTAAAAGTAAAAGCAACCCACTTAGAATTATTAAAATCTGATAAGTTATATAAATAATTGCCTATTATTTCATCTGTATTTATTTTATATATTTTTTTGAATACGAACCTTCGTATTGATGGGCTTTCGGTAATTAAATTACTTTCTTACCTCGCACTCAAATTTTCAATTTCAAACACCGCACTCGTATAATATATTCAAACTTAGCTGCATTTCGTCTCACATTTTGACACTTTCAACTAAGATGTGGGAAAAGTGGTTTTCATTATGGCCCAAGGGCGAGAAAAACAACAAAATATTAAACACAATACGTAACTTGATAGAAAAAAGTACTCTTCAATAGCCGATGTAAATTATTGGGCTCAAAACTTGCCAAAGTATCAGCAGATTTGTCGAATTCCTGGGCAGCATGCAGAATCTGCATGAACCGTTTATGGAACGTTTACATTATGTTATAACCTAACTAACAAAAGCGCGGCGAACATTAAGAACTAAAAAAACGCGGTAAAAACCGAAGCGCTAAAAGCAATAGAATCAAGATAACATACATTACTCAAAAAACCAAAGGATATAGGTATTTAAAGGTTATAATTATAAGGTGGAATTGTTGTTTGATTAAATTCTCACGGCTGCCTTGGAAGATGTAAAATATTCTTTGCAAAATTTATCGGAGCACTGGGAAAGTTTAGCCTACATTCTGTTGCCTTAAACTTCTAACACGGGTGTTACTAATTCTTAACGTTTTCAATTGCATAATTCTCATAAATAGTTTTCATAATTTTATAAAAAAACCTACATTTTGAATGAATTCAAACTATGCGCATTTTACCTTATGTAGTCGATAAGGTAGGAATTTATGCAAAAAAAATGTAAATTAAAAATGAATCGCTTTTTTAAAATTCAGGTGAACAAACGCACTTGGTAATTAAAAAGTTGATTTTTACATTTTTCATAAAATTCTCGGTCAGTTCTCAACGAATTTATTTTATATTTGGTAGGGTATTACATGAAGTAATTACCAATTGAGCTCGATCACACGAATTTTGAAAAAGTAATTATCAATCGTTTTTAATTGACATTTTTTATCGTTAAATCCTATATTATAGACTGAACAGTACGGCATGCTCTTAAGAGGCCCTGTCGATAACGTCAGTTCCCAACCTAAAATATTCATATTAAACAAAAAGTAAACATAAAATCTGATAATTTATATAAATAATTCCCTATTATTTCATCTGTATTTATTTTATACATTTTTTAAAATACGAACCTTCGTATTGATGGGCTTTCGGTAATTAAATTACTTTCTTACCTCGCACTCAAATTTTCAATTTCAAACACCGCACTCGTATAATATATTCAAACTTAGCTGCATTTCGTCTCACATTTTGACACTTACAACTAAGATGTGGGAAAATTGGTTTTCATTATGGCTACAGTCGATCTTTCCACTTAAAAAGAAAGAAGTGCACCAATCCCTGGTTACTAATCACTGACATTAATGATCAGAATTTAATTCACAATAAAATTGTCTTAACCAGGGATGAATTCGGTACCTCAATGGTGGTGTGGAAATCCGAATATGTGAATGTGAATTAGTAATAAATGACGCGTGATATTTATATACGGATATATTTATAGTATATTTAATGATTTCATAATAATCCCTTTAAAAGTATAAAAATACACAGATGGAAATTACACAGTGACACACAAATTTAAAAGTTTATGGGATTTTCTCATATGTATATACTTTTAAATTTTCGTGTCAATGTGCATTTCTCCATCTGTATGCAATTTTTATAATTTGAAAATCATTAGTATGCTTAAATTAAAGTAAAATGGGATGACAAAGCCATTTGGATTTTATATTAATATTATTGAGACACTTTAGCAGAATTGTAGAATGTCAAATCCACTAAGTAATTGGCATCTATTGATCCTATTTTGAATTAAATATACAGACAAATTAAAGACCATGTATTAATTGCAATATCTTTCAAAAAGTACTAACAAAATTGAATGCGATTTGATCAAGAATTTATAACTGATTGAACTCTTGAAATCGTATAAATTACATAGAATTATAATAATAAATCTCAAATTGTAATAAATATCCTTCTACAAATTCTTTGCTTACGTCTCATCTGGAAAATCTGCAATGAAATATTAAGGATATAGGTATATAAAGGTTATAACTATAAGGCGGAAAAAAAAATATGTAAATTAAAAATGAATCGCTTTTTTAAAATTCAGGTGAGCAAACGCACTTGGTAATTAAAAAGATGATTTTTACATTTTTCATAAAATTCTCGGTCAGTTCTCAACGAATTTATTTTATATTTGGTAGGGTATTACATGAAGTAATTACCAATTGAGCTCGATCACCCGAATTTTGAAAAAGTAATTATCAATCGTTTTTAATTGACATTTTTTATCGTTAAATCCTACATTATAGACTGGACAGTACGGCATACCCTTAAGGAGCTCTGTCGATTATTTCTTATGATGTTCTATGACGTTCATCAAATTCATTTATAATTTTCCGTAATTTCCTATATTGACCAGCATTATAAAACTCACTACGCGGCTATGTATACGTTGCGATTCAGTATATAATTTATAATATATACTGGAATGCGGGAGGATTAAAAAAAAAAAGGATAGGAATTATCCCCTGTTTTAATGACATTTTTGCCTGTTCGCGGGTCGGCTCTCGGGTGGATAGGTCGGACATACAATCGAAAACATTTACAAGACAATACATAACAGCACATAGCAACACCCACCCAGAGCCAGTCCCCCCCATTACTGAGCCCCGTAGAACGTCTTGAGCCCCCTCTGTATCGCATCTGCACGGGGTCTGGGAAAACTACGGAAAACCCAGACAGATACAGTCGACAAACTACTTTATCATCAGGGGTTACCCTCTGATGGTAAAGCAGCCGTGTCTCCCACTCAGCAATCGGCCTGCTATCTTTGCTGTAGCGGGCGCAACGCTCGTTTTTATTTATTTTTCATAGTCACCCTTCCAAGTATGGATCCCTATCAGGAACCTTTCACCTGAAAGAGTGACTGTGCGTCGCACTGACCACAGGGCAATTGCTGTTGGAAGGCGGGAGGAAGTATACTATATACAGGGGGTCCCAGAATTTGGCATACATATTGCAGGAGGTGATTCTCCGTGATATTTCGAACAAAAAATTCCCATACCAAAACTGGATCGAAGGCTCAGAATTTCAGTTACGAGCTATTACAAAAATCGTTTTTCGCAATAACTCGGTTTGTTTTGAAGGTATTTCCATGAGTGAGGGCTCATTTTGAAGCGTATTTTATGTCCTACAATTCACCTATAAGAAAATTTGACCTGCGATGAATATTTCTGAAGTCATGGCCTCAAAAATGAGAGAAAAGCAAAATTTTTTCGGTTTTTCGCATCTAACTCATTTACTAAATAAATAATAAATATATCGCCCAAAAAAAGGTTTAGAGCATGAAAAGATGAAGAATTTGGCCCCTCATTCATTAGGGTTCGATAAAAATTGAGTCCGCGGGAACATTCTTAATGTCGTAGAAATGGCGAAAAACGCGTTTGGCATTGACGCCGCGCCGCCCCCGCCATTTCTATTCGCCATTTCTACGATGCAAATGTTAGATGCGAATAACCGCAAAAATTTGCCCTTTTCTCATTTTTGGGGCCATAACTTCAGAAATATTCATCGCAGGTACCGAATATTTTTGTTTGAAATATCACATAGATTCACCTCCTGCAATATTATTACCCACACGGAGAGAAGGTTTTTCGAGCAGCGCACCACAGCCCGCAGCGGCGGCACCCACTCTTTAGGGACGGCGAACCCCCGAATTCGGTTAGGTGGAACGTCACAACTCATGACACGCTGCCTTCCTGTAACTCGGGCACGCTGCCTGCCCGATCCGCGGGTACGCAGCGTTCCCGCGGTTCAGGTGCCGTATTTGCCCGAATGGGACATTCGAAACTTTCGTGTATATTCATATTGAAACGAACAAAAACTCATTGTACAATTTCTTGTACCGGATAAGAAAAAATGTGACCTTTCACTGCAATTATGTATATAAAATAATAAGTTTTAGAAAAAATAGCATCCAATTTATTTACAATGATCCAAAATCATAATCAAAATTTGAGAATTTAATAAATAGACTTTACCCACGTAAAGAGCAAATTTCGTAAAAGTAGCACCCTAAAGCCGCAAATAAGATATAAGTAAACAAAACAAAGTAAAATAATGTGTATTTTACCATTCAATCCAATTTCTCGAGAAATATAAAAAGTGATAAATTGAGATTTCATAAAATTACAAAATTAAAAATGGCGGATCCAATATGATGGGGAAAAATTTTTGTTCAAATTCAATTTTGTTCAAAAAAGGTATTGGAATGATTTTTAATCCCAATAAAACCCCAATTATGAAAAGAATTTTGACTTATTGAATCTCTGCAAATGCCGTTCTACAAACGGCCATCAAAATGAATTCCAGCGAATACAAGATTTGGAATTAAAAAATATCTCATTGAATCCCCTCAAATTCCTCCCATTAAAAACTACCATTCAATAACAAATATGGCATAAAAGAATGTATTACTGAATCCCCTCGAAATCTATCAATTACCACTTCAAAATTAATTCCACTGTATTCCATATTTGGAATTCAAACTCATTTTAATGAATTCCCTTGAATGACCATGGCCCTAAATTAATTTTGAATTCCAGCCCAGAATTGCTAAAGATATATTATGGATCCTCTTGAATACCAACGATTCCAAATATTAAAACTTATCCCAACGGATACCAAATTTGGAATTGTGTTCAGTGAATACTGAATTTACTATTATGATAAAATTATTAAAAACGTAAATAAAGATCATTGAATAGATGCACGAGTTCATAAAATTATATGGAAAATAACTTTTGTTTCATACAACAACCCTAAAAACACAAAAGTAACAGTTATATAACAACTGTGTAACATTTATGTAGCAATGTAACCTTTGTGTAAATATTACATAACTGTTACTTTTCGTGTTTACAGGGAAAAATTTGAAACAACATATTTTCGAGCGCGAAAAAAAGATTACAAAAATGTTTTATGTATTTATGTTATTTTATATACACGCAGAAAAAGACCAACTCTTTGTTTCGATTGTTTTTAAAGTAAATAATTCAGTGAAATTTCGCTGTGAATTGTGGTATTTAATGTATTTTAGTCTGCCGGAATACATTGTTAGATAAACACGTAAAAAAATTCTCTACTTTCTGTTTCAACTACTCGTTATTGTTTCTTCATTTTACAACAGTGAGTGTGGCCGAGTGGTTGCGCTTCGAACTTGCTGCGCAGAGGACCGGGGTTCGATTCTCGGTCGAAACTAATCTGCTTTTTTTTTAATTTATTGATTTGGGATTATATGGGATTAAAAAAGATAGAATTGTTTTAATTTCAATACCAACAAAAAAGGGATTAAAAATTTTGAATCACTTTTAATCTTTTTTCGTTTACTGGGTTTGAGGAAAAATTGTGTTTGAGAAATTGACCTTAAACACTCACACTCAAACTAAGGATAATTTATGTTTTAATAATAATAATTAGAGAATTAGTTAGTTAAAAAACCTTCATAACGCTCTGATCACATCACAAAACACAAAAAGTCTAATACATATGCGCCCGTTCCGGTATTGAGGAAAGCCGATTCGCATGAGAGCGACGTATTCCTGTGTAACAGGACAGTCGCTTCACCAATCACTGTCGTGCAGTCACGCCGGTCACTTGGCGAAGCGAACGACCGGTATCGGGTAGGCTGCATGCCCGAATTTCTCTTCCAGCAGCACCGAACACAAGTTACGACGTGTGCCGTCGATCGGACGGGCAGCGCCTCGCGCCGGGCATGCTGCGCGCAAAACCTTCTCTCCGTGCAGTTCTGGGACACCCTGGATATGTATACAGGGTGCCCGAGAACTAACTTACTATATTACGGATATAGATTTTATGCGAAATTTAAAAGCAAAAAATCCTGTACCAAAATTGGACGTGAGGCTTAGAATCTGAGTGGCGAGTCATTGAAGTTTAGTAAAAAATTCGCTTTTTTGCAATATCTCGGCTCGTTTTTGTTTTATTTTTAAGTTTTTTTTTTTAATTTTTAAATTTAAGTTTTATTCAGGAAGGTTTGAGGGTTTTTTGCGTTTTTTTTCAACATTTTTTTTCATAGTAAAATCCATTTAATCGCCGCGGTATTTTCATATCACATGCAGCATGTATTGAAGATTGTAAAAAAAAATTCTCCAAATATTTCGCCCCCTGACGGCGACAAAATGGCGACTGCTGTGGTTGCTTATAAAAAAGTGGTTGACACGATTTCTTTATTCTCAGACATCTGAAATAAAAAATTCAAAAAAAATTCTTAAAATACAGGACAGTAGCTATATCCTGAATTAAGATACATTCATTTGGAACAAAAAAAAGGCGACGTTTTGAACTATTTTACCCATTTTTCAGTCTTAAAATGCATAAAAAAGGGGTTAAAAGTAAACGGAAAATTATGATTCTAGGTCAAGCTGAAACTATACATGTGCTAAACAATCCCTGAAAATTCCAGCGCAATCGGTCGAATAGTTTTTTCAAAATCATGTCAACCAGCTCGAAAAACGTTGTTTTGGGAAAAATGCATTTAAAGTTTTAGTACGTATAATCGTTTGTATAATCGTAAAAAAATTACCTTATACATTATGCCTTCTTCTTCTTCAAACTCCGTTGATTAGTATTAGGAAATGGATTACCGGTGGAGGAAAACAGGATGGGGAAGAACGCTGAGATTCCTAATATTTAAAAAATAGGGTTCCATGACTATCATGCATAGGAGCGTGTTGACTTCGATTCCATATTTAACCGAGGGCTAGATCTGCTCGGGAGTTTACCCCCTCATCGATCCCTTTAAAAAAATGTTCCATAGGGGTGCTGGATTATGGTTAGCACCTGATGAAGCAGTTCGAGAGTTTCGCTACGGAGAGGTTAACTGGCGTCCAAAGGGTCACCGTTCTCGGCTCGGACGGTTGTCACTCGCGTCGATCCCTATCCAAAAAATGTTTAGGAGAGGAAAAGGAGGAAGAGGGTCAGTTGAATACACTAATTCTGCTGTAGGTGGCCGCACCGGAGTTGAAGTTCGTCTGGGGTTGTTCCGCTGTTGGTCACCTTGTGGAAGCAGCTGATGCCATACGGGATCCTGATTTTCCCAAGTTTTCGTCTAATTGTTTTTAGTGGCAGTGAAGGTCACGGAAGTGAAAAGAGGTTTGATGATTTTGGGGTTGTGCTAATAAGTTGTGTATGTAACCGCGTGTAACTTTTTGTGCGTCGCTCCAAACAAAAAGTTAGATTAGACATTTTTCTTCGTTTTTTTAAACCCTTTCACCTGATTATGGTGAACAGCGCCGACGCTGTATTGTGTTGTGGCATAGCATTGCGGAGCAGCATATCGTCTTCAAATCATTATTTTTCAAAAAATCTATTTTTTCTGCGGGGTCCCAACCCCTCGCCCCAAGGGGCGGGGCGTGAGGCACAAGGGGGGATGAGTATCTTAAATGGCAACGTGGGTCGAGTAGGGGCTCATTTGAAAGGTCTTTTCGAGATGAATTCAAAACACTAGGCATAGATGGCGCTGCAATCAAATTTTAGCGGTCATAATCGACTTTTAAAACTTTTAATCTAGTAAATTTTGAACAAATGCCAAACATTTTTCAAAAATATCTATTTTTACCTGTTTTTGAGGTTAGAAAAAATGTGAGGTGATAAGTGGATTCGTGTTTGGGAGGTCAACATACATCGGATAGCATAAAAAGCACTATAAACATGCACCGAATTATTATTTTAGGCAAGTTTAAAATTTTTTTCCAACAATTAAGAGCTTCCGGACGCCATATTGAAGCGGCCATTGTTTATTTTGCAAATGCGCACTCGGCATTCGAAAGTATAGACCTTAAGCTGCAAAATGCGCCCTCATTCCTATTTTTTGGTTGTTTTTCATTGTGTGGCAGAGCGGTGTTCGGTTGACGTAGAATGTCCCATGAATATATACATTTCATTAATTTAAAATGGCTAAAATAAAATGTCGGATCATTGTTCTGAAATGTACACGGATTTGAATGCCATTCGTTAGTTGCAGACGTGCAATAGACGGCGCTTTATATTTAACAAATATTCCTTAATTAACTATCCTTAATTAACATTCCTTAAACCTCCCCCCCCCCTAGGAGGCGATAATTAATCGTAAATGGCTCATTTTTATTTTTATATTTTGTTATTTTTACTGAGACGAATGTGTTGATTACCTTTTAATTTTTGTTTCTCTTTATTTTAAATAAAAGGGACAACACCTTAGGGAAAATATTTTTGTTATTAGTGATACTAGTGACTCGATTCGGCGTCGTTCTTTGAACGAAGAGCCGATCGAGCCACAAGCATCAATAGGGACTGTTAGGTTTCAATCCAGTAATATTATTATGTCCTTTTATTTTATTCTTTCTTTTGTAAAATACACCCAGAAAACCTAATTTGTATTTTCCTCAAATTACTAACTACTAACGATATCTAATGCATTCAATACTCGGGAATATTTAATTTCTTGCAAACGCGAATTAAAAATCAAATATGTAATTTATTTAAAAGTACATGTAAAATTTCAACTTTTAATTTTCATTTATCGATATATTACTTTTTATTTTAATAAGTTTTGTAATTCTTTAAATTGTTTTTGTTTAAACAAATAGTTATTCTTATCTAAACTACAAATTTATAATACTCATAATTTATAATATAATTTTTTTTTTCTGATTCTAGGAAAAATACACAAAGAAGTTGGACACCGGAGAATCCTCGAAATTATCGCATCCCTAATTCCTTCCAACCCTTCCTTATTTTTATCTTTCTAAATAAATGAAATTGTTTACTTTGAGTTTGAATTTTATTTAAATCCAACCTTTATTCTTGTTCTTTTGTATTAGCAGCAGGCCCCACAAAATTTCGAACTCAGAATCGACTCTTCCAGTCGATTCCGTCTTTTCGTGGTTGTGTTGAGGTGAAGGTATTTGCAAACTTTTCATTGCAAAACGCTTCCCCACCGGCCATAAAAGTGGTGACAGCGGTGCTCGTGGGAAAACTGTTAATGCAGAGGAACAAATAAAGGTCTAGACTATTTCAACAAAAAAAATATATAAAAAAAATAATAATAATTTTTGCAAAAACACTTCCTTCGCTGCCATACCAAGTGGTGACAGCGGTGCTCGTGGGAATACTGTCAATGCAAAAGAACAAATAAAGGACTAGACAATTTAAAAAAAAAATATATTAATAATTTTTGTATAAACACTCCCTTCGCGGCCATACCAAGCCGTGACGCACTATTATAAAGAAAGAATAATGGACTAGCAAGTTTAAAAAAACAACAATATTTTTTATCTTTTTAAATAAAAGTAATGGAAAATAGTAAGTTTTCAGAAACCTACAGTAAATCAAAATAGTAGCAACCATACAAATAGTAGCCCCACAAAATTTCGAACTCAGAATCGACTCTTCCAGTCGATTCCGTCTTTTCGTGGTTGTGTTGAGGTGAAGGTATTTGCAAACTTTTCATTGCAAAACGCTTCCCGACCGGCCATAACAGAACCTTTCATGCCGATCCAACGCCCGGGGAGAATGTTGTTCAATCGATTGCGTACAATCAAACCAAAATGACACGGAGCACCATCCTGTTGAAACCAGACATTGGCAAATGCTGTACCAGTAATATTTTGGATTGCTGGTATAACATAGGTACTCAATGCATTTTATTATGCCACAGCTGTGAAATTCTCTTCAACGAAGAAAGGTCCAACAATTTGATTGCACAAAATTCCATCCCAAACATTGATTTTTTGTGGATGTTGTGTCTGGGTATCTCTCATCCAATGCGGATTTTCGTCTGACCAATATCGCATATTGTGCCTATTAACTTCTCCACTCAATTGAAACGTAGCTTCATCGGAGAAGCATATCCAGAACTTGAAAAACTCATTTTCGTCACACCATCTCATCATTTCCTCAAACAATTCTAATGTGCGATCGAAATCGTCTTCCGGAAGCTCTTGCACAAATATTATTTTATATGGATGAAACTTATTTTGTCTTACTATTTCATGGACAGACGATTTGCCGATACCAGTTTGTTGCGCAATCTTCCTAACTGAAGTATGGACCTCCTCAACAACACAAGCACAGACTGATAAACTGTTATCTTCGTTTGTAGCCGGTTTTGGTCTCCCCGATTTCGGACGATCTCTAACAGAGCCAGTATCGTGAAATCGAGAAACAGTTTTACAAACAGTCGATTTGGATATGGGTAGACGATCAGGATGGGTATCATTAAACGGTTGGGTGACTTGTTCGTAAGATCTTGTTTTATTACCACATCCTCGTAGAATAAGGATTTCGATTCTTTCTTTTTCTGTCAAAGACATTTTATATCAAAAGCAAGGAGACGGAATAGAGCATTTAAAAAATGGAAGAAATTTTGAGTAAATAGTGATAAAACGAAAAAAAAAATGAAAAAATAAGAAGAAATTATAATGATAGAATGTTAAAAGTACAATTGTCGTACGAGTAAACGCAGTATTATCGTATCACTCGAGTCACACTCAATATAAATTTTGCTCGATCTTCCAGTTAGAATATTCTGAACAAAACGCACTTCCTTTACGAGAAAGTCGTAATCAAGAAGTACGCGAATGTTCCCATCTGTCAACGAGATATTGTACGAAATAGTCGTGAAAAACTTGACAGTTCTATCACACGCAAAGAGAAATTTCGAATGTTTATACTGTGGGTCACCTTCAACCAAAACGACGTTCTTGCGTACGTGAATCTTTTTCAGCAGGATCGCATACTTTATTTATTGAAACTCACAAGATTTCGTGATTCGACTGCACTTATTGTACTGGAAGATCGAGCAAAATTTATATTGAGTGTGACTCGAGTGACACGGTAATACTGCGTTTACTCGTACTAAATTTTTAATATTTGAACCAGTTTAACACTTTAGCATAATTTTAATTTCGATGATTACAGCGCCATGTATCCACTAAAACGATGGTAATAATAAGGTAAAATTTAAGTAACTTTTTCTGAACAAACGAAATCTGCAATAAAAATTATTATTTATTTATTCGACCTGTATTTCTCGCGATATCCGACAGTTTACACACTTTTCACGAAACGGTCGTGTAGAAAGAAAAAAAAATTGGAAAATCGCTGAAACACGTTAAACAATGGGAAGGACAAAATGTAAAAAAAAGTATCAGAAATCTGCCATTTATAGTCCCAAACCCGTGTCAAAGAGGAGGGTGCTAAGATTTTGTGTGCTATGCTGGATCCGAATATTGGTTTCTGAGAAATATTTCAAACGACGAATACTTCCGCGATAAGTGGACGCAACGGCATCTATGCCTAGTGTTTTGTATTCGTCTCGAAAACATCTTTCAAATGACCCCCACTCGACCCATGTTGCCATTTAAGATATTCATCCCCCACGTGCCCCCCCCCCTTGGTGTGTGGGGGGGGGGTTGGAACCCCGCAGAAAAAATAGATATTTTTAAAAATTGTTTCACGTGTATTTTGGCAATGTTCGAAATCTTCATTTGTTCAAAGGTTACTAGATTAAAAGTTTTAAAAGTTTATTATGACCGCTAAAAATTGATCGTAGCGCCATCTATGCCATGATGAACATCATTATTAATAATTATAGGATAAAAGGATAAAGGATTATAAAATATAACATTATCCATAACCTCATACAATATTATGTATATGAATATTAATATAAGCCATTAAAATAGGCGAACTTACAAACTAGCAAAAATTAATTAATCGCCGTGACATCCGTACGGTATGCTTCAAATAAACATGTCATGTAAATCCGATATAAGAATACAGTGTTTGATTATTTTTTCTGAAGTAATTACTTTCAAAATGCCATTACGGATTATTCGATGTACATGATTGACATTTCTGGAAAACGGATCTTTAAAGTTATTAAATAAATCTTTAATAAATAGAAATAAATGTCTTATATATGACTAATACTATGCATGAAAGATGGTAATGCAGAGAATTTCTTAATATAATCTAGAAATATTTTTACGTAATAAATAAAAAAAATGCAAATTGATGTTGGTAAGTCATAGAAAAATAACGAAGCAGAAATCGTGTGAAAAATTGAAAAAGGAAAATTGAGGACTCAGAAGAACACTTTTAGAGAAATCAGAGCATTATTCGAACGCCCAGTAACCGAAGAAGTATTGAAAACGAAGAAATAATTCTTCAAAGAAATGATTAAGTTTTTGTTTGCACTACATCCGCATTTATCAACATGTCTTCTAAGTTTAAGTATAAGTTACTCTTTTTCACGCGGTGTTACCCGTATAACGCAATAAGCTCCTACGACGCTCACCAGAAGCTTAGTACTCGCAGTGGGAGCTTCGATTGTGGTAACCATAAAAGTAACATGAAGCTCACTCGAATGTCCGCTTTTCTGAACACCACAACAGTTCTCTGGAAGCTCTCTGGAAGCTCCCTGGAAGCTCTCTGGAAGCTCCCTGGAAACTCTCTGGAAGTTCCTACATAACTTCTTCAGAAACTTTCTGGAAGCTTCCATTGAACTGCTGAGCGACCTCCTCAAGATTAATTAATGTCCATTCTAACATCTGGGAAGCTCGCTTGGAGCTTCGTGGGACCTCACCACGAGGATTGTCAACGGAAAAAATTAATTTGATTTGACTAAACATGTATGTACTATAGATATCATTTATAAACACATACCACATTACTTTTGACATAAATTTGACTATATAATGATGTCCTACATGAAACAGTAACTGTTGTGTAACCGCCGCTTTTTTTAAATTATATTATGTACACTAAACGCTTCTGAAATATACGCAAATACGAAAAATACTTTACTAAGAATTTTCCTACATTATCAACTAGATGGATTCGCATCTCATCAGAACAAACGCGCTCATATGCATTATTACGTATAGAGAGCAGAGCATTTATACGAACTTAACATGCTTCCACCGCCTACCCTAAATACATAGAATACATGCACTCAGCGGAAAACTTGATGCATCACCACTCGACGGGCGTTCGAAACCGATAGAAACTTCTCTCTCGAGCGCCGTCACTCGGCTGGCGTTCGAAACGGATAGAAACTGTTCTTTCGAGAGACCGTTCAAGATGGCCGTGTAAACAAAAGAACTCTATGCTCGGAAACAATTTTCCGTTCGAATTGTGCCTACTCCTGAAATTTTGTATACATGACACATTATTTAGATAAAATAAAATGCGAACTATAAGACGCGTTAGTGTAAATGATTGTGACTTTTGATTTTGTTCGACATGCCAACCCAATATCAAATTTCAAAAGATATTTGTTCGCGGCGTATATATTACATGGAAAGGGCATTGATTGAAAGAAATTCTTGAAAGTTTTGAAGTAAATGCGGGAAGTACATCGGTTTTCTATAAGTCAGTAGAATGCTTCTACAAATCTTTTCTCCTCATTTCGTTTTATGAACTGCCATTAATCTACATACATGTATATAATACATCAGTGAAACTATCGCAAATTCGCAACATGTATTCTTAACGCGTAATTCGCCCGGAACATAGCGCGGTTTTCATGACGAAAGTCATGTTTAATATTATATATGTACATAAGAAGATTACCGATGGAACTCCCATAGAGCTCATACAGCGCAGTTGAGCAAGCTCTCAGGGAACTTATGAAATTGAGCTCTACTTCAGGTTTGTGTTGTATGGAACTCCCATAAAGCCCATACAGAGCAATTGCGCGAGCTCCCAGGAAGCTTCTGAAATTGAACTCCGGGAGAGATCTATAGTAGCTTTGTGTTATACAGGTAACATATATGCGAGCGTAGCGTAGTGGTTAGGACGTTGGCGTAGTAAACGGAAGACCCAGGTTCGATCTTCGGTCGGGGTAAATTATTTTTAGGTTCGTAGATTTATTTGCGAGTAAAACTATAATCCGTAATAACATATCTAACATTCACACAAATATTAATAAAAATCAAATTAAATATCTATAATAATTCGTTGTACTTTTTAAGCTTTATTTTTTGTAGTATTTTTTAAGCGTCTCATGTCTCTTAAAGAAATTTCCTAGTTTGGATGAACTCATATTATTCCCATGAAAAGCAAATTATATCGTTATTAATTGACTCTTGTATCCTTCACATATGTCTGATATTATTCTGACAAGATTCTTATGGCATAGACATTTGCGAAAGACAAAAGTCCACCAAATCCATGTGGTACCAGCGGATATTCAAATGACAGCAGTCATTAGACCGTTTAGCTTGTTTAAATATCCGCTGATAACCTTCAGATTACGAAACGCCTGTCAAACTTTTCAACGTTATATATTTAAAGCGTTAGGTGATCTATAGTTCGTTTTCACATACATTGACGATATTCTTATTGCTTCTTCGGGTTTTGAAGAACACGAAAAGCATTTGCATACCGTTGTTAAACGGTTAAAGGATTTCCGTCTGCGCATTAACGCCGATAAATGCCATTTCGGAGTCGGCGAAATCGAATTTCTCGGTCATTCTATTAATAGACAGGGTTTTATACCTCTTCTTTAAAGGGCGTAGCTATGCTTAGTTTTCCTAAACCTTAGACGATTATATAATTGGGCCGATTCCTGGAGATCGTCAATTTTTATCAACGTAGTTACGTAATGCGGTGCAAACTCAACAACCTCTTAACAACTATTTGCGCGATTCTCGTAAACATAATAACAGAGAGCTCATTTGGACCCCAAAAGGCGGAAACAGCGTTTAAAAAGATTAAAAGCGATCTTTCCAATGCAGCCTTACTGGTTCATCCAGCAATGAATGCAGAAACGCGCCTCTCTAGCGATGCGACTGGTGGAGAGGTATTGGGGTTACACTCGAACAAAATGAAAATGGCAATTGGAAGCCTCAATTTACGATTTTATTAAATTCTACTGACATTTTTTAGAGGATCGTACATTTACTGTTTGCAAGGATCACAAACTTTTGGTACAGACTTTTTCTAACCGGCTTGATAAGGCATTTCCCCGCCAGCAGAGACAACTATATTACATCTCTCAGTTCACTTCTGACATTCGATACATCCCTGGCGATGAAAATGTAGTGGCCGATGCACTTTCACGCGCAGACGCCATTGCATTTCCAGCTGATATTCGGTTACTTGAACTGTCCGAAGCTCATAATCCAGAACTCAAGAGTGTATTACAATCTCCCTAACTGTCTCTGAAATTAAAACGACTGATGTGGGGGTCTGACAATGCGTAATTTTATTGCGATCTACACTGAGAGAATTTTGAGACAAATGACATACTGCAAGAGACAACTGCTATGCGAAACACAGAGACATCTATCGTTTCGCAAAGTGATACTTATATTGTTTCAGTTTGAGAAGTCTTTTGTCTCAAAATATGACAACCGCTGCACTGAGAGACATTGACAATATAAGTCTTATTACAGGAGACAGCTGCTATGCGAAACACAGAGACACCTATCGTATCAGAGAGTGAGATTGATTTTCGTCTACATATCGTCGCCTTAATGCAAGAAGGATACATATATGGGAATTTCGTGGTTTTTTATCATATTAGCTGAAATACGTGCACCAGGTGTTAAGGGTCGCCGAGTATGGAGTCCAGGTATCGCGCTTTGTGGTTTTTGATCATATTAGTTGAAATACGTGCACCAGGTCTTCGGAGTCACCGATTATGGAGTCCAGGCATCGCGCTTCGTGGTTTTTGACAATATTAGTTGAAATACGTGCACCACGTGTTCGGGGTCGCCGATTATGAAGTCCAGGTATATCGCTTCGTAGTTTTTTATCATATTAGCTGAAATACGTGCACCAGGTGTTAAGGGTCGCCGATTATGGAGGCCATGTATGGCGCTTCGTGGTTTTTGATCATATTAGTTGAAATACGTGCACCACGTGTTCGGGGTCGCCGATTATGAAGTCCAGGTATTGCGCTTCGTGGTTTTTGATCATATTAGTTGAAATACGTGCACCACGTGTTTGGGGTCGCCGATTATGAACGTGATAATACGTGGTGCACGTATTTCAACTAATATGATAAAAAAACTACGAAGCGATATACCTGGACATCATAATCGGCGACTCCGAACACTATATACGGATGTATATATTCTTCCATTTTCAATCGCAATACTCGATGCAATGTTCGATGTTCTGCGACCGTGAAAAGTCTTCCCGGTGCATGATAAGGCTCCCGTATTAGTTTTGAGACAGCAGACGTCTCAAGAGTAATGGGTAATATATGTATTAGGATTTGGAATGGCAGACCGCTTATAGACAGGGCGGCAGCTGTCTTAAACCTCTGAATTTATTAGAATCATACGGGCGTACACTCCCATTTACATAAAAAATATAACAAAAAGTTATGGCGCATAACATACAAATAAAAGTAATTGAAAAAATCAGTAATAACATAAATCTAAAGAAATGAATAATAATAATAAGTAACAAAAATAATTAACATGATTGCCTACAGTAAATAATAAATCTCAATTTCATAACTAAGTAGCATTATAGTTCTGTAATAACAAATTTCTACAGCGATAACGAAAGGTTATATCCGAAACAATGGTAATAATATTCTTTGGTAAATCATTCCAAAGGCGAGTTAACCTAAATACAACAGAGTTAAAGCACCGATTAGTTCTACAGCTTCTTTCCTGTAGAACTCTAAAATTTGCACTAGGGTAATTTATCTCGCGTTCAACAAAAAGATCAGTAACAGATGCTGACAAAATTTCCTTTTTTAGAATTTTCCGAGTTAATATAACATCGTTAAACCTATGTAGAGATTCAATGGTTGGGATCTTGAAAAAAGTCGATATCCTAGAATAATCATGCGAAAAATAATCAAATGGTTGACGAGTTTTGTATGCGAGATACCGAAGAAATCGTCTTTGTACAGATTCCAGCAAGTGAATATCAGTTTTTAAGTACGGAGACCAAATGGGTGAGGCATACAGCAATTTAGATAGTACCAAGGTTTTGAAGATATGGATAATGGTACTGGCATCGGAAAAAGAACTAGTTGTACGAATTACAAATCCTAGTTGTTTATAGGCACTATTCGTAACAAACGCAAGATGATCTTTGAATGATAATGTATTGTCCATTATCACTCCAAGATCTTTAATAGAGTTTACAACTTCAAGAGTTTGGTTATGAAGAACATATTGAAACGAATACTGTTGTGACTGCGATCTACAAAACCTTAGTACTTTACATTTTTGTATGTTTAACGAAAGAGCATTAGCCTTATACCAATCTAATAATGAGTCGATATCTCTTTGTATATTTGATGCATCAACTGGCGATTTTATAGTGGAATAAATTTTTAAATCATCTGCATAAAAAACGTGATTACTGAATTGAAATACTTGGCTAAGATCATTAATAAAAAGAATAAAAAGTAATGGTCCCAGATGTGATCCTTGAGGTACGCCAGAGGGAACGTCAAAGGAGAAAGATTTAATCCCCTTAAGACGCACAGTCTGGGTGCGATTTTGCAAAAAAGATTGGATCCATTGAAGCAAACTTCCAGTGATGCCTAGGTTAGCAAGTTTACGAATTAATACTGTATGGTTTACAGAATCGAATGCCGTGGCGAAATCAAAATATATGGAATCAACTTGATACGAGTTCTCACGAGCATCATTTATAAAAGATGTAAATGTCATAAGATTGGAGACTGTAGATCGTCCCTTTACAAATCCATGTTGAGTTGATGAAATAATAGTAATAAAATGGTTACTTAGTTTTTCAGTAATAATGGCATCAAAGAGTTTCGGAATTGTACTAATAATTGATATTGGCCTATAATTGAAAATGTCTTGCCTATTACCATTCTTAAAAATTGGAGTGACGAATGTTTGTTTCCAGAGATGTGGAAAGATACCGTGCTGTAACGAATTGTTAAAAATAATGAAAATAGGCTCAATAAGCGACGATATACAGCTCTTCAATAATATGGGAGGAATCATATCTGGTCCACAACTAGCTCCATAGTCGAGCCTCATAATAGCTTGTAAAATATCATTCCGAGTGATAATGATCCGGTCGATAGTAGATGCAATCGTGTTCAAATCAGGCGGCAGGACATTTGAAGTGACAAACGATGAAAAGAAATGTTTAGCAAATAAGTCAGCTATATGGCTAGCATCATTAGCTGTTGTTCTATTCAGAAACATAGAACTCGGAAACTCATTTTGTTTTTTTAAATTATTTACATAAGACCAGAAAGATTTTATGTTGCATTTAGAAAATTTTTCAACCTTCTCAATATAATCTTTATAACATTTCCTAGACAAACGGATACAACTTGTTCTTAGTAATTTAAATTTTAAATAGGCCTCTTGTGAATTTGTTTCCTTCCATAATGAATGAGCAATTTTCTTAGAACGAATATGATCAAGTAGTTCTGGCGTATGCCAACGAGGTTTATTTGATTATTTTAAGATCTTCGTAGGAACTAGTTTGCGAATAGGCACTTCTAATAGTTTATAAAATAATTGAACACTGTCGTCCACATTTATATTAAACTTATCTCAGTGTAGCCGGAGGAATTTTAAGACCGTTTTTGCCTCAATGTATTCGTGAAAGAATATTCCAAATGTTCCACGGTCCTGCTCATCTTAGCGGCAAAGTAAATGATTGTGTAATCCGTAAGCGCTTTGATGCGCCTCATATGAACCGTGATATTGCCAACTATTGTAAAACTTGTTTAGATTGTCAACATTCCAAGATCTTAAGACATATGATCCTTCAACCTTCTCAATTTATAGCTCCGGAAGCTTCCCTTGAACATCCTTATACAGGCCAACATCGGGGCAAACCTAAAGATTTCTGATCGCGTCCTAGAATCTCTAGAGATCGATGTCAACGGTTCTTTACGAACGCTTACAATTAAAAATGTCAAACCTGCACTTTTTTTGCGTTATTTAACAAATGTTGAAACGACAACCAGATCAAGCAGTCTTTCCGAAAATCCACCTAATGAATCTAGTATGTGTAATGTAAGAACCAATAGCAATAATACAAATAATCAGGCACGCGATTTGAGAACATATATTATAAGGACAAAAAAGATAAAGGACAGGTAATTTTCCCCCGCGTTAATGACAATTATTAGTCTATTTGCGGGTCGGCTCTCGGGTGGAGAGGTGCAGGACATAGACAGGACGGTACAAGACAGAACTAGGCAAACATTCAAAACAACACCCACCCAGAGCCAGTTCCCCTAACCCAATTTCGGTACCACCAGCAGATTCGGCGGTCTGTGCCATAGCGAGTACGACGCGGGGCTTATCCCATCTTTATTCGAGATAAGACCAACGACGTACCGACCGCGGATAAGACGCTGACGGTATCGATAACGGCCGACGGGGGCCTGCAGTGGTCCCAAATTCGTACCTTCGCCCAGCAACGTTCCCCGGTTATTCCACACTGAACATAAGTAGAGAAAATTGCACGGAGGGGGATTCGAACTCGGGACCTTCGCGACGTTCAGTTCGGGCTGACTAAGACTGACGCCTTAGCCCGCACGAGCATCTCGCCGACCATATATTAATAAGGAAAAAGTTAATTTTAAGTTGTACATTTTTTAATGCCTTTATTTAGGGGGGTGGCGGATTTGCGGGGATCAGCCACGAGGTACCCTATCTATTATATGCGTATTCGAAGCTTATGGATGCGTTCCTGTAGCTTGGGCCTTTGTACACATGTGGTTCCCGATACTCATATTGTGTCTGTTAAACTTGACTGTAATTATAGAGAAATATATATATTGGAAAAAATTCAACCTTCATCTTTACTATGGAGGGTGTTGTGTGTGTCTGCGTATTTCTGTTCTATACCGTTACTGTCTTTGTCCTGTACCTCCACCAAAGAGTCGACCCGCGAATAGACAATTCGTCGTTAAAGCAGGGGAAAATACTTTGTCCTTTGCCCTTTTTTGTAATTTTGCGTTTTGTTGAGATTTTATTGAATTTGAGCTCTTTCTCAGCTAAAACGCAGCTCACTGTTCGTTGGACCCAACTTCAGGTATAAACAAATTGAACCGCTATTTTGCGCCCACTTTAATATGAAAATACTTTATTTAAAATATTTCTTTGGTGGCTTTTCGAGATATTGGAATTTAAATATTTTATTTGAACTCTGCAGAATAATATGTATGCTATGTATATAGTAAAAACTGCTGAGTGTATGAAATTCAACGTACAGAAATCTTCCAGTTGACAAATATTTCTTTTAAGCACAAAGAAGTTACCGACAAAATTTCAAATTATTTCGAAGTAAAATGCGTGAATTTTGTGTTTTTATCGAGCGCTTCGAGCGGTTTGTCAATAGCTATAATTCAGTGGTTTACAATATTCACGTCTAAAAAAATGCGAATATTTCATCGAAGGGTTAAAGATATTTTAGTATTAATTTGGTTGTTTTTCGTAATTTTTCTGTAATCGTAATGCTGGATATAACAAAAGTGACATTAAGCAAATAAAATAATTATAATGAAAATGTCATTGAATAACTATAAATAGATGCAAAAGATTTTTTTCCACCGATAGGCGTGCTTTATATTCCCGATTTCCTGATGCATTATGGATAGTCAAGTGAAATTTTCTGTAGTACATTAGAAAAATCGCCAGTGCAAACTCCCACCATTTAAATGAATGTTCTTTTTATTATATGCGATTTCTATCTCAACAACAATGCCGCATTATCAAAAATCTCACGATGAAAATAGATTGAAGGTATGTGCCCTGTGCTTCGGCAAGACTACTCGCCCCTTCATTAACTATTTAAAAGAGGCTATATAAAAATGTAAAAACAAAAAATTTATATATAAATCCAAAAACAAAGAAAAGATAACCATAGCAATGTCTGGTCACAACACCAGAAGGAAGAAATGGAAGTGACAAACATTTGTTATAATATTTATATATTTATATATAATAGGTATTTTCCGAATGGAATTTGTAGCACATGCTTAAATAAGCTTTATGATTCAAAGAAAAATAGAAAAAAATTGTTGAAACCATAAAATGCATCGTTTTTTAAGTACGATCGTATTAAAACTAGATCTGCGAATCAAACATATTGCGAGTGTTTAATTTGTCTGCTTGCATGCAAAACTAATTATAATTTTTCGAAAAAACAAACCAGTCCAACGTACAATGGCATTGTATCTACAAAGCAGATTAAAGATAAATCTAGAGGTAAAAACATATTTCACATTTCTTGAATTTATTATTTATAATATTCTATGTATATTACTTATAATATTTTATTATATAATTATTCAAGGTACATTCAAGGAGAATAAAGACCATTTCGTAAATAAAAAACGCCGTGAAAATTGCTTATCAGTGAATTCTAAAGGCATACCACACGAATGTAATCCTTCAACTCGTTTTAATAATTTAAAACTATTAATGTCTAAATCCCCTTCACAAGTTCAGAATCAACTGATTTCATCTACTTTAAATGAAAACGTAGCAATCGTGAACAAAGCAAAAAATACAAAACATGCGCCAATCAATGCTTCATTTTCAATAAGTCAGGTTCGAGGTAAAAATCTAAATATTGTTGTAGAACTTTCAAATACTAACTCCAAGAAACCACTTACTAAAACTAGCGACATGAAAAAAATTCAATCAAGATTTAGTCTCTCCCAAACAACGACAATTGGAATTGCATCAATGATTCGTGTTGCAACAAATAATAGACAGATTATCGAATCTGATTTGAAAACCAAGCTGTCCAGTGATATTCATTGTTTTGATCAATTTTTCGAAGTAAAAAGTTTTAGATTCAAAACTATAAAGGGTGATAACGTTTCTGAATTTAAACAAGAAGCTGTTTATTGCATCAATTTGAACGGATTGATTGAATGCGTAAAACAAAAACGTAACGTAACTAATGTACGTTTAAAATTCGGCATCGACGACGGAGGAGATTCTTTAAAAATATGCTTATCGATTCAATCTATTCAACATGAAATTGAAACGAATAAAACGAAACGCCAAAAGTACAAAGATGGAGTAGGTTCTAAGTGTTTTCAAGAATCTGGCGTGAAAAAGCTTATGATACTCGGCTTAGCTGAGAAAGTTCAAGAAAACTATGAAAATGTAAAGTTGTTATGGATTGCGATATGAATTGATAGCGACCGCCTAAATACCACTGTTGCAGCTGATATAAAGTTAGGAAATATTATGACTGGTATAATGTCTTCGAGTAGCTCTTTTCCGTGCACCTAGTGTAACGTCTCAAAGGGACAACTTAGCGAGTCTTCTAGTTTAAGAACGATTGAAAATATAAAAGAGAATTATATGAACTGGAACAATGCTGGAAGAAAAAGTAAGGATGCTAAAAATTTCATGTGCTGTATTTCACCGCCGATATTTATTAGTACTCAAAACAAAGCTATTCTTGATCTTTTACCACCGCCAGAACATCATTTACTACTGGGAGTAGTAAATGGTTTATTTAATCATATGTACAATGAATTTCAGTAAACAGCATCATTAACGCGAAGTTAATTGCGCAGTAAATGTCCATTAGGTTGTTTGAAATATGTAAGTTTTAAGCGATTTTCGGTAAGTAATCAAAGCTTGCTTCACCAAAGTATTAGATTCAGATTATGGAAAATATATAGATGATTTTAAAAAGAGTTATTTAGCATTAGGAATTTCTGTCACCCCTAAGGTGCATTGCATTTTTCTACATATTAAAGAGTTTTTCGAAAAACATGGAGTAGAGCTAGGAATATTTAGTGAACAAGCATTCGAAGCGGTTCATTTTGAGTTTAAAACCATTTGGTGTAAACATAAAGTTAACTCAACCCATTCAGAATATAAACTCCATTTATTGCGAGCGGTTTGCAAATTTAACGGCCTTCATATTTAAATCTTAATTTGTAAAAGTAGAAATAAATGTTATAATTCATTATAAATATCACGTATTTTTATTTCTTTGATCTCGCAACAACTTATTTTTCGTTTAAATATGTTATCTATACGTCCATACTCGAATCTGGGTTTCTGTGCATATTGTATCAAAAGTGGATTATTCAAATTTGATAATCTTGATTGTAATGCATATTTATCAGCAGAAGAATTTATGATTATAACGTTTTCACGCAAGTTACATTTTCTTTTCTTTCACATTTTTTACTACAAAAAATCGATTTTCTCAAAAAACGGCTCTAACGATTATTTTCAGTTTTGGTACAAAATACTCAGGAAGGTCTCCAGAAAAGACATTATTAAGAAAATTCCATTTCGGAAGATTTTTTATTTACCCGCGGTCCAAGCCCACCGTGATACGTATTTGAAATTCGTGAGCCGCAGTTACGAAACAGCAAAATATAAATAAAGCATAGATTTTTCTACTAAAGATAATCAGTTTTTCCAAATTGCCATTTTTTTGCATTATTCAATAATAACATTCACTTTCTTAAATATCAAAATTTTCAGGAATTCACATAAATACGTCTGGTTATTAATGTAAAACTTTTTTATTCATTCGGATTTGGTTTGTACGGTTGTACGAATACTGTTACATTACATACATTCATTGGTCTGATTTACTTGCCAACTTTATGCCATCTATGGCTAATCGGGCAATGCTTAGTCATCATCCCACACAGGACGATACAAACAAATAAAAATCGCCAATACCATACATAAACGACACCGTCAGCAGTGAGTCGGCGGCCTATGCCGTAGCAGGCGCATCGCAAACATTGTCTTATTTTCATTGAAGACAATATCCTGCTAGCACAGAACCTTGAGTTAATGTTACAGGAAGATTACAACGTTAAAGCTTAAAATGAAACATTGTCATAACGTTAATAAAAGGTTTCAGGAAATGTACCACATAATATGCCACTAATTGTACAATAAAGTTTAATCTATAACATTACTGAAATATCCACACAATATACTATTAGGATTAGTTTAATGTTGTTGCCAATAATTCGTCTTACAAAGTATAAATACGAAAGCGGCAACTCACGGTGATAAAAAGATTTATAAATTAGTTTTCGATTTTATCTCGATGATGTCAAAGCGGATTTTCGACCATATTGTTTATTTATTATTTTTAACAATAAATTGACGAATTTTAACAACAATTGTACATATTTTCTGTCTAATTTTTCCCTTAGATTGGATTAAAATAACCAGATTTCTTATGAAACTACTGTTGTCGAAGTTGTTTCTTGACAAAATATAAACTATTATTTTTTATAAACAAAAAAATACGGATATTTGAATTTTGGCAGGTATTTTATTGACGATAGTTAGTAAAATATATAGACACTATTTTTGTCAGATGCTGCGATTACGTGCGTAGCGTAGTGGTTAAGGCGCCAGCGTAGTAAGCGAGACATCCGAGTTCGATTCCCGGTAGGGTAAGAATTTTTCTTATTTATTTGCGAGTATTGAAAAATGCGTACATAGGATGCGATATATAAAACTATAATATAAAAATAATATAAAACTTTTAAATGTTCAAAAATTAAATTCAGAAATAAAAGTTAATATAATCATTCGAATGATACTTTATGAAATGTAATATTAATATACGCGTGGATTAATAATATAATAAATATAATGTGTATGAAAATTAATTTTGTTTAAAATGAAATTTAGAGGTACCTCATCAGGCCCTGATAGTATAGCCTGATAAAGGCCTGAAATATATTCAGGCAGCCTGAACAGCATCTGATGTCCTCTACTCGGGAGGTTAAATTAATGTTTGGTATGTTTTGATAACATTGTATTAATGTCAAAAAACCTTAAAATAACTTTATCCTACAATGTCCCTGGGAGGAATATGGGCGATTATTTTCATGTTATTTAAGGTACACGTAAGGTTATTTAAAGATTTATTTAACTTCTAGCTAATGTTACAACCTGGCAATTTAAGGTTCATGTGCTATTAGGGATATATCTACGAAGCGTCGACCGCGAAAAAACTATTCACGATGTCGATAACTACGGACTGATGTTTGTTGCCGGACGGGGATTGGAACTCACGACCTAAGGAACGTTCAGTTTACGAAGCGAGCGCTAACCACTTAACCATCGCCCTCCCTTGTACGAATATTGTATTACACAGTATCATAATTCTTTGACGAAAAAAGGAAAATAAAAAGAATAACATTCCCTTGGTACTATAGGTCGCAAATACCGGCTGTTTACACACTTATTTTCTATCGTGGCTTCACACCGAAAGCACAAAAGAAACCTTGTTTGTATTTCAATTTTTTCGTCAAAGGACCGTATGTTCCAAAAAATATTCATTTATTTAATGTATTAATTCAAAATGGTCGAGAAAAAACTTCTTTGCTCATGCAACGAATACTTTTATAATACTACTCATTTCTATTCTATTGCATTCTCCATTATTTGAAAAGTCACTTACAATATCGTATTACATTTATGCAGTAACAACACATATCGAATGCAATTGGCTTAAATCCAAATTGCATAAAAGGATTGCGAGAGTAAAATAAAATTAAGCACATTCCATTACAACCTAATTATCGACCAGTATATCGGATAGAGTCAATGATGTTTTGTAATTTTTTCTTTTTCCGCGCAGAACACTTTATATAAACGTCACTTCTTTTAAATAAATTTATAGCTCATAAACATTGATCAACAGACACTTTCTGTCAATCGATGTCTGCAGCCAAGTAAGATATGTCTAATTTGCTTATCATTCTAGATGATTAATACACAAAATTAGAATTTTTATTAACATATACAGTAGCTCCCATCCTAAGTTATACCGTCCGTTCTTTCAAAATGGCGGAAGTTTATCCAAAGTTATAGCCCCTTACTATCCCCATTTCCGTAACTGATTTGATCTGTTTGAATCTGTGCAATGAGTGGTTCTGTGTGAAAGTGTCGCGAAGCGAGTGCTGCTCAGCGAAACAATATGGTAGAGGACGGAGAGGAAGAGCTTGTTATAACTTTGGAGAAGCCAAATTTATAACTTTGGCTAGGAATATAACTTTTGGCGGTATAAATTAGGGCTGGGCCTATTGTATTGAATATGCAGAATATCTATACGATTAATATGAATTATATTTATAATTCATTGTCGAATTTTTTACTTGCATGAATTAAAAGTACAAAATAAATGCTAACGTTGTATACATTGTAACGTGTACATTTGAATGATATTTTACAGAAGAAAAATACAAGTTTCAATTAAACAAAAGGAAAGTAAATATAAAATATGGTGACATTTAACTTTGCTGAATCGGCAGCCTTTTTTCGAAACCTTTTTTGCAGCTTATCCTTATACCCTCAATATGTGCTATACATTTACATTTATGCTAGATTAATTGCATACATATTTATAAATAATAGGTATTAAATTTATAGTACTTACAAATAGCAAATATGTTGCATGTATGGAAGTTTCTAAATTTGTTTATGGTTTTTAGATTTTTAGATACATGTTACTTAACATAACGCTACAATTGCTGTTTTCGAGTACTCTAAGTTCGATGCCGTGCCAATTATTTGAAACCAGAGAAAAGCGTACTTAAAGTCCACATCCGACTATTTTTGGGTATCCTCTTTTGATTGGCACATGTTATAATGCCGTCAGACCGCAAATACATGGTAATTTTTTAGTTTTAAGTTAAAAAAACACGATTTTTTTTCGAAACTTTTTTGTCAAACGTCATTACTACCTTGAAGTATCTTTTCTTTTTACATAAAACCTTTTAAAATGTCATTGGGACCTTGAACTAAAATGTTACGTGCGTATAGAAATTAATTTCAAGATATCGATTTCAATATGGAGTCTAAAATGACGAATTGGCAGGGTAAACATAAATGATTTTTTTAACTCGAATACCGTCAACTAAAAGAACAAATTTTATAGAACAAAAAAGGTTCGAAATCGCTTGAAAAACATGTCTGAATTTTTTCAAAAATTGTAGAACATGTTTTACAAAAGTCTTAAAATTTATAAAATTCTTTAAAAAATACATATAATTTCCTAATTTTCTCAAATAAAAAGTTAAGAAAGAATTAAAAAATTAAATAACTGTGAAACAAAAAGAAATAAAAAAATAATAAAAAAACATTAAAAAACGATTCTGGATAAACATCTACCGCCACGTGGTACGAGACAGAAACATTTTATGTCAAAAAATGGGTAAATGATGTCAAAAACAGATATTGAAATAACCGCACGTATAATAACAAAAATTAGTTTATAAACTATAGTGAGCATTAAAAATATAATTAAATTTCAGTTTTTCTTCTTGATCCAATTAATGACTAATAAGTTAATTTAAATAAATTCTTAATATATAGGATCCATTCGACATTAATATGTTACAATTACTATGTTTCAACCCTGATTTTGGGCCCTCATCAAAATTTATTCCATAAATTAATAACATTAAGAATAAATACAATCCATAATAAATAATTTACATTAAACTTTACAATTCTTTAAAACACAATATTCGAATGTCATTTTATTTGCTCATGGTTTTTTTAATTATTTTAATTAGAAAAATTATTAGTGTTGAAAAACCAAATACGTACATACATGAATTAAATGGATTATAATAGAATATATATATATAAAAAATTACGAAATTATACCCATTTTTTTGTAATTTCATCAATTTTACGTGTTTTTTAATCGTAACTAAATTACTTACATTACAGAAATAAATGTAAACTTTAAAAAATTGTTGAAAACGTGTTTGGATTTTTTTGGTATGGCAGTTTTTTTTTGAAAATCTTAAAAATAGCTCTAAAATTTTTGAAAAAATGCAAACGTGTTTTTCAAGTGATTTTGAACAGTTTTTGTCGTATAAAATTTTTTCGTAAAGTTGGCGGTACTCGAGTTAAAAAATAATTAATATCTACACTGCCAATGCGTCATTTTAGGCGCCATATTGGATTCAATATATTGAAATTAATTTGTATAGGCCCGTAACATTTTAGTTTAAGGTCCCAATGCACGATTTTGAAAGGTTGTATGTAAGAAGAAAAGGTGCTTCTGGTTAAAATGATGTTTGACAAAAAAAGGTTCGAAAAAAATCCGGTTTTTCTAACTTAAAATTAAAAAATTACTATATATTTGTGGTCTGACGGCATTATAACCTGTGCCAATCGAAAGACCATACCAAAATAGTTGGATATGGAATTTAAGTAAGCTTTTCTCCGGTTTCAGCTAATTGGCACGGCATTCAACTTAGAGTACTCGAAAACTGCAATTGTAGCGTTAAAGCGTTAATTAAATGCAATAAAACTATATAGATAATATAGAAAAGAAGTAAACTTAGTTTTAGTTCCTTAGAAAATAACCCTGGTAGAAAATATATTCCGTTTTTTGGCAAATTTTTGTCTTTCCATGTTAAAGGTGTCGGAAAATGGACAGTGTAACAGATTTCTACCAAGGAACCATATATTAAATACTCTAATACTACAAAAAGAATATTACTATGCATTAGGTAATCTTAAAAGCGTAAACTATCTTTGGCTTTCTAATAATTGTTTAATTCATCATATAAATGCAATCTTTATTATTCATGAAATTAAATTGTTATATTCCTTCTCTTTCTATAATTACTTTTAATTCAATTGAATTCTATTTCATAATGTTAAATAACCTACACAATATGTAATAATTATAAAGAGGTTTATTAGTCTTGCAGTACGGTTCTTCATCATTTTCGCTTTGTAATAGCGTTACAGCATTTTGAATTATTAGAAAGCAAATCTTTTAAATCTTGTAACAGTGAATACGACAACTATTGCAAATAAAATCGCCGCGTTTCAACAATTGATGATTAAGACGCAGATTTTAAAAAATTATCGAATTGTCTTTTGGATAATATAACTAAAATCTGATGTGCTCAGTGCCACAGTAACCTAAAGACCGATGCAACTTGGAAAAAAAGTTCTACATAAATGAACGATGTGCATGTTTTTAAACAAACCCCTCTTTCATTTTCCAAGTAATGACACAAATAGAAATATGTATGTAGAAAAAAACATCGGGGTAAACCTATTTACTTAACACCATCTATATACCTGACAATTTTACAAACACACAGTAAGGCACGTACTGCATGTACCTGGAAATGGGGATAGAGCGTTCATACGGCCGGGTCGTCCGTACCTGTCAGCGGAACGGCTGGCGCGTGCGGACATTCATGCGCTCGGTTTTCTTAACATTACAAAGCCAGTTTCAAATATGACAAACCGAAATTTCGCCAAATTAAATAAAATACTTTTGCGAACAACTTTTTTTCATGTCACAAGAAAAAAAAGATGGCATATCGAGCGAAAATTGAGTTACAACAAAATAATCTTGAAAATTTGTTATAAACAATAATATTTTATTTATATCATTTACACCAGTAAAAAATTCAGGCATTTCTGCACATTTTCGAATTTGACATTTTTTTCTCTGAATAATAGTTTTCAAGATATGGCCATTTAAAAAATGGTAAATTTCGTTTTTGTCGTTTACACTTTTATCAATAACTTTTGAACAAATTAATATGTTGAGCTGAAATTTACTGGATAGGCTTATCTTTACGCACTCTAAACGTAGTTCAATTTTGAATAAGATCTGAAACTTGATTTCGAAACGTTGGCGATTTCACATGGAATGCCCCCATTGCCAAAATACGTGAAACAATTTTTTTTAAAATCTATGTTTTCTGCGGGGTTCCAATCCCCCCCCCCCCCTTAAAGATGTCTAAAAGATATCCGTCAATCCGTCAAAGATATCTTGCAAGTGTCCAAAATCTCTAAAAGATATCTTTTAGATGTCTATAAGACATCTTTTAGATATATCGAAATAGTTATTATCAAGAGCGTAAAATAATTCTTACGCCCGTAGGTGATTCCCGAGCCCGTAGGTGATTACCGCGCCCGAGGGACGGCGAAGCTTCATTTGTTCGAGTGTCGACGTAGTTATCCCCCCCCCCCCTCCAAAACCCTTTTTTGGTCTGAAACGTCGATATTTGATAAAAAAAACTATAGGGTAATTTTTTTGCCGAGGAGAACAAATACAGCACTGCGTCAGACTTTAGTTGTGCGCATTTTAAAACAGTTCTTATGACATTATCATTATTTGTAGGAAGAAAATGCATACAAAGTTTTTTGTAGCGAATTTAATTCTCTATATTTTTTGTTTAAAATATTTTTCGATTAAATTTGTATTTTAACAAAATAAATAAAAAAAACTACGATGAAACGTAAATGGGGCTAATGTTTTTTAGTAATTGACCGATAGATCTCCGCCAAAATCTAATCAAATCTAAGTTATGCCAAGACACGCAAAAAAAAAATTATGTCGATACGCTTATCCGTACGTGAGATATCGCGAGATCAAAAAACGGGACGAAACGTACAAGATCACGGACACCAATTTTTTTATTGTTAATTTGGGCTCCTTTGGGTCTGAAACGTCGACATTTGATGAAAAACTATAGGATAATTTTTTTCCGTGAACTGACCAAATGCAATACTTCGTTACAAGGTAATATTTATAAATTAGAAAAATGTAATATTAATAAACTAATATCATAACAAAATAAGAATAAATTTCTTATTTTAACTCTACGACAATTCCGTATACGAGTTTTCCGATGTACTACGTCTAGGTCGGCAATTGGAGATTTTTGCAGTCCACGAGAAAGTCTTTGGCTGCGCAGTCTGCGTTCCCCATGTTCGCCTACTCTTCAACGAGAGGAGCGAAGGAGAAGTTGGCTGCAGCCGCTTCCCCTCCAGCCCCCACGTCACCGTTGGACACCATTTCTCCGACGTGCGCAGATCTTACCGAGGCTTCGCATCCCGCGACGAAAGCACAGCCTGCTCTACCGCGCAATGTAGTCCATGTAGTCTCGCCGTCCCCTCTGGCGCCACGAATTCCAACCCTCTTAAGGACGTTTCCGGAGAAAATGAAAAACTACAGATTTTCCTGAAACTTTGCTAAAACGTTTATTTCAAGATGCTTTATCACTGATAAAAAATTCAGTATAGTAATCGCCGTTAAATTTTGTGAAATTTGATGTTAAAGTTGCAAGGTTTTATATGGGTGGTATAGGGAAGCACGGTTTCGCGAGCTAATTTTTTAGAATTGTGAAACAAATAATCTACAGAATCTTTTAATAAACCAGCATGTGTTTCGAAACAGTATCAGGAATGTTGTGTTGAAATCTCGAGATGGCTTACCGAATTAATTTTAGAATTACCATTGTGTAAAATTTGGGACTGAACGGTATTTTATATATTTAATACGGTCTTCCTGGAAAATTTTATTTTTTGCTACAACGGTCTAAATATATAACATTACATTCGAAAACAAAAGTTATTAAAAACCAATGCAGTAGTTTTGATTTTGCACTACTGCGCATATAAGAGAGCGAGAGAGAAACCCATACGCTTATTATCTCAATCTCTTTCTCGCTGGGAAACGTCCTTAAGAGCAGCTCCCCTCATACACCTGCAAGTAGATCTGAAATCAAATGTAATTAGTGTACCGTCTGTGGCTACAGCTCTATTAAAGTGGGACACGTATACCGGGAATGTACTCAGCCGCTAGGGTATTTTTGTCGCGTTTGCGGGTACCCAGGTTGTAATAGCAATAGCAGTCGCGCCTTTGCGCGTAAGCGGTCGAGAAACTGCTAGACGGGAGAACAGAGTTCCCCAGGTCCCACTTAGCTAATTCATTATGCTTTTCCACAGTCCGTAACGACAAGAGGGGCGATCTAGCTAACATAGATCTCCCACTACGTCGACCCTGTTTGTTTCATTTTCCCTCCCTCCCCGTCGTGTCAGCAAACATCGTCGCGTTTCCATGTTTCGTTTGTCAAGTAGTTCGCATCGGCTGAAAAAGCCTATGATCTCTCCCTATTAGTAGTCGATCCGCGGCCATTCATTCGGCTAACTTTCGACGAAAAATCCATAAGAGCCTTCATAGACACGGGAGCCTCTGAATTACCCCTGCGTCTTCGGAATGGGCTTCCTTCGGGATAAAATCAGACACGGTAAACGGAATGAACGGTATGTTCCGAGAAGTGGGTGAACATCGCTTGTCGATCGAAGCACAAACCACGTACGATTGTGCCGGTCTGGCCGCCCCCTCTCACGACGCTATGCCCCGCATACGATGAATTCTTGCGTGTTTTTACCCTTCGGGGGCTTTACCGATCCTAGGAGTGATCCGTTTGATTCAGCATCACATCGATGTGCAAAGTCACCCCCCCCCCCCCCCCCCAATACGCCAAAAATCCCGCACGCTATCGCCCACCATGTTAAAGGTCGCACAAGATGTTGTCGATGAGATGCTTCGTGATGGTATCATTGAGCGGGTCGAGATCCCCTAGATGAGCAACCCCATGATGGTCCGGAAGGCCACTTTCCGTTTTTGCTTTGTCTTCCGTGACGTGAATAAAATCATACGTAAAGTCACGCGAACCCCGTACCCTCAATGCTTGCTTCCACTACCACTCGCACGTAATAATACCTAAGTGCCATACGCCAATTTGTTTTGAAACTTGGTATACTAAATCATTGAAAAGTATTTGTCATGTATTTTTTATATCGGCCCGTTTTGAGTTTTAAGGACAGAAAACATCCTTTTAAAATTTAGGGGTTAGAATCAGTATCGCAGAAAGAACTCGTTAGACTTTGATGAAATTTATTACTCGGGGATTCTCAAGATAGTTCATTACGAATATGAAGTCAGAGTTTCAAAATTCAAAATGACGGATCCAATATGGCGGCCATTAAAATTGCAAATTAATGGGTTTTGCTTGAAAATTGTTATTTGGGGGTTTTCGGGGTCGCTGATTACGAATTTGGGGCAACTTTTTCTTGTTTTCTTTTCTCGTTTTTTTTATTTTTTTCTTTAAATAATAAGGTATTACAAAAACATTTAAAAACTTGATCAGTTTATAATTGTAAGAATTACAAAATGGTCATCTTTTAACATCTTATTATTCGCCTAAAATCTGTACAATAATGCACCAAGTTTTCACCAGTAATGGCAAAGAAGTGCTGGATGCCCATTGATTGGATGTACCACGCACATGTAACAATTGCAATGTTCATACAAAAATTCCAGCCTGGCTCACAATTTTTCAAACAAAAATCGGCAGGAGTTTCGCACTTTTCTGGCATTTCCATAATATAACCACTCTTCCACCAAGCCTACCTATAAGTTTCTAAATTTCGGTGATGAAACTTGATTGTGAATTAGAGTCTAAATGTTGAGGATGTTATTTCTCAAGTGTAAATTCACGTCATAATTGTACAAAACTATTAAATCCGCAAATTGTCTCAAAAAATTCTTCCATGGCCTAAAAGTGTAAACATGCAGAGGTTGGATACAGCCCGTGCTTCCTGTTGGAATTGTTAGGATTTTTACAACTTTATTAGTTTTATCAATAGCATCAAACTTTTTTTCCGTTTGTCCACTACAGGAGTCTAAACACAGAATAGATTTTTCACCCGTGGTTGGTAAAAAACATTCTTTAAACCATTTAATAGCAAGATCTGAGGTCAATTTCCCCGATATCGACGCTAATGCAACAATGTTACTTGCTTTGTATAAACTGTTTTCTACAATCGGCCCAAATTTATCATTTGCTTCCTGCGTTACCAACAAAGGAGACTTTAACTCTCCATCGGCCGAAATGATTGTCTGTATAGTATAACTGTGAGTAAAAAAATTTGAAGATTGAAATATGCATTCAACTTTTGAAGAACCCTTCAAAGTTAGCGTGCAACTTGCGAGTGTTTTATAATTAAATCCTGACTGATCTGAATTAAAAATATTGGTTCTCCTATTAATAATAATTCTTGTTTTAGTTTAGGGACAAATTCACTCGATATCTCATCATTATTTGCTACTTGTTTTTTAGTCACAAACTTATTTATCTTCCTACATACAATCTCATGCTTCAATTTAAAATTGTAAATCTATTTTGGTGATGCGGTAAATAATCACGAGAGCCCATCTTTTTCAAATCAATGTCATGAATTGGAAGTGATTTAACAGATGCATAATTAAATTTATCAAAAATGTGTTTTAATAACTGGAGCAATTTTTCCTGTCTAGTATCACCATCTTTAATTTGTTGCTCCAACCCATATAATAATTTAACGCCAGTTACTTGTTTAAAATTGTGTTGCACTCTCTGAAAAGAAACAGCTTTTTTCTTACCTGAGCGCCCAGATTTTACAACTTTTTTTGGGGTTCAATATCTACGTCAATTTTCAATTTTTTACATTCATGGTTTACACTTTCACAATTAATTTCAAAATCAGAATCAATAACGACTGTATCGGGTTATGCACTTTCGTCATTGTAGCATAAAATATCATATAGCTCAATTACTACCCTTGTATTTGTGGATTCTAATTAAATTTCCGATAGAATCCGCAAGAGATTTTTTATCATCCCTGGTTTTCGTATCAATATTGTACTCCGGTCTATTAAAGTTTATTTGTAATTAACGGACAGCATTTTTAGGATTTATTGCCATTTTACTAAAGACTGATATATTAACAAGCAGAAAAAATAAGAAGGACAAACTTACAAATATCAACTACTTTATCTGATTTCAATTTAATTAAGTAACATTAAAAAACGACAGTTGCCTATTCTGTGATTATCAGAATGAAGATAATTGACAAAACTCAGAAATTTACGGGTTCATAACAGTAAAAAGAATAAACGAGTGTCAACTGCAGGTCTGGCAAACTTTTGCTGGTCATATTCTTTATTTATCATATACACGTGCATAAATAAATGCAACTATATACAGTTCAGTCTCGGTATATTTACCCGATCGGTTTCTAGATTTCCCCTCAAGTTTCGTTATATTTACCAAATGAAGAGGAGCGTCGTCAATCAGATTCTGTTCGTGACGATACATCATACCCCTGTTTCGCTCTCATTGGCTTGCAAAATGCGCGTTAACGCTTGTTGGGGGAAAGTGAAACTCTACTGTATTAATTTAAGATCATTAGCCGTTTGTTACGTCGAACTCTCTACGGAGAAACGATTTTTATTTATTTATTAATTTATTTTATTTAAACGGGTGTTACCGTCCTTTTACACAAATACAAATAATTGTTCCTTGTAATTTGCTAGAGCTGCAGGTCGTCTTCCTAATGGCGCCATACTCCACATTTGTATAGAATATAGGAAACTGCAGAAACCTGCACGTACAGCAGCGACCATGAGCCGATTCCAGATAGGGAAATAACATTTCGTAAATGTAAACAAACAGCGTGGCTCGTTTGATAATTTACTAGCAGCGAGCTGCTGCTTGAAAACGATATCGAAAAGATTGTGCTCACCGGCCGGGGATCGAACTCACGACCTACGACTTCGTAGTCGAGCACGCTACTGCCTGATCCACGAAGCCGATAATAAAGGCCTTACCTGAACACTCAAATCCTACAGCTAGTTTGTATTCAATATACAGGGTGTTGTTGCAATGGTGCGTAAATTGAATTTTACAATTTATTTATGTTGGGGACATCCTCCCCAATGAGAAAATTGGTGAAGATGTGAATGTCGACTGCTTCACATCGAACACGTGGCCCGGTGACATTTGAAAACCCAAATCGATATTGCCGGTAAGGATGTTTCGAAACAGTCAGATGTTTTTATTCGAATAATTGAACGCTTGCGAGTGAGGTTAAAATCATTAGAAATTTCGAACATTCGGTAAAAATACATAGATAGATAGATAGATAGATTGTTTATTCACATATATAGGGATACATTGTATAATTATTTATTTGGCGCCCAGAGCTTACCGCCATTCGGGCGCCTTCTCCCACGAGGTTGGGGCCATATTGAAATGATGCACCACACCGCCGGCTGTGCCATTTATGATAATGACAACAGGTCCGGCTACCACGTTATTAATAACAAGCTGCCTGCCTTGATTATTTCTGTTGGTTCAGGGCCATCTTTCTAGGAAATCTACGGCCGGCTAGAGGCCAACCCTGATTGCGGTTACTGCCGGAGGGACACGTCACGCCGTAGCGCTCCCCGTGTGGAACCCGGCGACAGGGGCTTGACACCGCACCCCAGCTCCCCAGTACGGTGGGTGTTTAACGATCGTTTAACGATCAAGCAATCGACGGTACAGACCAACCGAACAATCGGGTCCGTGAGGACGTCAATTCTCAAAACTTGCTAAGAGAAGCGGATCTTTCAAAAGCATTGCTCCTCTTCGAGTTCGGGCGCTTCAACCCCTCCCTCTTCCTTACGGATGGAGTTACCCGCTCCGCTCTCTTCCACAAGTCCCCTGCGGGGCATATATAGGGGCACAAAAAATGCCCACAGTGAAGGGATTCGTTTCTGGGATTAAATAGTACAATTGAGCATAAAACAAACTTTGTATTAATCGTAGAGCGCCGCATTTTTTAAATAATAGAAACAAGAAAAAGAAAACTGGCATACTAATTGCCCAACAGAAAGTCTCTGCGTATGAAGCAAGCCTTTGCAAAATTGTACAGGAGTTTCGCGAAACTTACATCGTTTGCACATATAAGTTTGACTAAATCTAATTCGGAAGAGTCTGTGAATTCGCTGGGAAATGAAGATTTAGAACGTAGGCTTTGAGTAACGGACATTGTATTAAAATATGAGCAAGATCCTCCAGCACACCGTAGTTACACAAAACGCATACAGACATAGGATCGTAACAAAATCTTCGGCCTCAGATCAATATTGACCTAGAATATTTAATCTAAGTTGCACTTTAACGTTTAGTAAATCAGGAGACAGCAGGGTAAAAGGTAAAAAATTAATCCGAATTCTGTCTAAAAATTGAAAGCTGGAAAGAATCGGAATTATAATAAGCTGAAAGATCGTTTTTCCTTTTTATATTAGCATAGCTAAACACTATCGAACAATAATTCTGCTCCCAGTAATCAGCGGTAAAATTCTCCCATATTTCGGTTGACCCCAGACCATCTGTTATTGCCTCCAGCTGTAGCAGCCAATTCAAAGATTCATCGGACTGATTATTAGTGGCAACCTTCCTCAGTCTAGAAAACAGAATTCTGGGCAGTCTATAGCTCGGCATGCGCAGCACTCGAATCACCCATTTAAATGTGCGATTTAGAATTTTAATTGCAATTTAGTACAATCCTAATTCAAGTCATATTAAGTAAGAGGCAGTGTTTCACGATAAATTGAAGAGTCTTTTAAAGAACGATAACTGCGAAGCATCCAGACTGTCCAGATACCTGAGCCCCCGGAAAGGAGCAGCATATAATAGAGTCACAATTACAGTAACGCTATATAGCTTCCAAATCGCATCCCATGCGTCAATCTTGGCTGAAGCGACAATTGATAAAATCGAGACTGAGGCCGCGTTAGTTTTATTTGTCGCCTCTTTGCTCTCGAGCGTTCGTTGTAAAACTCGTTGTAAGTAAAATTTCGGGAGAGCAGGCGAGTTTCCCTCCCCTTCTAAAGCGTAGGATTTTCGTTTTATCGATTTTAACAGTTAGTCCGTTGATGGCAATATTCGGCTAGAATTAACAATTTCCTACGCAGGTCTGCCGACGAGTAAGCGAATATCGAAATAGAGTCCGCATACAGTAACATGAGGATATACAGGGTACTATTGAGGTCCACTCCTTGTGCTCCTCTATCTCTAAAAAAGGCTATCATATCAGCTATATACAATATAAATAGCAACGGGCTAAAAATTTCTCCTTGTAATACTCCCACAGTTACTACATATTCAGATGAAGATTCGGGAGTCTGCCGTATGAGCGACGCTGTCCGATACATTGCCATTATTAGGCGAACAAATTTGGCGCTTACTCCTAAATTGGACAATTTTCTCCATAACAGTACGTGAGGGCCTGAGTCGAATGCACGCTTAAAGTCGACAAGTAGGCAAAATAAGTTTGATCCCTTCCTGCGGAGAGTGATTTGAACTGTAGCCAGAAGACTGAAAATGTTATCCGCGGTTGACCTTCCCGACCTAAAGCCCGATTGCTCCTCAGGTAAAATATTATTTTGGAAAGCCCAGTCTGATAGGCGCGTACATAAAATTTGCGAGAAAATCTTTGCGATAGCATTAGAAATCAAAATTAACCTATAATTGGCTAGGTCCTCGCGTTAGCCTTTCTTAAACAAGGTGAAAATTGATGCCTGAGCGCAACTTGAAGGAAATTACTCTATATTAAAAATCCGGTTAAAAAGCTCAAGCATATTTGAAAACCACATATCATCTAGAAGCTTGCAAATTTCAGAGGGGCATTCGGTAAAAATATAAAACTTTAAATGATCAATGTTGGCAATGATGATACAGTGCAATAACAAGCTAATCTCGGTAAACAGCAAAATATAATGCTAATACAAATTTAACAATAACCTCAGTATGTATCTCAAAGAAGTAATAAGCAGTTGATTTATACCAATGATAATTTTAACTTACTCAAAAGTAGCAAGAAATAGTTAAAAGGTCATAAATCACCATTTGTTAACTAGCTATTTGACTAAATATCAATCTATATTTTCCCAAATCGGATAATAACAGATACCAGCCTGCAGTATAATTTCTGCATACACATAAACCCGGCGAGTTTAACCTAAAGGATCCTATGTAAATAATTCTTACCATTCGATATGGGATCATTTAAATTCAGCCTAGAATCTCAATTTTGGTGTCCAATATCAAACTCTAACCTAACAAATTCTCTTATTTCAATTTTGAATAATTTTAATTCAATCTGCATATTCCTTTTTCTGGCCGTACAATAACCACGCAATACCTGAGAATAATTTTTTCTGAATTAATAGATAAAAGAGATAGTGAAAGATTCCTAATGGTACACATTTTTATTAATTAAGTGTTGGTAATTAAAATTTACTAAAGAAATGCATTTTTCGGTTCGTATAACACTTCCAAAAATCTGGAAGACAGTTTTTATTTTCTTGAGAAAGCTGGAGTTAATAAACACACAGTTATGTTACTTATTTTCTCAATTCAACAGTGGATAATTCAAATGGAATTCGCACTTTCTTTGTTTCATTCATTTAATAATAGTGCCAATTTGCTCCGGAATTTTTTATTGGCAAAATAAAACGCAAATTCGTGATAGGCCTGAAAAGTAATTCACTATGTGAAATGTTTGTTAGTTTAAATTCAATTTATATGTTTTTGTTTTTGCCAATAAAAAATTTTTTAAAACAATAAATTAAATTTCACTTTTTTATAAGTATTGCATTAACCTACACGTAAATGAAGATAATATATTTCATTAAAAATGTTTCATTACTTCTCCAAATTTTAGTTTGTAACGCGGCGTTCGGTCGCTACCGACAGAGGTAGGGTGGCTCAGTGGTAGAGCGCCTACTTGCAAGTGGGAGGTCTCGGGATCGATTCTCGATCCGGCACCTGGACTTGTCGTAATTTTTTTATTTTTCAGACTGATAGAAAAGAGCACGGTTATAAATGGCGCCCAACAAAACGAACTGAAAAAATGAAAACTCGATTTTTTTAAAATTGGAAAAGTTTGGATTTCGGAATGAGTGGGGATGTGCTGTGTCGGAGGAAGAGCCTGTTCTGACGGCCACTGCATCACTGTCGATAATAGAACCCGAAGACAGATTAGCTTCGGTACCTGATTCAGGATTGTTCCCCAGATGGTTTACAGGAGCGCGGAAAAAAGGTCGATGGGAAAAGACCGCGAAAGATTTGAAAAATGAACTTTCCGAAGGGGAGACAGAGGTGCGGTAAATTTGCTTCAAAGTACGTTATCGCCGTGAGTGGGAAATATTGAGATACATCCAAGATTTTCTCTCACTCATGCCCAGACGGAAAAATAAGGAAATTTACCGACAATGTCGACCGCGTCGACAGGTTATAATTGTAGATGTCTCCAGGGTCCCTTGGTAGAATTTGAATGTGCTTGCGGCCGCGTACAAGGAAAATAGCCTGGCAATCGAGAATTTCCGATCGGCTCATTAAAATCAGTCTGGGAAGTAAACGATATACAGAGGCAGGGTGGCTCAGTGGTAGAGCGCCTGCTTGCAAGTGGGAGGTCCCGGGATAGATTTTCGCCCCGGCACCCGGACCGACCGTAAATTTTTTATTTTCCAGGCTGATGGAAAAGACCACGTTATAAGCTCAACAACAATTACACTAGCATTTGTGATTATTTTTGAACAATTAAAAAGGAAGATTATAAATTGAATTTAAACTAACAAACATTTCATATAGTGAATTACTTAGATTTGAGCCTTTTGACGAATTTGCTTTTTATTTTGCCAATAAAATTTCTGGAGCAGTTTGGCACTATTATTAAAGGAATGAAATAATAGAAGTGCGAATTTTTTACATTAGAATCCTTTATCGACGGGGGTCGACAGCGGTCCCAAATTCGTACCTACGGCCTGCAAGGTTTCCCGGCTATTCCACACTGGACATAAGCAGAGAAAATTACACGGACGGAGATTCGAACTCGGGACCTTCGCGACGTTCAGTTCGGGCGGACTAAGACTGACGCCTTTGCCCACACGACCATCACGCCGACTATTCTTGTATGTATGGATTCCTTAATGAAATTGTTAATACTCCGCAAGAGATTTTTCAACGTGGGACGTAGTGGTGCACAGGAAGCTGAATCAGTCATCAATATGTGCCCAGTGCGTCTCAGGGCTAACATACGGAATTAATAACTCCGTATGTTGGAGGGAAGGCATATGGACATGCCATTGCATGGACAATTCTTTCGAAATGACCAACAACTTGGCTTGTCGGCAGAGATGACCGTCTCGTTCTTAAGATCAGCCGGCTTGAAATCCGAGACCGAGGGTTTTATCTTCGCATGCCAGAATGGGGTCATCAATACCTTAGCGTATCGCCAGACCATCTTACACCAGGCGCTACAGAGTGCGCTTTGTAGATTGTGTAGATGTCATGCTGAGACACTAATGCATCTTTTGGCAGCATGCTCTTTCAGCATACATCGAACATCACGATGCGGCTCTTCGAATGCTCTATTACCATCTTCACAGCATTTACGGTATTGATGCAACCCCAGTTTTGCCGTACGTCCCCACTGATATTGAATCCGTAGTCGGAAATGAGTCGTGCCGAATATACTGGAATTACTCATTCCTGACGAGCAGGCAAATATCAGCCAATAAGCCTGATATCGTCCTTGTTGACTTCGATTACAAATCCATCTTCTTTATCGAGTTTTCTGCACCAGCAGAGGCAAATATACTCAGCAAAGAGGACGAAAAACGAATGAAATATCAGGAACTCCTCTTCGAGATTCGCAAGCTGTATCGAGTATTCAAAATCAAGCTTGTCGTGCTGATAATTGGAGTGCTGGGAGGAATGAGAGCAACATTCCTCCAAAACATCAAAAGCATTCCGGCCTGTCGAGAACATGCAAATTTCATAGCAGGCCGAATGTAGTAAGCAGTGCTACTGGGATCTCTCCGTCTACTGAGGTCACACGAGATCCTGTAACCACTTACCCCACGGTAGAGGGAGTGGTTACAGTTACAAAAGAAATGGCCCGGTGCAGTCTGCAGTGGATGAGATGGATATCGGAGCCACTTTTCTGCTGCAGACTGCACACGTGGATTATGGAGGGCCAAGGGAGGTTAGGGTTTTAGTCGGTAAACCTTGCATCGAACACGATGGGCAAGGGAGTCCGACACACGGGGGTTGACTAACATAATCAACCACCCATGGTGCCTAACGCATTTCCCCCCTCCGTAAAAAAAACGTCTTTATTGGCAATTACAAAAAGGAATACAAGATATAAATAATAAAAAAATTCCAAAGGGCGAGTCACAGCAATACCTGTTTTACGGACTGACCGGGCGGTTATTCTTAAAAAATTATTGAATTTTCATAGAAATTGCTATTTAAGGGGTTTTTGTGTCGCAGATAACGATTCTGAAGTTAATATTTCGACATTCAAAATAACTGAGGGTTTTTATCGTCGATATACTGATAGAAATTTATAGGAAATTATTTTTAAAAAATAGGAAAAATTACTAGTCTGCAATAGGAATTTGAAAACAGAATTGCAGAATAGCAATATTAAAAAAATTGAATATTAATTTTTACTATTTCAGAATAGGAATTTTTCTTGTTATATAAAAATTACGGATTTGGAACACGTTGATATTTCGAATAATAAATTTAGCAGTTACATCATAATAAAGTCGTAATTATGTCCATAATTAGCGAAAAAAAGCCAGGTATCAATTTTTAAGAAAATTTAAAAAAAAATGTTAATTAGTAAACCATATTGTATCCGACATTTTGGATATTGAAATTTGAACGTCACATTCGGTATCAGCAACCCCAAAAACTTTCAAATATAAATTTTTATGAAAAATCACTAAATTTTGAAATCAGATCAGCTATTTTTAATTTTGAAATTTTAATTTCAGATTCATTATCAGTGACACCAGTAACCATTAGGTAGCAACTTTTATGAAAATAAAAAATTTTTTTTTATTAAATTACTCCACCATATTCGATTCGCCATTTAGTATTTTGAAATATTAACTTCAAAATCTTTATCTGCGACCCAAAAACCCTCTAGGTAGCAATTTTTAGGAAAATTCGACAATTTTTTAAAAATTATTACACCATATTGGATTTTTGAATTTATTTTGAATTTTGAAATTACAACATCAGATTCGTTATCAGCAACTCCAAAAAACTGAGATATCAATTTTGAAGAAAATAATATAATTTTTGAAAAATTTGCTCGCCATATTGGATCCATCATATTAGATCTGCCATATAGGATCCGTCATTTTGGATTTTTAAATTTTAACATCAGATTCGTAATCGGCGATCGAGATCCCCTTTTGATACGTAGTTTCGTGATTATATGAAGATTTTCAAGAAAATCGTCTGGCTTTGAAGTGATAAATTAATAAGCTTTTCCTATATTTGGTTTATTCTTAAAAATTAATAAATATTTAAAATGGAACAACATAACATGTGTATGACAAAGTCCAGACCTCAAATTTTCGTTTAAAAATTATTTTACGGTCTAAAATTACTTCGCTTAAATGATAGAGATTAAAGTGGACAAATATGTTCATCCTGGCGCATATGGAAACAACTTAGATTGGACGAACATATTTGGGTCTGTGCACAGGAGGGTTAAAATATATGGGCTTCCAGTTAACATTTAAACCTTGATTATGTAGATCCACATGGATTAATTACAGTATTAGATAAAACTTCCAACTCTTTGGATTCATTTTCGGTTGAACATTTTGACAATGATTACTGAAACTGGATGCAAATCTTTGCACTATTTCAGGTCTTAGTAAGGAACTGATCCATCGACTATATATCATACTTACAATAATGTCCAGTGGCCGTCAAATAAATGTTAATGAGTAGAAGGAATATTGATCGAAAACGACCGGGCAATTTGTTGATCTGTCTGCATGGTATCACATGTCCCCGAGGGTTCATAAGGCACTGCTATACAGTCCATCCGTAGCGATGAACGGCTTTCATCCTTTAGGACCACTATCGGCAGAAGTACTGGCAGTAAGTCATAAGATTTGTAAATTTTTCAGAACCCGGCATGCCAGACGAAATTCGAGAACCAAAACAACCAATACATGAATATGAAGTTCGAAAACAAACAATTTTTCCCATGGAATAAATCGTTATAAGTACGTTGTCATATATTTCAAGCATAATTTTGGAAAAAATTCAATTACTTTCGTCTATTTCGGTCTAGGGTTGGGGCGCCATTTTGAACTTTCAAAAAAATAATGCACGAATTTTATTTTAGTAAGTAGACACACTATTTGGAGCATGAAATTGGCAAATAATTTTATTATTTTCCTTTATCTCGAATATTTGTGGCGTCACCATTTTTAATTTTTAATAGAATAATGCACCGTTATAAAGTGGATTGACGAACAAACAATTTTTGCCACGAAATTAATTTTTTATTCACATTGCCAAGCCTTTCTAGCGACAAATTATCGTAAAAATCAATTATTTATCCCTTTTTGGTCTGGGGTGGGCCGTCATTTTGAATTTCGAAAAAAAGTAATACAAGAGTTTGAAGTTTGGAAACAAACAAACTTTTTTCCCCATGGAATAAATCGTTATATGTACGTCTATCAAAACGAACGGTTGTGTAGGAACTAAGTCCTGTGTTGATTCGTGGAGAGTCGCGGACTAACGTGCCGTGAAGTCTCTAACTTCCCGAATCTTGAACTGAATTCGTCGAGCTATGTATTGAGTTACGTGCGCGGGGCGACTCTGCCTCAGAGATCCTCTCTGGATCGTACACGGCGCGACTCTTTCGGAGATGTTCGCTTAATCGTACACGGTGCGACGCTGCACCGAGATCTTCACGGCGTCATTCATGGTGCGATTCTGACTTCGGGCAATGCGATTGCCCTTTTTATATGGTAGATGTCGATGAGATCGTCGTCCTTCGCGATCACAATCTTATCGATTGTCTTACTTTGAGCTTCGGCAAGGCACATTCCTTTCTTGACCGATTGGGCTTACAACGAGAGGAATCCGTGGTTCCCCGTGTAAGTTGTAGCACGTGTGCAATGTATGTGCGATGCCGAATCGGGCCATTCGGTGTGTGTGTGTGTGGATTGTCGATTTTACAAAGGCAAGTATTGTCTATGTTACGAGTGCTATTACGTGCGTAGCCAGCATCCGTAACACGCCCGAGGTTGAAAAAATTGACGATCCACCGTCAATCAACGCTCGTACATAAAACCAATTCGCAACTTAAATTATACGAGAGACCTTCAGTTGGCTATTGTTAGTTGAAAAAATGCTACATCTTATTAGGTCATCTTATACATTCCAAAGTATCTTAATCTATGGTTAGTGATCATTTCTTTTATATATATATTTATATGCGCTCAGGCATTCGTATTGACTTATTCTTATTACGTATAATTACTTATAAAGTGACATGTTATGACGCATCCCGTAGTGTGTATGCAAAAAAAGACTATGTCACGCGTCGCTAAGAGTCCGCTGTAGCCCTATGGCGCCTCCTTGTCTCGTTCGGACGCCAGGCTACCCGTAACGTGGTCTGTGTTCGGAAGTCTATTTATATCTTATACACACTTGACACTCCACATCACTAACACTGTATAAGGGAACGCGATGGTTAAGTGGTTAGCATGCTCGCCTCGTAAACTGAACGTTCCTTAGGTCGTAAGTTCGAATCCCCGCCCGGCAACTTTTTCTGATTATTTCCATTGCCGATAATTCAGGAAACCTTGATGGGCGAAGGTACGAATTTGGGACTGCTACTGACATCAGTCGGTAGTTGTCGACACCGTGAATGGTTTTTCCGTGGTCGACGCTTCGTCAATATTGTCTTGAATGAAAATAAGGCAATGTTTGCGATGCGCCTGCTACGGCACAGGCCGCCGACTAACTGTTGACGGTGTCGATTATGTGGAGTATTTGTGATTGTTTACTTGTTTGTATCGTCCTGTGTGGGATGATGACTAAGCCTTGCCCGATTAGCCATAGATGGCATAAAGTTGGCAAGTAAATCTGACCAATGTATGTAATGTATGTACTAACACTGTATATTATGCTATTGCGCATTAAGTTGCCTATATCTTTGTAAAAATGCATTTCTGAGTTTTGCTACTCCATGGAGATTTCACTATTGACACTTCCATGGAACAATTAAACATGACGATTGTTGTGAATACTTCTATGTATCATAATTGAAACACATTTATGTGAATTATAATTGGAATACTTATTGTATTATAATTGAAATACTTATATGTATTATAAATGAAAATACTTATTGAAACACTTATTGAAACATTTACGTGTATTCTAATTGAAATACTTGTTGAAACACTTATGTGTATTATAATTGGAATATTCACTCAAAAACTTGTTGAAATACTCGTATTTATGGTTGAAATTTCCAAAAAAATTTGGTTTGAATATTATCTCTAAAGGTTAAGTTTGTTAAAGAAGAAAAATCTTATATACGCAGAACTTCTGTATCATCTTGTTCGCGTATTCTTAATATAATCATGTCCGTTTGATATAAGAATAAAAAATAACTTTTATTTTTGTACAACTAATGGCACATATAGACGTTCCCCTTGTTTAGGCGGATTTTAAATATAGCAAATCTTTATATCCTGGGTTATTTGGTGTATTTATTAACAAAAAGAAAATTTGTAAAATTTATATTCAATACATCAATTGTGTTTCGATATATTGAGGGGGAAAGTGGAAGGGTTGAAGGTCATAAGGAAACGCGTGCGCGCGTTCCTCCCATGATGCCATTGGAGGGCCAACGTTCGACCAAGGTGGGGGGTGTTACGTCATCCTAACTAGCGCGATTAACCAATTTTCGGTATGCATTCACAAATCCCAAAATTATCTAATTATATGTCAGCACCGAACAAACGAGTCCGTTTCTTACAATGTAACCTTCAGACCACATAGACGAAGCATATTGGAATGTACCCAGTTCAAATAACATTTTCTTTAAACCTTTATTAGCCATAAATCAGGAGACGGCTAACGTTGCTTAAGCCGAAAAACCTGCCTAAAAAAATTCACCGTATAGATAGAATCAGGTTTTCTTCCGTAACATTTTTCTACTATAGAACAATCGTTTTACATTACCGTAATTCTCTTCACTTTCAAAAATTTACGATAATTGAGGACATAACTCTCAAGCCTCATGTTTTTTAAAAATATAAAAACAGAAAACGGGTACGTGCTAACGGGCTCTGTATAACAATAATTTTTAGTCAATGAGTTTTTCCTCCTTGGCCCATTTCCAAAACCTGTCCAACACACAAATCCACCATCTTCAAGAAGGGGGAGAACTAAAAACTGGGATAAAAAACCTATTGTCCACCATAAATACGCGTGGAGACAGGAAGAGCAGTCAGTCGTTTTTTTAGTTTCGCGGGTGATAGAAAAAAGGAGAACCAAGTGCAGCCTAAGTCAGAGAAGGTCAACTGGCCAAGCAACCGAGATCCACCAAACAAGCCCGTCGTTCAGCAGACCAGAGGCTCCTTAAACTCCAGGCAAGAATCCAGGACATCTCGCCCAATCATTTGGCACAGCTGATTGCCGTTCAAAGAGGGACCAGCGAAAAAAAAAATAGTAAGTATCTCTTTATTTCATTTTCAATAAATAAACAAATGATCCCTCTCCTCTCCTTTCCTCTCGTGACATAGCGGGTAGACCTGCGAAATCACGCCAACCTTTTCCCTTTTCGACATAGCGGTTCGGCCTGCGAAATCGCACTTCCTTCCTTTTCGTGACAAAGCCCCTTCTCTCATACCTATTGCACACAGCCCACCGAGACGAAGTCGTCCCTCTCACGCGAGTATTATTATGATCATTTTTAACTTCCCCAATTAAAATCTTTTTTTTTGGCCTCTCCTAACCTTCGCGTTTTCCCTTTCATCTCCTAAAACCCATTATATTCTTTTTGGTTGTCATCTCCCAATAACAAATAAATATTTTTTATCTATAGTGAAACACCGCCGAGGAGGACGAAAGATCCGGCGCCAAAAATTGGCAAAGGCTCTCCATCTTGCCCGGGAGGAAAACGAATCACGGGCTGCCATACTATCCACTCCAAAGGAAACTTCTCTTTTTGTCTCTTTTCCCCCTCGTCCGACCACTCTGCTACCTACTCCCGAGGAATTATTTCCTAATTTATACACCCCCTTCTCCCCTCTTCCGACAACTCCTCTACCCACACCGGAACTATTATTTAAGAAATAAAACAATTAATTTCACCCAAATAAAGTGTTTCCTTATTTACCCTTATTCCCGATTCTCCTGTGTCATCAGTAGCCCCCACTCACCTAAAGGAACCCAGCGCAATTGAGTGGGAACCTGATTACACATGGAGAGTCATATGGCAGTCTGTCGTTCAATCTCTCGGCGGCAATTAATGACAAATAAATGAAAAATATATATATAATAAATATAAAATATAATAATAATTAATCATAACATTAAAAACGTTTACATTCATAAATGAACAGTTTCAATACTAAATTTCCTACTTCAAACAAAAAATATACATATGTTATAATAATACTTAGGAGCATCCACATTTTCATATACACATAAAATCATCACATAAACCAGTTTTTGAATTAAATAATTAAAGCGGTTTTTGAATTGTTATTCATAATTTATTATCGACAATAATTCAAAATTGGACAATTCTTCATTTGAAAATTTCCTTGGAGTCATTGCAAACGAAATAATTAATAAACACAGAACACTTCACAAATAACCATTTTTTAATTATTGTTCATTACTGACAATAATTACAAATTAGACAATTCTTCGTTTGAAAATTTCCGTGGAGTCATTGCAAACGAAAGAATTAAATACGCATAAAAAAACACACATCACATACTCATGTTAACATAACAAATATTATATCGCCATTTTTTTTAGTTAATAGAGGAAATCATTATTTTTATTCTGATATTTCTATTATATTTTTCTCTCATTCTATATTAGACACGTACAATTATTAAAATGAAAATTTATTTTATATTATTTTTCTAGATGACGATAAACGGGACGCTGATTAATTTGGACGACCTTGAATTAAAACAAAAAATAGAAGATCGTGCAATAAAGATACTCGCAAAACATATCAAAACTGAGAAAAATTTTAAGCTGAAATCTATTAAAGAAAATCACCTTAGGAAAGCTCTTTATAAAAAGGAAAAATTATTAATGGATATAAGAAAATTTGACTTTACACAAAAACCGACAAATAAATATAGTATGTTTTATACCTTTTAATCATCCTTTTACGCATCCTTTTCATCGTGTGTGAATTCTTTCGGGATAACAGGACAAATATTAGCTACGAAAACGATTACATCCAATGGGGAGATAATAAAATCTACTTTGACATAGTATCATATTACCATAGAATCATAGTACCATCTAGATCAGTATCAACATTTTTTATTAATATTGAGAATAAAGAAATACCGTATGGATATGTCCCTAAACTTAATGTAATGAACGGCGTGTTCTTAGGAGATGCAATAGTTAAAAACAATAACGGAAAAGGATTTTTACAAATATACAACACAACTAATAAACAGATGGAATTAATTCCATCCATTTAAAGCAAAAAATTAAGTAAAAAGGGCAAATCCACCCGTTAATTAATAATTTAAAAAAAATAATAATAATAATGAAAATGAAAATAATGAATATAATGAAAATAAAAATGAAAATTATGAAAATGAAAATGAAAATGAATATAATGAAAATAAAAATGAAAACAAATATAATGAAAATGAAAATGAAAAGGAAAATGAATATAATAAAAATGAAAATGAAAATGAAAATGATGAATATAATGAAAACAATGAATATAATAAAAATTATGGATCCTACGTATACGAATCATACGAATATAATGAACATTACGGTAATGAAACCGATAAATATAATAACAAAAACAATTAAGAAATTGAAAATAAAATAAAATACACAGATCAAGACTCGATAGACAGGTCGGTCAGTTCTTATAAAAAGAGAACAATAAACTGGAATAAAGACCTTGTAGGTAAATCCCCCCAATTACAAAAAGATTCGACAAATAACATTTCTGAAATTAGAAGAGACAAGACATCGAACCATTTAATAAAAGCCACAGAAACCAACTACAACGAAAAAGATATATTTTTGACATATATACGGAGTTATTAAAAGAAAAACTAGTGTTGACGTGGTGCCTCGCTCGCTCAGAAACTTCGAACCAGTGGTGAGTCGGCTATTCCTTAACCCGTTTCGTCCTGAAATTCTTTTCATCAGGTGCTTTCTTAGGGAAAAAATGACTCAATCGTTTTGATATAACCACACCTATTGTATTTGTTCTCAAGCTTTCTAAATCCGGTTTCAGATTGACCATATCTGCCGCTATTTTTTTACTATGGCGGTTTAAACATAAAAAAATTGTGAATTTTGAAAAAATTTGTTCAAATAATCGTATTTTTGAACAGGAAAGCGTGTTCGGAACAAGCTAAGTCTCTGTATCTGGTGGAGTAATTAGTTACACTAAAAGATAGGATGGTTATTAATTCTCCGTTCAAAATGGCGGCTTCAAAATGGCGGTTCTCAGTCAAAATTTTGTTGAAAAATTTCTGGACGATCTAACTCAAAAGCTACGGGCTTTTTAAAAAAAAATGTTCAGAATGAAAAGTTCTTAGAATTCATTGAGAAATATAGTGGAATTTTTTCGGATTTTTTAAACGATGTTTTGACAATTTTTGTTTCAGAATTTTTTTCAAAATTGTAATTTATTTACGAAAAATTCTAAACAAAATTTAGTACATTCTTTGATAAATTGTAAGAGTTTTTTGTTCTTTGCAATTCTTTCCAAAAGTTGATAGTTTTCGAGGAAATGAATTTCAAATATTATAGTTTAAAATTTTTCTTTTTCGAAAACTATCAACTTTTGGGAAAAAATGCATAGAATAAAAAACTCTTAGAATTCATCAGAGATGCACTAAATTTTGTCCAGAATTTGTCGAAAAAAAATACAATTTTGAAAGGAATTTTGAAAAAAATTTTTCAAAACTTCATTTAAAAAATCTGAACAAAATCCACTATGTTTCTCGGCGAATTCTAAAACTTTGTTATTCTTAGCATTTTTAAAACAAACTCATAATTGTTCAGTTAGAGCGTCCAGAAATTTTTCAACAAAATGTTCACTGAGGCCCGCCATTTTGAATGGTGAATTAATAACCATCCTATCTTTAATATAACTATTTACTCCACCAGATGCAGAGATTCAGCTTGATTCGAACACGGTTTTCTGTAAAAAAATACGATTATTTGAACAAATTTTTTCAAAATTCACGATTTTCTTATGTTTAAACCCCCATAGTAAAAAAATGGCGGCAGATATGATCAATCTGAAACCGGATTTAGAAAGTTCGAGAAAAAATACAAGAGGCATGGGTGCATCAAAACGATTGAGTGATTTTTCATCAAGGAATAAGAAGGCCAGTATCGGTTAAGAGCCAAACAGATAAAAAAGGATTAGGATGCAAGGAGCAAAACCACGACTACGACTTTTTCAACTACGAAAAACCATTATCAGAAACTAAATTACCTTACATTCCATTCATAAAAAGTGACGAAATTATAAACAAACCCAATATTCAGAAACATTAGTAATTATTACAGTAACAAATTTTGCGGATATTTTTAATTCATTTTACTTAGCTAATGATGTCATGAATAAAATAGTGTTTTTAATGGAGTTATTATCAACGATTATCTATCAACGAAAGTAATTTTCAGGTTCCTTAAAATGAGATTGAAACAGGCCATAGGTCATAGTTGTTAACCATTTTCAATTTTCATACATATAAGAAACACTATATTGTTGTAACATATCTATCGAAGCCACTTGGACCTAAATAAGATTGGACCCCCAAATATCATTATAATTTTATAATATAATTGAAAGCTGTTAGTAACCGAACGAGTATTAAGGAACAGCCGGCTATCCACTGGGTCGAAGTATCTGAGCGAGCGAAGCGAGCGAGGCACCACCCCAACACTAGTTTTAATTTTTGGATTACAATATATTTCGGTTTAAAAATAAATGCACATACAATAAGGTCTATACGTTATACCTAGTCGCTATTAAATCTACCGAATTTTTTACAATATACAAACATGACGGTAGTCTTGGTATGAAGCGTATGTTAAGTAACATATTTGGTTTGTTGTTTATACAGCTTTAACACTATACGCATGATAATAATGATTGAAAATAGAGTATCATATCCATTAACTAACACATAAGTTTCGTTTGAGTGGAAAACTTCTTTAATAATACCAAATTCGGGATCATTATCGGTAAATCTTGTGATAAAAATCGTTTTAGTATTAAATGTTTGACCTAAAATTTGTATAGATTTTAACGTTTGTACCGGACATTGAGTGTTTGGTTTGAATTTTTTGATCTGATGTACTGCATTTTTATCTTTAACGGAACCGAAGTCAACATCACTAGTTTCATCACATGATTTTGCTTATGCATAACACTGCTGAAATTGATGCCGAAAAGCAACAGTGTATGGTAAAGTCAGTGGTCAGTGATTTTTACTAATAAAATCAGGGCCAGGAGCGAACATTTGGCGACCCTGCCAGGATCCTGCAGTGAGAGTGTAATGCAAATGCTGACATTTGAATCGCGAATGAAAGCTAATGATTCAAAAACGTAACCGCGTGTGTGCAGTGCAGTGCTGTGAAAATTAACGATCGAATCAAATCTCGATCGTTTCTGTCATCACTCGGCGATTTTTAAATCGAGTCAAGAGTCAAGACCACAGCTCCAATCGCTTTGAATCAGTGTTACGTCACTACGTCTCAGCTGTCATACTCGGCTCTCCTCGACCGCGCCAAGAGATCACGATGCGCCGAGTCCTATCACACACTACGGGCGCTACGTCACAAGCGTGACGTCACCAAGAGTTGGGCAGTCGATCGGCTGCCTTCTTCTACCTTTGTTGCCACGGCAACCGCTCAAGGGCCAGTCAGCGCTGCTCGCCCTATCGACCACACCCTTTGTCTACTATCGATTGCAGATTAGTCGATCATTCCCTTTGATTAATGGTGTCAAAATCTTGTCACACCGCCAAACGCTCCTTATAGGCGAAATCACGCGCCAATTAGGGGAAATAATTTTCCTTCGCACAATTGCGCGACGAGTATTTCCTTGCTTTTTGAAGAGCCATTAATTGCATTTATTTTGCATTCGATTGCAATTTCTGTAGTATTTTGCCGAAATACGTAAATATATATAACAATAGGGTCTCCGAGCGCTGAGCAGGGAGGAACGTAGTCTGGCGGGGTTCGGAGACCAGAAGATGCTCGAAATGATTGCCAACAAGTCTAGACAAGAGTACTCTACACTGTTTGGATTTCATGGAAAAGTTGCCATTTGCTCATACGTACCGAAAAAAAATAAAGCCGTAATTTTACTATCCACAATGCACTACGATGCTGCAATAAATGATGACGAAAAAAAGAAGACCAACATGATCACTTATTATAACAAATATAAAAGTGGAGTAGATACCATGGTTCAAATGATATCTCGATATAGGACACATAGACGAACAGCAAAATGGCCTCTTGCTATGTTTACAATATTTTGGACGTAGCCGCTCTTGCTGCTTATATTATTTATTTCGAAAATAATAAAATGATCGCAAAAAAAAAAACAATCAGCGACGTAATTTTTTGCAACAACTAAGCAATGAAATGGCAACATCATTAGTTGAAAATCGCGCTGGAAATTCACAAATTAGGCGCAACTTCACTACGCAGCTGGCAATCCAAAGCGTGATAGGTCTTCAGCTCCCAACTTCAGAGGCTTCTGCAGGACCAAGTCGGCCGCGAGACCATACTGGCCGAATAAAAGTGATTGGTTCTTGCCAAATTTGTTACAAAGAAACTGTAAAAAGACGCAGGAAGACGTGAAAAAGTTGCAAAGATTAAGCAAAACCCGTCTGTGGTGAACATTATGTGAAATTTGTAAAATGCATTGATTGGGCATAATGAATCACAAAAATTGACCAATTATGTTCAATAAACGTTTGCAGCACATAACTTTATATTTGTTGTTTATTTAGAAACCATAATTACCCTCAATAAAATATTAATCAACTTTATTAATTAATTTTTCAGTCAAAACTTGATTTTGCATCTAGTGGGTACCCGGGTACCCGGGTGTGCCGATTATGTACAAGTAATAAAGTCATGCAGTTTAGGCTGAAACAAAATTTTTTAAATATTACATTAGTGGATTTATATTCTAAAAGAGTTAAATAACGGGGATCCGGAGGGATAAATCGATATCTTATTTTTTCGTCAAGTTGTAAGTAATAATAAGGCGAGGTAGGCACCCGGGTAACCGGGTGTGCACATAAGGGTTAATAATTTCGAAAAATTGTATTATTTAAAATCATGCCTCGATGGAGAGGCCGCGCATTTATTAAAGAATATTTTTGTCACCGCGGACAAACCGCGTCAAATCCTCGGCCTCACGCGTTCAAGCGCATCATCTCGTGCAACGTTCCGAAGATGCATGCAAATTGTGCATCGAAACGCATACCCTCTTTAAATGTGTACGATTTATTGCGAAATCAGTATCCCAATGGTGGCATTTTGTGAGGCAGATTCAAGCATGCACGAACTGTCTATCGCAATATCACCGCTTGAGCGCATGCAAAAGCGAGCGAACTTGCAAAGAATGCAAAAAACGGCATCACTCGCTCTTGCATATACCGTCAACGCGCGATAGTACGCCAACATCGGCAGCTGCTGCGGAAGCAACTGCACAATCCTCTGCAGTAGACATAAGTTTTGTTCAAACGCATTTAAGCACTCCTAAAGTGCCAGCGCATGTGCTCCTCGCAACCGCATGGGCTGTAGTGACCTCGGCGTCGAACCAACCGCACGGACAAACTACGAGCGTTATTAGATCTCGGATCTACGCACACGTTTATTTCGCGCGAAGTTGCAAACGCGTTACGCACCAAAATGTATGCTACATCGGTGATGGCAAGCGGACTTGGGCAATGTGAATCTACTAAAGTGGACAAAATTGTGCTTATTTCCGTAAGTTCTGTACGAGATCGGGGTTTATGCTTATCTACAGACGCTCTCGTGATCGATAAAATTACAGATTACGTTCCCAAGTTCCGCTTTTCAATATCGCATTGGCCGCATCTAAAAAATCTATAACGCGCGGATGGCTGTCCGAACGACGATACGCCAATACACATGCTCATCGGGTCGGATATTTATCCTTACGCGCTCTGTGACGGTATAAGGCGTGGTAAGAGCGACGAGCCGGTGGCGATGCGAACCACTTTTGGGTGGGTGCTGTCTGGGAACAGCAATACCTCTTGTCCTCCATCAAACTCTGCATCAGTGCATGCGCTTCACGCTGTTGCAGATAACAGCTCTTTACAAACAGCAATAACGCGTTTCTGGGAGGCAGAGGAAATTTCGACCTCTACGCGTCTCTCAGATGACGACGAGCGATGTGAGCGCCATTTCAAAGAGACACACTCACGCTCTCGAGACGGGCGTTACATCGTCCGTATTCCTCTCAAGGAGTCTACATCACGCGCTATCGGCAGCACCTACGCTCGCGCGAAACAATGTCTGCTCTTCACTGAGCGACGAATGGTCTCTCGACCGCAAGAACGTGAAGCCTACTTAGGTTTTATGAACGAATACGCGTCTCTCGGACACATGCGTATCGCTCCTGATTTCACTACACCGTCGAACGCCATCTATCTACCACACCATCCTGTGGTCAAGGATAGTAGTACGATCACTAAAACTCGCATTGTCTTCGATGCATCCGCGTTGTCAACTTCTGGCAAGTCCTTCAACAACATTCAGTTGATAGGTCCCAAACTGCAATCTGATCTACAGCTGCTACATCTGCAATGGCGCATGCATAAATATGTATATGCTGCCGACATTGCCAAGATGTACTTTCAGATCTTGATCGATGATCGCGATTGGACCTGCAGCGCATTCTGTGGCGACCGTCGCCATCGGAACGAATAGTGGAGTACCAACTTCTAACCGTTACATACGGAGGACGAAGGTCAAGATCTTCCAGCGGGTAAAGCCACTCTGATGTCCAATATGTTCGTTGATGACGCTCTTTTCGGAGCCGATTCAATCCAGCAAGCGAAGGTAATTCACGATCAACTGATCACTTTGCTGGGAAGGGGTCAGTCCCAACTCCGCAAATGGTCTAGCAATTCGATTAACCTACTTGCTGACATAGATTCCACAGATCACAACTTAGCCTGCGATAAGGCACTCCAAGAAGACGAAAGTCTTAAAATCCTCGGAATCGTATGGAGGCCTTCGGATGACTCTTATCGAATCCAGGTCCACACTTCCGAGTCTTCAACCATCACTAAGCGCAAGATCTTATCCGAGATCGCTCATATTTTCGATATGCTAGGCTGGATAGCCCCGGTTGTCGTTGTAGCCAAACAGCTTATGCAAAGCCTATGGCTGTGCGAAGCAGGTTGGGATTCTATTCTGCCAATCTCTATAGATGAGGATGCAAACCCAGTCCCCAATTAGTACAAGTGCTTACAGTTAGCCATATATTAGTTATAAGTGTGTCTTAAGTATTGTTGCGGTAGGTTAGCGCAAGGCGGGCGGTAATGTTCGCGCGGCATCCGCGAAAGTGCCGAAATTGGTATGAGTGGCGACATCTGCGGGCGTCGCTTGACGGTTCGTCGTACTCGAGCTAATTAATTACCGATCGTCGCGATCATTAATGTGATTACTTAAATCACGCGCGCAATAAACTGACCAGTAATAACCTTCGCAGTTTCAAAGGATCCAGTAGCGGTACCTGGTTCCGAAGGTGTTCTTCCTGGTCAGTCTAAAACCGCTCGCAAAAGGTCACCCACGTGTGCACCATTGTCGCAACCTTTTGGTATTTTTCCAATTTGCGCTTTCGCCGTGCCGCAAGAGATTCCTCGCGATCTCCGCAATTTTAGTTAGTAGTCATTTAATGTAATTTTAATTAGTGTAAATAAAATTATATAGTGTCAATTAGCGTTGACTCTGCTGTAAACCTGACCCGCACCCGCACGCCAGAGGTGACTTTTACTGATAAAATCAGGGCCAGGTGCGAACACAAGTGAAAATTGTAATACTTCTTTATGTAACGTGTCTGTCGAAATTACTTCTGTCTCGCATCTCTTTAAAAAGTTCATTTTTCACTGATTATTATGAACAAACGATAATAATAAACGACGCGAATTAACGACAATTTTGGAGAAATGCAGATTACCACTTCATACAAAGATTTTCACAAAGTGCAGTGACACTGTTGCAGGTAGGGGTTGTTTGATGTCAAATCTGTACATAGTTTTTTCGAGGAATTGCCAAATCTGATTGCAGGGAAGCGGATATTCCAAGTGTAACATTTTGATGTACTGCGGGCATAAATTCACTGCTGTTACCGGAGAAGCGACTTGATATCTACAATCGTTACATATTACATACGAGGAGTGGATGGCATGTAGTGATGGCCCGTTAATTAAGACATACGGTTGGATAGCCGTCTTTTGTGCAAGATATATGAGACGAACATCTTCATGAGCGGCTTGTGCAGCACCTTCACAGTTTTCACTTTCCTATGAATTAATTTAAATGTTAACAAATTCTGATCATTACTGAAAAACATTAATATTTAGAATGCTAAGATAGCAAGATTAGTATATGGAGTTGCATTTGTCTTACTTTGATATGATACAGGAATGATTTCTCTATCTCGATTCTCTCAGGATTCCATGCCTTTTTTGTGTTCGATTTAGCCGATACTTTAACCGTTCGTTTAAATAAATATGGCAAGATGGTTAAAGCTGTAGTTTCTGCGTGGGCCAAAAAAATACAGTAATGAGTATTATTCAAATATGTGAATAAATATATAAAGTAAATATTCATGCAAGTACTGGACAAACCTTTTCCTTTTGAAGGAACATTGTTATTCAAGATTAACTTCAGGTCTTTATCGTTCTTTTTGCTACCTGCAAACGTAATAACTTCCGGTGTAATAACAGACCAATTGTTCTGAAATTGGGCAGATGATTTTTTTAAAAATGCACAAAAATCACTTTGTATCTATAACACATTTTACAATTAAATTAAGACTTTGATATGCGTAATGGACTCTGTAAACATGCATGAAGAATATTAGAATAAAAACAAACTGTACCAAAATGCTTGCTGCTGGATCAGTCAAGTTTGGCAGTTTTTCCAGTATTTTCGTTAAATCATTGTTTTTATAGAAATCAATTCTTTCCATAAAACCAGTTGCTTGCCATTTTTCCAAATATTCTTCGTTGACGTCTTTCTTTACTTGTAGGTCTTCGAAATCTTCTGAATCTGCTCATCGTCTACAACATTTAATATTACACATATATTTCCAGGGTCCTTTTGCTAGTATATGTTCACATCAATAGAATTACTAAAGATGATACAATCTATACAAAAAGACTTAAGTCGACATCATTCGTTTCATTTTTTTTATTTTTACTTGCTCATATTATTTAAACATACCCAATTATTTTACTATTCTTTACTTTTTTTATGAAACTACATGAAATGCTGAAGAAAATGCAATCTGGGACGACTTATATTTTTTTCACTGAATTCCAGCCAACTAAAACTGGTTTGATCTTTTAAAACAATCGTAAATCGTGAGTAGACGCGAACAAACAATACGAAAACATTGAAGATAGTTTATATGTATATACGGATGCATACTGCAGTATACAATTTAATTAAAATTTAAAATGATGAAACATTTTTATTTTTTGGAAAACACAAGTTTTCGACTTCAGTCTAGTGTCTATTATTTCGACCGATTATGTACATATAGAATTAAAACAGATTATGTACCCTTCAGTGAACTTCGCTTTCTTTTAAGCGAATTAACGACTAATCTGCCAATCGTGAGATCTTTCTCGCGTTGTTTTCCGTAATACACCTGAAATGCTCTTCTGATTTTACTGGCACTCGTATAGTAACTTTCTTTTGATTGATTATGAAAAAAGAGGAGCTGCTTCTTCAGCAAGTTCTATCAATCGATTGGACGTAATGCTATATAGAACATCGATAATAACAAATGTTTAACAAATTCAGAATGGACAGTATTTATTATATTCATTAAAAATTTAAATAAATTACCTTAAACTGTTGGTGCGAAGAAATTCATTATTTATAATTAATTTTGCGACTTTATTTTTAGAGAAATATGTGGTTTTTTTGTTTTTCAACAGTCAATCATAATTTTCCTTCTTTTGTTCAAAATCATAACTTGCCAGTAAAAATTGACCTTCATAACTTTGTTGTAAAACTTGAAAAATATAATTTGAATCTCTGGAATCGATATCTAAAAATAGTTAATATCAATAAATAAAAAGTAATTTATAAGAATTAAAGTTAAAAAATTGGAAATTAATAGAATTAAAACGAATTGTTTTCTTATAACTTTTAAATATTTTCAATTATTTCCAATTCCATGTTTAAAATTTTAAAAAATTTGTATAAATTGCCTTCATCGGGGTTTAGAGGCTTTCCTTCTGCAGTTTGTAAAAGTTCTGGAACATCAATTACTAAATAACCGTCATTTTCAGTGTACACCAGGCAGTGATTGGTTCCACTGAAAACTGGAACAAATCCAATACAGCGGGTATCTCAGGAAGCGTTATTAGCGGATCGTTTGTACAATCTATTAAGAAACGTTTAATAGTTTCTCGGATTATTAATATGAAATTAGCAATTTTATAAAATTTTTAAACAATATATTTCCTTTCGTTACTATTAAAGTTATAAAAACGTAACAATGCAATTGCTAATAATACTTAAGAATGTATGAAAGTGATTTAATTGATATTGTTATTAAAAAATAATTGTAAAATAACGTTCATTTCGATAAACAATCTGAAAACAACCTGAAGCTTAAAACCATAAATTTTAAAAGTAGAAAGTTTAATGTTACTTCTTCATGTTACATAAGATTACACCCAAAACTTCAATGCAACCACAGGGTTGAAAACTGACAGATGCATATAATATGAACTCATTACTGGCTTCTATATGCATATGCAGTGAACTTTTGTCTTCATCCCATACAAACGTAGAATTGTTAGTCAGAATTGCGGTTACGATCTTCGATAAGCAATGGAAAGTGTGGCGGATGCATTTTTACGCATCATAACTAAAAGTAAATGCAAACTATTTACGGGCGATTTAAGGACCGAATTTAAATGCCTCGCATCGGAATTTTCATAATACAAACGCTTAACTCGAAATTACTTATTTAAATAAGTTCTCCGTATTTGACGTCAATTTCCAAGAATTCGAGCATTATATTTAAAATGTAATTATCAAAATTACCGGAATTTACGATAATGAAAATTTAATCCTTTTTGAGGGAATTACACTTTAAAAATTGTTTCGATAACTTTCTCGTAAATGCGAAATCGATTTCACCATGACAATGCTATGAGAACCCATAACTTTAAAAATTTCTATGCAAATGAAATTATATTTTTTAGTGGCGAACAATGTTCCAGTACACTTGAATTAAGCCGTGATGTCGGTCTTGGAACAAGTGATGGTCTTGGAACACCATAAATGTTTGGCAATACTATGGTTTTTTCACTTAAACCAAAATGACCGTTATTAGCCATGCCGATTTCAGAGTTAATATCATTCATTTCAATTAAAATTAATTTCTTAATTAATTTTAATTCGCACTTCAGCAGTAGTGCAACTGGAGTCATAAAAATGATTTATATGACAGAATCATTATGTCTGCATTAGAGATATCGTTTAAAAAATGAGATCTCTCATTTTTGTAAATTAAAAAAAGGAAATCCTCCGTTCTGGTTCAAAAAGTGATAGCTCGTTACAAGAGGAAAATTTCTACATACAAAAATTACTATATTTTGTCATTTTTTTGTGTTTTTTTTTTGTACTTTGCCCAGAAGGACGTCAAATTAAGCTGCGAAACTCGCTTTATCGCCGAGCCAAGCTCACCCGCAGCACTCTTCTTATGCATCAGTATCGGCAATTGCGTAAAACTATCAAGTTATCCTTACGTACAGCAAAGGACGATTACATTTGTGGGGCGCTGGGACGGCAATCCGATCCACCGAAGATCTGGGGATTACTCAATAAGTTTGGAATTACCCAGGCCAAGTCATCGTCATCCCTGATTCACTTCACCCCCGGAGAACTTAATAATCATTACGGCCAAGTTGCCTCGTCTCACTCGCCATGTACCAAGTCCGAACTTCAAGACTTATTAAGAGCCTCTCAAAGTGTCGTTTCGTCTACATCTATGATTACTTTCACCTTTTCTACTGTATCTATTGAGGACGTGCTTAGAGTGATGAATGCCTCATTCAATAAATCGAAAGGCCCGAGTCCCGACGGGTTGCAGCTGCGTCACCTGCAGAAGATTTTGTCAGCAGTGGTCGTTCCGTTAACTTTCATTTTTAATATGTCGTTGTTAACTGGTATTTATCCGAATTCGTGGAAACGATCTTTCATCATCCCGCTGAATAAATGCTCCAATCCAACGTCTCCGAATGATACTCGACCTGTGGCTAACCCTCCCCACATTGCCAAGCTGCTTGACTCTTTGGTAACCAGACAACTTGTCAATTATATTGAGTCGAACAATCTTCTTCACCCTCATCAATGTGGATTCCGTCGGTTTCACAGCACGCAGACCGCCTTACTGAAGATTTTGGATGACGTCAGATATGGGATTGAACAAGGTTTTATAACTATTCTGGTATTATTCGACATTTCCAAGGCTTTCGACTCACTAGGTCATTCGCTCATATTGAAGTGTTTGCGGAATATTGGTTTTGACGACATCGCTATGTGTATGCGTGCATTCTTACCTTAGTGATCGCTCCCAAACGATCAAGGGCCCGGATGGAGTTCTGGCCCCTGAGGTGTCAACTACATCTGGAGTACCACAAGGTTCGAGCCTGGGGCCAATATTATTTATTATAGTGTTCAATACTTTATTCGCGCGTATGCGATATTGTCGTGATACTACAGTGGTTTTTGCAGACGACACCCAGTTCTATCTAACTACGCCGATTAGTCGTCTTCACGAGACCGTGGACAAATTGAATGCCGAAATTGCTACGTTTCTGTCTTGGACTCAGGAATGCGGACTGAAATTGAGCAGCCAAAAAACAAAAGCCATTATTTTCGGCTCTAGGTACAACTTAGCCACGTTAAAAACCACGGACGTCCCACCAATAATCGTCAACGGATTTACGGTCCCATACGTCGATGAGGTGCGCGACCTTGGAGTATTTCTCTCTTCGGACCTAACTTGGAACCGTCACGTTTCGTCGATCTGTTCTAAAGTTCATTTTACCTTACATCGGTTACGGTTCAGAGGTTCTACCTTACCCACCAGACTTAAACTTATGCTGGTTAACGCACTGGTCTTACCGCATATCGATTACGCCTGTGTAGTTTACCGTGATGCATCTCAGTACTTGTTATTAAAAATTCGCCGATTACTGAACTCCGCGCTGAGATATATCTACAGGCTCCGTAGGGATCAAAATCTAGCATCATTCTGGGCTCGAGCAAACTGGTTGTCAACTGAAGATCGTCGGAATTACTTTTTAGCGACGTTAACGTACCAGATATTGTCATCATCCCAGCCTTCGTACCTTCATGCTAATTTTGTCCCCGTGCATCCATCACAACGTTTTTCATCACGGCTCGCTCATTCAGACTATCGACTACCAGTCTGTCACACCGATTACTTTCGTAACTCATTCTGGATCGAAGCTATTTATCTTTGGAATTCTCTTCCTTCCAGTGTTCGTAACGCACCCAATATTACGACTTTCCGAAGTGCTCTGAGCTCGCACCTACGTCGCGTTAGCATCTAGCTTTGAAGTAGCGTTAAGTAAATTTTTATACTGCGATTACAGTTGTTTTTTATTTTTATCATCATTTTTATATTCTTTGCGCATCCGTAGTCTCTTCGATCTCGTTATTGCTAGGCTACGTCGCGTTAGCATTTAATGTACATATTTTAGTTGTATATGCGTTGTGTTTAAGTTTATCCCTCGTCGGATGACTATTTTACGTCGTTGTACCTGCCTTGTAATATTTACGATCTCATATCATAACATACACTCTGATTATTGTAATCGCGCGCCGATTAGACCTTTTTCTTGACTTATTTTATTTTTGAATATCTTACAGCGTATGTTATTTAACTGTATTATTATCTATTATCATTGCGTATATTATGTTACTTTATATTTTTATTTTTATTTTTTGTACTACTCTGCTACGTCTAAGGTTGCATACGGTCGAGCCGACCAATGCATAATAAAAGTTTTCAATTCAAAAGGACAGAGCGATATGACCCCTACTATTTGAGTGTTGACCAATCAGATTTGACCCGGGTTACGACAAGCATATAAATAAGCGCGATTTTGAGGGATAGGGCACTTCTCTTCTGGCTTTTCATCGAGTCATTTCAACCCTGGACAACAAACAGCGGTAGACAAGAAGCGAGGATCGTCTACTGGGATCAGCCGCTGTAGCAGAATATTTTTGCCATTTCGGCTTCTAACCACAGAAGAACTACTGATTCGTATCTCAACAGCCCTTTTCAGGGCTATATTAATTCATTTATTACACAGCATCTCTGTTGGTCCAGGAGCCAGCCATCCACAGCTCGTTAGTGCAAGTCGCCTAAGACTGATTGTTCATCTGCCGTTCTAACAGCCTGCTTGGCGTGTAGAACGAACAGCATCCCTGTTGGTCCAGGAACCAGTAATTTCATCTGGTTAGTGCAAGCCGCCATAACACCGACTCAGTTCTTCTGCCTTCCTACAGCCTGCTTGGCGTATAGGAAAGGGGCCGCATCAATACCAGGAGGAATTCAGCCTACGGTACTGCCGCCTGCAGAACCGGCAACCGTATAGCCTCCGCTGTTTTCCACACAGCTGACCATCGAGTTTACCTGGAGTCAAGGGAGAAGAAGAAGCTACCGGTCGTTCGACATAGCCGCTCGCGAAGCAGGCTGTCGGCACCTCTTATTTCAACTATTCTCTTGAGCCATCGGTTCGATAGGCCATATATTTTTGAGACCTTCGGCAACTCCACTCGCCAACTGCTATTTGGTGCAAGAGTAGTTTTTTATACCATTTTTTTAGTGTTCGCGATTTTTATTTTCATTTTCATAAGTGTACATGTCGAACCACGGGGATTCCTCCGGTTTAGAGAGTACATTAAATGCCGAACTAGTGCGAAATTCTGTTCGCGCGCGTTCTACACGTTTAAAGGCACTAGATTGTTCCGCGACCGAGCCGGCACCTACGCGTCTCGCGTCACTAAGTGCATACGCGATTGCGAGGCATGCACCGCCATCCAAACGTTCGCAGTACTCGATGAGGATATTTATAACCCGTTCGAAGGTGAGATCCTAGATAGAATACTACCCCGCGTTAGATCTGTAGTGATTAAAAAATCTACACCTATCTACACATAGTGACCTAAAAATCTACATCTGGAATTTACGTTCTATATCTCCGTCTCAAAAAACAGCACCGCCTTATGTTACTGGTGTAACGCAGGCAGACCCGCGTCTTAGGTTCGAATTTGTCAAATACGATATCGCGTCCGACGAAGAGAGAACACGTTATGGTCCAATTATTCAAAAAGGATGCGAGTTAAATAAAATAATTGAAATCGATACTTCGGAGGGCGACACAATAGAAAAACATCGTTGCTCACGGAATACAAAGCGTCATCAACGCACAAAGCGTGCAAAGATTGTACACCAGCAAAAATTAAGCCTATGTTAAGTTTTTTTTTGAATAAATTTATGATTGAACTTAAGTGACGAATTACGTAACTTGAAACGGTTCTGTGTTGTGTTTATTCGTTGTTTACATTTCGAGATTGATTTTCTCATCGGAATTACAGCTGTCGTTTTCTGAATTCCGCATTGAATATAATCTACGACGGAGAATTCCACTATAAAAGCTACACCTTTTTTTTTTGGAATCTGCGCACAACACAAGACAAAACTAAAAAAGCATAAATTTTAACAGTATTTAAAAAGCAATAGCATTTGTTAGGGTTGGGTAGGTTCATTTTCGTTAATAAATTAAAAGTTTTCGAAGTCAATAATATAAAGTAATAATCAGTTTTATTCATTCTACATAAAACTTAAAGAAACAGAAACAAGTTTAGTTGTTTAATAGATTAACCATGATAATTACAATTGATGTTTTTTTTGTTATTTTTCAGTACATGATAAAGACTACATTCTTCATAATTAATTACATTTTTTATGCTCATGCTATTACTTTACAATAATTAATGATAATAGGTGGCCTTATCATGAACCAATTTGCTTTTTAGAAGCAAATGGATGGAATATATTTCATAACCATGAAATTTTCCCAGCGGTTTTGTTTCTGAAGTCAGGCACTTGGCCTGCACAATTCGGAATTGTTGCAAAGATGCTGGGAAAATTTATATTTTTACATGCATCAAAGATGGAAAGATGATCTTACGACATTGTTTAGTTTTACTTTTCTGTGTGTCAAAAATAAGCATATAAATTCCTGATATTTGGACGAATATGTTCGTTTTTCTATTTTCCATTAATCATCTGAAAGAGGCCTGTGATCATCATAATAAAAACTCAGATTTTTTTTAAGTCAACTAAGTTGTAATAAGGTACTCATAATTAATTTTAATGCTTTTAATCCCTTTATTTCCCGATTGTCAATAAACCAGGATTCCAATACTTTTCTCGTTTCGAAATATTGAATAATTGACATTGTGAGAATTTGTTAACGAGACAGGATATATGTACTCTCTAAATCTGAATTAGTTAAAAACTACTAATTAAAAAGAGAAAAGTGGGTGAGTAACTCAATTCGTAATAATTTTTACTAATATATGATGTCAAACTATTGATTTATAACAAATTCTAAACAGCACTAAAATAAAAAAGTCAATATCTACTTTTAGATTAGTAGAATTTTACTGATAAATTAGTAGTTTTTTTTTACTATTTTTCAGTTATAAAATTAATAATTGGTAATAACCAACTATTTGCTTTAGATTAGTAGTTTTTGACCTATTCAGATGTAAAAAGTACGTGCAGGTACTGAGTTACTACCGTACATACTACCGTACGTGTCCATTTCCATGTGATTTTTTCATAACAGAGACCATTTCACACTTTTTAATAACATACCCTTTGTTAACAGTAGGTCAACAAATTTTATACCATAATCATAATGCATTATTTTGTATAAACTAAGAAAACAATTCAACAGTTTAAAATAATAAAATAAATGTGACAAAGTAGTTTGATATTTAGAAATGTGGCAACTATATTATACAATGTATTTAAGGAATAAGCATAGACATTATTGTGTTAACTGAAAGTATTCATTTCAGTTCGACCGTCCAAATCAATGAAGAAAGTTTTGGAGATGAAGATTCCGAAAGCGAGGAAAAAAATTATATATTGTAAATACGTTCGATTTGAAGTTATCATAAATATAATTGTAATATTTTCGTTTATTTATCATTTACCTCTTTCTTACTGCGATGTTATTATTTTTTTTATATTATAACAAATATACCAATTTATATTACTTGTTAATAAATGTAAATATAAGTAAAATTCTCCTTTATCGTACGAGTACGAAAATAGTTTTCCTGAAGTGTTTCTATATAAGTATATACTTACATTAATCTGCACTTAACAGATCAAATAGGCAAAAATGTTGAAAAAAAATTTCTTTGTGACTTCTAGAATGTCCGCATGAAATTATACTCATAGTAGGTATATAAGAAGTAATACAAAATAATTCTTTTACAACAAACGTATATTTATTAATTACAAATTAGAGTATATATAAGTATTAATAAGTAAGTCCCCAGTACTCTAAAATGCATTCAAGTGTTCAAATACAGATACATTTTGATTCACGAAAATTTTGAAAATTTTACATGTTGAACATTTAAAAAATGTATAAAATAGGTTACATTTTGAAAGTCTAAAAAATGTTAAAAACGATTTCAATTTTTAAAATCTTAAAATTTAAAACATTTTTAAAGTTCAAAAAATTGTTTAAAAATTTGTTTAAAAAAAGAATTCTTATCTAACTCTTAATTTTATAACTATAGCGGAAATTCGTTATATTTTTAAGCAATCGCTTAAAAAATTTTAAGAATTCTTCTAGAATTCCTGTTTCATAAAAGCATTCAAGAAGTATTCGTTTTGAATATTTCAAAATTTCTTTTTGCTTATTGGGCAAATATTTACCAGAAACAGTTCCTCTGGGTTATTGCTAGGTAAGTAGTAGTAGTAGTAGTTTATTTAAGGTAAGTATATACTATGTGAGCTATTTTTCAATCAAAGAAAAATGTGTGTCAAATAAGATTATCACTCGCAAGTGCTGATCTTCGAAAATATGATATCTAATTTAAGATCTCCCATTTTAGACTTCATAATTTTAATATCATATTCGTAATTAGTGACATCGAAACACAATGCTATTTTTAGTATTTAGATGGCCTTCTTTATTACTTTTTCTATTTTCTTTCCGCCATTTCGATTCCCTCATTTTGGATTTCACAATTCTGATAAAAAGTTCGTAAATAGCAGCTATTGTAAAATAATATTGCACTTATAATCTTTAATGTACTATTTATTTACATTGCGAATCGCCTTTTTCATGTTTTTTCTATTTTCATTCCGACATTTTTAAATGCTTTATTTGGACATTAACATTGAAATCTGCAACCTCAAAAATCATATTATATAAAAAATTATAACATTCCTATTATTCTTTACAGTATTATAGCATAACATTTTCCATCCGTATTAAATGCGGTTATGTTGGCCGTCTTTTCGGTACTAAAAAAAGAAAATTTACTTTTCTCTATAATTTTTTGTTAATCTAACAGCAATTATCTTTAATTTCATCCTAGTTTCATTAATTTATATCGATTCTAACCGGAGATATTAGGTTGATAGACGACTTTTGAGAATTCGGTCACTGTACGCCGCGGGGAAAGCCACGGTAGTCACGCGGTACCGCGGGAGATAATCAGCGCGCTCCGTCTCTGGCGCCGGCGGGCGGCCCGGACCGCGTTCTGGCAAGGCGGCGACGAGCCTCGGGCCATTTCTCGTTCTGGCAGCGGCAGCCGCAGGATAACCTGGACTTTAGAAGGTGGGCATCGCTTGGTGACAAGGTAACACGAGTTCCGGAAGGCAAATCGATCTTTCTTTGTTTTAATTATTGTCGTTTTGCTATCGCCTTCCGGGATTCGTTCGTGAATTCCTCGCTCGTCTTCCTGAGTGAAGTGCCGCGAATCACTCGTGCTTTCGTTTCGTTTTTTTTTTGCTTTAAAATCTTTCGGTTCTGGTCGTTTCGGTTAAATTTAAAATATCGGGTTTCGTAATAAACTAAAGTTCCGGGTCTCGTTATCTTGGAAGCATCGAGGCTAAAATGTAATTTTGGACGTAGTGCGGGTTTCGTCCTTCGTTCTGCTAACGCGTTTCAGCAACCAAGTTCGTGCGCGGTAGGCTGGCACCACGCGGTAAAATCAAAATGATAATTTCTTTGTTCTGCGTCGGCCGAGTTGAAAAGGTTCCAAGGAAAGTGAAAATTTCGTAATACTTCAATAATTCTTAAACTGGATATCGCCTTTGAAACTTATTCAAAGGGTTTAATTAACCTTAAAGAAAACCATTTGCGGCTATTGTCCTTGACCTTGGTCATGGAGACACTAAACTTTTCTTAATGTTTAAATCATTATTAAACTGGACATCGCCTTTGAATCTTATTCAAAGGGTTGAATTAAGCTTAAAGAAAACCTTTTGCGGCTATCGTCCTTGACATTGGTCAAGGAGACACTAAACTTTTCTTAATGTTTAAATCATTATTAAACTGGATATCGCCTTTGAATCTTATTCAAAGGGTTTATTTAACCTTAAAGAAAACCTTTTGCGGCTATCGTCCTTGACATTGGTCAAGGAATCACTAAACTTTTCTTAATGTTTAAATCATTATTAAACTGGATATCACTTTTGAATCTTATTCAAAGGATTTAATTAACCTCAAAGAAAACCTTTTTGCGGCTATCGTCCTTGACATTGGTCATGGAGACACTAAACTTTTCTTAATGTTTAAATCATTATTAAACTGGATATCACCTTTGAATCTTATTCAAAGGGTTTAATTGATTTTAAAGACAAACCTTTACGGCTATCGTCCTTGACAGGGATCAAGGAGACAATTAAAATTATGTAAAGCTTAAATAACTCGTCCCACGGATACCGCCTTCGGAGAGATTTCGAAGGGTTTAACCTAAAATTCAAAAGAGACTACTTCACGGCTATCGTCCTTGAAAATATTCAAGGAGAGCACTCTTAATCATGCAATCTTTCACGCGTTTATTAAAATACGATACGTATTACCTTGGAATTTATTCAATCGATAAGTGAAAAGTGGTTATCATCGCTAGCAGTCAATGTGTAAATTCTAAACCCGAAGTGTTTAGTTGGAACTCGTGGTGCAAGTCCCGGCCTCATGGCGTATTTCGTTCCACGGAAATAGCCGTACACGTGTTCGGGATTGTTCGGATCAAGCAGCACTCGCCTGCGTAGTCGAAGCTAGCGTCGATCGCGAATAAGGTGGAAATCTTGGTTACCGGCACTGTGTGTAACCGCGAAATTAATTAATTTCTTTGGTACCGATATTTAAATTACGATGATGGCTACGGACACCCGCTGTGTAGGTGTGGCGCGATTTTTTGTATTGATTTTTGTCCGAATGGCTCCCGGCCCCTACGGGGCAACCCAAAATTTTTGGTCGGAAAAATTTGGTTTCGCTTCGTTCTGACGTCAGGTAAATAAAATTGAATTCGCGTTTCGGCATCGTGACGATAGTGTGGGAATCCGTTTTTGAGATTAACCCGTCCTCGCTGTTCGTGACCGCTAGTTAATCGTCGAGTTCCGGTTTCGAGTTGTGACTGTGCCTGCGAATACCGCCCTCTCCCGTGCCGAGGGGATCTCGGGGCTGAGCATAGCGGACACACCATCACCTCCGGCGCGCCTATAAAATCGGCATGCTTCGGCATGCCTGGCGCCCTTATTAGCATCTTGCGCTTCGTAAGGTTTTGTGACCCCAGGGATTCGGTTGGTTTTATATTTCGGTTGCGGGTGGTTGCGAGCAGCGACGACGGTAAAGGAATTTTGGAGTTAAGTTTTTGGGGAGGTCACCCTCGATCGTAATGCACAAATCTACATTTGACGGTTTAAAAAGAATAGTGATCTGTGTCGAAGAACGAATGAAAATGCTCAATGAAATTTTCGAAGATGTACAAAAATGTAGATTTCGAATCGAGGATGAAATTCTGAGACATCCTCTTTCACAAAATTACAAAAACCTACCTTGCGATTTGCGTATCGAACAAATTCTTTTTGACAATCGGGAAGAAATGTGTAATTCCATGAAATCACAAATGTCAAAGGCTTTTTTTTGCACATGGTTTGTTAAACATAACTGTGTATGAACTTATCGTACTATTCTTAGAAGTAATCAACGAAAATACAAAAACCACGTTTAATGCTGTACTTTAAAATTGACATGTATCATCATTGAAGCTGAAATAAATTACTTTCTAAAGTTTCCACGTCTTGCCCATCTGTAACCTGATAGCTTTAAGCAAATGTTCCATTCAGAAGGAACACTTCTTCTAAGATGTGTCGTCTTGGTCTTTGATGTTGGAGCGTCGTAGTTTATTTCTGTTTTAACCTGGTGTGTATGTGCATGTATGTGCACGTGTGTGCGTGTGTATGCGTGTGCGTGTGCGTGTGCGTGTGCGTGTGCATGTGCGTGTGCGTGTGTGTGCGTGTGTGTGCGAATAATATACTTACTTAGCGCCTGTATTTATACTTATATACGGCAATTTCTGGAAAGAGGATGTAGCCGCATATGTTTCGGATTATCTGACTTGACACAAATTATACTTTCAACAACTCGGTTTTGAAGACGCTTGCAAGCATTGTCGAAGGGAGCGACACCGGTTAGCCTTGTCAAACGCGGTTCCCCATTTTCGATATTCGCGAAAATCAAGCTCGCGAAAGCCCGGGAGGGGGAGCTATTCCCGCTAAACAAGCTCGCGAAGGCCGCGGCAGAAGGTGAGCTTTTCGCGGTAGATAAGCTTGCGAGAGCCCGAGACGCGCCTCGCCGCGCGCCGCCCGCCGCCGCCGCCGCCACGATTATATGAATGTTTTCGCGTTATGTATATTTATTGGTATATCCTATTATTATTATTACGATAAATCAGTCACTTACGTCAGATTATCTCATACAGACGTTTCAAAAAATGTCGTCAAGTTTAAAAGTTTCTATGGATACACGGTGGAAACACCCCTGGACGTGCCTGGTATGTGGCCCGACAGGATGTGGAAAAACAATTTTCGTGACCAAATTTTTAAAAAATTTACCCCTAATAGCGGATACCTCATTCGATCGGGTTATTTTTTATTACAGCGAATGGCAAGCTGAATATCGTGATAAAATTATTGTAGCTGGTAAGTCATCCGCTGCGCAACTTGGGATCGAATTTCGAGAAGGTTTACCAAACCCTGACGATTACTCAAAGGACGACATCAAAAAGTTGATTATAATCGACGATCTGATGCGCGAATCTTCGTGTAATACAATCATGGACATTTTACCAAAGGCAGTCATCATAAAAATTTTATTGTAATTTTCATAACGCAAAATATTTTTCACCAGGGTCGTGGACAGCGAGACATTTCACTTAATACCAATTACCTAGTTTTGTTTAAAAATCCTCGAGATAGGGCTCAAATTCAGCATCTCGCACGGCAAGTATATCCGGAAAATTCAAAGTTTCTTCAAGAAGCTTACAGAGATGCAACTTATCGCCCGCACGGTTATCTTCTCTTAGATCTTAAACAAACCACATCGGATGATTTTAGATTTCGTACATGTATATTCCCGGACGAACAACCGCACGTTGCATATGTACCGAAACGTAAATGAACAAAAGTGAACAAGATTTGAAAAAAAAGCGCACATGCAATTATTATGTTCAGTATCCGGTTAACCGCGGCGATGACAGTATGGACTGTTGGAAAACATAAAAATAACAGAAGTAATCTCCTCACAACAAATCATAAAGATAGAAATCCTGCCCAAAGAGGATACTGCAGTCTTCCGTGTTTTTCACCCTTTGGAAAAAACATCTCTCTTTATTACACGCTCTGTGACATGCTGATAAACAACAACGTACAGCTCTACTGAAAACCGCCGACATAAAACTCGTCAAATACATCTGCGAGTGTGCGCTCAATTTACTGCGAGGTGTTATTTCTTTAAAAGCACAAGAGAAGAGTTTACTTCGAAAGCATAAACAAACTTTATGCACACTCGTCTTGTCTGCGAAAAAAAGGGGTCAAAGAAGGTCTAGACAGGTCGGTGGTGGTGGTTGTACTGGTGGATGCTGTACGTGGAAACGGAATAGACGGCTTCTTTTACAAAAAGGTGGAAATTGGATACCGATTCTTTTAGCACCAGTTATCAGTGCTATTTTCTCGAAATTACTCGGCACCAGCAGTGATTAAAAAACATTGCCTTATGGAGTATGCAAAGAAAATGATACTAGTTCCCGAAAGTGAGGTACGCGGTGCGAATGACGATAAGAGAACAGCACAAACACCCGGGACTGCACTTTCGAGATTGGACGAGGAATTATCGTATATTCTCCAGGGTGGAAATAATGAGAAGTTTGATTGCGATGATATTTCAACGTTTAAGATTAAAGACGGTGAGGCAGCAACAATTTTTCATGAACGTGGTAAACTCGCTCGGTACATTCGAACGCTCCAAAGATATCTCCATTTTTTCACCAAACAATTATATGGTGAAAAACGAACAGACGTACAGAATGCAAAAGATATCAACGATATTGAAGATATTGGTCATATCGAGAATGAGGGGGGTCAGGAACATCAGCAAAAACAGAATTCGCTAAACAGTGGGCAGGTAATTAATAAGACTCAACATGATGAAGCAACATCTAAGGTAAAGGGTATGATTCCAAAGACAAATCCGATTGCTATCTCTGAAATTCTGAATAGTATTCCTATCTCGTATAGACTAAAAGCCTTGAAATTACTAAATCATCTACATGGCTCGAAATGTATTTCTTGGGACAGTGAAGGTATTGTAAGTATCGACGGTTATGAACTTGTCGGGTCTGACATTGTCGATCTCGTCAACGATGCAACACGTTCGCGAAAATCTGCACGATCAGTTGGTCGCGAAGAGTTTATCCGTGCTCTTCGTGCAGAACGTATCCCGCAACGTTCCGTCGGTAACAAATCTTAGTGAAACCTTGCGGAGACCCCGCGATTTGGTAAAAAATCCCGAGATATTATAAACGCTGAGAGATTAGGAAAAAACTTGTCGTCAGCGGCGAAGAAAAGGAGAAGGACAGTGAAAGTGAAAGAAAAAGAGTGAAAACGCCACAACGCAAACACGATAAATTAGGACAGATAGAATGGCTGGACCTCGAAATGTAACGGAAAACGATCTCAAGCGCATCTATTACGATCCTTCACATCCCGTCGGCTACTCGGGTGCCCGAAATATTATTAGTTTCAAAAAGCATCACTTTTCCGAGAAAAACATTCACAAGTGGCTAAATCAGCAAGATGCCTACACTTTACACAGGCCTATCAAAAGACGTTTTCAGCGTTTAAGATACACCGTTACAAATATTAACGACCTTTGGGAAGCCGATCTCGTAGATTTACGTTCTCTGAAGACATTCAACGACATTAAAAGCTACGTACTTGTCGTCATAGATGTATTGAGTAAATATGTATGGGTCGAATCACTTCGAGACAAAAGCGCCCTTGAAGTTCTCGTCGGGTTTAAAAGAATTTTCGGTAGAAACGATGGTCATACACCGGTCGTTCTTCAGACAGACAGCGGAAAAGAATTTATCGGTAAAGCGGTGCAAAATTATCTGCGTGAAATAGACATTCAATTTCGCGTTACTCGTAGCAACCCCGATGTAAAAGCAGCGATCGTTGAACGGTTCAATCGTACCCTGAAGGAACGAATATGGCGCTATTTCACACATAAAAATACTAGGCGTTACGTTGATATTTTGCACAAAATTACTGACGCGTACAATAACTCTTTTCACACAAGTATAAAAATGATACCGGCTTCAGTAACCTTATTCAATGCCCACATTGCACGTCAAAATATCGAATCCAGATATCGCTGGAAAAGCAGACACAAGTCGTATAAATATGAAATAGGTGATCAGGTTCGAATCAGTGCTAAAAACGCATTCAAGAAAGGCTACGAAAGAGGCTGGAGTGAGGAGATTTTTCGTATAAAGGCCGTTTTCAAACGTCAAAATCTTTTGGTTTACGAGCTCGAAGACTTGAACGGCGAAGAGATTGAGGGCTATTTTTATCCGCAAGAACTAGGGGCAGTCTCGAAAATCCGAACTGAACAAGAATTTAAAATTGACCGTGTAATTCGCTCTAAAGGTCAAGGTGCAAAGAAACAATACTTTGTTAGCTGGGTCGGTTATCCCGAAAAATTCAACTCGTGGATCTCTGCCAGTAGTTTAAATAGTCTTTAAAAATGCATCACTCAAAACTGGATGAGTTTTTTCTAGTTTTACCCAGCAACAGTAGTATGAAATATTTTCCCGATAATACAACTACAAGATTCACGACAGTTCTTCCCAAGGAAATCGTATTAACAGGGAACTGGTTAGTGGGATTATCGGAAATTCACGTACCTTACAGTGTTGTACATATAAGACGTAATAATAATTCATTCACATTTGGAAGCTTGGAGATTGGGGCCGATGGACTGCAAGTTATCGATATAACCAGTGTTAATATTTCCGAAGGTTATTACAATAGCATATCTGATTTTGTAGACGGAATCAACGATCGTCTAAAAGTTTTTTACGACCAATTTTAAGACGGAGAACACTTACAATTCAGTTATGCAAATACACGCGGGGCATCGTTTCTTCGTTTTGTGCGCAAAAAGATTGTAAAAAATCACATTACTTTCTTTTTCACAGTTCGGTAAATAGGATTCTCGGACTTCCCGATATAGCGAACATTACTCGTAAAGAGGGGGAAGAAACTGACAAGAAAAATCGGATACATCGTTACTATCCTGCTAGTTTATCCCGTGCGATCCCCGATCAGTTATTTGTCTACACCGATATTTGCGAACCAAACATTGTCGGTGATTCGCAAGTGACTTTGTTGCGAATCGTTAAAGGCGGAAAAAATTATAATTACGGTGAAACTGTGGTAAGGCGTTTCTCACCACCCAATTACATTCCACTTTTGTCGGAAAGATTTCGCGAAATTACAATAGATATAAGAGACCACGCAGGGGTACCAATACCATTCGAATACGGAACGATGACCGTCATTCTTCACTTTAAAAGATAAATATTGAATGGTGTACAATGTTGAATAATAATAATTACATCACATACTACGACGAACAGGCTGGTAGTGGTTTTGGTGGAAACTTGTTGGGTAAAGGTCGACAAATTCGAAACGTTTATGTGGGTTCTCTGGATCAACGCGGTCACGGAATCGGAAGTTTTCTCGGAGGATTGTTTAGACGTATATTACCCTTATTAGACGAAGGAGAGACTGCAGTTGGTAAAGAGGCCTTAAGTGCGGGAATAAATGTTCTCGATGGTGTCGGCGAGAAGAAGGTTTCATTTAAGGAATCGTTAAGAATTCGCGCCAAAGAATCTGGCAAAAACCTCACAAGTAAAGCAAGAGAGAAACTTTCAAAAATGATGTCAGGTTCGCGATATAAAAGTTTATCAAAAATAGATCCTTTTCAGTATTCATCTGGTAATACGTTAGTGCATGTCACACAGCAACGTCGTCGACGCAACGCCAGTAAATTACGCAAAACCAATTCGGAGCGTGTTTCGAAATGAAAGATAAATAGTTCTCGAGGGAAAAAGAAGAAGACCGTAAAGAAAAAGAAGAAAACTCAGAAGAGAAAGAAGAAAAATATTGTAAAGTGTAGGAGTAGAAACCGAAAGCGTAATATCGAATCAAACGACATATTTAGATAAAAATAGAAATAATGTCATTTCTCCATTCACACTTGTGCGAGAGCATGAAATCCGAGCTCGACCTCTTCACCTCACCTCCGACACAAACGACAATCGAGAGCTCGCACTGGGTGCATTATAAATCCGTTTCTTCGTTAACAGATGACTCGCCGATAGAATTTGTTGTACCCGGTCGTGGCGAAGAGTACATTGACCTTGCGCATATTATGATTAGTCTCAAAGCTCGTATTCACCCCAACGATACAGAAGACAACGCCAAAGTCGCGCCTCTGAATAACTTTTTGCATTCAATGGTTAATCAGATAGATGTTTTCTTAAACCAAAAACTAGTATCACCACCTAATAATACCTACGCCTACAGATCGTACATTGAGACATTATTGAATTACGGTCCAGCGGCAAAGTCTTTGCACTTGACTTCGACGCTTTGGTATAAAGACACTGGGGATCATATGGATTCTTTACTGTCAAGTACGCATAATGTTGGACTAACTAACTGTAAAAAATATACTGAAAATTCTCAAACAGTGGATCTCATTGGACATTTGCACTGCCATATTTTCAATCAGGATAAATTCATGTTAAACGGAGTCGAAATACGCTTGCGACTAGTCCGCTCTAAAGATTCGTTTACTCTCATGGACGAATCGGTAGATGGAAAATTTTCAGTCAATATCAACGATATTACGTTACTAGTACGTCGAGCAAAGATAAACCCAGGTATACTTCTCGCACATGCAAAAATCGTGTCAAATACTACAGCGAAGTATCCTCTCACGAGAGTCGAAGTAAAATCGTTTGCATTGCATAGTGGAATACTGGGTGATACACTTGATAACGTTATTCTAGGACAGTTACCTAAAAGGCTGGTTATCGGTTTTGTCGACAATAAAGCTTTTAACGGTGATCGTCGACTTAATCCATTCAATTTTAGAAATTACGGTATAAACTTTTTATCGCTCTACGTTGACGGTACACAAATACCTAGCAAATCTCTATAGCCAAATTTCAAAACAAATTCAAAACTATTCGTGGAAGCGTATCACACACTATTTTCAGGTACAGGTATTCATTTTATGAACGAGGGGAGCGAAATCTGCAGGGATGAATTTGAAAATGGCTATTGTCTATTTGTTTTCGATCTAACGTCTGATCTTTCTGCAAGTTGTGCTACTCATTGGAACCTTGTAAAGAGCGGTTGCTTACGTATAGATGTACGCTTCGATGCCGCTCTTGAAAATACCGTAAATTGTATAATCTACGCAGAATACGATAATGTTTTAGAAATTGACTCTTCACGTCAGATTATTACTGATTACAATGCCTAAATTCGTAAAGAGAGGGGACACTGTGTCGTTTAAAAGGCTGAAACCGAAGGAAATCTGACATTAGTTACACGATGCCAGTTGAGTATAACGGTACAAGTATGGAGTTTATCGTCGACGTTCAAGGTTTTTTAAACAAAAAGCACAATTTCATTCCAAAAGAGATTGCTGTTGTTTACATCGAGAAAAACTACATTGGTCACTGTATTCTACAATCGAACGATAATTTCTCTGAATTACCTGACAATTCGCGAAAGACAAATTCGTATCTCTCCGAGCATCATCACGGGATCGAGTGGTTCGACGGTGAATCAGACACGTGTAAAGTATTTCACTCACTTCAAGAAATCACGCGACATGCGAGTCATATTTACGTACGTGGATATCAAAAAAAAAGATTTCTGCAGAAAATTATTATGAGACCATTCACAATTTTAGAAGAAAACCCGGACGCTCCAAAGTTCGCCGAAATTCGATCAAATGAAACGGTCTGTATCTATCATGGACTCAGAGTCTCTGACAAATACACGTGCGCCCTGAATAATGCTGTAAATTTGCGAGAGTGGCTGATTTCGCAAAAATCCGCTTCTGACGACAACAGCAACAACAACAACAACAACATAGACAACAATAAAAGTCAAAGATTGGAGTTTGCCGCATTCGACCTCGTCGTCGTCATCGTTGTTGTGTGTTTCTACAGAAACTAGTTTCAGTTTGATCGCCGAAGATTGCAGTTCGGAGGCGCCTAACAAAATCGCCAATGAATTCGAAACAATTGTTACGATCCCTTCAATACATCCAAGGGCATACGAAAGGCGAGTATCCGGCAGATCTGATTCCTCTGGTGTGGACGAAACCTGCGGTACTAATCGCTAACACGGACGATAAAACAAAACCAGGTTCGCACTGGGTAGCATTCTACGTTGACGGATTTTCCAATGGGATCTTCTTTGACAGCTTTGGATCACCATCATTCATCACGCATCACATTCTTCGCCTCCAACGCTATTGTAAGACAATCCGTTGGAGCGACAAGTGTCTTCAGGGCTTTACTTCTTCTGTGTGCGGTCAAGATTGCCTTATGTTGTTATATAATATGTCTAACGGTTATAGCTTATATGATTTTCATCAGAATTTCTCTACTGACACTAGAAAAAACGATTACGTTGTGAGCAAGTGGTACGAACAATTTTTAAGAAAATATAGATATTCTAGAAATTACAAAAAATGATGCATGTATCAATTACTCGTTTAATTATGGCGGTCAATATAATAACAAATGTAACCAATCGTGTACGCTTAAAATATACTATGTTTGATTAAAATACAATGTTTTCTTATTTTATCCTTGTCCTTCGTATATTTACTAATTAAAAAGACCTCATACATTTTCGACATTCATTATTCTAGTTTGTAATTTTATATTATTTTGTATAGTATAATTTCTAGCTTACTTCTTGAATCTTATCTCCCCTCATCTTTAAGATTTTCCTAGAAAACTGCGTCACTCGAACATGCGCCACATGTGCGTTTTAATACCGTAGGAAATTACAGACTCTCGTTTCGACCTGCAAGAGGAGTGACACGCGCGCAACATGTACATAAAGGTCATTGATGTATTGTGTAGGTAAATATTAATAGACATCATAACAAACAAAAATATGACAACTAATACGCAGTCTGTGAGTGGTCGTTGAATCGTGACCTACCTCAAATTCTCGCCAAAGGGACCCCGTACAGATTCGTTTATGTACGGCTAGTGACCTCACAACTGCGTTATCATTTATTATTATTATTTGTTTATACGTACATTAACTTTAAAGAATCATTATTAATACTTGTCTGACACTAATTACGCAATCATGGGGGATTGCCACAGTCTATATTATTTTTTTATTCATAAATTATTCTAGCTTACTTCTAAACCTTATCTCCCCCTCGTCTTCAAGAGTTTCCTAGAAAACCGAGTGTCTCGAAATCACATATGTGCGTTCCAACGACGTAGAAAATTTCAGTTTCTCGTTTCGACCTGCAAGTGTAGTGACACGTGCGCAACATGTATAGGTATAAAGGCCAGTTGAGCGTTGTGTAGGTAAATATTATTACACAATAAGGAGGAAGTGGGGTGTGGGCTCTACCGTTTATTCATCAAAACAAAAACGCTGAGAGGTAGTTGAACCCTGATCTACCTCAACTCTTCGCCAAAGAGACCCACATACCTATATGTTTATCGAAAGGTCATTATCGTTATTTATTACCGACTTTATTATTTGTCTATACACAAACTATCAATTAATCATCATTATCAACACTCATCTGACTTTAATTACCAAATTATCGATATTTTTTATCGTCTTTATTATTTGTTTATATAACAATTAACCACGAAGCACTCGTGTATTAGGTCGCTGAAACATGACCTACCTAACCGTCGTGCCAAAGGTTGCCCGTACGTTTTTGTTTACGTCAGACTACTGACCTACCTCACATGGCGGCCATACCGTTATTTACGGTCATAAATTAATATTTATTTAACATTAATTACCCTATTAACATTATTTATTGACATTTTTATTGCTTGTTTTGACATTAATTGCCCATTAATAACCATTATCATCTATTTATGCGGTCATTAACCCCTGACCTAACAAAAAGCGCGCGTGCCGTCTGGCGCCAGACCTACCTCAAGGTGGAGAAGTGAGGGTGTTTACATCTGGCTATCGGTCACCCTATACTACTTTCGTCTGACATAGAATTCTATCGCTCTACAATTTTGTCGGCGAACAAAGATTCGTTAAATTTTGTTGAATTTTTTTGGCTGAAATTTGATATCATTGTTGATATTAATTGAACAGAATAACAATATTAGAAAAGTCGTTCGTTAGACGTAAGACGCTACTCCAGTGAACATCCAGTTAAAATTATATAACTCGATTCATTGGTTGAAATTCAACGCATCGTGTACATATTGTTTAAAAATACATTACTATCTAGAAAAACGCGTTTAATGTTTTAGCATTATTTTTACGCTCCTTGCCATTCATCGTCTATTCGTGCTTCGTACATTTGGACAGCCACAAATTTGTACCCTATTTTAGAAGAATTAAAGGATTTTTTAATAAGACAATAAAAAAATGATTTTTCAAAATTTCACACTGTACTTACCCGTTAATATTTTGAAACAAGAAAATAGTAAGTAGTAATAGTAAGTAGTAATCAACACAATTTCCATAAATAGTAGTGATACATAAGTATATATTTCTCTTACATGCTATCTTAGAAAAACGTTTTGACCGTATGTGGAGGCTGTGACTCTCGCTCAAAAACCCATCAAATGTTACGCTACATAATGACAGATGATTTGGCGCAAAAGTACAATTGGGCAGGCCGTGGCAAGAACGCCTTTAAATCAACAAACTGTTGCTTCATTATAAAAAGTAATACGTATAATTATTAATTCAAATAATTATATCATATTTAAATTATACACCTTTATAAACCCTTATATTTAAAAATTATACAGTGTCATATATATATTTACAAGACTTTAATATTAGTTTTTTATTAATATGTTTATCTTTCTAGGTGCTGTGAGGGAGTTGTTCAGAACTGAAGCAGACATTGACAATAAAATACATGACGCCATCAAATGCTGGCTAAAACAAGCTACAGCAAGACTAAAGAATAGAGAAAATAAATAAATACAATCATTTTTAAAAATACATATTAAATATTGAAAAGATTATGCAATATTAAGAATGTTATGCTGTTATTATTACTCTTGTTATTATTAATAAATTATTGACTTAATAAAAGTTCATGAGTATATTTAAATAACTTTTTGATGTACTTACATTTATTGTTATTTTTGTTCAATTACTTGTATATGGAGCAGTTGATAGAGTGGTGCATAAACTATAACTATTTCGTAAATATGCTTGTAAACTTTTCACCGTATTTTTATATTTGTCACAAATTTCAAACGTCATATCAAAAAATTTATATTGGACTTCTAAAAATGGCGGAAATTCTTCTCACGTTTGGTAAACGTGAAAAAGATACGAACTTTGAACGCTTCCTTTCAACGTCGATTATACGTCATATGACACATGCATCGAATACGTATTTAGCAAGTTCGTTGCAATATGACGCCATATAAACGTAAAAATTGAACGTGTCTGCAACGTCATTGATAATTATGAGTTTTTGAAACGTTGTCTAGAAGTTTTGCGAAAACGTTTCAAGAACGTCTTTGGCCGTACTAGTATAATCGGTAAACCTCGAAACGTTCATTGCACGTTGCAGACACGTAACAAAGTCCGTTGAATAGCCGGACATATATACGCTATCACAACGGTTTGAATGTACGTCTTCGAAACCAATACTCGAAACGTATATTCAACGATACTCCAAAACGTTTCAAAACGTTTATTCAACCATCTGTGGTTGCTTGGGTGGGGGGAGGCAGAAACCCTTTAACCCCTCTACTCATAGTATTAATTTCCAGTTGAATCGAGCAAACTTCAAAATTCCGATCGCCAATATTGGGTCCTCCATTATGATTTTTGAAATTTTAACATTAGATTCGTAATTTGCGACCTAAACAGCTTTTGATAAATTTGCGAAAATTCTAATATATCAAAAACTAATCAAAATTCAAGAACAAAATTTTTCATTATTTTTTTATGCTAAATTTGATTTTTTATCATCGAATCATTTTTTTTAAAATCGTTTTATGTAGATATTTTTCTACTATTTGCAAAAATTTGAATTGATTTCACTCTGAATTTTCTCCAAATTAAAAAATTAAAAGTCCCCCAATTCCACCTACAACACATTGAAAATAAACAAAAACTGAAATTTTTCACGTTTTTTATTTAAAATTTCTATCCTTTATGGTTAATTATCATAGTTATTTTCGTGCAAAGGGCATAAGATAGAAATTACATCGGAGATATCCACGAAACACGTTACGTCACAACAAATAGTACGAAATTCTTATTAAGTATTGTACAAAATCTACAACAATTTATGTAGTTTTCCACATAGTCTTCATCGCTGCCTATATCGCCCTAAAAGTAAAAAATACTTATTTTTTTAACTAATAAGTAAAATTTAACGACAGAGAAGTTGAATTACCCTAATATTGTCCCTTTGGAGGTAAATTTTATTCATTAAGACTTTAGTAAGTCAAACGGATGTCGAATTATTTTTAACCAAAATACGTTATAATGACCCATATTTTAATATTAAGTGTATTGATTGCGACCACGTTGAAAGCGCGCGCAGGTTACACTGAACCCTTTTTGAACTAACGAATATCGAAAAAGTTTAGTTCCTACATTCTGGTTTTGTGGCAGATATTTAACAACTTTTAATAGTTTTTGAGTGGAGGACATTCCAAAATTGTGGAAATTTTGAAAAAAAGTGGCTCATCTACTGTGCTTGAATATTCATACGTGCCACATTTGTGGGAAAAAAATTGTGTTTTACGATAACAAAAAAAAATTGTTTTGCATTACGAGATAATGCAGCAGGTATGTCCGAAGGTGACTAGGAAATATAAAGGGTTTAGCAATAGGGATGACAGGTATTTGAAAGGTCATAACAGCTATGTTTATGAACCGTTTGTTGATATCCTGCGTCTATTATATTCAGTAAGGTTTGCCATTTGACCATGAACAAGCTCACGTTACCACAACGTTTGGAAATTGTCCAAATTTTTTATCAAAATTCGAGAAGCTTTGTTGCTACTTAACGAGCATTCCGTGCAAAATATGGTTGTCATTCCGCTCCTTCTGAGCTTGCCATTCGTCGCATAATTCGTATTTGGAAAGTAAATTTTCTTTACACGATAGGAAGCCACCGAATAGAACCCGTAGTGGACGCAGTGCCGAAAATATTGCCGCTGTACAGGCCAGTGTAGCCGCCAACGATAATGTATCGATTCCGCGCCGTTCGCAAGAGTTGGGTCTGTCTACGATGACTATCTGGCGTATTTTGCGTTTAGATCTTTGTTTGCATCCGTATAAGATAATTTTGTCACAAGAACTGAAGCCAAATGACCATCGTTTACGTCGTGAGTTCGCAGATTGGGTTTTGGAAGCGATGGAAAACGATCGCGTTTTTCATCGAAAAATCATCTTCTCTGATGAAGCTCATTTCTGGCTGAATGGCTTTGTTAATAAGTAAAATTGTCGTTATTGGAGCTAGTCAAACCCTCAAGTGATTCATGAATCTCCATTACATCTGGAAAAACTCACTGTTTGGTGCGGTGTTTGGTATGGTGGCATCATCGGACCTTACATCTTCAAAAATGAAGATGGACGAACCGTAACTGTGAATGAAGAGCGATACCGTACGATGTTGACAGATTTTTTCTTTCCGGAATTTGATGATATTGAAGCGGATGACATTTTCTTCCAACAAAACGGTGCGACTTGCCACGCAGCAACCGCTAAAATGGACTTATTGCGAGGAAAGTTCGGTGAGTCATTAATTTCGAGAAATGGCCCTCACAACTGCCCGCCAAGATCGTGTGATTTGACGCCATTGGATTACTTTTTGTGGGGCTACGTAAAATCTAAGGTTTATGCCAACAAACCCACGACACTTGATGAATTGGAGGCCAACATTCGAGCCACTATTGCAGCCATACCAGCCGAAATGGTACACCGAGTTATCGAAAATTGGTCTGCTCGGATCACCCAGTGCAAAAATAGCCGAGGTGACCATTTAAATGATATATTGTTTAAATCATAAATGGCACAGATTATATCATCTAATAAAAACAATACATATACCATTTGGGCAAAATTACTGTATTTTATTTTAATTTCAAATCCTATCGTTCTTATTGGTAAACCCGTTACAAATGGAAAATTAAAAAAGATTGCATCCAAAACCTCGATGAAGCAGAATTCCTCAACGCCTTAAATACTGAAGCCTAAGAAACGTAAGTGCCTAAAATTAATGTAAATCTAAAATATAAAGTTAAAAAAAATAAATAAAATCATGTTATATAACATTACAAAAAGAATAATTTTAAAATGTTTATTTCTCAGGCTGACAATTGCACACCTATCGCACGCTACACAGAATTCGACTAAAAACAATACAAATGTGGGTTCTACTCATCCCAAGTAAAATAATACTTTTATTGACAACTTATTTGAAAATCCATCGAAACTAAAGGATATTACGAAACAGTCACAAGTATCGACAACACTGGAATTCGATAGTGGAACTGGAAAGGCAGCTGATATTGTACGGCAAAACTTTGCTGATGCCTCTGAAAATCAACAGCACATGGGAACATTGTTGTCAAAATATATTTTTTCGTAATTTTTTTTCAAAATGGCGGCTCAAAGTCGCCCCTCCTCCGGACCAATGACATGATTTCTCATCCAAAAATTATCTGCAAGCCAAAATGAAAATGGTTTCTTATTCTGTATGATATTGGCTATCGTGTGAACTAGAATAAAAAATGTAGAAAAAAAAAATGGCGGCCTTTTCAATTTTTGACGCTTTTTTCAGTTTTAATTGTTCATAACTTTTTTAAATAACAATGAATATTTTAGATCCTAGTCCAGACCATTCATGACGTTAGGTACATAGTTTTTAAATGAGAATGTAATTAAGATGAAAAAACGTGGTTTCGAGAAAAACGTGTTTAAAGTTTTTTTTGTGTTTTATTCGTGAAAAATCGTTGTAAAAAGTGATTTTTACTTACATATCCAATCCGACTTGGTACACTACTCCTTCCTCGTCTTCATATGCTTCATTTTCAAGGATTTTTGCTCTTCTTGCAGTCCGCTGCTCTTTAGATGTTTCCGTCGCTTCAAGCTCGGCTCGATCAACACGCCTGCGTTGACTTTATCAGCATACTGCCTTGCTTGCGGGCCGATTGTGACACCCATAACTTCCATAACTTTCAAAATCGGTAAAAACCCTTCATTAAAAATGCAAGCAGCACTAAAAGCAGCAATGTTAAGTGTTTGTTTACCAATAAACTTGTGCTTAGGAGCTATGTTCCAAACACACGAATTATAATTTTCGTTATTGTTTGAAGTATTAGTGCCTAAGCATCTCTCGAGCACTTTTTCGTCGGTTAATTCCTCATAAATTGGTTCTAAAAGATCTTTCACTTCTTCATCGAAGGCCGAAGGACTTTTGAAGTCATGTAATGTATGTGTTGCTACTGCCTTTTAATAACCGCGCCATGAATCTGTTCCGACTGGACAGTACTCGTGTTGCGGCTTTGCGTCGGTAGAACACTTGTGATAAAAAGAGGCCAGAATTGCCTTCTTCATACCTGCTGCAGAATCGGAGTGAGCAAGCGCTAATTAAAGTAGCTAGATAATTTTGCCAGTTGCGCTTCAGTGAATTATAAAAATTTTACTGCAAGTTAGCCACTTTTTTTAGCCGTCTTCTTTGTTCGTACTTTTTACCTCTTTCTAGTGCCTCTCTTTTTTCTTTTGTTTTCAGAGCTCTCTTTATTTTCGCAAGTTTTTTTTGCTTCTTTTCGACGTCTATATATACTCTTACCTACGGGTAAAACACATGCTTTTTTCCGCACTTTCAGAGCCTTACCAGTCGGTTCAATTTCTTCGAGCCTCTTGAAAGTTTTACTGTCACCGTCACCGATATAATATTCGTACATAACACCGTGCGTCTCCACAGATCTCATAAACATGTCTTACACTCCTTCAACTGCTATAAGACCGGCACTACCATCATAATCTCTTGTATAATGTCCTGCTTCACAGTGCTCCGTAAACCAAGCATCAAACTCTGGCGTATTTTCGGGAAACATTTGTTAACAATTACTGTATGCTTCACAAATGTTTGATTTCACGGCTACATCTATGACTTTGTTCATATACTTGCCGATTAAACTAACAATTCCAAGTAAAACTGTGAATCCTCTTTTTGGCCACGAATCGTCGCTCGGAACAGTAAGCCTATCTTCGGGTAATCCTTTTTCTTTATTCATTTCTTGTTCTTCTCTGATAGCTTTTTTAAAAATTATTTTAGTAACAGCCTTCACTGCACAATAAATCTGCCGTAAGCTATTATAATAGGCATTTGCACTTAATGCATTCGATGAGATGTCCGTCAGTCCACAAAAATTTAATAAACCGTAAAATCCAACTCCTGTCAAGCGAATTGCAAAACATATCCTTTTGTTGATTTCGTAACCACTACTTATTTTTGGAGATAAAGAGATTGGTTTACTCTTTTCTCACAATTAGATGGTTTCTAGTAGAAAACCCAATCCTTTTCAATCACTGTTTTCGAATCGCACTTTCTGACCACAGTTTACATAAGCAACTCTTTGCTGTAATAATACAAACACAGACCACTGCATGATCACGTAAGCCAGAGGCGGTTCGATAGTTACTTCCAATTGCGGCTGGCTGATTTCCATCTTTTTAGCAGCAGCCCTGGTTTTTTCAATGTTACTATCTGAAGTATGTGGATTACCACTAAATCTCCTCTTCTTCGATCTATGCGGTATTCCCATTGATGTTTTTCTATCCATGATGAATTTTTAGTAAACCGTAACGATAAATTTACAAACGCGAGCACACACTGAAGCGAACTATTACCAAAGAAAATGCCACGTATACTAAACTAGAAACTCTGCTGAAACTACAGAGAAGTAAACACTTTTCAAAACCGAAAGGAAACAAGAAAATAAGGCGGTGCGTTGGAATTTAACAGCTGCCACCACGTCGGATGCTCAGGCGGCCGAATTTACTGCTTACCCCGCTCCGCTCGCTCCTCTTTTATACCTGTTTTTTCGGTCGTTCGCACCTTCGGAACTAATTCTATTATTTCTGAGAGTATTTTCTAGCGATTCACGAAAAAAAAAAATTATCGATTTCAACATTTTTCATGGTAACCTGGCCTTAAGTCCATCATTGAGAACGCATGTTCGGCGCGGTCACTGTTTGCTTTCTTTGTACGGATTTTTGCCTGTTCCGCATACTCCTTTTCTTTGTTGACTACGTCATGGTTTGCGTCCTGCTCGTTATTGACGTCATCTAAGACGTAATCGCAGGCTTCGAGAATTACCGTGGGGACTTCCACTTTCATGAGCATATCGCGCGTATTTACCGCGTATGCATTCGCATAGCCTTTATAATTTCGCACGAGCGCATTACCTATATACACTCCGTTGACTGTTCGGAGCGCGGGCATTACACCAAGTTTTGTGCCGTTTTCTATCTGTACACGAATAACTTTTCGACTTCTTGATAGGAGCTCAACTCTCCTACAATCCGCCAAAGGAAGCTTCATGTTTCCTACCTAAAAAGTCTCATATTCATAATCTATCTTAACTGCGAGTTCTCGCAGTAATGGGTCCCCTAGGATCCCGTTTTCTTCGATCGGAAAATTACCTCGGCCGATCTGTGCATCTATCATCACCCCGTGATAATTTATTTTCGCGCATCCAACCGTGCGTATGACCCCTTCGACGATTCCGCTGAGGTCATATTTCACTGTCAGGTCGGGATACATATCGCGACATAGTTTTGACAATTTAATTATATTAATTTTCGCCCCTGTATCTACAAGAAAGGTTGCGTCGGAAAAATTCCGTTTCTCACGATTTCGACCCCGACTCCGTCGAGGTTCCCGAGTTCTCAGGAAGCCGCCGGTTACGACTCTTGATCAGTTTAAAGGCGGGCGAACCAAGAATGGAACAGGATCAAGGCAGCGTTGAGTATAATTTTCATGATAGCGGACCACATTCTGTTGACTGCAGTGTCCGGTGTCGAGAGTATCTTTTTTTCTGCGCGGTCTCGTGTACACGTGATTAGCACCTTTGTCTTGTTCAAGTTGTATTAGTTTCACTGTATGGTTTATGCACTTCTGGTTTTATAATCTTAAGGTCACTTCATTAACAGTTCTATGGTTTGTTTTATACACTTCGCGATTTTATAACATTTAATAAGTCTCTGCAATAATTGTTCTACAGTTTCTCTTATTCACCACGTGAGTGTCAAGATCCATGTGAACAAGGTCGACACTCGAAACGACCTAAAGGGCAAGGTCGCTCCCTGATCCCACTTCTGACACCAAATTCACTTCTGTGTTACGTACAGAAGGGAATCGGGTATCGAAGTCCAGCTTCTGACACCAGGAAATCCGTTATGAACAAACGAATTTCTACACGTGATTTTTTACGCGCACTTTATATTTGCCGCCGTTCAGAGAGCCCGCTAGTTTGGTGACTCCGAGAGGGCTGCTCCGCGAGACAAAAACGCTCGTGACCGACGAGTCTTTCAATTGTAAAAGTTACCGGACGTTGTCTTTCGTCGGCTCTCAAAATCAAACTGTCGTCTTCGATGATTTCCTGAAACATCATCGCGATCGTCACTGAATGCGATTTCTTGTTTCTCATCGACGTTAGCATTTTTCGGGACTGGCAACAACTTAAATTTCGCTTTGTACCGATAACAAGTGCGACAGCACCCACGTTTTGCTTATGTTAGCAAGTTGCCAGTTCGAAAAAGGCTTAGAATTCTAAGAGTCACATTTACAATAATTTGGCGATCGTGCATTCGACCGTATAGTTTGTAACGCGAGGCCGGATGTACGATTATCGGGTTACGTTTAATCGGATATCTATCGCGAGAATAAATAATTTCCTTAATAATTATAATTTCGTATTTGGCTGCGATCAGTGACGATCAACGAAATTTAATTTTCGATTTGGAACAATAAAATAACTCTATTTGTTAATAAATAAATGCCGAATTATGCGTTGAAAAATAATATTTTCAAAGCCACTGTAAAGTATTTAAAAATATAGACATTTCTTAACCCTTTGAAGCATACATTTTTCCTTACGCGGAAAATGGCTGAAAATCGTTACTCGGGGATTTTCGAGGTCGCTGATTACGAATCTGAACTCAGATATTCAAAATTCAATATGGCGAATCCAAAATGGCGGACCGAAGTGTGAAAAATCTACTTGATCGACTGATGAACCTGGAATTATTGTCTCCATTTTTGTTGTATTTTTTGTTATATTTTTTTTGTATTTTTAGGCAATATTATTTATTTTTGGTAAATAATTTAAAACTAAACGACGAATACAGGTGAATTTTACAGCCGCGAACTATGACATTTTAACATTCGGGTATGCCATATTAAATTCGCCATTTTGAATATTGAAAATTTGCGTTCAGATTCGTGATCAGCGACCCCGAAAACCCCCGAGTACCCAGTTTCATATCAATCAAGTAACTTTTCCACATTTCGGTCTGCCATTTTGGATCCGCCATATTGAATTTTGAAAATCTGAGTTCAGATTCGTAATCAGCGACCCCAAAAACCCTCGAGTACCCAGTTTCGTCATGTTTGAGTGACGTTTTCGTCACAGCATACATTTTTTATGAAAAAATTCATAAAATTTACAATTTGTTAATTATTTAAACAATTATAACATAATAATTAATTATATATATTGATTTATTTATTTTTCCTAATATGTTTTCTAAGGTCTGAAGTAAAAAATTGCAAGAAAATTGATTAATAATTACCTGAAATATGTAAAAAATGCATTACAAAAAGGTGTCGATCCAGATCCGTGCTTGTAAGGGTTAACAAAATCTCGACATTAGACTTCGTTAATAATATAATTTCTTAAAACTGCGAATTTTTCTAAAATAGGTGCATGAATTTAAATTGTTCATAACTTTTTTTATTTTAATAAATTTAAAAAATCCTTTCAGGATTCTATTTCTAATATCTAACACTATATAAAAATAGATCAATTTTTAATTTTCATGAATGTTGGTGAAATAAGGGGCCAGCTTATAAATTCTGACCCATTATTTACATTATTGTGAACAGACGATGTTAAATCATCAAAATTGATGATTGAGATTTTTGTTGGTTGTCTATGAAATCGCATTTTGATAGAAACTGAACATAAAAGTATAAGTAGCGCGTTTATGTAATGTCAATCATTGTCTGTTTGTTATTTAAATGATGCAAGAAATTGAGACTTAAGTGTTTAAATCACCGTATCAATGGGTGTGTTTACCGTGACAGTATAAAAGAGTGGATAACTGCACTGAGAAATCAATGGGGGTGTTGCATTCGCACGCGCGAAGGCTGCGTTCCATCTGAAGAGCTCGGCAGTTCGCCCCCGGTGAAAGTATGATGCACTGTCGGTGTAAGAGAGCAGCCCCTCTGCGCGTGAAAGTGGTATTCCCGCCAGGCGACGGTAGTGCTGCCCGGCCTATGCGGAAAGTGGCAACATCCCTTTGTGTTGGTCGTATGGCCCGCGAGCCGTCTATCCCTTGCCAAACTTCTTTCAGTGTATAATACACGTGTTTTCCTGCATTGTCGAAACAAAATTTGAACTACCTAGATACCGTAATCGACAACCCAAAACCCCTGAAGTACGTACTTTGCAAGTTAAGGTGAAAAACTACTAAGCGCACTACATACATATCGTAATCGGCGATCATAATCACCTGGAAGACGTGTTTTGTAAGATAAGTTGAAAATTTACGTGGCGCTCTACGTAGACATCGCCATTGGTGAACCTGAACACCTGGAGTTCGTATTTTGTCAAATTAGTTTGAAAAACTATGGAACGCGCTACCTAGACTCCGTAATGGACTACCCTAAACACGTGGAGTACGTGCCCTCCAAAGCGAATTCATAAATTTTACACCGATTTCGGCGACTCCTATCTGAAAATAATTGATAGGTAATCGCATTGTTGTTTAATTTAAATTATAACCTTCGGAGCCCCGACGACACGGGGACTCTGGTTTTCACTCAGAACAGGAAAAGGAGGGAATAATTAAATTATTAAGGGGAATATTTTCGTACTTATATATATATATATATATATATATATATATAATCCCCAGGTGTAATGGGGATACTACAAATATTGGGGAAGACTTTTGAAAATATAATTATAATTTTATATAAAACGCCGCGCACTGTTCACAGTACTTACGTAATTCAAAATTCACAAATAACACCCGAAACGCTTCTTAGCAATTGAAAGACAATTTTGTACGCAAAGAGAAAGTTTAACTTTGTTCGCCGTAACGGTTTACAAGGAAGTGGCTTCTTCTTGATGATGATCTGGCCCATTACCATTACGCCACAGCGTCAGTCCTAGATATTAATTTTCAGGGAATAAACAAAAAGGAATAAAAATTATTAAAAAGGACGAATTAATGACAACGTAAGGACAAAGGTGAGGAACATAATTTTGGCAATACTGGGATTAGTGGAGCAAGTCTACATTTTTAAAAAGGGGTGGGCGACTGAAAGCTGAAAGCGTCGACGAGGCAGCAGACCACTAAACAGCTGATTGAGAATGTAAGTATTTTGATTACTTTTCTTCCATATACCTCAGGAACCTTTCCTTTTCCTTGGACAACAGACTTGATTACTTCACGACACTGACCGATTCCTTATTTATGGCATAACGATTAATAATTTCTGTGTTTTCAGGTATTTCGGCTTCCTGGACGTGTGGCGGAGGCGTGGATAAATACGTAAGTTGGGAACACAAGTAGGCGTACGGTCTACATTGTGTTACAAAATATACATATGTATTACGGTTATACAAATGCATCCTAAATACGTGAATGTTGTCGATGTTATAAAAATTTTGAATCAGGCTATTATACGACAGATGGTCAACCGCCTATGATTAAAGACTGCATCAGTTTTCAAATTAAAAGCGATGGATTAGTTGACGATATTCAAAATATAAATTTTATGTGATAACTATTGTATATTCTTATGTATAACAATATTGTGAAAAAAATATTGTAATGTATGAATATGAACGTGAAAAATAAAAATTATTAAATACATCTTATGTATTCTCTTCATCTTCCTTCCTGCATGATAATGTACAAAAAAAAAAGAAAATGTGGTTTTCAATTGGTTATATTTATGAAAGGGTCGTAATGATTAGTGGGTTTTACAGTTGAGGCGTTGCGTACTCTTTACTGAAAAACGGCGCGTCCGTTAACAGTCCATTCTGAAATTGTAACAGTATTTTTTGAGTTTTTGATATTTCATCACAACGTGTCAGTAAATACGAATCTTTCATCCTAACAAATATTTTTCTATATTCAAGTGAATTTGAGTTACAGTAGTTTCAAAATGGTACGTTTTTATAACATCGTAAACTTCGAAAAATCATAACTCGAAAATTTTAGATATCATCAGGGTGACAGAAAAAAATGGTAAATACAAAAATTAGTCGTTTATAGGTAGAAAATACTATAACCCCTCCTCAGAAGGGGAAACGAAATAAATTTTTACACAAGGATTTTTCTAAGATCGATGTATTATACGTAAACTCTAGGTACAATATTTTACCAATCACAGATGACGCGTGCTCTAATCTCTCGCGAAGGGGATCGTCACTTAACAAATGACCGGAGGAAATGTATCGCGGAGGCGCGAGAGTAATTTAAATTCGATTTGAAACACCAGAATGTGGGGGGGGGGGCAATCACAATTCTGATACGCTGGCTACTCACGAGAGCTGGTGGACCGTCCGGATGCTAGACCGGAAGTCGGGGTCCAGACGTGGCCGCTCCGGATGAGACTTGACGGGGCCTGGAGTCGGCGTCCTCTCCTCGGCGAGTCCTGGGTGGCACCACACACGGGTACCCAATTTCCGGTGGATTCCGGCTTCACTGGTTGCGGGATCCGGCACTTCACTGCGCAAAGGGCTGTACTCAACTGGACTCGAAGGGCTTTTCTCGACTCGAAGGGCTTTTCTCGACTGCCCAAGAGGCGGTGCTCCACTGAACTCTACTGAACCCGCGCCTTCGTCTCCTCGATGACTCTCGAGTGGCGTCACCTCATAACGGCTTCTCCTTCGGAGAGAGAGAGAGAGATACGGGATCGAGTAAATCGGCTCGGCTTCTGCCTTCGGAGAAAAAGAGAGAGAAGTCCCGGGGTCACTCGTCTCTGTCTGTGGGGAAGGAACTCCCGACGGCGACTGACTAGAGGAACGACGGCGGGGAGGTATGAGCCTCCATAACGCGTATCCCCGGTACGGCGGGCGAGAGCAGCGGCGAATAGGGGGAAGGATTCCCCCGGAACGCTCTCCCCGATTAGAGTTACCGGGTTCGATCTGTGGCTACGTCACAATACAAACATAAGGTTAACAATTAAAAAATAAAAAAATTTGTTTTCATCATGAATAAACAAATTTAGTTATGGTCTTTGAACCTACCAATTATAAAAAATGAATATAAAATATGTAACTGAAAAATTATGTAATTATATTGAAAAAGGAAAAATATAAAATAAAATATGTAATTAAGTTGTAAACAAAATTAAATCGGTAATTATATTGAAAAAAAGGGGGGGGGGATTATACAAATAAAAATTTTCTTGAAACACCCAACGTTTTGGACCTCTCGGCTCCCTCTACAGGGTAAACTAAATTTATTTATTCGTCTGACAATCATACCGACATCTACAAATTTATAATTCGTTTGTTTTCATCATTTTTTTTGTAGGTAGATTTTTTTTTAATTTATCATCTGGTGTAATATAGTTGTTTATACAAATTTATAAATTCGAAGAAATTGTACCGTTACTTTTAAAAATGTTATTTAATACATAATTTAAATATATAATAATTTTACTAAACAATTCGTAGTGCCTAATAATGCAAAAAAGAAATGTCATTATCGTTAAAATATTAACCCTTCCATCCCACTGTGGGTCCAGTGGACCCACGGCTCAGTCGCGTTTCGATTTGACTGCCTTAATGCTGGAATCGGGACTTGTGCCGCCATCTGTCGTTCATTCGACACCTGTACTATAAACTTCAACGGAAATCATACCCTTTTAACGCTCAGAACGCGTCTGGAAGTGGCCCGAAGTGAGTCGGAAAATTCACTGGGTCCAGCGGACCCATAGAGGGGACGGACGTAATTTTTGAAAAAAAAATAGTGAATTTTTTTTCTTAGTTTTTTGGCGTCCGGAGGTACAAAAACGAGTAAGTATTAAGTGTAGAAATAAATAATTTTTTTATAAATAGTTTTTATTCATATTTTCCATTGATTTATTTATTCGTCCGGCCATTCGTTGCTCATTTTCAGTGTCGCAATATAATTTACGTCAACGTTTTGTGCGCGAGCAAATACTCGAAAATGACTCGGAGATTTTTGGCGACGAATCAAGTGAAAATGAAAACGACCATGTGTCTGAGGTATCAGAATGAGGAAGAAGGCAGCTTAGAAGAACTAACCGATACCGAAAACGCGTCATTTTCCACGCAGTTGCTGGACTTCAAGGCTCGGGGAAGACCGAAATCGAAATTATTTGGCAAAAACAATTCTTTTTATGTGAAAGTCCCCCGAGCAACACATGAATACGTTTGGAAAAACGTGTGTCAAGAGTATATCGATGCGAATAGATTAGCCACAACAACGCTCCGGATGGATTTGCGGCTGTCTATCAAGATCATGTTAAATATCGGGTAAATTGAAAGGGATGAGCAACCCAGTCCACGTTTGCCAGTAAAAAAACGGTGTCAACTTTGCCCAACCCGGTCCGACCGGAAGACAAAAATTCGCTGGGTTCAATGCGCGCGTCCAATGTGCGATGAACACAGGTGCTACTTGTGCGTCGATTGCGTATTGCAGCAAGAGTAGCAGTATTTTTTCACTAAACATTATTAAAAATTATGTAATAAACAATTAAAATTATAATTCACTTATAAATATGGCTAAAATTTAATTAGACCTCTGCCTTAATTGTCTATTTTCTATACGCACGTTTTTTGTAAATCTGCCAACTTCAATGTTCAAAATAAATACCTTTTTTACGATGGATGCTATTTTTTTCACAATTTTTTTCTTTAATCGGGCATATTTCAAGAGTAAAGTTATGCTTTTTTAAGTGAAAAAAGTCATTTTTTCAACTTTTACACATTCTCTATTTTTTTAAACAATGTTAATTTTTTTTTTAAATTTTTTTATGCCTTACATATACTTTCTGATACATCTGAGAATGTCCATGAATTTTTTTAAATCGATATAATTAAATGCGTAGCGAGAATCCACGTTTTTATCGCATGGGTCTACCGGACCCAGTGTGGGACGGATGATTGAAATAGGAAGTGTGGGATGAAAGGGTTAATGTGTCTATTTTTAAAAGTAGAGCTACATTTTGTTCATGTGCATAACTTTGAATAATCAACTGTATTACATAAAATGAGAAATTACAAAAATTTTCAATCTACAAAAACTGAAGAAAAATTTTTTGTTTATTTTTAAACTTTTGGCTTTATTTTTCTATTTTCTACAAAAAAAATGAGTATTTTTTGTAGTTAACGCTTTTTTCTATCGCTTCTAGTTTTAGAGACAATGAGAAATTAAAAACATGTTTTTTATAAAAATATTGAATCCAACGGCTTAGGATATTTTTTTATTTTTTAAGTAAATGTTTACTTGAAAGAAATATTTAGGCACTTTTATAATAATAAACCGCGTGCGATGGTAAAAAGTAAATTCATTTTTTAAAAGCATGATATTCATGTAATGAATATTTATTTATTTTAAGTAAAACAATGGTTTCTTAAAAAATAACCACTTATTGAATCGATTATGTAGTGCACATATTGTTTTTTAAGTAAATGCACATTTGAAACAAATATTTATGCTTTAATATAGTTTTAACATAGGTGCATTTAAAAATTAAAATAAAATAATTAACGGCTTAAACCTACCAATTGCATTAGATGTTAAAATGCCATAGTTTGAAAATTTCATAAACATTTCAAACGCCTTCCGTCGTAATCGCTCGGATTCACAAACGTTTAGGCCTTGTCGAAATATTCATAATCTCAATTAGTAATGAAATTAACAAGAAAAAGATAATAGGAAAGATAAAAATTATATTCAATAACTATAAAGTTGATACAAATTCGATTTGACAGTTATTAGGAATAGAGTGGTATGTGAATGTGATTTGTTAGCATGCATTATAATAAATCAAAAGAAAGAAAAGGGCAATTAATATAACAATATATAATATGTTAACAAAAAACAACAAAAACTTTATATAAACGTGCAAAATAATAATAATAAAAATATATATATATGGGGCATTCTAGCCAACTTTTCAAAAACATTGCGCATGGGGGTTGGCTGATTTTTCCGCCGATTTTTTATGTTAAATTACATACTGAAAGAAGGCGCTCCACCAATTTTTAGCACATTACGTGCCCACAGCCCGAGATACACTGTGGTGAATGTTTAAAAAAGGGCCAAAAACGCCTGTTTTTAAAAAATTCATTAAGGCTTTCTATTGGACCAATTCGAACAAATAAGAAAAGAAAATTTTCATCTTTTTGTCTACTTTTGGAAAAAAAATATGTTGATTTATTACAATGCAATAGGTGGTTCATACAAAACAAAATGTGAACGCGAATTTTGTCGGTTTTTATGTTATCTTTTATCATTTACTACTTCATGAGTTTTGTATATTTGAAGGCCATACTAGGCTCATTTCGTTTGTCTGGAAACAAGTTTAATTTCCTTTTTTATCCATTCAATTTTACCCAGTAGAACCGAAGTTATAGCCCTTTGAAGTTAGGTCAATTTTCGAAAATCGCGAAATTGGTCGTATTTTCACTAATTTCTACATATATGAATTCTTTTGTAACTTTGGGAAAATTTCGCCCAAACATAGTAGAAAACCACCCCAATGTTTGGTTTTGCCCCTAAGCCTTGTTTCGACGAACTAATTTTTCTTTCAACCTCGATTTGGCGTTATTTTTTCATACAAAACGCGGTATTAACCCATTAACGCCCAAGAGGACACAAATTTCACCACGATTTTCGGAATATTTCTTGAGATTAAAATTCAATTACAGAAATTTTATACAAAACATGTTCGACGTAGAATTGATCGATCTTTCCGAATCTGCCATTAAAAAGTCAATCGAATCCATTCCGAAAAAGTTATGCTTGGTTTTTCACAAAAAAATCAGATTTTTTCACTGATGAATATTTTTTAATCGGCATTTTTACATTGGAAACGGTTAGGGAGATCACTTATCGGTGAAAATATCGTGTCCTCGAACCTTTAACTTTGAAATGTGCATAATAGCATTTTGAAAATAAAGTTGAACACTGTCAAAATTGCGGCTTAAACACGAAAAGATCGGCGAAAAGCTCCTTAATTTTTTATTCGAAAATGATAGGCTTTTGGAAAAAATGGCGCTGAACAAAAAGTTCTTAGAATTGGTCAAAGAATACGCTCAAATTTTTTCAGAATTTTTAAAACACTATTCTTCATTTTCAAAATCGCAAAATTTAAATAGGTGTATGCCCATACCTTCAATGGAGATACCGTTGGATAGATTATATACCGTTGGACGTACCGTGGATAGACAGTTGGATAGGTTACACCAAAATTTAAGGCCGGAAATCCAAATGGCGATTCGTCGAGAAGAAGTTCATAATTTCGACGAATTACTCCAAAGAGCTATGGACGTGGAAAGGATGCAACGTTGTTTGAAATTGTACAAACCACCTCCTGAACCGGAAATGTCACTTTTACCAGAGGTCGCCTACTACGGGAATTCGGAGCAATCAAGGAAGTCAAGTCCGAAATTATCCGCCATGGAGACATCGAAGGAACCGGAAGTCGCTGCAGTATTTATACCAAAACCGAACCAGAAGACGGAAGACTTCGAAACCCGAGAATGTTGGAGAAAGTTCTTAGTAAGCTGAATAGTTTTGAGCAGCAGTTGAAAGAACTTCAACGAAGGCAATCCTCAATTGAACGAGAAACGCCCGTTCGGAAAAATTCGCCAAAGAGGACTCCGGCCAACCCAAGAAGGATGTCATCAGAAAGAAATGCCCTGGTGGTATACAATTCAACTCGACAAGAGACAGTAATTCGACCTAGGAGCTTGGAGGTCAATCAATCTTCAAGGAGATCCTCGCGGATGGTTAAGTGCTGCGGTTGTCAGAGACCTGGGTTCACTAAATATAACTGTCCAAGTTGTTCAGGAAACGCAAACAAGGAACAGTAGGGGGGGTTTCTGTTCCAAGAAAGACAACCTCCAAAAAGAAGGTTCGGTTTACCGATAAAATCAATTCAACGGCTTCCGAAGACTTTTCAATATGGTGGATTCCTACCGATATTGGAGGATACCATCTTCGACGATTATTTGATACGGGTGCAGCTCGTACGATTATTGGACCGGTTGGATTTTTAGTTGCTGCAGCCTGTGACTGGCCTGTGACGGCATATGAAGAACGAGCAGCTCAAGTGGCAAATGGAAGGACTTCGACAATATCTGGTCAGGTTCAATTACCTTTTGAGATCGCCGGAATTCGAAGAGAGATTTTGCCGTTAATTATGCCACATCTCAAACCAACTTGTATTTTGGGAGCTGATTTTCTTCGATGCAATTCTTTAATGCAATTCTACGTCCTCGAGAGAATTTATAAACCATCAAAGGTAAACAGGGAGAAATCAAGGTTGAGGTGGCTTCAGTTTAGGCACGTCGTGATACGCCCCCGATGGCACTTGGTTTGGTAAAAATCTCCACCGCACAGCGAGATATTATTGATAGGCTGGTGAAGAGAATATTGCCAGAAGACTTAGGTCATATTGGGTGTACGCCACTGATCAAACACGAAATTATTTTAGAAGCCGGTAGCCGGCCAATTAAGCAACGGTACTACCCAATTTCTCAAATGTTGGAGGAAGTAATGTATGCTCAAGTACAGAATATGCTGGACGAAGGCATCATCGAACGATCATCAAGTGCATGGTCAAGTCCAGTAGTACTGGTGAAGAAATCCAATGGGAAATGGAGCTTCTGTGTGGATTATAGGAAGGTCAACGCGTTATCCAAAAATGATGCTTATCCATTACCTTATATGGATTCCATAATTCGGAAATTGCAACGGGCTAAGTATATTTCGACTCTGGATTTAGGCAGTGCATACCACCAAATAGAAATGGAAGAAGAGTCAAAGCCTATTATTGCTTTACGGTTCCCGGTTGGGGACTCTTCCAGTATCGGAGGATGCCATTCGGCTTATCCGGAGCTCCAGCCACCTTTCAGAGGCTTCTCGACGAGCTTATTGGCCCGGAACTCGAACCGCATGCTTTTGCCTACTTGGACGATATTATCATCGTTACCGATACATTTCAAGAGCACTTGCAGTGGTTAGAGTTCATCTTGAAACGTATTACGGAAGCTGGATTAAGTATTAACCGAGAAAAAAGTATGTTTTGTCGGGAAGAAGTCCGATAACTCGGTGTCCTTGTAAATGGTGAAGGATACTGTCCTAATCCAGAAAAGATCTAGCCTATTGACGAGTACCCAGCACCGAAGAATCTCCGCCAACTTCGAAGATTTCTTGGAATGGCATCCTGGTACCGTAAATTTATGCCTGAATTTGCTACGATTGCGGAGCCATTGACGCAACTTACCAAAAAAGGACAGCGTTATACTTGGGCACAGGAGCAGGAAGATGCTTTGGGGCAAATCAAATCCCTTTTGATTACTGCTCCGATATTGTACCGGCCGGATTTCAACCAGAAGTTTATCATCGAGACAGATGCCAGTGGAACGGGTCTAGGAGCTGTTCTAGGACAAAAAATCGATGGTGAGAATCGAGCATTAGCATTCGCCAGTCGGACGATGAATGCGGCAGAGCGTAATTATTCGGCTACAGAACGCGAATGCTTAGCTGTACTCTGGGCTATCCGCATGTTTAGGGCCTACGTCGAAGGTTACCATTCCACGGTCATTACTGTTCATCATAGTTTGGAATGGTTACGTAACCTTCGTAATCCAGTTGGTCGATTAGCTCGTTGGGCCTTAGAACTTCAAGGATACGACTATAAGGTCGAACACCGAAAAGGAGCATTGCATCACTTGTACGGATGCGTTGTCACGCATGTATGACATGGATGAAGAACTGGACGTGAATGCCATCGAAGTGGTTCCTGACACCTCAGATAAATGGTACCTGGAAAAACTGAAGGTAATGCAGGAAGAACCACTTAAATATCCTTTTTGAAAAGTTAAGGATGGCCAACTCTATGTTTATCGGTTGGATCAACAGTTGGACGAGATAATTGGAAATGACGACGCTTGGAAGATGGTTATTTTTAAAGAGATGCGTCGGGAAATTCTCCTAGAAAATCACGATATTCCCATGGCAGGTCATTTAGGCCGTAAGAAAATTCGACCGAATTTTCCGATATTACTTCTGGCCTACTCTTCGACAGGATGTAACTAAGTATGTTCGTTGATGCAGCGTCTGCCAACAATGTAAAATCCCCCCCGCTGCTCCCAGCGGCTTGATGGGAAAACGCATCGTGACGGAAACTTGGAAAGTTGTGTCTAGCGATCTTATGGGTCCATTTCCAAGAAGTAAACTTGGATACGAATATCTCATCGTTCTTCAGGATATTTTTACACGATGGATAGAGCGTGTGCCTCTGAGAAAAGCAACCGGAAAAGCTGTAATTAAGGCTTTTACCGAGAGAGTTCTGCTACGCTTTGGTACACCTGAAGTATTCCATTCAGGCAATGGCCCAGAATTCTGGAATAAGGAATTAAAAACCTTCTTGGTTGAACGTGGCATAGAGTTTTCAAGAAACCCTGCGTATCATCCTCAGGCTAATCCAGTGGAACGGACGAATCGTACCTTCAAGACGATCATTGTCGCTTTTATCGAAGAAAGTCATCGTGAATGGGACGAAGACATTAACGAATTCGCGTTTGCTTGTAATACGGCTATTTAAGAGTCAACTGGAGTTAGTCCTGCTCTCCTAAACTTTGGTAGACAACCTAAACCTCCGACTTTACGTCGCCGAATTCAAGAGCGTGAAGCGGAAAGTCAATGTCAGGAGAGAGCTATAGTGAACTGGAAGGCCAGGATGAGTAACTTGAGCGAGTTGCGCCAGGAAGCGAGTGAGAAGGCTCAGGAGGCCCAAAACCGAAAAGCTGTATATTATGACGCACGACGGCGTAATGTCGAATACCAAGTTGGCGACAAGGTTTTGAAGAAAAACCGAATTCTTTCCTCATTAGCACAGTGCGTGTCGGCCAAATTAGCCCCTAAATATGTTGGCCCTTACACGATCTTAAAGAGGTTAGGATCGAATGTTTATGACCTAGACGACCAAAACGGCCTATCTATGGGATGTACACATGTGGTGCACCTCAAGCCATTCTATGAAGAAGTTGACTTCGATCAAGCGGATAAAGAGGCGGCTAAAGAAGTGGAGGTGAGTATCCCTCGTGAAGAACCTGAAGTTTTTGATTTTTGTCGTGGCTTTTTCAGATTTTGCGTTGTTATGGCGTCTAAGCCAGAAGACCAGGAGTGGGAAGAGGCCCGACGATTTGTCCTTACAGAGGCAACAGTTGAGGAGGTGGCCAACCTCATGGCAGAGTTAGGCCTGTAAGACGAATGGCAACCATGGGGCCTACTCGAATCACCAATTTACCCAGAGACTGACGCAAGACAGCAACCTGCAATGGAGGACAGCGTGTCGGCCCCCTTGCACCAGGAATTGTCGATTGCCGATGAGTGGGAGGCACTCCACAATTGTACTTGTTTCGACTCTCTTTCTCTCTCTTCCGTTATTGGGAATATTAATCCACGCCGCCTCCGCGGGATCGGACCGTCTGTCCGACATAGCTGAGTTGCTGATTTGGCGTATTCCCTAATTAATTATTAATTTGTATTATCACGTCCTCTGCCCTTTCCCAAGGTCGGATGACGGCACGTAACGACGTAGTTCCCTATTCTTTTATTTAAACAATAGTCGTTACAATGGCAGATTCGGAAAGATCGATCAATTTTACGTCGAAATGTTTTGTCTAAAATTGCTTTAATTGAATTTTAATGTCAAGAAATATTCCGAAAATCTTGGTGAAATTTGTGTCCTCTTGGGCGTTAATGGGTTAATACCGCGTTTAGTATGAAAAAATAACGCCAAATCGAGGTTGAAACAAAAATTATTGCGTCGAAACAAGGCTTAGGGGCAGAACCAAACGTTGGGGTGGTTTTATACTATATTTGGGCGAAATTTTTCCAAAGTTACAAAAGAATTCATATATATAGAAATTGGTGACAATATGTGCAATTTTGCGATTTTCGAAAATTGACCTAACTTCAAAGGGCTATAACTTCGGTTCTACTGGGTAAAATTGAATGGATAAAAAAGGAAATTAAACGTTTTTCCAGACAAACGAAATGAGCCTAGTATGGCCTTCAAATATACAAAACTCATAAAGTAGTAAATGATAAAAGATAACATAAAAACCGACAAAATTCGCGTTCACATTTTGTTTTGTATGAACCACCTATTGCATTGTAATAAATCAACATAATTTTTTCCAAAAGTAGACAACAAGATGAAAATTTTCTTTTCTTATTTGTTCGAATTGGTCCAATAGAAAGCCTTAATGAATTTTTTAAAAACAGGCGTTTTTGGCCTTTTTTTAAACATTCACCACAGTGTATCTCGGCTGTGGGCACGTAATGTGCTAAAAATTGGTGGAGAGCCTTCTTTCAGTATGTAATTTAACATAAAAAATCGGCGGAAAAGTCAGCCAATCTCCATGCGCAATGTTTTTGAAAAGTTGGCTAGAATGACCCATATATACATGTATATTAGGGTGATTCAAAAAAACGAAGTTGGAAACTGACTTTGTCCTGGGTAACCATTGAAAAGTAAACAAAATAACATTTTGAGCCGTCGTTGAACCTGATCGGTTAATATTTAGAGGTGGCGCAATGACTTTGAAGTTTTGCATTTAAATAACATGGGACAAATACAAGAATTTAGTTATTATTTTTTAACTACGAAATGGTGAGTGAAAAAAATATTTGACACCATAATACAATGGGTGATGGGTCTTTGGATATTCAAGAATTTTCTGGATTTTTTGCTCAACCCAATTCAAAATGGCGGATCCAATATGGCGGAAAAAAAATTAAAAATTTACTCGATTTGCGCTAAACTTGGTATCCGAGGGTTTTCGGGGTCGCTATTTACGAATCTGATCTCAGATTTGAAAAATTCAAAATGGCGGATCCCATATGGCGGAACAAAAATTAAAAATTTACTCTATTGGGTCGAAATTTGCTATCCGGCGGTTTTCGAGGTCGCTGATTACCAATCTGATATCAGTTTTGCGAAATTCCGAATGATGAAGCTAATATGGCGGTTCAAAAGTCGATATAACCATAATATTTAAAACATATTTAGCTACACATAAATTACATGACTTCAAACGTCCTTCGGCTTTCGACGAAGAAGTGAAAGATCTTTTAGAACCAATTTATGAGGAATTAACCGACAAAAAAGTGCTCGAGAGATGCTTAGGCGCTAATACTCCAAACAATAACGAAAGTTATTATAATTCGTGTGTTTGGAACATAGCTCCTAAGCACAAGCTTCTTGGTAAACAAACACTTAAAATTGCTGCTTTTAGTGCTGCTTGCATTTTTAATGAAGGGTTTTTACCGATTTTAAAAGTTATGGAAGTTATGGGTATTACAATCGGTCCGCAAGCAACGCAGTACGTTGATAAAGTCAATGCAGGCGGGTTGATCGAGCCTGGCTTAAAGCGACGGAAACATCTAAAGAGCAGCGGACTGCAAGAAGAAACGCAAAAATCCTTGAAAATGAAGCATATGAAGACCAGGAAGGAGTAGTGTACGAAGTCGGATTAGATATGTAAGTAAAAATCACTTTTTACAACGATTTTTCACGAATAAAACAAAAAAAAACTTGAAAAACTTTAATCGCTTTTTTCTCGAAACCACGTTTTTTCATCTTAATTACATTCTCATTTAAAAACTATGTACCTAACGCCATGAACCAATCGGCATTTTACTCTTGAAAGGCCTCTCTATGGTCTGGACTAGGATCTAAAATATTCATTGTTATTTAAAAAAGTTATGAACAATTAAAACTGCAAAAAAGCGTCAAAAATTGAAAATGCCGCCATTTTTGTTGGTCTACATTTTTTATTCTAGTTCACACGATAGCCAATATCATACAGAATAAGAAACCATTTTCATTTTGGCTTGCAGATAATTTTTGGATGAGAAATCATGTCATTGGTCCGGAGAAGGGGTAACTTTGTGCCGCCATTTTGACAAAAAAATTACGAAATAATATATTTTAATTGCTGATGGCATGTATTTTAAAATATAAAAAGTTCGATTTCCAAAAACGTTTTTTAATGTGAATGAAATTTATTTTAAAAAAAACAAGAAATCCATGGTAACCTGGCCTTAAGTCTAATGTTTCGTAGGAATTAGAAAATAAGCGATCACCAAGTATTCCTTATATTTTGAAGTTTTGTCGATTTCCTTATTGAAATTAGTGACATCAGGGACTGTACCAAGTGGAAAAGCAATGAGTTTTGTATTTGTATCTTCTAAATTATTATGTTTTCCACTCTGCAACATTGCATATATTTTGTCCATCGTAAAAGAAATTTACAGAAATTCTGACCTTATTTTGTCTTCCATTCGAATTTGTCTGGCTTCAACATTTGTGATCTTAAGCAAACTGAAAACGAGTTTTAATATTACTAAAGAGTAAAATAAAATTCAATTAATAATTAAAGGCCTGTGACCTCCCGAAGTAAGGTAACGGGAAGCGACAATAAATCGAGAACATCTTTATTCTAAAATTCTATAATTTATAAATTATTTTTTATGAAAATTTTTGTTACGGACATATTTCGTATTGTTCCAGCTACGGGATGAGTGAGTTTGGATGATTTTGGTGATTCTGGCACTAGGAAATAATATTGTTTAGAAAAATACTCTGATGTGCGAGTTGCTTAAAACAGTCATATAATACCATTTTATGAAATTTCTGACAGAATGTCTGCAAGGCAGTGCACATATAATGATGCATTAATGTTACTTTATTGTAATATTGAAATGTCAATATAATTCTATAAATATTCAGTAACAGGGTGTCAATATACGTTATTGCAGAGTTAACTTGATATTTCAACAACTGAAATGTTTCATAGAATTTTAAATCTCTGCACTTAGTTATCTGCTGCAAATTAGTACAAGAATAGAATGTATTACAATTTAATACATAAATAGTTTACAAGTTGTGTTGTTACTTTCTTTTAATTCAGATGGAAATATACATTTTAAAATTATTCTTTTTGTAATGTTATATAACATGATTTTATTTATTTTTTTTTAATTTTATATGTTAGATTTACATTAATTTTAGGCACTTACGTGTCTTCGGCTTCAGTATTTAAGGCGTTGAGGAATTCTGCTTCATCGAGGCTTTGGATGCAATCTTTTTTAATTTTCCATTTGTATGTTTCCTAGTCACCTTCGGGCATACTTGTTGCATTATCTCGTCATGCTAAACAATTTTTTTTTGTGTTACATCCAGCGTTGAACACAACGGAGTACAAATAATACAAGAAAGAAGATTTAAAAATTATTATTCGTCCCTCTTACCTTAGGAGGACCGTGATAATGGAGAAATGGTGAAATAAATATACAATTATTATTATCATTATTATAATTTATATTTTATGTAGACATGAAAAAATAGTGAAAGATAGTATAATTTTTGGAAGGATACTAGGGAAAACTTGATTTGGGTTTCAAATAATAAAAAAAAACGTGGTTAGATTGATACCTTAAAGTTGGTACCTTAACGAGGAAGCATCCAACTTCAAGTATTTGTTACTAATCCCAAAAAAAGAAATAAGAAAAGAAGATCCCTTTTGTTTCAATACCTCGAGGTTGGTACCTTGACGACGAAGCGTCCAACCTCAAGCCTTTGAATTAAGATGAATGAAATTTGTTCAAATAATTAATTCAATACCTCGAAGTTGGTAGATTAACAAGAAGCATCCAACCTCAAGCTTTTGAATTAATTGTATTGTTTTATGGAATAAGGAAAAGAGGAAAAAAAAGGAATTATCCTGGAAGTTAAAAAATGCGTTGAAATATATAAGTACATAAATGCGATCAAAATAAAATAAAGCCTTACAATTTGCATAAACGCAGGAAATAATCTTAGAAATTATTTGGGTCCAGTCTAGTTTCGACTCTTCAATTGTATTCTTCAACTGTCAACTCCCTAACTGTTTTTTAAAAATAGGTTTTCCTAAATCGTCACCTCGGTTAGAGATCTAGGACTTCTCCCTCTCTATGCTCATGAGATGAGAGTCCAAAATTGTCTATGTCAAGATTGGACGATAGAGAAAAAGGGGCAGGGCTTATGCCCGGAAAAGTGGGGAAAAGAGGATATGATGTATACTATCTTCCCTTACAATATAATATTATAAACTTATATCTAAACGCAATAATAATAAATAGCAGTTAATATACTATAATAGTATTACGTGGATTACATATTCGCAATTGATGATATATGCATCGCGCAATACTCCGATTACTTAATGCTTATAATCATAACTGTTATTAAATTAATACCGTTAAAAAAGTATTAAATTGAATAAGATATATTTCTAAACTTATTGACGTAAATCTAATTGTCCGCTGACAATGAATTTTATTAGTAGCGCTTCTATAATTAATGGTTAATTGATTATAATAGTTGCAATGGTAATTGTTGGTATTACTAAAAGAAAAACACCGGGGACGTGACGTCATTCGGTACAAAAATTATTTAGTCTTTTTAGTTTTCCACATGTGTTCGACAACAGGAAGTGTTCTATTGATATAAGATATTTTTAGGTTCATTATGGGATAATGCTCCGGCCGTTGGCTAAGGCGGCTTGTGTGATCGAAAGCTGATCTACAAACAATCATAAATTTACATGAACCTCGAGAGGGTTCGCGGCATTTCTATGTCGCCGACTATGATGATGCCCTACATGTGTCTCTCGGCCACATGTTGCAAGAAGCTTATCTTCTGGTTGTCGAATGTTGGAAAATAGTATATTTCCTTTTTTTAATTTTATTAGTAACAGCTGTGGAGGCTAGAGAAAGATAAAACTCTGGGAAAACTAATTTTTGTTAGAACTAAAAACGTCCCACATTACATTGGCCATCGTAAAACACCATTTTTTTTTAACAAATGAGGCACGTATGAATTTTCAAGCACAGTAGATGCCACAATTTTGAAATGTCCTCCACTCATGATTTCAGTGCTCGTGTAAAAACTATTAAAATTTGATAAATAGCTGCCACAAAACTAGAAGTTAGGAACTAAAAGGGTTCAAAAAGGGTTCAGTATAATCTGCACGCGCTTTCAACGTGGTCGCAATCAAGAGACCTAATATTAAAATATAGGTCATTATAACCTATTTTGGTAGAAAATAATTCGACATCCGTTCAACTTCTAAAGTCGAAATTCCTTAAAGAAGAAAATTTACCTCCAAAAGAACAATATTAGGGTAATTGGACTTCTCTAAGTTTTTGATTTTTCAGAATTTTGGCAGATTTTTTAAAAGCTGTTTAGTATGTAAAAATTAATAAAATTTAAAAAGCACGTTGTTTAATTATTGAAAATCGGAGAAATAGCCTAGGGAGCTAGAAATTTTGTAGAAAATTAAGTTTTTCGATGACTAATATGTCCAAAAATTGGCGCCTCGAAATTCGGTGGGGGCCGATTCATCATGCTTATCCGGCTAGACCCTTTGCGAAATAAAATTATGATTTCCTGTAACAAGTATAGAATCTATACATTATATTAATGGAGAAGAAAAAAAGAGAAACAAAATTGAATATGTAACAAAATATTCTCAGGTTTTTGGCAAGACTTAGTATTTTTGGGAAATTTGTTGTAACCCCCTCCCCCCCCCTCCCCGAAGAAATTAAGCTATAAGCCTCAATTTCGAATAATGATGCTGCGGCATTAGAATTAATACTACACCTTTATCTGTAGCTGTAATATGTAAAAAAGGAGGAGTATTAATGTAAATAGCGAACAAAGAAAATCAGCTTACAATAACTACGTCAATATATTAATTATTTCGTCCTGGCCGAAATCGACCAAATCGCCGCATTCATCGAGCATATCTATTTCTAGTATATTTTGCCACTACAGCTTTACATTCTCGCCTCGGATTTGTGGCTCCATATTCGGGGTGAGCGGTATCTAATGCTCCTGTAATTCGCGCTGGATTCCGATACCCATCTCCTCGTAAAACAACCCCAGCTCGGTATACGAGATCCGGTCGTCTTACAAATCCTAGGGCCTTTTCCTGCAGCGATCTTATAGGAGAAAGCGGCATTGCGATAAGCCGCTGGGTTGTACGCCATCAAATCCTCACTCCTCAAGGTAGCTGAAAATTACCTCCACAGGTCAAGCTTTTTTACCGCGCTGGTTTGAGCATCCCGACTCCGTTGGTCGACAACGGCGGATACAAATTTTAAGGTGATACTCGCGACGTTTGTTTGACACCTACGGCACACGCAAACTACCGAGTATAGCCCGTACTGCGTCGTTACACTTGGGCCATAGTGAAATACATTCGTAATTGTACCGACCGATGGCATTTTTATTAAACTCAAAAATTACTCACTAAATTCGTGCCTTAGTATTACCATATTATTTTATACCATATTACATATCCTACATTACATATCCATAACTCCTAATCACAATTAATTACAATTAATTGTACTGCAATCATAGGGTAGCATACTGATGTTGACGTTAGCGTAGGGAATATTTCTATAGTGATTATTGGAGAGACCCCAATACTCACAATAGAAATATTTAATCATTCCGGTCGAGAATTGAAATACGTCTGAGCAGTGCTATCATAATAATTTGAATAGAAACATAAGGGACGAACACTTTGGTATTCGAAGATGGGTTTATCATACCTACGGATACCGCTATTATTTCTTCTTATCGGAATGGACCATCATTATAAGGAAACTAGCAACATTGATCTATCAACGAATATTTTTACTAACTTTTTTGCTTATAATGCCATACAAAAATACAAGAACTTAACGACTCGTTTCAAATGGACGATTTTAAATATTGAAATAATGGATACTGTTTCACACATCAAATTCTTAAGAAGTATCAGATGTCAATTTTTTATTAAATTTCCCAAAAGTTATCCTTCAAAGTTTATAACAATTTCTTCATATTCGAGAAACATATATTTGAAAAGCTATTAAATGTACATAAACAAAAATTAATTAAGAAATTCAAATGGACAAATGGACACAACGAAACAAAACACGCATGACTAATGACAATAAAACACATAAACATAGCCGTTGGTTTATGAATGGGTAAGGCTTTCTGAAGTGGGCACTGAATTTACCAAGGTTAATAATTTTTGGAAAATAATGTACCAAAATAAAGTTCTAGTAGTAAGTAATAAGTCACGTGAATTTTATTGCAAAATATTAATTCGTTAATTTGCTATAAACGAGTTTCGTTTCCGGTAGCGCAACCGTTAGCACCTGCTTTTATCTGCTCCCGTCATTTGTCTGTTTTTTGAGCTTTCCCCGGTGGTTGCAGAATTACACGGTGCAAACTGATTCTCACGACCGATCTCCCAGTGCTCTGTAGTTTTTTTTTCTGCTATATTGACGTGAAGTTATTTTTTTTCGCCGTCTCTTAAATTTCGGCAGTGTGGCATAACCTACACTTGGCTGTCATTGACACCTTCTGTCAAACCTTGGTGTCACCTGTCACGCTCTGTTATAGCGCGGGAGCGCTTGTTTCTACTTCTCTCCGTTTGTAGAAGCAAGTGGTGCATTTTAATTTTTTATTTTTCTGTGCCATGTGCTCGGAGCAATTTTCGCTATTGTGATGCGCACTCTTCAGTGCGCACCTGTGACGTAGTTTCCGACATTTTGTCTGCTGCTTAGCTCTCCGTTCGTCTCCCTGCTTTAACGAGCCTTCGCCAGAGGCAGCAGCTACCGGGAGTCTCTTATGTCGAAGGAGGGGACTCCCTCAACGCTTTACTCAGAGCCGACGCCCGTATCTACGACTACCGGTGCTAGGGGCGTGCCTCTCTCTTCTCCGCTACCACTTACTTCTGCGGTGGGCCGACCCTCGACGGCGTCGAGATGGCGGCAGCTTAACAGCCCCACCCAAGCCTCTATCACCACCTTCTACGAGACGGTCAAGCGTCAACGTTCGCCGGATAAACTGCCGATTGCTGAGGAAGAAGTCTTGCAACCGGCGAAAATTCGTCTACGCCCATCTTCTCCCATTAAATCCGCTCCAGTCGCTGCTGTTTCCGCAATGGACGCCGACGCTTTCCAGCAACTGAAAGACTCGATAATTGGCGCCTTGACAACCAAAATTGACGCAGTAAATAACAAGATTGACGAGGCTAATCTGGAAAGACGAACTGAGTCTTCTCAGATCCTCGATGCCTTCATTTCTTTCAAGACTGAAGTCACGGCTGAAATTGGCGACCTCAAGAAAACCATTGCCGCTAAGGACGAAGAAATTAAACGGCTGACGTCCAAGTATGAAGTGCTCGACCGAGCTGCGAGGAAGAGAAACATTATAATTAAAGGGCTCGGAACTGCCGATGACGTCACTGCCTCTGTCGAGCAGTTTCTCTCGGCAACTTTTAAACTCGACAACGTAGTAGATGTAGCGTACGTCATAAAAAAATCGCCTCTCACTATTTTCGTGGAGTTGGTTTCATCCCGTGCAAAGGCATCCATTTTGGCGAATAAGCAGAGATTCCTTGCTGGCAAGACTGTTTTCATCTCTGGGGACTTGACTGAATGTGAGTCGAAGATTGTCTTTCGCGCTCGTGAATTGGCTAAGCGTGCTACCCAGGATGGAAGGAAGGTAGCGAGAAGTCATCTTCGCCTGCAGATTGATGATGATTGGTTTGCTTTGTCCGATGAACATGACAATTTTCGTTGCGTGAGCAAGACGGCTCCCATCTCGATTCCGCCAGTGGGGACTCCTCCATCCAGTTTTTCAGCTTTGCCACTTACAAAAAACGTCTTGGAACCGTCCCTGTAAGCAAGGACGGGGGCGGTCGTTGTTACTCGGCAGTTCTTGCGTACAGGCTTCTACCTCGATCTACTTCGGCCACTCGGCCGACCTTCAACCACCATCCTGCGAGTGTTCCGAAGGATCTGGCTGTCACTGAGCTATCAATCCTCTTCTGGAACATCCATGGTCCTCTAAATATGTCTTTGGTCGACCCAGCTGCAGCGAACATCTTTAATCTCACCGAAACCTGGAGCCATGAAGAGGTAATTCAGCTGAGCTTTCAAGATCATTTGCTCAGCAGCGCTCCGGCAACGCGTGCTGGCAACAGAGGAAGGTACAGCGGTGGCCTTTTAACTATTATTCCGATACAGGGCTCCCCCGAGATCCTTGAAATTACCGATAACTGGATTTTTCCAATTGTTAAATCGTCGCCGCTCTATGCAATATTTGCTTATGTCTCTGCTTATGTCCAGTGTGGAATAACCGGGGAACCTTGCTGGGCGAGGGTACGAATTTGGGACCTCTGCCGACCCCCGTCGGCAGTTATCCGTACCGTCAGCGTCTTATCCGCGGTCGGTACGTCGTGGGTCTTATCTCGGATAAAGAGGAGATAAGCTCCGCGTCGTACTCGCTAAGGCACAGACCGACGAATCTGCTGGTAGTACCGATATTGGGGTAGGGGGGACTGGCTCTGGGTAGGTGTTGTGTATCTGCCTATATAGTTCTGTCATGTACTGTCTGTTTCTGTCCTGTACCTTTCCACCCGAGAGCCGACCCGCAAATAGACATATTCGTCATTAACGCGGGTGAAAATAACCCGTCCTTTGTCCTATGCAATATTTGGTTCTTTTTATTTTCCCCCTGAATCCGACCTTACTTTTTTACTAGACAGCCTGCAACTAAGCATTGATAAATTTTCTATTTGTTATCCTACAGCTATAATGATACTTGGAGGTGATTTCAATTCTCGGGTGGGCTGCCTTGATTTAGAACGTGGTCTTTCTGAGACTTTTGATGGCACCCTTCTTGTATCCGATAGGCTCTCGCGTGACCGCACACTCTCCTCAAGAGGTGCTCGTTTTTACGACTTTATGTTCAAAAACAGTTTTGTTCTCCTTAACAGTCGCACGAAAACCGACAGTCCGGCCAATTTTACCTTTTTCAGCGAGCGAGGCCGCAGCACCGTTGATTTAGTCTGGATCTCTGGTAACCACCTATTATATGTTAATGACCTTGAAATTGGGACGATTTCTGGAGACTCAGACCATCTTTCCGTCGTGCATAAATTGGCGCTGTCTTTTTCTACTCAGGAAGCTTCGAGAGTTGTAGCCGCGGTAGGAGGAGGACGGAGGTTCCATCTTTCTGCTGAAGGTCTTAGCAAATTTGTCGAGGTGCTAGACAAATCTTGCCCTCCTGCTATAATAAACAGTACCCAAGTCAGTGATGCGACCTTCCCTCTCTTCTCCTCCTTTCTACTAAATGTCGCTAATTCGGCCGGTCTATTGCGTGAGACTTACGTCCGCCCTGAGGTAACGCGCTCATGCAAGCCCTGGTTCGATGCCGACTGCCGGAAAGCTCGGAGATCAGTAAGTCGAGCTTTGGCTGACTTGCGTAGTAACTTCTCTGATTTTTCGGAAAAAACCTACCTTGATGTCAGAAAATCTTACGTTCAGACCATCCAGAAGTCAAGAAGAAGCTACGCAATGTCGATTACGGCCAAATTGGCCAATGTCAGGGAGTCTCGTACATTCTGGGCTACGGTTCGCACACTCAGACGGTCCTTCCCGCGAGCTCCGGCAGTCTCCATCGAATCATGGAACATGCATTTGGCAACATTATATCCGCCCAGGACTCCTGCTATGTTGACTTTTTTTTGGCACCTACGATAATGTTTTGGATATCCCTATCACAGAGTGCGAACTCATGAGGAGCATGAGCAAATTGAAATCCGGCGAGGCCATTGGCCCCGATGGCATTCCAGCGGAACTTATTAAACTTTTAAGGGGAACATGGCGGGAATCTGTTCTTGACCTTTTAAATTACATCTTTTTATATTAAAAAATTCCGGACGGCTGGATGAGTGCCAATTTGTTCATGCTCTTCAAAAGGCGACCGGCACAACCCGGAAAATTATCGCGCGATTGCTGTTACCAATGCGTTTGCGAAACTTCTGTCCCAGATAGTCGTGGAGATGATGGATGCATGGGCTACTCGAGCCAACGTACTGCCCGATGAGCAGTCTGGATTCAGAAGGGGTCGTTCCACCGAAGATAACATCTTCACCCTTCTGGCTGCTGCCCAGATTCAGTTAAGGCGTAAGGCCGCGAAGTTTTATGCCTTGTTTGTAGATTACCGCCGCGCCTTCGACTCTGTCCCCCATGATATTCTGTGGCAGAAGTTATATACTCTCGGTTTAAGTGTTAAATTAATCCGTTTCCTCAGAAGCATGTATGTGAATGCAACTGTTTCGACATCCAGCGCCGGTGCTGTCTCCGACCATTTTAAAATTCCAACGGGCGTACTGCAGGTCGAAATTATCGGTCCACTTCTATTTATTCTTTTTATAGCTGACGTTGTTTCCTTTTTTCGAGCTAGAGGTGTTCACAGAATCGATTACACGCTTACCTATGATCTCCTGATGTTGCTCTTCGCCGACGACTTGACGATCTTTGCCTATTCCCCTGTCGATCTCGAGGCTAAACTCTGCATTTTAGAGGACTACTGTCGAGTGAACGAATTAACGGTAAACATCTCCAAAACAAAAATAATTGTTTTCGGAAAAGGTGGTCGTCTTGATGCCTCCTCTAAAAGCTTTTTTTATGCAGGGTTGCCTCTGGATATAGTATCGACCTACAGGTACCTGGGTATAGTGGTCTCGTCGTCGACCAAAGGCCTCAAGGCAACCGAGGACGCTGTGGTAAGGACGCGGCAAGCAACGGCCTCTGTCCTCGCCATAATGGCCTCGGCTAAAGCGGATGCGTGGGCCGGATCGTTAAAACTTTATCAGGCGATGATAATTTCTGTCCTGCTTTATGCTGCCCCCGCTGGGCTCTTCAGTATTTTGACCATCTTGAAGCTATTCAAATTGAATTTTTTAAGCGCCTGTATTGCTTACCTAGGTCGACACCGGCATACATTGTTCGTCTGGAACTCGGCTTATTCCCCATATCTGTGGAGATCACAAGACGTGCGCTACTTTTCGTTACTCGTTTACTGAGACAGCCTCATGCGAGTCTCCCTCTTTTCGCCTTTCCAATCTGTGCCAAAGAGACAACGAAGCCTTGGCGTGCAACTGGGTAGCACAGCTTAAGCTCGTCCTGTGCTCTCCACAATATGCGGGTTTGTGGACCAATTTGTCTGCCGACTATTAGTGCGAACCTAAATTTGACTTGTGAAACCTACGCGCAACACCAGCGAGCGAATGATTTGCAGCGGTACTATAACTCCGCCTCGATTCAATTTCCCATCTCCCGTGTTTACACCGATGGCTACGAGAATTCGTATTCAACCCGCTGTCTTATTGAGTATGCACGTGTCAAAATGCAGTTACGAACCGCTACGATCTATACGCGTTCATTGTTCCTGGCGCGCGAGTTTTACAAGTTTGATCCGACTACCAACTGCCCACTCTGTAATGTATCGTCTTATGACACTTTGCTTCACTTTTTAGGCGACTACCTGCACACGAAACCATGTCGCGATCAATTGCGCAGAAGCCGAGGAATGCTAGAGTGCCAGGCATCAAACCCCTTGCTATACCTTTTGGCGTCAAACGACTTGGAAACAGCCAAGACCTTGTATTTCTTTATCAAAAGCTGCTGTCGCAGGAGAAGTTTCCTGCTCGGTCTCTAGTTTCAGCTTTTTGTTTGTTTTTACGCGCCGCCTAGTTCAATTTTCTATTTTCTTTTTTTCGTCATAGCCGGTTTTTTATTTGTCTGTATCATATCAGCTATCTAATTTTAAGACTTTCACTCCTTTCCTTATGGAATCTATGTATATTCGTGTATGGAAATAAATATCTATCTATCTATCTATCTAATTTGTTATAAACAAATGAAGTTTTCCGGAGCTTTTCATTAAAAAATTTATTCCCCTGAAACCAATCTACCAAAGTTAATGAATTTTTTTTTGTAGGTCAGTAATATGTTGTACTACAATACTTTATAATTTTTATTTGAAAAATATTGTGTTTGTTGATAAAAAAAAATATTTTTATATACAAATTAAAATTTGAACAACTTCTAGGCTTCTATTAATAGTTTTAATAGTATGAATTTGTTTGAAAATTATCTGAAATTAAACTCAAAAAAAAAAATTTGGGGTTCCAAAGTACTTTATTTACAGGAAACATTTTTGTTAGCGTCGCGCTCCGGTTTAGCGCTATAGTCCTGTGCTTGCATAGCTAAACGACGCGGCGGAAGAATAAGTTTTCAGATTTAACTGTGAAACTTATCAATACATTGAAAATATACTTATGCTACAGAAAAATATTGTCTAATTTATTAATGCAAAAAATGTTGCATTCAATTTCTTGTATACCTTTCGGGATGAAACAATGGAATTCCCGCGTATTTTTTAATGTTTTATTTCTTAAATACCTTTTTCGTAATTTAACACTATGCGCTTCGTGCTCTTTTTTGGTGCAAAAATCAACATGAATGGACTTAATAAAACATTTTGCCCAATTATAAAGAGCGATTGGATTAGTGATCTTCTCTGAAATTTTATTTTGCAAGCTTGAACGATATGCGTTTCTTTTGACACTCCGCCAATTCCATCGCATGCATCTTTACCGTGTACAGTTGCAAAAAATTTCCATTCGTCTTTAATTTTAAAATCTGTTTTGTGACAATGAAATTGTATTTATTTTTGTATTGTGAATCTGCTCCATCAGTGAAATAAATTATTTTTTTAACGTTTTGCACGCCAAAAGTTTTTATCATGAATGAAATCAATTTAGAATTACATAAATTTACCGCAGGGCTATCATGTAGTAACTCTTCTGAAATAACGACAAAACTTTTGTGTTTTAAAACGTTATTTTCTTTAAAATAAATCACGTATGGATGGATGGTGGCTTGAGTTGTGCTCCAGTATTCAGATTGCACAGAATTTTGAACACGACAAGTGTAGTTTTCGGAAAAGTCTAGGCACATAACATGCTCGTTATTATTTAAGTTGTTCTTGATGTCGGTGAGGTATTGCGCCTGTGTTTTTGCGAGAAAATCATATTTGAGAACGCAGTTAACACAGAATTTTATAGATAATTTAATGAAGGATTTGCTTACCGTTCTCAAACATGATTTTCTCGCAAAAACACAGGCGCAATACCTCACCGACATCAAGAACAACTTAAATAATAACGAGTATGTTGTGTGCTTAGACTTTTCCGAAAACTACACTTGTCGTGTTCAAAATTCTGTGTAATCTGAATACTGGAGCTCAACTATCCATTCATACGTGATTTATTTTAAAGAAAATAAAGTTTTAAAACACAAAAGTTTTGTCATTATTTCAGAAGAGTTACTACATGATAGCACTGCGGTAAATTTATTTAATTCTAAATTGATTTCATTCATGATAAAAACTTTTAGCGTACAAAACGTTAAAAAACTAATATATTTCACCGATGAAGCAGATTCACAATATAAAAATAAATACAATTTCATAAATTTGTCCTGTCACAAAACAGATTTTAAAATTAAAGCCAAATGGAATTTTTTTGCAACTGCACACGGTAAAGGTGCATGCGATGGAATTGGCGGAGTTGTCAAAAGAAACGCATATCGTTCAAGCTTGCAAAATAAAATTTCAGAGAAGATCACTAATCCAATCGCTCTTTATAATTGGGCAAAATGTTTTTTTAAGTCCATTCATTTTGATTTTTGCACCAAAAAAGAGTACGAAGCGCATAGTGTTAAATTATGAAAAAGGTATTTAAGAGCTAAAACATTAAAAAATACGCGGGAATTCCGTTGTTTCATTACGAAAGGTATAAAAGAAATTGAATGCAAAATTTTTTCGCTGAACAACAAATCGACTATTATGAAAATAAAGTAAAAATTATAAAATTTGTTGTTGTGTTATGTTTATTAACAATAATTGGAGAGTGATGTAAAAACATTAATAAATTAGACAATATTTTTCTGTAGCATAAGTATATTTTCAATGTATTGATAAGTTTCACAGTTAAAACTGAAAACTTATTCTTCCGCCGCGTCGTTCAGCTATGCAAGCACAGGACTATAGCGCTAAACCGGAGCGCGAGCGCTAACAAAAATGTTTCCTGTAAATAAAGTACTTTGGAACCCCAAATTTTTTTTTCTCGAGTTTAATTTCAGATAATTATCAAACAAATTCATACTATTAAAACTAATAATAGAGCCCTAGAAGTTGTTTAAATCTTAATTTGTTTATAAAAATAATTTTTTTTTATCAACAAACGCAATATTTTTCAAATAAAAATTATAAAGTATTGTAGTATAATATATCACTGACCTACAAAAAAAAATTCATTAACTTTGGTAGATTGGTTTCAGGGGAATAAATTTTTTAATTAAAAGCTGCGGAAAACTTCATTTGTTTATAACAAATTAACGAGTTAATATTTTGCAATAAAATTCACGTGACTTATTACTTACTACTAGAACTTTATTTTGGTACATTATTTTCCAAAAATTATTAACCTTGGTAAATTCAGTGCCCACTTCAGAAAGCCTTACCCAATCTCACTAACACTAGAATACCGGATAATGTAAAGGAAATCGCCGGTTTAGGTAATAAATATGCATTTCCAATACATATAAGCAAACAAATACCATTGCATAACATTATAACCGGAATTGATTGTGCAGTTACAAAAGTAAAAAACATCACAGATGAGGATGATAATATTATTACTGATAATAAAAATCGTGTTAGATTAGACTGTGTAAACATCATTAAAAATCACATGCACAGAAATCATGAAAATACTCACATAGGCAATAAACCTAATAAAAACCTTTACCAATCATAGTGTCAACTATCAACTCTCCAACCTATAATTTAGCAAAATTTTATAGACGACAGTTTTTCTGTAATCAGCGTAGTAAGCCAGAGACCCGGATTCGCGCAGCCGCAGGGCCTGGCGAGTTTTTTATATTTGTTTGCGAGCGTTACTTATTTATTTGAGAGCGCGTTTAATGGTGTACAAGCAGCATAAAGATACACCTAAATATTTTTACAATTACAGACATTGTTCATCTAGTAAACACAGAAGTAACAATTAAATGTAACATTCACATAAATGCATGTAATAGATAAGTTACGTAAACGTTACATTCTAATCATGTCAAAATGTTTTGTCAATGTGACGTACGTATTCTGTCTAATGCGGCGGACATTTTGAAGTTCAGGTACTATCCCTGCGCCGTACAATTAACACATCTGTTACATACATGGGAACAACAGTTGTTCCATCAAAGTTATAGATGTCGATATAAGAATATCATTCGACCGGCAATAGAAAGGTTCCAGGATGGTACCCTGGTATCTTTAGAATTTTTTTCCAAATTCCCCGTTTTTTTTCTGAATTCTTCACACATTTTTCATACAATTAACATCTTAATTCATCGTTTTTAATATTTTTATGAAAAATGCTTTTTTTGTAAAAATGCCGCCTGTTCGGGAATCGAAATGCGTTCGACAGATGGTACTTGAAAAACATTTAAACCTTGTTGAAATTTGATTGACGGAGTTGCCACTAGTTGCTTTGCAGGACATAAGCCGCCAAATTTGAATAATTATTTAAATTTATAGTTTTGACATAGTCTTAAACGATTGACAATCGCGTGCTATATTTAATAATAGTTTCTAATGTATAGTTTCACTCAGACTTTGAATCTAACTCCACCTATCTTTTATAGATTTGACGATGACGAAAATCAATATATTCCATACAATCAGCGACCAGAAACTTACATAGTTCCATTCATATTCTTGCTTATATTAGTAGTTGGTATAACCGGAAATGGCATTATTATAGTTATGTTTATGCGCCAATCAGATATGAGGAACACACCGAATTCCTACATATTTTCATTAGCCCTTGGTGACTTACTGGTTAGTATATGATGGGTAATCTAATTTATTTATACAAATCTGGTAGTACATTGATATCATTTTATGAAGATATATGGTAAATGGCAATCGTATTTTTTATGATCACAAACTGAGTTATATACTTGAATTAAAAATTCCTAAAATAATATAATATATAATAATATATAATATAATATATAACAATAGGTAATATAATATATAATAATATATAATATAATATATAATAATAGGTAATATAATATATAGTAAAATAAATACATCAAAGTGACCGAAGAACTTTATGAAATAAAGGTATTGGACACCGAGAAATGTTGATTGCTCTCTTTGCAAAAATGCTCAAAACTTATTTATAGTAAACAATTGAAGGTACCATATATTTTATGTAACACGGGCCGAAAGAACTTTCGAACAATGAAATCCGAGTTGTAGTAACCCCAGCAGCAATCGTAGTGAAGTCGGCTGGAAGCAGATTTTTGAAGATATTAATACAGGCCACAAGTGCTCTATGACTGTGTTTCACAACAAATCTGCATCAAGATTCTTAATTGAAGATCAAGGCGTTACTTTAAAGACTGAAGGTAGATTTTGTCTCAGGAATAACATCTCAGGCTCAATGAAGAAGCTTCAGCATGTGATATTAAGCATCAGATTCTTCGGTACTTCTTAGTACAGCGAGCAATAACAACCCGTATCTGGTCCTTTTTCTTTAATTTTAAATGAAATCAAATCTCATCACTTAACCGTTAATTGTCAGCAGATGGAAAGCATTCTTTGTTTTATTTTAAATTTAAAAGGACCCTTAACTACCAATAATTCGTTGATTTAGTTAATACCGAGAAGAAAATAACCACTGATTTTTATTACAAATTAAAGTTATAAATTTATAGTTTCTAACAATTAGATTTTATTGAATTAGCATTTCATTCTCTTGATCCTCGGTGTTACGACATTGTATATTTTTATAACATGTACAAGAATGTCAATGTTCGATCCAAATTGTCATATTTTATTTCCTTCCGGTTATTTCTGTTCCTATATGTGATAAATGGTATATTTATCGAAAACTTCAAATACTTGAATAGTTAATATTGAAATTTTTTAGCAAAATTTATATTTTTTTGAAAAAATCTAGGAAGTACAGAAAGATATATTCTTGTAATTAAAACTTGAATGTCATATATTTATTTATTTTTATTTATTGTAAAAAAATATTACGAATACTAAAAGTTTGTTGTTTGTTACTCTTTTTTCTGTAAATCTGTTTACCTTAGAATTTTTTTAAGGAACTGTGATTGATCAGGACCGTTGTAGCCCTCGGCATCGGGAATACTCGACTCGACCCTTCTCTCCCCCTCGTCCTACACGACGCGCATGTCGCTAATCCCTTGATACGTTTTAGATTATTTCGTAGCAAGGGATAAAGGTTGCACAATATACTAAATTTATAAATTTAATTGGTTTAACAGTAGGAAAAACTGGGGTAATTGAGTGATGATGGTAAGTGGTTCACATGGCATATTGATTACAGTGGGAATTATATCATATATAAATTTGAAATATTTAAGTTTTGTATACTTAGTATCATATGTTTCATAATATATTTGTCATTATTACACCGTGAAACGAGTACAAATTATTTTAACTAAGAAAATTCTGTAAATTTTTATTTTAATCATAAGGTAATATTCACAAAACAGTGTATAAATAATGATAAAAGCGTAAGGTGTATTTCGAAGATAATTTATACATAAATTTAGGACATTCGTCGTTGAAATATTAGTCTGGTTTTCCCTACTGGTATTTAACTGATTCCAAAATATTTGTTCGAGTGTTGAAATAAATTGTAAGATGCAAAATTAATAATATTCTGCAAATGTAATAATGCAGTTTAAATGCCACGATGCATGGACTTTCAATTATCGCATTAGCCCCACCCCGCGTATAACTCACACTATCGCTACCGTTCTATTATGCTCGCTTATCGGTATATTCTAAATTTATGATGCTTTCTTCGAAATTCAACATGTTCTAAATAAACGCTAGAACGAAAAGAAAATCGTAGTTAACCGACATTATAACGAATATCACGTCTGCCACGTATAAAACTATGGAATTTGTTGTTGCTAATTCACCGATATCACAACTGCCTTTTAAAAAGGCATTGCAAAAATTACCGCGAACTAGCGGATCGTGAGTGAAATGAATTGAATTCGCGAGTGTCCAATGCCTGTAAGAGGAAGGTGGGAAACAAGCAACAAGAATCTAAAAATATTAGGGTAATGAATAAAATCAGTATTTTCTCAAATAAAAATAAAACCCACACAAATCACAAGTTTCTGAATGTGTCAATCCTTATTGATAAATTCTATTATGTAAGTAATGTATTCCTGCAATTAAAAATCGCTCTCGTTGACCATCCACCGCCACTCATCCTGAGTATCGCTCTCGATGAGATCCTACACCGGGACAACCTGAGTATCGCTCTCGTTGACCCTCCGGCGCCGTTCATCCTGAGTATCGCTCTCGATGAAATCCTGCACCGCCGGGACAACCTGAGTATCGCTCTCGTTGACCATCCGTCCACCGCTCGACTTGGAGTATCACTCTTGTCGTGGCCGCCTGTTCCTGTCGTCTTGGGTATTGCTCTTGACGGATTCATCATTGCAGTAATCTTCTCAACTAGAAACATCTCTAAACCAGCAGTTCACTATTTTTTACTTTTTTATCGTTATGATTTGCGTCCGGACCGTTCCTATCGTGCATACGGCTATAGAAGTAGGGACTCAATATGTAAGCGTAGGGCTTCTTTAATAATAACGGTCATTTTGTAATCTTAATTCTCTGTGTCACTTTACTCGTCTTCCTACCCTAGCAGTTGAAACTACAGCCCCGACGTACCCTGGTCTACCGACACGAGCTGGGCACGGGGCGGCGGGAAACTCCGTTACAAGCTAAAAAGAAATTTGAAGCTTCCTTTTAACCGAAGGGTTACATACTACAATAGCCCTATGAGGATTCACACTTCTACAATGATTTTACGTTTAAAGCGAATACTCAATTAACCTGACTCTTAATTTCTAGACTTCTTGAAAGTGTAGGGGTTATCTAATATACTAGTTCTTTGCATTATAATTTGATATAACTGTCATTTAATCCTAAATATATAATCAATAATTAAATCTTCATAGAATAACTGTAGTATGCATCCCTTCTGTTAAAAGACATCTGAAAATTACTTTTTAGCTTATCACAGTATTCGCCTTTAAATCTAAAATTAATGCGAGTGTTAATTCACATAAAACAACTCTAATATGATAGCTAGTACGTGCCTTTGCTTAAACGAGGTTTGGCAATTACTTAGCAGCATATATTCAGGTTTAAATGACAGTTATATTAAATTATAATGCAAAGCACTATCTAGTATATTAGATAACCCCTATACTTTCAAGAATTCTACAAATTAACAGACAAGTTAATTAAGCATTCGCTTTGAAACGTAGAATAGTTATGGAAGTGTGAACCTCATAGGGAAATTGTAGTATGTAACTAACGTATCCCTTCGGTTAAAAGGCAGCTTAAAATTACGTGTCAGCTGATTGGAACGTTCGCTTTAAAACGTAAAATCATTGAGGAAGTGTCCATCCTCATAAGACGACTGTAGAATATAAGTTATGTATCCTTTCGAATAAAAGACATATGAAAATTACTTGTCAGTTTATTGCAGTATTCGCTTTTCAATTTAAAATTACTCAAAGCGTCAATCCTCATAGGAGAACTCTAGTACGCTATGTACTAATGTATCCCTACGGTAAAAAAAAATATTATAAACATTTCTTTTCAGCTTATTATAGTACGTGTTTGTGATTACATCAACGTTAATTTTTATACGGATTCAATATCAGTGGTAACTTACGCAAAACTGGGGTCGCGTCAATACCGTAGGTGCTGCGAAGATGATAATACAGCGTTCGGAGAGCCGCATTGTGACGTTCGATGTATGCTGAAACTGCATATATTAGGCATGCTGCCAAAAGATGCATTAGTGTCTCAGCATGACATCTACACAATCTACAAAGCGTACTCTGTACCGCCTGGTGTAAGAAGGTCTGGCGATACGCTAAGGTATTGACGACCCCATCCTGGCATGCGAAGATAAACCCCTCGGTCTCGGATTTCAAGCTAGCTGATCTTAAGAACGAGAAGGTTATCTCTACCGACAAGCGAAGTTGATGGACATTTCGAAAGAATTATCTATGCAATGGCTTGTCGATATGCCTTCCCTCCAATATATGGAGTTGTTCCTTCCGTATATTAACCATGAGACGCACTGGGAACATATTGGTGATTGATTCAGATTCCTGTGCACCACTACGTCCCACGTTGAAAACCAGACCTAAGTTTCGCGCCGCTCGTTCCGCCGAGTTGTACAAAAACGCCCCCTTCCCCTGAATTTGATGCTGATGAACTATCTGTTCCGGATCGTCACGCGACAAAGGTCCTAATAACCGTTTAGGTCGAGTGGAATAATATTATAATAAAATTCCTGTACAATTAGGAGGAAAATATGAATTAACTTCTTTGCAATTAATTTGTTTTGGGGCGTGGTTGTTGTTTTCCAAAGTCCTGCCTCTAGAAAATAAATAGTCCGTACCCGAATAAAAAGGCCTGTGAAAGGCACCTTCAGTCAGTTGATCGTGGGGTTCCGAGACGTTCGGACCATTTTTACCATTATAGTTCGGGTATATCATAGAGCCAGAACCTTGGGGTGCGTTGGTGGCGAGTTCCCGGGTCGTTCGCGGTCTCATCAGTGGGTGAGTAATTATTCGATATATCTGTTATATTGTGTATTATATTAGTTATTTATATTTTATGTAAAAATGACATATTTATTGGCGAGATATGTCTGGGGCAGGGTCCGCTCACAAGCCCCACTGAAGAGTCCGTGAGCGGACTCGGGACGAAACATCAGCCAACTTATTTATTTATGTTTTTTTTTATTATTTGCATATGACCTAGCATGACGTAGTAAAAAAATACAGTATCATTTATCGAAATATATATTCGACCCCTATAACCGCGCGACAACCCCCTTCCCTGTAAGTAACACTAGCATCATCAGGGGATCCTCCGTTCGATTACTCACGTCGCAAGCTGTCTCGAGGACTAATCGGTCATGCATACACACCAGGTTCAAAATGCCACGACCTCCCATATTTCGGGGAAAATACAGTCGTTCCACGGAAGATCTTGATCAAACTGCGTTGCATACAAATCATCTTCCGTGTGCTTCGGTCAAGACCCCTTAGCTTGTCAACGTTCCACTTCAGTGCTCCAAATGAATAGAGCACTGGTGCAACGGCCAACATATTCGTGGCTGCCACCTTATTTCTCCCGATCAATTCTGATAACCAGATCGGACGGAGAATGCGCCGGTATTTCTTAATGATGGTGCTTTTAGCAGCCTGCACATCCTGGATATCCCTTTGAGTTATGCCCAGTTATGTGTAGGCTTCGTCGGCGCTAAGGTGACGGTTGACATTTCCGTTGACGAGCTCCATATCATTGTTATTGAAGCCTGACCTTCCTCTGTGCAAATGAACGACTGCACACTTGTCCAATCCAAATTCCATGCCTATATCTCTCGAGTATGTGAGCGCGATGTTCAGAGATCGACGTAATTGATCCTCGCCTTATATGTATAATTTAACATCATCCATATAGAAAAGATGTACATGTTCACCAGGCGGTCCACACATGTGCCCTTGAGATTTCCGGAAAGTAACGGATAGAGGCAATAGTGAGATGCAGAAGAGCAGAGGACTCAGAGAATCTCCCTGATAGACACGTCTTTGGAATTGAACCAGTCTAGACGTGGTTCGACGTTTAACCGATGTCATGACAAAGCGTGTTTTCCAAAGAGGCATCAGGTCTTCTACACTTCTCACTATATTTGGGTAGACATGGAGGCGTTTGAGCAACAAGCTTAAAAGCTCGTGCGATGTTGAGTCATACGACTTCATGTAATCCAGCCAGGCTATCCACAGTTTACGCTTGTACTGGACTGAGTCCTGACAAACACACCTGTCGATAAGCAAGTTGTCCTTACAGCCGGATACACCCATTTTGCAACCTCGTTGTTCTACTATCTGTTGCCACGTCGGTTTCACGGATTTCTCAATACGTTCGTTCAAGATATTAGTAAACCATTTGTATAACGTATTGAGACACGTGATTGGTGTATGGTTTCTTGGATCAGGCCAGTCTCCCGCCTTTGTGATTAGTATCGTACGGCCCTCCACCAGCCAGTGCGCAATGGGATGGTCTTCATTTATATAAGAGGTGAATATTCGGGCTAGGTGTTGATGGACAGAAGTGAACTTCTTCCATCAATTGTTAATTCCATCCCAGCCCGACGAGGAGAAATTCCTCGCTCTTTTGATGGCATTATTCACCTGTAATGCACTGACGGGTGGGCAATCTTCACTTTGTTGAGTGAAGTGAGTTCGTCACACAACTCCATGAAAATTTTAATACCTGCAGTGTCTGCATTAAGCCTGGATGTTTTCTCGTAGATGCTCACCCAGAATTCCTCAACTGAGGCCATCGACGGAAACTCGTGTGAGGCTGCGATACGATGTTTAAAGAAGTTGGACGGATTCGACCAAAATGTTGGATTTTGTCGAATTCCATCCTCCCGTCTTTGCAGCCTCTTTTTGGCATCCGTCAAAAGCCGAATTTTATCTGCCAAACGTTGCTTGATGTTGAGCAACTTCAGCTTGTTCAGTGTGTGATAGTACGTCCGCAGTTGTTGCGCGAACTTCTTGATTTTAGCCGTAAATGAACGGCCAGATGTTAAATAGTCGATAAAACACTGAATTCGGGAAGCGAGTTTCCGTGTTAGTCGAATCTTGCCGTTCAATTGACACATGCGTTTTGTAATCTGTCGACTCCCCGATATCTGTTTCAGATTTCGCGGAGTCACCAGATCACTTGCAGCCTCGTAAACGGCACAATTGACGTGCCACAGGTCGCAGTCATCTGAAAGAGTATTCGGAAGTAGGCTATTTGCTCTATCTACTTCTCCTTGTTTAGGCAAAACTGTTGTTGTCAAATTTCGCCTAAACGCCAGTATCTTGCTTTCATAATGTGGAGCATCTCTCCCAGTACCGCGTACATGCACAGTTGATATTGCTCGCACATCCGGTACTGTTGCACAGCTGGGAACAACGAACCCTATCCGCCTCAGATAGGTCACATAATCTCTCAGATGTTATTGAGTAAAGCGATCTGCTAGTTCGGGATGCATTACTGCAAACCGACTATGCATTCGCGCCATGTAGCCTCGCTGTTGCGGACAGCTCTCCTCGTAGCAGCGCATTAGATCTTGCCTGAGTTACTCCGTCCACTGAAATCATCCGTGGACATTAGCGGGTCGTCGTCCCCGGACATCCGTTTCGGCCACTCCACCTCGGTACTGGGCTGCATCCGAAACAGCAAGATGGTCAGGAGCCCTGCGCGTTCTATTCCTAATAACTGCATTTTTATAGGGAGTAGGGTGGTTGGCCCTACTCCCCGTTTTTATGCCTCTCTCGTTTGTCTCTTACCTCGCCATCCACTGGGATTGGTTACCCAATCTCTGGCAATTTTCGTTTTGGGGCCCGGTCCGCGCGGCTGCCGTCAGACCGGCTGCAAGTTACTAAATATAGTTTTCCAAAGCATTTGCGACATGTACGAAATCATTCTACATTCTCTTCTTCACATTAATTTCAATTTATTATTTATATTATGACTCATTTCCTCATCACCCAGGAAGTAGGGTATGTTCGGCTCGTTTTTAAAAAATATGGTTGTGTCCCCATTAGGCTGTGACGAAATTCATCACTGATCTCACCTCCACCATTTTCAAATTCTAAGTTTCCGCCAGAAAAAAACTTATTACTTATTAGCAAGTGTTTAAGTGTGGCCGGGTAGGAGGCCAAAAGAAGATTGCCAGGACGCGGACAACAGAAAATCCCGACGAAGCCGCGCAGTGGCAAGTCGGTTGGATTCGTAGATCGTCGTGAACCGCCACGTATCGTAGAGCATCATTACCCTAATTATTTCCCCTATCTAAACATAGACCTCCTCTCCTCTCACCTCCTACCACACGTCCGTCAGCTGCAAATTAATCGGTTAAACGGAGATTATCAATTTCTCAAAGATGCGACCGCTCGTGTAAGAACACATCTCTCACACCTACGATGCGCGCGCCTCTCTCCCTTCCCCCTTCACCCCTGATATATTGTGACGAAATATGTCACTGATCTAACGCCCATCTTATTTAAATTATAAGTTTTCCCATATAAGACTGTTCAGTTAGTGATTATGTGTGACCAGGCAAGAGGTCAAGAAGAGACACCTCCTTACCAGGTAGCGGTCAACCGGAAAATCCCAATAAACCCGTGCAGTGGCAAACACCGGTCACCTCTTGTCAATTCAAGGTCACGTGGAAAAAACCCTGAGGCTAGAGCAGCATCTTCTATTTTACCATCCCCATTCTTATCTCTTCCTTAGGTATTACTTGCATTATTTCCTCCCACTTCCCATTATCTGTGCGTCAAGTGCAATTCGAGCAATTGAACGGAATTACTGATTGCTCGTAAAAGTATCCTCTTGTGTACGAATATTTTCGTCACACACTCGATGTGCGAGTCCCCTTCCCCCTCTACCGCCCCTTATGCCATCAAACTGTCGATCCCGCGCACCATCTTTCGTCATTTTCACGACGTGTGCCCGTTCCATTTTTCCCCCTCCACGGCTACGTACCCGACAGCCGTTCGCTTCGTTCGTTACGAGCTCTCCCCCCTCTCCCCGCTGGATTCTTTCATGTAACGGCCTTGCCTCGACTTCGTCGCAGCCGCGACTCGCCAGGGTCCGCTGTTCTTTTCCTCTCCCCACCATAGCTACGCATCTGCCATCCGTCAAAATCGTTCGAACGTCAAATGGACGTTACATGCCGTGCACCCGCGCGCGGATTCCCTCTCTTTGCCTCGCCTGTGTTGCGCAGCCCCCATCAATACTCATCGTTCTTCATCGGACTCATGCAGCCTGCGCTGAGCCACCTCACTCCCTCCCCCCTCTTCTGTTGCATGCATCCCTGCAAGTTCGGCGACTTTCGTTGCCGCCACCATTTCGTGACCGAGTCGACAGTCGTCACACGGCAAATCTCCACGGCATACGGGAACTGCCATAATCCTATGGCTGCCGTCACTCCATCAGGAGTTTTCATAAAAAGAGACGATATCCCGTCCGTCTCTCTCCGGAACACGGAAATCTCCGCCGTCCCTCTTCGTCGCACTGAAACGTTTCCATATTCTCTCTCTCTCTCTCTCTCTCTCTCTCTCTCTCTCTCTCTCTCTCTCTCACATATTAGCGAATGTAATTACTTCCTTCTTATCTCCTTATGACGACAAGTCTTGTCATGTCATCCCCCCCTTTCTTTGTACTGTCGCCACACCCGTCCTAATTTCGTCCGCTATCGCTGTCCTTTTCCGTCAGCATGCCCGTACGTATTGCTTTCCTTGTCCTCCTCACCCATGATGCTCTACGCCGATGGAAAATTGGCAACACCGTACTCGTGGGCACGATCTTCGCAAATTTCGGCAAGAGTCCCGGCAGATTCCGTGGAGCGATTTCGAGACGTGCGGTGTAGAGAGTTTTCACGATACCGTTTATAAATTAGACATTTTAGATAGCGATTTCCAAAAGTGCGGTTCCCAAAAGTTATTGTGAAAATAGTGGCGAATTCCCCTTTGTCGTTGCGTTCGGCCCCCTAAAAATTAAAGTTTGTGAGTATGGGCTTCGGAAATCGGATCCTGAAGAGTATTTGTCGAACTTCAAGTCTGGATCCAAGGTACTGCTGTTTTTGGACTTTGTTGGCAAGATTGTGACAGTTCATTCCCTGTGAGTACCGACACCCCTCTCCCTCCCTCAATAACATTTTCCCCGAGTCGAGAATCGGTCATTATAAACAAATTTTCCTTTCGCGTGATTTCCGAACTCGCTGCCCTTTTGCGTATTATTGCCGTCCGTTTTCTTGTCCCGCCTCCAAAATTGATGTACACAGCCACTTTATTTTGCAAAATATATTGATAAGAGTTGAGTTGCGTTGATTTTGAGCTTTATTTTAACCCATTTTTCCCATCCGAAAAAAATAAGGGTTACAAATGGCATCCCTCGTAGGTACCATATTTTGAGTCGTGTAGGATTTTCTGATAATTTTGTATTCTACCCTTTTTCATTCAGGAAAAGTTACAATATCAAGCTGTTGGATCGTTGCTCCTACGATCGTCGCCTCAGCGTGCGAGAGCCCGTTTCCATTTCTCGTCCCCACTACGGTTACTCTTCCGTTAGCCTTTCGCCTCGGTAGTGCGTGCATGCCTCCATCACATGAACCCTCTTCCCCCACCCCCCCCCCCACTGGATTCTTCCATGCGGCGGCCTCGCATCGACGTTCGTCGCAGCCGCAACGCGCAAGGATCCGATGCTCGTTTCCTTTTCCCCACTATGGCTACACACTCGTCAGCCGCCCCAAGTCGTTCAAACGACAAACGGGATGTCCCATACAGCGCGCCCGAGCGCCTATGCCCCTTCTTTCGTTCGCCTGTAATTCGCAGGCCCCTCCAATACTATACTCTCCTCGACGGACTCGTGCAGCCGTCGCTGCGTCCGTCTCACTCTCTTCCCTCTTTTAGTGCGTACCTCCTTGCACGTAGGCCAACTATCGTTGCCTCCACCGTTTCGTGCCCGAGTCGACGGTCATCCCTCGGCAAAGCTCAACGGCAGACCTTACGCCGCACTATCCGATGGCTGCCGTCCCAGTAGCACAAGTTTTCATAAAAAAGGGAGACGATCTCACGCCCGTCTCTTCCTCCTTCCAGGACACGGAAATTTCGGCTCCACCCGAGAAATAATAAATTTTTTGTTATTTTATATGATCCATATTTTTTCTTAGTCCTAGAAATTAATTTTTTTTTAAATAGGTAAACAGCTTCAATATTTTTTGAAAAGGAAACATAATTTTCAAATGTGAATGGGTTACAATCATCTTGAGCAGACTGATAAATGATGAAAGGATGAATTGTCGTCTGACTGTTGTTCCAATGACGACTTCATATTGCAAATTGAACAAAATAGTGCAGTGAGAAATGAATAGCAAACTTCTGGATTTTGCCTAGTGGAGATACTACCATTTTTTACTTATTTTTTAAAACTTGTAGGGTGGTGAGGAAATGGGTCATAATATTAATAAGAAATTTAAATTAACTTTAACCTCAACTACACCCAAAAGACATCAAAATTCCCAATTATGAACAAAATCTGAGACTCAAAGTTTACCTTCTGTATAGAATGCCGCTATTTTCCTCGATTGCTGGTCTATGCTTTGTGAATATAATTGCTTCATTTTTACTGTTATTTGTAATAATATTCCATTTATTAAAACATTTTAAAATTTTTGTTTGCAGCGGCATTAATTCCGTTTACTATTGTTGATATTCTATTGTTGATATTGGGTATGTAATGGATACACACCATGGAACGCCACCTAGTGCACGCCGAGTAAGAGCATATAGAGGAAGAAAAACTGAACAATTCCCTTTACGAAAAAACCGGCGAAGTATAGTTTTAAAGTTATTGAGCACTGAAACATAGCAATAGGAAAAGCAAAAGCCGTACGTAAACAATATTTCATCATACGTGTTTATGTGTAAAGTTCTTGACACATGCGCAATTGTATCGAAATAGTAATTTTCGATACAAGGGCGTAAAAATTTTTTTACGAATAGGAGAGGTTGCGGCCCGAGCGGAAACGAGGGTTGCATTCACGATCGTTAAAAAAACATTTTTGCACATGCGCCGAAATATATTTTTTATTGCAAGGGTGGATAAAGTGTCGAAAAATCGAAAAAATCACTTGAAGCACTACTTTATGCACACTGTAACAAAAAATACTATTTTGTACCCATGTGAATGCGGACCTCGCTTTCAGGTCGGCTCACAACCCTCACATTCGTAGAAAAAACTTTTACGCACTTGTATTGAAAACTGCTATTATTCTCTTGATTAAAATGACCCACTCTTAGTAGAAGTTTAGTACGCTTGTGTATGTAATAATAATATGTAAGACCGGATTTGGAAAAAAAGGAAAAAATACAATAGACGTGATTATTCCAGAATGATTTATTGATTAAATATCATATTTTGTATTAAATTTGGGACATTGTAACTTGTATTTCTGCTGCAGATTTAAAAAAATTAATTAAAATTCATCGCTTCCAGACCAAGATGTGACGTTTTCAAACAGCCGAGGCATGGGATACCCGAGTCAAATGAGAACCAAGCAATAAAAAGAGTGCAAAGCTATATGACAAGACACCAGCTATAACTCGCACTATCTAAAACAGAAATTGTATTGGTTACAAGAAGGCGTATCCCACTCTTAACCCCCATAACTGTAGGGGATGAAACACCGAGCACGCAGACTGCCGTCAAATATCTAGGAGTCATGTTAGACAATAAGATGACATTTTGTCACATATTAAAGCCGTCGCCGATAAGGCTGCAAAAAGAAGTGCAGTACTCAGTCGTCTAATGGCCAATATAGGAGGATCAAGAGAAGATACGCGGCGTCTGCTAACGGCAACTATAAACGCCACCCTTCTATACGGAGCAGAAATCTGTGCAGATGCCCTGAAAATAAATAAATATAAAAAATGGATAAACTCATCCCAGAGAACAGGAGCCATGAGAATAGCGAGCTCCTATAGGACGGTGTCCTTCGCGGCCATATACGTAATATATAATAGCAGGGGTAATGCCAATGGAGCTACTGTCCCTGGAATGCAAAAGAATCTACCAAAAAAAGGAGTGTAACTGGTAGAGAAGCTGCGTTAGTGGAGGAACGTGCAACTACTCTGGATATGTGGCAGACCAGCTGGGGTAATGAAGTTGCAGGAAGACGGACATGCAGGGTAATAGAGAACATAAGAATGTGGATTTTTCGACCATTCGGAGAGATAAACTTCTACATTACTCAGTTCTTAAAAGGGCACGGTTATTTCAGATCGTACCTCCGTAAACGTAAACTTAGTAAGGTCAGAACACCGGCATGTATAATATGCGCAGAGATCACGGATGATGCGGAACATACGTTCTTTAAATGCTCAGTGTAGGCTCAAGAAAGAAATGCTCTGGACACAACGGCGAGTTTTTTCGACCCGAGCAGCGCGGAGAAAATAATGACCAGCACGGAAGAAACCTGGCGTGAAGTGGCCCACTTTGTAGAAAAAGTTTTGCGCGGGGAAAGGAAATCGGAATGCCTAGAATAAGAAAAAGGGAAGGAGTCAGCATTGCGGCTGAGATCCATCATAAGAAAGGGTGGGTGTTTTTAGTGGGTCGACACAACATCATCAATCCCAAACTATCAGCCAGGTTGGCGTTTTTTGTGAAAAATTTTCACCCTAATCCAGTTAAAAAAAAACAACATAACGCACTGCGCAGAATATTAGTAAAGTTTACAATATGTCTATATACTTCCTTCTTAATTTTGATGTGAAAGTTTTACTTTATTTTATCATTTATTGAATTTTGAAAAACTTTGCGGTAGGCTTTGGTATAGTTGAATTTTGAAGCTAAGTTAAGCAAAGTTGCATTTTCATTTAGTATAATACTAATCGGGTTGTGATCTGAGCTAAGCACACTTAAACTATTTGTTTTAGTGTGATTACTTATATTTTTAAGTAAGAACGAATCTATGATATTTAGTGCTCCTCTTTCAGGATAAAGTGTTGTTTGTTGAGGAGCAACAATAGTTATATTATTCTTTGTACAAACATCTAATAATGATTTTCCAACCTTATTGCTAGTAGGGCAGTTCCAAGCAACATGACTTGCATTAAAGTCCCCCCATAATGATGCATTTACCTTTAATTTGTTTAATTAGGAATAAATCATATTTGTATAATTTTTTACGTGGTGGTAAATACATACTAATAATTGTAATAATTTCCCTATTCAATCTAACAGTGACCGCTACAGCTTCAAAGCTTTTAAACGTTAATGGCGTATACGTACTATTAAGTATTTTATTTATCATGATCGCGACTCCTCCACCCTTTGAGTTTCTGTTTGAACAAAATATATTATAGCCCTCAGGAGCGGCCAGCGGTGGCTCAGTTGGTAGAGTATCGGCATCGTAATCAGAAAACCCTGGTTCGATCCCGGCCTCAGCCATCAGTCATCGGGACACCTCTGTATTTGTTTATAAGTGTCTAATAACGCCAAAGCTCAGGTGGTTCAGATTCCACCTTCATAAAATGTAGGTCCCGTTGTGATTTAGTCCCATATGGGTTCAGAAAAGTCGACGTAAAATAATATATATAAAATATGTATATATATATATATTATAGCCAGGTCTTATAATTTTTACTTTATTCTCAAGTCTGGATTCGCTAACTCCGACCATCATAACTGTTTTCATATATAAACTTTGCTAGCTCAATATGTTTATTCTTAATCGAATTAGCGTTACAGCATAATATTTTGATTTTATTCAAATTATCCGTTATTTAAATAAATCACAGATTACATCTATCAATAAAGAAGTTTTAGTAATACCAACGAGTTCCAAAAAATATGTGGAGTCATCGTTGGTTTCATTATCATAACCATTAACATTTCTGTTATTATTGTGTACAAATGTATCTCTTAGTGATCTACCAGGACGTTGTTGTTGACCTAGTGTGCGTGTACCGGCTGGTCTAGTGTCGGTTCTGTTCGCTGTGTTGCTATAATTTCTTTCCGAATTATCTGTATTACGACGTTTGGTGATTGCATTCCGGCACACTTTACAATCTTCACTATTTGCCAAGTGTTCGCCTCTACAGTTTGCACATTTAGGATGATTTGTTCTTCCTGGTATATCACATTTTCTTGTGTTATGTTCTTTGGTGCATTTTAGGCACCTAGGTTTCTTGAAACAATAATTGGACACTTAAACAAATGCTTGAAAGTTGTAACATTGAGTTACTTGCTTTTATTTTTATACTATTCCCACCTTACAACCCAGTAGTATAAAAAAATTACGAATTTTCATAATTTCTCTTATGGAAATTTTCGGAGCAAAGTTTACGATGTACACGAATAACTTTATTTCTTCACATCTTGTTTTTTTTTTAAATTAACTGTGTCACACTTGTGGGTTCTATATTATTTTGAATAATATCTTGTTTTTCTTCTTCACAATTCATGATCGGTTGTGACCCTTTAACGACCGTTTTAATTGGGGTTTCACTAGGTTTAGTGTATGTGTGGTATTCAACATTGGAACTTTTGATTTCTTCTTCGACAATTTTATAATCTTCAAAATTTTCAGTGTAAATTATAGATTTGTTTCCTTTATGTTTAATTTTCTATTCTTTCTCCAATTTCAATTTAATCTTTTCTAGCGCGTCTAATCTACTAATTCTTCCACATATGGCAATAGGTGGCATTCGTTCAGTTTTGTCTTCTGATTTCCGTTGCTCATAATGTTGCGACTCAAGGTCCGATTCATCTTGCTCCATATCTTCCTCTTCTGACAACACGTCAAATCTGTTCTGAAGAGTAACTCCACTGACGTCAGTTTTAACATATTTTTTAAGAGGCCAAAACTCATACCTAACGTTAATACAAAAGCTATTTACGTTTATAACAAAGTTGGTATATGTTTACTGACGAACGTCAACCGACAACTGATTCCGAATTTCTCGTCCGTCAAGTCGGATTCAGTGCTAAAAACATTAAATACTCTGAAAATAAAATCGAAAATTCGCGAGTGGTTTGGGCCGATTTTGAGTTTGCAGAAAACGTGCTTTCCACGAAGAAACTCTCTGCGTACCGTATCTCACTCAAACGCACGGTAAGTTCCAAGCAGCACGTAAGTAAGTTATGTATCCCTTCGGTAAAAAAACTTCTGAAAATTTCTTTTCAGCTTATTGTAGTACATATTCACTTTTAAATTTCATATCACTGGTGGTATCAATCCTCCTTACCCTAGTATATCACTTAAGTAGTGTATACCTATCAGGTAAATGAAAAGGAATTTAAAGGATTTCAAAGGAATTCAATTTAGTTTTTTATGTAACCCTTTGAATTTCTTATTTGACAATTGAATCTATTTCAATTCCGTTTTGTTTACTGGGTATACTGGGTTCTCAAGTGGTCGGGCGGTAAAAATCACCTTTTACCGAAAATTCTCGGTCAGCTCTCAATTAATTTCTTTGGTATTTTCTGGAATATCGTCGGTAGTAATTAGAATCATCCTTATAGAGCCCCAATTTTGAAAAATCCATTCAGTAAGTTTTTATCTCCGGATTTTAGTGAAAATTGACGCCATATTGACGGAGTTATTTGTATTATTTTATATAAAATTTGCTTATTGCCGTCTGGCAGATTGTAAATAGATGGGAAATTAAAAAAAAAAATTGGTGGAGCAACACAGTACTCCCTTTATTAATTGCAAGTCTACTGGGGTATTCGGTTTTAAATTTTAAATTGCTGAAAAATAACAGAAAAATAAGATTTGCAGATTTTTATAAATTGAAAAAAGAACTTTTCGAGAAATACCCTACTCGGATATTTGTCTTGTCCTAATATCGATATTATAGCAGGTTTTCATGACGTATCAGAACTGCTTGGAATATATAGGGATAGCTGAAAACATTGTTTTTTGACAAATGCTATTTGGAAATTACATGTACTTTTCGGTAGCTATTCAATTCTTTTCGTGAAGATTTTTTAAATTGTTAGGGCCTAGAAATGACTTTTAAAAAATAGTATATTATGTAACAAGGACCTGATTACCGATCTTCGACGAGTGCGAAGAGTGCTCCCATCGTCTACTTCCATTCATTTTCCTGAAAAAGAAGATGTAATGGACTTTCGTGTTCTTTGTCGATTTCTTTGTCGGTGCTCGCAAAATTATCCTACAGCGCCGTGCAACAGTGCAAGCAAACGTTAGTGCATTTTATAAGTATGACCAAGGTATTTAGTAGAAGTGATTCGGTTTATTATTTTCAATATCCCTGTATGGTGTTTTAATGAAAATATCGATTTTCAACAATTTTCATCTCGGATGGGCCAGGGAAATTCTATTGTTTACCGTTCGAGCGTCGGAAGAGTTATTCGATGTAAGACCTCAATTGTTATTTCCGGGTAACGGTAACAGCGAGTTGTGATGGAGTTTTTAATTTTTAAGTTTGAAATTGTGAATTGGATCCGCATATTTAGAATTTCAAATTCCGCCCTACCAAGGGGAGTGGGCTCCATCCGTGTATGGCCCAGATAGGGAAGGGCCCATAGTGCCAGCGCCACGGTCACCCTCACCCCCCGGAAGAGCGAGTCCTTCGGAGTCGGAGGCCGAATTTGTGTTGGCGCAGGATGTCCTCCACGAACCGGGCCAGGAGAGAGAAGTGGTGCCCGTCGCACCCTTGGCGTTGGCCGATGATCTATCCTCCGATGAGGACCGGTGATGCCCCCTCCCCCTCCTCCGAGAAGGGATGAGACGGGAGACTACCTCCCAATCCAGCGGTTGCCGAGGGGAAGGCCTCCCCAGGCCCCCCCAGTAAGACGAGGTGTCTTGTTCGGCGACCTGCCGTATATGGCCAACGACATCGACCGAGATCCACCTCTCGGTCGATGTTTGAACTGCTGGATCGGCGGGCACCTGTGGAGAAGGTGTCCGGTGCCAAAGACCCGGTCGTTCTGCGTGAACTGCGGACGGTCCGGGAACCCAATCGAGGGATGCCACCGATGCGCAGAGGGGTACTGCGCCTGGATGGCGCGAGGAACCAGAGGCGCCCGTAGTCGCTCGGGGACCGAAGAGGAAGAGGCCACCCCCACCAGCGTCGCCAGCGGACAAGGCATCGGCGTGTCCAAGAGGAGGACATCGTTTTCCACCAGGAGCCGGCGAGGGCCCACCAACCGGGGGCCGAAGAGGAAAGGGTTCTGCGGTAACCGGAAGAGGTGCGGGTGAGGGACCGACCCAGCGGAGGCCACGAACCCGACGAACGGGCCGTCGAAAACGGAGCCGGCGAGCCTCGGCCACCGGTAGCCCCGGAAGGATCCGGGGCTGAAGAGAGGGCCGAGTCGGCCGAACAAGGCGGCAACAGGCTGCGACAGGCCATGGAGATGGCCCAATTACTAGGGCAGTTATGTCCGGAGGCTGCCTGGAGTAAACATATATAGTGTAATCGCCACAATCCAATCACTGATAACTCATTACATTATGGTTATGTATATGCTAATGTAACATTCATTACTAATAACATAATTAGTTTTGTATGTCGCCAAACATTTTTTTTACAGGGTTATGAATCTAGCAATGGTAGCATACACTATACTTTTACATTTTCTCATTTCCAACAATTTGCTAAGCTTATTTATACGTGAATTAACGGCAACATTCATGACCATTAAACGAACTTGTATTTTGTACATCAGCAATCATTTTTCAACCGTTATGCTCAGTAAAGTAATGGTAAAGTTCTTTATCATCAACGATTATATATTTCATAGACGGACAATCCTTTTTCAACACTTGTGCTAATCAAATAAATGGTAACATTCATTACCATCAACGATGTTGCATTTATTACATCGACAAAAGTTTTTAAACACTTTTATTGATCAGTAGTGATAAAAATCATTACCAGCAACGATCTTTATATTTTAGCCATGTACAATATTTTTTCAATCCTTGAATTGATCACTCTAATGGTAACATTCATTACCATCAACGATCTTATCATTTTTACATCGACAATAGTTTGTCAACATTTGTATCGATCATCAAAGCAATGGCAACATTCATTACCAGCGAAAAAATTTGCAATTTTCACGTCGCTCAACACTTTTTTATATTCTTATGAATCCAGCAAAAGTAACATCCATTACATTCAATGAATTCTCAACCTAATTATTAACAGAGCTGGCAAGGAGCGAATGAACTTATTTTGAGTATTATTTGTATCTAAAGACATTTCATATATTGTATTTTTTTAATCGATATCTGAGGTGTCAAGTCTATTCATATGAGTCTGGTGAGAAGCGAATAAACATTTTATACATGACTATTTGCACCTAAAGGCGTTTCATATATTATATTTTGTTTAATTGGTACCGGAGCTGTCAGCTTTATTTATACAAGTCTGGTAAGAAGCAAATAAACTTATTCTAGATGATTATTTGCATCTAATAACATTTCATATATCGTATTTTGTTTACTCGATACCACAGCTGTCAAATCTATTTTTACGCGTCTGGTAAGAAGCGAATTAACTTATTACAGAAGTTATTTCCATCTATAGACATTTCATATATCGTATTTTGTTTAATTGATACCAGAACTGTCGACTCTATTTATACCAGTCTGGTAAGAAGCGAATAAACTTTTTATTGATGATTATTTGCATCTAAAGACATTTTTTTAATTATTACCAGAACTCGCAGTAGGTGGAGTCTGATAAGATGCAAATAACTTATTATTGTTAAAAAATTACCTGGAACAATTGGTTGGTTGATTCATTGGCAGGCTGCTTCCCTGTGATCGTTGTGCCGTTGTGTTGTCTTCCTCCTCGTCTTTTGTCATCATGGAGACACCGATCGCGATGCACGATATGTACACGATATCGTCACGAATCGACAAAAAATTTTTGCACGGATCACGCGGAGTACAAAATTTTCGAACTTTGGATTTCGAAGTTGAATGCCGAATTCATATGACTGACGAACAGCAGCGTGTCGGGCCGCCATATTATTTATATTTTCTCTTGATTTTGTGACGTCATTGAAAACATTACGGCATGAACCGATCGCAGCGCTTGGGGTAAACTTAGAACTTATGCATGATCATATAAGTATTTATTTAGCAAATTCAGTGATGTTATTCAAAATTTTGGCTCCACAAAGACCGTATTATACGTTTCATAGAGTTGTAAACAAAATTTCATCGCAATCGGTGGAAAAGTTGAGGACGAAGGGTCCCGAATAAAAATCGACTGCGACATTCGATTACTTTTTTTACAAAATTTTGCCATATGTTTCAAAATTTGGGCTTCCCAAAGGCCTTTTTATACGCCTCATGTAGTTGTAACAAAAATTTCATCGCAATCGGTGGACATTTGAGAGCATAGGGTCCCGAATAAAAAGGACCTAAAATCCAACGGGTATTTCAATTTCGTTTAGAATCTCCTTAAGTTATCGTAACGAAAATCGAAAAGTAATGAACCGCAAAATGGCGGTAGGATATCATATTAATAATATTTATGGTTGATGAGATACCCATACAGCACAGGAAATTTTTGTAATGTATCGGAAACGTTTTAGAAACGTTTCTGCGAAAATTTTAAATAATTTCAGATACATAACGGATATGTTTCGGAAACGTATCGGAAATCTTTAAATGTAGTAACCATGGCCGTTTTAGCTAGTCGCAGAAACGTAAGGTTAAGCGCTTTGTTACATAATAAAAATACAACGGAAACATAACGGACACGTAACTTTATAAAACGTGTTTTATTATAGAAATGTAACTGGAAGGTACGTATACGTAATAGTTGTATTTATAGTTACGTTACGGAATGATAACAGAAACATAACGGACATATTTTCCCCCTTAGTTTCAGAATAGTCAGTTACGAATTAGCTCTCGTCGAGTTCGGAAGCATTGTTGTGCTCCGCTGCGCGCGGGTGATATCTAACGTTTATAACCGCTAATGTCGATAAGTAGTTGGAAAATTAATAGCTTTTGTGTGGTGTTTTTCCAAGCAAGAAGCATCTAGTGACCGAAAAATGGATCTATACTCGGGTAAATGTGCCCAGCAAAAAGAAACCGAGGACAATTGGACTCAGTCAAAAGGAAAAAACAAGCGAATAAGAAACAGTCCAGGTGCCACAGTAGTTAAAAAAAGACAAACTACAATTAAAAATTACTGGCTAAATAGTCCAATTCCGGTAAAAAATTATTTTAGCGCTTTAAATGAAAAATCGGAAACTGAAGCGTTTACATTAAAACAGTATCTAATTCGGAAATCAAAATTCAACCAAGTACTTCCGAAAAATATCTACTAATTGTGGAGGAATTAAAAAATAAGAAAACAGAATTCTACACATATCAACGCAAACAGGACAAAAATTATAAAGTTGTCCTTAAAAACATCCACTCATCGGTTGATATTAAAGAACTCACTGAGGAAATAGAAGCCTATGGCCATAAAGTAAGAAGAATATATAACATCAAAGGGTATATCAACCAGCCCTCTGCCTCTATTTTATCAAAACACAACTTATGCTCAGGTTGCTGCCCCCAGTGTTTACCAACGAGAACAAAAAAATCAAAATAATACGGCAAGTATTTCCTCGATCGAAATTACACATAATAATAAACTAGAAGATATGATGCTACAATTAATGAAAAGAATAGATACAATGTTAAATATTATCACTAGTCTCATTAATAAAATATGAAAGTGAAGAACTTAAAAATTTGTATCTGAAATGCGAATGGTTTAAACCAGAGAATTTATGAACAAAAATTGTTTCTAAATTTAGATGACATTGATATTATGCTTCTATCAGAGACACATTTTACGTACAAAAATTTTATTAAAATTTCAAAGTATAATATATATATATGTAACCAATCATCCGAGTAATATGGCGCATGGTGGTACAGCAATTGTTATAAAAGAGTCTATTAAACACCATGAAATAGAAAATTACAGCAAAGAGTATTTACAAGCTACTTATATTATGCTGGAAGATAGGCTTGGATCCATAGTTATTTCTTCAATTTACTCACCGCCAAAATTTACAGTTTTACAAGAACAGTACACTAAATATTTTAACTCGCTGGGGCATCGTTTCATAGCCGGTGGTGATTATAATGCGAAGCATCCTTGGTGGGGTTCAAGGTTATTCATTCCCAATCCTAAGGGGCGCCAGCTCTATGAAACCATCAAGAAAAATAATCTCTTCACAGTATCAAAGGGTGAACCTACTTACTGGCCCTCGGATCCAAATAAATTACCTGATTTAATTGACTTTGCAATAGCTAAAGGTCTTAACCGGTTACATATAAATGCGCAATCTAATCTTGAACTATCATCTGATCACTCTCCTGTTATGGTCACTGTAGAAACTGAAATTATTCTCAGAAATAAACACAACAAACTATACAATAATAATACTGACTAGGCTGAGTTCAAATCCTACATAACCAGTAATTTGATCTGTAACGTTTCTTTAAAAAGTCCCGAAGAACTTGAAAATGAAATTGAAAACTTTAACATCCTTATACATAGAGCTATGAATGCATCTACTTCGAAACGTGAAATGTATAATACAAATAAAAACAATCCAAAAATACCAAAACATATTAAAAAAATTGTCGAGGAGAAAAGAAAACTGAGGAAAATATGGCAAACGACAAAATCAAGTAGTGATAAAAGTAAGCTGAACAAGGCAATTAAGATACTCAAAGCAGCGTTGTCCGAATATCGCAACTTACAGTTCCAAAATTTTGTTGGAGCTCTTGATGTTACTAAAGATAACGACTACTCGCTTTGGAAGTGTACAAGGAAAATAAAACGACCTCAAAAATTTTTTCCACCTATAAAGAAGAAAGATGATAACTGGGCAAAAACGAACCTTGAAAAGGCTGAGGCGTTTGCTACTCACCTCCGCGAAACCTTCAAATCTACAACCAAAACACTCCCAGATAAAGAAGAAAGTAGACTAATGCAAGAAATCAAGTCATTTCCTGAGGACGATGCATCCATTCCATACGTTAAAATCAACGAAGTTCAAGGTATCGTTAAAAATCTTAAAATAAAGAAAACACCTGGTTATGATAATATTGACGGAATGATTATAAAAGAACTTCCAATAATAGCTACAAGATTTATCACAATATTGATCAATGCTAGCATTCGTTTATCCTATTTCTCTGATCAGTGGAAGGTAGCGCAAATTCTCATGATCTTAAAACCTGGCAAAGACCCAAGTACTACCTCGTCGTACAGACCCATCAGTCTACTTCCTATCCTGGCAAAAATATATGAGAACCTTCTGCTGAATAGATTAAATGCTTACATAACGAAAAGAAATCTTATACCGGATCATCAATTCGGTTTCTGTAATCACCATGGAAATATTGAGGAAATTAATAGGATTACACGTAAAATTGCAGAAGCTTTCGAATGCAAAAAGTATTGCTCTGCAGTATTTCTAGACGTGGCGCAAGCTTTCTATAAAGTATGGCATGAGGGATTGTTATACAAATTAAAAAACTGGTTTCCAACAAATTATTACGTACTATTGAAATCTTACATGAGCAATCGCTCATATCAAGTTAAAGTTCAAGAAGCAATAACCAAACTCTATCCCATAAAAGATGGAGTCCCTCAAGGTAGTATCCTGGGCCCGACACTGTACTTACTATTTACTGCTGATTTACCTTCATCATCAAATATTACAACTGCAACGTATGCAGATGACACTGCATTATTATCTATAAACTCGAGCTCAACAGTAGCTTCTCAGTACCTACAAGAATATATTCATCAACTCCAAGAATGGATTAAATTGTGGAGAATTAAGATAAATGAAAATAAGTCAAGTCATGTGACATTTACTCTTCGCAAACTGACTTACCCTAAAATCTTCTTGAACGATAATTCTATCCCACAAGGCGACTGTGTCAAATATCTTGGCATGAAATTAGATCGTCGTATGACTTGGAAAGACCATATTTGGACGAAGCGGAAACAGCTAAATCTGAAAATTCGAAAATTGTACTGGTTACTAGGTAAAAAATCAGGATTAAATTTGAATAACAAAATACTCATCTGCAAAGCCATCATTAAACCAGTGTGGATGTATGGGGCACAACTCTGGGGAAGTGCTTCAAAATCTAACATCGATATTCTTGAAAAATTCCAATCTAAATGTCTTAGAGCAATAACGAATGCACCTTGGTTTGTACCTAATGATATTATCCGAAAAGATATGGACATCAAAACTGTAGAAGAGGAAATAACTATATTACGATCCAGATACAAAGAGAGACTCAAACATCACCCCAGCAAATTAGCTGCAGTGCTGCTTAATAATTCTACAAACTCAAGACTCAAGAGATTCAGAAAATTCTTCTGAAGAAACCAAAACTCTAAATCATCTTTCTTATAAACTGAATGTAAATTTTCAAAACATTTAATCTTAATGAGTGCTCACCACTGGGTTAGCTACTCGCGTGCTAATTTATTTTAGATAATTAATGTTATTATATGAAATTTACTTAATGTCGAGTTGACAGATTGTAAATAAACAGGAGAAAAAAAAAAAAAAAAGTTTCAGAATGTAACGGAAACATATCGGCCGCGTAACTTGATAACGTTTCTAGGAAATAGCGGTCGTAATATTCAAAAAACGTTTCACATCTGCAATGTTTATGATACGTTTCTGTAATGTTTTCGAAACTTTTCGTCTTTTAACATTTTAAAAACATTACACAAATCTATTATAAACATTGTTGACTTGAAACGTTTTGAAAATGTTTTTGTAATGTTATATAAATTCATTAACCTATATTTCCTGTAAACGACTAATTTTTTTTTGCGTACTATAAAAAAATCAGTGTATTTTCACTACGTTTATGGTTGGAAATAAATCAATTATTTATTTAAAGTTATTTTTTGGTGTTACCACGGTATAGTTATATCACCAAAAATAACTTAATAGTTTTAATTAAAAGTATATTAGGTTATAGAACTTTGTGGTTAATAGGAAATATAGGTTGGTGAGTTTATACAACGTTATAAAAATATTTTCAAAACATTTCAAGGCGGCTATATTTAATAGGTTTTTGCGTACTGCACAAAAAAAATCATTGTATTTTCACTAAGTTAATGATTGAAAATAAATGAATTATATTGACACATACATGAAATACAAGAAAAAATAAATATTTTGAATATAAGAATTACATACCTCGATCTTTGCCAGTTTTCGTTTTTTTTAAAATTTATTTATCTTTCAAATCTGAATTCCACATCTTTTCCATCTTACAATAACCTTTTGTAAATTGTAGATTTGTAGATTTTTTGTAATTCATAGATTTTTGTGTTTTCTCTCCAAAAGTTTATTAATAATTCAGATCGCAAATCTGCTAATTTAATTTTCAACAAGTCACTATATTCGGTTGTCATGAGCAACATGATCTTCATATGCGTTTGAATAATGAAGTTCAGTAGATGGTCATTAGGAGGCAGGAATTCAGGAAAAGATTGCCGCTAGTACAGTCTAGTGTGACAGTGTGACTCTTTATACTACTTTCATTTGTATGCCATGACAACGAAAAAACACATCCAAAATTAATTGAATTAACTGAGTTATTGCGATCCAGATTATCATTCAATTATTTGAGAGTGAATATTAGAAAAATATAAATAGACTGGAAGAAAAAAAAAACAAAAACTAACAAAGATCGAGGTTTGTAATTCTTATATTCCACATTTAGTTTTTCTTTTACTTCATGTATGTTTAAATATTAATTTATTTTCAATCATAAATGTAGTGAAAATACACTGATTTCTTTTACAGTACGCAAAAAATTAGTCGTTTACAGGAAATATAGGTTAATGAATTTATATAACATTACAAAAACATTTTCAAAACGTTTCAAGTCAACAATGTTTATAATAGATTTGTGTAATGTTTTTAAAATGTCACAACACGAAAAGTTTCGAAAACATTACAGAAACGTATTATAAACATTGCAGATGTGAAACGTTTTTTGAATATTACGACCGCTATTTCCTAGAAACGTTACCAAGTTACGTGGCCGATATGTTTCCGCTATGTTTCCGTTACATTCTGAAACTAAGAGGAAAAATATGTCCGTTATGTTTCTGTTATCATTCCGTAACGTAACTATAAATACAACTATTACGTGTACAATACCTTCCAGTTACATTTCTATAATAAAACACATTTTATAAAGTTACGTGTCCGTTATGTTTCCGTTGTATTTTTGTTATGTAACAAAGCGCTTAACGTTACGTGTCTGCGACTAGCTAAAACGGCCATGGTTAATACATTTAAAGATTTCCGATACGTTTCCGACACATATCAGATTATGTATCTGAAATGATTTCAAATTTTCGCGGAAACGTTTCTGAAACGTTTCCGATACATTACAGAAAATTCCTGTGTTGTATGGGTACGCTGTTTTTTTTTTATAAGCGTCAGAAATATAAACGTAACAATGCATACATAATGCTTACTTAACCAGATGTTTAATCAGGTTATTATTAACATACCAATCTATGTACGATTTTTTTCACTTTTACTTAGAACTTAACCTTTTAACATTGAAAAAAACATACCATTTATTGGTTTCAACACAATTTTACTTGTTTCAATTAAATGGTTTCTTCTTTTACTAGAAAGAATATTCAGCGTGTACCTTAATTACTTGACAAAAATAAATAATTCCCTGACTAAAATAAGTATTTCATTTTTTTTTAATGAAATTCAATTGTTAGTTGAAAAAAAGGATAAATATTTACTTAACCACTTCGGCGGCGAGGCATTCCAACAATTTTTTTTTTACATATTCGTATTCCTTGACATTAAAACATATAATTATTATAGTTTCCTAAACTCCAATACGTCTATAAACTTTGCAAAGCGAGTTTAACTAGGACCGCCATTTCTACTATTTTCACCGCCTTTGCCACCGGCACGCTCGACGTCATTTAGAACACCTCGCCACCAAAGTGGTTAAAAGAAATAGATATTTTCTGCCCTCCGGCCAGAAACCGCAACTTCCTGGCCGCTGCGCGAAACGAAGTTGCGGCTTTCTGGTTACGTCGAGCAGAAAAATAGTATACGGCCCTTGGCCAATAAAAAAGAAAGCCTCAGATCACATGTTTATCAGACTCGGCTTCGCCTCGGCCAACAATTTCATGTGATCTGAAGCACTTTCTGTTTTACTGGCCTAGGATCGTAATATACTATTACTTCACCACACTAAATAATTTCTTGCTCTGAATTGATATTAAGTAGTTATTTACTTCATTGTTGAAAATATTTTCTTCTTTCTGATAAATTACTTCTTACTTATATTAAATATTTTTCGAGTTCAAATAAATATTTACTAAATCCTTTGAAACATGGTGTAGCATATATGCTACATATATTGTAATTCATTATTTACATATTTAAGGTAATTAAATTAAATTATTAAATAATTTTGCTACAATTTTTTGCTTCCTTACTTCAAGGACATGTTAGTAAACGTAAATAAATCAATATTTTTAATTAATTATCATGTTATATTGTTTAAAAAATTTAAACAAAATGTAAAAATGGTGGATTTTTTACGAAAAATATTTGTGGAAAAAACTCAAAGCCGCCATTTTGAATTTTAAAAATCTGAAGTCTGATTCGTAATCAGCGACCCCGAAAACCTTCGAGTACCCAATTTCGCCTTGATCGAGTAAATTTGTGCAATTCAGTCGGCCATATTGGATCCGTCATTTTGAATTTTGAAGATCTGCGGCCAGATTCGTAATCAGCGATCCCGAAAACTCCAGAGGAACAAATTTCAGCTACTTTGAGCTTAAAGAAAAATGTATGCCTCATAGGGTTAAAGAAAGTAAATATTTGCTTCACCGTACTAAATGCTTTTATGTACGTCTTTTCGGTGCGTAAAGTAAACTTGTGCGTAAAGTAAACTTTACGCACTCGATTATACTTTACGCACGAAAATGCCGTACGTAAACAATATTTCGGCACACGTGTGTGTGTGTAAAGTTCTTTACGCATACGCCCTTGTATCGAAAACTACTAATTCTCATCTAACTGAATATTAAGGAATGCATTTTTTCGTTGAATGTTAGTTTTTTTACTTTCTTCGAAATTAAAAAGGCGGATTCAATATAGCATCATGTTACACTTGCTATTTTGGATTTTATGAATCTAAGAAAAACATTTTCTTAATCAGCGATTCGAAAACCCTGAGTACCAAGATTTATCGAAATTGAGTAAAGTTTCGAATTTTATACGTCTAGACAGCGAAAAATCATGTTGAGTATGTTGGCCTTCAATTTTAATTTTTAACACATCTTCCGGTCGAATGTTAAAGGTTCTGCGGAATTATTCCATATATGCGTATATATATTTATATATTATACGTATGTACTTACAATATGTATTCTACATGAAATTTCAAACAAAAAATTCCTGTACTAAAATTACATCCGATACTTACAATCTGATTTTGTAATAGGCGCCTGGGGGCTCAATTTTAATCGAATGTTATTGGATTAGGGAAATTGTTCGTTTTTTCACGGGCTACAACTTCCTTATATATTGGTATTTATTAGCTATTTAAAAAAAATGAGATAAACGCGAAAAACCACGAATATTGGTATTTTCTACACTTTTTATGACTATAGCAAGAGACATATTCGTTTAAATTATCTTCAGATGATTGAAAAAACAGTGATTTTTTTCTAAACTTGCGTTGAATTATGCATTTGAATATTTCGCGCCGATCCATTAACTGCTTTAGTGTACGAACGCATCATGTAGTCGTTCGCGGCGATTTACAGATTGTTTGGCGCATGCGTGCGGCGGCCACTCCGATTGCGTATCAATCACGAAATCGATGTGTGAGCAAGTTAGAAGCAGAGCAGACTCTGAACGATCTCTACGCAAATCTATAAAATTATACGCTGACGGGTCTTCGTAAATTTCAGACAACACAATTCGTTGTATCTCGTTGTATCTCAGTGTGATTATTAAAGAAAAGTACTGTGGAATTACATCCTGTGCCAATTCATTTGAACTCGGTTCCCTCGTCGCAGTTTTTTTTCTCTCTCCGACTTTTTCGCATGTGAAGACGCTCACGATTCGGCGACCACCTAACCCATTCAAGAACAGCTATGGTAATGATAATGTCGTAACGATATTATAATTTAAGTTTTGCAGCAGCGTAGCGTATCGTCTATTTGTTTTTTAGAATTGAATCGATAATTTACATTTAGCGAATTTTGGTTTTGTTAATATTTAAAAATTAAAATTTTTCATTTATTAATGATTCACTGGTCGTTGAAATTTATATGAATTATTTGCAGTTAATTTTTAAATTTGAAACCGAGAGTGTATATACAAATGTTTATGAGAGTCTAATTTTTACCCTCGTGTTGTTGTATGATTTATTTGAATCGATTAGGAAATGGTGAAATATTTTTAGTTGCAATTGATACTATTTAAGGATGTTTTAAAGCTGATTTATTAATTATGTGGAAAATGAGAGCGATGTTTAAGATTTTTACCTGAGTTTGCTAACCGGTAATAACGTAATAATTCCGAATTTCGTAATTTAGTCAGATACAAGATCCGCTCGAAGTCAATATTGCAAATGAATTGATTGTTTAGTTTGTAACTTAATTTTGAAATTAATTGAATTAGATAGGGAGAATGTCAAGTAACGAGAGTGAATAATCTCAGAATGAGGAATAGGATATTAAGGGAGATGTTTCGACAATAAACCAGGAGATATCTTTCGATCAGTAAGGTTGTACGGAAATGGTATCCGATAGGTTAAATCAGGACTATAATATTGAGTACTGTAATATTGAGGACTTGCGTGTTCTATCCTATACGACCACCTTTTGTCGATGGTCTATCAGATAATCGATATGATATACCAAATATGGGATATTGGCAAGTGCCACCTGTTGGAGAGAGTTCGAGAGTAGGCTTAACGGAAGCGGTTAACATCAACGGTTTGAATTAAAGAATTTCCGAGAATAATGGGAGTGACAGTGTTCGTGATATAATCACAACGAAGAGTTGCTCGGAGTCGGTTAGGAGGGGGGGGGGGGGGCTCTCCCGTTACAGGTTGAACACCCATGCATATGAGAAGGGAGTATACAGGACTCTGAGTCGCTGTTTCTAATTATGTGTTTGGTTGAATTTCCCGAAGTCTTGGCGCAGTGGGAGATTTCCTTGAACATATAAATAATCCCGTTGAGGGTATTTCTAATCAGTTTATCGAGAAGATCCTAAGCGATCAGATCTCGAGCGTGTGACAGTGCTTGGGCCAAGACTGCGGGAGGTGCGGAGGACTGATTGTGAACCCCGGGACGCCGCTCGGACTTGTCTGTTAGTGAGTAGTAATTTATATAAAATGATTTCGGGAACAATTAGTCGGTTAATTATTGTTAATAAATATATGCATTTATTTATTATGGCGTTATATATTTATATATATTTGCATGCGATGTCTGGCGCAGGGCCCGCTTCTCGTAGCCCCACTGACGAGTCCGTGGGCGGGCTCGGGACGAAACATCAGCTAACTTGTAATAACTAATGCATGTTTATATGTGCGTGGCTTTTCTTACCCGAGTTACAGGATCAGCCAACTTTTGTCTTAGAAATAGGCCACCAACGGCTTTCTCAACGTTCATACACCATTCCCCCGGGGCCAGGGGTGCTCTCTATTCATTATCTACACTTGCACCCTATACAGTCCACATAAGGACCCTGTTTCCCAAACATTGGTCCTTCGAGCCGGATAGAGAGTCCTCTTCGTCTTGGGTCAAGGAACGCAATTAAAATGATTATGTAGACGCGTACATCTGCATGCGTAATAGATCGTTTTCGAGATATTCGAGAATTTTGAAAATTTTCAGTTTGGCAAATTTTCAGAATCCGTTTACATGTATGCATTAATCGACTCGAGGTCATCCCCCCTATCGATACACCCCCCTAAATTTTGTTAGGTTTGGCGTATCTCTTGCCGTTTTCGAGATGTTTGAGAATTTTGAAAATTTTTTTTTTTTCAGAAAATTCGTCTGTATGTATGCATTAATCGACTCAATATCGTCCCCCCCTTTTGATAGCCCCCAAAATTTTGGCAGATATTGCTTATCTGGCCGTTTTTAAGATAATTAACCCATTAACGCCCAGAAACAGAGATTTTGTAACGTCTTTTCGAGCCTTATTCTTTTAACAATGCGAAAGGAATAATCAAATGGAAATGATGCTTCTTTATGTTTTTTTACTATGCTCTTTCAGAATCTGGCATTACATTTTAATTTTTTTTACAAGAAAAATAAATATGATGGCTTTTAGATGAAAAAATACGGAAAAAGGAAAACTGTTTTTTTTTTATGAATTTTTTTCAAATTGAAGCAGAGATATAATCCCGTCGTTTTTTCACTAATCGATGAATAAAATAGTTGTAGTTTATCGGAATATTTTTGAAAATGGTTAGAAATATTATTTTCATTATCAAAATGGCGATTAACGTCTTCCTGGAGAGTGAACAAATTTCTGAATTGGTAATATGACAAATAGGCTGATGGATTTATATGAAACTTCGTTTCCTAAGGTTTTCGAGGGCGCCGAATACAAATGTGATGTCAGATTTTCAAAAATTCAAAATGGCGGATCCAATATGGCTGACATATTTTGGAAAAGACTTTGAATTTGCATGAAATTTGTTACTCGGGGGTTTTTGGGGTCGCCGAATATAAATCTGATGTCAGATTTTCAAAATTCAAAATGGCGGATCCAATATGCCTGACATATTTTTGAAAAGACATTGAATTTGCATGAAATTTGGTACTCGGGGGTTTTTGGGGTCGCCGAATATAAATCTGATGTCAGATTTTCAAAAATTAAAAATGGCGGATCCAATATGGCTGACATATTTTTGAAAAGACATTGAATTTGCATGAAATTTGTTACTCGGAGGTTTTTGGAGTCGGTAAATACAAATGTGATGTCAGATTCACAAAATTTCAAATGGTGAATTCAATATGGCGGACATTTTTCCCAAATAAGGGAAAATTGAAATGTATTACTCCTGAGTTTTTGGGGCTTGCTGAATGAGTTTCTGACATCAGATTTTCAGAATTTCTAATTGCGGATACAATATGGCGGACGTATTTTTCAAAAATGAATTTGGCTAGCTTGAAACTTGTTATTCGAGGGCACTTCTAGTTGATGAATACGAATTTGGCATTAGCTTTGCACAATGTAAAAGAATTCTATGACAACCTATAGTAGTTTTCGATATAAGTGGGAAAAAGTTTTTCCTGCGAATGTGAGCGTTGCCGTCCGAGCCGCAGCGAGGGTGGCATTCACATTCGTATGAAAAACATTTTCCCATATTTGCCGAAATGTATTTTTTGTTGCCAGTGTGAGTAAAATGCGCCAGAAAAATGTCAAATATGTGGAAAATAGCATTTTACCCACACTGTAACAAAAAAATATTTTCTAATCTGTAGGAACGTTTGCAAAATTAAATTGATCTCTTAGCCATTAGTATACAATGTTGCCCAACATTTACCAGCGTGGAGGTGGATGAAATCAAATGCCACTTTTTTTTTGTTTTTTTATTTTTTTTTAATTTTTAATTTTTTTTGTCATTTTATTATTTTTTTTGTTTTTATCAGTTCTTTCCTCTAAACACCACTTATGATCGGTATCTATTTATGATTATTTCTGATCTTTATGTTTTGCACCGAAACAAGATTTGCAAAGATATTGATTGCATGTTTTGCAAAATGATTGTGTCCTGATCGGACAAAATCCAAACAGATTATTGGTTGACAAACGAATTTCTATCAAGAGAAGTTGTAAATGCTGCTATGATACTGAAGCGTGATTATTTTGAAAAACAAAATCTATTTCACAATTATACAAATTCATTTCACAATTTCGGGCATTTCATACTTCTGATGGATTTTTCGCTGGATTTGTAAGGTGGAAAAATTTAAATATTGGTGACAAATTAGGGAAATGTGCATTAGGAACGAGAGTAGACTTGAAGTAACTAATCAATTTTTCAAAACCACGGGCGCTCGAAAAATACCATGATAATAATAACATTATGTTGTATGAATAATCTTTTAGCTAGTTTTGAACCGACGACAAAATCACATTCAGCTATCCTAAAACTCCCTAAGTAATAAATTTCATGCAAAATCAAACTCTTTTGAAAAATATGTGAGCCATATTAGATCCGCTATTTTGAATTTTGTGAATCTGACATCAGATTTATATTCGGCGACCCCAAAAAACCCCGAGTACCAAATTTCATGCAAATTCAATGTCTTTTCAAAAATATGTGAGCCATATTGGATCTGCCATTTTGAATTTTGAAAATCTGACATCAGATTTATATTCGGCGACTCCAAAAACCCCCGAGTAACAAATTTCATGCAAATGCAAAGTCTTTTCAAAAATATGTCAGCCATATTGGATCCGCCATTTTGAGTTTTTGAAAATCTGACATCACATTTGTATTCGGCGCCCTCGAAAACCTTAGGAAACTAAGTTTCATATAAATCCATCAGCCTATTTGTCATATAACCAATTCAGAAATTTGTTCACTCTCCAGGAAGACGTTAATCGCCATTTTGATAATGAAAACAATATTTCTAACCATTTTCAAAAATATTCCGATAAACTACAACTATTTTATTCATCGATTAGTGAAAAAACGACGGGATTATATCTCTGCTTCAATCTGAAAAAAATTCATTAAAAAAAAACAGTTTTCCTTTTTCCGTATTTTTTCATCTAAAAGCCGCCATATTTATTTTTCTTGTAAAAAAAATGAAAATGTAATGCCAGATTCTGAAAGAGCATAGTCAAAAACATAAAGAAGCATCATTTCCGTTTGATTATTTCTTTCTCATTATTAAAAGAATAAGGCTCGAAAAGATATTACAAAATCTCTGTTTCTGGGCGTTGATGGGTTAAGAATTTTTAAAAATTTTAACGTGTAACGGAAATATCATGTTGCGTTATGGACGGTGATCGACGGTGGTAAACCGGTGGTCGGTATTGCGCGCGATCATTGTTTCTAGTCAAGCATTCTTGGTAGGGAACACTACTTGGATGCTTGCCCGTTTGACAACAGTTTTTTTAAGATAATTTGTTAAAAAAAAAAAAAATTAAAATTTGCTATGCTTCTTAATTCTTACTGATGGATACGGAAACGGGATTTAGGAGTATTGAGGGTCTCGGTGCTTCTGGGTCATTCTTGGTTTGCTGGGTAGAATAATGATTTATTGCCACCGGTGTTATCTAACGACCTGTCACTGTATCGGTACAAAATATCTGTTAAGGAACTCTTGCTGCCATAGGGATACCCACCAACCCTTCTCTTCTGCGGACGTCATTCCTTCTCTTGCCCTGCTAAGCGTCCTTTTTTTCTATTGGTTTGGAGGAGGACCCCCATTGCTTGGTTTCTTCAGTTTGGGCTGGGAGGGTTACCACCCTTGGTTTTTCTTTCTTTGCTTTGGGACAGACCTTTTCATCTCACTGCTCGTCCGTGACCAGCGAGTCTTGCTCGAATCGCCGGATCGATGAGACCGAGTCCCTTGTTTGGGTGTGACCGCTCCGTCAGCGCTAGTGTTGGAGGCGGCAGAAATTGTGTATTAAGATAACTGGGTTTTCCTATTAGTGATACCTCAGTTCGCGGGAATAGCTTGACTTGAGCATCGGGGTCATCGTCCGGCGTCATCGAGTACATCCCCGAGGATCTGCCGAAGCATCGCCGGTGGTGAATAAGTTATGGTGTATCTGACCTCACTGTGCTCCCCTTCCTTCCTACACTCACCTATGTCTGTCTCACATTTTGATTCCTAATTCCCTCTCTCCACATCTTCTCTTTCGGAATCCCACCTCACCTCCCTTTTGCGAGAGAGGCTGGGAATTCTGGCCAATGGCCCGTATCCTGGAAGGTCTTCCCCCTTCCACACTTCGGGGTGAGGTGCGGAAGTGCGGCCAGAGGTGGCCCGTTTGCTAAGGTCTTCCATCTTGCACCTCTCGAGGTTAAGATTCGGAAGTGCGGTCATCGACCCATAGTCCAAGTCACAACTTGAACCTCCGTATCCAGGAAATGGTCTTCCACCTCCATTCTTCGGGGTGAGGGTCGGAAGTGCGGCCAGTGTGGCCCATTAGCTTAGGTCTACCACCTTACACCTTTCTTGAACCCCTGTTAGCCAGTAAGGTCCAGATACGCGGCACTAAGCCCATGCATGTTGATGCTCTTAATTGTACTTATTTTCAGGTTTCTCCACAAATCTTTCCGTCGGTAACAGCCCCGTGCTCAAGATCCTGCTGTTGCGCCAATAAGTACCAACACGTTGTTAATTTAAGGGAAATAAATAAAAAAATATTCGGCAAATGTGCGTTTTCGCAGCCTCCTATCCACCTCCCGAGGGACACAATTGTCCTCCCGTGCCATGCAAATGTGGGGCCGTAAAGACGTATTGTGCAATTCAATATTCATCTTCGAAGTCGCGCATCCATAGACTGTTCTGTAGATGTGGAAACATGGTTTGTGGAATGCCGCTTGAGTTGCTATGCTTACGGCATCACCAACTTTGGAGACCGTCAGCATTATGACTTTCGGCTCTCCCCAACGTTGGGTCCCGCTTGCGTCGCATTGACCGTAGTTTTCCACTCCATGCGACACTATTGTCTGGTTTTGTGTACGGAATCATTCGTGTCTGCGTATAGCCCCTCGCGAGCAATCATTCACGTCTACATAAATGCCCCGCACGCGGGCACCTCATCATGTCTCATGCCTCTTCCCTCGCGGACATTCATTCACCTCACACATCAAAATATACCGTCGACGCTTACGGACTCACGTGCAGACCACCACCTTGCTTCATCGCATACATCATCACTATGACCGTCAGCACATGACTGACCATCAATCATACGAGCATAGCGTCTGACCACCTTGTGCCTACTCATATGACCGTCACCTGGAAGCTTCGTTCCACAACTTTCATTCATCTTCGCTTCACATCATGCGCTTCTCATAAATATGAACTGTCACGTCATCAACTTTTATTCACACTCAAGAACATCGCCTGCATATTCAGGGACCGTCCATGGCGAGTCGTGCGGTTCCCTTAAAATACGAATGTCGTCTTTTATCCTGCGTGTTTAGAGACCGTCCGCGGCGAATCACGCTGTTCCTCCATCATACTAGTGTTGCCTATATGTCTCGTATCACCTCCTGCTTGCATTTCATTCGCCCACACAACGTGGAGAGATCGTCGATGCATCCAAACAGGGATCGCGATGCTAACATTTCATGGACGACGTCATGTCCTTAGACTACAAATGCATGACGCCAGTGTACCAGCATGTACCCCTCTATTCCGACTGAACTGAATGAGGACGATGTAGACAGGGAGCGGTTCTATACCTTGTTAGTATTTTGCAAGTTTTAGGTTTCGTCATTATCCCTAAGTAAAGAATACGTAACCTTCCGTCGCCATCAAAAGGTTGAAACCCTTTTCTGCTCAACTCAACAAAACGGGTGACACCCCTCCAGGAAGGGAATATATTCAAGATCGTTTTAGATAAGTCGACACAACAGTTCGAATTCTTCAGTTTACCTTTCTAATTAATGGAATACTTTCACGGAGGAGAATGTGCCCCACATATAATTAATTTTGCCATCCTTCTAATATAATTATTTACACTTTCCGACACCATAGTTTCATAGCTTCTTAACTTGAGAATTTTAGTTATGCCATCGATAACGGGGAATTAAAATTTTGAAATAACATAATCTTATCGACAAAATGGTATTGCGTGGCGTGGAGCTGATTTGTGGTTCTGGTAAGGGCATGGTGCTCTCGGTGCGAGGCGCAGACGAGTACCGGTAGCGCGCGCGGGGACCGGAATTGTTTTAGTTCCACGTTGCATGCGATATTTTGTGTGGTTGGAGTGTAGTTTCCGAGGTTATGTGCGTGGCGTGTTTCTGGTGCTTTATGGTATAGAAACGACGGAGTGGAGTTGCGTGCCTGTGCGCATGCGCATAGATACGTAATGTGTGCATTATCGTCCTCGAGCTATAAGGTTAACCGCCCATCCATGATTTTCATTCTCATTTCAGGTTCTTAAAGCATGCATAAGAGGCCGAGGAGGCCGTACTGCTGTTGCAGGGAATACATATAACACGATTACAAGGAAGTGGATACGGTTACCTCCATTTGAAATCATATTGCCTTTCGTGGGGCAGCGCCCCACTATATTGATAATTAGGTTGCATAACGTCGGCATCTACGCATGGAATGATACTTTCAGTCGCAAAGATTGGTGATAATAATTTTAAATGATATTTAAATAACGTAGACTCGGTTTTCGGTTCGAAACAATTTCAAAATAATGCAGTGACATAACTGCTGTTCTCGCACAGGCGACATAGTCGGATCTTTAAGAACCCCGATATAACTTACGTTCGGTCAGGATGTTCATCCCAATTGTTAGCAGTATTTCCAGTGATTTATCGCGGTTCAAAAGAAGTTGAAATTTAATGTAAATTTGTGGGGGAGTATGTTCGTGATATAATCACAACAAAGAGTTGCTCGGAGTCGGTGAGGAGAGGGGCCCTCCCGTTACAGGTTGAAACCCATGCATATGAGAAGGGAGTATACAGGACTCTGAGTCGCTGTTTCTAATTATGTGTTTGGTTGAATTTCCCGAAGTCTTGGCGCAATGGGAGTAAGCCCGTTCAGGGCATTTCTAATCAGTTTATCAAGAAGATCCTAAGCGTTCAGATCTCGAGCATGTGACAGTGCTTGGGCCAAGACTGCGGGACGTGCGGACGACTGATTGTGAACCCCGAGACGCCGCTCGGACTTGTCTGTGAGTGAGTAGTAATTTATATAAAATTATTTCGGGAACAATTAGTCGGTTAATTATTGTTAATTAATATATGCATTTATTTCATATGGCGTTATATATTTACATATATTTGCTTGCGATGTCTGGAGCAGGGCTCGCTTCTCGTAGCCCCACTGACGCGTCCGTGAGCGGGCCCGGGACGAAACATCAGCTAACTTGTAGTAACTAATGCATGTTTATATATGCGTGGCATTTCTTACCCGAGTTACAGGATCAGTCAACTTTTGTCTTAGAAATAGGCCACCAACGGCTTTCTCAACGATCATACACCCTTCCCTCGGGGCCAGGAGTGCTCTCAATTTATTAACTACACTTGCGCCCTATACAGTCCACATAAGGACCCTATTTTCCAAACAGACAGTTCCAATCGAGCACAAATATCATCTAGTTGGATCACTTCCTCGGCAGGAAATTCAGAGTCAAATCCGCGGCGTACTAGGAGACCCAGACAGCAGGACCAAAACAAAGAAGAAATGGTGCAAAAAGTCTCCATCCAAACGTCCGTGAAGATTCAAGAATTACATCATCGAATAGATGACAAAGAGGATGTACCAGTTAGGCAAGTGAGACATCGAAGAAATCGCGTTCGAAACATCCAAAATACAAGACCAGAAGAATCCGAAAATGGAAAATCCATTTTTCTGGAGAGGATGCATTCAATGGAGAGGATTTTCTGCTGCAATTTTTTGCTTCCTTCCTTTTTCGCTTAGACTTAAAAGATTGCAAAGAGAGTTTAAGTATGTCCGATGAAGAAATCTTGAAAGGTCTTCCAGCCCTACTGAGTGAAATAGCACGTCAATGGTATCGGATGGAACGATCATTATTACAAAGTTGGCGTCGATTTGAAAGAAGTTTTCGTGAAAATGTTGTAGAGTATGATGATGATGATGAATTGAGAGATAACTGGGTTAACACTATTAATAGTATAAGACTGTTAAATCGGTTAAAAGTTTATTCGAGACGATAAACAACTGAGGTTGGCTTACAAGAATTTATGTACAGATTATCGACGATTCATGGGGTCCCGAGATTTTCAGAGTTTTTGGAGTTATAAAAGTTGAAAAAACAACATGAGCAAGAAAAGAAATGGAACCAAGACTATAAAAGAGCCACTGGCTCAAATTTTAGTCGAGAGTGGGGAAAGCAACGCACATACCCACATAAAGTCGCAGCGATGGAATTGTCAATATCGGAGAAATCTACACCGAAGATAATAAATAAACGAAGAAAGACGAAGAAATCCAAGAGGCCACATAAATTAGTAGCGGTTATGAAAGGAGAAGAAAGTGGGACAAAATTTGTTAAACCGCCAGAGAAGTCTCCATAAGCATTTAGCGAAGCTGCGAGCATACTAGTTTGTCCAGTGCCTCCGCCAGAAAATCAGTTGGAAGGTCGAGAGTGTTTTCCAGATAGAACGAACCAGAGTAAAGAAACCAGATGGCTACCACAACCGGTTCCATAAGCTATAATGATTAAAACTCCTAGCCCTCAACCGAAGGATAGCAGTAGGTTGAATGGTGACACGTTGGTATGTTACAACTGTCAAGAACCTGGGCTTTCAAGTACGTCGAGAGCCATTACGTTGTTGAGGCTGTGCACTTATCGGATACTCGTGGATCGTAATTGTCAGCAGTATGGAGATTCGAGTCCGGGAAAATACCAGAACCCAGTAAGGAGAGTTCCGAATGACCGAGACCTTCAAGACCAACACCAGGAGTCGAAACTTCGAGAAGAGTTGGTACAATAGGCGGTTCGTCATTTCGTTGCAGCTCGATGGAATCCAGGATCGAGAACTGTTGAAGTCTCGGTAGGTTCTGAGCACATGGCGAGAGATGAAGAAGTTAGTCATTCATCTGTGCCAGTAGAATCGGAAGCTGGAGTTCGCTTAGATTCAGACTCCAGGCTATATTTTTCGTTAGAGATAGAGGATCATCCGATTAGAGCATTCTGTGATCCAGGAGTTAGCAGGTCTTATTTTGGGCCCCATATAAAAGACAGTCTTCAAAATTGGATTCAAGTAGGACATGGTTATATTCGAGATGCCACCGGATGTCAAGAACAAATTATAGGTCTAATTCGCATTTATATGGAGGTGGGTGACCAAACCAAATGCGTGCATGTCCGGATAGCCGATTGTCTGGAATATGATGCCATTCTGGGAATGGATTTTCTGCAGCTATTCCAAATTAAAGTAGATTTTCTTAATCGAAAATTGCAAGTTGGCACGATTCCGTGGAAGTCCTTTAAAGATGGTAGTACTTCCCGTTATATATGCGATTAAGTGCCATTCAAGATATGATAGTGAGACATGTCGATAGGGCAAGTCAGCGTCAAAAGCGTTATTACGATAGAGGTAGGCGCACTGTATTGTATAATGTAGGTGACTTAGTATTAAAACGAAACCGAATTCTCTCGTATGCGGCTGAGAATTTTGCGGCGAAGTTAGCACCACGCTATGATGGTCCAGACGAGGTTATTAGAGGTACAGGATTATCTCCTGTCGTGTATGAGGTGTGAGGCGGCGACCCTCAGCGAATTAGTAAAACTTGCGTGAATGATCTCAAACGATTCGTTCCTACGCGTCAAGCTTATAGAAAGTACGTTAATTAGGGGTTATTTCTTAACAGAAAGATGTCTCATCCCAGATTATCAAGGGGTAATGTAAGGGAACGACGGGTATTTACCATAATGGGCGAACTGGACCCATATTGTCAAGGAGTTCAGCCCACGAGAATAATTCGAGAGTAAGCTCCCATTACGGAAGTCTCGCCCATTATTTATAGGCCAGTATCATTAGAGCCTGAACTTGAGAGGAAATCAGAACAACCTCCGATCACTGCAGTCTCTATGCCAACTTCCATCCAACATCGAGAGTCCGAAGGAAAATTAAGCGTGATTACGGAGGTCACGCGTCGTTCCTGCGGACCGTTTGCGCCAGTTGCGACCCATTCGACTATGGGGACCCTTCGATCGAGGCCGAGAGTTTTGTCGAGACGTCGTCTTCGGAGGCATGAAACAGATCCCCCGTGATCGAGCTGTGTTTTAACTGTTGGAGGAAGGGACATAATACACCCGACTATTCAAAACCTCGCGTAGAGAGGATTTATTTTAATTGTGGCCTGCTGAACGTAAAGGTCTTCGAGTGTTCGAGATGCAAAGATGCTTATCGGTATTGTGACCCCCCAAAAACTTAACCCCAAAATTCCTTCACCGTCGTCGCCGCTCACAACCGCCCGCAACCGAAATACAAAACCAACCGAATCCCTGGGGTCACAAAACCTTACGACGCGCAAACTGTTAATAAGGGCGCCAGGCATGCCGAAGAATACCGAATTTATAGGCGTGCCGCAAGGTAATGGTGTGCCCGCTATGCTCAGCCCCGAGATCCCCTCGGCACGGGAGAGGGCGGTATTCGCAGGCGCAGCCAAAACTCGAAACCGAAACTCGACGATAGAAACTAGCGGTCACGAACAGCGAGGACGGGTTAACCTGAGAAACCGTACCCCACACTATCGTCACGATGCCGAAACGCGAATTCAATATTATTTACCCGACGTCAGAACGGAACAACACGAAATTTTCCCGACCAAAAATTTTGGGTTGCCCAGTACGGGTCGGGAGCCATTCGGACAAAAATAAATACAAAAAATAGCGCCACATCTCCACAGCGGGTGTCCGTAGCCATCATCGTAATGTAAATATCGGTACCAACGAAATTAATTAATTCCGCGGTTGCACAAAGTGCCGGTAACCGAAATTTCCACCTTATCCGCGATCGACGCTAGAGCTTCGACTACGCCGGCAAGCGCCGTTTGATCCGATCACTCCCGAAAGCATGTACGGCTATTTCCGCGGAACGTAATACGCCACGAGGCCGGGACTTGCACCACGAGTTCCAATTAAACGCTTCGGCTTTAGAATTTACAGATTGACTGCTAGCGATGATAATTTTTTCACTTATCACTTATCGATTGAATAAATTCCAAGGTAATACGTATCGTATTTTAATAAACGCGTGAAATATTGCATGATTAAGAGTACTCTCCTTGAATATTTTTCGAAATCTCTTCGAAGGCGGTATCCGTGGGACGAGTTATTTAAACTTTACAACATATTAATTGACTCCTTCATACCTGTCAATGACTATAACTGTAAAGGTTTGTCTTTAAAATCAATTAAACCCTTTGAATGAGATTCAAAGGCGATATCCAGTTTAATAATGATTTAAACATTAAGAAAAGTTTAGTGTCTCCATGACCAATGTGAAGGACGATAGCCGCAAAAAGGTTTTCTTTTAGGTTAATTAAACCCTTTGAATAAGATTCAAAGGCGGTATCCAGTTTAATAATGATTTAAACATTAAGAAAAGTTTAGTGTCTTCTTGACCAATGTCAAGGACGATAGCCACAACAAGGTTTTCTTTAAAGTTAATTAAACCCTTTGAATAAGTTTCAAAGGCGATATCCAGTTTAATAATGAATTAAATATTAGGAAAAGTTTAGTGTCTCCTTGCCAATGTCATGGACGATAACCACAAATGTTTCCTTCAAAGTTAATTAAACCCTTTGAATTAGATTCAAAGGCGATATCCAGTTTAATAATTATTTGAATTTTAAGAAAAATTTAGTGTCTCCTTGACCAATGTCAAGTGTTTGGAAGTTAATTAGCTTTACGAAAATAGGTCGTAAGGATTAAAGTCAAATAAAAGGAATAAACGAGGATTGGTTAGCTAAATAATTTCCAAACACACTTTCGCGGTAACTTTACGCACTTGCCTAGGCATAAAAACTCCCACGAAGTAGGGAGAAAAGCCCGGGCAAGCGGATATCTTTATTGAATCACAAAGTACAAAGAAAGTACAATTTAAAGCGCGAAATTCAATCGCACACATTCATACACACACCCAACGACCAGACTCTTACCTCGTGCCAATGCACACTTAACCTACACGAATCTTCCTTATTTCCTAAGTGCAGTCTTAAACTCGGCGCTGCCTCGCACAGTCTTCAACTCAATGGCCGTAGGGGGCCGGGTGCACTTCACAAAAAACACAGTCCTCTGGGGCGCCTCGACTTCTCGCAGGAACCGACCCAGGGAGACGAGCGACACAGGGTCGCCGCCTCAAGTGCAGCTCGGGAGATGGCTCGCAAAAAACTCACACGTGGCCAAATCTCCCACTTTCAACGCACGCAAAAAATATGCAATACTCGCACGCTAAGACTGCTGATAACTCAAACCTCGCAAAATCGTCACACCAGCAACTCGCGAGAGACCGTACCGTCAACCGAACTATTCTGCGTCGAAGCCGGAACTCAACTGCTGTCACGCTCGCGGGGCCAGACGCAACTCACCGCGAGATCCCCTCCAAATGTGCGCGCGCATCACATTCGCGCCTTCGCGGCGACAATCGGCGGTATAGGGCCTTATCGAGATGCAAAAGAACCAAACAGTCAAGGACGACAGCCGCAAAAAGGTTTTCTTTAAGGTTAATTAAACCCTTTGAATAAGATTCAAAGGCGATATTGTAGGAATATCCGTTTTACCGACAATATAGTTTAAGCCGATACTTATATCGACCGCCGCGAGCGCTTCGATCAACAACGAGCAAGAAAGAGAAAAACTCTCACGAGAGCAGTGTTCGCTCGTCGCTCGAACTGTAATATAGCTTCTTGTTTTAATATTTAAATAATAAAGTAATATTTTCATTTTAAGACGATATTTCATTTCCAGACATATTTGTAATTCCCACAAAATTGGGGGCTCGGCCGGGATCACGGAAAAAAGACGAAAACGAATCGGGAAACGCGAATATGTCCTTAGTGAAAATAAAAGCCGAAAAAGACATGTGCAAGAAAAGCTCGTGTTAATAAGACGTGAATTGCTGTAATTTTAAGACGTGTAATACTGCAATGTTTTTTAAGACGTGCATTATTGCAATTGTAAGATGTGATTTACAGTAAAAAAAATAAGACGACTATCGCTAAAAAACCACGAGGTGTATCATTCCAAAAACAAGACGTTTTTCCTTTTTCAAAAATAAGATGTGTCTTAGTGAAAATATTAAGTCGTGCTTTTCTGAAAATTGAAGACTAATATAGAAACGCCAACAATCGAAAACAAAGGACTTTGTGATACAGAAGATTCTAGAACATTTTAGAAGTACCTCGATCATCGGCCATTTTCCGACACCGGTGCCGCGAGTCGCAACAAAGGAACGGACCGAGGGCCGCGAGAATAGAGACGGAACGCGTAGTGCAAGAAAGACGCGACGATTCGCGACGAGACGCGCGACAAGGTACACTTACCGTCGGTAGTACTCCTCTCCTCTTACACGTATAGGGCGAAAAGTGACACGGAACCGCGAAGACGTCGCGGTAGCGAGAAAGATTCAGGATACCTATAGATATAGTGAGAAGTGTATACAGTGGATAAACAATGGAGTGTTTGGGACAGATTCCCGAGATTAATACGAAGATAAAGCTGGCATCGCGAGCAACGATTACAGCTCTTCAAAAAATTTTTTTCGAAGAAGCAGGAGATAGAGGAAATCGGCAAAGGATCCGTCAATACAAAGGATTCTTTTTTAGAGAAGACTCTGAGGAATATTGGAACAAAATGAAATACCTAACTTTTTTTTCGTTTGGCGATCTTGTTTCAGTTTGCAATTTATTGGGAATTGGCCATGAAGGGTCAAAAGAACAAATGAAACAAAAGGTTATGTCGGCGCTAATAAACATCGAAAGCCTAATTCCTAAACCAGACGATGAAGATAGCCAGGAAGATGACCGTGAAGATGAAGAAATAGACAGCAATCACGAACAAAGCGAAAGCGAACGTGAAAGAGAGAACGAATTAGGTGCTCATACAATACGTGAAGCGCAAATTCGTCACAAACAATAATTTGCGATGAATTATAAAGATGTTGAAGACATGATACGACCTTTTGATGGCAGTGGAGAATTTCCTAACGAACAATGGATATTGGAGTTTGAAGACGTGGCTACGTTATTCCATTGGGACCAACTGTACAAACCAGTTTTTGCAAAGCGATCGATGACGGGTCTAGCTAAAATGTTTGTGCAAAGCGAACGAAATATAAAAAATTGGAAACTCTTGAAGGCCGCTCTCAAAACGGAGTTTTCAAAAAATGTAACGAGCGCTGATTTGCATAAGATGCTGGCAAAGAGAACTTTAAATAAAGGCGAAGGTGTCCATGAATACTTACTGGCCATGAAGGAGCTCTCATCAAGAGGCAACATTAAACATGGCGCACTGATTCAATATGTTATTGATGGACGGCCCGAAAATGGAAACAAAGTGGTGCTTTATGGTGCAATAGCCCTGCCAGATTTTAAAAGACGACTTCGAATATATGACGAGATGCAGAAAAAGGGTCAGTATAAAAAACAAGTCCAAGACGATGATTATTCAAACATGAAGAAGATGGATCAGCCCAGAAGAAGCGTGTCAACGAAGAAAAAAGAAATTGTACAAGTTATGAACTAGAAGTACTAGCTATTATTGAAGCTCTGAAAAAATTTCATGTGTATTTGCTCGGAATACATTTCAAAATCATAACTGATTGCTCAGCATTCGAAAAAACGATGAGTAAAAAGGAATTAGTGGTACGTGTAGCCAGATGGGCCCTACTTCTCGAAGAATTTGACTACGTGATAGAGCATCGATCAGGTGTCAGAATGAAACACGTTGATGCTCTGAGCAGACATATACTCAGTAATGACGATTAGCACCAACAGTATAATTGAACGAATAAAAAGAGCTCAAGCAGAAGACCCAGAGATAAAACTCTTATCTTAATCCTTGAAATTCTTAAAGCGAAAGAATATGACGATTACTACCTGACAGATGGAATTCTATACAAATTTCAGGAAGGCCGAAACCTACTGGTAATACCAAAAATCGTACAAAATGAGATAATAAGAATTGCGCATGAAAAAGGTCATTTTGCAGTAAGACGAACAGCCGAGTCAATTAGCCAAGAATACTACATATCTGGGCTCCAAAAGAAAATCGAGAAGACGATTGCTAACTGCATACCCTGTATTGTAGCCAACAAAAAGGCAGGAAAACAAGAAGGATTTCTTCACCCCTTGAATAAAGAACCGTTGCCACTATACACCTATCCAGTTGTAATAGACGGATTCACTAAGTTTACTTGGCTATATCCAGTAAAATCAACAACAACTAAAGAAGTGATAAACAAACTGAATTTTCAAAAACTTATTTTTGGAAACCCTGCACAGATTATTTCAGATCGAGGATCGGCTTTTACTTCTGGAGAGTTTGAAGAATACTGTCAAAGTGAAGGAATCGTGCACAAGCTAATAACGACTGGACTTCCTCGTGCGAATGGTCAAGTAGAGCGTGTAAATAGAACAATAATCACTATTTTAACTAAACTATCAATCGACGATGCAACGAAATGGTTTAAGCATGTTGAGAAACTACAACAGACGTTGAATTCAACGTATCATCGTAGCATTAACACAACTCCGTTCGAGATCTTGTTCGGCACAAAGTTCCGTGATAAAGAAGATGAAAATTTGAAATTGCTTATCCAGGAAGAACTGCTTAAAGATTTCGAGGAAAACCGCGACACCATTCGACATGAAGCAAAACAGCAAATAATGAAAGTTCAGAATGAGAATAAACAACATTATAATCTTAGAAGAAAGAAAGCAGATAAATACGCCGTCGGGGTCCTAGTTGCTATTCAAAGGACTCAACTTGGTCCAGGTCTTAAATTAAAGCCAAAGTTTCTAGGTCCATATAAGGTAATTCGAGTCAAGTACAATGATACTTACGACGTGGAACGCACAGGAATGTCTGAAGGTCCTTATTCAACATCCACCTGCGCACAATATATGAAACCATGGGTCCCTAATGACGTATTATCCGAGACGGAAAATTCTTAGAATGGCCGTGTGTAGGAATATCTGTTTTACCGACAATATAGTTTAAGCCGATACTTATATCCACCGCCGCGAGCGCTTCGATCAACAACGAGCAAGAAAGAGAAAAACTCTCACGAGCGCAGTGTTCGCGCGTCGCTCGAACTGTAATATAGCTTCTTGTTTTAATATTTAAATAATAAAGTAATATTTTCATTTTAAGACGATATTTCATTTCCAGACATATTTGTAACTCCCACAATATCCAGTTTAATAATGATTTAAACATTAAGAAAAGTTTAGTGTCTCCTTGACCAATGTCAAGGACGATAGCCACAACAAGGTTTTTTTTAAAGTTAATTAAACCCTTTGAATAAGTTTCAAAGGCGATATCCAGTTTAATAATGAATTAAATATTAAGAAAAGTTTAGTGTCTCCATGACCAATGTCAAGGACGATAGCCGCAAGAAGGTTTTCTTTAAGGTTAATTAAACCCTTTGAAAAAGATTCAAAGGCGGTATCCAGTTTAATAACGATTTAAACATAAAGAAAAGTTTAGTGTCTCATTGACCAATGTCAAGGACGATAGCCACAACAAGGTTTTCTTTAAGATTAATTAAACCGTTTAAATAAGATTCAAAGGCGATACCCAGTTTAAGAATTATTTAAGTATTACGAAATTTTCACTTTCCTTGGAACCTTTTTAACCCGAGCGACGCGGAACAAAGAAATTATTATTTTGATTTTACCGCCTGGTGCCAGCCTACCGCGCACGAACTTGTTTGCTGAAACGCGTTAGCAGAACAAAGGACAAAACCCGCACTACGTCCAAAATTACATTTTAGCCTCGATGCTTCCAAGATAACGAGACTCGGAACTTTTGTTAATTACGAGACCCGACATTTTAAATTTAACCGTAAAGACCGGAACCGAAAGATTTTACTCAAAAAAAAAAAACGAAACGAAAGCACGATTGATTCGCGGCACTTCACTCAGGAACGCGAGAGAGGAATTCACGAATGAATCCCGGAAGGCGATGCCAAAACGACAATAAGTAAAACCAAGAAAGATCGATTTGCGTTCCGGAACTCGTGTTACCTTGTCACCAAGCGATGTCCACCTTCCACAGACCAGGTTGTCCTGCTGCTGCCGCTGCCAGAACGAGAATGGCCCAAGCCCGTCAATGTACAATGTACAATGGCTCGTAGCCGCCTTGCCAGAACGCGGTCCTCGCCGCCCGCCGGCGCAAAGAGGGGGAGCGCGCTGATTAGCTCCCGCCGTACCGCGTGACTGCCGCGGCTTTCCCCGCAGCGTCTCTTCCCCTTTTCCATCGATTCCCCTCACGCCTTCTGGAACCTTCTAGAGACTTCCAGAAGCGGTAAGCGGTAAACAACCATTGCCTCGATACCTCTATCAAAACAACAGATGCCTTTGTTTATCCCGTAACCATCATAACAAAGCGACGAGAACCTTTCTAATCGGGCTCTTTATGTTCAAATATTAACGAGAATTTCAAAACAATAAACGATATAATATTATCCGCGATGCAAAATATAATCTGTTTACGGAATTACCAAAATATCGAGAAAAAAATAAGATAAAATTTTCTTTTCAGTTTCAGATGAAAACCAAGACGAACTTATACGATGCATGATGTAATCCCCCCCCCCCCCATTTTCATAAACTTTTTGTTAAATAATTACTGGCCACATCCTTTAGGCCGAGACTGACTAACTATGCACTTGCTCAAACTAAAAACTATCTAATCAACTAACCTTAATCACTAGCTACGCAGTATCTTCTTTCAATACATTGGCGCCTGTGCTAGTTTACTAATGCCATAATAACTAAACTTACTCACTAGCTACGCAGTATCTTCTTTCAATACCTAGGCGCCTATGCTAGTTTACTAACAGCTTACTAACTAAACTTAATCACTAGCTACGCATTATTTTCTTTCAATACATTGGCGCCTATGCTAGTTTACTAATAGCTTACTAACTAAACGTAATCACTAGCTACGCAGTATGTTGTTTGAATACATTGGCGCCTATGCTAGTTTACTAATAGCTTACTAACTAAACGTAATCACTAGCTGCGCAGTATGTTGTTTCAATACATTGGCGCCTATGCTACTTTACTAATAGCCTACTAACTAACCTTAATTACTAGCTACGCAGTATCTTCTTTCAATACATTGGCGCCTGTGCTAGTTTACTAATGCCATACTAACTAAACTTACTCACTAGCTACGCAGTATCTTCTTTCAATACCTAGGCGCCTATGCTAGTTTACTAACAGCTTACTAACTAAACTTAATCCCTAGCTACGCAGTATCTTCTTTCAATACATTGGCGCCTATGCTACTTTACTGATAGCCTACTAACTAACCTTAATCACTAGCTACGCAGTATCTTCTTTCAATACATTGGCGCCTGTGCTAGTTTACTAATGCCATACTAACTAAACTTACTCACTAGCTACGCAGTATCTTCTTTCAATACCTAGGCGCCTATGCTAGTTTACTAACAGCTTACTAACTAAACTTAATCCCTAGCTACGCAGTATCTTCTTTCAATACATTGGCGCCTATGCTAGTTTACTAATAGCTGCGCAGTATCTTCTTTCAATACATTGGCGCCTATGCTATTTAACGCAGTGCAAGGTGATTCCAAAAATTAGCGCCGCTACAGCAGTCCCCCCCCACAAAAATCACCATTGCCCCGGATTGAGCCTCCCGGCAAGACAAAGTCTGTAATTCTTGAAAGCGGTATTTTATTTCCGGGAGCCAAAACTACTTTCAAAAACTAGCGCCACGATCGGCTGTCCCCCCTATTATGGGGTAGTATCAGCTTCACGGTTTGGAGCCACATCTTCAAAATTAGCGCCATCACGGCAGTCCCCCCTATTATTAGCACTGCAGCATCCCAACGAGTTGAGTCTCGCTCAAAACTGCGACTGTAACGTGTTGCCACGTTACAGTATATTGAATGATGTAAAAATATGGCTTGCGAAAAGAATGTCCATTGTGAAAAGTGGACAACGCTATTACGTATTTCTTTGTAACAATTAACATTTCAAAAGTACCTATTCAAAATTCTAAAGTATTATTGTCATTACGGTATTATTTTTTTAAATTATATTGTTATTTTAATATAATATTGTGATATAATGAACACTGCTAGATGAAAAGAGAGGTTTAAAATAAACTAGCATTGTCTTAGTATAATTATTAGCTATTTTTTTTATTTTATATATCTACGACTAGATCCAAAACAAGTTAACCCCTTCAGTGTCGAATTAAATCGCAGCGAGCAAAAACTATTTTAAAAATGAAAATAACGAGAAAATGTTCAAAAATTAAAAAAATTAAAGAAAAAAATTGTTAAAATTATAATGATATTGATTTATTTAAATAATAATTGTCGAAATTCCAAAATATGGTCATAATAATAATTATTTATTTTCATGAACTTCCTTTTTAATAATATTACAATGATTGATTAATTGAATAATCGACACTTAATGTCCACTGCATAGAGAACAAAGGCAGCGAATGGTTAAATTTTTTTTTTAAATTCCCGAGACCCTAGACAATATGATAAAGCATTTTGTGTATTTCATATACACGCTCATTAAAGTGGTTCGAAAATCAATTTGAAATTTATACTTTCTCCCTTCGATCGAATTCTTGTAGAATATGCAAAAAAAATGAACACGTATTTTTGCGTTTTTTTTTAAATGCTATTAACTGGACGCGCACGGAGCTTGATTTGTATGTTTAAAAGAAAAATGCGATTTTTTCAATTTATTCGCGATAATTCGTTCTGATAATCAAATTAACACACTTGTTTCAAAATTCGCGGAAGTACCTTTTTCGAAACTCTTCAGGACACATCAAAACCTTGGTTAAACCCCTCCAAAAAATGTTATACATGAATTTTGAATAAAAAACTGTTGACAAAAAATTCAACAAAACCATCAAATTTCTCCATTTTTGCTTCGTAACTTTCAGAAAAAAATTTTAAAAATTCTATGTCACGTACTTTTAAATTTCTTATGATTTTACGATTAAAATAAGGTGTAATTGAATAGAAAATGATTAGTTTTTTGCTGAGTTATATTACATTCATTACCAACGTCATTTTTAACATAAATCGGATAAAGGAAAAACATTTTCTATTTTTCGCTATATCATGCCGGCAAAAAATGTGCGATTAGTGTGCTATTGATGAAGCTGAAACTAGCCCCACCTTCCAGCCCCACCTTCGGTTTTATAGGCTTTATGATCTTTCACATTAGAAATCAGACGTGTGCCGAATTGATACGTATGTGGCTCTGTTCCCAAACATATATACTGCAAGTAAATGCATTTCATGGGGGCTTGATACCGTACCAGGACTCGTCATATGACTAAAATATCACTTTTTCCTGAAAAATCGTCATTTTTTCGAATTGTATGACTTTCTTGAAGGGAAATCAGTCGTGTGCCGTATTGAAATATATATAGGCCCCTTCCTAATCATATAAACTATAAATTATTTCATTTCATGGGGCCCTGGTACCGTAACAGGACTCGTCACGAGACTAAACTGTCACTTTTTCCTGAAAAATCGTCATTTTTTCGAATTGTATGACTTTCTTGAAGGGAAATCAGTCGTGTGCCGTACTGAAATATATATAGGCCCCTTCCTAATCATATAAACTATAAATTAATTCATTTCATGGGGCCCTGGTACTGTACCAGGACTCGTCATATGACTAAAATATCACTTTTTCCTGAAAAATCGTAATTGTTTCGAATTGAATGACTCTCTTGAATTAAAAAAAAATGACGATTTTTTAGGAAAAAGTGACATTTTAGTCACGTGACGAGTCCTGGTACGGTACCAGATCCCCATGAAATGAATTAATTTATAGTTTATATGATTAGGAAGGGGCCTATATATATTTTAATACGGTACACGACTGATTTCCCTTCAAAAAAGTCATACAATTCGAAAAAATGATGATTTTTCAGGAAAAAGTGAGATTTTAGTCCCGTGACGAGTCCTAGTACGGAACCAGGGCCCCATGAAATGAATTAATTTATAGTTTATATGATTAGGAAGGGGCCTATATATATTTCAATACGGTACACGACTGATTTCCCTTCAAGAAATTCATACAATTTGAAAAAATGACGATTTTTCAGGAAAAAGTGATATTTTAGTCATATGACGAGTCCTGGTACCAGAGCCCCATGAAATGCATTTACTTGCAGTATATATGTTTGGGAACAGAGCCACATACGTATCAATTCGAAACACGTCTGATTTCTAATGTGAAAGATCATAAAGCCTATAAAACCGAAGGTGGGGCTGGAAGGTGGGGCTAGTTTCAGCTTCATCCTGCGGATTGTAGAATTTTTGCGAACGTTGTTTCGTCTATTAAATTAGTTATTGATGTACCCAAGTAGTTTGTAGTTTGTCCGGTCATTTCTCTTGCAACTGTGTTTAATACTGCTGGTTTTTCTGCTGAGACATGATGTGATCCTTTAATTTTCTAATATCTTCTTGGCTGTAAATTCCATTGATGGCTAAGCTTTCTGGGTTGGTATACGTCCATGTCTGTTTGGTTAGAGGTTTAAGTTGTTAGGTTTTTTTGCTTCGACCGGATTAGGTTTTCGTATTCATTTGTATTTTCGTCTTCATTTGTATTTTCATATTCATTTATATTTTCGTATCCATTTGTATTTTGATTATCATAATCATTTGTATTTTCGTGTTTATTTATATTTTCATATTCATTTATATTTTCATATTCATTTATATTTTCATACTTATTTGTACATTCGTATTCATTTGTATTTTTGTAATCATTGTGGTGATCATCTACTTTTTTATAGCGGTGTTTATTTTTATCGGTATTTTTGTGGTGATATTGATACTTATTTCTTGAGCTGTTTGCAGAATCTTTGTTATAGGTTTGATCTTTGGGGTTGGTGATTTCAAAATCTTTTCCGATTTCATCAATTGTTAGAGTGGAAATTTTTATTTCTGTTTCTTCGTTAGTTGTATTGTATGTAAATTTGAAGATAGCCTCGTCCACTGTTCTTTTTAACTATAGCTTCACCTAGGTATATGCCTTCTGATGTTTCGATGCGTGGTACGTATCCATATTCAATTTCTTTATTCTCAATATTTATGTAAAAAGTAGATATTGATCTTCCTGGGATTGTCATTTTTTCTTCATGAAAGTATATTTTTTTGTTTTTCCATTCGATGTAATTCTTTTTATAATTAATTGTCGCTTGGTTATTGCGAAAGAATTCAGAGCCTAAAATACTCTCAGATTCTATAGGAAAATTGTTTCTCACAACATGAAATTCTGTTAGTTGTCCTAGTGTGTTTAATTTTACTACGCCCATTGTTCTTACAGGTTGTTCTGTAATACCTTTTAAGTCAATAATGTCGGATTCGTCTATTAATGTTTCTCCTTTTATGTTTTCTTCCCTGATTATATTTACGCTTGCGCCAGTGTCTACCATTAGTTGAACCTCTGTGTATAAGTCTGTGGAGTTTACTTTAATTATTGGAGCATCATTTTTACTTAGGTTTATTGCTCTGATTTCCTTGTGTCTGTTGTTCTCGTGATGTTGATTTGGCGCTGATTTATAGTCTCTCTCGCGCGCCAGTTCTGGGGAGACCATTCTCGTTTCCCGGATGTCTCATTGTATTCTGGGTTTTCGCTAATTCCTGTAGTATCTCCGCTCGCATTTTTTCTTTGAATTTTAATTTCCTACAGTCTTTTCAAGAGTGTCCTATGTTTTTGCAGTATGTGCATTGTTATAATTTTGGATTAGGTTTTCTGCTCATAAACTGGTTGTCTTGATTAGGTTTAAAGTTTGTGTGGGTTTGTCTAAAATTAATATTCATAGCCACCGCCAGATTTGAGAGGTAGGAGTGGGAATTTTTTGCTATCACGATTTCAGTTTATTATTAGTGAGGATTCTATTTTTTTTTTATTGAAACAAATACTGTATTTGAGAAATTGGCTATTAGAATTTATTTCTAATTGAAGTTTATATTGTTCATGAGAACTTTGTGTTTCCTACTCTTATTTTTCTTCTTTTTCAGCGCAGTTTTCCGTTCAATAGCGCTGTCACCAATTAGTTACGTGCAGACTAACGATACTTACATGTATCCCAGGTTTGGCCGTGGAAAGGGCGAGTCGACCAAGAGGTCGACTTCGGGTAAAGATGAACGGGGTTGCTGCGCTGAAAATGAAGTGAGTAGGGAAGAACAAAATAATTGAACGCGATTTCAGTAATTCAAATACAGTTTATTTATAATTCGTCTTAATTGTTATTTTTTTTTGTTGGGAGCGAATAATTCCCTTGGTTAGGGTAAGGGGGAAGTCGGAAGAGAAGGGTCGAGAGTGGGATCCCGCGGAGGAGCTGATGGGATGTATGCGTGTATTTCGGGAAAATTACGTGGAGGTATGGGTGGAATAATTTTGAGGGACGAAGCGAATTCGGCGGCGGCTTCCCCAGTGGGACGTTCTCGGGCTCGCTTTTGATTTTTATAAAAACTGCGTGGTTTTGTTCGTCCCACTGAAAAAGAACGAATGAATTAAAAATTTGGAATTTTCCTTTTATAGGTTGAAACGGTCATTAGGAAAGGAATTTAGGGATTAAGGAAACGGATGTAAAAATTTAGTATGGGAACATATGTTTTTTTTTTTGTAAATAATAATGAAAATTAGAAAATAAAAAGAAAAGTAATTAGCACAAAAAAAAACGTGGAGAGTTCCTAATTTCCCTGCTGATTCATGTCGCTTATTCGCCTGCCATGGGCTAGCAAAAGAGCGGCCTGAATCTCTGAATAAAAAAAACGTTCCCTACGGTGTTATCCTCCCTTGTAGTAAAAAAAAAAAAGAATGTGTAAAAACAATGATGATGGGAGACTCAACACTGTCGTCTCTGAAGAGAAAAGTTAGAAATAAAAGAAGATTGGTGCTAAAGCACTAATCAAATTTTCGTCTCTTTTTGGGCCAATATTTGTGAGTTATCTCACGAGGAATGTAAAGGGAAGAGGAAATCTATCTCTCGGAACGACTATGGATTGGAGGTAGGAGTGAAGGGAACGAGGGAATTGGTTCAAATATGAGATCTGTTACAAGAGCGAGGAGGCAAGGAGAGACGAGCACAGAGGGCAGAGGACTGAGTGCAGAACACAGAGAGAGATTGAGTATCCGATCGTGATATTTATACTATGTTGTCCACCAAGAAAATTTTCGGGTTTTCATAGGTGGGAGAGATTTCCTATTACGACAGTAGTCATGAACATTTTTTTACTATTTTCCGGCGATTTTCGATTGTTGTTATTTACATTAATTTTTGTTGATTTTTCATGTCGGACAAATTTATAATATTTTATCGGTAGTTCATACAAAAATGAAAAGAAGTTGTAGGATTTATAGAACTATTGTTATGAAAAAAATTATTTTGGTAAAATACTAAAAAGTGCAACAATTTTGTTAATTAAAATTTGTTGCTGTAAAAATTGTACATTTTTTTGTAGATGTATGTTTGCAATTTTAAATTATGAATTTTTCTACTTTCTCCGTTTATTTATAAATATTTATTTTTACAGGTTCTACAAATATGAACGGTGGTGTTCTCTATTTAAACAAATTGAATTTTAGTACTATTTTTAGCGGTAGTTTATACAAAAAATGAACGGAAATTGCAGGATTTATAAAGCTATTGTTTTTTTTAAAGAACGATTGTTGTAAAATACTAAAAGTTGCAACAAATTTTGTTAATTAAAATTTGTTTCTGAAAAAGTGTCGATTGGGTAAACACGTTTTAGCAATTTTATATTAACAATTTTTCTACTTTCTCCGTTTATTTAATGTATTTTTATTTTTACAGATTCTATAAATATGAACGGTGGTGTTCTCTATCTTTAAAAAAAAAATGGAATCAATGTTTGCCTGGGCTGCCCCTAAATTTGTTGCTTTTTTTTTGTATAATAAAAAAGGATGGCATTTATTTCTTTTTCCTATTTTTAGAGTTCACGTAAACATTGGGTGTGATGACTGTGATTTTTTATTGCCTTTACGAATGTCCAAGGACGGTGGGCTCTGTACGTGTTTTTTTTTAGAATGTAGAATTTTTGAGTTTCTCTTTGATTTAAGTCATGGAACAGTTTTTAAATAATAACAAATAAAGGAATTGTTTAGATTTTAGAATTATTTATTTCTAAATAGTAAAAAAAAAGGAAAATCGTCAGATGCGTATAATTTTTGAATTTGGTTTAACTTTCTTATTTGTAGGTAACACAGGGATTGACTTTGTCCGAAACTTGGAAAGGAAAAGGTGTTCGATTTACCATCGAATTTTGTGGATTTATAGTTCATGGGATTTACAGTTTATGTAGTTTCGGGGATTCCCGTCATTTTATCAATTTGGAAGGTTACGTAGGACGTAACAGTTCCTTAAAATATTTAAATATGCGCATTTTTTTTAATCAAAATTGTAAAATTTACTGTAAAAATTATAAATAAATAATCCACATATAAGATTTGATTAAATCTAATGTTGCACTTAAGAAGATTATGTCGGAATTACAGCATACATGGTAACTTCAATGTTACCTTTTAACATATAAAAGTTTAAAATTAATATAAGGATAAATTATTTTAATTTCTAGGTAATAACACGAACAAATTTTCCCAGCTCCCCAATGATCAAATGCGACAAATATTCTATAGCCCGCGTGGTAATGTCGTTGGCTCAGTTGAGTGAGCGTTCGATTATGGATACGAAGGGTAGTTCAATTCCTTGCATTTTTTTTTTATTTTTTAATTTTATAATACATATTTTTAATTTTCTTTATATACAATATTAATTAAACATTTATTTAAAAAAGATTGATGTTTAAAGTGTTTTTTACAAATATTCTAGAAGTAAAGTATTTTAATTGATTAATGAAACGTGTATTTTATTACTTCGACCCAGACCATAGGGCTGGACGAAGTACTGAATTTCGTTACCATGGCAAAAAAAAATACCTTATAGTTTTTTAATGTCGATGTTTCAGACCCTAAGGAATCCAAATCAACAATAAAAAATTTGGCGTCCATTATCTTGTACGTCTGTCCCTCCGTCCGTCCGTCCGTGTGCAGTCTTTGTCCGCACGCTATCTCGAGACTGGATGGGCGTATCGGGATAATTTTTTTTTAAATGCGCGTCTTGACAAAACTTAGATCTGATTCGATTTTGGCGCAGATCCATTCTTCCGTTACTAAAAAACATTAGCCCCAAAGACGTTCCATCGTAGTTTTTTGCATTTATTTTGTAAAAATACAAACTTGATTGAAAAATGTTTCCAACAAAAAAGATAGAACATTAAATTCTCTACAAAAATAGTTAGATGCATTGTCTTCCTAAAGTAAATGATAACACCATAAATGGCAAATGAACATGAAATATTCAACTTGGTGTGTGTCCTGGTTAAATCTTCGGAAAGACTTGGCCACCCTGAAAAAAAATAAAAACTGGTTTTTCGTGTATTTTTGCCTCCTGATTACGAATATGACAATAAAAATTGGCAGTCGTCAATATTTTTTGCCAAAATCTTTAAAAAATACCGAGAAACGCGCTTTTTTCAGTTTTTTGCACTTACTTTGAAAAATACGCATCGTAGAAAAAAAATATTTCCAACAAAAAATGAAGAGCACAAAATTCTATACAAAAATGGTTCTATACATTTTTTTCCGAAATCGCAAATATAAGCATGTAAATCGGCGATGATTGTTGATGGTTATAAGAATGAGTAACAATCTCATGCTCTCATGTCCATCCTTCTTTTACGACTTTACGGTTAAGATTACGGAAAAATGTATAAAATCTTTTATGTGTAGAATTTATGTGTAGTACGACGCGTATTTTTCGAGATAAGTGTAAAAAACCTAAGAAAAAATGCGTTTTTTTGCTGTTTTCTCAAGATTTCCGCCAAAAATATGACCGACCGCCAATTTTTATTGGCATGTTCTTAATCAGGAGGAAAAATACTTGAAAAAACATTTCTTATATTTGTTTCGGGTTGACCAAGTCTTTCCGAAGTTTTACCGTGTCCTATATGTGAGCATGCTTTAACATCGTATTTACAGAGATTTCTGTACAAGCATTTAGAAGTGAGTATTTCCTTTGGGCTAAGTGGTACTATAATGCCGTCTCCTAAAGGGAGGGGGAGATGAGATTCCTACAAAGTAAAAATGATGTTTCTTTTTCTGCCACTTTCCAATGACGCCAAGTAAGGCGATTTATTGAATCCATACGTAGGAGGATTGGGGCGACGGGTGGGGGGGGGGGGTAAAAATAACATATATGTTGTATAATAAGGACAAAGGACAAAGGACAAGGAATTAAGCCCCGCTTTAATGGCGAATTTGCCTATTCGCGGGTCGGCTCTCGGGAGGAAATGTCTGGACAACACAGGGACATCACAAGGCAACAAAGACCCACCCAGAGTCAGTCCCTCCAACCCCAATATCAGTACCATCAGCAGCCTTATTCGGCGGTCTATATCGTAGCAGGCTCGACGCGAGTCTTACCCCATTTTTCCGAGGTAATGCCCACGTCGTATCGACCGCGGAAAAGTCGCTGAGGGTACCGACGACTGCCGGCCGAGGTCAGCAGCGGCTCTCGAGTTCGTACCTTCGCCCAGCAAGGTTCCCTGGATACGCTTTTGGACGTAGGCAGAGAAAGTTGCGCAGACGGGGATTCGAACCCAGGACCTTCGCGATTTTCAGTTGGTGCGAACTAAGCCTGAAGCCTTAGCGCGCACGACCATCTCGCCGCTTTATATGTTGTATAATAATGCTCCAGCTGACATGTGGTGGAGGTCGAAGTCTTGAAAATGATCATTTTCAGATGTTATACATTTAAGAAAAACTACATACTCCTTATTGTAGGCGCCAAAATTGGTAGGCACCCGGGTCGAAGGCATCTAGTTTTATTTTGAGTTTACAGATTCTTCTTCTTTAAAATGAAAAAAAATATTCAACTGAACACCGATCAATTGCTGTGAATTCAAAAACATAGCATCCCATAGGATCCCTATCCCTTCTGTTCAACGGAACGGATGGTCGTGACATCGCAAACAGGCTAGTACCAACTACTGCAGTAACAACTTACTGCAATCGTGTATCAGTGCACGTGTTCCATCCCTGCATCGATGACTATTACAGTCGTCCCTCCCGAGTTGCAAACCTCTAGAGTCGACGCCCTTCACAGGTGACGGGTAAATTTCCTCCAATAGTGACGCATGATTTTCCCTAGGAATCACCTACCTAACCTAACCCGCCACTGTCTTTAATTGATTCTCTTTTAATACTTATTCCTCTTCAAACTAGACATGTGTCTGAAATTCAAAATTGATGAATGACCTCCTCAGTAGTTGTCAAACGGAAACGTGGTGAAATTCACCGCGTCACCATTTTGGCAGAGGACATTCGGCAACTCGGGAGGGAGGATTGTAGTCTCGATATTAATATCCCGTTACTCTTTACACTGAGAGCTTCTCTCAGTCACCTGTGACCATGAAAACTTCGTTAGACTTATTAAATGTTTTTATACATAAATTATATCTTAAAAAATAGTGGTTTTCAACCGAAAATACCGGTCAGACTGAAGGTTAACCTCTATTTCTAGCCGAGCGACTTGCACGCGGACGGTGTTTGTTTATAAACCGATTGAATGGTATAAAAGGTTGAGGTGCAAGAGTAAAACGCCATCTGTGTTGTAGATGGAGGAACGGGACTAGGACCAGTCGCTAGCACTAGAGGAGTAGTGCTCGGATATACAATATCTCTTCTTCATACCAAATGGAAAAAATGCCAAGAATAAAAGTGTCTGAGATTCATTTCTTACAGAGGGATATGATATTAGAAATAACGAAAAATGCACTTTTCCGCCCTGTACGATCGAAACGGTCCAAAAAATAAAATATTTGAAATCATATCGATCGGATAGTATTCTGCGCTACAAAAATAATTTTTATAATTGTAACCTAACCTAACCTGTTATTGCTCACTGACTTTATTATCGCCGTATATACAGGGTGATCGGCCAACCATTACCCAGCGGCTAACTGTACATTGTACAGATAATTCTGAGCAACTTTTTCCTCTGAAAAAATTTCCGGGAAGGTAGAGTTTTTAAGTTATTCAACACTAAAATTTAGGGGGAAAAAATCACTATTTTTGAAATATCTCGGCTCTGTATGAAGGTATCTTAACGAACCGAAGCTCATTTTAAAGATATTTTCAAGCTATACAAGTTGTATCTGTTGATTTTTGACCTGCAATGAATATTTCTCTTGTTATAGCCATAAAAACGGGGGTAAATACCGATTTTTCAGGGTTTTCGCGTCTAACTCGTTTGGACACATAGCTATCGAAATATCACACTGGAAAAAGTTGTAGGCCTTGAAAACACAAACATTTTTTGTCCTCTAATACGATGCGATTAAATTAAAACTGAACCCTATTTGTACTCGTTTTCATAACATTTTGTTATTAATATCGATTTATTTGTCGAACTGTATTTTGTCAACTTTACGAGGCTCTTGTAGGGTTCAGTTTTAATTTAATCGCATCGTATTAGAGGACAAAAAATTTTTGTTTTTTCAAGGCCTACAACTTTTTTCTGTATGATATTTCGGTAACTATGTGTCGAAACGAGTTAACGCGAAAATCCTGAAAAATCGGCATTTGTCCCGTTTTTATGGCTATAACAAGAGAGATATTCATTGTAGATCAAAAACCAAAAGAGACAATTTATAGAGCTTTAAAATATCGCTAAAATGAGCTCCGGTTCGTTAGGGTACCTTCAAACTGAGTCGAGATATTTCAACAAATGTGATTTTTTCACCTAAATTTTAGTGTTGAATAACTTAAAAACTCTACCTTCCCGGACATTTTTTTAGAGGAAAAAGTTGTTCAGAATTATCTGTAGAATCTAAAGTTAGCCGCTGGGTAATGGTTGGCCGATCACCCTATATATGCATAATATTCACGTTTACGTATACGTGGCAATGCAGCTTCTTATTTCCAAAATATATCGAAAACGGTGTGAGATACGCGAAATCTGACGAAAATTTCAGATTATTTCTATAGCAGAGTACCTTTCCATGCTTATTGGAATGCGCATTTCAATATTCTGAGATAGATATCGTGAGACAGATATAACATCGTATAATGAGACGGTAAAATTATTTTGAGACATTTCATCGTATGAAACGTTTTAGACATAATAAAATAAGAAGCTGCGTTGCCATGTACATATACAAACACGAATAACATGCATAATAACGTTTACACGGTGGAAAACGACACGATACAAACTCAACTTGCAGTCCCCAGCAATACCGGCGACCGTAAATCCGACTATTGTCCGACCAAGAACCGATAGGTCGGTTTTCGACTCCTTTCCGACTATAAACCGACTGTGAACCGACCGTTAGTTTTGAATGAGCTTTCGGTCGGTCAGCAGCCTTTCCGACTATAAACCGACCGAAAACCGACCGTTAGTTCTAAGTGGACTTTCGGTCGGTCACCATGATATCCGACTATAAACCGACCGTGAACCGACCGTTAGTTTTGAATGGGCTTTCGGTCGGTCATTATTATTTTCGACTATAAACCGACCGCAAACCGACCGATAGTTTTCAATGGCCTTTCGATCGGTCTCAAGGATTACCGACTATTGACCGACCGATAACCGACCTTTAGTTTTGAATGGGCTTTCGGTCGGTCTTTATGAATTCCGACTATAAACCGACCGAAAACCGACCGTTAGTTCTAAGTAGACTTTCGGTCGGTCACCATGAATTCCGACTGTAAACCGACCGAAAACCGACCGTTAGTTCTAAGTGGACATTCCGTCGGTCACCATGATTTCCGACTATAAACCGACCGTGAACCGACCGTTAGTTTTGAATGGGCTTTCGGTCGGTCATTATGATTTCCGACTATAAACCGACCGCAAACCGACCGATAGTTTTCAACGGCCTTTCGGTCGGTCTCAAGGATTTCCGACTATTAACCGGAACTGCGTTAGCATTACGTCGGGTCATGGTCTGTTACCCCCTTATGGGCCACCAGCTCGGTCCAAGCAGACCTACTCCCCCTTCCCCTAGCGGGATTAGGGGTTCGGCCTCGTCGGTTCATCATTGTCAATAATCTTCTCTCTTGGTCGTCCAGTTATTGCCTAATGATTTCTCAAAGTCGTCAGTGTTTGATATTTAATAAATAGCCTACCGCTCCCCGACTGTTCCAGTGGAGAGCGGGTCGTCGGACATTTAAAAATATAAATAGATAACTTACTACTCCCCATCAGTCAGCTGGTCTCCTGGTTCCTTCTTCTCTCTTTTTAGTGCGCAGCACATGCTCAACGTACCCAGCAATAAGGTCCCAGTTACTCTGGGATACCAGCATAGTGGGCACGACATCGTCTGGCGTGATCTCGGTGTTCAGGTTTCTCTCCAATGTTTGTTTCATGGCGGTCCACCTTTGACAATTAAAGAAGGTGTTTATGAATTCCGACTGTAAACCGACCGAAAACCGACCGTTAGTTCTAAGTGGACATTCCGTCGGTCACCATGATTTCCGACTATAAACTGACCGTGAACCGACCGTTACTTTTGAATGGGCTTTCGGTCGGTCATTATGATTTCCGACTATAAACCGACCGCTAACCGACCGATAGTTTTCAGCGGCCTTTCGGTCGGTCTTAAGGATTTCCGACTATTGACCGACCGATAACCGACCTTTAGTTTTGAATGGGCTTTCGGTCGGTCTTTATGAATTCCGACTATAAACCGACCGAAAACCGACCGTTAGTTCTAAGTGGACTTTCGGTCGGTCTTTATGAATTCCGACTGTAAACCGACCGAAAACCGACCGTTAGTTCAAAGTGGACTTTCGGTCGGTCATCATGAATTCCGACTGTAAACCGACCGAAAACCGACCGTCAGTTCTAAGTGGGCTTTCGGTCGGTCATTATGATTTCCGACTATAAACCGACCGAAAGCCCACCGTTAGTTCTAAGTGGGCTTTCCGTCGGTCATTATGATTTCCGACTATAAACCGACCGAGAAAATTCCATTAGTTTTGAACGGCCTTTCGGTCGGTCTCAAGGATTTCCGACTGTAAACCGACCGAAAACCGACCATTAGTTTTGAATGGCCTTTCGGTCGGTCTCAAGGATTTCCGACTGTAAACCGACTGCAAACCGACCGTTAGTTCTGAACAGTCTTTCGGTCGGTCACATGAATTTCCGACTATAAACCGACCGCAAACCGACCGATAGTTTTCAACGTGCTTTCGGTCGGTCATAAAAATTTCCGACTGTAAACCGACCGAGAACCGACCTTTAGGTTTGAACGGCCTGTCGGTCGGTTTCCGCGATTTCCGACTGTAAACCGACCGAAAACCGACGATTAGTTTTGAACGGCCTTTTGGTCAGTCTCAAGGATTTCCGACTGTAAACCGACCGCAAACCGACCGTTAGTTCTGAACAGTCTTTCGGTCGGTCACATGAATTTCCGACTATAAACCGACCGCAAACCGACCGATTGTTTTTAACGTGCTTTCGGTTGGTCATAAAAATTTCCGACTGTAAACCGACCTCAAACCGACCGTTAGTTCTGAACAGTCTTTCGGTCGGTCACATGAATTTCCGACTATAAACCGACCGCAAACCGACCGATAGTTTTCAACGTGCATTCGGTCGGTCATAAAAATTTCCGACTATAAACCGACCGAGAACCGACCATTAGTTTCATAATTAATTAATTTCATAATTAATTTCATAACCATTTATTTCGGTGCACAAAATGCAACGAAATACGTATTTTTATATTTTTTGAACATTCAGAACAATAGTTACACTACTATTAAATTTCCAGTGTGTATTGTATTGTAGAATCAAAGGTCGGTCACATGAATTTCCGACTATAAACCGACCGCAAACCGACCGTTAGTTTTCAATGTGCTTTCGGTCGGTCACAAGAATTTCTGACTATAAACCGACCGCAAATCGACCGTCAGTTTTCAACGTGCTTTCGGTCGGTCACGAGAATTTCCGACTATAAACCGACCGCAGACCGACCATGATTTCTGAATAGGCTTTGGGTCGAGCACATGGATTTCCTACTATTAACCGACCGCAAACCAACCATTAGTTTTCAACAGGCTTCTGTGTTATTTCTTGGGGGAGGTGGAGTGTTGCAGAAGAGGGCCCCATCCATCGCCCCCTCCAGTGAGATCCAAGCAGACTGATTTTCCTTAGGACCGTCAGAATTGACGATATAGAGCCGAATTATTCAATCGGTCCCTCCGTGTGCTTGTGCGTATTTATGCATGTGCGTGGGAAAGCAATGGGCCGTGTAAAGCCAAGAAAAGTAAAGAACAAAATAAAAAGATAAGATTATAAGTACCTTCATAAAAATAAATTTGAACGCAAAATCTTTACATGATGTATTATAGTTAACGGTAGTTACGACTGTACCGAAAACTTCATATTTTGTTCATTATATATTTGAAACATGCCGAAGACTTTTATTTTAGTTAAAGTTCACCACTATCCACATACTTAAAGTTCATCAGTATGCACATAATTTAGCCTCAACGAGCATTGAATTCCTTTTAAAGAGAAAAAAATTTCCCGCTACGACAATTTACAATCGAGATATGAAAGGATACACACAAGAAATAGAAGGGCCCTGTTTTATGTAGGTATGCGTGCTTTCCAGGGGCCTTCTTCTATTTCGGTATATTTAAATCTTTCATTTTACTAATAAACACTGTTTTCACCATGTTTGTTCTTATATTATTATTTTCGTTGTTTTTAAAAATCCATTCATTTTAAAGAAAAATTTTACAGTCGATAAAAAGAAATTTTTATCATTAAAAAAAGTTATTTAATAAACCATTTTTATATGTTTCAATTTTTTGTCAAGGAAAATAATGTTTTCCCACTTCAACTAGATCATCAATAAAAAAAATTACATTTTCGGAAACATTATTAAATACTTTTCCCCAACATACGACATCCCGGGGCCTAAGCACTTTAATTAAATTAATATTGAAAATAAGTCTTCGTATATGCAGTACCCTTTTAAATTAGGAAAAAGAAAACCGAAAACTGATTATAATTAAGGGGTCTTTTCCACGGGGTACTTTACGCTTACGTTTACGTTTAATGAAATTCGATATTCGATAAATTCGATAAAAAATTAAAATGGTTCGATATACTAAGGCTGTGATTGTTTACATGTGTACATGTGCGTATGTAGGTACACATGTGATGAACCTATTCTGTCATATCGATATTACCGAAATATCGAATTTATCGATATATTCGATATAAATTCGATATTTCGGTAATATCGATATGACAGAATTTTTTTTTTGTAAGGGACGTAGGGGCAGCACGCTGTCCGCAAGTGGTCCCCCTGACACCAGATTCATGACCCGGAACCGCGTTAGCATTACGTCGGGTCATGGTCTGTTACCCCCTTATGGGCCACCAGCTCGGTCCAAGCAGACCTACTCCCCCTTCCCCTAGCGGGATTAGGGGTTCGGCCTCGTCGGTTCATCATTGTCAATAATCTTCTCTCTTGGTCGTCCAGTTATTGCCTAATGATTTCTCAAAGTCGTCACTGTTTGAAATTTAATAAATAGCCTACCGCTCCCCGACTGTTCCAGTGGGGAGCGGGTCGTCGGACATTTAGAAATATAAATAGATAACTTACTACTCCCCATCAGTCAGCTGGTCTCCTGGTTCCTTCTTCTCTCTTTTTAGTGTGCAGCACATGCTCAACGTACCCAGCAATAAGGTCCCAGTTACTCTGGGATACCAGCATAGTGGGCACGACATCGTCTGGCGTGATCTCGGTGTTCAGGTTTCTCTCCAATGTTTGTTTCACGGCGGTCCACCTTTGACAATTAAAGAGGGTGTGCTCGGCGTCATCCACCATACCAGGACAGTAGTCGCACACTGGCGTCGTCTTAAGCTCTCTCACGTGAAGGTATTTGCCAAACATTCCATGGCCGGAGAGGAGCTGAGTCAGATAGAAATTCAACTCCCCGTGCCCTCTCTACGTCCACTTGCCTAGGTCTTGCATCAACCTCTTCGTCCATTTGGCAATTGTTGTTTCCGCCGTCCATCTTTCCCTCCACGTTTGCAGTGTGCGACTACGCTCCTGTCTTCTAATTGTGTCCATTGACACATTTGGCTCATTGTGACGCCTCTCGTAGATCCTTTTCCGTTCGTATGCTAATAGGTCTACGGGGACGACGCCTGCAAGGAGCAACACTGCTGCCTCCGAGACGGTTCTATATGCGGATACTATTCGGAGTACGCACCTACGTTGCACCCTTGCCAGTCGTTTGCGGTACGTCTCCACTCTCATACTGGCCGCCCACACCTCCGCCCCGTATAACATGACGGAGTGAACGACACTCGAGGGCCCGTCTTTTGCTGCTCCTTGCACCAGCCACGTTCGGCATGAGCCGAGAAAGTGCAGCTGCAAGCTTACTTGCCTTATCAGCGGCTTTCTGGATATGCAGTCCGAAACCCAGTCGTTCGTCAATCGTCACTCCAAGGTAGCGTAACGACCTTTGAGCTGTTATGGTTGCACCCATCACGACTGCCACGAATGGTCTTGGAAAGCTTCGCTGCCTGGTCATGACGACCATCTCCGTTTTTGCCGCTGCGAGTTGGAATACGTGTCGGCTCAGCCAGCTGTAAATGTCACTGCAGATCCACGCTATTCTGCGGCTAGCCTGTTCCGGCGTTCTTGCTGTGACCACCATAGCTAGGTCATCGGCAAACCCGACCACCACAGTTTCCGGGGGTGTCTCCATCGTGAGAATATCATTGTACACGATATTCCATAGGTCGGGTCCCAGAACAGATCCCTGTGCCACTCCGGCGGTTACCCTTCTGCTTCGAGGTCCTTCTGACGTGGCATATTGTATTTCCCGGTCATGCAAATAATCAGAGATGATAGACTGAAGGTATGCCGGGACCCTGAACTTCGTTTCGAGCGTCGATAGAATGTCGGTCCACCGAACCGAGTTGAAAGCGTTCTTAACGTCCAATGTCACAAGGATGGACACGCTGCTCGTCCGGCGGTCACCGCTCCATGCTTCTTTGGGTTCCTGAAGGGCCTCATTTATCGCCCCTATCGTCGATCGAACACAGCGAAAGCCGTGCTGGTTTTCTGCCAGACCTCCCGCCTGCTCGACTGCTGCTCGAAGTCGTATCCTTAACAGTTTCTCCAGCAACTTCCCCATTATTTCGATCATGCACAGTGGCCTGTACGACGATGGAGTTATGGGGGAGCCTTTGCCTTTGTCCAATAGGACGAGTCTCTGGCGCTTCCATTTCTTGCTGAACGTACCTGTCATAAGACAGGCGTTAAACATATTCAGTACCAGGAAGGGCTGCATTCTTGCCACCAAATTGATGGCCTCGGCTGGAATGCCATCCAGACCGGGCGCTTTGTTTATCGGTAGCGTTGCTGCTGCTTTTTGCAGTTCTTGGACTGAAAATAACGGCGTGACAATGATGGTCTCCGAATTCGGCCTTGCTCTTTCTTTATGACTCGGAAAGAGCTCGTCCACAATTTCCGCCATTATTACTGAGTCCATAAGTGCCATTGACACCTGTCGGCCTAGTTTCCGAGTGACAATATCGTACCCCCTACCCCACATGTCCCCTTCGACTTCGTCGCAAATAGCTTTCCAGCACCGCTGCTTGCTGGTTTTGATAGCTATCACCAGCGCCTTCTTCGCCATTTTGTAGGACACTCTTTCCAGTCCATCTGGCGTGCTTTGTCGAACTCTAAACATCTGTCTTTTTGCTCGCAGACAGGCTCTTCGTAGTTCACCTATCTCATCTGTCCACCAGAACGTTGGTTGCCGCTTCCCAATCTGACGTTTCTGCGCCATAGGGGCATCGCACGCGTCAGTCATCGTTTTCATCGTTACGTTGATCAGCCTCTCTACCTCGCCCTTAGATATTCCACTTAGGTTTGCCTCTTGAAGTAAACAACCCGCGTTCATGATACTTTCCATGAATGCTCCTTCGTTCAATTTCTTGACATTCCAGCCTTTGCTGGTGACAGTTCTTGTGGCCACGACTCGTTCTGTGTCCCCCCCTGTATAGAAGGATATATGATGATGATCGCTACCGCTGTAGTCATCAAGGACACGCCATTCCGTAATATCTCTCGCCAGGCGCGAGGTAGCCAGAGTGATATCAATGATTGTGCCCCGGCAGCCAGTGCGCTCGAAGGTGGGCTTGTCGCCTACATTCATGACGACCATATCGAGTCTTGCGATCATATCGACTATGTCGTTCCCTCTTGAGTCAGACCATTCCATCCCCCACTCTTGAGATTTGGCGTTAAAATCCCCTGCCACGATTATCTCCCCCTCTGCTGGCCGGACCGCCTCTTCGAGATGGGCCAGTTTCTGCTCGAAGCAAGCCCTTCAGTCATTGGGCGAGAGATAGCAACTAAAGATTGTCATATTATTTACGGTAACCCATACGAATCCATCTCCCGCTCCGCGGGCTATTACCGCAAAATCTCGGTTTCTGACCCATATGGCTGCCGTTCCTGACTCATCAAAGAACCACCCAGGACCCGGCGCTCTCATATACTGCTCGCATATGATTAGTATATCGGCGCTGTGTTCATGCGCTCTCTCGTACAATAGATCCTGGGCGAGTACGCTACGCTGTAGTTGCCTTGTAGGTACTTTACTTTTTACCTGGCTCCCCGCCAATGGCCTCTCGGTATGCTGCGCAGTGCATTGTCCCCACAATGTGGTTCGTTTTAGTTCCATCTGTCCGTTCCGAACAGAGGAAACAGCATGGCTCGTGTATGCAATCATAAGCCTTGTGGCCTATTTTACCACATCTCCAGTATCCTTTGCTCCTTTCGGTACCCTTACAGGTGGCCGATAGATGTCCGTAACCTTGACATCGGTAGCATTTTACCGCCTCTTTCTTAAGTCTAACACGACAGTAGACCCACCCAATCTTTACGTGGGCTAGTCGCGCCAGTTTCGCTGCTATCCCTGCTTCCAACTCGACGTAGGCTTTGAGGCAGCCCGAAATGACTTCTTCGTCATGATATGACAGAATAGGTTCATCACATGTGTACATACCTATGCACATGTGTACATGTAAACAATCACAGCCTTAGTATATTGAACCATTTTAATTTGTTATCGAATTTATCGAATATCGAATTTCATTAAACGTAAACGTGGGCGTAAAGTATCCCTTGGAAAAGACCCCTAAGTGAGAGTAATTATGTAATAATTATATTTGATTCAGTAGGCGTAAAGGGCCATTTCGGGGCGTGAAACGACCAATGTATTAAGATAGGGATTTTTCCGAGTCATCATTGTTAAATATGGACATTTTTCATACATACTGAATCAAAAAATTATGTTCGTATCTCGGGCGTAAACGTCATTTTATACTCTAGATAAGAAAATATCTATTTCAATTCAACAGGCGAGATTTTTTCGCACTTTTAGCGCAAAGTAATACTATTTTTCTTCATTTATATTACGGGAGCAAAAAATCACCCCCCCCCCCCCGAGTAATAATGTTTTCTCCCTACAGAGACAAAATGCTATTTTGCTCGCACAATATAAACGAAGAAATTAGTATTTTGCGCTCGGAGTGTGAAAATAGTGTAGTATGCAGCAAGGATGAAAATTTCGATAATCTGCGAATGTGACAAATGTCGGTGATCGATATTTCGCCTATGTGACATACAGTAGAGCCCCTCACATATGGCCCTCACACTTATGGCCTTTCACACAACGGGCCTGGAATGCTTTCACTATAATGGCACTTCGCCTCTCTTGCCTTTCCCCTTCAGAGGCCCGTTGTGCGAAAGTGAAATTCCCGAGCAGGCCATATGTGAGGGGCTCTACTGTACTATTTTTTAATTCGACAACTCGCGTCCTAAGGTTTGGAAATATGCCACATTCGAGCCCTAGGCCACGAAATAGTGTTTTGCGGCATGAGGATCAAAAAACTATGTTCGTACCACGGGTGTAAAAAGCTCATTTCACGCCCTTGGTACGAAAAATGCTCTTGGGATGTCAGCCCACACAGAACCGAACATTACAATAAGGTTAAATAACGTTGCTGTAAGCTTCTTAACATTATGACAAACTTATGTAACTTTCTTGTAGGATTCGGTTCTGTTAGGGGGTGATGCATGAGACAAAGTTTGGACTTCTCAACGCAACTATGACTATATGCACGTGTAAATGGAATATACTAGTACGTCAATCGGACCGACAGAGGGATACTTAGTTAACGTCACTTTTGAATTTTCTCGGAAATTGCTATTTCCAGGACATAGAAACATATGACAAACAGTGACTATGATTGGAATGATTAGTACGGAGATATAAAAGTGGATTAAATAACGCTGTAGTCCTAGTAATATTTTTTCAAAAACCCCAGCAAACTGAAAGGGATTGAAATTTTGAATTCCATTGAATCCCTTTTTTTAAGGCATTGGATAGAATTCACTGGGACAGATTTGCAATCCCCACGAATTCCATCGAATCTCTGAAAATATTGATATATACATTATAGGTTATGTTAGGGAATTGAATGGAATTGCGCGGAATGCACATATCTTACATGTGAATTCTATGACGGAATTGGAAAATTGCCAATTCCGAATGTTCAATAAAAGGATAAACAATAAAAGCCCTTAATCCCTTTCCGTTTGCTGGGACGTTAATAGATTTCAGAAAAGAACCCCTCAAAACATTCCGTAAGATCCGTTACGTCGTTATAGAAGGAAAGTCTCTAGATATCAGTAATATAGAATTATTGAGTCAAATAAGATGGAAAAATTGTAGAGTTGGTTTAATAAGTTTCAGTAATAGCTTGAAGCGTTAATAGACTCCCAAAAATATCTACTTGAGATATTCCGTAGACTCAACAATATTGACGGGCAAAGATGACGTAATAGACCAGGAGCTAGTGACTAAAAAATGTGAACGATTTATAAGCGTATGCAGCTTAAATGGGGAAGTTCTGTAGGTATTTCATGAACTTTAAGCGACTAAATAAGCCGTTTTACACTGCAGCGCCGTTGCAAACGTAATAACTGTTTGTAACAAAAACTTGTGTTTTTGAACCATTAGTTAGCGTATGCCATTTCGCAATCTTCTATTTGTTGCAATGAAAATCACGAAAAAGAACTTTGCATACGATTTCAGCGTGCACATGTGCTTGTGGCGATTTTTGAAACTGCAAATTTTTTCTAATAACTTGGAATAATTAATGCGCGCATGCCATTTTCACTGACTGTTACATGTAATATATATATATATATATATATATTGCATATAAAACAAATTGCATATATTTTGAAAATGTTTAAGCTATTGGCATACGCAAAATTAAATGTAAAAAAAGTTAATCATTTCTGAACAATCAATTCACGTATGCCACTTACATTTTCTGAAAATGTATGAATAAATAACAATGATTTGACAATTTGCATACGCATTTAGCCTGCACCAGACTTTATACAACAATAACAACATTGTAAAAAAGATAAAATTTTTTAAAGACCAATTCGCGTATGCCACATCCCTGGTCGAAAAAAAACGCGGCGCCAGCTGCAAATTGGTATGGCGCTAGCTAACGTCACGTTTTCATTCTACTAGGATGTATGTACTAGCAATACTGTCCCTAAAAAATGTTATTCTGCATGAAAAATAAAGGGACATGTATTTTTTTTATTTTTCATAAAAACTTTGTTTAATGAAGTTATCTGGATTTGAACTTTGAAAGGTGAAACTTGAAAAAAGTACTAAAACATTATTTCGCCCGTAATTGTTTTTCTAATTAATGTAATCAATTTTTTCTTGAGGATTTCGGAAGCCTTGTCTTCTTCAAAATCCCGTTTAAAAATTTTAAAAAACTGCAAAATTTAAAAAATGATGGTCGATTTACTAAAAATAAACAAATTACATATTCTATATTCTTCGAAAACCCTCATTTTTTTTTTCTTTCACATTTTTACCATAAATTTTTACCAATTTGATGAATAATTGCTATAAGTTTGACGGTAAACTTTGAAGGTAAATTACATTGGCAGACAGGCGAACTTTTTTTCGAAAATTTGTTTAACTTTTATCTAGACCAAACCACCCAAGAGAGATGATAATATTTTTAAGTATTTTCGGAGTCATTGATTACGAATACCTGGTCAGATTTCCGAAATTCAAAATGGCGGCTTCAATATGGCATCCGTCTAATGAAAAAACTGATTTTTTTGAAAAATAAAAATCGTCACCATATCCTACGCAGAATTCTGTATAAAAAATGTCTCTTGTCATTTTTTGAATATATTACATAGATTCCCAAGAAAAAAAATGCCGAACACCTAAATGAAATATTTTTATTCCATATTGGAATATAGATTAAAAGTTACTCAATTTTTTAACATTAGTGGCCTTATGATGAACCTGTATTGGGGTAGAATGCTCTTCCAACTAAGCTAGGACGAAGAAAGGTCCCGGGTTCGATTCCCGGCCTGTCAATTCTCTAAAAGTTCGGCCCTCATTTTTTTCGAAAATTAAGAAACGATCTAAAAAATTCGTAAAATCATTTCCATCTTTCAAGCTGCATGTAAAATAATAATTTTCCAACATTATCGCAACACTTCTGAATTGAGCAGACGAGTTTCTGACTTTCAGAAGAGCACCTTGTTGGAAAATTTAATTAGTCGTTGCAAAAATAACATCTATTAGGTTCATCATAAGGCCACCAATGTTATATTTCATTAGTAAAAAGTGGACCTCAAAAAAATACTGAATTACTCAATTGTTGTTATTATTATTATTATTATTGAATTAAAAATGTTTTTATTTAACCCATTAACGTCAAATGTGCACATTTGCTCATGCCCTTTCAACGCTGTATAGAACAATCAAATCGGTCAGAAATGATCATGCAAACCAAGTTTTCTGATAGATTTTTTTATGAACTTTCAGAATCTGGGGTGAAAATTTCGAAAAAAAGATTTTGTCAGCCTCATTTTTGCAATTTTAGGGAAAGAAACGTCAAATTTTTGAGATTTTCTTTTTGAAATCCAAAATTTTTACAGGGAATCCGTTGAGCAAGAGATCTAAAACCTTCACAAATCGTGCACAAACTATTTTTCCTTGAAAACCGTACCCCTACGAACATCAAAAATCAACTTGGCGAATCCAAAATGGCGGTCGAAAGTCAAAAAAAATAATGAATTAATGATTAATTTTTTTCTCGAAAAGGAATCGCGTTATAAAAAAATGTCAGTTTACAAAAAGTATTTAGAATCATCCAAATTCTACGGGGATTCGAACTTCGAGATTTAAAGAACACGTTTATATTACGAGGCGATGACGCTAACCTCGTAACCATCCCGGTCTCTCAACCAAATATTATATTTCTTAATATTTCACTTTTCTTACAGTGGTAACGGCGTTCGCGCTCTATGTAAATGGTATAGGTACACCCCAACATGCTTACCCGCCCCTCGCTTGTCCCTGTACATCCTTAAATCGCAACTATGTCCATTTTTGGGCACCCCCAATAGCTTCAGTGATACTAAAATATGGGCCAGAAATATTACATTGCATACATACCGTTAATAATTAAACAGGCGCTATCCATTATTTGATGTATTACGTTCAATTTTAAGGCTTATGTTTTGAAACGAAATCGGTGTCTTCTTAAGCACCGTTTCGTTTGAATCATATATATAATTTTGCATTAATTTATTTAATTTCGAAATTATTGTGTCACTTTTATTCAAATTTGATTCCAAATTTTTGGCCTCTTTCTGTATATTTTTCTTTATTTTGTGGGTCATTCTCCTCTCTGTTGTGTTTTAAATGAGCTGACATAAAAGATCGGTAATTTTGTTCTAAATTGAACTTCCCAGTATTGTTGATATCGTTGACTTTTTGGAGATGTCTGCAAATTTCTAAAACGAAAATAAAGAAACGCGCGCAAGAATAATTGTGAATTAGGAGGAGGAAAAAGGGAGGATTCTCCCTACGCAGCGTCTACAAATCTCCCGACGCTACGTGAGGAGCTCAACACGGCTTTATGTTAGATACTTCAATATGCATTCTTATATGATTACACATTCAAGTTGTGTAATTTTTTGTGAAGCATAAAAAAGACTAATTTTGAAACAAGTTATGGAGCAATAAAAAAATTGTTTCAATATTCTCAGCTCTCCTCTGTTGAAATATATGAACAGATAGGATGAATTGGCGAGTATGCATAAAATTATTCGATGATAATTTGTGGAACAACTTGACATGTGTAATAATATAAGAATGAATAATGAAGTATCTAACATAAAGGCTTGTATGTGACGGGCTCCAAACCGGCTGCAATGTCTCTGGTTTTCCGGGCCTAGCGTCTCGAGTTCTCCCGACGTAGCGTCGGGAGAGCTCCACACGTAGCGTCGAGAGATCTCCTCACGTAGCGTCGAGAGATTCTCTTAAGGACGTTTCTGCGCGAGAAAGAGACAGCTCTATCGCTTTCTCACTCTTTCTCCCAATGCGCACAAGTCCCACTGCGCCGACTGTTGCCACTGCTTCCCGCGCCTTGATAGTTCCGATCGAAAAAGCCGTTAATTGCATACTTTGCACAAGGATATTTCAAAATCTAATATTGAATGCCCGATAGAATTTGTGTTCGTTTTATTTCTTATAGTTTTCCGCATGAAATACTAGTTTTTCAAAAAAATCTATAGACAATTTTTTCCGCAATCTAAGAAAATAGCCGTTTTTCATGGCCTTGGTATAGGGAACACATGTAAAAATCAGAAACTTTGAAGCTGAATATCTCAAAATCTCATATTGATTCGATACCTCAACTTTCGCCCACATATAAAGTAAACTTAAAATAATCTTTTCGCGAAGTTTCGAGAAAATCTGTAGAAAATCGATTTTGGCAGGAACGTCCTTAACGCAGCGTAGGGAAAATTCTTTCCGTGCAGGATAAAACAAGCTCCAACATGAAATGTAACATGGATTCCCTATGTACCATTCTCTCGCATCTACCCGATATATAAATTACATGGCAATATAGTACATTACGATACAAGTGCGCGACTAACCTATATCGCGCACATGTATCGTACTTTATTTTTTTTTAACGAGTGCGCGATCCATTACGCGAACTGTTTTCAGTGTGCAAGATAAAAACAGAAGAAAAAGACTGTCAGTGTGCAAATGGGATATTTCGCACATGAAAAACAGTGCACGATAATGGAGTTCGGGCACCGAGTTAAAAAAAATAATTTCGATAATCGGAAACAAATCCCAGGTCCTACATAATGTTCAGTTTGTACAAGTTAAGAATGCTGCCTTAATCGGCACAATTATCACGTACGGCATAGATTTAGTGTTGTTATTCAACAATTACCATGCCTTCATCATCTGGTTCCTCCTTGGAAATAAAACTGCTATCCGAAGTGTCATTTTTTGCGAAATTTTTCTGATAATCTTTACGAAATGAATTCATTTCATGCAGAATCCTTTTTGTTCTATCGGAAACTTCCCCAACCTCTTCTTTAATGTTTTTCAAGTCTTCATATACCTGTAGGATTTTAAAACGATACACAATGATTATTAATTCATAATTTAATACACATTTTTATTACACTATCGTACTCGATAAAACCTAATTATTAGCAGACCTCATAGTATATATGCAAAGGAAAGCGTTCTAAAACGGACCTGCTTTACATTTCCGCTTACTGAAGTCGCAAATGAAATCCAATTTTAACTAAATTAAATTTTAATTTTGTTAAATTAGATTATCGAACCGATATTACCCTTGCACTAGCGAGTGCGGTAGGGATAAGAGCCTAGACGGGGGATTCTGCAGTGGAAGCGACTCCCATTATAACGATACGAGAGCCACCGTCTTTGACGAGGCGGCGACTCCACCCTGCGTCGTTTGATACTCCTCGTTGCCGGAAAAAACAGCACCAGGATTCGAAGAACGACGAAAGTGATTTATTCTAAATAGTACAAAAGAATTTTGATTTCCGACGCGGATAGATATGGTGGTTTTCCATTACGTAATGTACTTCGCGATAACTGGAGAAAGCGGTCCAATGATACTATCGGTAGTTTGCCCCTGGAACCTTCTGGGCCAGATTTATCTGTAAAAAGCAGACAAGACACCGTTTTAATGTTTGCTTGTAATCGGTCGGGTGCTTTTACGCCATGACAATTGCAGGGCGGGAAAAACGCGGGCGCAACCTCATTTTACGGGGTAAAAAATGGAGAAGACGAATCTGTCCTACAGCCGATAGAGTGACACCGCGGTGCGGTCGGATACGGAACGGATCGGATACGGTACGAATCGGCTATGGTACGGATCAGATACGGTACGGATGGGACGGTGTGGATCCGATATGGTGCGGTACGGATCGCAGACGTTGCGAATCCGATGCGCTGCGGTTAGGGTGCGGTGCAGATCTCTGAATCCCTGGTTCAATTTAGAAAACAGAATCCATGAAAAAAAATAGGGGTTCCCATTTAAAAAAATAAACTTGACCTTGAAATTACCTTCAAGGTCATGTTCAAGGTCAATTTCACTGGTACCATTAAATAGCCAGGGGAAAATCCTTAAACTTTTGTCTGAAACATTTTCCCCGAAAATGCACTTCCGATGAGATATTTAACCGTTCCGGAACTTTTTCCCATCACTGTGTATTCAAGAAATATATCGAAGAGTTGAATGAATTCGAACAAGTAAATTACTGACATACAGTATTATTTTTGCAATAGCGTTTGAAACACGTTTCCAGACGAATACTGGACAAGTACACGACTTTCGAAGTGGTCTTAACTTAACATAAAAACATTGTACTATAAACATGCCAACAATTGATGACGACACATTTGAAATAAGCCGTATGGGTCCACTTTAGGACACTGTCCGTTTTTCGGCTACTTTCCCCTATGTACATACATATATATTCTCTAATTAAAGATACGATTTGTCAATAAAACTGGCACAGATTTAACAATAAAAAGCAATAAACATAAATTGTTTTGGCACGTATTTAATTAATCCGATATTGCTATGTAGTATCAAATTTAGATTTATAGAGAAAAATTTCAACGATGTTGATTCTTTGAACTGAAGTTCCGAAGATTGTTTCATTACAAATGAGAAAGGTTATGTTTTACTGGTACGATAGTGTTATCATAATATAATAGTATTCCTACATACATCCGTATTACTCCCAAGTAAATCATTATTAACGACAGTAATCATTCTTTCAATTTTTTCGTTAGATATCATTTTCGGTTTTGTTCTTCCTTTTAACTAGAAAATAACATTATGTACAATAAAAATTAATCTTTTGTCCTAACTTAAATTAAATTAAACCAAGAAATGAGTTTATCGGTAATATGGGACAAGTATATGAGTTTCAAATTTAGCGCGACTAAGGGTTATGGCACATAAACTGTCATGATGTCGTACGACGTTTGTCGTAGCCAACGCACAGGGATTGTCGTTGTCGTGAGTGTGCTCTCAAACGGTAAATTTTCTGCGACAAACATCGTACGACATTACAACAGTCTATGTGCTATAACCCTAACGCTACCTACTTATTCCCGTGTACCCTCCATATATTGACATTTTTTAATGTAAATTTTGCCTTACTTTAATACAGTCATCATTTGTTGGAGAGAGAAATTCGACTGTTGGTGAAGACACAGGTTCGTGTTCTTCCTCATTCAAAGACCATTTTATACATACAGCTCCAAACTTCTTATGCGCAATTAATTTCATGGAAAAATAAGAGAAAATTAACAAATAAAATCACTAAACATCAGCGAACAATTGACCCTTGGGAGCAGCAATGTCCTATTTCGTTCTAGCATCACAGAACGTCTTATCTCATTATAGCACCGAAAAACGTGCTATCTTATTGTAGCATCGAAGAAGGTCCTATATCGTTTTAGCATCGAACAAGGCCCTATATAGATTTGGTACCGAAGAAGGTAATTTAGGTTGGTATTATTCGTCGGTGTTGGGGAAAGAAAGTTCTTTCTCGATTTCAATTTCGAAATGATTTTGCCGGAGTAAAATATACGTTAACTCGTTTTTGTTTTTATTATTATTTATACTCACTGGGTCGATATTATAATATCATAGTTTAGTTGTCTACAATATCCGCAACAATAATTGGATGGTTGCAACAAAAAGTATGTCCAGGTCCGTTGTGAATAAATTAAAACCGCACATTGTTCCATCGTTCGGACACAGTTTTGTCATTAAACTTTTTGCATTTATATAGCGGGTGTGCATCTTTGCATAAGATACATTTTCCAACGGGTTTGGAACTTGCGAGATGCACAAATGAAGTTTGCAACACCTTAGTTTTGTCTCGCGGCTCTGATACTGACGACCGGATCGTCTTAGCGGTAGGCGTCGACGCCTCTAGATTGACCAATTGGTCGTAAGTTGCAAAATCATCGCCGTCGAGCGAAAACTCCCAAGCTTCTCTCGTTACCCGATCAAGTCGAAATTAAGTACACTAAAATATCGTCTCTTACTGGTTAACCTAATTTAAATTTAACGCGAGTGTAAATTCGTGTTTTATGCGCACGGAGAACAACTGTAAAATCGAATTTTATCGCACCTCATTGAATAAAATATCGTATGGAAAATATCGGGCGTAAAATCGCATTTTACACCCTAGTTACATAATATACTATTTTGTCATATGTGTGTGTAAAACGCGCCAGAAAAAAGTAAAAAATGTGTAAAATAGCATTTTACGCACACTATAACAAAAATAACTATTTCGACGCTTCCTACGAAGAATGCGACGTTTCAGTTTTCCCTATTTGAAATAACATAGGGTAAGCGCCAAACGTAGCGTTCTTCGTAGGAGGCGTCGATTTTAATATTCCGTGCGTAAAACTCAATTTTACGCACTAGGGTAAAATTTTCATGTACGTAAAATCGAGCTCGTATGATTGTCACCCTTGCTTCGCTCGGGCAACAAACTTCACACTCGGCGAAGATTGAAATTTTCGCCCTTGTTGCATAATTAGTATATTTCGATACAAGTGCGAAAACGATTTCTCGAGCGAATGTGAGGGTTGCGGCCCGAGCCGAAGGCGAGTTTTTTTGTATAAACGACATTTAAATTGAAACGCGGCATCATTTCGAAATCGAAATCGAGATGGGACCTTCTTTCCACAACATCGACAAACGTAGTACTACCCATGGTATAATAATAAGAGGTAAAACAAAGCGCATTGTGGGCGGAACCGGGCGCCCATCGACCAATCCTGAAGTGCATAGAACGTGAAGGCGGGAATTCAAATGTCAGTTAAAATCTGATGCCGTTTCACGCGTCTGACCAGTACATGGTCATTCTACTTAACCGTGGAAAGAGCTGTGGTGCGAGTCCGAGTTATCACCGCAGCTTGTTGTAGTTAGAGTGTGGGGTATAACCGACATATTGCTAATCTGTTTTGCCCATGCCTACATCAACCGTAGTGCACTTCTTGAATAATTTATTTACTAGTGACAAAAGATTTCAAATGTAAAGTTTTGTTTCGACAAGAGTTTCACTATCGACAAAAGATTTTAGATGTAAAATCTCGTTTTGACAGGAGTGTTACTACTGACAAAACATTTTGGGTCTATAACCTTCTTTCGACAAGAGTTTTACCATTGACAGATGATTTTAGGTCTAAAACCATCTTTCTACAAGAGTTTTATCACCGATACAAGATTTTAGACCTACAATCTTCTTTCAACTGAGGACTTTTTGTCCGTATATTAGTAAATGAATAAATAAATAATAATGTGTTTCTATTTTACAAATTTTTAAATGCAATTATAGACAAAAGTAATTGAATTATTAATTTGTAAAGGATATAAACGAAATAAATTATTTTATTACATTTTATAATTTTTTTGTAGATGAGTATGTAGCTTACGTATTATTGACATGACAAATTTATTCAGTGATGTAAATGTTTTGAAAAAGTGAATACATATAAAATTGGTGAGGAAAGTTTTTTCGTGCAATGAATTAAGGTTTCAAAATTTACACAAGCGGTGTGATGAAAGTTTCAGTACAGCTATCGAACTTCAGGTTCGTAGATTTTCATTACTGACACATAAAAAAATGTCTAAATCTTAAGAAAGTCACTCGATAAATAAATGTATTTTCAGAACTTATAGAGATAAAAGTTTTTCATCTAAACAAATTGAAAGAAATCTTTCTGCGTACATGTTTGAATCCCAACTTCACTGTCGGTGGCAGGATATTAGCTTCCTAATTGCAGAAAGTGCTAGTAATACAATTGGGTTCATTAACAGAATCATTACTATTGCTTACAAAAATTTCTTTTGCTTAAAAAGTCTTAATGTCAATCACTCTGTACAGAATATTACTTTTTTATTTGATACGTTACACTACTGTCACACACAAAAATGACTTTTGGTCGTCATAAAACCGGTCAATATAGAGAACATGAAGAGATAAAGATTTTTCATCTAAACAAAAATATAAGAAATCATTCTGTGCTCAAAGTAAGGTCACAATTTCACTCTTGATGATTATAGTGAAATATATTTTCATTTGATAAAATTGCATTACAGCTATCAGATTAATAAGCAGTTTTATTAACACCACTAGCAAAGGCGTTTTTAAGTCTTAACTAAATCATTTACTAGAGGAAATGAAAAAATAAAAGTGTTTTATTTAAACGAAAATACAAGAAACCTTTCTGCCTTCAAGTTAAGGTGTCAATTTAACTCTCGGTGAGTACAGTGTAGTAGATATTGAATTGATGAAAGTTTCAACACTGGTCCCGGATTAATTTATAATTTTATTACTACGCCAGTAACGAAGGTGTCTTTGAGTCTCAATGAAGTTATTCGATAAGATTAGGAATTTTACAACATTTCTTGTAAAATTATCCCACACAAAGTACATTTACTACTTTGAGCATAGGGAAATTACAACGCATTGTAAAATCCCTACGTCCAGCATTGGTTATAAAATTGCCTACGCTGGAGGTGGTAAAATTGATTAGGATTTTTTACAGTGCATATATATATATATATATAAATATATATATACAGGGTGGCCGATTTATCTGAAGACATCGAAATATCTCGAGAACTATGCACAGAATCAAAAAAGTTGTCGGATGAAAGTTGTTCGACACGAAGGAGGGCATCAAGTGATAATTAAATTTACCCCCTCCCCCAACCCCTGGAGGTGAAGTGGGGGCAAAAACAATAAAACTTAAATAGGAACCCTCATTTTTTATTGCAGATTTGGATTCTCCGGAAAAAAGTACACGAATTTGACCTAGGAGCTATTGAATTTTGGTTCACAGGTGGCGCTGTAATCGATAAAAATCCAAATTTATCCGAAGACATTGAAATACCTCGAGAACTATGCACAGAATCAAAAAAGTTGTCGGATGAAAGTTGTTCGACACGAATGGGGGCATCCAGTAATAATGAAATTTACCCCCTCCCCCATCCCCTGGGGTGGAGTGGGGGCAAAAACAATAAAACTTAAATAGGAACCCCCAGTTTTTATTGCAGATTTGGATTCTCCGATATTGACAATTTTCGCCCACGTAGCGGATATGGAATACGGTCATTCTAACAAAGCCGGGAAAAAATACATTTAGCGTTACCCAGGAACAACGACGTGGACGTAGTATTTTTCTGTTCCCTTTGGGGTGCTTGTTTTACGCGAGTCCTCTTGCCTCTCACTGTCTCACTGTTCACTTACTTGAGTAAGTGTTCGAAATGTTGACCTTCCACTTCAATGCATTTATTTATTCTTTCTTCAAATGACTTTATACACGATAGAATCATATTTGCAGAAATTTCTGCGCAAGCAGTTCTTATGCGTTCCACCATGTTTTCACGAGTCGTTGGTACTTGTTCATAAACCTTACCTTTTAGGTAACCCCATAGGAAGAAATCCAAAGCTGTTAGATCAGGTGACCTCGCAGGCCAATTAATGGGGCCACCTCTAACAATCCACCTACCATTGTAATCACGGTCTAGTATTTCCCTTGCTAGTCTTGAAAAATGTGCTGGGCAACCATCATGCTGAAACCACATTGTCCGTCGGACGTCCATAGCAACATCCTCAAGTAGTAATGGTAATTATTGTTCTAGGAAATCTCGATATTTTGTTCCATTCAAATTACCTTCAATGAAATAAGGACCAATGAGTTTATTTCCTATGATTCCACACCAAACGTTCACCGACCAAGGACGTTGATGATTAACTTGTCGTAACCAATGGGGATTTTCTACGCTCCAATAATGCATATTATGCTTATTGACGCCACCATGGTTCGTGAATGTAGATTCATCTGAAAATAATACATTAGCAAAGAAATTGTGGTTCGTTTGCATTTTTTGAAATGCCCAATCACAAAACACCACGCGGTTATGAAAATCATCGCCATCTAGTTCCTGGTGCAGTGAAATGTGATATGGGTGAAACTTATGACGATGCAATATTCTTTGAATACTGTCTCTGGAAATGCCGGAATCGCGATGTAATTGTCGTGTGCTTACATGTGGATTTTGGTGAATAGCTGCTAGTACAGCTACTTCGTTAGCTTCTCCTGTAACTGTTAATCTTCGCTTCCTTATTTTCATTTGTACGCTGCCATCAGAGTGAAAGGCATTCACAACTTTGTAAAAAAAGAACGCGAGCGAGCATTATCTGGAAAACGCTCAGCATACAACGCAACAGCATCGTCAATATTCCTCTTACATTCACCATAAATAAGAATCATTTCGATTTTTTCGGGAACTGTAGCAGGATTCATTTTTAACTTGCAATTCGATTTAAGCAATGAAGGGTAGACAAAAAATAGTCACGTAAACGGAATGTTGTTATTCTAAAAGCAAAGTGACCTCCGACCGAATTACTACCAATACAATGGACTTCAAAAACAGTCTTACACTGAGAGACCGTGAATACTAAATTTTAATATGGGGATTAGAAAGTCGCGATATCCATTTACTTCCCTTCAGGAAAGTAGAGAAAAATGTAGGTGAACTGGTTACGTGTGACCCAACTTATGTATAAAATGATATGCTACTTTATTTTCGAGTTATGTCGCCTTCTAGCGTTATGTAACAGAACCGGCGCCGAAATGCAAGCGATCTACATGTATGAAACCACGTGAGTTCTCTCGGGGTCCGGTAGATGGCGACGAAATCCCCAAATGAAGTAAGAGTTTCGTTTTGTTTAATAGAAGCTGGTTTGACCGTCAATGCTCAGCTTCTTTATTCTCATTTCGGAAGAAACATACAGAGAGAGAATGAATGAGCTGAGTGAAGGGACATGACGCGTTTTTTAATGGATTGCGTGATGTCCTCTTTTTGTTTATTAAATAATAAATTTAAAACCTAAAATGTAATTTTACTGAAGGTAGAAAACTTATTTACAAAATTGCTTCCATATTGTATGCACAATTTTTATGTAATCAGTTTTGATTTTTAATATGAAGAATATCAATTATTCATAATCTTAATTTTTCGAATGGACATTATTAAAATTTCATATTCAGAATAACAATTTTCGCAATTGATATTACTAATTTTCATAAAGGGATCAAATTGTCCCTATTTGCCCCCTGGATGCCCCCCTTCGTGTCGAACAACTTTCATCCGACAACTTTTTTGATTCTGTGCATAGTTCTCGAGGTATTTCAATGTCTTCAGATAAATTTGGATTTTTATCGATTACAGCGCCACTTGTGAACCAAAATGCAATAGCTCCTAGGACAAATTGGTGTACTTTTTTCCGGAGAATCCAAATCTGCAAAAAAAACTGGGGGTTCCTATTTAAGTTTTATTGTTTTTGTCCCCACTCCACCTCCAGGGGGTGGGGGAGGGGGTAAATTTAATTATCACTGGATGCACCCTTCGTATTGAACAACTTTCATCCGACAACTTTTTTGATTCTGTGCATAGTTCTCGAGGTATTTCAATGTCTTCAGATAAATTTGGATTTTTATCGATTACAGCGCCACCTGTGAACCAAAATGCAATAGCTCCTAGGTCAAATTGGTGTACTTTTTTCCGGAGAATCCAAATCTGCAATAAAAACTGGGGGTTCCTATTTAAGTTTTATTGTTTTTGCCCCCACTCCACCCCCAGGGGATGGGGGAGGGGGTAAATTTAATTATCACTGGATGCCCCCCTTCGTGTCGAACAACTTTCATCCGACAACTTTTTTGATTCTGTGCATAGTTCTCGAGATATTTCGATGTCTTCAGATAAATCGGCCACCCTGTATATATATATATATATATATATTTGTATCACCATTACATTTGCAACTAAACTGGTTTTCAAAATAAGCTGCAATTATTATTTCTAAACATGCACTTTTACAACAGAGTTATTGTAAAATAAAATTTGATATTACTGAAAAATAATGTCACTTTACTTCATTTTGTGTATTTTCACATACCTGCTTTTTTGTCAATCTGTTGTTATTTTTTGTAAACTCAAACGCCAAAAGTGATCGAAATCGCTAAACACTCGCCAAAGAAATAGAAAAAGAATTAGCCATGAGAGGAATGCCGTACTTTATCGTCTAATTTTTCCAAAATCGCAAGAATTTTCCGGGGAAGTTGCCAGAGGTCATCAACAATTGCAGGACATGTCATCGAATTTACTAGGGAAAATGCCAAAAGTCGTTAAAATCGTTATAGAAATCCAAAAAAATCGCCAAAATCGAAAAAACCGCACAGCGCTTGTCGCAACGTTCGTTACCTATGCGCGAGTAGTAAAGTAGAAAGATCTTTTATGGTGAGACGCGTGAGGCGACATCAGATTTTAAGTGATATTTGAATTCCCGCCTTCACGGACTTGCGGTTCGAGATTGGTTGTCTGCTGGGCAACCGCTATTTGTTTTACCTCTTATTATTATACCATGGTACTACCAACCTAAATTGGCGTAAAAAAATTTTCCTCGCGAGATAGGTCTCTCTTCGGTGCTAAATGGAGATAGGAACTTCTTCGGTGCTAAAATGAGATAGGACCTTCTTCGATGCTACAATGAGATTGGACCTTCTTCGATGCTACAATGAGATTGGACCTTTTTCGGTGCTATAACGATATAGGACCTTCTCTGATGCTACAACGAAATAGGACGATATTGCTCCCAAGGGACGAAATATAGTTATAATATATCCGTAGTTTTTTATTCAAAGGTTCCTCAATTAGACGATCTTCAATTTTTGTATCACGTTGACGCTTGGAAACTCTTTTATAATCGGTATTTTGTGGTTTCCTCGATTGTTCGGATAATGAGGAACACTCGCTAAGAAAGAGGTTACCGATATTTGATCCCGTATAGTCTATCTCCTCATCCATTTTCCTTTCCTCCATTTTCCAGGTTTCCGTTTTTTCTGTATTTTTATCCGCTGTCTCGGATTTTTTTCTTTTCGGCTTCTTACGGTCTTTCTTGGCGAAACAGTCATCGATCCCGCATTCGTCATGGCCCAGCAAATTTTCCTTGTCGTCGAAATTGAAGGAGTTTCCCTTTAGCGTTAACGGGACTTCCGTGCGTTTTCCCGTTTCTTCTAGTTCGCCCGTGGTCATGGACTTGTCCTTTTTTGTTTTCTTTAATTTTTCTTCGCGATAATAATTCGCGATTTCATCGGTTGCCAACTTTTTTTTCTTCGACGTCTTGCCGGCTTTTTTGACGGAAACGTCATCAAGGTCTATTTGCTCTTCAGATCCATGGGAGGGGACTTCGTCAGAAAACCTCGGTGTGTCAATCAATTTTGCGATTTCGTTTTCGTTTTCTTGCTTTGATTTATTTGTAGCAGAGATAATCGCGTTGTTCTACATCAATAAGGAAATCAATTATTTATATGTAGTTTTAAAATGTTATTTTACGCCCATAATATAAATACTATTATTTTGTTGCAGCGAGTAAAGTGCCCTTGAAAATTTAAAAACCCACACTTTACGTAAGCTGTAACAAAAAAATGTTACTTCTCGGGACGAAACGAAGGTGAGCGAAAAAATGAAACATCGGAACTGGGGCCCACTCTGTGTGACATCGTGTTAAATAGATCTCAAAACACTCGAAGAGATATTACAACTATGGTATATGTCGACGATTAAGTCATATTTGTCGTGTACGAACAATTTGGAGCTCACAATTTGCCGCCGGACAATTTACCTCGCATAATTTGGCGCCCACATTTCGACGTGTATTTAAGACAAATCGGCGGCAAATTGTGAGCGCCGAATCGTGCGCGGTAAATTGGACGGTGGCAAATTATGAGCGCTAAATTGTCCGCAACTTCATAATTGTAGAAGTTGAAAGCAAAAAAGCACTGGTACGAACTTAACAAACTTGAGTTAGTCGCACACAAGTACGAAGTATTACAGGTAAAAGAACCGGATTTTCTTTCAAGAAATAAGTTTAGGATAAAAACTGAAAATACCGGTCTTAAAAGAACCGGTGAATACAAACAGAGTAGTGTAGCTATAGGGCTTCTGGATCCCCCCACCCTACCTCCCATCGATGATAGTGTGATGGAAGGTCAGGAGTGAAAGGAGGTTATTATAAACAATTTCATGAATTGTTATTACAAATTTCGAAAGCTGTGAAGGTCGAAAAACATAGGTAATTTAATGCGTTACATTGTCAAATGAAAAGAGAAGGTAAAGGTCAACCAATATTTATTATTTCATTAGATATTGTTATTAATAAAATGTTTTTAATAAAATGTTACATTGTCATTGAAAACGACATCTTTCTAATGCGTGATCTTACGTGTTGACCGTAACACATTAGTATTACCATGTGTCGAAAAACAAATTTTAAAAGTCGCCTTCATTAAAGGTCAGATATTGCATCATTATATTCGCTTCTCTGTGATTATGTGAAAATACATCGTAAGCTAGGAACCGTATTGAGAGTGAATGTAAAATGACCTTTTCATCGTGCGTCCTACTACCATCTCTCTCGCTCTCGCATACTCTTTGTTAGATCCATTAACTCTAGCAGTATACTTTCACGGTCGTCGATTATGCGTCGATCACTTATTCACCGTACATTTGTTTTCCCGAAACTTTCGAAAATGTATACAGGTCCAGACACGTTTAAAAAATCATTGCACGATTTCTTCAAAACATTATCTGTTTACCAAATTTAGGCAATCCGTGACGTAATAGAAAGGAGACATTCTAATTCAAATATTCCAATGTCATAGTTTCTATGATTTTTTTCTCAATTATCTATTGATTTCATTTTACTGCGATTTGGTGGGATTTTTTTTCCAGTTTAAATACAGGCTGAGTAGATGTCTTTTACATCAGTTACTTATAGTCAATCATTCTATGTACTCGAAAGACGTTCGTGTTAAAGCTCGTAAATTACAAGAACAAATTAACACATTTTTAAACAAATTGGAAAAATTAAAGTCCGAACTTAAATTCCAATCGGATCTATTGATAATTCATCGTGAAGTAAAAAATGTATGCATTTGACAAGATGAATTCAGACGCAGTAGTAGCAGCAATTGAAAAAATTAATAATATAGATGCATCAATAAAATTTTTACCTACTGTAAAGCTATCTGACTTACAAATAGGACAATTATACAAAGTTACAAAACTGCGGAAAGTCACAACACGTTGTGGATCTCGCATTACCGTTGACCTTAACGGAGAATAATCATGCTTCCTACCTGCGAGATATGCATCAATGTTCCAAATGGATTCCAATACATTCAAAAACATTGAGCAAATGGTCACGGATAATCATTTATACATGGAGTATCTCGGAGGACGTATGAATAGTTTAAAATTCTCTAGCAATTAATGCGAGGATGACTGCCGAAACAAAGAAGAAATGGGAATGGTATGTATATTACATATTATATAAATATTAAACAAAATATACATATGTTCTTACTTTATATTTGTCTTCAATTATTAAGTAATCCATATAATGTAATATTTTTATAATTTATTACTCTTATTACCATAGGTTGGTGATTGGCCTGTTTCATGTCATTAGACATCTTCGAGAACACGGCGATTACACAAGGATCAATCTTCTATTCATCTGATGAAGCGTTAAAATATCATTGGCAATAACAAGGATAACACAATTATATTAAAAATAGAGTGCTATTATTATTTTTTTTCTTCCGATATCCATCTCCTCCGCTGCAGACTGCACCGGGCCATTTCGTTTGCAACTGTAACTACTCCCTCTACCATTGGGTAAGTGGTTACAGGATCTCGTGTGACCTCAGTAGACGGAGAGATCCCAGAAGCACTGCTTTCTGCATTCGGCCTGCGATGGAACTTGCATGTTCTCGACATGCCGGAATGCTTTTGATGTTTTGGAGGAAAGTTGGTCTCATTCCTCCCAGCACTCCAATTATCAGCACGACGAGCTTGATTTTGAACCCTCGATACAGCTTGCGAATCTCGAACAGGAGTTCCTGATATTTCATCCGTTTTTCGTCCTCTTTGCTGACTATATTTGTTTCTGCTGGTGCAGAAAACTCGATGACGAAGATGGATTTGTCATCGAAGTCAACAAGGACGATGTCAGGCTTATTAGCTGATATTTGCCTGCTCGTCGGGAATGAGTAATTCCAGTATATTCGGCACGACTCATTCCCGACAACGGATTCAATATCAGTGGGGACGTACGGCAAAACTGGGGTTGCATCAATACCATAAGTGCTGCGAAGGTGGTAATACAGCACTCGAAGAGCCGCATTGTGACGTTCGATGTATGCTGAAACTGCATACATTGGGCATGCTGCCAAAAGATGCATGAGTGTCTCAGCATGACATCTACACAATCTACAAAGCGTACTCTGTACCGCCTGGTGTAAGATGTTCTGGCGATACGCTAAGGTATTGATGACCCCATCCTGGCACGCGAAGATAAAACCCTCGGTCTCGGATTTCAAGCCGGTTGATCTTAAGAAGGAGAAGGTCATCTCTGCCGACAAGCCAAGTTGTTGGACATTTCGAAAGAATTGTCCATGCAACGGCTTGTCGATATGCCTTCCCTCCAACATACGGAGTTGTTCCTTCCGTATGTTAGCCCTGAGACGCACTGGGCACAGATTGATGACTGATTCAGCCTCCTGTGCACCACTACGTCCCACGTTGAAAACCAGAACGAGGTTTCGCGCCGCTCGTTCTGCCGCGTTGTACAAAAACGCCCCCTTCCCCTGAATTTCATGCTGATGTACTAGCATCATCAGGGGATCCTCCGTTCGATTAATCACGTCGCAAGCTGTTTCGAGGACCAATCGGTCATGCATACACTCCAGGCTTAAAAGGCCACGACCTCCCATATTTCGGGGCAAATACAGTCGTTCCACGGAAGATCTTGGATGCAAACTGCGTTGCATACAAATCACCTTCCGTGTGCTTCGGTCAAGATCCCTTAGCTCGTCAACGTTCCACTTCAGTGCTCCAAAAGAATAGAGCACTGGTGATACGGCCAACATATTCGTGGCTGCCACCTTATTTCTCCCGGTCAATTCTGATGACCAGATCTGACGGAGAATGCGCCGGTATTTCTTAATGATGGTGGTTTTAGCAGCCTGCACATCCTGGACATGCCTTTGAGGTACGCCCAGGTATGTGTAGGCTTCTTCGGCGCTAAGGTGGCGGATTACATTTCCGTTGACGAGCTCCATATCGTTGTTATGGGAGCCTGACCTTCCTCTGTGCAAATAAACGACTGCACACTTGTCCCATCCGAATTCCATGCCGATATCTCTCGAGTATGTGAGGGCGATGTTCAGAGATCGATGTAATTGATCTTCGCCTGATGCGTTTAATTTAAGATCATCCATATAGAAAAGATGGGTGATCTTATGTACACGTTCACCAGGCGGTCCACACATGTACCCTTGAGATTTCCGGAGAGCAACGGATAGAGGCAATAGTGAGATGCAGAAGAGCAGAGGACTCAGAGAATCTCCCTGATAGACACCTCTTTGGAATTGAACCAGTCTAGACATGGTTCGACGCTTGTCCGATATCATGACAAAGCGTGTTTTCCAAAGAGGCATCAGGTCTTCTACAATTCTCACTATGTTTGGGTGGACATGGAGGCGTTTGAGCAACAAGCTTAAAAACTCGTGCGATGTTGAGTCATACGCCTTCATGTAATCCAGCCAGGCTATCGACAGGTTACGCTTGCACTGGACTGCGTCCTGACAAATACACCTGTCGATAAGCAAGTTGTCCTTGCAGCCGGATACACCCATTTTGCAGCCTCGTTGTTCTACTATCCGTTGCCACACCGGTTTCACGGATTTCTCAATACGTTCGTTCAAGATGTTAGTGAACAATTTGTATAACGTATTGAGACACGTGATCGGTCTATGGTTTTTCGGATCGGACAAGTCTCCCGATTTTGGGATCAGTGTCGTTCGGCCCTCCACCAGCCAGTGCGGAATGGGTTGGTTTCCATTTATATAAGAGGTGAATATTCGGGCTAGGTGTTGATGGACAGAAGTGAACTTCTTCCACCAATAGTTATTAATTCCATCCCAGCCCGGCGAGGAGAAATTCCTCGCTCCCGTGATGGCATTTTTCACCTCTAATGCACTGACGGGTGGGCAATCTTCATTTTGTTGTGTGACTTCGTCGCACAACTCGGTGAAGATTTCAATACCTGGAGTGTCTGCATTAAGCCTAGATGTTTTCTCGTAGATGCTCCCCCAGAATTCCTCAACTGCGGCCATCGACGGAAACTCGCTTGAGGCTGCGATACGATGTTTGAAGAGGTTGGAAGGATTCGTCCAAAATATTGCATTTTGTCGAATTCCATCCTCCCGTCTTTGCAGCCTCTTTTTGGCATCCGCCAAAACCCGAATTTTATCCGCCAAACGTTGCTTGATGTTGAGCAACTTCAGCTTGTTCAGTGTGTGATAGTACGTCCGCAGTTGTTGTGCGAACTTCTTGACTTTTGCCGTAAATGAACGGCCAGATGTTAAATAGTCGATCACACACTGAACTCGGGAAGCGAGCTTCCGTGTCAGTCGAATCTTGCCGTTCAATTGAGACATGCGTTTTGTAATCTGCCGACTCCCCGATATCTGTGTCAGATTTCGCGGAGTCACCAGATCACTTGCAGCCTCGTAAACGGCACAATTGACTTGCCACAGGTCGCAGTCATCTGGAAGAGCATCCAGAAGTAGGCTATTTGCTCTGTCTAATTCTCGTTGTTTAGGCAAAATTTTTGTTGTCAAATTTTGCCTAAACACGAGTGTCGTGCTTTCGTAATGTGGAGCATCTCTCCCAGCACCGCGTACGGGCTCAGTTGTTATTGCCCGCACATCCGGTACCGGTTGACAGCTGGGAACAACGAAACCCGTCCGCCTTAGATAGGCCACATAATCTCTCAGTTGTTGTTGAGAAAAGCGATCTGCCAGTTCGGGATGCATTACTGCAAACCGACTATGCATTCGCGCCATGTAGCCTCTCTGTTGCGGACAGCTCTCCTCGTAGCAGCGCATTAGATCGTGCCTGAGATCCTCCGTCCACTGAAATCGTCCGTGGGCATTCGTTTGTCGTTGTCCCGGGACACCTGTTTCGGCTCCTCCACCTCGGGACTGGGCTGCATCCGAAGCAGCCCGATGGTCAGGAGCCCTGCGCGTTGTACTGCGTCTAACCGCAAATACAGCGAGTAGTGTGGTTGGCCCTACTCCCCGTTGTTATGCCTCTCTCGTTTGTCTCTTACCTCGCCATCCACTGGGGTTGGTTACCCAATCTCTGGCAAGGTTGCTAAGAGTCCAGGGCCCACCGGCTTTAATAAGCACACGTGGAGGTGAGAGTAGGCCATTTGGGAAGATAGGCTAAGATGCGGCTTTTTGCATAGCCGCATTGTGTTACGCATCATTCCCTTTGGGCCCCTTTATTATTATTATTATTATTATTATTATTATTATTATTGTCATTACTATATTATAAAACGGTTTAAAAATAGAAAAAAAATAAAAACAATAAAGATAAAAAAAATAATGCTAATAAAAGTTTACTGTTTTATTAACCTTCCATTTTAGGGTGTTTGGGATATTTATGTAATAAGTACTCGTGGAATATATTCAATAAACTTTATTTTCATATTTCATAATTGAACATTACAATAGTTAATGAATATATTGAAAATACATATTATTATTCGTAAAATTAAAAAGACGTTTCCTCTCATTGAAAACGATACTTGACGCAATCCTTAATCATAGGAGGTTGTCCATCTGGCACGTCGCCGCTGGCCTCAAAATGTGTTGTAGCATCTTCGATATTCACGTATTTCAGGATGCATTTGCATAGCAGGTGGTAAGCAGGTCCATGCTTCTTTAATTTGTCGTTCAGCAAACATGCAGATGAAATCGATCGGCAGACATTCTATATCTTTTGTTTTCATCAATGCGAGACGTTTCACTTCGTAATAAATCCTTAATGAACGTTGAAGTGATGCAGGCTGTTCAAGTAGATTTCCCAATACCCAATTTTTAAGTATTTGCACATTTTCTTTAGTGCAAGTTCCATTAAGCGAATGATTTTCACACTTCTCCAACAATTCATATTGCTGCTGTTGCTTCAGTTTTTTCAGAGATGGGTAGTCCAAAACGTCGAGATCAATAACATTTTCAGCGTTTAATATATCCTCAAACCAACATTTTTTATCTACTCCTTTTACATAAATTTTGTTGGCACATTTAATGATATCCTCCAAAGTCTCGTTTATAGCATCAAAGGGAACATCGCCAGATTGCCATGGTAAGCCGTGGTAATTATGTATTAACCAGTTATTGACTCTTTTATAGTGTAAAGGTAACCACACCCATTGATATGGCGCTTTAAATACCCAAGTCTCAGGCCAAATACCAGGCCCGCGGAATCCCTGCACGTCTACAATGTATTCCATTTCGTATGATACTGATTCACTAGCCATTAAAGTATGACTATATTTTATTAATTAATTAGCGCATGCGCAAAAATGGCTAACCTCCTCTCAAACCAACTTCTTTACATTTCCACTTATGGGATTATATTCTACAATACGATCATGTAAAATTAAACAATAGGCAGAAGTGTTTGCAGGAAAATTTTCTTTTGATTCAAATTCGAGCCGCACGTCGACAGGTGCGTGTTTTAAAGCTTCATTCTGCTTAGAGCAATCAATAATGATTAATGGAGCTTTCTCTAAAAATATTGATTTATTCAATATAGGTTTACCATTAACATTTTTATTATAGTAACTAGCTTGAAAATTGATATAAATATCGTATAATAAAGAAAATTGATTTTTTCAATATCAAGGTTTAAATTACCATACGGATAATATTTTGAATTCAAAAATACTTTAACATTACTAATGTTACAGTGATCAAACAGGTTAGCATTTTTCGCCTTGTCATTTTTTCGTGCTGTTTGGAAGCCGATAATAATATATCGTGGCTTTTCTAGTTGTGCCGCTGTTTTCACGGACCACACGTGGGATGATGTTACCGGTAATAGCGGATATTCATAAAGTTCCCATGTACGGAAACTTAAAGATATGCAAGGATCTTTTTCAATGAAACGTAACAGCTGTATCCTTTCCCTATCTGCCAACGTCACATATGGAACTAACCATTCTATTTTATTTATCTCAATTTTGTAATGTTCTTCTGCATTTTGTATAATTGCGTTATCATCATGTTTAGATCTTGTTAAAATAAGTTCGTGCTTCGCGTTTACAATTATCTTACGATAATCTTCAGCAAATCCGAGAATCATACTCAGAGGCATAATCACATAAAAATAACCATTATCATTTGTTATCTTTAGATTTGAACTAGATATCCAACCTGCATTGATTAAAACGGGTTCATCATTTGGTGTGTAAGAAGGATACCCCTTCATCAAGCTAGTAATACCAACATTTCTATTTCGATCAATTTCAACACCATTCAACTCATACCGCGCCTCATCAAATAAATGACAGATTGCGTTAGACGTTAGATTAGTATTATTTGCTTTAGTTCCGTCGGTTTTCGTCAATCTTCCACTAATATGTATCAAACTTTTACACGGTAAAATACATAAATCTTGATTTTGCACAGCAATGCGAATGTCATCATTTTTACCAAAACAACTTGTATTGTAAGATTGATGTGAATGTAGCTCGTAATGAGCGACAGATTCGTCGAAAACGATTGGGTTTTGAATGCTGAGTATTGGATCCTCCATTATTGCTATTATGATAACCTGCGATAAGTATACAAATACAACAACGACAATAACAATCTTTATTATTATTCACTGTTTGATATTGTGATGATAATGTAACTTGAGTCCCAAGCTTTTCAGAAATAGAGTGTTCCGACGTGTTAACGTCTTGCGAATTTGACGACGACTGATATGTTTTCTCCATGATGGGTTATTATTATCGTAACTATTAAGGTTCTGATCATTGTACATAATACCCATCGTTACGTAGATTTAAGATGGAGTCGTATTGTAATTGTTTCACCACGAAAATTCACCAATTCACCGTTCTGATCAACAATACGCAATTGAATATGATCTATTAATCTGACAGCAACAGGTAGGTAAATGACGTGATTCGGCACTTCTACAATCTTATATCCGGGCGCCACAGTAGGAAAAAATTCATGAATCGTGTGCGCTCTACTACAATTAATATAAGCGCCTGTAGTTATATTGCATTCGTAGTTATATTGGTAAATTATTACGCATAAAGACACCTCTAAAATTCGGAATTCCAGCTTCTTTCGAATATCTCAATATATCTACATCGGTGAGTGCTCGATGCGGTAGCTTTACAAGTTTTTTCGATTTTTTCTACATTTAACACCTAAACCCATTTTATATGGTTTTAATTTCAAACCTAGACCATTTTTATAAGGTTTAAGATATAACCCTTTACCTATAGCTATTGTCTCCATAGCACGATTATGCCTCTCACTTTCATGTAACTGCTTTTGAGCAGCTTTTGCATCATTAACAGCCTTGGTTATACCCGCTGCGCCACCGGCTAATGCACCTACAGCACTTAATCCAGCAAATATGGGTGCTAGGAAAGGTAGGAATCCTCCAACCTTTGAAGGTATCGATAGCTGTCGAGTTTTTTTAATGAATCGTTTACCACCTGCTTCTTTTACGGCTTTACGTGCCCCTTTCAAAGCCCTCGATATAACACTTTGAACATTATTACTTGGTGACATTGACATTATAGCAGCCGCAATAATGTTGTTCAATGATGTTGTTTTCTTTTTTGACACTTTTTTCTTCTTCTTTTTCAGTCCCATGCCTAATTTACTTTTTAGTTTCATTGTGTTTGCAACACCCCAAGCTGCCGCCTTTTCTGCAATGCTTGCGTCTTTTGCTAAAACTCGCTTCCAAGCCTGCTCCGCTAATATTCGATCGGCCTCGCTTCTACCGGTGGGATTTTCACGAGTTTTGGAATAAGGAATGTCGTGTTCCTTGCAAGCCTTATCTAACGGATTTATCCCCGAGTCCCCTCTTGCTAATCGTTGCTTTAATTTTGTACCAGGTCCGCAGTACTGATAACCGGGTATATGAAGTTCTACCGGTAATTTATTAATTGAAGAATTGACCAATCCTTTCCCACTCTTTATACGTCTTTGCTTCTTGTTTTTACCCACATATGTAATCATTTTAAGATGTGCATCATGCAAGTAACAAACAGTTAATGACTGACATTACATATAAAGGCGCTACTTATACTTTTATGATCAGTTATTATCAAAATGCGATTTCATAAACAACCAACAAAAATCCCAATCATCAATTTTGATGATTTAACATCGTCTGTACAAAATAATGCAACTAATCATAAACGACATGGGGAGTTGCTGCCAAACAGTATACGTGCACTTTTCTGTGGCCCGTCTAATTGCGGAAAAACAAATACACCACTCAGTCTAATCATCGATCAGAATGGATTAAAGTTTGAAAATATATATGTATATTCGAAATCGTTAAATCAACCGAAATATCAATTTTTACAAAACTTGCTCGACTCTGTGGAGGGTACAGGATACTTTCCTTTTCACGATAATGAACAGGTAGTACCACCCGCCGAGGCCAGGCCAAACTCTATTATTATATTTGATGATGTCGCGTGCGAGAAGCAAGATAATATTAGATCCGTCTTTGGTATGGGTAGACATAATTGCGTCGATTGCTTTTATCTCATTCAAACGTATGCTCGTGTTCTCAAGCATCTTATTCGAGATAACGAAAACTTTTTGATTCTCTTTAGACAGGATGAAATGGATCTTAAGCACGTCTATAATGATCATGTAAATACAGATATGCCATACAACACTTTTAAAGATATATGCACACAATGTTGGACCGAAAAGCATGCATTTATTGTAATCGATAAAGATAGTGAAATAGAAGAGGGAAGGTATCGAAAAGGTTTTGATTGTTTTAGAAGCATAAATGATTTTAAGAAGAAACAAAAAATGTTGTAACAAGTCAGTGCAGAGTGAGACTTGCATTGTCTTCTCCTCTTAAACAGCAGCAAGACGTTTTACGTCAAATTGTCAAAGCTAGCGAATCTATTCGCCGAAAACATCGATTATTAAAAATGGGTAAAGAAACGCATGATCTTGCGATAAGTGAAACGCTCAAACCTCTGATAAGTCCATTGGAAAAAATAGCAGACGCTACAACAATGTCAATCAACAAAAATGCGATTGATGATATAAACGTACAGAATAAAGTAACAGATAGCATAGAAATTAATGATGTTAACGATTTTGATGATGATAATGATATGTTTGATGGATATAATACCCCTTTAGAGCAGACATTTAGCAGTGATATTAAAACACCTACATATCATACTGAAGAAAGGTTATCAAATAAGTGTCTAACTTTACTGGTGAGAAATATTCATGAGAAAAGTGATATTATTGATACAATTTATGGTGTTCGCATAGAAGGTGGTACTACAAGAATCGGTGATTCGACAATAGAATTTAAGAATAAAAATGTCATTGTTAAGGATAACAAATTTGCTATTACTGAAGGTTTGCTAGAGTTATTATTTAAGAAAAAAGCTGATATAGCTATAATCCAACAGTCTGATTTAAACAATTACAAAAGTATACTAACCTTAACTAATGCACATAGGAAAGATTGGAATCAGGAAAAACCTATTCGGTATAATGCTTCCCACAAGTATGGAAACTATATCAAGGAAATGTTCAAAGATGTTCCGAAAAAGGGTGGTAATTTGCCTGAATACATGATTGTTGAACAAAACCACAAAATTGACTACGTGCATTGGGATGATCCAAATGAACTTGTCGATCGTTTGCGCCTTCTAATAGCATCGCAAGCTGCTGGTAATTCAAGTCTTTCGAATGAAATTTTATCGATTATTGAAGGGTTGCGTGAAGCTAATATAATCTATTAAATGCGTGATAATTACGTCAGTATCATAATGAGCATCGATGTATTTGGACGTTCGTCTCAACGAGCACGGAAGCAAGTATTTCAAAGTGTCGAAATTGCTACAGATGGTTCTTATGATTTTAAGAAGAGAAAGTTATGTAATATCGGAATTCCGACAGATTCGGATGATGCCATTACTTTGAGAATGTTCCACACATCTATTCGCGATATTAAACAGCAAATAGATGAACTGTCTAAAGGTGTAATTAAAAATAATGAGAAGATTGAATATTTTGAAAAAAGTATAAATAAAATGCATCAAGATATAAATAAAAATTACAATGAAATAGAAAAGAGGCGGATTATATCTTCAGATATCGGAAATTATACTATTGAATTACATCGGGAAATAACTAAACATACCAGTAATTTAAACAAAAATTATTACACTCTTAGCAATCTTACGAATAATATCGCTGTCTTAGAGCGGGAAGTAAAGAAAAATAAAGATGATTTGAATAAAAATAATGGTTTGATTGATAGCCTTACGGTAGATATTGCTAATATAGAAGGAGACTTGAAAAAACATACCTATGACATAAGGGAGAGTAGTGCTGTAGCTCACGATGCTGAGAAATTAATTTTTCTCCTAGAACAAAATGTCAATAAAAACAGTGAAGCCTTAAAGAAGATTAATGCAATAACTGATTTTATGAAGAGGGACATTTCACATTTGTACTCCTTACGGAAGAATTAATTAGTTAATCTGAAAAATGTGAATAAATAAAGTATCTGCAACAATCCACCCAACAGTTTTAATCAATATGTTGCCTTGTCTGTTTAACAACAATGACTTCTAAAGAGAAGAGAGAAGTCGTGAAGGAGCTTCATAAACCAGCAAGAAAAAATTATACAAGACTGCGAGTAGATATTCGCGGATTAGATGAAACTTGGCAAGCTGATCTTCTAGAAATGATTCCATATGCAGATGAAAATAAGGGTTACAAATACTTGTTAACTGTCATCGATGTATTCTCTAAGTATGCATGGGCCCGCCCAGTAAAAAGAAAGACTGACGATGACGTCACAGCTGCCATGAAATCAATATTTAAAATGGGTCGAATTCCAAAGAATCTACATACTGACCATGGAAAAGAATTTTATAATTCAAAATTTTCAAATTTAATGAAAAAACATGACATCAATTTATATTCTACATACAGTAATCTAAAAGCATCAATTTGCGAAGGCTTTAATTGTACTTTGAAAAATAAAATGTGGCCACAGTTTAGTCTTCATGGTAATTATCAATGGCTTCATATCTTACCAGACTTTGTTAATGATTATAACAATAGGAAGCATCGAACTATTAATATGAAGCCGAGCGATGTGAATAAAGACAATGAGAAAGAACTATTGGAACGTGTGTATAATGTAATTGTGAACGAAAAGATTCATCCAAAGTTTAAAGTAGGTCAACAAGTTCGTATTAGTAAATTCAAACGTATATTTGAAAAGGGATATACACCAAATTGGACGACTGAAATATTTTCAATAGCAAAAGTTAAGAAAACGAGTCCAGTAACATATTTACTAGAAGACAATGCAGGAAACGCAATATCAGGTGGATTTTATGAATTTGAACTGCAACGTACTAAAAATCCAGACGTTTATCTGATTGAAAAAATTCTACGTCATAAAGGTTCTAAAGTGTTTGTTAAATGGTTGGGCTTTGAAGATAAGCATAACACCTGGATCGACAAGGAAGATATAATACTTTAAGACTAATATGGTGGACAAATGATGGTTGAATAGATGGAAGCATTTACTTAAGATAAAATTAGATGCAATTATTGTACAAGGGCAACAAGGATATTGCAACGTCGTTGTGGTTTACGAAGTCCACATCTTCGTCGGGATTTACGGAGAAAGAAGGTTGGAAATAGAAAAAAGGTAAGAATAAACTTATATTGGTTAATTTATTCATATTTTTCTATGCGTATTATACATAAATCCATTTGCATGTACATATTTACATATACAAGTACATAAATCATACATCTACCTCCATTACATCATTATGTCCCCACGATAAAGTGTAGGTAGAATTTTTAATTAAATATCGCTTATCATCATGGGGACTTAGATCAATTTTTTTCTCACATACGGTGTATACGTTGTGTAATTTTGAACGAATACATCTTTGCTCGCGCGTAACTGTAGACGTATTTTGATGGCAGTTCAGATAGTCGTCGAAAGTGATTGTTTTTCGGACGACGACTTCTTTTACACCTTTCGCTCTCTTCTTCTCACCTTCGCCTAACACACGCAACGCATACATTTTTGACCTGAATCCGACAAACTCGGTCATTATCTTTCCACTACATTCATCCTTCATTAACCCTAAAACTTTTTTATTGACTAGTGGCATACCGTACTCATTATTTTTGGAATAATCACTCGTATCATACATATTAATATCGCGTTTCCTACAATCATATACATCATCACACTTAAATTCATAAATTAAACTATCGGTATTGGTATATGACAATTTCGCCTTTTCTTTAAATTTTTCTAAAACATAATCGTAATGGAACTCGTACAATTTAGTCTTAGAAATATCTAAAATAGCCATTCCGACATATACGGGCTTATCTATAACTACTTCTAATTTTTTTAGTTGTATCGCGACCAAGTCTTCACCAAATATTACTATTCGATGAAAATTTGGTTTCGAAATGAACGCTTCAACGCCATATCTTCCATCCCATTTCGATTTTAAACTTACATCCACTCTTTTACGAACATTCTCCATGGTTTTCCCAAATACCGCATTGTTCATCAATTTATACAAATTTTTTTCGAAATCATTTGTCGCAACTGTGCGGAGTTTGGTATTTAAATCAATGTACGACTTTAACCATGGAGTCTACTTGAATTTTAGTATCCTATGAATTTTATTTAAAATAATACCGTGGGTGAGCGCTTGCTTTAAATTTCGGTAATGTATGACATACCGTTCCTTGTCATTTAATGTAGCGAGTAATTTCGGTTGTTTTGAACAGGGTGGAACTGCTCGCTCGGGGCATAGCGGGAGATCTTTCTGCTTATTATGTATTTCTCCAGGATAGGTCAAGTCGACTTCGAGAATATATCCAATTTCCGAGTCATCGGGGACATTTTCCAAGTCAACGTTTTCCACCCATTCGAAACCTCCGGTAGGCAGTGATTGACTTATTGCCCACCCATACAGATTGTTTATATCGAAGTACATTAAGTACTTTGACTCTTTAGACGGGTCATAATCGGGCATGTATTTGTTATTGGCCTTTGCGTACCGATTTGAGCATTGAGAAAGACCTCCCCTTATACCGCTCTCGATAAACATTATCATGTCTATATCGGTAAGTAATTCCAACTCTACTCGAGTATGCTTGAGAGCACAGTCCCAAGTATATCCAGGTAGAGTGTAATAATGTGCCGGATCTAACCCGTGCGATTTTAACAAAGTTGTGCGAAAATTTTCAATGATATCCGCAAGTAGAAGGACGCCTGTTTTTAAATACAAGTCTGAATACTCACCCAGAGTATTACACTTAAATACGTTCCACACATTCATCGCATGCACATAATCATTCTCACTGACATCACACTCGTACAGTTTATTAAAAAATTTGTCTCGTGAAGGAAGATATGATTGATCTAGGACGCTCATTTCGGTTATGTAATCATAAGGAAAAACCCCTTTACGTATTAATAAATTGAATTTTTCCTCATTTGGAAAGTGGGACTTTAAAATTTGTTTTTTTTCATTACTTAAATAAGACGCCAAGTTTTCGAGAGAGCAGTTTAAAAATCTAAGGGAATCTAAAAATGTAAGCTTAATTTTTGTCTCTTGTACACGCTTTATAATGGATATATATTTTTCCATATTGCAAGGAATGACTTTCACGTCTCCCTTGAAACAATTGGTAACTTCGCGAATTAAAAAATGAGCGTCGTAGCCACTTAAATTATGAAATATGATAGGAATATTAAAAGTAAATTTATAATTAATATTGCACCTATTATGCGCAGCACCTCGAAATTGGCCTGTGAGGTGATCGTGATCCCTGACTGCAACATCTTTGTCGGTAAACGAGCCTCCGCAGATGTGGCATATCGTCGCCGACCGAAATGCATTCTCTTCTTTCGGAGTCAAGTTCATCGGCTTCGTGTCTAGCAAAATCTGGAACAAAAAAAAGTCATCCACTATTAATTAAGATTGACGAATAATTGAAAATATAAAATGTATTTATATTAGTTTAAGATTAATTTGTATTAATTATTTTTTAAATTATGTATAATCGTTATGATGTAAAAAAAAAAAAAAAAAAAAGAATAAAGAATCTAATCAATTATATAAAGTGAGTGTTTACCTGATTGACTTCCTCGGACAACTCCTTCAATTCCTCAGCAAACCAGGAAGATGAGTTGTTAGATGAGCTCGATGTGAGCGTTATCGGGACAACGATGAGTCATGGTTACAATGCAGGTAGTATCCTACACTATAAATCTTCTGTTGCTCGTAGGCGGTTTTTGGGGCTGTCTCCATTTCAACTTTCCCGAGGAGACACTCGGTGTCGGCGTATATTATGAAAGGGACCTGCATCGCACGCCCGAAACTTTTAAATTTTAAAGTGTTTTGTTCCGGTACTTTAACTGCACATTCATTCATTTTACAGCAATTGATTTTATGAAAACACAATTTCTCATTGCTATGAAAATAGTGAAGACATCGATTACAGAAGTGTTTCCCCACTTTTATTTTGCTGCACTGTGCACCTACTAGCCGAGATAAATTCTTAATCCAACAATAATGATAATTACTGCTGTCATTCTCCTCGACTTCAACCTCATTGGACACCAAAGAAGAAGATGGGCATAGCACTTTATTTTGTTTTTCCGACACGAGAAGCAGGTTCACGTGGCGCTCCTTTTCATCGATGGTTAAGTGTACGGGTAGTACTTCTTTCTTTTCATCGGGTACGATGAAGACATTCACCGAAATGTCATTTTGTTTTTAAAACTTCGGTATATCTTTGAGTGCAATCGGGAAACTGATGCCGTGAAATTTAAGATGTTGTGTATAATCCGGATACGATGCTGGTCTGTCTGAAGGGTTAGTATTATATGGGAATAATGCAGACATTATCGCCCAAGCGAAGCAGTCATCCCCAATTACTTTTACATTAATCACGGCCTTTTTATCTTTGACCCACTTTGGCAAATCTATCCACGATCCGGCACGCATTGGGTTGTACTTTGCTACTTGTATAGCGAGTGAATTTATGGCGGATAACGTCCAACCACTGCCCCGTTCTTGAAATTCTTCAAGTTGAGGTAGAATGACACTCTTTACTTTGTCATCACACCACTCATTTAAATTGGTAGTCTCGCACAATTGTTCGTATTTATTTGAAAAGAATTTGTTATCATCCTCCTGCATACCGAGTGCAAATTGCCCAGAAAACACCGTGCAGACCTTGACACAGCGGTATTCCTTTACTACCTCACGCACATGGGTTAATGATGGTAGTTTTTGCCGCTTCGAAAAACATTGCGGGGTCCAAATATTTTAAATTCACAACCAGTCCAGTACGAAGGCGATCGTTGAAGGCGGATTGAACGTTTTCCTCGAGAACGAGATTTCCTTGAGGTGCTTTACCCTTCTTCTGCATTAATCTGTCAGCAGCTGTAACTTTCTGTACCGTGATCCGATGAATGCTCGTCTCCAACGATAACTTCACCCCATTTGGAATGTGAGGATTGGTCCTTAAGAACGAGTTGATTTTCTCAATCTTTTCGGTGGCTTCGCGAATGAATTTGAAAAACTGATCCTCAGTAGCGTCTTCTTCAAGAGTATCGTAAATCCTCTTCAAGGCCTCCTCCCATGAGGAAAAAATTTTCTTAACATCTACCATTTTGATGTAGAAATGCAATATTTGAAATATAGCTGCGTACGTGCTGTCAAATACTGTCTTCCATTTGCCCAAGCGCACAGCATTTATACACAGTCCATCTTGAAGAGGGAAAGAAAACGGTATCCACATAGACACAGGAACGCGACATTCCTTTGAAACGATGATTTAGAAAGATTTGAATTAGGCTGCCTCCTTTCTCTTACGTTACGGATTGCCGAAATTTGGTAAAGAGATAATGTTTTGAAGAAATTGTGCAATGACCTTTTAAGCGCGTCTGGACCTGTATACATTTTCGAAAGTTTCGGGAAAACAAATGTACGGTGAATAAGTGATCGATGGATAATTAACGGGAAATACAGATGCTAGATGGAACTAACAAAGAGTATGCGAGAGCGAGAGAGATGGTAGTAGGACGCACGATGAAAAGGTCATTTTACATTCACTCTCAATACGGTTCCTAGCTTACGATGTATTTTCACATAATCACAGAGAAGCGAATATAATGATGCAATATCTGACCTTTAATGAAGGCGACTTTTAAAATTTGTTTTTCGACAGTCCATATATGGCAATACTACATTGGGATGATTGAATTAGGCTACCTCCTTTCTATTACGTCACGGAAATAATAAATATTGGTTGACCTTTACCTTCTCTTTTCATTCGACAATGTAACGCATTAAATTACCTATGTTTTTCGACCTTCACAGCTTTCGAAATTTGTAATAACAATTCATGAAATTGTTTATAATAACCTCCTTTCACTCCTGACCTTCTGACGGCCCACTTGCGCAATTGTTCCATCACACTATCATCGATGGGAGGTAGGGTGGGGGGGATCCAGAAGCCCTATAGCTACACTACTAAACACATTGGGAGTAACCTTTCGAAAAAGACATAAGACCAAAGGTAACGACTGTAATATCGCCAACAAAACGAAAACAATCTTTGGTTCGCTACATGGTGTAATCCTGATTACACCATGGTTCGCTATGCGAAGTGGCAAATAGAGATTGGATACTAAGGCTCGGGACGATGATGATGATCTACAAAGGAGTATTCATCCCGATAGCTATGCGGTCGCGGCGTCCAGTTGGACAGACAAACTTCAGAAAGCCTGTAGAGCCGAACTAAGATCCTCACAAAGATATGCACTAATAGTTGCGACAAAATTATACTGAACTACTTCTACGATAACAATGCCAGTATTAACGGGATATTGCTCATTGAGCTTGAGATCCTAGCAATCGAAAATAGATTGAAAGAAATTGAAAAGGAACGGAATCGAGGTTCATATGCATAGAAAAGGATTGAAAGTTTCATTTGCAAGATTTTTTCATGGATTCAAATTTTATTATTTTGGAATTCAAAAGTATTCAACGCGATATTTCGTATTTTGTATATTTGGATTGTAATGTATTCAAAATATTGGCAACACTATTTATGGATTCAAATGTATTGAAATTGGACAAAATCGGGATTCAAACTTTATGAAATCAATCCCATCTTATCCGCACCAATCCATTTTCGATTGCCGGTATAATAAAGAGAATTGACAGATATCTTCTCAAAAAAGAACAGACTTTACAATCGGGAATCGGGACATACGAAAAAACCTGACGAGGATGATATTATAAATGTCATAGCAAACGAATACAGTGGAACTAATCAAGATGTGTCAAGAAGAATGGCATGGCTCAGAGAGAGGTAGGTCAAGTAGTCGTAAGTAACGACTGTTTACCAGAAATTACGGAAAGATAAAAATACAAATGGATAAAGCCAAATTATATATGTTACAGATTCAGAAATTGATAGGTCGAAACCTAAAACGATTAGAAGATGGTTGACGTGATTGTATTTGATACCCCCGACCACCACCCACACAGAATATGTACGCGCTTTTATGACGAATCTGGGGCGCGCACTTAGTAATTCCCGGCGTTCGAGAAGCCACGAGTCGGATGGCTTCGAGAGGCTATGTCGTCGAGTTATATGTAGAATTCGGCTAAGTCTCGATGGAACTTAGCAACTCGCGATACGGACGATTCACGGACAAGTTATTGTCGGGCCGAAGTAGCCACTGTAGATTTGTCGATGTCTTGACGGTAGATTTCAGACTGCCGGTGAATTTTGGATCGGTTGACTAAGAAGACCGATCTTTTAGCGTTCACACGCGCCGCGGATTGTTGTTGACGCTAACATGGCTTTGCATCGCGGGATGAACAACGCGGCATAAGTGCACATTCCCAGCCAAAAGCCTCGTAGAGGAAAAAAAGCCAATAATTTACACGAAATCGATCTTGCAGACAAAGAAATTCGATTGAAAGACAAATGGTATGAACAAATAAAGAACAGAAGTTCGAGCAATACTAATACTCACGATTTCAGGGGCGGAACCAACCTAATGCCGTGGGGAAGGGGGGGAGGGGGCAGATTGACATCGGCATAATGGCACGTTCCGCACGGTCCTCCCGGGATCGAAGGTAACGGTCCGACGATCAACGAAAGTAACTACGGAGTCAAATAACAGAACGCGCGAAATATACCATCAGTTTCGAAACATGCAGTCGCGATCGTTTATTCACATTGTATTATAGAAGATTTAAAATAACATTTAGTATGAGAAATAAACATCGAGTACTTTATTGGGAGAAAAAAAGTATTATATTTATATAAACATCAAACCTGCACTTTCTTCGGTATATTCGTTGACCAAATTTCGCCAGTTAATGGTATTAAAGGCGGTGAAAAATTTTTACATGTTGGGATAATTATTCTTCGCCCACGACCCAATTCTTTTTTAGAATTAATAAATTTAATACACTCTTTCTTATCTGCCGAAAATGTAACATATTGGAATTAGTAAATAAAACCTGTTTGAACAATTATGAAACAAAATGTTTAGAAAGAAGCTAGGGTTTGAGTTAGAAAATGAGAAAAAAAATTTAATATTTCAAATATTGTAAAGAAATTTCATGCTTCCACACACAAACCTGCCTGGAAACTAGTTCAATTGGGACCCTCATCCAATTCGGGCCACCTATTATTTCTCAGCATCAAAATGTTTTACCAGAGCCAACATTTTGAGAATGAGTCACATATGGACACATACATTAATTTAAAAAAAAATGAAAATTTTAAAAGGTGGTGTTTTTTAGATATTCAATTTTTTAAATTTTCATTAAAATGTGACGCCATTTTCGGCTTCGCCAGGCACTCATGCGCTTCGGTCAGCACGCGTGCGCAAACTCGTACTTCACATACCAAAAACGGCGCACAAATTTTACGCATAGTAAGGTAAATGTCCCGATTAATGTCCGTGTCCCGATTTAGTGGCCATTATTATATTTTATTATAATTATAAACAAATCTTTAAATTCATCATAAATAAAAAGTTGCATTAGATTCTAAATTTATTTAGGAACATTTTCATGTAAGTATTAGCATATCAAAAATAATATCTAAATTTAAAGAAAACAAATTGTAGTGGTCGATACACGAAAGTAAGAAAAAATTTATTTTCAGTGGCCATCTTAGTAGATTTGGCAGGCCACCTGTGACACTTTGTAACCGTTTTATGACATTAAAATGCGATTCTGAGTAAAATTATGCTTACATATAGATAACTAAAGGTTAATATTGCGTTAACTATCACGTATATTTAAAAAATACTAATGATATATTTAAAAATACTGAAAAAATTAATTGGGACACAAAATAGACAACTTTCCGTATTTAATGTCGACTCTCGAGGAATAGGAAGAATTATACAGACCGTAATGCGGCCAGATTTCGTCACAAACGGTCATTAAATTGGAACAACCATGAATATTTGCTACGTTTTGTACCGGTCAACGACCGGGACACTTGCCGGTCGATAATAGGGACTAGGAAACATTAAATGGACATTAATAGGGACAACTTTACTTTTTTTTATTTCATGTTTTAAATATTAAAAAAACATAAATTAAGTTTCGACAGTCATCATTATCTATTAAGAATGAGTAGAACTTTGCTACTAAACAAATTGTTTTATATTTGGAGTGATTTATACTTATATTTTCGTTCATTTTCTGCCAAAAAAATCTTACATGGACATTAATCGGAACATTTACCTTATGTCAAAAAATACGGTTCGACACTCGTGCGTAAGAATTCGATTTTACGCACCGGCCTATCTAATCCCATGTTACAAACGGTGCGCAAATTCGATTTTACGCGCATGTGTCGAAATGTACTATTTTGTAAAAGACTATAATTTCGAAGATCAGTTATAAACTAACAGTATATTATGCAACAAGGGCGCAATTATCGATTTTCGACGAGTGTGAAATTTGTCGCCCAAGCGAAGCGAGATCGATATTTCGCCCGTGTTCCATACGATATTTTTTAATACGACGGATATGGGTCTCGATAATTTGCTGCTGCAGATTTCGCTCAAGGGCACAAAATCGAGTTCTAGGCCCGGATTGTTCAAAAATAGAATTTTGGGTATCCTGAGTAATATTCTATTCGCAATTTCTTTTTATCATAACTTTTTTCATGAAACTTCAATTTCTAAATAAAAAGATGGGTTGAATTTCCAAAAATTGTTCCCCGGCTGGGGATTGAACTCGCTATCTACGATTTCGTTGTCCATTGCGCTATCTCTTGAGCCACAGAGCCGTTAAATAATATTTTGATATGAAATTGCGAAGAATTTCTGGAGCAAAATAACGCAATTGATCAAACTTTCTGGGAAAAAAAGCTTTTGCCAAGCGGTTGACATTTTGCATTTGTAAAAGTCTAAAACCTTTACTAGGTCCAGATTGGACTAGTTCCCCCTAATCGATTCCTATCGAATATTTCAGCACAGCTTTGAATTTTTATCAATATTTTCAACTCACAGTGCGAACTTTCCGCGAGGTGTTGGAATGTGGAAATAACTAGTTATTCATAATTGTATTATAATGTACTGTTTCAATTGTAAAAAGTATGCTCCTGTAATGTTTGCATCCGTGAAGTGATGCTTCGCAAAATATGAAGCTGAAACTAGCCCCGAATTCACGGGCGACCGATAGAATCCCAGGGACGAAACAAGTGCAGGGCTCCGGAAAAATCAAAAGATACTTTGTACGTAAGTTTTGCATGTATCCTGAAAAACACGATATATATATATTTTTTTTCTATATTTCTATATAATATATCTATATATATATAATATATCTATATATATATATATATATATATATATATATATATATATATATATATATATATATATATATATATTATTATTATATAGTTGTTCGACACGAAGGGGGGCATCCAGTGATAATTAAATTTACCCCCTCCCCCATCCCCTGGGGGTGGAGTGGGGGCAAAAACAATAAAACTTAAATAGGAACCCCCAGTTTTTATTGCAGATTTGGATTCTCCGGAAAAAAGTACACCAATTTGACCTAGGAGCTATTGCATTTTGGTTCACAGGTGGCGCTGTAATCGATAAAAATCCAAATTTATCTGAAGACATTGAAATACCTCGAGAACTATGCACAGAATCAAAAAAGTTGTCGGATGAATGTTGTTCGACACGAAGGGGGGCATCCAGGGGGCAAATAGGGACAATTTGATCCCTTTATGAAAATTCACTATGTAAATTACGTTAAAAAAATCTACGACGAAGACGCGATCCTTAGGGGATTGAACTACAAGTCCGACGATGTAACCACTCAACCGTGGTACAATTTTAGTGCCAAAATCGAATTAACCACTAATAAAGTTGTACTAGAACATCCCCAGATAGCAACGTGAGTCTCATATCGCCATACTATATACAGGGTGGCCGATTTATCTGAAGACATCGAAATATCTCGAGAACTATGCACATCCAGGGGGCATCCAGGGGGCAAATAGGGACAATTTGATCCCTTTATGAAAATTTAATGTTAAAAATTCTAATATTAGAATTTTTAATATTAGAATTTTTAATATCAATTGCGAAAATTGTTATTCTGAATATGAAATTTTAATAATGTCCATTCGAAAAATTAAGATTATGAATAATTGATATTCTTCATATTAAAAATCAAAACTGATTACATAAAAATTGTGCATACAATATGGAAGCAATTTTGTAAATAAGTTTTCTACCTTCAGTAAAATTACATTTTAGGTTTTAAATTTATTATTTAATAAACAAAAAGAGGACATCACGCAATCCATTAAAAAACGCGTCATGTCCCTTCACTCAGCTCATTCATTCTCTCTCTGTATGTTTCTTCCGAAATGAGAATAAAGAAGCTGAGCATTGACGGTCAAACCAGCTTCTATTAAACACAACGAAACTCTTACTTCATTTGGGGATTTCGTCGCCATCTACCGGACCACGAGAGAACTCACGTGGTTTCATACATGTACATCGCTTGCATTTCGTCCATCACCGGCGCCGGTTCTGTTACATAACGCTAGAGGGCGACATAACTCGAAAATAAAGTAGCATATCATTTTATACATAAGTTGAGTCACACGTAACCATTTCACCTACATTTTTCTCTACTTTCCTGAAGGGAAGTAAATGGATATCGCGACTTTCTAATCCCCATATTAAAATTTAGTATTCACGGTCTCTCAGTGTAAGACTGTTTTTGAAGTCCATTGTATTGATAGTAATTCGGTCGGAGGTCACTTTGCTTTTAGAATAACAACTTTCCGTTTACGTGACTATTTTTTGTCTCCCCTTCATTGCTTAAATCGAATTGCAAGTTAAAAATGAATTCTGCTACAGTTCCCGAAAAAATCGAAATGATTCTTATTTATGGTGAATGTAAGAGGAATATTGACGATGCTGTTGCGTTGTATACTGAGCGTTTTCCAGATAATGCTCGCTCGCGTTCTTTTTTTACAAAGTTGTGAATGCCTTTCACTCTGATGGCAGCGTACAAATGAAAAAAAGGAAGCGAAGATTAACAGTTACAGGAGAAGCTAACGAAGTAGCTGTACTAGCAGCTATTCACCAAAATCCACATGTAAGCACACGACAATTACATCGCAATTCCGGCATTTCCAGAGACAGTATTCAAAGAATATTGCATCGTCATAAGTTTCACCCATATCACATTTCACTGCACCAGGAACTAGATGGCGATGATTTTCATAACCGCGTGGTGTTTTGTGAATGGGCATTTCAAAAAATGCAAACGAACCACAATTTCTTTGCTAATGTATTATTTTCAGATGAATCTACATTCACGAACCATGGTGGCGTCAATAGGCATAATATGCATTATTGGAGCGTAGAAAATCCCCATTGCTTACGACAAGTTAATCATCAACGTCCTTGGTCGGTGAACGTTTGGTGTGGAATCATAGGAAATAAACTCATTGGTCCTTATTTCATTGAAGGTAATTTGAATGGAACAAAATATCGAGATTTCCTAGAACAAAAAGTACCATTACTACTTGAGGATGTTGCTATGGACGTCCGACGGACAATGTGGTTTCGGCATGATGGTTGCCCAGCACATTTTTCAAGAGTAGCAAGGGAAATACTAGACCGTGATTACAATGGTAGGTGGATTGGTAGAGGTGGCCCCATTAATTGGCCTGCGAGGTCACCTGATCTAACATCTCCGGATTTCTTCCTATGGGGTTACCTAAAAGGTAAGGTTTATGAACAAGTACCAACGACTCGTGAAAACATGGTGGAACGCATAAGAACTGCTTGCGCAGAAATTTCTGCAGATATGATTCTATCATGTATAAAGTCATTTGAAGAAAGAATAAATAAATGCATTGAAGTGGAAGGTCAACATTTCGAACACTTACTCAAGTAAGTGAACAGTGAGACAGTGAGAGGCAAGGGGACTCACGTAAAACAAGCACCCCAAAGGGAACAGAAAAATACTACGTCCACGTCGTTGTTCCTGGGTAACGCTAAATGTATTTTTTCCCGGCTTTGTTAGAATGACCGTATTCCATATCCGCTACGCGGACGAAAATTGTCAATATTGGAGAATCCAAATCTGCAATAAAAACTGCGGGTTCCTATTTAAGTTTTATTGTTTTTGCCCCCACTCCACCCCCAGGGGATGGGGGAGGGGGTAAATTTCATTATTACTGGATGCCCCCCTTCGTGTCGAACAACTTTCATCCGGCAACTTTTTTGATTCTGTGCATAGTTCTCGAGGTATTTTAATGTCTTCGGATAAATTTGGATTTTTATCGATTACAGCGCCACCTGTGAACCAAAATGCAATAGCTCCTAGGTCAAATTCGTGTAGTTTTTTCCGGAGAATCCAAATCTGCAATAAAAAATGGGGGTTCCTATTTAAGTTTTATTGTTTTTGCCCCCACTCCACCTCCAGGGGATGGGGGAGGGGGTAAATTTAATTATCACTGGATGCCCCCCTTCGTGTCGAACAACTTTCATCCGACAACTTTTTTGATTCTGTGCATAGTTCTCGAGATATTTCGATGTCTTCAGATAAATCGGCCACCCTGTATATATATATATATATCTGCCATTTTGAATTTTGAAAATCTGACTTCAGATTCGTGTTCAGCGTCTCAAAAAACTCCTAGATACCGTGTTTCGTGAACATTAAAAAAAAAATTTTAATTCGTCCGCCATATTGGATCCGCCATTTTGAATTTTGAAAATCTGACTTCAGATTCGTGTTCAGCGTGTCAAAAAACCCCTAGATACTGTATTTCGTGAAAATTAAAGAAAAAAAATGTTTCAACTCGTCCGCCATATTGGATCCGCCATTTTGAATTTTGTTTATTTCGAAATTTTGGCAACACCTATCAAAATACAATCTGTAATAAGTATTTAAAGAGAAAAAAAGCCTCGATTCGTTTATGTATGACCTTCAGGAAGTATTTTTGAAAAAAAAATTATTCAAAAAGTCTGCAATTGACCTCTGTGCGCCATTGCGAACCCGAATAGGGGGTACTTCTGTAAATGAAGGTGACCTGTTAGGTAATTATCTGTAAAGGCCCTTCAAATTGTGACGATACCGGTAAAATCGTTCGTAATTTGAATTTCGTAATATCGAATTGTACTCGAAAGATTTAGTTCATTTAAACGATCGAAAAGTGAAAAGTCGAACTATGGAACTGCGAAAAAAAGTAAAACTCGACTTCGGGACAGTATCAGTATGTAAAAATGACGGAAAAGGTTAAGTTCGCCATGGCGCCGCGTCGCGATCGGGTCGTCACCTTCGCGATCGGAATAAATGCAGAATTTTGAGTTCGACCGATCAAACCGTGTGTTTTATTTTAAGAAGCCCTTCCACCAGTCGTTAACAGTACGGTTAAGAATTAAAACACAGATTTCGATAAAAAAATTACTAAACGTTAATGTGAATATATAATGAAATTCCTGAAAATTTTGAATTATTTGGATACCTCAGTGTTGAGAAATTATGAAAAACCTTTTGTGCCTGTTAACATGGTGTCTTATGTAAAATGGCATTTTTCAAGTCTTTATATCCGAGATTTGCACAGAATTCACAAACACATTTACTTAAAATTAATGTCGATTGAAGAATAATATATAATAAATGTTCAAGAGAAGGAATTAGATCGATCGGATACGCCAGGCAAACGAAATTATTTGAAATCGTCGTAAAAATTTCAATTTCGCACAGGTTAGTGGACGTTATTTGACGTCTGAACGGTACTGCACTAGTCAAAATCGGGCGAAAAAGCACTTGACTCCCTCCGTACCATACCAATCTCCTTAAAAGTAAATTATCTATTGTTTTTTCCGGGCCCGGCACTTGTTTCGTCCCTTGGATTCTACGGTTGCCCGCGAATATGGGGCTAGGTTCAGCTTCATTGCACTATAGAATGGTAAAATGTTTTGCGAATTCTTACCGCTTATCATAATGAGTATGACTTTAGTTAACACTTTCTTCGAATCAAGGTCTTTTATAATCCGAAGAGTGTCTTGTGGACGAGGTTTCTTATTCAAGAACTGCTTAAGCCAGTTTTCATCACATTTTATAAATTTATTTCCTTCTCGCCGAAAGACGTTTCTTACGTTTTGTATTACGTATTTTGGAATCAATTTTCTGGAACTTTCTATATCGATGAATACCCCAAAACAGTCACTACTCCCGTTAAGGGGATCGAGCATCGTCATCTGACCTAAGATATGTTGATAATATTCTATATTTTGTTTGTTCTATTGAAATTGTTCACATTATATTTTTCTTAAGAGAAAGTCAATCGTAAAATATATTGTAAAATTAAGAAATAAATAATCCCCTTATAAGATTTAATTAATTTTTATGATTAAAATTTCAGCCAATAGAATTGCAGTCTTCGACAATATTTTGTATATCCTACACGTTTTTTAAGTTAAAATTTTGACAATTCCACCGGTAATTTTGTACATTGCCTATATTTTAATTAACACCTCATTGTCTTTGACAGATTGAATTTCTACAAATATCTTAGCCGAAATTTGGATGGAAAAATAATCCCCCGAATACCACTCGAGATCCAACATTAATCGTGTAATTCCATCAAGGTTCCCAGCATTACAAATGCAGTCGTAATACCGTTGTTTTTCATTATATTGCTTCCGTATCGAAAACGGTGCAAGATACATCAAAACTTTACCAAACCATTTTTGTAGAGGAGGAAATTCCCTACAAAAAAGTCTGGAGAGCCCTCCGCGGGATTCCCCACCGCGCGGCGTTCCAAGGCGGCGTGAGATGGCGTCACCCGTAGACGGTGCAGTGCACATGTTCGCTGATCTTCGACCCGGGCCTCGGGTACCCGAGATTAGCGAACATGTGCACTGTACGAGGATGGTGCACATCAACGAATATGCTAATATAGATGATATGCTATTACATACTTGGTAGACTTATATGTAGATATACAGGGTGGATACGGGAGAACTGGCCATAGGGAATCCCATTTTAATGCTAGCGTGCTTGCGATTGGGTAGTTCCGATCACTAGGAAGGTGATAACCAAGTATCTATTCCGATGCGTGACACGTGTTCATAAAACGCGTCTAATTATGAAACTGTCAGCAAATTACAGAGTAAAAATTATATACAAAATCATTAAGTTGCATACAAACTTGATGCAATTCATTACATTTTGTATGTATGTTAAGGTGTAGTTATGTAAAACTTATCACATCAGCTGCTCCAGTTTCATGTCTCCATTCAGTCCGGTCCTGGTGACCGGAATTCACAGGCGCGCCAGCATTAACATGGGCTTCCCTGTGGCCAGTTTTCCCGTATCCAACCGGTATATACACTTCCGCTAGAAACATCTTTTCACCCCCCCCCCCCAAACCCCTATTTCTTCTGGAATGAAGAGAAAAAAGATGCGAAGACTTAAAGCTAAACCATACACACTGCGCTTGAAGGCAAAATAGGTTGATCAAAAATGACACCAAATTCCGCCACGGAGGTTTCATTTGTAAGTATTCCGAGATAAATAAACTATTTCTCCGGAAATCGTTGCTGATGCCTTTTCGCAGAAAAACTCGAAAAACCATCGAAAATATTGAATTTCCATACTTTTGCATTTATTTACGAAAATTCGAAAGCCGCGAAAAAATGTTCGAAACAGAAAGTAAAGAATGGAAAATTTAATACAAGAAAGATTAGCTTTAAATTTAGTAAGGTAAACGTACCAATGACTGATTATGAATGTATAGCTGGACAACCTAATCAAATTTAACACTTTGTTAGAGACGTTGTGGCAATTGATTAGGACTGTCCGGCTATATGTTCGTCTATATGTGTCGTCTATATGTGGCTATATGTGTCCAATCATTGGTACGTTTATCTATTTATTTTTGTAATTTCAACGGTAATCGCGAAATCAAAGGACTATTAATGACGCCGAAACCACTAGTCGATCCGTTCCAACGGATATCTTTTTTTATTTTGTAATTCAAGATGTTATTCTGATAAACATATTTATTGGCGGAAATACGAATGCTACAAAAATATTTTTTGATTCAGTAGGCGTAAAATAGCCATTTTACGTCTCGTTTTCGGGGCGTAAAACGACTAATGTATTAAGATAGGGATTTTGCTGAGTCATCATTGTTAAAAATCATTGAAAAATGGCCATTTTTCACACCTACTGAATCAAAAAATTATGTTCGTATCACGGGCGTAAATTTTTACACCCTCAAGGCGATCAGCCGACTTCGCCGTCCCTCGGGCGCGTTGATCGCCTGCTACGATCGATACGAAAATATCTATTGAATAAGAAATGAAGATCGTAAAATGCGATATTTGAGTAATCTTAATAATAGCCTCGTAAACGAGAGGTAAAAGTGAACATATAATTCCTTTTGAAAAAGTACATGCATATTACGCATATTAGTCATTATTAGTTATTAGAGGTGCGGGACGAAAAGCCGGCAGATCAAAGAACCGACAGCCGAAAAGCCGAGACATCAAGTTATAGGAAACTACTAGCAGAATTTCTGAAAAATGAGCAATATATTTTTAAAATTTTTATTATCGAAAATAGTCGATCACCATTCGTATAACTTTAAATTAGCAACTCATGTACGACTATATCGATGGCTCTTACGAAGACTATGTAATTTCACCGTTATTGACGAAGACTATGCCATTTCATCGTTATTGACGAAGACTATATCATTTCGCCGTTATCGATTGTGCGTTTGAAACGAAACGGTCTTCGCGGTAACATTTCAAATGACATAGTCTTCGCGAATGCAAATCGAAATGCCATAGTCTTCGTGGACTGAAATCGAAATGACATAGTTTTCGTAAGAGTTTTGAAATTACACTCTTCGTACGAGCCGCGAGAGCGGGTTGGTGTATTTAACCGGGCTGGTATACCAGCTGGCTTTTTAATTATTTTTAATTGCTACATGCTACCATCTAAAGATATCTCCAAAAAAAGTAAGTACAGTAGAACCTCGCTAAGACGTCGTTCCCGGTTCCGAGCCCCTTGGTAAGAAGTCATTCTAGAGGGGAAACGAGCTACCCCTTCCTAATTCTTCGCAGCTCTTAATACGCTGCGATAGTTTGCTATTCGTAAGGTTAGGTTTCTTCCAACTGAGAGAATGGGCAGTGGTGGGGATGAGGGGAAGGCATGAAATGACGACTTAGCGAGGTTCTTTTGGGACGTCTTAGAGGCCGTCCATAAACTACGTGGTCAGTTGGGGGGGGGGGGGTATGACAAAATGCTACGCTGTGACTACATGGGGCGGGGGGGGGGGGGTGCCCGAGCTACGTAGCTTTATATTGTTCTTGTACGAATATCTTTTTGAAATAGCGCGGTAACTTGAATGTCATTTCAAGCGGGGTGAACTGAACTCAATCGAGCCGAATCACATAATATTATCCTTCTGTTTACTATTGTTAACCCTGAATGGTCTAGCGTTTTTTCGGCACCTTTAATAGTCTAACGTGGGTTAATCGCGATCCAACGTTTATTAGATACATAAAAGTGCTTTAAATAAATTTGAAAAAATTCATGGACCTTTCCATTACTTCTTCAATTTGAATTCAAAAATTTGTGTACTTTAAAAAAAAATATTTTATTAATATAGTTTTGTATTAAAAATGAAGGCTAGTTTAGTATTTAGAATTTCGCTTGGGACAAAATTGTCCCACGTTAGACTATTAAGGGTTAATCGTAAGCGATACGATCTTCAAAAAAAAACATCAACGAACTTACGTGACAACAGATTCATATTTTAGGAAAAATTGCATACGCAACAAGTGCGCAAAATAGGTGATTCCCGCACGAGACGGGTTTGACGCCCGAGCGTAGCGAGAACAATGTACTATTCCCCATTAAAATCTGCCATTTTGGATCTGCCATAAAATCACAGTATAGGCGTTTTCAACAAATGTCAGTATTGTTCCTCTCTAATACATGCAAGTTACTTATTAGCATATCCGTACTCTATGTACGTAGAGCAGAATCTACTACAATGTGTTGTGAATTTTGATTCGGTCATGTTCGTACCACAATGAATCTGCATTTCCACCGCCTGCATAGTTCGTGACTCCACATAATTTGCAATATACAGCAGACAAGTCCTAAAAGCGGATTTATACGCAAATGGGGTTTAAACTAGTCCACCGATAAAGTAGACACTTAAGTTGAAAACCATAGATGAATATTACATAGATTATTTTTCCAACCCAAATATTGGCCAATGAAATTGCACCATTCGATGTCACGTGGTACAAGCTGCAGAGTTTTCAACTGATAAAATTTTCGATAAAACTGTCTGGTGGTACCTATATATATAAAAAGTAACCTTTTCGTGAGGTGTCAAAATTATTTGGGTAGAAAATAATGAATAGCCCTAGAGGCATTATAAATCATCAATGAAAAATAAAAGGAAATGCTCCCAGTAATGAAAGGAGAGCTAAAAAAGCAGTGTATATTTCATTTGTGTATGCAGTTCATCTCATGGCGCAATTTTATTGGCCAAATTTGGGTTAGAAAAATAATCCTCCGAATACCACACGAGCTTCAAAATTATTCGAGCATTTCCCTCCAGGTTCCCTGGAAACAAACGATGTCGTCAGTTTTTCTGAATCTTTTGTAACCTGAAAAACTGACTACTTCATTTGTTTGCAACGAATTTGTCGGGAAATACTCGATAATTTTTAAGCTCTAGTGGTATTATATATGATGATTTTTACTTATTTTGTTCTCTATCAATTTTGATAATGCTATAAACTAAATTGGTTAGGGAACTGTCCGATAGGTGGCGCGCTTATAAGTACACCCATGTTCATTAATTCGTGCGGGGAACCCCCGCTCTTGTCCTTGTTTTTACGTATGCATCTCTATGTGAAATACAAAGACAATGGAAGAGTTTCCCGCGCGAATTAATGAACGTGGGTGTACGTGCCGAGGTGTACGGACATGTTTCTACCCGTTTCGAACTACCTTCCGGTTGGTAGCGGCATACACTAAAGATATCGTCGCGCTGCCATATTTCGTGTGGACTCGCTGTGAATTACTCGTATTGGCAGCACTATTTACATCTGACGAGTTCGTACGAGCCCCATATTGCCACTGAAGACTTATTTCTAATTTCAAATTTGAATGAGTGGCTTCTTTCACCATTTCAAAATTCAGACTGAAGAAATCAATATTTAATATATTTTATGTATTATTTATAAACAAAGTTTTATGAAGTTAAAAATCTGTTAAAAAACAATTTATTTAAAATCATAAATAAAGTTGTATATTTTTATGGCATTATTTTAATTTATACTTGCCACGCGCTGCACGAGAATAAAATGTTGTTTAGAATACATATATATATGAAAGACTCAGATTCCACCGATGATTTAAAAAAAGAGGTTTATTTCCAAAAATGGAGATTATAATCCATGTAGGAGAGTACAAGGAAAAAAGCTACGTTCCCTGGGGGGGGGGGGCGATATGCTACGTTAAGCCATATGGGGGGGGGGGGGGGTCGAAAAGTCCCAAATTTGGAGCTACGTAGTTTATGGACGGCCTCTTATGACCTTTATCCGCAGATCCTAATGATCCGCAAGCGCTAACACCTGCTCATTTACTCGTAGGTCGTCCTTTTAACATGCTGCCGGAGAATGATTTGTTCTGTGTTCCAGAAACCCACACGGGACGAAAAATGGAATCACTGAGACTCGATGATACGCGGTAGGTCGACAGCCGGAATGTCTCGATGATTTCGAGTGCGCGCGTCGCCACATTAGAGTGAAGAATACTCTACAGTGGAGCCAGTCTTAATCGAACGTATATCGAGCCCGATTTACTATGACTGGAGCTGTGAGAACTCCAACCGTGTTCTCTTTGTTGTTGGAGTGTACGGTAAATGTACATGAAGTGTACGTACCTTTCAGGAAGAGTACCATACGCTGCTAGTACTTTTAAGTCACCTTTAAGTTGCAAGCGTGAATTTAGACACTTTGAGAGTACACTGTACTTTTGCTTCACTTTCGTTTTAGAGTTAATGAAGTGTACAGGAAGGTACAGGAAGTGTACAAGAATAATCTTATTTCTAAAAAAGTGAAATTGTCAAAATTCTCGGATATCTCAAGAATGGTGAGATATACGCGAAATCTGACAACATTTTTGAGGTACTCAAAAGGGGGTCGAGTTCGAGTCGACTAATGCAACCCTGCATGTGGATTTTTAAACTTTCCAAAATTAAAATTTTCAAAAGTCTAAAATATTTCGAGAGATCAAATTTTCGGGGGGTTAGACTCGAACCAATTACCAATTAGTATGAACAAATAATTGAGTGTAACTTCATTGTGAACACGTTATTTACTACAGACGCAGAAAAAATCGTACTTCTGTTTCCCTCTATTCGTTATTTTTGCAATATTTCACAACAGCGGTCGTGGCCGAGTGGTTACGGGGCAAAACTGCTGTGCGAGAGACCCGAGTTCGAATCCAGGTCGATGCAGATTTTTTTATTTTTATCATAATAAGGCTTTAACATAATATTTTTAAATATGTTCAATCCATAGTAAATGTAATGTTATACTACTAGAATTTTTTTTTTTAATAATACAAAAAAAATATGTGAAAATGATGATTAAAATATCGGATAATGTAACTGCTCCGAAAAATCTCCGGAAACCGCCGAGTGTTGACGATGTCTTCCGAAACGGTGAGTGACGTCACGATACTAGTTTGCTCCGTTTTTTAAAGGTAATTGACGTTAACGGTCTTACAAAGTCGTCAGATTTGAATTATTTATTGGAAAAAATCACGATTTGAGTAAGTACAAGTGTTGTTTTGTAGCTTTGTGCAAAAATACAAATAAAAATGCGCCTGATAAAATTTTCATTCACGTGCCAAGGGACTTGAACCGTCGGAAATCATGGTTTCAAGTAGCTCGACGTACAGGAATGAATGAAAAATAACTTATTATTGCTGTGAGAATCATTTCAATGTACCTAAGTAATGAACAGGTAGATATTTTCGATATAAGAGCGCAAACGGGCGGTTTGCGCACTGCGAGTGCCATGACACGAGGACGCAAAACGCCTGTCGGAATTCGTGTGTCGAACAATGTTTTTCATATAAACGTTATAAACGAATGCATAACCCGAGTTTGCAAAACGTTCATGGGCATCCGAAACAACTGAATCTTGCCGGTGCGCAAAATCTCGTTAGCGGTGCGCAAAATATTTTTTGACAGACTAAGCGTAAAATTTGATTTTACGCACCTTTTTCAGTGCGTAAAATACGATTTTACGCATTTTTGCTGTCCGGCCGGCCTCTCGTGTCCGGCATTGCCGGCCACTCGGCTCCGGCGGTCAGCACTCGTGGGTAACATCGTCTTTAACACACACTAAAAAAAGCGCGCAAATTTTACGCATAGTATGTCAAAAAATATCGTTCGATACACGAGCGTAAGAATTCGATTTTACGCACCGCTCCTATCTAATCGCATGTTAAATAGCGGTGCGTAAAATCGTATTTTACGCTTTTGAATCGAAAAATACTATTCTAAGCTGATTTATAACGTTATAGCAATACATAAATTTAAAATTAGTAGTATCGTGACGTCACGAGCGGATGGACAAATCACAGCCGTTTTCGAAACAGATGAAAATAATTCAAATCTCATTGTTGTCAATTAATTACTGTGATGTAAATATACAACAAAATAATAAAATATTTATATTATTAGGCTTTATTGATCATAAATTTTAATATATATTAAAATTATTAGAATCTGAAAATTATGTTAAAGCCTTATTGTACTCTCCAGTATTTTGCTTCGATCTAATCGATTTTATTTCATTTTCCCTAGGATGTCCATCTTGCCCGGTGATTTTTAAGCACCTCAAAATTTAACAATTTTTTTGTTTTAATAGATCAGTTGATTAAAATTAATTTCAAGGGCTGAAATTGCGTTATTTATGTTCGCTATTATGTCTAGTTTGTATAAAAATTTTAATAATGAATTTATAATGGTATTCAGTATGTTGTCCTTTTATTCTATCTTAAGTTGTCCGCCTTGCTCGGGTCTCCCCTATCTTTTTATTAATATTAATATTAATTATTATTTTTATTATAAAAAATAAATATTTTTTAAAATGAAAATAAAACTAAACAATAAAATATTAATTAAAAATAAATAAAACATGCTGCCTCAACCGGGATTCGAGCCTGCAAAACAATACGTATCTTTCCACCGCTTAGACCGCGCCGCTAAACAGGACTATACATACGAGCGACGCTAGGAATGTCGCTGATAAAGTCCTGCCCACGGTCGTACAGGTCCTGCAACTCCAGTGGAGGGGGATGTCGTAAAATTGATGATGATTTTAACGTCATTCGCGGCCACAAGGGCGGCGCAATCGGTCATTCGAGCCAGCTTTGCAGCATACATAAACCATATATAAGAATAGAGTGCGCGAGACGTATGCTAACATGCAAGCGAACGCGATAGACGGTTAGAAAGAGAACGATGCAATAGGGGGTCTCTGTGTTTTGTCTATAGCCATTCGACGAGAGCCGAGTGCCGGCGGAACGAGGCGAACGGAGTGTTACTAGATTTAGATCGACGCCTCCTAGCAATATAATTGTATCCAGAAAATGCATTTAGTATAATTGTATAAATATAACAAGATATTTATAATGTATATCTATAAAGTATTATTTATACATATCTATACATTATATACATTATTTGGATCAGCTGTTTACCGAGCACAATTGCGTTGTAGCGCATGCGCGATTGAACAAGGACACATAGGGCCCATATTGCAGCGCTCTCTTTCTATTCCACTATCGCGTTTTCGGTTCGCTCACGCACTCTATTCTTATATCTCTATGCACTGTAAAAAAAGCCCAATGTAAAATTACTAGGTAGTTGTAAAATTAAACTACGATTTTACTAGCGGCAGTGTACAATCACCATTCTGAAAACTGTACAATTACAATTGCACTGAATATTTTACCAGTGCAACAGTAACATTACAATAAAATTGTAAAATTGCTATTCTCAAAGTGGGTCGGAATAATTACGCTGTAAAAAATGAAAATGAACTTTACAAATCTGTTGTAATTTTCATTTGTAAAAATATGGTGATTTGCCCACGTTTAACGTTGTAATTTTCCTACCTATGCTGTAAGTTCCCACGCTAAATTCGAAATATTACAAGGTTATGTAAATATCCTACGTTGAGAGTTGTAAAATTATAATTCGATGTATTTGTACCACGCTGTACGTGGGTGGAAATCATGCCCACGTTTTACGTGTGTATTTTACACTGTGATGTACTGTAAATGTACAATATTACAAGTTGACATTTTACAAAGAAAAACGTGAAAGTTCCACGTACAGCGTGGGCAATAATCCGTCCTACGCTATACGTGGTAAATTTACAAGATTGTGGTAAAATTACAAAATCTTTTTTTACAGTGTACCTATTTTGAGAGTAGTAATTTTACTATTTTCAAGATTACTCGGAGTTGTAAAGTTACACTCTCAGTTGAAAAAACTGCACCGCCAACGACTCATGCGTGCGCATATATTCATACTCGCTGCAGATACAATTACAAACGGTTACAAAATTTGATAAGAAGTGTGTAAAAAGAATTGCAGGAGAAATTACGTAGTTATACATCACAAGAAGCTACAAGAAGAGTTTTGAATTGCAGCCCTTAAGGGCATTCTAATGATTACTTTGTTGATTGCAACATCTGAAACAATAAGGTACTTTGGGAGGATTATGTTAACTTGAGAAAACCGATAAAAGTATATATAATCCATACATGAAGTAAGATACATGAATTTTTAATTAACTTTAAATTTCGTGCAAATGGGTAAGTAGTGTAATGTTGAAGCAATATGTTAACTGTACCATAGGTAAACAGCTTTGATCAACAAAACTGCGTACATTTAATGAAAAACATTTTTTTTTGAAAAACATTAATTTCTAAATTATATAATTATTACACGCAATAGTATATGTTATGAATAAAAATAATTTGAATTTCTTGTATATTTTAGAAGTTTTATAATAAGAATGTGCATAGTCGTTATGAAATAAATGGTTGAATATAAATTTTGTACTTATGCATTGTTTACCTTTATTTACCATAAATACATCCTTATTCATCCAATAATTTATTAACTCAAATGTACAAGAACCTAACCTAACCTAAAAAGCCTCAAAATTCGAAATGTGAAATTACTACTCGAATTGTAATTTTACTTTAGCGATTGTGAATTTAAACAAGAAAATTGTAATTTTACAACTCTGTTGTAAATCTTAACCTCGATTTCAAGTCGGTGGAAAATTACTATTCGCCTATGTAAATTTACAAGCACGGTAGTAATTTTACTATTATCCTAGAGAGTTTACTACTCTCAGAGTGGGTAGGACTAGTTACCTACTATCAGAGTATTAATTTTGCAACAGGATTTTTTACAGTGTGGCATAAACAGTTGACAGTCGCGCCGGTTGCCCGGCCGGATACCCGCGGAATAACTACTGGATTTCAAACGCCCACCGGCGAGTTTCAGTAGAAAGCAAACAATTTGTTCATAAAGCTGCATAAACAATTACATTTTGTTCGAAATCTACGTGAAATATGTACCTCGAAGGATGAATATGAAAATTATAAGAAACATTTTTTGCACGCTCAAAAACATCGATTTTCCTTTATATTATTCATATTTTAACCGTCGAGTTTTCTGTGTTTTTTTTTTTGTTAAAATTATACGGGATATATTTTGGGAGAAAATAAAATTTTAAATGACATTCAAAAATTAATAAATACATAATTCTTTTATAAGATTTAATTAATTAGAAAGATAAAATTCCAAATGAAAAAAAGGATCGAAAATTCAATACAAATAAAAGAAACCTCAATGTTACTGTTTAATATTCACTAGTTTAAAATTATTTTATAGATAAATTATTTTAATCGATTGATAATAACACGAATTAATTTTGTCGAATTCTAATGACCAAATACGATAAACATTCATTACCTTCCGTATCACTCGTTGGCTTAGTAAATACGGTATTTGATTGATCCAATGAAGGTCGGAAGTTCAAATCCTCGGCGGTTAAATTTTTTTTTTTTTTTTTGTAGGCAACGCGACTTTTTTTTCAATGAACAATTGTTTAATTCTGCATTTTTTTATTTTATTTCATTTTATTTCATTTTATTTCATTTTATTTCATTTTATTTCATTTTTCATTTTACTTTTTCTTGTACTTATATGTTACTTCTTATTTTATTATTTTATTTTACTTTTTATTTCAATTTTATTTAAGAAATATTAAATAATGAATGAATTATGTGCATTTCAGTTTTAAGGACCTTAGATGTCTTATTTTCATACAGTTTTAAATAAACGTTAATTGGAGTAAATATTAAGATATTCAATTTTGAGAGTATCCATTGCGAAGCTTCATGATTAAATTTTGATTTACCGTTAATTTTTTCTAGAGTGATACATCGACAAAAGTTTTATATTGACTTAATTAAAAAGTGGAATTTGGGTCAGAACGGGACACTTCACGTTGCATAACTCTGCCCATTAATACAATAGTTGCTTCCTTCTATTTCACACCTAATTCCGACCTCACTTCTCACCTTTCATCATTGCAAGAAACGATTGATTCCTTGAATGCTCGGTATCCGGACTGTATTTTTATTCTGGGCGGCGACAAGTCGTCAGTTAGCATGGTAAGGAGATCACATGATGGGACATAATAACGTAATAACCGAGGTTCCCTTTTGTCCGAGTTCATGAATTCTAACAACTTTGTTCTGTTGAATGGCCGCTGCCTCAGTGACCTTCCTGCACATTTTACCTTTCTCGGACAGAGGGGCTTCAGCGTGGTTGACCTCGTATGGGTTTCGGCCTCTCATTTGTCCTTCATTGCTGACCTCTCTCTGGATGATGACCTTCATGGCTCCGACCATCTTCCGGTAGTTTTATCGCTCTCTTTATATACCGTTAGTTCAACTCGAGAAATAAATGTTGCTCCGGCAGAGCATCGTGTTAGAATAAAATATTCGGGGTAAAATGACGGGACAAGTGAATTTTGTAATTGCTTAGGGCAGTCTTTATAGACCTTCGAATCAGAGCTGTCATTGCCTCTCGATAGTGTCTACGAGCGCTTTACCGCTGCCGTTCGCGAAGCGGCGCTTGATGCAGGCATAGTTTCGAAAGTTCTTTGCAAACCGCGTCAGTTTTTTTCGAGCTCTAAGCCATGGTTCGATGGAGATTGTGCCTCAGCAAGAAGGGTTTTTCGCCGCGCTCTGTATCAAATGAGGAAGAGAGCCTATAGCATAACCTCGACCCTTAGTTTTAAGTCGGCAAAAAAGACGTACCTCGACATTATTAGACTTAAAAAATGTCAATACGCCGCCACGATTTCGGACAGGTTTGCGTCGGCTCGCAATTCCGCGGATTTTTGGGGCGCCTGTCGTCAATTTCGGAAGGGGCCCGTCGCGGGAGTAAGGGTCTCTGAACAAGCTTGGGGTGCGCACTTCTTGGAGATTTTCCCCCGGATAGAGTGCGCTCCAGAGACGTTTTACGGCACATTCGACGCCGACCTAGACTCCCCGATTGCCCTACCCGAATTGCGGGATAGTATTAGGATGCTGAATATGGGTAAGGCAATCGGACCTGATGAACTACCTGCGGAGCTCTTTAAGGTGTTCGACGATGCTTGCCTGACCCGTCTTCTCTATATTTTTAACAGAATTTTTCTGGATGAAGTCTTTCCCTTGTGCTGGGCCCGCGCTACGTTATTTGCACTATTTAAGAAGGGAGCTCGCGACGACCCTTCGAACTATAGATTGATCGCAATAACGAATGCCGTAACTAAGATCTTCTCACAAATTTTACGCAATCGCCTGTCCGAGTGGGTCTCCGCCAGAGATTTATTACCCGAAGAGCAAGCTGGTTTCCGCGCAGGGAGGAGTACGGAGGATAATATTTTCTTGCTCCTAGCCACTATGCAAATTTCGCTTAGGCGCCCGAAATTAAAACTATATGGACTGTTTGTAGATTTTAAAAGAGCCTTTGACTCGGTCCCCCACAATCTGCTTTGGCGGATGCTCCTGGGACTCGGTGTCAGTGCTAAGTTCGTAAGGGTCCTCGCCGCCCTCTATCGGACGGCTTCCGTGCGGCTACAGTCATGTAGTTCAGATTTGCCCGAATTTAAGGTTACTAGAGGGGTTCTGCAAGGCGAAATCCTCAGCCCCCTCCTTTTTATATTATACATTTCTGACATTGGGGTGCGCGTGGGGTAGACGTTTCGCTCACTCAGGACCTTCTGATGCTTCTTTACGCTGACGATCTGTCTATCTTTGCTTACTCTCCGGCGGACCTCCGCAGGAAATTACTTTTACTCGCGGATTACTGTCAACAAAACCAACTCGCAGTTAACACGGGTAAGACAAAGATAGTCTGTTTTAAGAGAGCCGGCCGCTTAGACGCGAATTCCACATCGTTTCGGTTTGTTGGTAGACGGATCGAAGTCGTGAGTAGCTATAGATACCTGGGGGTTCTATTCTCCTCCTCCGCGCGTGGCCTCCAGCCCACGGAGGACGTCACAGTCAGAACCAATGCCGCGATAGCGGCGGTTATGCCGCTAATTTTTACAACCAAAATGGATTCATGGAACGCCTTTTTTAAATTGTACAATGCGCTGATAATATCGGTTCTCTTGTACGCGGCTCCGTTTTGGGCTCTACGCTATTTGGACAGGCTGGAATCCGTACAGATAGCGTTTTTCAAAAGACTTTTTAGCTTGCCAAGAAACACCCCGGCCTACCTTGTCCGCTTAGAACTTGGTTTTCCGCCCATAGCGGTAGAAATTTGCTCGAGAGCAATTAATTGGGTGGTAAAAACGCTCAGTCTGCCGGATTCCAGGCTGCCCAAAGTGTTACTTTTGCGGTTGAAGGAACTGGCAACAAACGCTTCCGCGGTAGAAACCTTTAATTGAACTCTCCAGTTAAAGGCAATCCTTGTTCATGCAGGGGCAGACGAGCTCTAGAATAATTTTAACGCCGATTTTTGGAAACAAACGGGTCCTTCAGTAATTGCGAAGTTTGCCGAGACCTGTAGGAGAGACGACTTCAGAGCTTATTTTAACTCTGAGGCTATTCAACTGCCTATCTATCGTCTCCCCTCGGACTCTGTATATACTCTGTATCCTCCTCGCTTGCCCCTGCATTGCCTAACGGTGAGGATCCAATTAAGGCTGGCGACATTATATTCGCGTTCTTTTACGATTGCCGGCAATCGCTATTTATATAACCCGACGATGACTTGCAGTCTGTGTAACTTAAACGAGCAGGAAACGTTGTTGCATATTCTGTCGGATTGCCCATTATTAGCGCCGTCCAGGGCAGTATTTTTTTACAAACTGAACCAGCGCCCATCGCACGATTCCGATATACTCCGATTCTTAATTTGTGCAAGTGATGCCCATTCAGCGACTATACTTTACAAATTCGTATTAGCTAGTTTTAAGAGAAGGGCATTCCTTTTAGACGAATAAATGGAATCCTCTGTATGTACATCAACCATTTCTGCTTGTCGAGTTTTTCTTAGATTGTATAAGTAAGGGTAAGACACCCTGTCGCCGCGCGAAGCCTTTTACTTTACTTTACGATAATTGTTTGATATTTTCTCTACGCTCTGTATTTAACTTTATGTAACTCAGTGGAACTCCATCTTAATGGGTTTTGTATCCCTATTTATGAGATTAAATATATACTACTATACTACTACTACTACGTTGCATAACGGGACATGTTGTCAGAGGGTTCTTCTAACCTGAAGACAGTAGCAACATAGCAGTGTTTGAGGTTATGTTCGTTATGAATAATAAAAAGTTAGTTTTTGGTTTTTGTCTTATGTATTGTCAGTAACAGTGTCGTAATATTGTGAACACGTGTGATAATGTTTTTAAATAACATATAATTATAATTTAATAATTATTGCATAATTTCAATAAAATAACATTTCTATTATACATCGATTATATAACTCTTTTTAAACAAAGATATATATTTTTGAAGCTTATAAATATATTACAATGAACTATTTTAATATTTTAAATATTAAAAATTCCATTTTTATTAAAAACAGTACCGAAATTACGTGTGTCCCGTTCTGCCCCTGCTCGTGTCCCATTCTTTGATATTGAAAAAAAATTGTTTAATTTTTACTAATTATAGCGTACATTTCCATATATCACTGCAGGTGGCGGTAATTTACGACGGAAAGATAACCTGTCCCGTCGTGCCCCGGTCTCCCCTACTCATGCTTTTGATACGTATGGATACGAAATATCGATATTTTTTGTTCGATATCCCATCCCTAGTGAATACATATGTGTGCGCAACGTTCGTGTGAGGGCGGTCAACTGTGTGTTGTCGATCTCTCTTTCTTCGCAAGGGCTCCTTCACATGCAGCGGCTTCTATAGCGCGGATCGAGGTTTGCGGAACGACGGCGGATTGATGTCCAGCCAATCACGAAAGATCGTCGATTTTTGGCAATACGTTCCCCTGAATCACAATTTCTGGGTTCACATGGAGCGGATTTTAGGCGAAATACCAGAGATTAGTAGGGAGATCGCCCAGTTCCCTGATTTATGCGCGACAACTTTTGACAGAAACGATCGACGCGCTGCTATTAGATTTATCCGGAACTAAACGTCAAAATGCTAGAATTTCATCACCTCGCGTCAAAAACTTATCCTATAGTTTTTCATCAAATGTCGACGTTTCAGACCCTAAGGAAGCCAGAGAAACAATAAAAAAATTTGTGTCCGTGATCTTGTACGTACGTACGTACGTACGTACCGTTTTTTTGTCTCGCGATATCTCGCAAACGGTAAGACCAATTTAAAATTTGTACCTATATTTCGATTTGGCATGGCCCAACTTAGATCTGATTAGTTTTTGGAGCCGATCTATGCTAGATTAAGTGGAGATCGTTTTAAAAAACTTTAAAAAAACGCGTTTTTTGCATTTTTTTCTCGAAAATACATATCGTACGAAAAAATGTTTTAAATAAAAAAGATAGAGCATAAAATTCTCTATAAAAAAGGTTGTATGCATTTTCTTCGTAAAATCAACGGTAATACATTAAAAGACGAATAAACCTGAAATTAATCTAATGTGCAGTATTTTGTAAGCTTTTAAGACGCAAACTGAAAGTCGGATTTCAGAATTGAACCAAACATATTGTTCGGCGTGGCCAAACTTATATTTGATCAGTTTTTGGAGTCGGTGGACACTGGATTGAGAAAGCCGATTATTAAAAAATACTGAAAAACGCGTTGGTTTAGAGGTTTCAGAAGTGGCTTCCAACCTCTGAACTAATACACAACGAAACCTCCAAACCTCTAAACTAACGCACAATGAAACCTCAAGACTTTAGAGGTTTAAGTTTCGGGGTCGAGGTGTCATTGTGCTTAGCACTAATCACGAGTTCGAGAAATTTAAAAATGGCGACGCGCCACATGAAAGCTGCTTTGTGATTGGTTATACGCGGCGTGTTTCGCCTAAAATCCGCTCCATGTGAACCCGGGAATTGAGATTCAGCGGAACGTATTGCCAAAAATCGCCGATCTTTCGTGATTGGCTGGACATCTATTCGCCGTCCTTCCGCGAACCGCGATCCGCGGCTCGAAACCGCTCCATGTGAAGGAGGCCTAAGTCAGCTGTAATATGAATACCCTCTGCCGATAACCATGAGTATGTATGTATGTATGTATATGTGTACCCCCTGTCTGCAATATTAAAGAGTATAGACGCATATAGAGGCGCTGATCCCATGTTAAAGGATGTCAGTTTAGTTTGCATGGTATCGTACCGGCTATTCTTGTCACTCTGCTTAGGAAACAGGTCAGGTCCTCTTTTTTTATGCTCCCAATATCGTCCCATCCGCCCTATGTATATGCTCCGCACCAGTGTTCACAGATTTAGTATGCATCTCGGGCACGCGCAGTACGAAGTTGCGCTGATTGGCCGCCCGACTCCCCGCGGAACCGCGGGAATTCAAACGGCACGTTGGCGGATGGGTTTCAATGCAAAATCATCAATTTTGACATGAAAATGCATTTGAAAAATTCGGTTTTTGACCAAGTCGGTGCAAGACATGTTTCTTTCTGAAATACTGAAGACAGAATTAGGAAATTGCAAGAAACATTCTTTTTGTAAGCATGACAGTATAAAAATTCCTGTTTTTTTATTAAAATTGTATGCGATACGTAATTTCAAGCAATAAAAATTCAAAAATACACTCCAAGATTTATAAATAAATGATTCTCTTGTATGCTGTAATGAATTTTATTGAAAATAATCTTACTAAAAGAATACGGCACATTATGTAATTGTAATATTATTCTTTATCACGTATATGGTAAAAATGACTCTTTAAAAGTATTTTGAAAGTAAATTACTGTAATTGATTAATAATAGTATAGAAAAATTTATCCGGTTGTCCGATGATCAAATGCGACATACATTCCACGGTTTCCGTGTCAATCTCGTTGGCTCAGTTGTTACGGTCTTTGTTGTTATTTTATCTTTCTTTGTTTATTTTATTTGTTTTATTCATTTTATTTGTTTTCTTTATTTTGTATATTTTTTTTATTTCAATTATTTTATTTATTTTATATATTTCATTTATTTTGTTTATTTTATTTACTTTATTTATTTTATTTGTTTTATTCATTTTATTTATTTTTTACAATATAAGTTACCTGGTTTTTACCAAAAATGTGGTGTCTTTCTGATTTTTATTGGAAATGTAATATTTAATCCGAATTTCTATCTGACAAAATTATTATAAATTAAAAATCCTAAAATAAATAAAATAATTAAAATAAATAATATAAACAAAATAAATGAAATATAAACCTACAAGCATTTAACCTAAAATAGCCAAACCTGGATGAAACCAGTCTTGATAAAATATTAGTTAAACCTACAAGCATTTATCCTGAAATAACCAAATGTGACGAAAGGCAGTCTTGAAGAAAATATTAGTTAAACCTACAAGCATTTAAAAAATTTTAAAAATTTGGTTGACACATAAAAAAATTTATATTGTTTTTTCGAAAAAATGGCATTTTTTTAAAATCTATGCGTAGTTATTTAGAAAATGTGTTTTTATTTTACTCTTATTTTTTTTAATTTTTTCGGAGAACCAATTTTTCTTTCAGAAAGAAACATGTCTTGCACCGACTTGGTTAAAAACCCGAATTTTTCAAACGCATTTTCATGTCAAAATTGATGATTTTGCATTGAAACTCATCCGCTAACGTATCGTTTGAATTCTCGCGCTTCCGCGGGGAGTCGGGCGGCCAATCAGCGCAACTTCGTACTGCGCGTGCCCGAGATGCATACTAAATCTGTGAACACTGCTCCGCACTTCTATATGCGTCTATGATAGTCATGAGGTGTATGTTGCAATCTGAGAAATCGGAGCAATATGAGCCAATCGGAAGTGGAAATTTGCCCTAGCGGATGGTTTCTCCGACGTTTTTCGGAAAAAAGAAATGAAGCAGGTATCGGGAACGGCATCATGGATTAAATAGGAGTTTTCCTAGAGGATGATTTCAGCATTTACGTCAGGTTAGTATGTAATTCATTTAATTTAATAATATTTTCAATTTAAGAAATGATTCTTGGTGAGTGCTTTCTGTTTTCAGCACCCATGAAGCAGACCAGGAGCAACCAGGAAGACAAGGACTAGGATGCAATGCAATTCAGGGATATTGTGCATGGCTTCATTCCACCCAAACCAAATTCATCGTGGAGTAATGTGATTCACATTCCTGCATATGGGAGAAAATCGAATGCCGATTTTGCCAGGTACATGAACGTGCACTAGTGTGGTTTAAAGTGCATTGTAGTGTGATACATTTCAGAATGTGCCCTCTTCACTCGGTTCTTTTGACATCCCCTCATGACATCAAGAAAGTCAAATATACTTTCCTTTTCTATCCCTCGGAAGTTGAAAATAGTGAAATCGGGTTATGTCGGCTTCCCTTGGTACGATCAAAAAGCCTAATAGCATTTTTCACTGGCCGCACTAGAGCGGGAAAATGTGCACTGAAAGTATGTCTGTCTCATAACTGTTAAGAGACAGAGATACACTCAGTGCACATTTTTCTGGACTAGTGCGGCCAGTGAAAAACGCTATAACTTTGTTCTTTTGATTCCCCTTCATAAGATAAAAAAGTCAAATTTACATCCTTCGTGTACCTCTTGGAATTTAAAAAAGTCAAATTTGTTTCTTTTGGGATACATTGGTAGGTTCAAAAAGTCAAACTTATATCATTCGTGTACCTATAAAAGTTCAAAAAGGTCAAGTTTGTTTACATAGGCATCCATTCGTATGTTCAAAAAAGTCTAATTTAAGGGCCCTTGAACGTCACCGAAGGCTAGCAAAGAGCAAGAAAACTGCACCAACATTTAAGAATTTCAAACAACTTTTCAGGTAATTCTTTTTTACAGAAATACTTGTTAACTTACTTGACACCAAGTAAATAATTATAGGTAAATTCTGTCACTACCAAGTATTTAAAAATAAATCCAGAAATCGTGAATTGAATTGAAGGTTAGAGATATGACAGGTTTATGTTCTCTAACCTGCCATTTTAATCGAAACTTCTGCATTTATTTTTAAATACTTCCTGGCGGCAGAATTTATCCACAATCACTCACTCGTAGATAGTAAGTTAACAGATATTTCTATAAAGAAGAATTACCTGAAAAGTTGTTTAAAATTCTTTTTAGATAGACGCAAAAATTTTTTCGATTTTTGCCTTAATTCTGACTCATGGGTTGTTTTCGACCGAAGCGAAATTTATAGCGAAGTGCTATAATTTTTTAAAACAGATACGAAACATGCCACATCCCTTCCTTAAGGCCACCACACTGATGCAATTTTGGGACTCATTTGTTGGCAATTTTTAGGTTAAAAAATTACGCATTTATGTTAAATAAAATCAAATATACTACCATTTTTATAAAAGGTATACACTTCCCCTTCAACATTTTTATTTAATTATTTAAAAAATGTTGCCTTTCGTTATTGGAAAGAACGCTTCTTGGCCGAAAGAAAGAAAAAGAGAGAATAAAACAAATTTACTCGCAGAAAGATTTTGAACTGAGTAAAAATTAGAATTTTTGTTTGTAGGATCATCATCGTCATTCAACAGCTACAGCGACTACTACGACTCTAGCAGAAGTGATGAAGAATGCTTCAAGTCTACATTAATAATGAAAAGTCCAACCAAAAAGACTGCTGTTAATCATATTTTTTATGAAAAAATTAGTATTTTAAGGGTGATAAAAAATGGAATTTTTGTGTATGCATAAACTTTCCAAACATGTGTTAAATAAATCTGGATGTGAAAATATAAAGACATGTATGAGACGTTATTAAAAAATGAATTCTTACCTTTCATTTTCATTCTTTCCCTTCCCCTTTCACACTTAGAAAGAATAATTATTTTTAATCTAATTCCATATACTTTTCCTTCTTAAACTGCTTTTTTAAAAATATATTTCTCCAAATTTCTCAGCAGATTTTGTATTTCCAGCACAATCCGTCCAAGCAAAGATGGAAGTAATCGAGAAAAGTAATTTAATCTAATTCCACATATTTTTCCATCTTAAACCGCAAGTAACGTAACTATGGTTTGTAGAAGAACTTGCTTTTATGTCAGTTTAACAGCACCAAGGTTTTGTAACTTTTTTGAGTAAGATAGAGTTCTCGTGGAAGAGCTATTTGCCTCTAGAAAGGCTTATATTTGATATTGAAAACATTTCACCACAAAATATTACAATTAATTTCAATCAATATTTGACAGATTATTCTATAAAATTAGTTTCATAAATATCTATTTACATTTTGTAAGTGTGTATCTCAACGACATTTAACCTGTACCACATAAACATTGAAAATAATATTTAAATTTAAATTTATAAATATATAGGGCATTGATTCATTAATTACGATTCGTTAATATTGATTCATTATTTTCTATGTTCGGCATTAAAGAATTCACCTAATATATTATCAATTGCACTTCTCAAGGATGGAAGAAATAGGAAAATAGGTAATAGAGCACAAACTAAAAGTAGAAAATTCTTTTTGTCAGTACATTTAATACTTTGTGGTAAAATAATACTTTAGAATATTTTAATTTTATATAACATGTAATCTTATAATTTAAATTATCTATAACCTGTCATAAAATATATAAAAATTTTCATCAGATCAAGGACTTTGTGTTATATATATATATACATCTGGAAACAACCTATATGTGTGTTTAGTTTATATTGAGTTATACTCGGAATGCCTCAATTGCAATGCCTAAACTGGCTCCGCCCCCCCTCCGTAAAACTATCCTAACCCAACCTGCACTAGAACCCACGTCAAACACCATTCTATATTCCACTCCCGACTTATATGAGATTGGAAACAACCACTCGCGGGTCGGGTGTGGAACCAACCTCTATGCATATATGTACACCCCCTCCCCACACACACACACAGATAATATATAACTCAGAGATCGTAATTTGAATGAAGAACAAGATTCCCAATTTGAGTTATAAATTATAATACAAATCTGGTGTCTGCATTTAGTAATTTTTTATGCTTGTACTAGTTCTTTTTAATTTTCGACTTATACAAATGAACTGCTAGTTCTTAATACATTATTTTAATTTTTATTCTAAATTTGTAAAAGGCCTTTAGGCCGTAGAAAATAAAATAAATAAAATAAAATATGGCATTGTCATTGACATTAGGAACATAGTCTTTCCTGTAGGACTCCAATAACTCTGCAGTAAACTCATCATCGTCATCTTCCTCCAGACGTTACCTGCATCCTAAGTAAAAAAAAATATATTCTTAAACCATTTTGTTAACGCTCCTGCATGAAAAACTGAGTACAGTAGACGCTCGATATAAGAACTACGTCCGTTCCGAGCTTCCCCGCCAAGCGCCGATATAAGAACCATTGGAGGGGAATTGATGCTTCCCCTTCCCTTGCCCCAGCATTTCTCTTTGACCAGTCCGTTCCGAGCGTTTCATGTTCATCCCGTCTTGTGAAGAAAGCAGAAAAAAGTAAACATAACCTACTCGATTTGAATGTACATAAATACACAAGCTCTCCGATTTTATTTTTGATTTCATCAACATGTCTGAAAATCAAGATCCAAATACTACTAGTGAGTGTGAAAACGTTAACAATGATAGATTTCGCAGTTTGCAGTGCATGTTGTTATTTCTATAATATATTTTCAGCGAAAAAACGGAAAAGTTTAACTTTTCCCCAAAAAGTCGAAATAATTCGACAGTTAGATAACGGGCACAAACAACAAGAGCTCGCCAATTTGTACGGAGTAGGAAGATCGACAATCGCCAAAATATTAAAAATGAAAACTGTCATTCTTGACAGGAACCAACTTCTGCTGCATAAACATCCAAAGAAACAGTCGAAACGATTTACAGCTGCGGAAGGTTCCTTGATGGAAACGATTTTGTACAGCTGGTTTTCCCAAAACCGGGAAGCTGGAATTCCAATGTCTGGACTCCTACTGCAAGAAAATGCCTTAAAAATCAACGAAAATTTATTTGGCAAGACCACCTTTGCAGCGAGTTCCGGATGGCTTCAAAAATTTAAAGCTCGATTCAATATTAGGCATATCGGGATTCATGGCGAAAAATTAGCGGCAGATTCAGATGGTGCAGCACAATTTTGTAAAGAAATTCAAACCTTCATAAGGGAAGAAAATATAAACTTTAGCCACATTTACAACGCTGACGAAACTGGCTTGAATTGGAAGCAACTCCCAAACAAAACCATGGCCTCGCGCTCAGAAAAAAATGTTGCTGGATTCAAAGTGGCGAAGGAAAGGGTGACATTAATGAATTGCGCCAATGCCTCAGGTGACCATAAGATTCCCCTTCTTATGGTTGGGAAATTTAAGTCACCTAGGTGCTTCAAAGGGTTGGAAGTTTTGCCAATAAATTATACGCATCAAAAAAATAGCTGGATGGATAAAAGTACATTCATGATGTGGTTTATAAATATTTTTCTTCCAGCCATTAAAGATAGAATGCGGGACCCGAATGAAAATTTTTTATTGATTCTCGACAACGCTCCTTCTCACCCCAGTGCAGAGGAGTTAAACGCAGTGGATTCTTGCTGTATTGTCAAATATTTGCCCCGCAATGTAACATCCTTGATCCAGCCCATGGATCAAGGAGTAATAGTAGCTATGAAAAGGCACTATAAAAAATCTTATCTTCGAGAATTTTTGATTGAACAAGAAGCCACCGAAATGAGTGCAGATTATTTGAAATTTATGAAAAAATGGAATCTTCTAGATTACATGAAAAGCCTTTCGGTAGCTTGGAACACTGTTACAAAAGATACGTTACATCATGCGTGGAAGAATCTTTTAGGTATCCAATCAAATTGTGTCGAAGAAAATTCAGTTATTGAAATTATGGAGTTGGCATCTCACGCCATGCAAGTACCACTGTCTGCAGAGGAAATGACTGAATGGTTGGACAGCGACATTCGTGATCCAGGCTGGAAAGTTCAGTCGCTGGAAGAGGTGACAGCTGAAATCAGAGATGATCAAATGGATAATGAAGATGAAGAGGCGGGAGATGGATTGGAGACTGAAGACAATGAAAACTGTGACGAAGCAGGTGATACTGAAGAGCCGGTACAAGTGTCAGCAATGGAAGTCTACGAAGGAGCTCGTAACTTGTACAAGTGGCTGATGACTCGGTGGGATATATCCTCCGATAATCTGTTGGAGGTGGGTAATTTGACAGAATACGTTGCTGCAGTAATGACAGAGGACAAATTGGCCAAATCAAAGTTCAATTAATTATAGAAAGTTTGTAATAATTAATGTTTTATTTTTAATGATCGGTTTATATAGTGACTTAGTAATTAATTGACTTAGTATTTATCGTAATGCTTCCTTTTTGGCAAAAGAAATTATAAAGTTTTTTTATAGAGCAGTTACAATCATATAAATATATAAATTAAGAAAGAAATGTATTTTCATTTAATAAAATGTCTATTTGCAATAAAAAAGATATGTATTTATTTTAAGGAGTTTTCGACGATGTAAAGATACGTAATTTAATAAGTTTTGTAAGGTATGTAATAAATTTGCACATAATGTTACTCATGATATTTTCGTTTTTATGTCCACACTAATTTTTTTTTATTTTTACATTAATTTAAGAAATTCAGTGGTTTGAAGGTGGTGTATCCCCTTAATGATAAAATAAAGTCTTTAAATTTTGTTTATTTATTTATTTTTTTTTTGTTTCTATTATTATATTATATGTATCTATTATTATATTATATAATAATAGAAAAAATTATTAAATGTATTTTAATTACAATTTTACACTTTTCTCTCGGGGATACAATCGGTGCGAACAATGTACACTTCTTTTTTATTAAAACTTCTTTGTAAATATATAACGACTTCTTTGTACAAATTATGTAAACAATCGGTTGATATTAAATTAACAAATCACTATCGTATGTTGATCACCTCACGTCAATCACAAATTTACCTCGAGAATGACCCTTCGCCATTTGTTCGTTACCTTGTGATCATTTTTCAAAAGGATATACTTGTACTACTGGCGTGATCTATAATTTTTAATATAGTTAGTATTATGAAGAAACTTTGAAACACAGTTGTAATAGTCATATACATAATAAAATGTTTTAAAATCTACAAAGTTATTTATAATTATAATATTATGATAAATATAATATGATGTATGGAAACTACAAACCATTTTCTACTCGACTAAATCTTGCAACATTGAAATTCCAGTTTGCGAAGGAATGAAGAATCCCCATTTTACGTCCCCTTTCTTCTCTTTAAATGGCACATTGAATTTGAGTATCTCGGCAACACTTTTAACGGTACCGCCAACTATACCGAGGCTGTCAATATTTTTTAATTTAAGCCTACGTAGGTTGAATGGGGATATTCCTTAAAGTGCGTATGTATTTGATTTGGACTCAAGCTTCAGCAATTTAAGGTTATGTGGTATCTACAAATTGAGAAAAATATATTAGTAATTATCACTTACGTTTAGAGTTTAGTAATTATACAATAATGAAAGTTCTTACGGTCCTCCATCACAAATTGCTTGATCTGCATCATTTTGTTTGTAACCTATGACTACGTAGTTTATGGATGGTTCCTAAGTTGCATGACATCCTTGTTGTTCAACAGGAATGACGCCCCAAACTTCATCACCAATTTGGAGATTATTTTTTACTCCGTGACCTTTGGATACGACTGAACCAGTAAAATCTTTACCCAATGTCAATGGAAATTCAAATTCAAAATCAATATCCGATTCTACAAAACTGCGATTAAAGAATTAACTAAATTCTTTAATCGCAGTTATATTAGTTTTGCGCATAAGGCTTAAAGCCGTCACACCATATCCTCCTGGAAAATTGTTGACGGTTTTAAATGTGCTGTTAATATATATGAAAAATTGGAATCATATAAAATCATGAAACATAATAAAAGAAGTTGATTGGTCTACCTGCAATCATGAGGTCGACTGGGATGACACTTGATGCGTCCACTTTGACAATGACTTCATCAGGTTTTGATATAAGTATAGAAAGTGTGACCTCATCTACTGTTTTCCTTACTTGACCCATCAGAACAACTCGATTTTCCTAATGAGGACGAATTCAATATTAATTATTTGAATATGTATGTTATAATATTGTAATAAACATATCCAACTGTAAATTATATTTTCAGTAAATTGTTAAGTTTAATAAAGAATAAAAGAACTTACTGAGTTTTTATGTAAGAAATCATTCAGCGGGCATATTTTACATTCTTGATTAACTGAATAAGTGCTATTTTTCCTAATGTTTAATTTAAAAACATTGTGTGTATACACCCATTAAGAGGTGTCGAGTTAACATAACCTGACCTACTCTAAACTTTTGGAATGTACGGAATTGACGATACGTATGTACGTATACATATGTATAGGTGGACTCGACGGAATGCGCGGAACAGTTCGTACCAGCAAAAAGTGTATGGAGGGGATACATCTCGAATGTTCATAGGCACTGTAATGAGCATAAAAGTGTTCTTTTACCTATCGGTTCTTATAGCGATTGTTCTTATATCGAGCGTCTACTGTATAGTTGTCCAAACTAAGTCGTTTTGGTATGAATGTCGAAGAACATACTCCAGTAGAAATTTTTTCATCATTAAGTGATAAAATAATTACCATATTCAATAAAGACCCTTAAAAAAATCAGCTGGTATATCTTATATTGCTAATAGCTGAATTTCAAAGCAAGGATTAAGGGTGTAGGAATATAAATAATAAAAGAAATAGCACATTTGTTCTCATAAGAGCCTATATAAACATTTGCACTGAATCGCTATAAGTTGTACTGGTTACATTCACATATGGTGCAAATTTTCATATCAACTCTTATGGGAGCACTGAAAATGAAAAAAAAATAATAACACTTTTTATTATAAGTACTCGTGGTATCATAAATCATATATTAAATTATATACATTTTTATTTTCCAATCATAGATATTAATTTAAATCTCATAACATTACCCTGGTAAAAATGGGAGCGTCCCGAAAGCGTCCGTTAAGCGTCAAATTGGGTGTCCCAGAGATGTACGAGGAGCGTCCGAAGCGGATATGAAAACGTTCACGGAATGTGAAATTAGACATTTGGGGAGTTTAGGGACACCTTAAGGCCCATGTAATTTGACGAGCGTCCACTAAGCGGACATGTCCACTTTACCGAGCGTTTATGAAATGGCCGATTATGAAAATTACGCAAAAAGTCCCATGAACCCTCAAATCCGCCTTAGGAACGTCCGATCAGGCGTCCCGCAAACGTAAAAACGGAAGTTTTACAAATGTCCATGAACGCTAAAAGTCCTCCCCGGGAACATCCGACCGGGCGTCCGGCAGCCGTGAAACATGGACGCTTCAAAATCGACACATGGACGTTCAACGTACTCCCGAGAAACATCTGATCGGGCGTCCCGCAAACGTCAAATATGTCTAATTTCACGCTTTGTACGTTTACGTAATGAAGCGTCACTAAAGGTTGAACTGAGCGTCAGAATCCGCTCCGTAGGGTGTACATACTATCGAAAACGCCAGCGGGACACTCCCGGGACGCTTTATAGTACGCTTCATTTTTACCAGGTTGAAAATATTAACCAAATATATGGAACCTGAAGCATACGTTAGTTTTAAAAAGTTGATTGACGAAATGCAATGTACAGATGTAATATACACGTGTTCAATTTGTGATTCTATAATAAAATGTGGGGATCAAGACAGCATAAATTGTGATTCGTGTTTATTGTGGTTTCATTTTACATGTGCAAAAATAAAAAAATCACGTCAGGTGTGGTTTTGCTCTAGATGTTTCTCGGGAGTACGTTGAACGTTCATGTGTCGATTTTGAAGCGTCCATGTTTCACGGCTGCCGGACGCCCGGTCGGATGTTCCCGAGGAGGACTTTTAGCGTTCATGGACATTTGTAAAACTTCCGTTTTTACGTTTGCGGGACGCCTGATCGGACGTTCCTAAGGCGGATTTGAGGGTTCATGGGACTTTTTGCGTAATTTTCATAATCGGCCATTTCATAAACGCTCGGTAAAGTGGACATGTCCGCTTAGTGGACGCTCGTCAAATTACATGGGCCTTAAGGTGTCCCTAAACTCCCCAAATGTCTAATTTCACATTCCGTGAACGTTTTCATATCCGCTTCGGACGCTCCTCGTACATCTCTGGGACACCTAATTTGACGCTTAACGGATGCTTTCGGGACGCTCCCATTTTTACCAGGGAGGCCATCTGTAAAAACAGGATTTAAATCTTTTAAATCTATTAGATCGTGTGATTGTAATAAATAATTTCCATGCAATACTTCATTTCTTAAAACTTTATCAACCAACAACCAATTAAGCATTTGGGTATCCTTATATTTTTTGTTTATAAATGGAGTAGGTTTTTGCTCTTATTTAATCCAATTGGATTTGTCTTTAAACTCCCTTTTGGACGTTTATCCTCCTAACAGAACACATATTTATTTTACTAATGTCAATCTCATCAGGAGAAAAAACCATAGTTCCTGTCAAAACGTTAGTAATCATCGGTTCAATATTTGTTGTTGGTTGATTATAGTCTTTGTCAGTTAATTCTTTATTGAATTTATCAAAATCTGATTGGGAGACCTGTTGAGCAACATTGATTTGTTTATCGTGGGAGATTACGGAAACTAATTCATCATACTTCCATGCCGTATCTAAAATTTTCAAGGTTTCAAATTTTGAATCAAAATTAGAACCACAAGAGACTGATACAGTTTCGTGAATTGAGTCAATTAATGGTTTTATCATTTTCCTTTTGTCATGTGTACTTGCCACTTTGTTTTTAGCATCGTATCGTATGCAACGTGCAGGCAAGACTTGATACGTCTCGCTAATCGACTGTTTTCATGCTATTTTCTTAATGTCTCGCAGCTCTTTTTTATATTTTTATATTTTTTTATATTTTATATTTTTATATTTTTATATTTTCTTACTATAAAAATAATCCCGCAGCTAAGAAAATTACTGTCCGATCCATCAAATGTCAAGTCACTTGTCTACCGATTTTATCGGCAGAAGAAAAACGAAAACCATATGGAAGATATTTATGATGGTGCCGAGTATAAAAAGCTGTGTCAACCTGGCAAGATCTTGAGCGAAAAATATAATTTTTCATTTTCTTTTTTTACTGACGGTTGCAAAGTAGATAAATCGTCGAATGCCAGCGCGTGGCCAATTATGCTAGCAATAAATGAGTTCCCTCCTAGTGCACGAAAGAAACACGTAATACTTGCGGGTGTGTGGGTAAGCACCACACACCCAGACTTAAATTTATTTTTAAAACGGTCTATGCTAGAGTTGCAAAACCTTCATGAAGATGGATTAACATGGACTAACCCATTATCTAATGACACGGTGAATAGTAAGTTTGTTACGTTGATCTGCATTGCGGATTCTGTCGCGCGGCCCGGAATACTAAATATGAAACTATTTAATGGGTTATACGGATGTACTTTTTGTTACCACAAAGGACAACGCTTGAAATGCCGTGGGGTACAGCGGGTATATCCTGTAGAAGAAAAAAAAAGTAAATGTACAAATGCAGAATTAGAAGAGACATGAAAAATGCACACGATACAAAAAAAGAAATTCATAGCGTAAAAGGCTATGCTGCTATCGCACTACTGAATAATTTCGACTTAGGAAAAGAAGTCGTTGTCGACAGTATGCATAATTTGTACTTAGGCGTTGCGAAATTGCATACGACACTGATATTGGGTAAGAAACGAACAAAACCATGGTCGGCTGGGTCACCCCAAAACATCAGAGAAATAAACGAACCTGATGAAAATTCGACCACCGTCGCAAATATCACGAAAGCCAAGACCAATCGAGGTAATGGGTCAGTGGAAGGCAAGTGAATAGCGAAACTGGCTCCTGTGGTACGCGATACCCTGCTTAGATGGCATCGTACGCCCTGGCGACCTTCAACACTTGGCACTGCTATCCCATGCGGCGTGGTTGTTAAACAGTGACAGCATCAGCGCTGCTGACCTGGGAACAGCTGAGGTCCTGCTTAAAGAGTACATCAAAATGTTTCAAAATACCTTTAAAACCAAATTTATGAGGTACAATATCCACCTATTAAATCACGTGACGGATTCTGTAAAAAATTGGGGGCCGGCATGGACACATAGTGCGTTTCCATTTGAATCGTGGAATAAAAAAATTATTGACAATGTTACGAGCGCTAATAGTCGATGTTTACAAATAATGACTCGATTTTTTGTTTGTAATAACGAAAGCTCATTCAAAACTAACGGTCGGTTCACGGTCGGTTTATAGTCGGAAAGGAGTCGAAAACCGACCTATCGGTTCTTGGTCGGACAATAGTCGGATTTACTTCAATCGGCTGTTTCGCATTATCGAGAAGATTTTGCAAATCGGAAGGCGAATTGTCGCGTGCAATTGACTTCAACGCAAAAAGTGACGCTAAATGCAAATTTACAAGTCGACGTTCACTAGAGTATCGAGCTTTAAGAAGCTTCATGCGGTTTCGAAGTTATTCGCGGTAGTCGTTACATTTTTTACTAATTGAAAGGCCTCTCAGTGAGGCAGGACTTCAAATAATGAATTCTTTGTAAATTATCGAAGGACGGTTCATTTATGAAAATCGAAGTAAAATAATCACTAAATGATTCCCATTCCCTATAATCCCCAGAAAATCGCGGAAGAGACATAGGAGGTACTTGCGGTATCCGCCGATGCATCGACGCAAGACGATGCTGTGAAGATGAGGCTGAGGTTCCCGTCTCGGGGTGTTGACAAAATGGTCGCGGAGTAATGACAGGTGCAGCTTCCGAACTAGATGCGATCACTCGCAAATCACCAAGTACATCCAAAACTATTAATTACACACTATTGTACGTACTTTCACTGAAATATTTATGCACCTTACACTGTTTAAGATCATAGTAACTGATCAATTTTAATTTAAACGCCATGCACTGAGTCCACACTTTTTGAACATACTCAATTCTAGACGCTGCTCTACCCCAATCTTGTCGTGAAAGTTTGTCAACGCTGTCAACAATTATTAGAATTCAAATGTAGCGGGCGAATTGGCGATACGGGTATGGCGCAGATGTGCGCCGAGCGGCGAGAATTGGAAGTGAGCGAGGGACGCGCCGAGCGGCAGATGGTGCCGATGCATCGAACGGGACGGAACTCCAAAAAACGTGTCGGGTATTCCGAATTCGCAACACGGTTAGGTGTTGCAACGAGCGTGTCGTTAGCGACGAATATTTTGTTCAACGGAACGTGACGGGCGCGTCGGCGTCAGCGTCGTGGGCAACGAGCCTTTTCTGTATATAAATAATTGAGTTGTACGAACGTCGGGCAACGTGCCGTGTCTTTGTTTTGTTCGCCATTCCGCACTGTGTACCACAGATCCTCATTACCAATAAATATACTAATTTTATTGTCTAATGTCAAAAACTTAATCGTCCCCATATTTAATTTATAATACAATGCGTTTGATACTGTCGAAATTCTCAAATTGCTCCGGCAGAAGTTCATTAAAAATACGAATGTCGGCTTCCATAGTGTCTTCCTCCGAGAGATTATCACCCATGTCGATTTTTTCTGTGTCCGACTGGACCACAATGTCTTAAAAAACACCAAAAATGACGCTGTGTTTTTGAAGCTTTAAACAGGAGCGCAGCGCGTTGCAGAGGTAGCACGCCGCCGGTGTTGGAGACGCCGTACAGTTAAGTGGTACTGAAGGTACACACAACGAATTGCGCACGTGGGTGTGGTCTCGCGCGAGGAGGGGTAGCGCTGAGAGGGGGCCCAAGTGACGTCACTGACGATGCTCGTGAGCTCGATGATCTCCTGATACGATTCGAGAATTATAGCCGATGATGGCCGATGATGTCCGAACGAAATAAATATTCAATTTTTGCATAAATTGCAAAATTAACTGCACTGCACTAGCACTTGCGCTTCCAAATAATCCTGGCAGGATCGCCAATGTTTCTCTGACGGTCACGACAAATGTTATGCACGCGGTTCCGTGAAGTGAGAAAAAATAAGAGAGAAGAGTGGTGCCAAGCTTGGAAGGAAAATGTAGCCACGAGGTTGCAGTTAAACACTATTTAATGAATTTAATATCCAATATTTGTACAAAGATTCACTCGCGTCGTGAGCTTGAGGCGTTCGGAATATTTTCGAAATAATCCACCGTGAGCGTACCGACACGAGAAATAGCGAATCGAATATTAATTACGATTATTCGGCGAGCGTTAGAAAAACCGTGTGGACCAGAGTTGCCGATCCGCGGAGAATTCCCATCCCCACCGCATTCCGGCCACGGAGATTTTCGTCCCCTTCCATGCTTCCCGCGGACTCGCCGCGGAGAATCCGCATGCAAACGCGGCTCATCCGTGTGATTTCTCCTCCGCACTCACACTACCAAAGTCGACGCGCCCGTGTGATATCCCCACCGCACTCACACTATCAAAGTCGGCGTGTCTGTGTGAGCTCTACTGACGCTGTTAGAAGGAAATTTGACGGACGTATCCTTCCGCGAATTCCGATACTATAAATAGAACTTTCTTTTCTCTTATGATTTTGGAATAAATCTAGGCGCGAAATTCAAAATGAAGATACAATTAATTGTTGTTATTTATCAGGAAAATTCCTACTTTTATTAATCAGGTTGTTTTGATCAAAATGAATTATTTTTTAATGTAAATTCAATTCAAAAATATGCTAGCCAAGTTTCAACTATCCTAAATAATTTTTTATTCAATTTGAAAAATAAGTATTGAATAAATTAATTATTTCTGAATTATTGTTATATTACGTAAGAGTAAAATAATGCAGCATTTATATATTTGCGATAAAATTATATAATTTTCAATATTGCATAGTGATTGCTTTCTTTATTTTTCTTGTTAATGTTAATTATTTTTTCATTAAACAAATTTCTTCTGCCGATGTTCATATACAACATTACTACATATGTATTTTCGTAATGCTTGATAGCCTAGTGGTTAAAGTGCTGGAATGTTGCGCTGTTTTTTGGTGTTCGCGCCCAGTACGGGACGATTTTTTTTTTCTTATTTATTTGCATAATAAAGATTGTGCATATAAAAATTATTTATCAGCCAATTTAATATATGTTTATGTGTTCTTTATTTATTTTGACAAATGTAACATTAAAGCAAATTAAAAAATACCTTAATTTATTTCCTCCAATATTTATTCGATTGAATATTATTAATTATGGCTTTGAATTATTTTTATAAAACTATATCAGTTTTAACCCTAACTAAAAGAATCATTATTTTAATAATTTATTTTTCAAAAATATTTTTAACTTATTGATATGTCCGAAATTCTTAATTTCGTAATTATTATATCAAAGAAACTTTACTTCTTTTAAGGAGACATCTTAAAGCAATGTATTAAATTTATTCATGCAATCCAATATCAATGGTTAATATATTTGAACCAATTACAGTGTTTTTAATATTGAAAATCTATAAAATGAGATTAAGCCATATACATCGAACCAAAGAATTCTAAATTCAGATTTCAGAAGTTAATTAATAATTCTTTTTATTCAATTTTTATGATTTAAGTGCAATTTATAAATTTTCCATATCAAAAAAATCAAAATTTTATTATTTGTGATTTTAATGCGGAAATTTTCGCTAATCAATAACAATAGATAATGTATTGAATCCAACGAAACTGTTTTTGTAATAATAATAATAATTCTTTTAATTAGGATTGCAACTTAAATATATTTGAATAAAAATGCCATAATTAATAATATTGCATGGAATAAATGTTGTGGGAATCAAAACAGAGTATTTTAGTATTTGCTTTAACATTATATATGCCAAAATAAATGTTAAAAAAATAATAATAAATTGTCCAATAAACAATTTGATATGCATGATCGTTATTATGAAAATAAAAAAAAAAAGTCGTCCCATATTGGGCGCGAACGCCAAAAATATTCTTTACTTTCCAACGCTTAGACCACTCGGCTACCAAGCGGTACGGGCCCTGGTAGAAATTTTGACAGTTATCCTTACCAGTTCCTGTTCAGGTAATGTAACGTCGCAGACAAGCAGGCCCTGGCTAAGAACTGCCAGGGGCCTCCCCCGTGCCTGGCCGGAGATTCACACGCCACTGGGTGTAAGCAATCATAACCTTAAAATCTTCTGCAAAACAGGTGAATGGCCAGGCACGTGACAGTTCCTGGGCAGGGCCTGCTTGTCCGCGGCGTTACATTACCTGATCAGAAACTGGTCAGGATAACTCTCAAAATTTCTACCAGGGGGAGATTTAACAATAATCCTCCTAATAAAGTTTTGCCGGACAGTATACTATATATTAAAAACTATTTCGTCACAGTAGGCGTAAAGTACGCTTTTACGCGCACTTTTGCGGGCGTAAAGTTCGACTTTACGCCCACTAGGCGTAAAGTGAAAAATCCGGGGAAATGTGACTTTGTTATGAATAAACAAATATACCCCTCTCACTTGGACAATCAAGACTCTCTCCATTACTGTAAACAATAACTCATATGTTTATATGAGAATCAATAGAAAATCCGGATGAAATTCCCGTAAAAACAAAAAAAAAAAAAACAATGCAAGCAAACAACAGTGAAAATGTCAACAATGCAACCATTAATAATAACGACACATCGAAAACATTTACGTTCAATCTTCATTTCAATAATTGAATTAATTAATTATTAATATAAAAAAATACAATGTATTTGTAATACAATGAGAAATTATTTATTATATAATCTGGTTCAAATTTAGTATTATAGATTAAATTCTATTCTAGTTTAAACATTTTTTCTGTTTTAATCTAAAATTTTGTTGTCATTAAACACAATAATAACGTTTAAAATTCAATTAAAATCACGAGTTAAAAATTATTTATTAAAGCTTACAAAACTACAAGTTTACAAGTTTCACACGCTACAGCTTCAATTAAAATCAAGAATCACTAATTAATAAATATTTTTCTACACTTTTAAGCATGTATATTCGAGTATCGGGGGGGCTTCGCCCCTCCCCCCCCCCCCATTCCCCCCACTTACTCCTGCTCTTCCGCTCTTCTACTGTTGTCTTATGCTTTTCCTAATATGGAAGCGTCTTTTCGCCTACATGTGACGAAAAATAATGTTCGCACGTGGGGCGTAAGACTTTACACCCTCCGGCAATACTCTATACCCCCGGGCCGGCTTCGCCGTTCTTCGGGCATGAGAATTGCCTGCGGGCATAAAGTGCGACTTTACGCCCACCGTACGAAAATAACTATTTCATTAATCAAATCAATCCCAGGCGTTATTAATGTAAACGTTTTTTTCATTGAATATGAAAAATGCATAAATTGAATTAAAATCATAAAATTCGAATAAAAAGAATTATAAATGAATGTCTCGAAACTATCACTGGTTTATATTGTTTTCAGTTAGTTATTTAATCTTTAAAAATATAATTATATCGTTAATTATGTTGTAAGTTATTGCTAATAGTTAAAACAATACTTTCAAAACTGCTAAACAAAAATGTTTAAAACATTTATTTCATGAAATGTGATATTATATAGGAAAAAACGCGTGTTCTACTATGTTTTGCATTTACTTTTACGCTACATTTTCCTGAATTGCTATTTAAGTTATATTTATATAATTTTATAATTGTTATAAATATAATACGTGTCTCCGGATGTAAACTCGATCCTGAATTTTCTTCTCTCTGATAATTTTGGAATAAATCTAGGCACGACATTTTAAATGAAAAATAATAAGGTTCTGAATTAAAAAAATACATGTGTAATAGATTCGTAAAACTCTCAGACTGCGTGTTATCTACTTACATACAATATAAATATTTACGATGCAATAGATAAACATTAGGTAATTTTTTATGAAAATTCATGAAAAAAATACCTATTTCAATTGCATCAACAATCAAACATGAGTGTTGTTAAGAATCAAGGCGTTACAAGAACAACTCGTTATTCGTTCGTGAAATACAATTATTATAAGTTTTTTTGTAACAGGTACATATTAAAGTAAATACGGGTAATTATGGAAACAAAATCTCTATTTCTGTTATTCTTTTATATTAATGCAAACAAATGCGATATATTACATTATAATTGGTGATAATGCTCGAAGTATTTGCATGCGCAAACTTTAATATCGTAAATTACCATAAAATTTTATTAAACATAAATTGAAAACGAACAGCGATTTTTGTTGTTCCGAATCGTTCGAAATTAATAAATTAATATTGCTTGAATTTTTAATAATGAATTTTTCATTTTGAACGTCGTGCCTAGATTTATTCCAAAATTATCAGAGAGAAGAAAATTCAGGATCGAGTTTACATCCGGAGACACGTATTATATTTATAACAATTATACAATTATATGAATATAACTTAAATAGCAATTCAGGAAAATGTAGCGTAAAAGTAAATGAATTTTTCGCATACTATGACAAAAAGTATCGTATGCAACGTGCAGGCAAGACTTGATACGTCTCGCTAATCGACTGTTTTCATGCTATTTTCTTAATGTCTCGCAGCTCAAAGTTTATTTTATCTATCATATTTCTAGAAATATTGATCAGGCCGGGTTAAGTGAAAAGTGAAAATGATAGCTTACGGGCTATACGGGGATACGCGCTGGCGCCTTAATTGAAGATAATCCAATTATCATTAACATTCATTTGTATCATTTATTAGAAACATTTATATTGCAAAAAATGGGAACATAATAGCTTTTTCCTGAAAGACAGAACTTCGCGTTTCTTTAAAAAATTCAGTCTCGGCAAATATTGGACGTGTGAGGTCAAATAAAAAAAAAGTAAATTTTGATTAATTTAATTACCCACAATGTTGTGCTGTACGTTATTTTACATAAATCTAATCATTTTCATGTTATTCGCAATAATCTGGTTTTTAAGCGTTTTGGTCATAACTCGAAACGCCCGCGCCGCACTCTATGTGTGGGTAGTTTAAGTATGTTTAAACTAACAGTAAAAGGAAAACGTTATTCGAGAAACGTTCCCCATTGACTGCCACCGGTTGTATAAGGTGAGGGTGGGTAAAAATCTGATGATGCCAATCGAGATTCGCACGCTGCATATCGCGCCGCGATTACACCACATAAATACCAATTTTTCTAATAGTTGCACGTTGTAATTTCTATTCTAACTTCAATATAAATGTGATAATTTTCTGTTCTATGCAGCATCTTGAATAAAATGAATAGAACTAGTCACTTGAGTTAAAGGGTTTAATTTCGATGTATTTATTTTCAGAACATACACTACTTTTAAGATAAAATGAGTTATCAAGAGCTCTGGAAGAAAAGAGATCGACTATTAAAGAAGCATATAAAATACCATCCATACGATATTAATTTTAAACATCTACGAATTCCAGACGAACTAAAGAATATACGGGTATTGAAATTTATTGTTCAATAAATAGACATAAAGTAGGAAGAGCTGATCGAACTCGAACCTAGTCAGGATTTTAGACCTGTACGAATGCAGAATGTCAACATTACAAAAGCCCTCTTTTCCTTGAAATCCTAATCAATTACACATTTTCCCCAAGACAGTTTTTTTCACGATCTTGTATCAAATTATACATACATACATACAGGGTGCATCCAATATACCGTATATGAGCTATAACACGAGGTAGGATATTTTTTTTTTCCTGAATCTAATGGTACCAGAAATAATTTTTTGTAATAGTGTGCGTAAATAGTGTGTATTGTTTTTAGGTCCGAATTTATAGTCGCGGAAAATCCGTCATAGAAAAATCCTGGATTTTTCGCTGGAAATATGCGTTCCGAAAGTGCGCAGAAAATTATCAAATGTTCTCTACTGAAAGCAACCCTATACAATAAGTCACTATTGCCTCGACACAATTATATAGGGATGCTTTCAGTAGAGATCATTTAACAACTTTCTGCGTTCTTTCCGAACACATACTCCCGGCAAAAATCCAGGATTTTTCGATGGCGGATTATCCGCGACTATGAATTCGAACCTTAGTGTCTGAAATGTCACTTCACGCATCGGGATGCGTAAAATGAAAACAGTGTGTAAAAACGATACGTAAAAATGAAAACGGTGTATAAAAACGACGCGTAAAATAAAATCAGTGTGTAAAAACGATGCGTGAAAGAAAAGTGATGCGTAAAATAAAAACGCTGTGTAAAACGATACTACGCAATATCATTATAAACTTGCATTGAATCAATATTTACAAAAACAACTGACCACACCTATAATAATCCTTCTGTGAGGAGAGGAAAGGTGAATGCATAAATAATAAATTGTATATTTTTTCACATATATTATTCACATCTTCCATCTTTCATTATAATGGCTTGAAGACGGTGGGCTGGGAAGAGTAGTAGATTCGCCACCATGTCTGTCCTTCATAATATGATGTCCGATATTCAAGTTTTCCTTTTTTCTGTCAACTCTATTCCCACCTACTAATTATGGCTAAAACTTTATATGAATTCGAAGAGAGTGGAAAAAGTATTCTATTATCCATATCCCGAGCGAGCGGTACAGGGTTGCCAACATGTACCATAATTATGGTACATTCTCATTTAAATAACATTGTATCCCCTCTTTTTGTTGGCAACCCTGGAGCGGTAACATGTTTTTGCAACCGCAGTTTCCCCATATCATAATCATAAGATTAATATTTTAAAAATATTTTTCGCATTTTTATCGAAAACTACGTTTAATAAATTACCTGAACTGTTGCGTTAAAGGTATTTAATTTTACAACTACTAGATCATTACGATATCACAATTTCTATTTTAATTTTAATCGGGGGGGCTACGTCCCCGACCCCCCCCCCCCTTCCACCCCTGACTTCCCGCTCCTCCACCGAAGACTGCACCCCTAGACTAAAAACCGTTATGCCAATTGCGGTGAAAAAAAGATGATAAAACGAATATGTTTACTAGCTCACAGGCACGAATTTTACGCACACTATTACAAAAAATAGTGTATGAAACACGTGCGTAAGTTTCACGCACTCATGCGCGTCGGTCAGCACTCGATGCGTAAAATCGCATTTTACGCACTTGTTGCATAATAGTTATTTTCGTACGGTGGGCGTAAAGTCCTACTTTAAGCCCGGCGGGGATCGACGTGCCCGAAGGACGGCGAAGCCGGCCCGAGGGTGCTGGGCGATCGCCTAAGGGCGGAAAGTATTACGCCCCACGTACGAACATTCTTTTTCGTCGTAGTAGGCGGAAATACGTACTTTTGTACGCCGCGCTTTGGAGGGGGTGAAGTTTAACTTTGCGCCTATTTAACGTGAATTGGAGCATAGGGTGTAAGAATTTACGTCCGTAGGCGATAAATCTCCCCAGGGATGGCGAAGCCTACTAGGCGTAAAGTGAAAAGTCGACAGAAATGCGTATTTCAGCAAGTCAATAACCGAATATTATACACCTCCCGTTTCGGCAACAAAAACTCTACCATCCACTGTAAACAATAATTTCGTAGTTTACCTCCCCCCTTCCTACCTTGTACCCATTGCAGTTATCTATTATGTAAAAAATCACAGAATAAAAGAAGAGAAGAAAACAAAGATCGATTATTATTGAAATTCGGATAAATTATAAAATAGCTTTCTTTAGATAATTTGAATGTAATATTACATTAATTATTGATTGCCGTTAACAAATTTACATTTCAAATAATAGCTTATATTATTCAATGTTTAACAATTTAAATCATTGATGACAAATATTGCTTTAAACTCAAAAATATTTATATATCGGGGGGCTTCGCCCCTCCGACCCCCCCCCCCTTACCCCGCCCGTACGCCACCGCCCATCGCCCTCCACCCAATCAGTCACCAAAGTTGGCCGCGCCTTTCCGCCTGCTATGACGAAAAATAATGTTCGCACGTGAGGCGTATACTTTACGCCCACCGTACAAAAATAAACATTATGCGAATGTTATTGCCGCCCACGCTTTCGACTCGGGCAACCTTTATATTCGCAGAAAAAGCTTTTTTTAACTCCGTGGGCTAAGTGCTTACTTAGCGCACTGTTTTCCGTGCGCAAAGTACAACATTCACGCACTGTAAATTAGCGTGCGCAAAGTACGCACTTAGCGCACGCCGTTAAAAAAAGCATAGTACGATACATGTGCGCGGTAGGGGATTCACGCACGAGCGGAGTTGGCGCCCGAGCTTAGCGACTAGTTTTCGCACTTGTATCGAAATAGTATATTATGCAACAAGGGCGAAAACTTCGCTCGGGCGACAAACTTCACACTCGCCGGAGATCGATATTTCGCCCGTATTACATAAGATATTTTTTAAGACGACGGGGAGGAAAGCTCGATTCCACGAATTCGAAAATTTCGCCGGAATGCGTAAAATCGAATAGATTTTTTGTTTAAACTGACTTTGAAAATTAATTTATATTGGAAAGAGTCCTCCAGCGAAACAATCGTGAGACGAATCACTATCGGCCTCCTCCTGCCGTTCCTTCAATACGATCGCGTAAATCGTAAACAATTAAAGATCTGATTCTCCGTTCCACTGGTCGCTAGAAGGTAAATTAAATAAAAAACTCGTGTCACCTCTCAATTTTTGTATATATCGTTTTGTTATCATCATAGAAACACAGTGCAACCATTTTCAAAATTGGTTTACGTGACCAATATTTAAAAAATCCCTCATCTTTTAGCGGTCTTTTGAATTCTGAGAAACAATAAGTGGTCCAACATAGGACGAGGGTTCGACTTGAACCAGCTCCCCTAATTAAATAATATAATTTTCGATTCAGGAGGCGTAAAATGGCCATTTCACGCCCACTTTCAGAATCATTTCACGCCCTGGTCTGTTTGTTTTGGGAGAAACGGCCATTTTTACGCCTCCAAAACCCCCCAAAAACATAGCGTTTTAATGTCGATACAGCGTAAAAGAACAAGTATATGACTTTTAACAGATTGAGACCATACTACTTCTAAGTATTTTCATCCGCTGAATATGAATCTGCAATAAAAAGTACGCCTTGCATCTTGAATTTCGGAGATAATATCACAAAAAGGGCAAAAAAAAAGATTTTACAGACAAGAAAGCCATGAAAAATGAGAATATTACTTATATCGAGTTAAGATTACACTATTTCTATGTATTTTCATGTAATAAATAATAATTTGCAATCAAAAGTTGGCTTCGCACTTTGAATTTTGGAGATAACATTGTAACGGAGTTTTCCTCACAGTATGCTCGTGTCTCACTCAGTCGGTACGCTAGGATTCGTACGAGCAGAAAATAAATAGCAGCAACAAAGAGGCAAGATAGATGGAAGGGTTTTTGAGTAAATAACGACTCATAGAAACAGCACGTACAAAGAATCCTTATATTCTACTACTTCCTACACTTATAAGTGGTTTGAAGTGTCAGTGATTGGTGCGGCTTTTTCAGGCTCAGCCGTGGAGCACCCGGTGTAAGCCTGATCTAAAGCCCTAGGTTCTTACGGTGCCAGTAGATTGTTGGTCAAAGACTAATGAATCCTAGGTGACCTTATGATGCCAGTACGGGTACTGGGTGAAACAAATGCTAAATACTACTAGAACCGGCGCAACGGTCGGTAACGTTCAGATCTGCTCGCTGCAGACTCTCGTGTTTTGGGAATAATTCGCGGAAGGAACCTGTACGCGGATGTTTCTCTCATCTAACTATAACACTGGTCAACAAATTTGAAGCAATTATGTTCCGGAGATGAAATGAGCTAATCTTTGTTAATTTGGGGTTGCTGAATCCGAATCCGATAATGAAAAATTTTTATTAGCTCTTGGTTCCACGAAACACGGGGTCAAATTTCGAAAAAACGTCGTTTTGTGCAATGTTTGAGATAGTATATCTTTCGACAGAAATGAGATGACAGTTTCAGTAATAGCTTAAAATAATGCTTATAGCTCCTATTTTACGGTAAAAAATGTAATACAACCAAGTAAAGAAAATAGTGCTTTAAATGGCAATTTGTTTGTATGCGTGAAATGCTCGTCTCACCGTTACGGTCTGTAACTACTGCTTCTTATAGCGCCGATTAACTTCATCCACAGCGCAATCCACATCCAACCATTTGGTGAATCGATCTTGGAACGTAAGGAGCCAGGTGAATCCTTGCGATGACCTGGGTAAAGGCCCTATAAGGTCCGTGGACACATGCTGCCATGGTAGGTCGATCGGAGTGGCGTGCAAGGTTCCTGGGGTAGCTTGATGAGAGGGTTTAAATGACAGGCAGGTTGGGCAAGTACGGACGGACTTGGAGATATCGCGGGTAATACCAGGCTATTAATACTTTTGGTATGCGCGTAGAAGCGTTTTCGTGTACCCAAGATGGCCTGCAGTGGGCGCGTCGTGGCATTATTGCAATACCTGAGTTTTGAGTGTATCAAGGACACACTATTTCCACCGCTGACTTTCATCGCGGGGGAGGGAGCGAGGCATGTCTCTATATAGTTGCACCTCAGTTATACAGTAGTCGGGGTGCTCAATAGGGTCTTTTTCGACTTCCTGCCACTTTTTTGATACCACCCCATTGTTGCCTTGACTGACTGTATACAGGGTGTACACGCTACGGTGCGAGCATAGGGCAACCCATGTTAAAGCTAGGGCGTTCGTGATTGGCTAGTGACGCTAGTGACAATGCCATATGTCGCTTCTTATTGGCTCACCTGGACTACATTGGAATGTTATAATCGTATACGACTGCACATTCGTAAAAACGAGGTCTTCGGCGTCCGCCGCCATGTTTGTTTTTGTTCTGAAAACTCGTTGTTTTTTATTCTATCGCTTCCGCATCGAAAACGGTGCGAGGTAGAGCAAAACTTCACTGAACCTTTTTTGTAGAGCAGAAAATTTACTACAAAAATTGTCCAGCAGAGCCCTAGTCTAAAATTACTAGTTTAAGCACAAGCGAGCTCGAAACAAAGCATCGTGGGGAAATGTAGCCGGCCGGACAGTAACCAGTGCTGTCCAGACAGCACTCAGTACTTTCTGCTTCTTTCCGTGTATACGATTATAACATTCCAATGTAGTCCAGGTGAGCCAATAAGAAGCGACGTATGGCATTGTCACTAGCGTCACTAGCCAATCACGAACGCCCTAGCTTTAACATGGGTTGCCCTATGCTCGCACCGTAGCGTGTACACCCTGTATATCCCAGAGGGCTACGAGAGAGGGCGTCTTGGTCGGACCCTTTCAGTAAATCCTGGGGTATACTTAACCGGACGTTAAGAAGTTTGAGGAGGTCAAATCCAAATAGCAAACTACAATAGAGGCCTGGAAGTACTGCGCATCTGTGGGTGATGTGGCATTGGCCCATTTGAAGGGGGAGGTTTACTTTATTAGAAATTTTAATGGTGGATCCGTTGGCCATCTTAGCGCTGGTTTGGACTGGTTCCATGGTGAATCCTTTACGTCGGTATTCTCCTGCCATCCGAGAGGTTAAGTAGGATTTACATGCCCCAGTATCGACGAGTGCTTCATACTGGGTGCCAAGGATGCTGACGTTTAGCTTCGGCCGTAGTTCGTGGCTTATATCAGAATCGCATAACTTATTCTGATCCTGGGATCTTCGGCAGCAGTCGCGCAATAAGATCTTACCACATTGTGAGCATAATTTTTTTCTAGGGTTTTTGCAGAACCTATATTGCAATGTCCTGGTTGGCTGCAATCCCAACACATGGTTGCAGGATCCCAGGTAGTGTGTGGGGGCAAAGCGGTTATTTTCCGGTTTGGTACAGCTGGTCGGTTGGTTGATAGCTCTGCTTGTGCGCACTGATATGTAAACATATGGATAGAGCATAGGAGGCAATTTCGTCGCCAAATAAAAGGTTGAGAAGTAGGCAAAAAGGCAGGTGCCGAAAGCTCCCGAATGCGCACGAGTATTTCCGAACACTTCATTTCAGATTCCTATATGTAATGTTATGATACATATACATACTTATGACATTTGCGTATACTTCTGTCTTCGTACTTCTATAGAAATAGGTTCTTCATCACAAGGGCTACCGGGTGAAGTAGAATCTTCAAGATTCATTGCTTATAAAGCGGAAAAATTAAACCCGAAAATTTGACGACTGGTGGTTCTATTTTCAGGTTAAACAGATCGCCAAAGTTTCAGGTTTAATTTTTCCTATTTATAAGCAACAAATCGAGGGTCGCCTGCGGGCGGAAAAGTAGCGCCCTTGGTACGAAAAGTACTATTTCGTCATAGTAGACGGAAAGACTAAAACTTTGCGCCTATTTGACGTGAAGTGGAGCATAGGGTGGAAAAATTTACCACCGTAGGCGGTCATCGCCTACGTAAATTCTTACACCCTATGTTCACTTTACGCGTAGTAGGCGAAAAATTGAACTTTACGACCTCAAAAGGGGACGTAAAAGCGTACTTTACGCCTACTATGACGAAAAGATACGTGTATTTTCTACGATGTGTCTGTAGTTTTCATCTTTGATATTCCCCAAGAATTTTGTTGCGACATCTTTAAAGCTCAACCAGGATGTCTCCTCTGTATCATTCATATATTTGACAAACTCTTCGTCTCTAAAAATTTTGCGGATTTGAGGTCCATCGAAGATACCTTCGAATACTTAAGAACAATTGAATTAGCCAAAGATATAGGAGGATACTTGTTTATATTGTGGAGGAGAACTGCCTTCAGGCTTCGCTCGGAGGAATCAATAAATAACCTCCATTCTTGTGGCTTATATAAATTTTGTTTGAACTCGTCAATAAGTCCTTTTAGATCTGCACAGTACGTTATGTCACATTCTTCCGTAAAGAATTTCCGGAACGCTTCGGCTCGCTTTCGAGATAACGTAACATTAACGTTCTTCTGAAGGATATTATACAGTTTCAGGTCTGATGCCAGACTTGGATAGGCCTGCATTCCAAAACATATCATTCAGTGAAATTTGTGAGATCATTTTTGAAGCTGGCTCTAGCCTCTGAACCGTCAGGAACATATTCCTCTTCACTCTCCGAATTTTGTTCTTCTTTACGCTAATCAGGGTCTTTAAGTTCTCAGAGATTTTCCAGAGGAGACCTGCGTAGAGAATTCTACCAACTGTACTTGAGGAACAGAGTGTACAACTGCGTTGTAAAACGCGTCTCTTTTCTCTTCGTCTGATAGTCTCGTCACGTCTGGCAGGTTTTCGTAGGTCCTTACTATTTCTTGAAATCTGTCCCAAAAGCATAAGGCAGTCTCCTTTCTGGGATTGTATTGCATGTTATATAATTTCTTTCTCAAGGTATTTGAGGAAAGGTTTGACTAGCTCAGTTTTAACTTTTTTAATCTATTCAGCAGTTCAGTTGGATCTTTGATGTGAGTTGTTTTGTTATGATATTGAAGGTCAGTTCTGTTTATCACAATGTCTCGAACGTTATATCGATGTTTCTCACGAATCTCTTCGTCTGGTTTTTGACTCATCTTTATATTCCCATCTATTACGTGTAACAGATTTCTTGTTCTCAATTCTGACGTGAAGTAATCAAGGAAAAATTCAAACTTTATTTGTGGCTTCAGTTTTCAAGAATCGATATTTAAAACGATTCAACTCCAATCGTTTTGAGTAAATCACTACGCCGTGTAATAATCGCTCGATAGAAATTGCGTAATGTTAGCAAACAAAGTTATTTTAGTAAGTGTGTGCGGGGCGACCAGTGATGCCAGACCGGCGTGGTGGAGATGTACATTTCAAATGGAATTTGGAGGAAAATCCTCTAGGTCGCCCCGGGCGACCCTTCAGTCGTGTTTAGTTAGGAGGTCCCTCGAGGGGATGGAGATTACTCAGCCTTGGCCTGGTGTCACCTGCTTCGCTGGTAACACTGGGGTTGAGCGGGCTTAGGCGTTTCCTCCGCTGTCGATGTCCTGGATGTGATTTGGATCCTTTCCAATCCCGGCCTGCGGCAGTTGTCAGAACCCGTCACTTCGTATGTTTGCAGATTTTTCCGTTTTTTTGACCAGTTAAAAAAATAATAAGTATGTGCGTAATTCTCCTTTTTGACATATATTCCCCCTCTTGAAGTGTTGCCTGCGTCGACGAGACATAGTCGCTAAGTACGCCCCCCTGACCCACTGGGCAGCCGGTATTACCCTTTAGCCGGTCTTGGTCAGTGGCCGAAAGACTATGTCGTTGGCGAGAGGGCCCAGTAACCCCCATGACCCGCTTGGGCGGTTCTGGCGGGCTGCTGGTCGATTCGCGGGTAGTCCGGTTTACCGGACTTGGCCCTCAGAACGACCAACGGGGACCCCAGCGTAAAAGCGTCCTGTATTTGTGACGATCAAAGTCAAACTACCCTCCAAGGTGCGGCGTAGCACGCATACGTAGTAAGATGGACCCGCTGCGCATCGACCAACCAAAACAACGCGGCGATTAAAAAATGTGTGAGCGCATCTATCACATTCTCAACAGATTTCCATCAATGTTCAGCGGATCAAAATACATAAAAATTAAGTGGTGTCATCTAGCGAGAAATCATATTCTCGTTTTTTAAGCTTTTAGCGGTATACAAATCTTTTTTTGATCTTATTTCTGAAATTCAAGGTGCAAGGCCTATTTTTTATCGCAGATTGATCTTTAAAGGATAAAAATACATAGAAATAGTATGGTTTCAATCTGCTAAGTCATATACTTGTTCTTCTACGCCTTTATTGTCATGAAAACGCGATTTTGGACTGTTTTTTGAGATTTTCTCGACAACGAGCGTGGAAAGTACAATTTTCTATTGCAGATTCGAGTTCCGTGGGTCGACATACATCGGGCCTATGTGGTCTAGTTCCCGGAACAACCTACTTTTTTTGGGTCTGTGTTATTTTTCCGTACCGTTATTCAAAAGTCATTTCCGGCCTTCATTTATTAAATGCAAGTCCTAAGTCGAAAATAATTTTATACTTTCTATAAAAAGGATATTTGAACCTGTTATGTTTCTTTTTCCAGTCTTCAAAAATCGTTGCTATCAAAAACGATGTAAATAATAGCAACATTCATTACAATGAAGCTGAATATAAAACATCTGAAGACAAAGAAAACGATTGTGAAGACGAAGGAGATGATTATACATATGAAGATGCAAGAGATTATTATGACGATCTATATGATTGTTGTGACGAAGATCTCTACACTGACATCGAAGAATCTGATTTCGAGGAATATGAAGAATGTTCAGACGACCAGGAAAATACCCCATTTATATTTTCTATGAACGATGATGACGAACACAAAGATGGGCAACGAATTATTTTCAAGTCATTCATTACAAACATTTTTATTATTATAACTATTTTAGCAATATCTGTTCGTTCTAAGATGACATATTTAACAATCATAACGATATTTAAGGCACTAGGGAATATGATTGTAAATGCGATATTGCCAAAATCAATTTCCGGCTTATGGAAAATCCATCAAAGAGATGACGATACAGTGTCTATAAGAGAATATTACTGTTCGAAGTGTATGACTTTTATGGGCACGTGTAAAAAAGTTAAACGTAATTGTATATGTGGCGCATGTGGGCCAACTACAAATAACGCCTATTTGGCATATTTTCTTACTATAAAAATAATCCCGTAGCTAAGAAAATTACTGTCCGATCCATCAAATGTCAAGTCACTTGGCTACCGATTATATCGCCAGAAGAAAAACGAAAACCATATGGAAGATATTTATGATGGTGCCGAGTATAAAAAGCTGTGTCAACCTGGCAAGATCTTGAGCGAAAAATATAATTTTTCATTTTCTTTTTTTACTGACGGTTGCAAAGTAGATAAATCGTCGAATGCCAGCGCGTGGCCAATTATGCTAGCAATAAATGAGTTCCCTCCTAGTGCACGAAAGAAACACGTAATACTTGCGGGTGTGTGGGTAAGCACCACACACCCAGACTTAAATTTATTTTTAAAACGGTCTATGCTAGAGTTGCAAAACCTTCATGAAGATGGATTAACATGGACTAACCCATTATCTAATGACACGGTGAATAGTAAGTTTGTTACGTTGATCTGCATTGCGGATTCTGTCGCGCGGCCCGGAATACAAAATATGAAACTATTTAATGGGTTATACGGATGTACTTTTTGTTACCACAAAGAACATCGCTTGAAATGTCGTGGGGTACAGCGCGTATATCCTGTAGAAGAAAAAAAAAGTAAATGTCGTACAAATGCAGAAATTAGAAGAGACATGAAGAATGCACACGATACAAAAAAAGAAATTCATGGCGTAAAAGGCTATGCTGCTATCGCACTATTGAATAATTTCGACTTAGGAAAAGGAGTCGTTGTCGACAGTATGCATAATTTGTACTTAGGCGTTGCGAAATTGCATACGACACTGATATTGGGTAAGAACCGAACAAAACCATGGTCGGCTGGGTCACCCCAAAACATCAGGGAAATAAACGAACGCCTGATGAAAATTCGACCACCGTCGCAAATATCACGAAAGCCAAGACCAATCGAGGTAATGGGTCAGTGGAAGGCAAGTGAATGGCGAAACTGGCTCCTGTGGTACGCGATACCCTGCTTAAATGGCATCGTACGCCCTGGCGACCTTCAACACTTGGCACTGCTATCCCATGCGGCGTGGTTGTTAAACAGTGACAGCATCAGCGCTGCTGACCTGAGAACAGCTGAGGTCCTGCTTAAAGAGTACATCAAAATGTTTCAAAATACATTTAAAACCAAATTTATGAGGTACAATATCCACCTATTAAATCACGTGACGAATTCTGTAAAAATTGGGGGCCGGCATGGACACATAGTGCGTTTCCATTTGAATCGTGGAATAAAAAAATTATTGACAATGTTACGAGCGCTAATAGTCAATGTTTACAAATAATGACTCGATTTTTTATTTGTAAATACCTAGAAAGCATGGTGAATGATGCCAAAGTAAACGTCCAGATGAAAGAAATGGTTCTCTGCATTACAAATTCTAGTAAAAAGAAGCAATATAGTTCTACCAATTCAGTGGAGACTTCTCGTCAATTTTCATTACTGAATTTTGTTGAGAACCGACTAATAAATCGAACTGAAATTTTTGTATTTCGTTTAGCACATTACAATTTCCCAAATAGTATGAAGATTTACAAACGTGCAATTATATGGGGGGTTGAATATACTTGTTCTGAGTATGAAAAAGCGACCAGGTATTGCAATAAGTATATATACAATTCTATTCGCGCAGAATACGGTGAAATACAAAATTTTGTTCATTTTCAAGACGAAGACGGATCTGCAGTATGTGGTTTAATCATAAAAAGACTGAAAGCCATGGGTAAATTCGCAGGACATATCGAAAAGTTCGTTAGTACCTCAGATATAGGATTTATTGGCAACGTCGATTGCCGTCACATGATGCCAGCAATTGTTATTAACGCACGCCGTGATGTATTAATCATTTCCCGTTTATCGAATATAGTTGAAACCGATTAATCGAGCTATTGGAATACCGTGCAATTTGTGCAATACTGCAGTAAAGTCATTACGAACTAACAGTTGTGATATGTCGCGTGTGTGCGTAGAAGGTGTAGTGTTACGATGCGGAATGTTACTCAAAATAAGATTATTTAATATTGAATCGAGAAATGTAAATAAATAACTATTATTTGTTATGTGTCCTTGCTGTTCACTCGTGTTTAGATACCACAACATACAAATAATAATATAATAATTAATAATTAACGGTCGGTTCTCGGTCGGTTTACAGTCGGAACTCCTGGAGACCGACCGAAAGAGCTTTCAAAACTAACGGTCAGTTCTCGGTCGGTTTATAGTCGGAAATTCTAGAGACCGGCCGAAAGGCCGTTCAAAATTAACGGTCGGTTCTCGGTCGGTTTACAGTCGGAAATCCTTGAGGCCGACCGAAAGCCTATTCAGAACTAGTGGTCGGTTTGCGGTCGGTTTATAGTCGGAAATCCTCGTGACTGACCGAAACCCCAGTCAGAACTATAGGTCGGTTTGCGGTCGGTTTATAGTCGAAAATTCATATGACCGACCGAAAGACTGTTCAGAACTGACCGTCGGTTTGCGGTCGGTTTGCGGTCGGTTTATAGTCGGAAATCCTTGTGACCGACCGAAAGCCTATTCAGAACTAGTGGTCGGTTTGCGGTCGGTTTATAGTCGAAAATTCATATGACCGACCGAAAGACTGTTCAGAACTGACGGTCGGTTTGCGGTCGGATTGTAGTCGGAAATCCTTGAGGCCGACCGAAAGCCTATTCAGAACTAGTGGTCGGTTTATAGTCGGAAATCCTCGTGACCAACCGAAAGACTGTTTAGAACTGACGGTCGGTTTGCGGTCGGTTTATAGTCGGAAATACTTGTTACCGACCGAAAGCTCGTTGAAAACTAACGGTCGGTTTTCGGTCGGTTTACAGTCGGAATTCATAAAGACCGACTGAAAGCCCATTCAAAACTAACGGTCGGTTCACGGTCGGTTTATAGTCGGAAATCATGGTGACCGACCGAAAGTCCACTTAGAACTAACGGTCGGTTTTCGGTCGGTTTACAGTCGGAATTCATAAAGACCGACAGAAAGCCCATTCAAAACTAACGGTCGGTTCACGGTCGGTTTATAGTCGGAAATCATGATGACCGACCGAAAGTCCACTTTGAACTAACGGTCGGTTTTCGGTCGGTTTATGGTCGGAATTCATAAAGACCGACCGAAAGCCCATTCAAAACTAAAGGTCGGTTATCGGTCGGTCAATAGTCGGAAATCCTTGAGACCGACCGAAAGGCCGTTGAAAACTATCGGTCGGTTTGCGGTCGGTTTGTAGTCGGAAATCACAATGACCGACCGAAAGCCCATTCAAAACTAACAGTCGGTTCACGGTCGGTTTATAGTCGGAAATCATCGTGACCGACCGAAAGTCCACTTAGAACTAACGGTCGGTTTATAGACGGAAAGGCTGCTGACTGACCGAAAGCTCATTCAAAACTAACGGTCGGTTCACGGTCGGTTTATAGTCGGAAAGGCTGCTGACCGACCGAAAGCTCATTCAAAACTAACAGTCGGTTCACGGTCGGTTTATAGTCGGAAAGGAGTCGAAAACCGACCTAGCGGTTCTTGGTCGGATAATAGTCGGATTGACGGTCGCCCGTATTGCTAGGGGTGTCGTGTCATTTTCGTACCGTCTCTGCTAGAATTGGCAACCGTTGCCACCGAATAAAATTATTTATTTGTATGTCAATTTATTAGATTTGGCACTGTCCAGTTATGTGTACGTGGTTAGTAAATTTCATAGTAAAAAACATGGCAATTACGGTTCGAAAAATGAAAACAAACTCACTATATTGTGAGATCTTCCTCACCCAACGTTTCGACCTTATGTAGGTAGGTCCTCATCAGGGGAATCTATTTTAAAATAAATAAATAAATACACATAAAAGTAATCAAAAAATGATCCACAGAATTTTGACGGATAACACTAATGAATTAATACAAATATAAAATCAAAATTCAAAACGCACCAACAGTGAGTCATGTAGATCGAAGACTAACAGTATAAATGATATAACAGTGTAAACGATACGTCTCAGTGCACAAACGCAACTTACATACATGCATAAATACACACATAAAATAAATAAATAGATGTTGTGATTATATGAAATTCATTGATATGAGTATAAATTAAAATTTTAAAATTATTTGAGCAAAATATTATAAAAACTACTCAATTTTTCAGTATCCATTCTAAAGTTACTACTATTGTCGTGTTTTTTTATATATATCATTTCTTTTATATTTCTTTTTCTCCATTGTTTTTCATTATCTAAAATTGAGACCTCCGAGAATTTAAAATTATGTCCTGTATTTAACATATGCGATGTTAGTGCAGTGTGTCCCTTTTCTTTTTTCCAGTCATTTTTGTGTTCGTATATACTACAACCGTACTGAGTCCCGACGACACGGGGACTCTGGTTTTTACTCTAGAAAAAAGGGGGGAATAAAAAAAAATAACAATTATTAAAGGGGATGTGATTGTATCGATATATATTTAAAAGGGGAAATTACAAAATTGTGGGGGAGGACTCTACTAATTATAATATAAGATATAATAAAAAATAATTCGTCGCGCACTGTGCACAGTACTTACGCTAATGCCGTATCTCGAGATTCGCACAAAATATTTATATGTACACTAATATAATAATTTTCTCAATATATTGGTTTTTAATTCGCAATCGATATATAGTTTGTTCGCCTTGACGGTTTACAACAAAGTGATCTTGAAGATGGTCTGGCCCGTTACCATCACGCCACAGCGTCAGTCCTGGATACTAACTTTCAGGGGATAAACAAAAAGGAAAGACAATTATGAATAAGGACGAATTTATGACAACGTAAGGACAAAGACGGGGAACATAATTTTGGCAATGCTGGGAATAGTAGGGCAAGTCTAAATTTTCAAAAAGGGGTGGGCGACTGAATGAGTTTTCTGCACGAGTGCGACGAACATTTACTCGGTACTGGAAGGGGTAATGATATATGTAACGAGTGCGACAAGCGCAGACAATATTGATGACGAATTAGTATTTTACATTGGGCCATGAGTGCGACGAACGTCGACTCGATGAGGGCGACAGCAATAGTCTATTCCATGCATGAGTGCGACGAACGTCGACTACGCGAATGTGGAAGGTAGACAGAGACGCTGTACAAATGAATTGACCAATAGGGACTGAGTTTGATCAAGATGGCCGACGAGTTGCGCGTAAAACTGCGCGATAGCCAGTCCACGGTGAACGACGACTGAAGTGACAGGTCGTCTCGGTTTTCGGGATGTTTATGTGTTTTGGAGTGAATAATTTACAGTTTGTGCGGGTTTTCTGTGTGGTTCACTCCGGGATCGAGTGCCAAAGGATCGGGTACAGGAGAATGCAATCGGAGTCATCCTCTCGACAGCAATGAGAAAAGGAGTTTTGGGAGTTTTGGAGAAATGCGAAAAGGAGCAGCAGTTACGGTAAGTTTAAACTTTAATTATTAAGGACTATTTCTTTGTGTAAGGATGGGTAAATTTATGTTTCAGGATCAGGCCGTCACCCAGCAGCGATTCCAGCACGAGGAAGCAGACCATCACAATAGCTGATTGAAAATGTAAGTATGGCGTTTATTTTTCTTCCATATATGCCTCTTCCTTGGACGATGACTTTATTACTTCACGACACTGACAGATTCTTTATTTAAAACATAATAATTAATAATTTCTATGTTTACAGGTATATCGAGTTCTTGGACAGCTGGACGAGACGGGACGATGACACCAACGAGTTGACAGGACGAGCACCAACATTGGGGAACGGTTCCTGGGGATTGTTAATGGAATTCTGATGGGACGATGCACCAATCTTCGTTCTTCTTTCTTCAGGTAAGTATTTTAGTTGGGAACGCAAGTAGACAGACGTCTACTTTGTGTTACAAATTCCCCCGGGCCTGACGAAAGTAGATTTTGAATACTACATAAAATTCTCGAATCGTCATACAATATAAACAAACTTAAAATCTAAACTTACATCAATTTCCGCTTTACGATTTCACGATACGGCTGTCCGGGCTAAGGTAGAGGGCTATCATATAAGGAAAGGATAAGATCGAGTGGAAAGAAGGAACATAATAATAGCAGATTGCCAACAAAAATTATTCTTATTATCAGATAAATGTGATATGATGCAAATATATGTACAACAAACAACAACAAAATATTTCCAATAATTATTTTTCTTGTTAACACTGGCTCTCTAAATATTCCATTAATAATATCACAAACAACCAATAAGGGGGCATATTTTTAAGGTTTATACTGAACAAACAAAATAATACACAAATAATTACAATGTTTACCAAAGTTAAGAAGCATATATTATTAACAAAACATAAAAAAAATGCTAAAAAGGTACTGCCAAAAGGTACAGGCAATTAATAATAAAGGGTATTGCCGAAAGGAACAGGCGAAATAATAAAGGGTATTGCCGAAAGGAACAGGCAATTTAATAACAATGGGATGCCGAAGGGAACAGGCGATAATAACGATGGGATGCCGAAAGGAACAGGCGAAATAATAACGATGGGATGCCGAAAGGAACAGGCGAAATAAGGAAGGGATGCCGAAAGGAACAGGCGAAATAAGGAAGGGATTATTGGGTAGTAGGGAAACGGGGTTTCAGGCAGGTTTTTGCCGAGTGTCCTTCCTGACGACACCTTTTGAACTTAAATCCCGGAGGGAAGGCATTCGGGCTTATGGAAGGTGAAGGTGAAGAGGGCAAGGATAAAGGACGGGGAATTTTTAGGGACATTAGGGCTGGGATTGATGAAATTACGGCCGTATGTGCCGGCCGTGACTTGTCGAATCCCGGGTGATTCTGCTTTTCGAGGGCAGCTACGACGGCTTGCATAGCCTGCCGTTCTATCCACACATGTGGCGGGCATCGCGGTTGTCGCAAGGGGGCAGATCCCGACGGGGCAGGATGGTCGATGACCACCTTCTGGTCCGTCCTGGGGCCCGTTACCCTGCGCTCGCTTAGCCGGCACCATTCGGCGGTAATTTCCGGATTTAGGAGAAGGAATGGGGGATTGAATGGGGGTATATGGTAGGGAAGGGTGTTTAGGAGGAGGTGAAGATTGTTGTAGGGGTGAGGAAATAAGAGGAGATAAAGGTCTAGTAGGAGTATGAAGGGGTGAAGGTTTAGGAGGAGTTGGAGATCTAGAGATGGGTGAGGGAGTTATAGGCGATGAAGGTCTAGAAAGGGGTGACGGTTTAGGAGGGCCGGCAAAGAAGGAGAAAGGTCTAGGGGGAAGAGGAATAGGGTTAAAGGAGGCTGGGAGGGATTTGGATGAAGGGTATGTTGGGGGAAAATCAAATGGGGAAGTGGCGTCAGGAGTAGGAGCTGGGTGGTTTTTCGAAACGAAGTAGGAGCGGCTGGCAATCCGTTCCAACTGCGGAGCCTTCGGAACCGGACTCCATTTCGGGGCCACATATTCTGGCCGCTCCGTATTTCGGCTCGTTGGCCCGAAACGCGCTCGTCTCAATGGCATTCTTCCTAAAACAATATAATTTATTCATAAATTATCTATTCATAGTTCTCTATTTCCGTCCAACTTCTACTCTATATTATTTTTATCCTATTGATTGGTTCTTGAACGAAGGTTATATTTACGGGGTTCATTTACGGGTTGAACTATGGGGTTATACGTCGGATAGGTAATGGGTGATTTTTTTGGTCTACCCACTCTTCTTTTTGGAGGAAGATTGACTAGAGGGGGTATTTCTTGGGTAATTTGAACGGTATTAGGGGTTTCTTCATTTCTACTCATAATCGGATTTTCATTACTTGGGCCGGAAAAATTATATTTAACGGGTATATCAGGGGTCACATACAATTTCAAATCCTTGATATGTACTTTTGGATTTCTCCGAGTACTCTTATCTTCAATCTCATACACAACCGGCGACAATACATTAATAATTCGAAAGGGGCCGGTAAATTTGGGTGCTAATTTAGCTGCAAAATTTTTAATTCCGGACGACAGAACTCTAGTTCTTCTCATTACTAAATCATCTATTTTAAAACGGGTGTCTACACGATTTCTATTATAATATTGGGCTTGCCTTTTTGCAGCTTGCTCTAAATTCTTTCGAACCCAATTATGGATCAACGGTAATCGTTTTATTCTATCTCTCCATGCCGTGGGGTCATTACTATTAAGGGTGACTGGGTCATTATTACGGATACTTCGAGCCGGACGGGGGAAGGCAGGGGTCATTTGGGTGGAGGCTTGTACTGACGTATTCATGGCAAAGCAGAATTCATGTAAGTGCAAATCCCAATCACGATGATCCATACCAACAAAAGAGGAAATCATCGTTTTTAGGGTTCAATTGGCACGTTCCACAGGATTCGCTTGGGGATGGTAGGGGGGTGTTGGGACTTTGGAGATACCTAGCTGCTGTAAATGATGATCCAAGTACTTATTATCAAATTCTTTTCCATTATCGGGGACAAAATATTTTGGGCAACCCCAACGATTGACCACTAAAGAGTCCAAAGCATTCGATATTGCCGATCCTGTGGCCGATCGAAGGGCTTTTGCCTCCACATACTTGGTAAATAGGTCCTGAAAAACAACTATGTACTGATTCTGATGTTTACTGGGGGAAAGGGACCCATTAAATCAGCAGCTACGGTACTCCAGGGGTATTCCGTAGTTCTTTCTCGCATCAAACCTACAGAAGGGCGTTGGGATACTTTCTGGCGTTGGCATTCAGGACATCGAGCGACATATTTGGCCACATCATGAAAGATGCCAGGCCAAAAGAAGTCTTGTATCAAACGTTGATACGTTTTGTCGACTCCTAAATGACCAGACTGTGGGTTATCATGGGCATCACTTATGGCACGAAGATGGGATTCTGAGGGCAATACTAACTTCCAAGCATCAAGGTCTTCCACGGCGGGCTCTATAACAGGGTGAGGGCGATGGTAATATACCTTATCTTCAACTATCTTCCAATTAGGGTACTTGAATGGGAATTCTCTTATAGTATTCATTTTATCTTTATACCAATTATCTTCGGAATCTCCTATCGCAAAAAGGGCGGCATCAAAAGAATCATATATTCGGGAAAGGGTGCCCGGCACTACATGGAGGGATCCTTTCCTATGAATTATCTTCATATCATACGCCTGTAAGGCCAGTGCCCAACGAGCCAATCGTCCCGTCGGATCACGTAAATTTCTTAACCACTGTAAGCTACTGTGATCTCTGATCACGTCAAAGGTGGTTCCCTCAATGTAGGGCCTGAACTTTTTTACTGCCCATAACACAGCTAGACACTCTCGCTCCGTTACTGTATATTTCCGTTCCGCCGCAGTCAATACTCGACTCGCAAAAACAATGGGATTTTCATATCCGTCTATTTCCTGGGTCAGAACGGCACTTACAGCAACGTCGCTAGCGTCTGTCTGGACTAAAAAGGGTAATTCGAAATTAGGGCGGGCTAAAACAGGAGTACAGGTAAGGGAATAACGGAGGGTATCGAAGGCTTGTTGTTGTTCAGCTCCCCACTGCCAGGATGCGTTCTTCATTAGGAGCTGTGTCAACGGGACTCGATCTCTGGATAGGTTAGGGAGGAAACGGGCATACCAACCAACCATTCCCAGGAATCGGCGTAATTGTTTCAGGGTAGTAGGAGGGGGGTATTCTAAAATAGGGGTTATTTTGTCTTGATCCGCTTTTAACCCGTCCTTGCCTATGACGTAACCCAGATATTTAACCTCGGAACAGAAGAACTCACTTTTTTGTTGATTTATATATAAACCAGCTTCAACTAATGTTTTCAAAACAATCTCTAAATACTTAAAATGTTCGTCTCCCGATTCTGTGGCTATTATTACGTCATCTAGGTAGGCAAAGACATGGGGTTCCCAAGCAGGATCAATGAGTCTATCCATTAGCCTTTGGAAGGTGGCAGGGGCATTTGTTAATCCAAAAGGCATTCTCTTAAATTGAAACATGCCTCTTCCTGGGACGGCGAAGGCGGTGATTGGGCGACTACTGGGTTCTACGGGGACCTGGAAGTATGCTTGGCTTAAATCTAATTTGGAAACACAACGGGCACGATGCATTGCTGATAAAATACGTTCCATATTAGGGATGGGATACGCGTTTTTCAAAGTTACTTTATTTACATCTCTATAATCTATAAAAAATCTATGCTTACCGTCGGCTTTTGGGACAATTACAGGGTTACTCATCCACGGGCTCATAGATTTTTCAATTACATCCTCACTTAACATTTTATCAACTTCCGTTTGGGCAATTCTCAACATATAAGGGGATAACACACGGGGTTTTTGTCGAATAGGGGGATGATTTTGCTCATTGATAGTATGCTGGGCTAGGTGGGTATGGGTTAGGACTGGGGAATGGGATACGGGAATTAATCGGGTTAATAGTTCATTAAGTCTTTTCTCTGCATAAAATGATGGTTTTATTAAACCGGCACAATCATAAATAGGTTGGACGGGAATCATACCAATATTTCTACCGAATTTACGAAAAGGGCCGTTTTTAGTTTTCTATATTCCTCTCTCATAATCAATCTTAATTCCAAATAATTCTAAAAAATCTATTCCTAAAACGCATGCATAACTAAGGGGGGCTACTCTCACATCTAGCAATTGGACATCATTATTTAATTTTATTTCTAGGGACACGACTCCACGCAAAGGGACAACGCTTCCGTCTGCTACTCTTACTTCTTCTTCAATTGGTCTTAAAAATGGAGCCAGTATGCTCTCACAACCAACACCTAAGTATGTTTGTGATGCTCCAGAATCTACAAGGGCTTTTAAGGGGGTTCTGTTCAATTCTAACCAAACGTAGTAACGAGGATCTGATGAAGGGGAATGTATACAACCTAAATTATTCAATCGGATTTTATGGGGTTTCTGAAACAAATTTTTATGGGGAGACAGGAACGATTTGGTCTCCCCGGCTAAGCGTTTCCCGTACGCCTACGAGCACACGATGGGCAATTTACTGACGATTTTCCTGGATATCCGCAAATAAAATAAAAGTATCCGAGGGAATCGGGACATTCTCTAAAAATATGGCCTATTTTCTTACAATTAAAACATCTTACACTATTACCTGTTAGGGGTTGAGAGGGGGCTTTTACTACTTTACTCATTAGGGGTGGAATGGAAGAAACTTCTGGTTGGGATTTTGGTTTTTGCATTGCTTTCCGGTTTGAAGGAGGTGGAGGAATTTTTGGACGATATTGCCTTAAAGGATTAATCGGGGTTTGTGGGACCGACGATGATGTGGTTGGGCTTGGAGTACGAAAGGAAGGGGGATTTTCAGGAACTGGATCGGTAGCAGCAATTCTAATTTTTGGTCTATTTTTATTAGGGTTATAGGCATAGGTAGGACAAAAGGATAGGGAGGCAGAAGGAGGGGGCCTATATTGTTTTTCCCTCTGCATTATGTTTTCATAATGTCTACATAATTGGTACAATTCTGAGAAATTATTTACCTTTTTTCGAGAAATTCTTTCCGATAGGGCTGGACGCAAATTGTGGCAGCATATAGCTAATTGTTCTTCAAGGGATGGAGGGGTGGATAATAAATTAAAAAGACCACGTAAAGCTACTATAAAGTCTCGGGCGGATTCTTCTAAACCTTGGGTACGTAGGGAAATATCTCGTCGAATACTTATTTCGGAATGCATCTGACCAAAAACCGATTTAAAACTGGAGACAAATTGATCAAAAGTGGACCAGCATCCCTGCTCTACTCGATACCAATTTAAAGCAGATCCAATGAATGCCTCGGGGAGGGCACGCAATAATTCTTCCTCGGAGAGTTCTCGACTAACGCCGTATTCCTTTAATTTTAGCAGGAAAATTTCGGCGTCTTCGTCGTCCTCTCCGGAAAATTTTGGACCTTGGTTTCTCCATTGCTCAACAGCGCTTTTATTCCATACTCCGGTTGTCTGCGACGGACATGCAGAGCAACCGAAGTATGATTTGGTAGGAGTCTAATTATTTTTCAAGAATCTGGGAGTGGGGCCAACCTTTGTACTGTGGCCATGAGGATCGTGGAGGGATAAATTATAGGTTTGGTCAGGGGGAAATGGACAGTATGACGAGAGGGAGGAGCACAGGTTATATTTGGGTTAATAATGGGAGGAGTGGCAGGGGCTAAAGAAATTGTAGGGATAGTTGAGGATCTTAAAAGGGTATTTAAATGGGTAGGTGGTTCAGGATGACTGGACTGATCTTCCATAAAAGATGCTGGGTCTTTATAAAACGCGCGAGATCGATCGGAAGGAAAAATAAGGGAAGGATCCCGTACGCGAGCGCCAAGCTCCTGGGCGGCGCTAGTAGTAACGGTGCGAGGGGGTACAGTATTTTGTAAGGGGTTCCGGATTATATTTCCTATTACTGGGTCACTTAAAGCTTCACCGAGGGTAACTGTTAATGCTTCACCTCTACCATCCACTGCTTCATTCCAATCAACATCGGAATCGGGTTAAGTAATTAACACCTTATATCGTGTTAACCGAACTTGCATTATTCTAAAGTCACCGCTAAAAGCAATTTCAGCCCTATCGCATTCTTTAATAAAATCTAAGAAATTCATAATTTCAATGCTCTCTAATATGGCTTCATATTGCTCTTTAGTGGCCTTTCGGGATTCTGAAGCAGTAGAGGTAGTGGTCGCAAAAGTTGCAGTCACGGGTACTGTAGTTATTATTGGAGGGGTTATTGTTGGGACTGTCGCACTGGTGGTAGTTGTTGGTACTTCCGGTGTGGGGGTGGTATTGTGGGCAACATGTTTATCCCAGAATAGTCTGTATTGTTCCGCCATTGTTTTTTTTTTTTTTAAACGCACACAAATAAACAAAAAAAATAATAAATTTATCACAAAAAAAAAATATAAAAATATAAAAGTAACTAAAATATTCTAAATTAATTCAAATAAAAAAATAAAAAAATTTTATTTTTAAATCAATAATAAAAAAAAAATTAAATTTAATAATAACAACCACAAAAAAAAAATATTTAATAAAAAAAATTTAATTCACTTTAAATCAATTCAAATTATTAAATTCAATAATAATAAACCGAGAAAAAAAAATAACAAAATTTAATTCACTGTTATCACACATTCAATTCAAATTAACACTGGGAGGGGAGGGGGAAATTTTCAAAAAAAAAATATAATTTGAAAATCTTTAAATTAATTGATAATTTCACTTCCCAAATAATTAATAGAAGGGAAACTTATTTCTAATGTTAACGAGAAAACCTGAAAGAAAATATTTATTATTTCATTCACATACAATTTTTCATATAATAATTGCACCATATATATCATATAACATATATTTAAATTTATATTACATATATTCTATTATATAACATTTGTTACTAATTATGTATTGGGAAATGGGGTTCAGGGAATTCAGAGAACACTATTATTCAAAAAATTTTTCTGTTGGTCACGCGAGCCAACAACCGTTTCGCGAGACCGTTACACTTAAAATTTTCTTTTGTTCTAATTTTAACTATTTTACACTTTAATTTTCCGGGCCACACGTTGGCTGCGCCATTTACAACCGTACTGAGTCCCGACGACACGGGGACTCTGGTTTTTACTCTAGAAAAACGGGGGGAATAAAAAAAAAATAACAATTATTAAAGGGGATGTGTTTGTATCGATATATATTTAAAAGGGGAAATTACAAAATTGTGGGGGAGGACTCTACTAATTATAATATAATATATAATAAAAATAATTCGTCGCGCACTGTGCACAGTACTTACCCTAATCTGCCGTATCTCGAGATTCGCACAAAATATTTATATGTACACTAATATAATAATTTTCTCAATATATTGGTTTTTAATTCGCAATCGATATATAGTTTGTTCGCCTTGACGGTTTACAACAAAGTGATCTTGAAGATGGTCTGGCCCGTTACCATCACGCCACAGCGTCAGTCCTGGATACTAACTTTCAGGGGATAAACAAAAAGGAAAGACAATTATGAATAAGGACGAATTTATGACAACGTAAGGACAAAGACGGGGAACATAATTTTGGCAATGCTGGGAATAGTAGGGCAAGTCTAAATTTTCAAAAAGGGGTGGGCGACTGAATGAGTTTTCTGCACGAGTGCGACGAACATTTACTCGGCACTGGAAGGGGTAATGATATATGTAACGAGTGCGACAAGCGCAGACAATATTGATGACGAATTAGTATTTTACATTGGGCCATGAGTGCGACGAACGTCGACTCGATGAGGGCGACAGCAATAGTCTATTCCATGCATGAGTGCGACGAACGTCGACTACGCGAATGTGGAAGGTAGACAGAGACGCTGTACAAATGAATTGACCAATAGGGACTGAGTTTGATCAAGATGGCCGACGAGTTGCGCGTAAAACTGCGCGATAGCCAGTCCACGGTGAACGACGACTGAAGTGACAGGTCGTCTCGGTTTTCGGGATTTTTATGTGTTTTGGAGTGAATAATTTACAGTTTGTTCGGGTTTTCTGTGTGGTTCATTCCGGGATCGAGTGCCAAAGGATCGGGTACAGGAGAATGCAATCGGAGTCATCCTCTCGACAACAATGGGAAAAGGAGTTTTGGGAGTTTTGGAGAAATGCGAAAAGGAGCAGCAGTTACGGTAAGTTTAAACTTTAATTATTAAGGACTATTTCTTTGTGTAAGGATGGGTAAATTTATGTTTCAGGATCAGGACGTCAGCCAGCAGCGATTCCGGCACGAGGAAGCAGACCATCACAACAGCTGATTGAAAATGTAAGTATGGCGTTTATTCTTCTTCCATATATGCCTCTTCCTTGGACGATGACTTTATTACTTCACGACACTGACAGATTCTTTATTTAAAACATAATAATTAATAATTTCTATGTTTACAGGTATATCGAGTTCTTGGACAGCTGGACGAGACGGGACGATGACACCAACGAGTTGACAGGACGAGCACCAACATTGGGGAACGGTTCCTGGGGATTGTTAATGGAATTCTGATGGGACGATGCACCAATCTTCGTTCTTCTTTCTTCAGGTAAGTATTTTAGTTGGGAACGCAAGTAGACAGACGTCTACTTTGTGTTACAATACGTGTTTTTAAGTATCGCTTTGTCTGTCCAATATATGTTGCGTCACATCCACCACAGTCGATTTTATAAATTATGTTTGATCTTTTTTGAGAGTCAACTTTATCTATTTTCGTTCTAAATATGTTATCTGAAGAATTAAACCGTTTATTTACTATTGTTTTGTCAAATTTCTTAAAAATATTTTTTATTCTAAAGTTAAAATTTTCAATATAGGGTAAAACAATTATTTTTGAAAAGTCAATTTCGTTCTTATTCATAATGATTTGTTCAGGCATGTCTAATCTTTTAAGTAGAGTTTCCAATCTATTTTTGATTGTCAACTCCACCAACCGATTGACATATCCATTTTTTCTTAAGAATTTTATTATATTTTGTAAATTATTATGATGGAATTTGTTATCAGCTAGTAGAATTGCTTTGTCCACAAGCATTGTTACTATTGCCTTTTTCATATGACTAGGATGATTGGAATTAAAATTTAAGTATTTTCCAGAACAAGTTTCTTTCATATACCAGTCTGTTATTAATTTTCCATTCTGTGTAATAAACTTGATGTCTAAAAAAGGTAATGAATGATTAATTTCAAGTTCAGAAGCGAATTTTAAGCCAATATTATAAGTGTTAAAAGATTGAAGAAGCATGTCGACATCATTTTTAGAGTAGATTGTAAAAATGTCGTCGACATACCTTTTATAAAATAATAGTTTTTTCATTAATTTTGATAAAACTTCATTTTCCAAGTCAATCATCACTAAATCTGCGAGGGTTGGAGACAGTGTTGAGCCCATTGGTGTACCTATTTCTTGTTTATAAAATTGACCATTAAATACAAAACTAGTAGAGTCAAGAATTAGTGATACCATTTTTATGATCTCATTAAGTGGTATATTAAATAGTTTACTTAACTCATCACTACGTTTTTTTAAACTCTCCATAATTAAGTCACGTGGTATATTTGTACATGGTTAGTAATCGGTACAATTGTTGTTATCCGCTTTGGTGTTGGTGGCGAGAAATTGGGAATCGTTTCCCCCGTATACAATTTTTTTTTATTTTATGAAAATTTATTAGATTTTCAACGGTCTAGTTATCAGTACATGGACAGTAATCGGTACAATTGTTGTTATTTGCATTACTATATGTGGCAAACTGGACGCCAGTTTCCTTCATATAAGATTTTTTGTTTTGTGAAAATTGATTAGATTTTGCACTATTCCATTGTCGGTACATGGTGATTAATCCGTGCTAGTGTTGTTATCCGCATTGGTTTTGGTGGCAAGAAATTTACAACCGTTTCCACCGTATACAATGTGTTATTTTTATGTAACTTTGTTAGATTTTGCTCTGTCCAATGATCAGTACATGGCCAGTAATCGGTACAGTTTTTGTTTTCCACATTGGTTTTGGTGACGAGACAGCGGCATTCCGGTATTACATCGGAAAGAAAGTCAAGGTTTTTTTTCTGGGTTTTGACGAAACGTTACTTATGGATTTCGTTCTGATTTCGGAACGAAACGAAATATTAGGGAACATTTCGTTTCGGTTTTGAACGGAACGAAATAGAATTTCATTTTGTTATCCAAACGCAACAAAATTCTAACTGAACTTTCGTTTCGTTATCGTAACGTAATGTAACGGAAGTGTATTCTGAATTTCATCATTTTGTTTCGTTTCGAATCCTTGCAATAAACGCATGAAATTTCTCTATTACTTGATTTGGAATAAAATTACGAATATTTCTTATGAGAAATATTCATTATTTCATTCCTTTATAATCCGTAGTAATGCCCACGCAGTATTAGGCACTTCCGCAATAATTGGTATAAAGTAATGTAAACAAATCCACAGAAATACATGCATTCGATTTTTTTTATCTGTCTTTTTATTTCATTAAAACCACATTATTTTCCTTGTCACAATTTTTTTTTGAATCTACTATTAATGAAGAATCTCCCAGACATTATAGAAAGAAATTTCAGTTAATCGTATGCTTTTAAGCAAGCCCCTAAACTCACCGCATACTACACACCCGCAGTAATACGCACAGTTACTCTATATAGCTATATATTTTTTTGGCCGAATCTAAAATATCGGACTTCGGCCGAAGAGAAATATTGTGCGCAGATTTTTTCTTTTAGCCATAACATTGTAAGGTTGTATTTTTTTTCTTTATTTCATTTCTTAACAAAATACATGTATTAAAAAATATTATAGATTACACAAACATTTTTATTATTGGACGCGACCCGAAAATGCGGTTTCCGGTGAACTGGTCCGGCTGTATTCTCCTAGGCTCACGTTGCCGGAAGTGGAAATTCCCGGTCCTACCTTCCACACCACCTCCCCAAACTTCCTCGCTACCTTCCTCGCGACCCACGTCAACTGCTCGCATTCACTTTCGGTTTCTTAATCCCCCCCCCCCCCAAAAAAATTATGATTTTATATCCGTCATCATCACTATTTCCAGTTTCAATATTTAAATAAATAATAAAAAAAGTTATTTGATTTTACGTCACTCACTCGCTACTTCCGGTTTAATAATTAATTTTTTTTTTTTCATTTAACCGACAACGCAGATGAAACCTGTCTCCCGTGTCTCTCTCGCCACTTCCGGTCTACTCGTAAATTAATAAAAAAAAACGATCTTTCGACATCGAATCACTACTCGCCACTTCCGGTCTACTCATTAATTAAGAAAATCGATTTTTTTTTATTTTTTCGTTGGTCTTCGCCACTTCCGGTCTAACAATCAATCACTTCAGTCATCCAACAGACAAAAAAATCATACGTGTCTCCCGTGCCTCTCTCGCCACTTCCGGTCCGAATCGTTCAATTTTTGTTATCCGATGATTATTCATTTAATTTCTCGTTGAAATTGAAATCGGTACTGACCGATGACGATTTTCCACCTCTCTCGCTAATTTTTCCTTTAAATTTTGAGTACGTAATTGGTGCATAATATAACGCGCTAGTGTGTGCAGCGCCTGTATACATGCACACACGCGTGGTCAGCTAGACGATCGTTGCCTCTCCGTCGCACGATGGGTGACGCCGTCGCCGACATAACAAACCGGCGATCGACGGGAGAGATAACTAGACTATGAGCTATACCTAACTGCGATAAAAACGATTCAAGTCCGTCGGCTATGTACGCAGTGCCTCTATCGGAGATGACACGTTTTGGCATACCAAACTGATTGAACAAACCCGTCCAATGCTGTTTAACGTCTTTGGCATTCGTCGTCTTTATCGCAAAATTCCAAACGTATTTAGTATACGCATCGATTACAACTATTGCATGTTTGTAACCATCTGGTGACGCTTCCAGTAGCCCAAGATGTTCAATGTGCAACGTTTCAAAGGGAACGGTACTCTTTTCTATCATTTGCATTTCTCCTTCTCGACAATTACTCGGCTAGGAAAATTGCAAACACTTAACGCAAATCTCAATGTGTTCAATTACCCCAAGCCTCAAATTAAAAAACCAATAATGCGTCATAAGTCGCTTGATAGTCTTATCCGCCCGGACATATCCCATCTCATCGCGATATTTCAAATTTAATTTAGTTTCTCGCTTCCTTGCTACTCGACATTCGCCGCCAATTTCTGTAAACTAACATCCGACAATTGCTTAAACATTAGCTCCTATTCGAAGGATAACGCGTTTATCATATTGTAATAATTTAAGAGAGCAACAACTAGCTTCCAAAACGTTTTATTAAAAACTAGCAGAATCTGTTATTCATAAACAAAGCAATCCCGAAGTACATGTCTATGTAATTCAACGACTATATAAATAAAAGAAGAGAGAAGTATGATTTAAAACACGGATACTAAATTCCGATTTCGTAACAATATATACAACTTGGCTTAATGCATCGACGTGAGGAATTTTCTCTCCTGGACGGTGATTCGGGTCGAAGTTATAATTTTGGAAGGAGAGACTCCACCTAGCAATTCGAGGGTTGATATTAACTTTTTTTTTATGGCGAGCACCAAGGAATTGCAGCCTGTAACTAATTTAAAGGCTATTCCTTGTAGGCACACATGAAACCTTTCTAGAGCTTTTACTATCGACAGAATTTCCAGCTCGAAGCTGTGATATTTTTTTTCGCATCGCACGTTGGTCTAAAACAGGCAAAACGCGCGCATATAAGCGTTGCACAAAAATCAATCATTGTTTTGGTGAAATGAAATTAATGTAGATGTACAAAATCATAAATAATGAATTAATGTTTTGAAAGAACAATAAAAAATGTGAATTAGGTAAAAACATTTTTTGTTTGAAATATTATCCTTAAAAAACGGAAAATAATATGTAACTCTTTGACATCATCCGACATCATGATGAAACAAATTTTGCTGTAAGATACCTTTTTTTCTGAACAAAATGACACCAGAATGATATGCTACTCCTTGCAACTAACTTCACAATTTAAATTTTTAATTTTTCATATGAACGTATAGATGTTCGTTCCGGAACGGTGATATATCTCAGCTTGTGCATTTTCGGCGAAAATCTTTCAGACAAAAGTTTAAGGATTTCTCCCTGGCTATTCGACGGTATCATTGAAATTGACATTGAACATGACCTTGAAGGTTATCTTAGGTCAAGTTTATTTTTTTTTAAATGGAAACCCCTGTGGGGTTGGTTTTTAGGAAAATTAGGAAAATGGCAGCTCCAAAATGGAGAATAAAGTGATTTTTTTAAAATATTAGAATAGTGTACCAAGTCTTATGCGGTCCCTGAGTACGAACCTGAGGTTATTTCTCAAAAATTCAAAATAGTGGATCCAATATGGCGACCGAAAATTGCAGTTTTCTTTGAACCATTAAAAAATATATGTTTTATTTCCAAAAAAGAATGGATTTTTCATATTTCTTTTCTATTTATATCGTTTTTCACATTAAAATAATTTCAGAATTCCTATTTGACGTAAACAACATTAAACTTTAATGTATGTATTGTAAAATTTTGAAAATAAAGGTAAAGACATCTATAATGGCGGCTGAGACATAAAAAAATTAGCGACATTTTCAAGAACTTGGCGTTTGAAAGAAATGCGCTTTCGAAACAAATTGTGGCAAAAAAAAGTTCTTAGAATTAACGAGAGAATACATTACAATTTTTAGCATTTTTTCACGTTTTAATTAATTCTTAATACTCCAAAATTTTGAAAAAGTTTTCGCAAAATTCTGAAAAAAATGTCAGCGTATTCTTTCATTAATTTCAAGAACTTTTTTCGACTGTCTATCATATTCAAATAAAAAATTCCTGAACATTTTGCCTATTTTTTCATGTTTGACCCGCAAATTTGGTTGCTCTCACCTTGATTTTCGACATATAAAAATGCATATTTTAAAATTTAAGACTGGAGATTTCTTTACTTAAAATGGGAATTCCGAAATTTCACTATGAAAAATCGAAATAGACTAAACAAAGTTTTGAAAAATGTTTTTTTTTTTTTAATAATTATTTATAATTTTTCACGATTGCATGTCTCGAAAAATCTAATAAAGGATTCGGATAGTTCAATTAACTTAACGATAGGCCTGCTTGAACATTTTTAAAACCTTTTTTTACATACAATATAACCGTTGAAAACTGTAGTGAAAAACGTCCACTCAGAAATTCATGGGTTTATTGAGATAGTTCATTTACGTTTAAAAATCTTGATTGTAGGCCAATATATATTTTTGTTCCTATGCAAATAAGAATAAAGTATTAAATATTAAAAAATGACAATGTCCTTTTTAAAATCAATTTTACAAATTATTCTGCATGCTATGTTTTATAATTTCTATACGGCTGAAATATTTAATTAATGTATAAAAATCAATTTTAAGATTTATTGAATAATATTTAATAGCTATAAACAATTACATATAAAAAAATTCCGTCTTATTTTTTGAAAAATCGTTACTGAAATATCATGTACATAAACATATTTTGGAAACTTATATTTCATACCGCGTCGCTGATTTTGAACTTGAGGCCGAAATTTCGGAATGCAAAATAGCGGACCCTATACGGCGGCTCCAAAAAATTTTAAATTTACATTAAAATTGACCTCCAAAATCTCCGAGTACAGAGTTTCGTCTGATCTGATGTAAATTTTAAAATTTTGTCCGCCATTTTGGATCTGGTATTTTGAATTTCAAAATTCTGAGCTCGAATTCGTAATCAGCGATCCCGAAAACCTCAATAACAATTGCTAATCCGTTTTATTATGCGCACAAACTTGCATTAAACGCCATTCGTGCGTTTTGCCCGTTTCGGACTAAAGTGCATCGGTGGTCGCCTGACTGTCAAGCTACCGGTGCATAACACCCCTCGGACTGCTTTTGGAGTAGCACAGCTCTGAAACCCAAACTACTGGCATCCGTATGTAACTCGGTTTCAGCAGATGGATTATATAACCTCAAAACTGGGTAGGAAGTCAATTCCTTTTTTAACTTTTCGAATGCACTAATATAATCTGCAACACACTCACTTCACTCGAGTTATTGTGGAGCTTACTTTGGAGCGGACTTGCCTTCGCTGAAAAATCCCGTATGAATCTGCGAAAATATCCCGCCAAACACAAAAAAGTCGCGTTTGGTTTTAGGAATGGGGAAATCTTGAATCGCCTGAGTATGACGGTTACTCATTGTAACCCCTCCTTCGGGCACTATATACCCCAAATATTTGATGCGCTGCTCCAAGAATCGACACTTCGCCAAGTTCAGCTTGAATTTGTATTGCTTTAGGACAATAAGCATTTCCTCGAGAACTTGCAATCCTTTCTCCACTGTACAGGTAGCAATCACCGTATCGTCCATATATATTTGCACCGTGTGCCCTTAAAAGCGGTTGAAATACTTGCAATATTCTCTTTTGGAATTCGACCGGTGCATCCGTGAATCCGAATGGCAAACGTTAAAATTCGAACTGCCCATCCACAGTGGCAAAGGAGAAGTATTTTGTGTCATCAGGATAGACGGCGATCTGATAGAACCCATCTTTCAAATCCAGCGTAGTAATAAACTTCTTCTCTTGCACCCGATTAATCTGATCTTCGATTATAGGAAAAGGGAACTTCTGTCTGTGAATACGCTGGTTCAAGGGTGTCAGATCGACGCACATTCTAATTTCACCACTTCTCTTCACCATTAGGACCCCTCGCACGCTATAAGGTGAAGTAAACGGCACAATAATTTTTCCCGATAGTAAACTGTCGGTAATTTCCCGTAACTTTAATTTTTTATTCAAGACATTTGTCTTGTAGCATACGAATATAATGAAGTGTCTCTCATATTCACCCGAACGGAGTAATTGTCCTCCACTACTTCGACTTCCCTGTTCATAACCCTATTAAAAACGTCCGCGACTTTGACTCTAGACGCTTCATCCAAAGACCCGTTTACGTTATTCAAAATAACGATGTTTCCCCCCGGAAGATTCTACCACGTCAATGCAAAAAATGTAATTCGCTTTATCCCAGTCGTTGAGTTATCGAGCATTTAGCCTCTCCCGGTAGAATTTCACAAGGCGTCATCGTTTTCGCGGTACTGAACTTTTGTCCGAAATCAAAACACCGCAATGTTTTCCTTTTTCCCGTTCACTATCCCACTTCTGATCTGTAAGCACGAGGCTCCGAAACGTGGTCGGGTAAACAGGTGCTTGAATTGTCAGTAAAATATTAATATATTTGCGGAAATAAATACTTGTCCACTCGTATTTTATTAAATCTGCAGCTCGGCTTTACAAATAACTCCGAACAATTGCTCTTTTCGTCGATGCTGACCGATTTTACTAACAGTCGCACACTTGCCGGCGACTCACGTTCTCGAACACGTGCCAATTCGATATACGAGACTTATCTTGGAATTTGCCATGCCACTACCGAATAGAAACAGCTTACTTGGCTAAACAAGTCCACAGTTTATCACTACCGATAATAGCCCGTCTTGGCCATGTCCCGACGACCCAACTTCACCTTCCGTTATCAGTAGAATGGCGACCTGCGTTATCGCGCGTGACGATTTCCGCAACTCGCAATATGGCCAACTTTACCAGCGTGCGCTCGCATCGCTCTAATCTAACATAACCTAATCTCGCCGTATCGCAGGAGGCTTGCAGAATCGGCTATTCGGCAAAATGTTGATATGTATATGTATGCGATGTATACATAGCGCGTTGGCATTCCTGCCAATTAGTATGTACACGTAACCTTTTGGTCAATAAGGGTTACAACATGGCTGCTGTTACTATCTAAGTTAGTAAGACAAACTATCTGCAGACTTTACTATGTGACAATTATTGGTCTGACTAAGCAGATGATTGGGTCATGTATAGCTATTATTTAGTAAGGCTTACTATCTTTTTTGTTGTCACAACAATCTATTTTTGTCCGTTTACGAATAACGTTTTTATTATTCCGAAATTCCCGATTACAAAAATATTTATGAATATCAAATGTTAACTATTTGAATAAAAATGCTTATAATTCATATTTATAAATCAAGAGATGTAGAACTTCATCTTCGGTATGGAATATCCAGCCAACGTATTTTGTAAGAACACGGTCCTTAAATTATTGCTATCATACTTTCAGCGCGAGTCCTCAAATTACTGCAACAGTACTTTAATGACGCGGCCTCAAACTGCTGCATTCATATCGCGGAAATTTGAGGACGGTCCTCAAATTACTAAAATGTCCTCATATTGCTGGTTTCGTATGGAAAAAAGTCCTCAAACTGCTGTTTTTACAAATATATTATTATATATTATTTATTATTTATTAAATATTATTTAGTATCAGTTACCATTTTGATCTATTGATGATGTATTTGCAATACAATTGCATTCGATTTGCGGATTATTGTATTCAGTGCATCTCTATTTGTAAAGCTTGTCTGCCCCACACACACGTAATTTAATAAACAAATAACCATTATGACGCAGAAGTTTTTAGCCTTTTCGGCTTAGAACGAAATGCAAAGCCATTTTGGAAAAGTTCATTTGCCGAGTGTAAAATTATTACTGACATTTGTTTTTAAATTCAGAGAAATTATGTGTAGTATTATTATGTATTGTTTTGGAGGATTTAATAATGTGAAATAGATGCTTTGAAATTATTGATATACGTGCTTATATTCAATTTTATAAATTTAATTATTATTATTAATTATTATTATATTATTTTATTATACTATTATACAACAGACGATTTGGCTGAATCATTAAAGGTCTTAAGTACCCTAACCATTTTGGCACTAATCCCAATATTATATAGCTTATGTGGGGGATAGAAATCGGACGCCCTGCGGAAATCAACAAAAAGGATATAGCACTTTGAGGCTTTGTTCCTAAACTAGATCTGGACTGCTGCATTTAATGTAAAAATGTTGGAAACGTGTTAGTTTGTCTTTTACGTTTATTTTTAAAAATACTGATCTAACAAAAAATGTAGAGCACAAAATTCCATACAAAAAAGGTTTTATGCATTTATAGGAGAAGGTTCCTCAAGACGTGAGCCTGGGCTCGGTACTGCTGGTAGCGAAATTCGGACTCACAGGCCACTCGGTATCGGTAGGTCAGCTCGCAAATGGACCGGTGTAGCTTTACGCATCTTACCGTGGCAAGTGCTTGGTTAGAGGTTGGGGTAGTATAAAAAGGCGGGTCTGGAGTATGGTATCGCCCAGTGCTCATGCGGAACCTCGATTCACGAACTGCAGAAAGTAGCCAATTACAAATTAGCAAGTTCTTAAAGCAGATCCCCTTTTTTATGCTAACCTAACATCCAACCATCCAGATATATGTGACTTGGAACCTATCTGACATTTGGTGTCTCTGTAACCATCACATGTACCACTACTCACTTTCTAGCTTAGCATTAATATTACGAAAAATATATGCAAACGTTTTTGTAGAGAATTTTGTACTCTATTTGTTGTTTGAAACACTTTTTCGTCTGATTAAGGTTTTTCAAAATAAATGCGAGTTTCTTGCATAAAAAACACATTTTTTAGGTATTTTTTCAAGATGACGGCTTCAGTACGTCAGACCGTCATATTTTTATGGCTACATTTGTAATCAGGAGGCCAAAATACGTTAAAAAATTTTTGTCCCATTTTTTTGTAACATTTTTCGCGAGAATGTCTCTCTTCTAAAGGTTGATCTAAACAAATACTGCCGACGCTATAAACAAATAGACCTGCTTGTAACGATATTTTATTCACTAAAATGTAAACATTGATGTAAAGGTAAAGAAGGAACTAATTTTATGCCAATCATATGCGTCTAGTGACACGCTGAGAATTTCGTATGTAACGATATTTTATTCACTAAAATGTAAACATTGATGTAAAGGTAAAGAAGGAACTAATTTTATGCCAATCATATGCGTCTAGTGATACGCTGAGAATTTCGTTCCGCTAGTTACATTCTTGTGGATGCGCCTTTACGGACCGTTCAGTGGGAAGTTTTGATAAGTGGGGGAGAAGGTGACGCTGTGTTGCAACCCAGCAGACGAGTTTGGCAAGTCAATGGACGCTAATCGATTTCGAGTTCTCCAATTTTCATCCATTACATGAGACGTGAAAAATCGTGTACATAATTTTCGAAGTATTAACTCAACTATTTACATTCGGCTGCTACCAATTGAGTTTAGGATGAAATCTGGAGCTTGGCGAATTTAATAAACAACGCGACGTAATTTTGGAGCTTCGACCATGCGGTCGAAGTCTGGGTGAGTCGAAATATTCCTGAACCATTAAAATAATCGACGGAACAATCTCCCACGATTTTGATTTTCTTCTGCACATGACGTCATCGATTGATCTGACATGGGCCATATCGTTGGAAGTTCCATCTACAAATACAATTGAATTGAAATTTTGGAGTGTTAATGGTCGAAATTCAATCTGAGATCAACAAGTCATCTTTCGTCGATTTTTCAATTGATGCTTGGTTCATCGCAGAACTATTTGAACATACATTCCAAGATAAATGAATCATTTCATCGAACTATCAATTGAGGTTATGGGTCATCGCAGTATTATGTGTCATCAAATTGGGATTTTCAAGATTATCGAAACATCAAGATAAGTCGGTTCATTTTTTTAATATTTCATAATGGCAAGATTATTTCTTTCTTCATCTGAATTATTTCATTTAATCTCGATATTGATCGATCGACTAGTGTTAAAACATTAGAATCGACACTTTTATATTATTTCATTTGCGTATCTCTTATTTATCTAAAATATCAAAGTGATTATTGTTGAACGTGATATTACAATAATATGGTCAAAATATGGACAATTATTATACTAAAAAAAATATACTTTTGTAGTTAATGTGTTTGACGCGAATTATCGAATTACTATTTATTTATAACGATAGTTGTGGATTTGCGTAATATATGAACGAAATTGTTAAAAAGAAAATGAATGTGATCAAATTGAATATACGCGTTTAATTATGTTAAAATAATAAAATAAAAGTATGACAATAATATAGCTGTATTATAAAACATAAGGCAATAAATGTGATGTATATTAGGATATTTTATCTGCAACAAGGAAATAATATCTAATTAATTGCGATTTTGTCAGAATGATTATATAAATGCCAATATATCATAGTTTCTATATAAATTTGTTCGATAATTATTGAATTCTGGTTTTGATGTACTAAATATATTTTATATGTCCTAACTAATTTAATTTCTTTATTTAGACAACCTAATGTGATAAATAAATTAGTTACATGCTGTACAGTTTTAATTTTTGTACAACCTTCAAATTTTGCACAAAGTTTGCTGAAAGTATCTCGAATTCGACTGCAGTTAGAAACCCTTAATTTTTTAAACAAAACGAAGGGTTCCCCGGCTTGAACAGACCTTGCGAGTACCATTTAATATGACCTGGTACGACATTTCGTGGGTGGCCATAATTCAAACACCATCCCGCAACCAATTGCGCACTTGCCTATACTTGCAATATTGAAGATGATGTAGAAAAACATGCTAGTCTAATATATAATAATTACTTTTATATGATCCCAAAACGTCAGTCGTAATTTGCTTGTTTATTGATATCAGAATGAACAATTTACAATGTGCAGGTGGTCATTACTTGTGTTCCATTCACGTCCATAGTCTACACGATAGAATCGTGGCCTTGGGGACTAGCAGTTTGTAAGTTGTCCGAATTCTCAAAGGATGTTTCAGTTGGAGTATCGGTGTTTACCTTAACAGCCTTATCTATTGACAGGTGATAAATTTTAAATATTAATATCCAATTATTTATTTTCTGAACTAAAATCTATGTTAATAAAATAATGTGGAAATACATTTCTTAACACATTATTTACATTATGTATTAGAATTAAGGCTTTCTCGATTGAGCCTTGTTGCTAAGGTAGAGAAGTATTCTACCGTTATATTATATCGATATATACTCTGTGCTTGGCGATACTGCGTGAGTCGCCTGTCGATCACGGAGCTTCCCCGATTTACTCGCTCGACTTCATTTTTGCGCGTGCCATTATGATAATGTAACATTTATTCACTGGTTTTGTATGTACTTCGATGGTTCCTCGGTTCATTTTATGCAACTTAGAAATAGAAGTTACTTTTCTATCTCATAAGTAATTCATGATCCCCATTAACCATTTAACGCCAAGATGTGCTAGTTTTCTACGTTGATTTCAGATTCTTAAATATATTAGGGTAGGACAGATTGAAAACATCCATTTTCGACTATTTTTGCGGTTGCTCTTTCGAATGGCGTGAGTAAAATTTCTAAAAATTAACATTTATCTCCTTCTTTTTCAGAAATGCAAAATGAAATCATATATTTGCCTTATCATTTGTTTATCTTACCGCATACTGAGCATCATATGAAGTGCCAAACACGTGTTGTTGCACTTTGAAAATGCCCATTGTACATTTTGCACTTTTCGATTTTGGACCCAAAATGAAGCCTACGTAATAATATTTGGAAATTTTGCATATAGCGAGCAGATTGGTAAAAAATGCTCCCGAATTCGGCTGAAACTTGTTACTCGGGGGTTTTTAAGGTCGCTGATTATAAATCTGAAGTCAGATTCCAATAATTCAAAATGGCGGACCATATTTTCACAATTTGCTCCAATTCGATTGGATAGAGCAACTTTTCAACACTTTTTGTATCAGCTTACGCGATAGACAAACAACAGTTACCGTGATATTGCTCAAACTTACCCAGCAAAATGTCGGCGTGATGGTCGTGCGGGCTGAGGCGTCAGTCTTAGTCCGCCCGAACTGAACGTCGCGAAGGTCCCGAGTTCAAATCCCCGTCCGTACAATTTTCTCTGCTTATGTCCAGTGTGGAATAACCGGGGAACTTTGCTGGGCGAAGGTACGAATTTGGGACCGCTTCCGACCCCTGTCGGGAGTTATCGGTGCCGTCAGCGTCTTATCCGCGGTCGGTACGTCGTGGGTCTTATCTCGGATAAAGACGGGATAAGCCCCGCGTAGTACTCGCTAAGGCACAGACCGCCGAATCTGCTGGTGGTACCGATATTGGGGTAGGGAGGACTGGCTCTGGGTGGGTGTTGTGTTGTCCTGTTCCGTCATGTATAATGTCTGAGTTTTGTCCATCCTATACCTCTCCACCCGAGAGCCGACCCGCGAATAGGCATCTAAGTCATTAAAGCGGGGGAAAATTCCAAATCCTTTATCCTTTATCCTTTTTACCCAGCAAAATCCGAACCAGAAAATTTTGCAAAATTGTATTATTTCGAAACATGACGAATATTCTCATTCTATTAAATAATCTTTATTTTTTTAAGTTTAAAAGTAAAAATATTTTTTTTTAACAGTCATGTAATGGTATCATAAAACAATAGAATAAATAAACTTTTAAAGACACAAATAAAATTAGAAATGTAAAAAAAAAAATATTTTTGTAAAAAAAAAACAAAAATAATAAATGTAAAAAAAACTTCCCAAAATCATCCACGTCCTCACGGTGAGAATTGACTATAAACGTTCAAAAGCAAAGGGTGATACGAAAAATGGAGAAAAATTGGCCCACCAATCGATGACGTGTAAATTGTGTAAAAATGGTCCGCTATTTTGAATTATGGGAATCTGACTTCAGATTCGTAATCATCGACCCTAAAACCCTCGAGTAAAAAGTTTCAATCGAATTCGAGCAAACTGAAAAAATGAACCGCCATTTTGTTGCAGCCATTTTTAATTATTGGAATCTGACTTCAGATTAATAATCAGCTACCTCAAAAACCCCCGAATAACAAGTTTCAATCGAATTCAAGAATTCATTTTTTACCAATCCCTTGCTGATAGCAGTCGCATAGCTTGTACATAGATTTTTCTTCGCACGTACAACGGAACTCAACCAAACCCAAATTATTTCCAATCTTTATGAATTAATGAAAAACCAATTCAATAACATATGCGCAGAAATATTAGTCTCATAGTCGACACTTTTTGCCACACTTAGATATATAAATATCAAACATATCATTCCTTTTATTCTTGTAAACAACCTAATTTAATTATTAATTTAAACAACTAACAACAACTAACAACAAAACTATGTTTAACAATCAACTAGGAGACTGATATTACTGCAGATAATAAATGAATCTGAACGGAACGATGTACCTAGCTATTTAACTATTATACAATAGAATATTGCAAAGTCTCTCCCTTTATGATATAACAAAAAGTTGCGTAACCCCAGATATTAAAATTATGAACAAACTCTAAGGGGGTTACGCAAATCCAACTCAGGGGATTACGCAAACTCGAAACTCGAAACTCGAAACTCAAAACAGTTGCGCAAATTTAAACTTGAAGGGTACGCAAAATCGAAACTCAAAAAAGAGTACGCAAATGTAAACTCAAAAGGGGTACGCGAAATCAAAACTCAAAAGAGGTACGTGAAATGAAAACTCAAAGGGGTACGCGAAATGAAAACTCAAAAGAGGTCCGCAAATTTGAAATTCAAAGGGGTAACTCCAAACCAAAATTTTACTGCGCAATTAAATGAATGGACGCAAAGGGTTTATTCTATAATACTGACCCGAGAGTTGCACTATATTCGAAACGCTGAATATGAACGGGTGCAAATTGGCGAGGGACCTTTGTAACGACTTCTGCTACGTGTGCATGGAGGACTATTATTGCAGTACCGTTCTGCGCATTCGCAAATTTTACAAAAATAATTAGGTGGGTCCTGATTACACCATTTTTGTAATTATCGGTAACGGGGTTTTCAAATCCTGTTCGTAGAGGAATAGTAATTGGGTCTGGTGCAGTATCTGGGAGCCGCTTCCGCCAGAGGGGGGATCCGTAGGGACGCCAACGAATCCACAATCGCAATACGTGGGCGTCTCCCTCCCATGGAGATCATAGGCGGCCCAGGCCGTTGAGGCCGGGTACGTGCACTGCCATCTGCATGGGCTAAAATAGTCTTTTTAGTCCCAGGGGTGGGAACTGCATGTGAGAATCTACGATGTGGCTTCCTTTCAGTCGGCGCGGTAGTTAATTGCTTCATAATTCTCCGGCGTGGAGAGGGGTTTGCGGGTACCCGTAAGAAGCTACTCGCAAAAAGGAGAGGGGGCCCGATAAGTTTTCTACTGACGGGCCATCTTTTTTACAGCGGGACGTATTCCTCGGGTAAAGAGCTGGGGATGTCGAATTCATGGAAGACATGATCCCTTCGACCGGATTCCGACAGATGTGCTTGGAGAGGGAGTATTAGATTCTCGTGTATGTGGACTACGAGACCCTTTTCTGCAAGTGAAATTGGATCAGTATTGGATGTCATTGTAGAACTATCCGAGAAAGATCCTTCCAAGGGGGAGATTGAATTCGGAGTTCGAACATAACCCTCTAATAGATTATTCTGCGATAAGGAGAAGGTTGGACGCAATGGACGGATAGAACTTATCAATCTATATTTCGTTTTGCACTGATCGGTAAGTGGTCCTCCTAGGACACTTTCTAGAGATGGATAACTTAATCAGCCTACGTATAGGGCGGAGGGGGTGGGGGGGGGGGGGGTGATCGCCGCGCCCATCTACATTGGTGTCCCATTCGACCAGGGTGTCCGGGAACCGCCGCAAAATCGTGTACCGTGCGAGCCGATGACGAATTATTTCTATTGACCCGGCAATTCGTAACTCGGCGCCGCCTTATCGCACCGGCCGATCAGATCACGCAAGTCGACTATCCTGTCGATCTCCGCCGGAATTGCGGATATTTGCTCAAGGCTGGCGATGCGTCGCCCAGCCTCGTGAGATGGCGTGACATTAGTGGCGGTTGCCGCAAATTATTAAATCAAAAGTGAAAAACAAATTAAAAAATAGTTGGATTTCAATTCTTAAAAATCACAAGTGTGAAGAAAATTCAAAATTTTCTGAAACTTTCAAAAATTATAAAATCTGATTACTTGAGAATTGAATCTGGGAGATTTACTGAAAGTTCTTTTAATTTTCCTTTGTATTTGATAATTTTTATTCTTGAGCTTCAAAACAACGTAACACTATTATCACAAAAGAAAAAATTGGAAAATATCCAGAAAATCTACTTTTTTATTTTCCGAGTATTTATCAATTGTATTCAATAGGGACGGCAATACGCGCCGCCGATTGCGTCATGCTATCTGGCCAACGTGCTTTTCCTCACCTGGAGTGGCACAGGGGGGGGGGCTGCAGGGAGAATCGCCAAAGTTGTGAACGTAAACAATGCTCGTCAACGAGCAACGTTCTCCGAATAATAACAAAGCAAGTCTATTTTTTTGGACTTCGTATTTACAAAAATAAATTATTATATATTTCCTGAAATTATGAAATTATAAAAACAAATCCCACGTAATTAGAGAGATTTATTTAGGATGAGAGTTTATTAAAACACCACAATCAAAATAAAATTAATCATATGCCGTTCGAAGACTTAGGTATTCAAAATAAGAGAAATCCAAATTGAATTTTTCAGAAATGAAAACATCTGCATAAATCCGAACACGCGAGAACAACAAAAAATATCTTTAATAATTTTTCTAAATATTATTTCCTTACCGAATGGCTCGGGACAATAAGGCGGGTGTTTCATAACACAGCGCTATTCCCGGGACAGCTTTGTTTACTTTTGGGGTGATAGTAAACAAATCCGCTTGATATTATAACGTCTCCATAAAAGTAATTACTTATCCCGGGATTATTTTCGTATTTGTTTGAAAATACGAAAACAAATATCCGACCGATATCTAAATTTTGAAAATAATAATTTTCAAATTATGAAGTTAGATTTCTTTTCGCTCTCTTTTTTTTCTCTAGGATTTTGGGGTTTTTTGGAAAACACCAAGGGAAGGGAAAATTGTCGCACAATGGAAGGAAGCAGGAAATGGACGACAAATATATTCAAATATTATTATATACAAGACAATCAAAATATTCTTAAACTATTTCGGTATATATCCGCCGCAAGGGCACTTACGGTATGCGTACCGCGAACTCGGAGCTGGAAAACGCGAAAATTAATCGAAAATACAATTATTTCCTTCGATGAACTCTACCGCTACAAATTTCGCAAAATCTGAGATTTTTGGGAAATCTATTCAGATTTCCTCACCAGGGATGCCATTTGTAACCCTCTTCTCTAATTTTTCCAGAAGAAAAGGCGGAGGGGGAACCAAAATAATTTTTAAATAAAGATTATTTACAAAGATATATTTCCATATTTCTACATTGAAGTCGCGATATTAACAGAGTTGTATATGTCGCGTTATCGACTCGAACACGACGGATGAAAAGGCCGGGATTTCGAATTGAGTGTCGATGTACGAAAAACCAGATCGTTATGTCCACCACACAAGATCATTTATTTTAAGTTCAGTTATTAATGGTACAATTATTATCGCGTAGTTACTATTATCTAACGGTGCGCTGCGAGTATAGATCCGTGTGGCTTTTCGAGCGTCTAGTCATGAACTGCCGAAGTTCGAAAAAAAAACGGAGGCGGAAAATCATGTGTCCGCGTAGTAATATTCGACGGGTACATACTTAAAAATAAACAAATCGTCTTATGGTACTATACCGATTACAATTTTCAGCTATATCGACGACCGAGACCGAATATAAACTTCAACAGTATGCCTGCCCGACGCATGTTCAAATCACGCAAACGGTATCGTTACTTATGAAAATGACCAGAGGAAAACGCAATAAAAAATCCGAGCAACTCTCGAAGCGCGTAATAACCGAAGTGGGGGGGGGGGGACAAGTACAACAATACTTACGCGAATAATAAAATCCGACAGGGTCACTGGTGTGGAGTAGAAATGGTGGTATCCGGCCGAAATTGGCACGTCCTCCTTCCAGCGAGAGTCCTTCCAGCGAGAGGCAATGTGTTTATGAACTCCAATTTTTTCCTTTTGCAAAATTAAATCATCGACTTTAATAATCAGCTTCATTCAGATTTGAACGCGAGAAGCGCGTAATTGTTATTAACAAATTATTCATAAAAATCATCTCAAAACGGCACAGAAGCACTTATTGCACTCCAACTTTTTCTTTTTGCAAAATTAAATCATTGACATTAATAATCAGCTTCAGAGTTGCAGGGGATTAGCATATAATTGGTATTAACAAATTATTCATAAAAGTCATTTCAAAACGGCACACAACCACTATTTGAGCTCCAATTTTTTCCGTTTGCAAAATTAAATCATCGACAGTAATAATCAACTTCATTCAGAGTTGCAGGCGATTAGCAGGTAATTGTTATTAACAAATCATTCATAAAAATCAGTTCCAAACGGCTTACAACCATTTTTTTATTTTTGAAAAATTAAATCATCGACTTTAATAATCAACTTCATTCAGAGTTGCACGAGATTAGCACGTAATTTTTATTAACAAATTATTCATATAAACCATTTCCATACGGCTCACAACCATTTTTTGAGCTCTAGTTTTCCCTTTTGCAAAATTAAATTACCGACTTTAATAATCAACTTCATAAAGAGTTGCAAGCGATTAGCACGTAATTGTTATTAACAAATTATTCATAAAAATCATTTCAAAACGGCACAGGACCACTATTTGAGCCCCAATTTTTTTGCGTTTGCAAAATTAAATCATCGATATTCATAATCAACTTCATTCAGAGTTGCACGAGATTAGCAGGTAATTGTTATTAACAAATCATTCATAAAAATCAGTTCCAAACGGCTCACAACCATTTTTTTATTTTTGAAAAATTAAATCATCGACTTTAATAATCAACTTCATTCAGAGTTGCACGAGATTAGCACGTAATTGTTATTAACAAATCATTCATAAAAATCATTTCAAAACGGCACAGAACCACAATTTGAGCTCCAATTTTTTCCGTTTGCAAAATAAAATCATCGACATTAATAATCAACTTCATTCAGAGTTGCAGGCTATTAGCAGGTAATTGTTATTAACAAATCATTCATAAAAATCAGTTCCAAACGGCTTACAACCATTTTTTTATTTTTGAAAAATTAAATCATCGACTTTAATAATCAACTTCATTCAGAGTTGCACGAGATTAGCACGTAATTTTTATTAACAAATTATTCATATAAACCATGTCCAAACGGCTCACAACCATTTTTTGAGCGCCAATTTTTTATTTTTGCAAAACTAAATCATCGACTTTAATAATCAACTTCATTCAGAGTTGCACGAGATTAGCACGTAATTGTTATTAACAAATTATTCATAAAAATCATTTCAAAACGGCACAGAACCACTATTTGAGCTCCAATTTTTTTCCGTTTGCAAAATTAAATCATCGACATTAATAATCAACTTCATTCAGAGTTGCAGGCTATTAGCAGGTAATTGTTATTAACAAATCATTCATAAAAATCAGTTCCAAACGGCTTACAACCATTTTTTATTTTTGAAAAATTAAATCATCGACTTTAATAATCAACTTCATTCAGAGTTGCACGAGATTAGCACGTAATTTTTATTAACAAATTATTCATATAAACCATGTCCAAACGGCTCACAACCATTTTTTGAGCGCCAATTTTTTATTTTTGCAAAACTAAATCATCGACTTTAATAATCAACTTCATTCAGAGTTGCACGAGATTAGCACGTAATTGTTATTAACAAATTATTCATAAAAATCATTTCAAAACGGCACAGAACCACTATTTGAGCTCCAATTTTTTCCGTTTGCAAAATTAAATCATCGACATTAATAATCAACTTCATTCAGAGTTGCAGGCTATTAGCAGGTAATTGTTATTAACAAATCATTCATAAAAATCAGTTCCAAACGGCTTACAACCATTTTTTTAATTTTGAAAAATTAAATCATCGACTTTAATAATCAACTTCATTCAGAGTTGCACGAGATTAGCACGTAATTTTTATTAACAAATTATTCATATAAACCATGTCCAAACGGCTCACAACCATTTTTTGAGCTCCAGTTTTCCCTTTTGCAAAATTAAATCAACGACATTAATAATCAACTTCATTCAGAGTTGCACGGATTAGCACGTAATTGTTATTAACAAATTATTCATAAAAATCATTTCAAAACGGCACAGAACCACTATTTGAGCTCCAATTTTTTCCGTTTGCAAAATTAAATCATCGACTTTAATAATCAACTTCATTCAGAGTTGCACGAGATTAGCACGTAATTGTTATTAACAAATTATTCATAAAAATCATTTCAAAACGGCACAGAACCACTATTTGAGCTCCAATTTTTTTCCGTTTGCAAAATTAAATCATCGACATTAATAATCAACTTCATTCAGAGTTGCAGGCTATTAGCAGGTAATTGTTATTAACAAATCATTCATAAAAATCAGTTCCAAACGGCTTACAACCATTTTTTTAATTTTGAAAAATTAAATCATCGACTTTAATAATCAACTTCATTCAGAGTTGCACGAGATTAGCACGTAATTTTTATTAACAAATTATTCATATAAACCATGTCCAAACGGCTCACAACCATTTTTTGAGCTCCAGTTTTCCCTTTTGCAAAATTAAATCAACGACATTAATAATCAACTTCATTCAGAGTTGCACGGATTAGCACGTAATTGTTATTAACAAATTATTCATAAAAATCATTTCAAAACGGCACAGAACCACTATTTGAGCTCCAATTTTTTCCGTTTGCAAAATTAAATCATCGACATTAATAATCAACTTCATTCAGAGTTGCACGAGATTAGCACGTAATTGTTATTAACAAATTATTCATATAACCCATTTTCAAACGGCTCACAACCATTTTTTGAGCTTTAGTTTTCCCTTTTGCAAAATTAAATTACCGACTTTAATAATCAACTTCATATAGAGTTGCACGCGATTAGCACGTAATTGTTATTAACAAATCATTCGTAGAAATAATTTCCAAATGCACAGAACCACTATTTGAGCTCCAATTTTTTCCTTTTGCAAAATTAGCACGTCATTGTTATTAAAAAATTATACATAAAAATCATTTCGAAACGGCACAGAAGAACATATTGCCCTCCAACTTTTTCTTTTTGCAAAATGAAATCATCGACTTTAATAATCAGCTTCATTCAGAGTTGCGCGCGAGTAGCACGTAATTGTTAGTAACAAATTATTCATAAAAACCATCCCAAAACGGCACAGGAGCACTTATTGAGCTCCAACTTTTTCTTTTTGCAAAACTAACTCATCGAATGTAATAATTAGTTTCAGTCACAGTTGCAGGCGATTAGCACGTAATTGTTATTTACAAATTATTCATAAAAATCATCTCGAAACGGCACTGGAGCCATTATTGAGCTCCAACTTTTTCTTTTTGCAAGATTAAATCATCGACTTTAATAATCAACTTTATTCAGAGTTGCAGAAGATTGGCACATAATTGTTATTAACAAATTATTCATAAAAATCATCTCGAAACGGCACAGAAGAACATATTGCCCTCCAACTTTTTCTTTTTGCAAAATTAAATCATCGACTTTAATAATCAGCTTCATTCAGAGTTGCGCGCGAGTAGCACGTAATTGTTAGTAACAAATTATTCATAAAAACCATCCCAAAACAGCACAGGAGCACTTATTGAGCTCCAACTATTTCTTTTTGCAAAACTAACTCATCGAATGTAATAATTAGTTTCAGTCACAGTTGCAGGCGATTAGCACGTAATTGTTATTTACAAATCATTCATAAAAATCATTTCCAAACGGCTCACAACCATTTTCTGAACTGCAATTTTTTCTTTTTGCAAAATTAAATCATCTACTTTAATAATCAGCTTCATTCAGAATCGCCCGCGATTAGCACGCAGTTGTTATTAACAAATTATTCATAAAAATCATCTCGAAACGGCACTGGAGCCATTATTGAGCTCCAACTTTTTCTTTTTGCAAAATTAAATCATCGACTTTAATAATCAGCTTCATTCAGAGTTGCGTGCGAGTAGCACGTAATTGTTAGTAATAAATTATTCATAAAAATCATCTCGAAACGACACAGGAGCACTTATTGAGCTCCAACTTTTTTTTTTGCAGATCTAACTCGTCGACTTTAATAAATAGCTTCATTCAGAGTTGCAGGCGATTAGCACGTAATTGTTATTTACAAATCATTCATAAAAATCATTTCCCAACGACTCACAACCATTTTTTGAGCTCAAATTTTGCGAAACTAAATCATCGACATCGGGACGCGAAGGTCCCGAGTTCGAATCCCTGTCCTGCAATTTTCTCTGCTTATGTCCAGTGTGGAATAACCGGGGAACCTTTCTGGGCGAAGGTTCGAATTTGGGACCGCTGCCGACCCCCGTCGGCAGTTATCGGTACCGTCAGCGTCTTATCCGCGGTCGGTACGTTCCGCCTCCGTGGGTCGGACCTTCTGTCCGACATAGCTGAGTTGCTAATTTGGCGTATTCCCTTATTAATTATTAATTTTTATTATCACGTCCTCTGCCCTTTCCCAAGGTCGGTTGACGGCAGTTAACGACGTAGTTCCCTATTCTTCTATTTAAACAGTAGTCGTTACACTGTTAATAATACTGGTGTGTATTTAGTTTTACAATATTACAAACTCTTATTATAGCGACCAGCCATGTACAATTGCTGTTATTAGCACGCGTTGTTGATCTATTAACTTCCGCAGAAGAAACAAAAAAAGTACGCGTCGCGTCCTGCCACACTCATACTAATACATTTATGAATCCGCGCTTGCGCGTACACACCCTCGTGTGTGTTTCTGTTATGAACATAAATTCACATATCTCAACACACCTCCTTGAATTTATGTAGTCTTGTGTGTTTAGTAAAAAAAAACTTTAAACTTAAATTTAAATCAATCTTAATTCTTTTCTAAACATTTCAAATTTTTTTCTACCTAACGCTTTTGTAAAAATATCGGCGATATTACTTTCTGAGCTGACTTTTATAATGTTTATTATCCCTTTGTTATAACACTCATTTACAAAGTGGTAGTGAACTTCAATATACTTTGAGTTTTTCGTTAAATTCCCGAACTTCGCAATGGCAAGCGTTCCGGCATTGTCCTCATAAATATTTAAAGGTTTCTTCAACTTAGCTCTAAAATCTTTTAACACATCTATAATCACTCTGATTTCACTTACTGACTTAGATAATGCTACGTATTCGGCAGCGGTGGACGACTTTGTCATACTGCTCGGTTTCCAGGGTTTACAGTATTTCGCATTCCCAAAAGACCTCATGACCTACCCTGTCGTGGATTTCCTATCCACTTTGTGGCCAGTCCAGTCAGCATCAACAAAACAATCCACGTAATTGTTGGTCTCGCACGTAACTTAATTTCAAATCTTTTGTTAAAAATATAAATTTCAAAATTCTTAAGGCATATTTGTAGTGTATCTCTTTATAACTGTTTTGGAAACGACTCAAATAATTTACGATATAGCTCACATCTAATCTTGTACCGGTACTTAGATACATTAACGCTCCAATTAAATTTCTGAACTTTATGCTCTCAGGTGCTATTTGCAGCTGGTTCCAAATTCAAATTTTGCTTCATTGGAGTATTGTACAGTCTTGCATTTCCAAATTATGCAATCTCGCTAATGACCCGATATATTTACTTTGATCTAGAGTAATTCTTCCTTCATTACGATCATAATCAATTTCGATCCCTAAATAGGTCTTAATGTCACCTAAATCTTTCATCGCAAATCTACTAAACAGTTTACTTTTAATTTCATTTAATGTTGTTAGAGTCTTTACCGCAAATTAACAAATCATCTACAAATAGTATCAGGTAAATTTGTTCATTTTCGCAATTTAAAGTGTATAGACAATAATCACTCGCACCCCTTTTAAAATTTAGCTTTTGGATAAATTCGTCGAAACACTCATACCATGCACGTGGACTCTCCCGTAGGCCGTATAACCGTTTTTATAATTTTTAGACTCTTTCACTTTTATCTGAATAACATTCTGGTTGTTTCACAAACACTTCTGACTTGACTTTACGATTTAAAAAGACGGTTTCAACATCTAGTTGTATTATTTTTAATCCAAATTGACAACAGTGAGATAATAATAACTTCAAGGTTTGAATTTTCGCCACCTAGTAACTGCCCACATAGAAATAAAATCTCCAGAATATCCCCATAATATCACAAACATTACGATTGAAATATTGCAATTGCAACATCTCTAGAATATTCTGAAAATGTCTCAAACAAAATGTTGCAAATGAGATATTCTGATAACATTTCAGTTGAAACATTCTACATGTATAATTCTCAGAATATTCTAGAAATGTGGTATTCGAAATGTCTCACAACATTTCAAACTCGATTTCGACCGAACGTTGATCAGAAAATATTGCAGAACATTGTAGATGAGACATTCTATATGTATATTCATAGAATATCCTGGATATGTCTCATTTGAAATGTCTCTTTATATCTCAAATTTAACATCGCTAGAATGTTTCGCGAGAATCGTTGTAAAAGATTATAGATGAGACAATCTGGAAATATTGCATTCGCTACATTCTATACATATGGTTTTTAGAATATTCTGGAGATATCTCGCCGGAAATGTCTCACCATATCTCAAATTTAATATCGCTACAATGTTTCGTGAGAATCTTTGCAGCACATTGCAGATGAGATATTCTGAAGATATTTCGTCTGAGAAATTGATGCAAAAAACGCAGTTTAGAAAGGTAATGTTTAACCGCTGAATTACCGATTGTTAATAACTTATTATCCGTTGGAATTAATACCCTCTTGTTCTCTCGGAACGAGGAGTTCACTGATAAGTATAATTACTACAGTAATTTTATTCAATACTCTCTATATTTTTTCAAAATAACTCTTAGAATAATAAATCATATATGTTCATTTTTTACCAGACATATATCTTTATTGTTCTGTATAATAAAATGTCTTACATGGAACTATTACTGTGCGTGAAAGATGGTAATGCAGAGAATTTGTAGATATAATCTAGAAATATTGTCACCTACTTATTGAAATCAATGCAATATCCGTATTTTTAGGCTTTTTTTATATGAATTTGTAAATAAATTTTAAAAAATGCAAATTGATGTTGGTAAGTCATAGAAATATATAATAAAGCAGAAAACCCGAGAAAAATTGAAAAAAAAAACGAAAACTCAGATGAACATTTTTAGAGGCATCAGAGCATTATTCGACCGTTCAGTAAACGAAGAAATATTGAAAACCGAGAAATACTTCTTAATCGTTTTTAATCCTATTTGGTAGAGGCTCATACCTTAAGTAACTTACATGGAAAAGAGGTGAAGTATACATAACATATTTTAATCAACCCCGTTAAAAATAATATTATTTAATATTAAATATGAAAATAACATTTGAAATACCATTATTTCTTATATAGAAATGACGAAATTAACTATATATAATTGAAATTGAATAACATTTATACATTTTTTACGATAAAAATAAATCTGTAAAATGTTTCAGTAAGTAAATATTAACGTCTGCAAAGAAATGCTTTTTTGTTTGAACTAAATCCACATTTATCAATATGCCTTCTACGTTTGAGTATAAGTTATTCTTTTTCACACGGTAATAAGATATATGCGAGCGTAGCGTAGTGGTTAAGGCGTCAGCGTAGTAAACTGAAGACCCGGGTTCGATCCTCGGTCGGGGTAAATTATTTTCAGGTTCATAGACTTATTTGCGAACGAAATTGTATAATTGTATATGGCGTAATAACATTGTGACGTATTTTTGCGCACGCACAATAAGCGGCTTGGTGCCGGATTTTAAATTTTTATTTTCCGACCGTTTACCGTCCGAATTGACGGACTTTGGCGTTTCCCAGGGGGAAAACGCGGCGCCAGGTAAGCGGCCTTACTCGGCTGGCTCAGTATTCCCGGTTAGCAAGATCTCGACCCAGAGGGGGTCGTCCTTGCCTCCTTCCGCGCCTGAAATCGCGAAAACTTAATGGCGGGTCCCGCACTCCGCATCGCACAGTTACGATAATTGAGGGGCAAGGAACACGCGGGACGCAAATTTATATTATGAAATTAATATAAGTTTATTTTCAATTGTACCAAAAAAGGATATAGTGGGCTGAAGGCCCGATACAAAATGCGCAGATATTGGCTCAGGGCCGACTTACATTTTCGTCGTCGCGGTCGGCAACCCCTTCGCCTCTTTGGACGTTGTGGTTCGGCCTCGCTGCCGCTCTCGCTCGGACCTATGGGAAAATCCGGGCTCACTCGGACGACGGTCCCCGGTACGGGTCCTCGGGTCCGTCCTGGATGGGCACCTTGTGCCTCGTCTTCGGGCAATCACCGGCTCGGGACTTCCGACGTTCTTTAACGGACTCGGACTATGTCGCGCGCGTTCAACTCGGGTGGCGTGCTTCGACTCTACTTCTCGACGACTATACGCGACTAACTTCCTCGACGCTACAAGGCCAACTCCCCGTCTGGACTCGACCGGCCGCTCCGCTCGCTTCCGGAGTCCACCGAGCGCCCCCAATCGGCGGCGCTCGGGCTGGTTCGGGGCCGAAATTCAGAAAAGCTGGTGACACCTTGGTGCTGTCGTGGACGGCGGTATTTATCGCACACCTAAATTCGGGCAAGTGCAAGTCCCAATCCCGGTGATGACGAACGTCTGAATCATTGTCTTAAGCGTTCGGTTCGTTCTCTCCACCGGGTTAGCCTGAGGATGGTACGGCGGGGTAGTTGTCGCCCGAACGCCGTACCCATGGAGCATCTTGTCTATGACGTCGCTCCGGAACTCCCTACCTTTGTCGGTGAGCAAGTACTCCGGAGTTTCCCATCGGAATAGGACGAGATCTTCAAAGGTCCGTGCGATATTTTTGCCATCGGCCGTCCTTAACGCCTTAAGTTCCACCCACCGTGTGAACATGTCGGTGAACACCAAGACATACCGATTTTGTCAACGACTGGGCGGAAATGGGCCCATGATATCGGCGGATACAACCGACCATGGTTTCTCGACCACTCGTTGTCCCATGAGCCCGGTTGGGCCACTGTGCGATGCTTTCTGCATCTGACATTCGCTGCATCCGCGCACGTACTGAAGTACGTCGTAACGCATTCCGGGCCAGTAATACTCCACCGCCAGTCGACAATAGGTCTTCTCCACGCCATAATGTCCTGAGTGGGCCTCTTCATGGGCGCTCCCTAGTGCCTCTTCTTGTAAGCCTACTGGTAGGACTAGTTTCCAGCGATTCTCTCCGCCTGTCACCGGATCCAATAATGGATCCGACCGTGCATGGTACAACGTACCGTTATCGGTTTTCCACTCTGGAAAACGCTCAGGATGATCCTCGACCAATTTTCTCCTCCGTTCGTACCAGTCATCCCTCTCGGAGGCAATTCTCATGGCACAAACGTCTTCCTCGACTCTCCGTGAAAGAGCATCCGGGACATGGTGCAATGCTCCTTTCCTGTGCCGGATCGTGAGGTTCCAGCCTTGCAACTCCAAGGCCCACCTTGCGAGTCGCCCCGTCGGATCTCGCAAGTTATGGAGCCACCTCAGACTACTATGGTCTGTGATGACCTCGAACGGGTATCCCTCCAGGTATGCCAGGAGCTTCTTCACGCCCCACACCACCGCCAGACACTCCTTCCCCGTTGTCGAATAGTTCTTCTCGGCGGCAGTGAGGGTGCGACTTAGATACACGATCGGGTGTTCTCCGTCATTCTGCACTTGCGTTAATACGGCGCCGAGTTCATAGTCGCTCGCGTCCGTTTGTAACGCGAACGGGCGGCTGAAATCGGGCCGTTCTAGCACTGAAGCCTCCGTCAGTACTGTCTTGAGCGACTAGAATGCCTCCTCCTGTTCTTCGCCCCACTCCCACGGCTGGTCCTTCCTCGTTAGCTTCGTGAGGGGCAATCGCTTCTCCGCCAGATTCGGAATGAATCGCGCATACCACCCCACCATACCGGGGAATCGTCGCACTTGCTTTAACGTCCGTGGTGGAGGGTATTCCAATACTGGGCGGATTTTCTCCTTGTCGGACCGTAATCCTTCCCGATCGACTCGGTAGCCGAGATATACGGCACTGGTACAACAGAACTCGCTTTTCTCGCGGTTGATCTGAAGACCAGCTCTCAGAATGGTCTCCAGGACCTTACGCACCCAGCTGAGGTGGTCCTCGAACGACTCGTTCACGACGATGATGTCGTCGAGGTACACAAATACGTGCGGTTCGAATTCTGGACCGAACAACGAATCCATCAGACGTTGGAACGTTGCTGGGGCATTCGTCAGGCCGTAGGGCATCCGCTTGAAATGGTAAAGCCCTCGGCCTGCGACAGCGAAAGCAGTGATTTCCCGACTTCTCGCCTCGAGCGGCACCTGGAAGTACGCCTGGCTCAGGTCGAGTTTACTAATAAACATCGCCCGGCGCACTTTGTCCAGGATGCCGTCTATATTCGGAGGCGGATATGCATCCTTCTTGGTCACGGCGTTTACATCCCGGAAGTCGATGCAAAACCGATACGCTCCATTTGGTTTCCTGACCATCACGGGAGCACTCGACCACGCGCTACTCGACGGCTCGATGATGTCATTGCGAAACATCGAGTCAACTTCAGCCTGAGCAGCCTCTAGCACGGCAGGTGATACGCGGCGAGACCGGTGCTTGATCGGTCGCGCGCCCCCTACGTCAATGACGTGCTCTACTAAGGGAGTGGTCCCTAGCGTGGCGGTTGGAGGGGGCAACAGCTGATCTAATAACTCCTTCAGCTGTTGCTCCTGCCTCGACGTAACCTCCGTCAGTCCGGCGCATTCGGCGTATATCGTCGCTTCCTCGGCGATAGCGAACCTTCTCCATTTGCCGTCGCCACTCCGCCATTCGCCTTTCTCGCAGTCGACGGTCATCCTCATTTTCTTCAGAAAGTCTAGTCCGAGGATGGCATCATAGTCTAACGTGGTCGCGACGCGAAAGGAAACCTGCTCGGTCCGATTTCCCACGTCGACGGCCAACGGTAGCTGTCCAGTTATCCTCGCCGTATGGCCTGTGGCACTTCGCATTGCTCCCTGAAGGGGCAGAATGCGATCGCGATGCATGTCGGCAATTCTCCGTCCGACAAATGACCGCGTTGCGCCCGTGTCGCAAAGTCCTCGGGCTTTGACTCCGGCGATGACCAGGTCGAAATACAACCTCCGGTCCTTGCTGTCTCTTCCGGCAGCGGCATCCTCTTCTTCGTTGACGGGACTCGTACTCGTGATCGTTGGCGCCGGCGGGATGCTCCATTTCTGCTTTACATATCGGAGTACCTCCCTCTCCGGGCATATTCCCGCTCCTCCCTGGGGCGCGCACTCGTTCTCTATCTGGAACGTGACAGCGGGTCGGGTGGGGAGAACTCGTTCCACGATCCGTGCGGCTCGTTTCCCGAGTCCCTCGCTCCTGCTTCCATTCGAATCACTCCGACTCGACCACACCCGTAACACTGCCGGGGCTTCGGGCATTCGCGCGCGAAATGGCCCGTCCCGCCACAGGTATAGCACGTTCGCTCTCTGGGTGCTCTCATCGGCTCCCCCCTTCTTGGACGAAATGTGTCGAGGTGGACAGGGCATCTTCCAAGAGGCGGCTCAACGGGTCGACGTGGTCTTCTTCCTTTTCCGACTCCTGGTGACGATGGCGGCGTCGTCGCTCTAGGCTCGCCCGACCGGACCGTCTGAGTCTGGGCGACCTTGGTTGACCTTGGTCGCCGTCCAACCGGCTGTTTGATCGGCACAGCCTCCGATCGGCGCCGGGGCTCGGTCGCGGCCACTTCTTCGGAGTTCCTCCTTTTTCGGCCTCCTCGCCGTTTCCTTCGTTCGGAATTATCATTGCGACGAGCTCTTCGTCCGGTACTGCCGGATGACGTTTCAGACGCCGCATCCGACTCGATCCTGCCAGCTGCGACTCTCGGACTTCGCATCACTGGCCTGGTCAGCATTTCTCGTCGCTGACTTGCTACTTGTTGGCGATAACGGAAATCCCAACGCTTCTCCTCTGCAATCTCCCGAGTTGCGGTGAAAAAAGCGTCGAAAGTACCGCTCCTTTTCACCGCCTCAGATTTACGACAGTCCGGTCGTAGATTCCGGATGGTCATCCGCACCTGGTATGCCTCTGGTGGCGATACCTTCATCCTCCTGAATTGGCGTCGCATCTCTTCGATGAAGTCATCGGTGACTTCCGTCGGACCCTGCAGACGCTCGTGGATCTTTAAAAGGATATCGGTGTCGTCCTTCTCCTCAGCAAATCTCCTTTTCAGCTGCCGCTCGAAGGTCCTCGACGTGCGTAGGACGGTGGGCTCATCTCCCGCCCATTGCTTGGCTTTTCCGTCCAGCAACCCGGGCATTACCCTCAGGACGTCCTCTTCGTCGAGCTCGAGGCAGTCCACGCACTCGTTGAGGCTGGTCAAGAACTCCTCGACGTTGGAGTCCAGCCCCCCTCCGAACTTCACTCCCCAAGAGCGAAGTTGCTTCAAAGTCCACGCTCCTTGTGGACGTCTTCGTTCCTCTCCTAGGAACGGCGAAGCTGGGCGGTACTCCCGCTGAACCCGTATTTGCGACGTTGCCTCATCGCGCGCTGGTCGCCGTTCCTCCGTCGTGCCCGATTTCCGCGGCCTACTGCTACGGGGCATAACGTCCCCACTCTCCTAAGTGCGCGGGCTGCTTTCGCGCAACGTTTCGCGGCGCCTTCTATAGCGGGGGAAATCCCGTCCCCACTATGCGAAATGCGCGGGCTGCTTACGCGCAGCGCGTTCTGCGGCGCCTACGCTAACGGGGGAAATCCCGTCCCCACTACGCGAAATGCGCGGGCGGCTTACGCGCAACGCGTCCCGCGGTGCCTACTATAACGGGGGAAGTCCCGTCCCCACTACGCGATTTCGCAGGCTGCTTCCGCGCAGCGTTTTGCGGTGCCTACGCTATCGGGGGAAAGCCCGTCCCACCTACGCGAACTGCGCGGGCGGCTTACGCGCAATGCGTCCCGCGGTGCCTACTATAACGGGGGAAGTCCCGTCCCCACTACGCGAACTGCGCGGGCTGCTTCCGCGCAACGTTTCGCGGCGCCTACGTTATCGGGGGAAATTCCGTCCCCACTACGCGAACTGCGCGGGCGGCTTACGCGCAACGCGTCCCGTGGTGCCTACTCAAACGGAGGGAGATCCCGTCCCCACTTACGCGGTTCGGCCACGGTAATTCCCCACGGAGGTCTATCCCCTCTCGACGCGGCCCTTTCGACCTCCCAAGCGGGGAGTGCTATCCCTTCTCGGTGCGGTCCGACGCGTGTTCCCAGACGGGGGAATTTTTCTCCCGCGCAACGCCCACCGTTTCCGCGCAACGGACTTCTCCCGCGCGCCATGTCCCTTAGGACAACCACGTTGCGTGCCCAATATGGCCGCTGTTTGGCACGTTCGCTTTGATAATGGCGAACTGCCTCGTGGTTTCGATATTTTACGAATTTTTTCGTAACCGGCGCACTTCTCACTACGCGTATCTTTTATTTTATTAAACGCAGCCCCACTTTGGGCGTAAAAAATTGTGACGTATTTTTGCGCACGCACAATAAGCGGCTTGGTGCCGGATTTTCAATTTTTATTTTCTGACCGTTTACCGTCCGAATTGACGGACTTTGGCGTTTCCCAGGGGGGAAACGCCGCGCCAGGTAAGCGGCCTTACTCGGCTGGCTCAGTATTCCCGGTTAGCAAGATCTCGACCCAGAGGGGGTCGTCCTTGCCTCCTTCCGCGCCTGAAATCGCGAAAACCTAATGGCGGCTCCCGCACTCCGCCTCGCACAGTTACGGAAATTGAGGGGCAAGGAACACGCGGGACACAAATTTATAATATGAAATTAATATAAGTTTATTTTCAATTGTACCAAAAAAGGATATAGTGGGCTCAAGGCCCGATACAAAATTCGCAGATATTGGCTCAGGGCCGACTTACATTTTCGTCGTCGCGGTCGGCAACCCCTTCGCCTCTTTGGACGTTGTGGTTCGGCCTCGCTGCCGCTCTCGCTCGGTCCTCCGGGAAAATCTGGGCTCACTCGGACGACGGTCCCCGGTACGGGTCCTCGGGTCCGTCCTGGATGGGCACCTCGTGCCTCGTCTTCGGGCAATCACCGGCTCGGGTCTTCGACGTTCTTTAACGGACTCGGACTATGTCGCGCGCGTTCAACTCGGGTGGCGTGCTTCGACTCTACTTCTCGACGACTATACGCGACTAACTTCCTCGAAGCTACAAGGCCAACTCCCGGTCTGGACTCGACCGGCCGCTCCGCTCGCTTCCGGAGTCCACCGAGCGCCCCCAATCGGCGGCGCTCGGGCTGGTTCGGGGCTGTTCCTGCAATACCAGACCGTCACGAATATGCACGACGATTTGAAACGTCCGCACTTCCACGACGGCGAACGTAATAGGTCCACCGGCGTAACGCCCCGTTACAACATATCTAACGAAACATGCACAATAATAAAAATCAAATTAAATATCTATAATAATTCGTTCTATTTTTTATGCTTTCTTTATGACCGAAATGTCTTCAGAATGTCTAAAGAATATCTGCATAACATCTCCAGAATCTATATGTTATATTACAGAATAAACTCAGAACGTCTCTACAATGACTCTAGAATATTGCAGATATCACCAGAATATCAAAAAAGCGGACATAAGATGTTCTGGGGATGTCTCTAAAATATCCCTGATAACATATCCAGAATATTAATGTCTCAAAAGCAATATTCTGGAAATGTCATCGGTATATTTCTCTTCTATGTGGGTGATGATTTGGAAGAACTATTGAGAACCCCCAATAATGTCCTTTAAATGCCGTGAAGGTATTCGGGTCAATGGATAAGGTCTGTGATAGTATATGAAGTAATCTATGATAATTATTTTATTTTACTTGTTTATAATGTAGTTTACGGCCTCCCATCATCATTTTAGTTATAAAAAATCATTTTAAACCCAGACAATAAATGACCTGGAGAAATGCATGCCAAACGTCGAGCCTGGAGAAATAGGTGCTCGCCTGGAGTCTCCAGGCCAAAATGACGTAGTTGGCAACCCTAGTGCAGAAATAACAAGATTTTAAATAATTACACGTACATACCTTCGTCAACCTAGTGCCTTCTTGTTCTCTTGTTTACATAGTCGCAGCTGTTTACATTCCAGCGTCTCCTGAATAAGATACTTCGTAACGAGGTGCTGAGGAACACAGAGGAACACTGAGGAGAATACAGATCACACACGTTTTGTCAGAAATATCCGGATCTCAAAATATGCTCTTGATTCGTCTTCCACGCGATTTAACTGGATTTGATACTACGAACGACAACGCGCGCCGGTCCAGCTTTCGACCGCAACGTTGATAACTCTATACAAAATCCATAGATGGCGTGGCTAGATGTATTACCGACAGGGATGTATAATGACGCGTCAAACCCGTTCCTAATCATGCTTTATGAAATCTTTTTACGAATAAGCTATTAAGTAAATGATAATTTTTAAATGATGTGTTACGTATGCAGACTTCCATCCAGAATCTGCATTCGCATGCTCTATTTTAAAACTTAATCGGTTAATAAAATATCTTAAACATCCGGCGCGTCCAGGAATCGACCATCGCGAATTCGATAACTTCGCAGTATGGGGAATATCGTTCAGAAGAAAGCTGATATATTTTGTGTAATGTATACCTCTATGTGTGCCGAGATTATTATGAACAACCGTCGCACATCCGGTGGACACGATTAAGCCAGTTAGTTATTATTACTGATTGTTATACCGAGAAACCGATAGATAAATTAGCTACTCGCAGGCACTTTATCCGCGTAGTCTTATTTGAATATGGTACAACAGTGAGGGACTAAAAGAGTAATTGTTGTAAGAATAAGAATTATATTATTTTATTTATTACTTTTTAAATAATATTTCCATGGGTTTGCACAAAATATTCACATCTACAAATGAGTGTATTAATGCATATTAACTATCTTTACATAGACGAAAAATACGCGTAAACACACACACACCGCTATACCGTCTTCTTATAGCAATTTGCAGATAATATGAATTCCGAATTTTATCGCAGATAACTTCACTTCTGTTATCTATAATATGAGACACATACTTTAACGTATTTTTTCCCGTAGAATTCAGAAAAAATCATTAGTATATTTAAAAATAGCAATCGTTTAGAGTATAATTTAATTGTGATTATATCGGCACAATAAAATTTGAAAAATAAAATAAAATATAAAATGCAAAAAATAAAAAATGTGGGGAAGAGAGGGCAGAGAAATTAAAAATAAAGTTGAAAAGAATAAATTAATAAAATGACGTTTCGACCCTTGATTCGGGTTTTCTTCAGAAAGGTTTCTTTTCATTTTCAACTTTATTTTTAATTTTTCTGCCCTCCCTCCCCCCCCCCCATTATTTTATTTTCATATATTTGCATTTTTTTCTTTTATATATTTATTTCTATCCTGCCCTCCCCATTTTTTATGCTTTTATTTTTCAAATTTTATTGTGCCGATATAATCACAACTAAATTGTACTCTAAATTAATTTATAACGGCCGAGAAATTTAACTACTGAATAGCAATTGTTAATAAGAAAACATCAAAAAACGACCAAAATCAGTGAAAATAAAGTTTTTTGCATTTTTCGTCATGGCGCACCAACAAGAAAAATCTACAAAAATACATGAAAGTTGTATTTTTTTCCGCTCTCCCAGATAAAAAAATAAAATTTTCCGTACCTCTTTTGGTGCTTAGTCAAAATCACGTAAAAAATTTTAAATATTTTTTTTGAGGTTATGTTAACCACCAATTAATTTTTAAAAAATCTCCCTTAAGAACAGTTGCATGTAGTATACTCATGAATTTTTTCAAATTAATCTGGTTATTGCAACGCTGGAAAAAAAATAAAACGTAAAAAAAACCCTGTGGCATAACTTAACAAATTTTTATCTTATCTTTTACATAATACACATTTTTAGTATTAATTTCCTTTTTTATTCCGTTTACTATAAAATATGCGATTATGTTTCCTACTTTGGTACCTTTCAATGAGCGGCCATCACCAACTTTTACATTTATTGGAGTTTATATGGTAACAAATTCATAATTGATCAGTGCAACCTTTGTCCAGCAGCCACTCGATTTTGGAATTTTCACATTTGTATGCCGCTGATTCGCTCGCGAAATAATCATCCCGATCTACCTGTACATACTGAATGATCCGCTGTAATCGTCCTCGTAAATGGTGTACCTCGCATAGTGGTGAGCTGTCTGCCCGCCGCGTTGTTGCCAACCTCGTCCACGTCCGCCGCGGCCTCGCGCTCCGAATCCGCGCGTTCCTCGGGCCGAGTTTTGGCGTTCCTGTTGTTGTGTCGAGAACTAAAATGTAGAGTATTTTAGGTGCCTTCCCTCCCTTGCGGGTTTAAGACACCCCCCACCCCCACCCATGAGGAATGGGGCCAAATTTGAGTGAAGCGCCAGCACCACTGGTTGTGCTCGTTGAAAAATAAACAACAATTCAGTTACCAAATTGTTAGTAACAAGCTGCCTGCCTTGAGACTTCTGTTGGTTCAGAGAACCCTTTCTAACGTTGCCATGCCCCGCTAGAGGCCAACCCTCATTGCTGTTACTACCGGACGGACACGGCACGCACTCGCCGGCAGGGGCTTGACACCTCACCCTAGCTCCCCAGTACGGTGGGTATCTCGAGTCGTTTTACGATCAGGCATTCGACGGTAACAGACCAACCGAACGATCGGGTCCGTGAGGTCGTCAATTCTCAAAACTTGCTAAGAGAAGCGGATCTTTCAAAAGCATTGCTCCTCTTCGAATTCGGGCGCTTCGATCCCTCCCTCTTCCTTACGGACGGAGATACCCGCTCCGCTCTCTTCCACAAGTCCCCTGCAGGGGTTGTGTTGAGAACGTAGGGACCGATGAGTAGCATGCAACTCCTGGCTTATGAGTACCTCTGCTTGTAGCTACGCCTATTCCTATGCCACTTCCGGATTGCCACCTGTTCCAGCAATTTTTTTTACGTGTCCAGGTTTTCCACATGCATAACACAACATGTTTTTCCTTTCACTATTAAATACACTTGCTTCATTTTTCCGAGCGTCACTGTGATCTCGCAGTTCCCACATCGTAATTTTGTTTTTAATAAATTCGCATGTTTGGTCATTTTCTTTCATCGCGTCTACTCAAGTCCCCCAGGTAACTTAACGAATCCGGTAAAGTTTTTAACATATAATCCAGTTTTTCGCGCTCGCTCACTTGTCCACCAGTACTTTTTAAATCATTTATTGTCTTTTCAAATTCCCAAAAAAATGAATTTGAATTTTCGAAATCTCTGAGCCTCAATTTATCCAGTCTGTTCCTCACACAGATTTGCAATGCTGATGATTTTCTTAGATGTAATTTGTCAAACTTATTCAAAATTTCTAGCGCTGTTTCGTTTTCCCCAATAAATTCCAACTGCTCATTTGTAATACTGCAATAGATGTAATTCATGGCCTTTAAATTATTTTCGTTTCACGTGTCTTCTTGATCGTTTTCTCCTCGTATTTTTGTCGCTGGCTCGTCGTAATTTTTCCATTTTAAATACAATAGAATCTGTTTTTTCCACAAAACGTAGTCCTTTCCATCGAAAACTTGAAATTTTATGTCCCCCTCTTTCATGTTAACTTTTCGCTCTTTTGCACTTGGTTCATCAAAAATGGCTAATTTGATAATTAAAATCGTTTCGGTCACTTGTTTCAGGTACTTTATTAACTTTTTTAAATCAATCTCCTGTTTAACTTTTTCACATTTCACATTTTCCATTTATGATAATTCACCAAACAAACAAACCACGCTCTGCTACCATGTAAAGATTTGAGGGTGGCATCAAACTCGTAAAAGGAAAAACCACAATTAATAATACTGGTGTGTATTTAGTTTTACAATATTACGGACTTTTATTAACACGACGAGCCATGTACAACTGCTGTTATTAGCACGCGTTGTTGATCTATTAACTTCCGCGGAAAAAACAAAAGAAGTACGCGTCCCATCCCGGCACTCTCATACTAATACATTTATGAATCCGCGCTTGCGCGTACACACCCTCGTGTGTGTTTCTGTTATGAACATAAATTCACATATCTCAACAATTGTATTTGGGGAAATTCTACACAATTTCGACTTTTAACACAGCTTCTACGACCCATAGAACCCAAAAAATTTTTTCAAATATTAGCAGTTTTGCAGAGTAACTGTAACGCGCGCTTTTTGCTTATAAGTAAAAAATAACCGTTCGCATCGAAAATACTTCAAATAAAAGTTGTAAAGAATGAAATTGCGAACAATTTTCATTTTTTAATGTAATGTTGTGCGTGCAATATTTACGGAGATATGAACGTTTAAAAAACAAATTAACGCACAATCGTAACGTTTTTTGCGATGAAATCAATAATTACCCGAAAACCGTGCTTCATGTGGGAAAAGTGCATATAATGAAAGTTGCAAATAATGAAATTTTGAATCTTTATGTTTAAGAAAAAAATCAGTTTGACCATAAATCCACGATGGTGCAAAAGAAAAATATGAAAAATTGTTATTTTCGTGTACTTTTTTTGTAAATCAGAATTTTTTGGCTACATTTAGACAGTAGTAGTATCCGAACTATTTTGAAGAGGATGAAATTAGCTGCGTAAAGTGAGCATCTGCTGGAGTTTCTACAATGAATAATTGTTGAAGTGTTATAGCCATCTGAAGTTTCATGCAAAAAATTCAAAATTAGTAACAATTAAAATTTTTTGTGTAAAAACAAGCGTAAAAATTTTTGTTAAAAATCGGTTATCTACTGATATTGAAATTGAATAACTAATAATAATAGTAATAATAATAACAAAAGAAATAAAGGGCACCAAATTTCACACTGATGCTGATCTGGTAGACATTTTATCCAAAAATTTATCACTTTTCGGCAGATTGAGCGAGATCAAAAACATTTGTTGCTGTTAAAAGTTGTTATTTACGTTATAATAATAACAAGAACAATAACAATAACTTGAATAATTAAAATGATTATAATTTATTAAATTCATTTATACTCATCCAATCTATTCGAAAGAACGTTTTTACATTAAAATACAAATTTACAAAAGATAAAAAAAATGATGCAAAAGTGAAGAATTTAGTTTCATATTGTTGTTGTTATTATTATTAATAATATTATTTATAAATATAATATTTATAAATATTAACTTTTTATAAACAGTATCTACGTAGTAATTTTGTTATGGGAATATTATAACATCATTTTCATTATAAGAAAGAAATGAGAGAAAGTTCATTTCCTTCAAAACATAATTTAAAAAAGTTGAAAATAATTAAAATTCGCAATTTCTACGGTTCATAAATAGCTTATAACAAATAGGTTTAAAAAAAACAATACTCCTCTATCGAGATTTGAACTCATGAAACATTAGTTACGAAACAAACGCTATACCGCCTGAGCCAACATAGCTTCTATAAAAAATTGCGATATTCGCTCAGTGTTCTCAGATGTAACAAGATTTTTGCGCACGCGCAGTACGACTTCACACTGGTTGGCCAGCCGAATACCCGCGGAGCCGCTGGATTTCAAACGGCGAACAGGCCGCGGCGCTGCTGTATATCAGAGGTTTCAGCGCTATTTATGTATTTTAATACATTTATGAACAGAAAAAATGCCAGTTCTCATTGATATCACTGTGGGGCATTACTCTTCAGCCATTTATAATAGATACAGTACAGCTTGCGAATCTCGAACAGGAGGTCTTGATATTTCACCCATTTTTCGTCCTCTTTGCTGCCTATGCTTGTGTCTGCTGGCGCACAAAACTCGATGACGAAGATGGATTTGTCATCAAAGTCAACAAGGACAATGTCAGGCTTATTGGCTGATATTTTCCTGCTCGTCGAGAATGAGTAATTCCAGTATTTTCGGCACGACTCATTCTCGACTACGGATTCAATATCAGTGGAGACGTACGGCAAAACTGGGGTTGCATCAATACCATAAGCGCTGTGAAGATGGTAATACAGCACTCGAAGAGCCGCATTGTGACGTTCGATGTATGCTGAAACTGCATATAGTGGGCATGCTACCAAAAGATGCATTAGTGTCTCAGCATGACATCTACACAATCTACAAAGCGTACTCTGTACCGCCTGGTGTAAGAAGGTCTGGCGATACGCTAAGGTATCGATGACCCCATCCTGGCATGCGAAGATAAAACCCTCGGTGTCGGCTGATATTAAGAACGAGAAGGTCATCTCTACCATCAAGCCAAGTTGTTGGACATTTCGAAAGAATTGTCCATGCAATGGCTTGTCGATATGCATTCCCTCCAACATACGGAGTTGTTCCTACCGTATGTTAGCCCTGAGACGCACTGGGCACAGATTGATGACTGATTCAGCTTGCTGTGCACCACTACGTCCCACCTTGAAAACCAGACCAAGGTTTCGCGCCGCACTGTACACAAACGCCCCCTTCTCCTGAATTTCATGCTGATGAACTAGCATCATCAGGGGATCCTCCGTTCGATTAATCACGCTGCAAGCTGTCTCGAGGACCAATCGATTATGCATACACTCCAGGATTAATAGGCCTCCCATATTTCGGGGCAAATACAGTCGTTCCACAGAAGAAGCAAACTGCGTTGCATACAAATCATCTCCCGTGTGCTTCGGTCAATACCCCTTAGCTCGTCAACGTTCCACTTCAGTGCTCCAAATGAATAGAGCACTGGTGACACGGCCAACATATTCGTGGCTGCCACCCTATTTCCTCCGGTCAATTCCGATGACCAGATCTGACGGAGAATGCGCCGGTATTTCTTAATGATGGTGGTTTTAGCAGCCTGCACATCATGGACATGCCTTTGAAGTATGCCCAGATATGTGTAGGCTTCTTCAGCACTAAGGTGGCGGATGACATATCCGTTGACGAGCTCCATATGGTTATTATTGTAGCCTGAACTTCTTCTGTGCAAATGAACGACTGCACACTTGACCAATCCGAATTTCATGCCGATATCTCTCGAGTATGTAAGGGCGATGTTCAGAGATCGATGTAATTGATCCTCGCCTGATGCGTATAATTTAAGATCATTCATATAGAAAAGATGGGTGATCTTATGTACACGTTCGCCAGGCGCTCCACACATGTACCCTTGAGATTTCCGGAGAGAAACGTATAGAGGCAATAGTGAGATGCAGAAGAGCAGAGGACTCAGAGAATCTCCCTGATAATCACCTCTTTGGAATTGAACCAGTCTAGACATGGTTCGACGCTTGCCCGATGTAATGACAAAGCGTGTTTTCCGAAGAGGCATCAGATCTTCTATAATTCTCACTATGTTTGGGTGGACATGGAGACGTTTGAGCAGCAAGCTTAAAAGCTCGTACGATGTTGAGTCATACGCGTTCATGTAATCCAGCCAGTCTATAGACAGATTCCGCTTATACTGGACTGAGTCCTCATAAACACACCTGTCGATAAACCAGTTGTCCTTGCAGCCGGAAACACCCAGTTCGCAGCCTCGTTGTTCTGCTGTCCGTTGCCACACCGGTTTCATATCTTTCTCAAAACGTTCGTTCGAGATGTTAGTGAACCATTTGTATAACGTATTGAGGCACGTGATTGGTCTGTGGTTTAGACAAGTCTCCCGACTTTGGGATCAGTGTCGTACGGCCCGCCATCAGCTAGTGCGGAATGGATTGGTCTCCATTTATGTAACAGGTGAATATTCGGGCTAGGTGTTGATGGACAAAAGTCTACTTCCTCTACCAATAGTTGTTAATTCCATGCCACCCGGCGAGACGAAATTCATTTTGATGGCATTATTCACCTCTAATGTACTGAAGGGTGGGCAATCTTCACTTTGTTTTGTGAGTTCGTCACACAACTAGGTAGAGATTTCGATACCCGGAGAGTCTGCATTAAGCCTGGATGTTTTCTCGTAGATACTCCCCCAGAATTCCTCAACTGAGGCCATCGATGGAAACACGCGGGAGGCTGCGATACGATGTTTGAAGAGATTGGACGGATTCGACCAAAATGTTGCATTTTGTCGAATTCCATCCCCCCGTCTTTGCAGCCTCTTTTTGGCATCCGCCAAACCCCGAATTTTATCCGCCAAACGTTGCTTGATTTTGAGCAACTTCAGCTTGTTCAGTGTGTGATAGTACGTCCGCAGTTTTTGTGCGAACTTCTTGACTTTAACCGTAAATGAACGGCCAGAATTAAACAACAAGAATTTACAAAATAGTCGATCACACACTGAATTTGGGAAGCGAATTTCCGTGTCAGTCGAATCTTGCCGATCAATTGAAACATGCGTCTTGTAATCTGCCGATTCTTCGATATCCATGTCAGATTTCGCGGAGTTTCCAGATCACTTGCAGACTCGTAAAAGGCACAATTGACTTGCCACAGGTCGCAGTCATCTGGAAGAGCATCCAGAAGTAGGCTATTTGCTCTGTCTATTTCTCGTTGTTTAGCCAAAATATTCGTTGTCAGATTTCGCCTTAACACGAGTGTCGTGCTTTCAAAATATGGAGCATCTCTCCTTGCACCGCGTACGGGCTCAGTTGTTATGGCATTCGTGGGTCGTGGTCCCGGGGCACCCGTTTCGTGCCGTCCACCTCGGGACTGGGCTGTATCTGACGCAGCCCGATGGTCAGGAGGCCTGCGCGTTATTCTATTAGTAACCGCATTTAAAGGGAGTAGGGTGGTTGGCCCTACCCCCCATGGTTATGCCTCTCTCGTTTGTCTCTTACCTCGCCATCCACTGGTTGGTTACCCAATCTCTGGCAAGGTTGCCAAGAGTCCAGGGCCCACCGACTTTAATAAGCACACGTGGAGGTGAGAGTAGGCCATTTGAGAAGATAGGCTAAGATGCAGCTTTTTGTATATCCGCATTGTGTTACGCATCATTCACTTTAGGCCCCTTGTTGTTATTTTTCTTATTATTATTTTAACAAAATCCAATGCCACAATTCAGTCAGAGAAGGTATTAATCCATGAGCTAGTTCCCTTCAGCGAAAAATTTCTTTTGGATATTGCTCAAAATTTTCTAGTGTATAAGCATTTGGAAGTAAAACCTTTTTCACACGATATGTACGAAGATGATAAATTGATGGATGTTAATGATGTCAATTTAGGGCCAGAATGCGAGTGTTTTTTTTTTTTTAATTGTACAGATGATGTGGTTCAGGAGGTTAGAAATACTTGTTTAGTAATTAATACAATGACGATTTTTTAAAAGGGCCTAAAGTTTCTGAATCCAAAGATTGCATTATCAAATGAGACAAGGACGGAACTCAGGAATCTATCCTTAATCGCGCTTTTTCCACAAAAGAGAAAAATCTTTTGTTGAGTTCTGATGTTGTTCCCTTCTGGAAAAATGTTTCGGAACTAAAGGATGTAACTGGTGAATGTTCATTTCCAATTCTATCTAGAGCAGTTCGATTTGTCTTATGCCTTCCCCAATCACATGCGGCCGGAGAGAGTATTTTTTCCATAACAACTGATGTAAAAACTTGTAAAAGAATTAAAATGGGAGAACAAAATTTAAATGCAGTTTGTGTAATCCGTTCAAATTTTCAAGCACAAAACTCTAGTTGCAATAAATTTGAAGTTACCGATATTCGTTGTTAGGCAAAATTTGACAACGAAAGTTTTGCCTAAGCAACGAGAAATAGACGGAGCAAATAGCCTACTTCCGGATGCTCTTCCAGATGACTCCGACCTGTGGCAAGTCAATTGTGCCGTTTACGAGGCTGCAAGGGATCTGGCGATTCCGCGAAATCTGACACAGATATCGGGGAGTCGGCAGATTACAAAACGCATGTCTCAATTGAACGGCAAGATTCGACTGACATGGAAAATCGCTACCCGAATTCAGTATGTGATCGACTATTTAACATCTGGCCGTTCATTTACGGCTAAAGTCAAAAAGTTCGCACAACAACTGCGGACGTACTATCTATCACACACTGAACAAGCTGAAGTTGCTCAACATCAAGCAACGTTTGGCGGATTCCAAAAAGAGGCTACAAAGCCGGGAGGATGGAAATCGACAAAATGCAACATTTTGGTCGAATCCGTCGAACCTCTTCAAACATCGTATCGCAGCCTCCCGCGAGTTTCCGTCGATGGCCTCAGTTGAGGAATAATGGGGGAGTATCTACGAGAAAACTCCCAGGCTTAATGCAGACAATCCGGGTATGGAAATCTTTACCGAGTTGTGTGACGAACTCACACAACAAAGTGAAGATTGCCCACCCGTTAGTGTATTGGAAGTGAATAATGCCATCAACAGAGTAAAAATAATAATAATAATAACAACAACAAGGTTTATTTCAATAAGTGTCACATATTCACAATATATTTCTCGAGATGTATTGTTTTTAATTTCACTTCATACCCCTTCATCCGATAAATACACTTTCTGATAATCAAAAGGGTGGTAAGTATGTGCTATATTATGGGAATGTTTCAATAAAATTGGTGAGAATCGCACCTGAGGTTCTCTTGTCTGCTCCCGTATGGCGCGCCGCCTCGACCCCATACCCTTCCTATATGAATGGATTATGCATGCGCACATGAATGTGGACATATTCATACATGTACGGCACATGACCGTATTACATATGTATGCGTGTGGACGCTCGCGGGGCCCTGGGAAGCGCCCATAAAACAATAGAATACCTACGATCCGCAAATTCGCTTTGAGCTCCATCTCACCGAAAAACGCGAAACTGATATACGTCAAATCTTTCGCTTATGCCGCCATTACTCGCTTCCAGTCGCAATTTTCCGATTATGCGACCATCGTTGCGCCAATATCGAAGTGGACTGATTCTACGGGAATAGTACCTTATAAAAAATACCCTTAATAATATAAACAGTGAAAATAGAAGGCGTAATCTGCAATGGAGTTTTACTTCTGGTTTGGTAGTTCCACAACCGCCACCGCGGCGCTCAGGGGTTTCAGAAGAACACCCTTAAGGCTTTGTCATCGGCCTATCATTCAATATTCATAATATGTAAGTTAAATAAGCGAATTGCATGAAGCACATTATCTGGTGGAACAGCCATAAGAACCTGGGTATCATCGGCACATGTCTTGATATTGACATTTCTGCAGCACTCATAAATGTCGATAGTAAAGATGATAAATAATATTAATTAGTATATATGAAATACATGTATTATTTTTTACACATATAATTCAGTTTAAATTTTCAATTCAAGTGTTAGCAAATGTATTTCCATTGCCAACAAAAAGATTTCAAAAAAATAAGATAATCGCAAAATAGTATATTACCTAACAAGGGTGTAAAGTGTACTTTTACGCACCGGGCGGGAACTATACATACGAGGCACTGAAGGCGCCGAGTGACGTGTAAAATTCCCGACCGATGGGTAACAGTTATACTTTACACCTAAGTTAGGTATCCTAGTTTTTGTAATTGGGTGCGTAAAGAGAGTACGTAATGTTTTGATGCCTGGTTGAGTGCGTAAAGTACAACTTTACGCACGACCGTGCACTTTATGAATTTTGTCGTCAGGAGTGCGTAAAAGTGAGCTTTACGCACGAAAAATAGGCATCAAAAGTACTTTACGCACTAACTTTACGCACACAATTACAAAAACATTATTTCACACTCACTCACGAAACTCGCTATTGTTAAATAATTTCCCCTTCTGTATTCTTTTCCGCTTTTCGAGAATTCAAAATCACCCTTCCCTCTCAACTACTCTCGAATCCGTTCCCTCCACAGCTCCAGCTTGATTTAGATTTTAGATCAATTGTTATGTCCCACAATTCTCAATTATTCTCTTTTATTGTTCAGCTGGAAATTAAAATTAATTATTATACTGTAACGGAGATCTCGAGTCCGCGCCAGGGACAACGAAATTTCCATCAGCCCGATTCCCGATTCCATCATCCTCGAGCCCGAATTATTTTGTATACTGTGTGCATATTATTTATGTTTTATTTGTTTCAGGGGCCAGGCGCCGTGTATCAGCACGGGGCTGGCCAAATTGAGAGAGAAAGAGAGAGAGGGCACGAGATAAGGAACAGCGGATCCGCGATCGCGAAACGCGACGGGCGGAACCGCGGAGAAGCGCCAGATTACTTTGGGCTATCGCGCTGGCAAATACACGCTAAGTTCCTGCGATTACTGGATATCGGTCGATTTCCATGCGTGCGAGGCGGTAGTGCTCCATTTTTTTTTGTACCAGATTGGGATTGGGCGTCAGCGGCAAACCGTAAGTACTGGCCTCAGTTGCCCGCCTCAGCAGCAACGTCCTTTCTCGCGCTCTCCCTCATCTCCTGCCTCCCTCTCTCTCTCTCTCTGTCCAGCGCGCGGTGATCCTAGGCGAGGGATTCATCATAGGTCGGAGATCCCAGGCGAGGGATCCGGCGATGCGCCGGCTCATAATCAGCGCCTTAAGCGCACCATTTCACTGGGGCCCGTTTCCTCCCCAATATTTATATTGTTTTTTTGTTATTGTTAATAAACGCTTGTTTTTTCTGTTATTTTTCTATAACCACGCCGTTTTATTTGCATTTTGGTCCACGTTTTCTCCCCAATTCGTAACGACCGTCTTTTGCTCCCTACTGGAGAGCTAACCGGTAGACGACTATTCACCGATGGTTGCGTCCGACCCAGGACGTCGCGATTGAATAGGGCCGGACAGATCGGGAATCTGTCCCGGCGTCTGTATCCTGCGCCCGGAAATTAATTTGCGTTCTTACGCCGGTAAAAATCGTTACAATACATGAAAAAGATATATTATTTTTTTACAGATATAATTCAGTTTAAATTTCCTATTAAATTATTAGCAAATTTATTTCCATTGCCGACATCAAAAATTTCAAAATAAAGATCATCTAACAAATTTTATTTCACACCCAGTACGGCACCCGCTACAGCTAACTAATTTCACGCCTTTATTTTCTTTTCTACTTTTCGAGAATTCAAAATCAGCATACCCTCTCTCAATTACTCGCGAATCCGTTCCCTCCATTGCTCCGATTTCTTTTAGATTTTAAATCAAACGTCATTTCCCCACTTCCCAATTAGTCTCTTTTATTGTTCAACTGGAAAGTAAAATTAATCAGTACACATGAAATACATGTATTATATTTTACACACATAATTCTGTTTAAATTTTCAATTTGACTGTTATCAAATTTATTTCCATTGCCAACATGAAAATTTCAAAAAAAAGATAATTCCAAAAACATTATTTCACACCCACTCACGTCATTCGGTATTGGTAACTAATTTCCCCGCTCTATTTTCTTTTCCACTTTCGAGAATTTAAAATCACCCTGCCCTCCTAACGACTCGCGAGTCCTTTCCCTCCACTGCTCCGACTTACTTTAGATTTTAAATCAAACATTATTTCCCCCACTTCTGAATTATTCTCTTTTATTGTTCAGCTAAAAAGTAAAATTAATTAGTACACATGAAGTACATATATTTTTTTAAAACATATAATTCGGTTCAAATTGTTAGCTAATTTATTACCATTGCCAACTTAAAAACTGCGAGAAAAAGATAGTCTCAAAAATTGTATTTCACACCCACTCACGTCACTCACTATTCTTAACTAATTTTCCGACTTTATTTTCTTTACCCCTTTTCGACAATTTAAAATCAGTATGCCCTCTCAAGACTCCCGAATCCGTTCCCTCCACAACTGCGAATTTGTTTAGATTGTAACGGTACGAGCCGTAATACGTACGTTTTAGACACCCGGTATATTTTGAATATTTTGAATTCTTCTAAAAATCTCTAAATGCAGTTTGGAAAAGTGAAACGTACATTTCCTCTTAACACAGCTGCAAGTTATTAACTTATTAGATAAGCTAACACGAATGTGAGAATGAGAATTTGGGGACTGCAGAAAACCATCATAAAAATGATTTGATATTAGATAAGCTGGCCCAATTGTACGAACACACGTAACCACGCCGCTATATGGAACCTGCAGGAAAACCGTAATAAAACTTATCTAAAATTAAACACATGACCCATGCTAGAAACTCTCTTAATTCCATTTTTCTAGAAGTTTATTTTTCAAAATATTCTAGAAATAATATTTTTACGAATTAGATTTTTGGTATCAGGCAGGATTCTGACATTAGAGGACTTTTGAAGTCCTCTATCACAAGGTAACAGGATCGGAAAAATCAAACACAGATATATAAGTAGACGTGTTTAATCCACTGACGAATATTACTCCCGAACCAGCACTCGCGATGTATATCGGCGCGCTATATCGAACCACGGGCGCGCACGGTGAATTTACCGTGATTTCGCTTCCCCGAGTGTCGACTCTCGAAGGGAAGGATAATTCGCTTGATGCTTCCGACTCCGCGCGGGAAATCGAAGTGTCTCTCGTCGAAGTCCGTCGCGACCAAATCGCCACTCGCTCGATCGCTACCATGCATCGTTTGCACTTTTTGGGCTTGGGACCCTGCTGTATTTAGCATTTTGAAAGCTAAGGCCACTCGTGTGGCTTGTCGATGTTTGCAGGTTCCCACGTGAAGTGCTTACTTATTCTAAAAATTGATATTGCTTATACCCATTGTGTGTCCATCCGGTCTCGCGGTTGCGACTCTACACCAGATGGAATTAATATCGTATGTCGTTAATACGATATTTATTCATACGCGTTAAATATAACTTAATCCCCAATATGCGCGATATAAAGAGTTAATTATTATAGATAATTAAGAAAACGCGGTGGTGTACGACCCGCCGGTAGTAACAATATATTTCGTCAAACTATAATAGAATCATCCTTATTCATTTAAACTAAATAGTTATAATGTATACTTTTAAAATTGCTTCATTCAAATATTACAAAAAATATAATTAATATGAAAATATGCTCATAATGGATGCTCCTCTTGTAATGCTTTTATTATTAATTAAATTTAAGCCGTATCATTTAAAATTTATATAGATTCTTGCCTTTTAATATCTGAACTATATTCTAACTTTTAGATCAGAATACACACTTCCCTTGATTATTAATTACAACAATATATTCTTCTTTGTTATTAATAACTATAATGCAGAAACCGTCTTCAAATACATTTTGAAATATCTCTTACCATAGGCGAATATTAATATTAAATAACATTTAAGTTTTGTCTCGTTTATAATTGGCGTATTCAACCACACTTATGAATGCCCGTTTCAAATTATGTAACACTTATTGATATTGATGATCCACTTGGAAATAATGTTGATATCTACCTTAATTAATTTTCGTAAATAGTATTATTTCGCTATACACTTTTTTTTAAATCTAATGTACATTAATATCGATAATTAGTTTAGGAACAGAGCATTAACTGTTTGTGCGTTAATTAGTTCTATACTTATTATTAATTAGTATTGTTAAATATATAAAATTGTATCCGCCTTGCCTCAAACCTTCCACTTGGGGATCACGCTCTTTCCTCCCTTAAAGCAAAATATACTATTTTTAACACACAACAAAATCCATGATTATTTTTCAGATAATTTCCATTGTAGCGGCTAGAAAACACATTACAAGAATAATATAAAGTCAAAGAAAAACGAACATTTCATAGTGGTGGGATTGAATAGTATTTTTAAAATAATATACGTCTACTATTATTTATCAGATGTGATGTGAACTCTGGAGACGTCGAATTTTAGGGATTTATTACTTTCGCTTTTTGTCGACTACAGCATCACCTGTGAAACACAATGTAATAGCTCCTAGTTCAAGTTGGTGTACTTTTTTCCGGAGAATCCAAATCTGCAATAAAAAATAGAGATTCCTATTTAATTAAGTTTTATTGTTTTTTCCCCACCCCTAGGAGATGGGGGAGGGGGTCAATTTCATTATTACTGGATGCCCCCCTTCGTGGCGAACAACTTTCATCTCACACCTTTTTTGATTCTATGCATAGTTCTCGAGGTATTTCAATGTCTTCAGATAAATTTGGATTTTTATCGTTTACAGCGCTACCTGTGAACCAAAATGCAATAGCTTCTAGATCAAATTGGTGTACTTTTTTTCCGGAGAATCCAAATCTGCAATAAAAAAAGGTGGTTCTTATTTATGATTTATTGTTTTTCCCCCACCCCGCCCCCAGGGAGTGGGGGAGGGGGTCAACTTCATTATCACTGGATGCCCCCTACTTGTCGAACAACTTTCATCCCACACCTTTTTTGATTCTGTGCATAGTTCTCGAGATATTTCTATGTCTTCACATAAATCGGCCACCCTGTATGTATATATTAATTGAATTAAATAAATATAATTTATTGGAAATTTCTTGGTTATTGTTCTTCACCCACATTCCTGTGTAACAATTGGCGACCGTGACAGGACCAAGAAAAAAGTAGAATAAATTATATTTTAAATAATGGAAAAAGGTCCACAAACATATAAGTGGAAATCCACCGTTAAAGCCGGTACTAAAGTATTTGATGGATTGTATACCGTCAGGCAAACGGGAATTAATATTGACTGGTCGTTTTTCTTTCTCTTTTCTAAAATAAAAGAGAATAAAGAGTAAAGAGTTATTTTTCTGTGTGTATGCTTGCTATTTTTTCCACATTAAAATGCCGCCTGGAAGACCGAAGGGGTCAAATAAAAACACGAAAATGAATTGTGAAGAGATAGACTATATAGACGATTTTGATAGAATTCGATGGCACACGGATGCCACCAAACATTTAAAAGAAATGGGTAAAAAGGAACAAGACTGTGAAAAACACTTGGAAAACCTTGAAAAAAACCAAAGCGATAGAGTAGAAATTAATTCGGCAATTCAAATTATCCTGCAGAACATCAAATCAAGTATTTACATACTTTAATTCAAGAATTAAGAGAATGACAGGAAAATAGATATACTAGAAGATCAACGGTGTTAGCAGATTCAAATAGCGCCCAGCAAATTTGTATTAATTCACCTTCATTTTCCGGAAATAAAACGGAGAAACCACTTAAGTTTTCACAAAATCTTCGAAATTATTGTAGCGTAATGCAAATAAATGCAACTAAATTTAAAACTATAGAAAGTGATGTTAATTACATAGAAGATTTCGAAATACGATTCAGGAGGGATATTGGAACGAGGAGTCACAATATAAATTAAAACAACAGATAGAATTTTGGTACTACAAGCCTAATGGTAAAATGAATCGGGTAGAATATGCTATCGATTTATGTAATAATATAAAGAAAACAATTAATACTCTAAGGAGTGTAGAATTAATATATCTGATATCTCGACATTTTCAACAAGACGTCAGAAATGCTATATTAAATCGAGACATAAAAAATTACGATGATCTTTTAGATATACTACAAAGATACAATGATTTGTGTCCCTCTAATATGCAAAAGGGGAAAACCGAACAATATGGAGGAAAATATGCATGAAATGAACCAACAAAAATTAAATTTGTTTCATATGAAACAGCAGAAAGTTCATGGAGAAAAACGCCTCCTAGAGAAAATTTAAAGCCTCCAAATGCTAAAGAAATACACCATTCCTCCACAAGTTGCTATAATATCAACAAATTTGGCGTTACTTTCGCATGCATAAACAACAAAATGTCCCATATCAGAGATATTAAGTCAATACCATTGAAACAGATGACATGGACCACATTTTGATCTCATCTGACCATCAACTAAAATCCAAACTAGATGAAGAGCATGATTCACTCGCAGGAGAAAGTATGCAAACAAAAAAATAAAACTTAACAATTTTATCTATATTTGAAAACCCAAGAGATTTTTTGACTAAGGAGGACAATCAGCAACGCAAGAATCCAAGAGCCAAATGTCCGGAAACCAAGATTTATATACAAGGGGTTCCAATTAAAGCATTATGGGATACTGGGAATGAAATTACCTGTATCTCCGAAGAATTTTATAAATTACATAAACCGATAAGGGAGTGCCCGACCGTATCCATAGATGGTAAACGGATTATAGGTGTAACTGGAGCCAAATCTACAAATTTCAAATGGCAGATTTTTGCTCAGACTAGAATTGGATCAATTGAAATGGATATATCGTATGCAATTGTCCCTAATCTAGTAAAACCCTGCATTTTAGGTATTAATACGCAAAGGAACTTAAAACCAAAATTTCTTGTACATGTTTTAACTCCTGAAAAAATTCATCCACAAAAAGATAAGATCATAAAATTGAAAGAGTTTACACCTCTGAAAATTCTGAAACAATTAAGAGGCTTTTTGGGTTTCGTAAACTATTATAGTAAATTTGATCAAATGCATGCGGCAAAGTTAGTGTCACTGCTTGAACTACTAAAAAGGAAAACAAAATAGGAATGGACCGACCAACATTACCACGCATTTAACGAAATTCAACAAGCTTTCTCGGACACTACGTTCCGCAGGCACCCTTCACCAGGGCAACCATATACACTTACGACCGATGCAAGCGAGCTCGCAATCGGCGGGGTGTTGTCTCAAATAAACGAATGGGGAGAAGAAGAAATTGTGACCTACGCGAGCCGTACGCTTAAGGGTCCAGAACTGGCATATCATACGACGGACAAAGAGTTGTTGGCCATGGTCGCAACCTTGACAAAATTGAGAACACATTTATTAGGAGAAAAAGTGCTACTCCGCACAGATCATAAGGCTCTTATTTTTTTTAAAAAGATGCCAATTTTTAAATAACAGGATGACTCGTTGGGTCCTGAATATCCAAGACTACGATATAGAGATGGAATATATTAAGGGATGTCAAAACAAAGTTGCGGATTATCTAAGTCGTAAACATATTGACCTAGATGAAAAATTTTTAGATGTTACTATAATTGCTCGTATAGGATTATATTGAATTGATATTGTAAAAAAAAAGGGGAATTAACAAAAAAACTCCGAAATCTCTCAAAATTACAAAGAGACGATCCGGAACTCTCTCAGCTAATTAATAGAATATCTTTTAAAATGAACAATCAGTACCAATGGGAAAATTATATGTTAGTAAAGAAAAGCACAAAGGGAAAATGGCGAGTAGTTCTTCCTACTAACTTAGGTCCAGAAGTCGCGAGAGACGTTTATGAAATATATGGACATATAGGGCAACGGAAGTTACTCAAATTACTCGAAGAATCCTTTTAAAAAGATGCGGCATGTAATTAGCAAATTGATGGCTACTTGAGATTCATGCCAACGTAATTAAGTTAGATATTGTCACGCCCCTAAAGAGTCAATTCTCCCTTCGAAACCCGGAGATTTCTTATCAATTGATTTTTTTGGCCCATTGACGACATCAAGAGGCAGTGTGTAACACATGTTTGTAACCGTAGATGCGTTTAGCAAATTTGTAGTAATTTATTAGCAGTAATTAATAATTAAGATTTAGGGATTAAATGTATAAACAAACCAATAAGTAAACAAACACATAAATCTATACGTCGATTAAATTTATGTACATTTAATTAGTTTAGTAAGGGACATAGAACCGGGCGATATCCGTCAATCGGGACAAATATAAATGTCGCCCATAATGGTAGAAGTGTGGCTTACCAAGCCGGATTTCATCCACCTAATTGTGGATGCACGGTGTGCAAAATAAATGTGCGCCAAGTTTTAAAATTCTGTGCGGTCGGATAGGGCGCTTTAGGTCTGGGCATAAGGCAATTGCAATTGCAAATGCAAATAAATATGCCCAATGCATTCAGTTATGCAAGAGCAAAAATTGCTCGAAATGGTGCCAGTATCCGGCGTGCTTAGAAGCGGCTGATCTATTGGCTTACCAAAAGGCCGGAAAAAATGCGATCTTGGCGAGGCTTGACGAGAGGTGAAAACAAAATCAATTATTTGGATGTTGGGTGGTTAGCGACTGGCGACTGGCGGCTGGTTGGCGACACTAATGGGTATTACACTAATTACGTAGGGGGATGGAAATAGTGACTCCACAGTTGACTGACTACTGAGCAAGGTGCGGGGGCTCTTTTTATAGACTTTTTAACGATTTAAAAACTTTGCTATAATCATAGGAGGGCTCTAAGGTCGTATTTGGAAGTGTTAAGACAAAACAGGAGAAGATAAGTCAGGACAGGTGACACCGAAAAATAAGAAAACAAGTTAGGCTGGGCGAGGTGGTAGTTTTATTCTTGAGATATAAATAATTCTTGAGATTAACCAATAAGACTAATACCGAATTTTGTGATCGAACCCTTATTGGTTAGTAAATTTCTCAAGGGTACGTTTTCAACCATAAAATAATTTTGTGCTACTTTCCCTTCTTAAATAATGCATTTTTCCGTTGAGGGTGGGTTTTTTCCAATAATGGTTCGAGCACAAATATCAGTGCTAGTCTTATTGGTTTATAAATGACTCAAGGGTGCATTTTCAACAACCAAATAATTTTGTGCCACTTTTAGTTGTTAAATAGTTCATTTTTCCGTTGAGGGTGTTTTTCTCCAATAAGTTTTCGAGCACAAAATTCGTTATTAGTATTATTGGTTAATAAATAATTCAAGGGTACGTTTTCAACTGTAAAGTAAATTTGTGCTACTTTCCCTTCGTAAATAATCATTATTTTCCCGTAAGGGTGATTTTTGTCAATGGGGGTTGAAGCACAAAATTCGGTAATAGTCTTATAGTTAAACCACTCAAGGGTACATTTTTATCTGTAAAATAATTTTGTGCTACTTTCCCTTCTTAAATAACTCATTTTTTCTTTGAGGGTGGGTTTTTTCCAATAAGGGTTTGAGCACAAAATTCGGCATTAATCTTATTGGTTAATAAATGACTCAAGGGTACGTTTTCAACCATAAAATAATTTTGTGCTACTTTCCCTTCTTAAATAATGCATTTTTCCGTTGAGGGTGGATTTTTCCAATAATGGTTCGAGCACAAATATCAGTGCTAGTCTTATTGGTTTATAAATGATTCAAGGGTGCATTTTCAACAACCAAATAATTTTGTGCCACTTTTAGTTGTTAAATAGTGCATTTTTCCGTTGTGGGTGTTTTTTTTTCAATAAGGGTTCGAGCAAAAAATTCAACGTTAGTCTTATTTGTTAATATATGACTCAAGGGTACGTTTTCAACTATAACATAATTTTGTGCTACTTTCCCTTTGTAAGTAATGAATATTTACCCTTAAGTGTGTTTTTTTTCCAATAAGATTTGGAGCACAAAATTCGGTATTAGTATTATTGATTAATAAATACCTCAAGGGTATGTTTTCAACCACCAAATAATTTTGTGCTACTTTCCAATAAAGGTTTGAGCACAAAATTCGGTGTTAGTTTTATTGGTTAATAAATGACTCAATGGTACGTTTTCAACTGTAAAATTGTTATGTGCTACTTTCCCTTCATAAATAATGATTATTTCCCTTGAGGGTGGATTTTTCCAATGAGGGTTAGTGCCGAAGATTTGGTATTAGTCCTATTGGTTTATAATGACTCAAGGATAAGTCTTCACCTATAAAATAATTTTGTGCTATTTTCCGTTCTTAAATAACGTATTTTTTCCGTTTAGGGTGGGTTTTTCCAATAAGGCTTTTCAAAGTTACGTCATTTTTTCTTATAATTCATTAGAAATAACTTTTTCGAAATCATAAATAATTCGTGGCTCCTGAAAATTAAAAAAGAATTATTATTTGTAACGCGTGACAAGGAATATTCAAAATACAATTAACAATCAATAATGACTCATTAATTTAAATAATATAAATCACAAGTAAGAATGAATTACGAATTGAAGTGAAAATAGTCATAATTGAAAATGAATTATGAATTGAAATAAAAAAATCGTATGTCGTGAAATGATTATGAATTTAAAATGAATATTCGAGAAATTATCTGTATAACAGCACCCACGACTTTGGTCCTGCAGTCGCCAATCGTGGGCACTATATGACAAGCTCCGTAATGTTTCAAGATTTCAAGTGAAATATTTGTATTCTTTTATCCAGAGATGGGCGTAATTTGATGAGTAATACAGAAATTAAAAAATCATTAATGGGCCTTAAATATTAGAAACAAATTGTAACTACAAATTTCATTCAGCCCGCTTGAAACTTACGTTAATTCTTACCCATATTGACAAAAATTTATGGTAAACATTTAAGCATAAAAGTGTGGAATTTTCAAGAAAATTTAATTCATTTATTTTTATAAAATCTACCGCAATTTTGTTAATAATGCTCTTCTGCTAAAAGAAATGTAAAATTCAAAATCCACATACTGAAATGGATCGTCAGAATAGTTTCGAGAGGCAGTAAACGAAATAAAATAAAAACGGTATAACCTATGTGCCAATGCGAATCATTATTTATTTAATATTACACGTGTCTCAACAAAGCCTTTGCGCGACAACGGTCAACTCAACACTGTCGTTTCGCCGTTGATTCGTCAAAATCCCCCACTAATTCCATTACAATACTGAGCCTCTAAGGGCGTCAAAGCGAAAAATATTGCCGTAGATCAGTTATTTAAAAATGTAACGAATATTTGAAACGTTTTCGAACATTCGAGATTATACCTCCTTCTGTTAGGAGAAATGCAAACTTAAAAATTCAAATACAGAGACTCTAGGGGCGTGAAATCGAAAAATATCAGAGTTGATAATTTTATACATGAAAAATTTAATGAAGACAAGAGGTCGGTTATTGAAAACAAGAAAAATATTATACTCTGTTTCTTTTCAAATGTGCATATTTCAAAGCAATTCTTGACATTTTTACGTTTTCCAATATTATTATTTTATTGCAACATTTCAAATTACGCGACTTCATTCGTCTTACAATTCTTAAAACCTTGATTTCCGAGTTCACCTACATTACTAAGTATATTTCAAAGAAATAATGAAATATTGAAAATATTAATTGTCAATTTTCTGTTATTTTAGTTGTCCATCTTTTTTTTTAAACTGAAATGAAAATATTAATTGTCAATGTTTGTAGCATTCTTCTTCAAACTAAACTGTCATAGGCCATTGAATGTTTCTCTTTAAACAAAGTAAAAGGATATGCATTCAGTAATGATTTTGTGAACACTGAAACCAGATGTGCAATATTATGAATGAATTGAAAATTTTAAAAAATAGTGGGCAAAATCTCGCATGATAATGTATTTCTAGTAAGATTTTGACCATTTTTGTTTTTACCAAAATTAGTAATTCAATTTTTTTAAAAATAAACAAAATGTGACATTTTTTTCACGTGCCATTATTTACAATATTGACAATTTTCGCCCGCGTAGCGGATATGGAATACGGTCATTCTAACAAAGCCGGGAAAAAATACATTTAGCGTTACCCAGGAACAACGACGTGGACGTAGTATTTTTCTGTTCCTTTTGGGGTGCTTGTTTTACGTGAGTCCCCTTGCCTCTCACTGTCTCACTGTTCACTTACTTGAGTAAGTGTTCGAAATGTTGACCTTCCACTTCAATGCATTTATTTATTCTTTCTTCAAATGACTTTATACATGATAGAATCATATCTGCAGAAAAATTCTGCGCAAGCAGTTCTTATGCGTTCCACCGTGTTTTCACGAGTCGTTGGTACTTGTTCATAAACCTTACCTTTTAGGTAACCCCATAGGAAGAAATCCAGAGATGTTAGATCAGGTGACCTCGCAGGCCAATTAATGGGGCCACCTCTACCAATCCACCTACCATTGTAATCATGGTCTAGTATTTACCTTGCTACTCTTGAAAAATGTGCTGGGCAACCATCATGCTGAAACCACATTGTCCGTCGGACGTCCATAGCACCATCCTCAAGTAGTAATGGTACTTCTTGTTCTAGGAAATCTCGATATTTTGTTCCATTCAAATTAGCTTCAATGAAATAAGGACCAATGAGTTTATTTCCTATGATTCCACACCAAACGTTCACCGACCAAGGACGTTGATGATTAACTTGTCGTAACCAATGTCGATTTTCTACGCTCCAATAATGCATATTATGCCTATTGACGCCACCATGGTTCGTGAATGTAGATTCATCTGAAAATAATACATTAGCAAAGAAATTGTGGTTCGTTTGCATTTTTTGAAATGCCCATTCACAAAACACCACGCGGTTATGAAAATCATCGCCATCTAGTTCCTGGTGCAGTGAAATGTGATATGGGTGAAACTTATGACGATGCAATAGTCTTTGAATACTGTCTCTGGAAATGCCGGAATCGCGATGTAATTGTCGTGTGCTTACATGTGGATTTTGGTGAATAGCTGCTAGTACAGCTACTTCGTTAGCTTCTCCTGTAACTGTTAATCTTCGCTTCCTTTTTTTCATTTGTACGCTGCCATCAGAGTGAAAGGCATTCACAACTTTGTAAAAAAAAGAACGCGAGCGAGCATTATCTGGAAAACGCTCAGCATACAACGCAACAGCATCGTCAATATTCCTCTTACATTCACCATAAATAAGAATCATTTCGATTTTTTCGGGAACTGCAGCAGGATTCATTTTTAACTTGCAATTCGATTTAAGCAATGAAGGGTAGACAAAAAATAGTCACGTAAACGGAAAGTTGTTATTCTAAAAGCAAAGTGACCTCCGATCGAATTACTATCAATACAATGGACTTCGAAAACAGTCTTACACTGAGAGACCGTGAATATTAAATTTTAATATGGGGATTAGAAAGTTGCGATATACATTTACTTCCCTTCAGGAAAGTAGAGAAAAATGTAGGTGAACTGGTTACGTGTGACTCAACTTATTTTATATAAAATGATATGCTACTTTATTTTCGAGTTATGTCGCCCCCTTGCGTTATGTAACAGAACCGGCGCCGGTGATGGCCGAAATGCAAGCGATGTACATCTATGAAATCACGTGAGTTCTCTCGGGGTCCTGTAGATGGCGACGAAATCCCCAACCGAACAAAAATCGCACTTCGTTTTGTTTAATAGAAGCTGGTTTGATCGTCAATGTTCAGCTTATTTATTCTCAGTTCGCAAAAAACTTACACAGAGAGAATGAATGAAATGAGTGAAGGGACATCACGCGTTTTTTAATTGATTGCGTGATGTCCTCTTTAATTTATTAAATAATAAATTTAAAACATAAAATGTAATTTTATTGAAGGTACAAAACTTCACATATTTATAAAACTGCTTTCATATTACATGCACAATTTTTAATGTAATCAGTTTTGATTTTTAATATGAACAATATCAATTATTCATAATCTTAATTTTTCGAATGGACATTATTAAAATTTTATATTCAGAATAACAATTTTCGCAATAGGTATCACTAAATATTAGAATTTTTAATATTAAATTTTCATAAAGGGATCAAATTTTCCCTATTTTAATATAAAAAATATTAAAATTTTGTAAAATAATATTAAATCTTAATAATGTCGGTCTCTCAGTGTATTGCGGCGATTTAAAAATATTAACTAACGGGCCTGGGGATATCCTTACGGCACATCAATTATCTGTAGCTGTCATCTGATCAATTTGTCAGAAGGATAAAAGATTGATAATAGGGCTTCACGTTGAAGACTTTAAATTATTCCCCCTTACACACCGAGAATGTGAGGGTGGGGGATAAATTAGGAGTCATTACATATCATTTTTAAAAATATGAAATACGTCTACTTTACTTTCTTTCAAAACGCAATAATTCGTTGATTAAATTGGTGCACTTTTTTCCGAGAAATACAAATCTACAATAAAAAATGGGGGATCCCTATTTAAGTTTTATTGTCCCAACTCCGTCCTCCCTCAGGGGGCGGGGGAGAGGGTTGATTTCATTATAACTGGATGCCCCCCTTCGCGTTGGACAACTTTCATCCCACCCCTTTTTTGATTCTGTGCATAGTTCTCGAGGTATTTCAATGTTTTCAGATAAATTTGGATTTTTATCGATTACAGCGCCACCTGTGAACCAAAATGCAATAGCTTCAAGGTCAAATTGGTGTATTTTTTTCCGGAGAATCCAAATCTGCAATAAAAAATGGGGGTTCCTATTTAAGATTTATGGGTTTTCCCCCACCCACCCCCAGGGGTGGGGGAGGGGGTCAATTTCATTATTACTGGATGCCCTCCTTCGTGTCGAAGAAGATTCATCCCACACCTTTTTTGATTCTGTGCATAGTTCTCGAGATATTTCGATGTCTTCAGATAAATCGGCCACCCTGTATATCTAAATACTTATATAAAATTGTTCATCCGACGCTTATAACGCCTACGGTATTATGATATTATTATGCTAATTTAATATTTATTATGTGACGAGTCTATTATGATTTCTCGTTACGCGAATATTCTTATTATCACCTAATTATTATCCTACAAGGAATTTGGTATGTCATCGTGAATTAACGCGTATCTAATTTATTTACCAATATCGTATTCTAATGTAAACGCGACGTTTTGTTCGGATATTCAACAGGGGTATTGTACCAATTTATAATCCACCGAGAATTTAGCCTAGGATGCATTCAATTATTCAATGGGGCAAATCAAATGAATCTTCGATTACACCGAGAATTCCCTGAGATTACTAAAATGCTACGGAGAAGCCTATATGCGTAGATCATAAGTCACCGAGCACTATAGTGGTAGTAAGTACGACCGACGTGTTTCTTAATTAAGAACAAGGCGTCGACTAACCAACTGACCGTCGCGAAGCAGCAGTATTTGTATCATTGACACTTCTCAGTGTCGATGAGATCACGAGCTTATTTATGAGATCCGATAAGCGTGTTGCAAAATAGATATCTTATTTTTATTAAACAAAAAAAAATTCAGTTCGAATTTCCAATTAAATTATTAGCAAATTTATTTCCATTGCCGACATCAAAAATTTCAAAATACAGATCATCTCAAAAATTTTATTTCACACCCAGTCACGGTACCCGCTATTGTTAACTAATTTCCCGCCTTTATTTTCTTTTCCACTTTTCGAGAATTCGAAATCAGCATACCCTCACATTTCGCGATAAAGAAAAAAAATATATATATATAAACAATTCATACTATAACTTAACCTACTATCCGACTCACAAAACACATATCCAGGGCATAAACGATACTCTTCCCGCGTAGATATTTCGAACCTTGTATTTGCATCCATATTTACTCTTGAGTTAAATTCATATATATATATATATATATATATGCACAGGGTGATCCAAAAGTCCCGGAACAGCAAAATATCTCAGCGGGAGTGCATTTTCGAGGAAAATGTTTCAGACAAAAGTTTCAGGATTTTTCCCTGGCTATTTAATGGCGATATTGAATTTGACCTTGAACATGACCTTGAAGGTTATTTCAAGGTCAAGTTAATTTTTTTAAATGGGAACCCCTATTTTTTTTCATGGATTCTGAAAGAGCGAGAAATTCTACGTCCGAGTATGATATGATCGATTTTTCCGGCAAGGTTATTTCAAGGTGAAACTTAAAACTCCCGTAACGGCGAAATATCTCAGAGGGTGTGCATTTCTTTGGAAATTGTTTCAGACAAAAGTTTAAGGATTTTTCCTGGGATATTTAATGGTAGCACAGAATTTGACCTTGAAGGTTATTTCAAGGTCAAGTTTGTTTTTTTTAATGGAAACTGCTATTTTTTTTCACGGATTCGGGGAGAGCACAAAATTTTACGTCCAAATATGCTATGGCCGTTTTTTTCGGCAATGTCATTTCAAGGCCAAACTTAAAACTCCCGGAACAGCGAATTAACTCAGCAAGAGGCACCATTGAATTTAACCTTGAAAATTACCTTGAGGCTTATTCTAAGCTCAAGACTATTTTTTTTTAATTGGAACCCCATTTCATTTTCGTAATGTTTCCAAAGTTTCCAGAGTGCAATGCATTATCATTGTTCCCGGATAAAAATATACATTTTTTTTTTACATCCGATACGTTTATAAATACCGTATGTATGGGTAACATTTTTACATTGTTTCCAATGCTACCGCCGGCTTTAGCATTACCCAAGATGTACCGCGTGGAGGTAGCACGGTCGGGTTTACACCTCTTCGGGGTGCTTTGTTCAGGTGGTTCCCCTCGCCGTCACCTGTGCATGTGCGTGTGCGTGTGCGTGTGCGTGTGCGTGTGCGTGTGTGTGTGTGTGTGGGTGTCCCCAGACAGTTAAGGCAAGATGGGTATACTAAGATTTTGATGAAATTATGTATCTTACTAAAGCTTATGCTCAAAGTGATTGCCATGAACTTCTTGGCAGTATCCCAAGCGATTATAAAAAGTCGATACGACTTTTTTAATCACATCTGGTTCTATAGCCGCGATCTCATCCCGTATTCGTTGTTTTACTTCCTCAATATTCACCGGTTTCGTTCGATACACTCTATCTTTGAGATAACCCCATAGAAAATAGTCAAGGGGCGTAAGATCCGGAGATCTTGGTGGCCATTCTATTACACCCCTTCGACCTATCCACCGTTCTGCGAATACATCACTCAAATAATTGCGAACATCTGTTGCATAATGGGGTGCTGCACCATCTTGCTGAAACCAAGTCTGATCGAAATCCTCGCCTACAATAACCTGAATAGCAGGGATGATGTCGTCCCTCAACATATCGTGGTATTTTTGACCAGTAAGGGTACCCTCGATGAAGAAGGGCCCAACTACCGCATTGTTTATAATACCTGCCCATACGTTTACTTTTTCAGGATATTGAGTAGAACGACTATCGACCATCCAATTAGGATTGGTTCCACTCCAATAAGACATGTTATGTCTATTGATTGCCCCATTTAAGAAGAATGTAGCTTCATCAGAAAATACGATGCGATTCAAGAAACCGGCATCAGCATCTATTCGATTCATCATTAATTCCGCAAACTGTAGGCGTCTATCAGGATCGTCTTCATTCAATTGTTGTACGAGTCTAACTTTGTATGGGTGAAATTTTAAGTTTTTAGTTAAGATCCGTTGTACTGTACCGTAACATAAGTCGTGCTGCTGTTTAACTTTCCTGATGGAAGTATGAGGATCTTCCGTTATTGACAGCGCGACATTCAACTCATTTTCTTCAGTTGATGCTGTTACTGGACGACCTGCTCTTGGGAGATCCTTCACAGTACCGTGAACTTCAAAACGATTTATTGTTCTGCTAACAGTAGATTTAGAAATCGGTTCTCGTCCCTCTCTAAATGATGCGTTAAATAAGGTTCGCACATTCTCTAAAGATCGCTGGTTATCACCCCAGACTCTCATCATGAGAATGGTTATTCTTTCTCGTTCACTTAGCGCAGCCATTGCTCTTTGTACGAAATATACGTATGTATTTTGTTACTGATATGATGCTTAATACGTTTAGATAGGAAAGGCGTTTAGATAGGAAATCCATGTATCTCACAAAACGATAAAGTTAAGACCAAAATGTAACCATATAAGACTGTACACGTATGTGTAAATTCAATGTGAATGTATGTTGTTTATTTACTTCGCTGGTGACTCGTGCTCTCTGTCGCTGTTCGCGCGCCCAAGTTCACTTTGCACAAGTGTTGCGTAAGATGTATGTATACACTTTTTTTAAACAGTTTATTATTCTATTTACAAAATTAGAGGACAAGCGAGGGACAGGAACTGATTCCTAAATCGACTTTTGGCAGAACAATAAATTGTTTCGAAGCGCACTGTAAAGGATCTCCCTAGAGCAGATCGTCCATTAATAGCATCGACTGAACAAAATGAATTTAACCACTCTCAATACCGGAAGATCCTCATAACTTCGTTAAGAAAATGAAACGGGGTTCCAATTAAAAAAAAAAATAATCTTGACCTGAGAATAATCTTCAAGGTAATTTTCAAGGTCAAATTTTATGCTAGCATTAAATATCCCGGAAAAAATCCTGAAACTTTTCTCTGAAACATTTTACCCGAAAATGACCTCTTGCTGAGTTAATTCGCTGTTCCGGGAGTTTTAAGTTTGGCCTTGAAATGACCTTGCCGAAAAAAACTGCCGTAGTATATTCGGACGTAAAATTTTGTGCTCTTTCCGAATCCGTGAAAAAAAATAGCAGTTTCCATTAAAAAAAAAAAACTTGACCTTGAAATAACCTTGAAGGTTATGTTCAAGGTCAAATTCAATATCGCCATTAAATAGCCAGGGAAAAATCCTTAAACTTTTGTCTAAAACATTTTCCCCGAAAATGCACTCCCGCTGAGATATTTTGCTGTTCCGGGACTTTTGGATCACCCTGTGTATATATATATATGAATTTAACTCAAGAGTAAATATGGATGCAAATACAAGGTTCGAAATATCTACGCGGGAAGAGTATCGTTTATGCCCTGGATATGTGTTTTGTGAGTCGGATAGTAGGTTAAGTTATAGTATGAATTGTTTATATATATATATATATTTTTTCTTTATCGCGAAATGTGAGGGTATGCTGATTTCGACTTTTGGATCACCCTGTATATATATATATATTAAATTACCCTTGAACTTGAATTGAATTTAAGGCCCATCAAAAATAGAATTTAAATTTTGGAAAAATAAGTTGATCCTAACCCACAAGATTGGGGGGAAGATGGCGCGACCACTAGTCGCTACGAACAGGGGCTAAATAGATACTAAAAGGACCTAAAAAGAGAGGACCTTTGTTTTAGGAAATCCAGCGCAAGTTGGTGTCCAAGGTGCCCTTGAATGGCTATTTCCACAAACAAGACGAATTACAAGCCAATCTCAAAATTCTGGAGCAACAAAGAAATTAACAGAAAGAATGCAAATCTCATGGAAATCTTATCGGGATCCGAAGGTCGGAGGAAGCGCGCCGTCCTCGGATGGGTTGGAAGGATAAGCAAAATATTATTTGGAACGGCAGAAGAGGAGAAAGTGGAGACACTCCGGCACCAGATCGAAACGACGAACGAAAGAGTGTCGGATACGGCGACGCTTCTTGTAGAGCATACTCAGATGATCGCCGTCGAATTTTCGGGCCTGCATAAGGAAATGCAAAATATCAACGAGTCGCTAAGCAAACTCTGGATGGACCGCGCATTAATCGAGTCACAGGTCGAACAAAGAGCGGCCACCGAAAAGCTGACTCATGTGATGACTATTATCGAGGCGGAGATACAACGATACGCCTCTGAGGCAGACCAGCTGATGAACGCAGTCCTTTTTGCAAAGGCTGGGCAGGTTCACCCAGAATTCGTATCGCTGAAAACTATGACAGATCACATCAGGCACATTGTAGAAATCACACCTGAGTGTGAATTTCCAATTCACCTTACGCATATAACCCTGGATAAACGAAGAGGAAACAAACAACGCCGTTATACAGAATCACCGACAGTGCAGTTCTCTAGAGACACTAATACAGTGAAAATAGGCGTAACAAACGGGGCGAGGGAAATTTCATCGGAATCTGATGAGGACCGCGGAGAATCGTCAGAGGGTGGAAAGAAAATTCCCTCGAACCGCAATCCAAGTTTATGTAAACCGTGATGCAAGGCGTGCATCGAAAATTGTAATGATTTAATAAATAATGTAATAGTTCCGAGCCAGCACTACTTCGCATTAATCTAAAATTGTTAAGAATGTACATGTAACTATGTGATAAGTGAGTACATATGCGCGATCATGAGACGCACTCTCCCGGTGGGTCTTCGGCGATGGAACGCAGATTTTTTCGAAGGGGGGAGGTGTTACGACCGGCGTGTCGTACACCACCGCGTTTTCTTAATTATCTATAATAATTAACTCTTTATATCGCGCTTATTGGGGATCAAATTATATTTTACTTATATGAATAAATATCATATTAACGACATACGATATTTATTCTATCCGGTGTAGAGTCGCAACCGCGAGACCGGATGGACACACAATGGGCATAAGCAATATCAATTTTTAGAATAAGTAAGCACTTTACGTGGGAACCTGCAAACATCGACAAGCCACACGAGTGGCTTTAGCTTCCAAAATGCTGAATTCAGCAGGGTGCCAAGCTCGAAAAGTGCAAACGATGCGTGGTAGCGATCGAGCAAGTGGCGATTTGGTCGCGACGGACTTCGACGAGAGACACTTCGATTTCCCGCGCGGACTCGGAAGCATCAAGAGAATTATCCTTCCCTCCGAAAGTCGACACTCGGGGAAGCGTAATCACGGTAAATTCAACGTGCGCGCCCGTGGTTCGATATAGCGCGCCGATATGCATCGCGAGTGCTGGTTCGGGAGTAATATTCGTCAGTGGATTAAACACGTCTACTTATATCTGTGTTTGATTTTCCCGATCCTGTTATCTTGTGATTAAGGACTTCGAAAGTCCGCTGGTGTCAGAATCCTGCCTGATATCAAAAATCGAATTCGTAACAATATTATTTCTAGAATATTTTGAAGAATAAACTTCTAGAAAAATGGAATTAAGAGAGTTTCTAGCATGGCTCATGTGTTTAATTTTAGATAAGTTTTATTACGGTTTTCCTCCAGGTTGCATATAGCGGCATGGTTACGTGTGAGGATGAGAACAAGGGCGCGATCCCAAAGTGTTCGTATACTTGGGCCAGCTTATCTAATATTAAATCATTTTTATGATGGTTTTCTGTCGCACTTCTTGCAATCTGGGGTCCCCAAATTCTCATTCTCACATTTGTGTTAGCTTATCTAATAAGTTAATAAATTGCAGCTGTGCTTAGAGGAAACATACGTTTCACTTTTCCAAACTGCATTTAGAGATTTTTAGAAGAATTCAAAATATTCAAAATATACCGGGAGCCTAAGACGTACGTATTACGGCTCGTACCGTTACAATCTAAAGAAATTCGCAGTTGTGGAGGGAACGGATTCGGGAGTCTTGAGAGGGCATACTGATTTTAAATTGTCGAAAAGTGGTAAAGAAAACATAGTCGGGAAATTAGTTAAGAATAGTAAGTGACGCGAGTGGGTGTGAAATACAATTTTTGAGACGATCTTTTTTTCGCAATTTTTAAGTTGGCAATGGAAATAAGTTAGCTAACAATTTAATAGGAAATTTGAACCGAATTATATGTGTAAAAAAAATATATGTACTTCATGTGTACTAATTAATTCTACTTTTTAGCTGAACAATAAAAGAGAATAATTCAGAAGTGGGGGAAATAATGTTTGAATTAAAATCTAAACTAAGTCGGAGCAGTGGAGGGAACGGACTCGCGAGTCGTTAGGAGGGCAGAGTGATTTTAAATTCTCGAAAGTGGAAAAGAAAATAGAGCGGGGAAATTAGTTACCAATACCGAATGACGTGAGTGGGTGTGAAATAATGTTTTTGGGATTATCTTTTTTTTGAAATTTTCATGTTGGCAATGGAAAAAAATTTGATAACAGTCAAATTGGAAATTTAAACAGAATTACATGTGTAAAAAATAATATATGTATTTCATGTATACTGATTAATTTTACTTTCCATTTAAACAATAAAAGAGACTAAATGAGAAGTGGGGAATGACGTTTGATTTAAAATATAAAAGAAATCGGAGAAATGGAGGGAACGGATTCGCGAGTCATTGATAAAGAGTATGCTGATTTTGAATTCTCGAAAAGTGGAAAAGAAAATATAGGCGTGAAATTAGTTAGCAGTAGCGGGTACCGTGACTGGGTGTGAAATAAAATTTTTTAGATGATCTTTATTTTGAAATTTTTGATGTCGGCAATGGAAATAAATTTGCTAATAATTTAACAGGAAATTTAAACTGAATTATATGTGTAAAAAAATAATATATCTATTTCATGAATTGTAACAATTTTTACCGGCGTAAGAACGCAAATTAATTTCCGGGCGCAGAATACAGACTCCGGGACAGATTCCCGATCTGTCCGGCCCTATTCAATCGCGACGTCTTGGGTCGGACGCAACCCTCGGTGAATAGTCGTCTACCGGTTAGCTCTCCAGTAGGGAGCAAAAGACGGTCGTTACGAATTGGGGAGAAAACGTAGACCAAAATGCAAATAAAACGACGTGGTTATAGAAAAATAACAGTAAAAAACACGCGTTTATTAACAACAACAAAAAAACAATATAAATATTGGGGACGAAACGGGCCCCAGTGAAACGGTGCGCTATAGGCGCTGATAATCAGCCGGCGTTTCACCGGATCCCTCGCCTGGGATCTTCGACCTATGATGGATCTCTCGCCTACGATCACCGCGGGCTGGACAGAGCGAGAGAGAGAGAGAGGCAGGGGAAGAGGGAGAGTGCGAGACAGGACGTTGCCGCTGAGGCGGGTAACTGAGGCCAGTACTTACGGTTTACCACTGACGCACAATCCCAATCTGGTACGAAAAAAAATGGAGCACTACCGCCTCACACGCATGGAAATCTACCGATATCCAGTACTCGCAGGAACTTAGCGCGTAGTCGCCAGCGCGATAACCCAAAGTAATCTGGCGCTGTTCCGATGTTCCGCCCGCCGCGTTTCGCGATCGCGGATCCGCTGTTCCTTGTCTCGTGCCCTCTCTCTCTCAATTTGGCCAGCCCCTTGCCGATACAGGGCGCCCGGCCCCCGAAACAAATAAAACATAAATAATATGCACACAGTATACAAAATAATTCGGGCTTGAGGATGACCGTGCTAAGGGAGATTTTTTTGTCCCTGGCGCGGACTCGAGATCTCCGTTACAGTATAATAATTAATTTTAATTTCCAGCTGAACAATAAAAGACAATAATTGAGAAGTGTGGGAAGTAACATTTGATCTAACATCTGTGGAGGGAACGGATTCGAGAGTAGTTGAGAGGGAAGGGTGATTTTGAATTCTCGAAAAGCGGAAAGGAAAATAGAAGGGGAAATTATTTAACAATAGCGAGTTACGTGAGTGAGTGTGAAATAATGTTTTTGTAATTGAGTGCGTAAAGTACTTTTGATGCCTGTTTTTCGTGCGTAAAGCTCACTTTTATGCACTCCCGACCAAAAAATTCATAATGTGAACGGTCGTGCGTAAAGTTGTACTTTACGCACTTAACCAGGCATCAAAACATTACGCACTCTCTTTACGCACCCAATTACAAAAACTAGGATACCTAGGTGTAAAGTATAACTGTTATCCATCGGTCGGGAATTTTACACGTCACTCGGCGCCTTCGGTGTCTCGTATGTATAGTTCTCGCTCGGTGCGTAAAAATACACTTTACACCCTTGTTAGGTAATATACTATTTTGCGATTATCTTATTTTTTTGAAATCTTCATGTTGGCAATGGAAATAAATTTGCTAACACTTGCATTTAAAACTTTAACTGAATTATATGTGTAAAAAATAATGTATGTATTTCATGTATACTAATTAATTTTATTTATCATCTTTACTATCGACATTTATGAGTGCTGCAGAAATGTCAATCTCAAGACATGTACCGATGATACCCAGGTTCTTATGGCTGTTCCACCAGATAATGTGCTTCATGCAATTCGCTTATTTAACTTAGATATTATTAATATTGAATGATAGGCCAATGACAAGGCCTTAAGGGTGTTCTTCTGAAACCCCGAGCGCCGCGGTGGCGGATGTGGAACTACCAAACTGGAAGTAAAACTCCTTTGCAGATTACGCCTTCTATTTTAACTGTTTATATTATTAAGGGTATTTTTTATAAGCTACTATTCCCGTAGAATGAGTCCACTTCGATATTGGCGCAACGATGGTCGCATAATTTGAAAATTGCGACTGGAAGCAAGTAATGGCGGCACAAGCGAAAGATTTGACGTATATCAGTTTCGCTCAAAGCGAATATGAGGATCGTAGGTATTCTCTTGTTTTATGGGCGCTTCCCAGTGCCCCGCGAGCATCCGTACGCATACATATGTAATACGGTCATGTGCCGTACATGTATGAATAAGTCTACATTCATGTGTGCATGCATAATCCATTCATATAGGAAGAATATGGGATCGAGGCGGCGCGGCATACGGGAGCAGACAAGAGAACCTCAGGTGCGATTCTCACCTATTTTATGGAAACTTTGTCATAATATAGCACATACTTACCACCCTTTTGATTATCGCAAAGACCGATGCAATACTCAATCGTTTTCTAGAAAATCGTATTTGAATTTACTTTCTAGGAGTTATTTGAAGGGGTATGAAGTGAAATTAAAAACAATACATCTCGAGAAATATATTGTGAATATGTGACACTTATTGAAATAAACCTTGTTGTTGTTATTATTATTATTATTTTTACTCTGTTGATGGCATTATTCACCTCTAATGCACTGACGGGTGGGCAATCTTCACTTTGTTGTGTGAGTTCCTCACACAACTCGGTAAAGATTTCGATACCCGGATTGTCTGCATTAAGCTTGGGATTTTTCTCGTAGATACTCCCCAGAATTCCTCAACTGAGGCCATCGACGGAAACTGGCGGGAGGCTGCGATACGATGTTTAAAGAGGTTGGAGGGATTCGACCAAAATGTTGCATTTTCATCGTCCGTTAACGTTAGCGGGTCGTTGTCTCGGGAAATCCGTTTCGGCCCCTCCACCTCGGGACTGCACTGCATCCGAAGCAGCCCGATTGTCAGAAGCCCTGCGCGATATATTGTTCATAACCGCAAAATACAAGAAGTAGGGTGGTTAGCCCTACTCCCCGTTATACTAGGGCTAGTTAGTTAGCCCTTCGCCCTAGGCCTATAACCCTATATTTTTTTATTTTTGTTTATTTTTGTTTAATTTTTTCATTTTTATTTATTTTTTTTTAAATTTTTTAAATGTTCATTAATTTTTTTAATGTCTGTTCTTGGTTTTTAGTTTTGTTTCTAAATATCTGAAACTTTTAAAAATATTTCTTCAAATTGGTTTTCATTTATTTTCTTTTAAATTTATGTCTCGATTCCCTGCAAATATAATAGCGCTTTCTGCTTTTGCGCTGAGTTTGCACTTTTTCCATAAGACTTGTCTAAAAATTTACAATGGATCGGTGCAAGTTTATACATAGGCTCTTATGAAAAAGTACAAAACCAGTGCAAAAGCAGACAGCGCTATAACATATTCGTAATCTGCTAAGAAAAAACCCAAGCACCCACTTGCATCACAATTACGAAACTTCAGTGCATGTGTGCATGCATGCGCGTGCGTGCGTGCGTGCGTGCGTGCGTGTGGGTGTGTATGTTCGCCTTCGGTTTGGCCGGCAATCCGCACATTCGTAGAAAAAAATTTTACCCACTTTTATCAAATATTACTATTCTAATGTACTTCAACAATGCGTGAAACATTCCCTAATTTTCCAGATTTTCGATTCCATCAACGGATTTGGTAACGTTTTTGGATCGGTTCTAGAGTGATATGATTTTGAATTTTACTATTCTCAACTTTTTATAAAATTTTAGTTATGCACACGAAGAACGGAATTTTAGAATGCATTCGAGCAAAGTTATAGCTATTTAATTGCGATTTTCAGGCTTTTACCATTTTTTTTTGCGAAAAATTATCAATATTCAAAACGTAATAACTCGACCAAAAATTAATCTTTTTTTATCGGATTAGGGCCATTACCTTCGGAAAACATCCAAGAAAAGATACCGAAATTTGTAGATATTCAGAACGAATGCGATAAAAATGCTACGTAAAGTACTGAAAAAACTGTTTCTCTTATGGGAAAACAATGTTAAAATTGACGGCTCTTGAACGACCTCTCAATTTTAACCGATCGGGCTAAAATTTTCATCAGTTCATTTTTTCACATAAATGAAGAAATTCCGGGAAGGGGGGGGGCCCGTAAAAAATTTGAAACTTCGCAAGAACCGCCCTAGTATACATGAAATACGTATATTATTTTTTACACATACATTTCAGTTTAAATTTTCCATTAAATTGTTAGCAAACTTATTTCCATTGCCTACATAAAAAATTTCGAAAAAAAGATAATCTAACAAATTTTATTTCACACCCACTCACGTAACTCGGTATTGTTAACTAATTTCCCCTCTTTATATTCTTTTCCACTTTTCGAGAATTCATAATCACAAGCCACACTCAAAATGAGTGGCGAATCCGTTCCCTCAATCGTTCCGACTACCTATAGATTTTATATCAAACGTTATTTCCCCCGCTTCTTAATTATTCTCTTTTATTGTTTAGTTGGAAAGTAAAATTAATTAGTATACATAAATAAATATATATATTTTTTACACATATAATTCAGTTTAAATTTCCAATTCAACTGTTAGCAAATTTGTTTCCATTGTAACCGTCTTTTAGATTTGTTATTAATTTTAATAGACGTCTATGAGTCTAACTCCAAGCAAAGAGTATCCACGGTTAAGATAGGTGAAATGCCCCTGTCTCTGGATTTTCGATTTTACCCAGAAAATAGGTAATTTGGGGTGCCAAAATAAGGTATCCATGGTCTATATACCCAAATTCCCGCTGGCGCCCCTCCAGCGGCTAAAATACGCGTTTTTTCGTAATTATTTTTGTTCTAATGCACAAGTTAATGAAAAATTCTGAAAAAATTCATGAAAGTAGTGTTTGAGATGACCCCTAAGCACAAATTTTTTGAACCTCGTAGACTCGGTCTTTCCTACTTAAAAAAAATTTTTTAATTTTAAAATGGATTTTTTTGGCACTATTTTCGAGATGGCATAAAATTTTTTTTCATCTGTTTTTAGAGTGGTTTAAGACCTATGTTCTGGAATTTTTTCAGATTTTTTGGTGAGGTGCGCCTATGTTAAAATTCGAATTTTTTAGTTATTTTTTTCCATTTTTGGCCTTTTTAAGACCCAATTTGCCCTGAGAGAAACGCATATCGCGAGAATTATCAGTATAGATATAAAGTCAACTAATCTTTTGATTATAAATATTAAAAAAAATATGATAATGATTTATTTTAAGGGGTAACCATTTCGAAAAATAATTATTTTTTTTTCATTATTCCTATTTTTATCCATAAAAGTGTTTATAATCGATTTTGAATGTTTTTTTTTTATTTTTACAAAATATACATTTTTGGAATGTCTGTACATGCAATTTTAAACAAAAATTCTAATCGTTCACTACTCCTAGTCCTCATCGCTGTCATCGTTCACTATGGGGCAGACATTATCCACATCAAAAAGTGTCGTCAGTATTTCAGCTGGTCTAAAAACTCTTGATAAATATCTTCCGTACGATAAATGGTAAATCAGTGCGGCGACGTGCGAACAACACCCAACTGTTCTTAGTCCGTTGGCGCAGGTGCAGCAATGTCCTTTTATCGTGAAAAGTTGGATTCTTCTGTCGTCAATTGATTGCGATTTCCTTTTAAAGCAGGCATTAGTACTTTGTAACCTTTTTCTTCTAACGTTGATACCACATCTCTGAATCCTCTGTCCAACACGCAAATGTCACCTTTTTTTAAGATCGTCGAAATTCCATCAGGATCTTCCAACATGCGTTCCAAAATTTTCGCATCGTTAAGGTTTCCTTCAAAAGGGCCACCCAGTTCAATTACGTAACCGTTTGTTGTACATATAGTGAATGGTTTGCACAGCGGACATTTTTTTTGTCCGGAGTAAGAGACCCTTTGGTAAATATTGTTCGAACTTTTTTGGTGCCTTAAATATGTACCGTCACAGATAACAACCAATTCACCTGCATTTAAATCATGCAGCATTTTCACAACATCGGCAGTTTGGGATAAATAATATTCTCTTGAGTTAGCTTCAACTCCGAAATACTTAGGAAGCACGTGCTCTCGAAAACATTTTAAAACAGAATGTATAGAGTCGCGCACAACTTCTTCTTTAACTTCAAAAATAGCAGCGATTACATAGTCCACGGTGCGGCTGAAGCAACTTTTACCCAAAAATGAAAACACATGAAATTTTCTTAATTATTATGCTCCTTTAGAAGTTTTTTATCACTTATTAAGCATCATATGTATGGTTTTATCTCATTTTTGTGTTCAAAATTACATGCACAGACATTCTAAAAATGTATATTTTGAAAAATTAAAAAAAAAACATATTCAAAATCGATTATAAACACTTTTATGGATAAAAATAGGAATAATAAGAAAAAAATAATTATTTTTCAAAATGGTTACCCCTTAAAATAAATCATTATCATATTTTTTTAATATTAATAATCAAGATTAGTTGTCTTTATATCTATACTGATAATTCTCGCGATATGCGTTTCTCTCAGGGCAAATTGGGTCTTAAAAAGGCCAAAAATGGAAAAAAATAACTAAAAAATTCGAATTTTAACATAGGCGCACCTCACCAAAAAATCTGAAAAAATTCCAGAACATAGGTCTTAAACCACTCTAAAAACAGATGAAAAAAAATTTTATGCCATCTCGAAAATAGTGCCAAAAAAATCCATTTTAAAATTAAAAAAATTTTTTTAAGTAGGAAAGATCGAGTCTACGGGATTCAAAAAATTTGTGCTTAAGGGTCATTTCAAACACTACTTTCATGAATTTTTTCAGAATTTTTCATTAACTTGTGCATTAGAAAAAAAATAATTACGAAAAAACGCGTATTTTAGCCGCTGGAGGAGCGCCAGCGGGAATTAGGATATATAGACCATGAGTACCTTATTTTGGCACCCCAAAGTACCTATTTTCTGGGTAAAATCGAAAATCCAGAGACAGGGGCATTTCACCTATCTTAACCGTGGATACTCTTTGATCTCGTGTCGACAGTTACAACAGTCGGGCACTTTCAATAAAAAAAATGCACGGCCCGTAAATATTGAGTTAGGAGTCACGTGTGCCACCATAAAAGATAACACGCGGTTGTCCCAAATCAAAACTTACGAATACCCGGAAAACACAAGATAACTAGTGCAACATTCGTCACGTCCGGTTTTTGCCGCTACCCCCTCCGAACCGTCGCGCCACTATCGTGGCAGCTACGCACGTTTGCCGTGCGGAGCGCGCCTGGGAACCTTGCAGTCCCCGACCGCCGGGGTTCTGCGCAAGCCCGCAAGAGGGCCGCGAGAAAGGCGCGCTGCCGGCCAACGGCGCGACTGCTCGCCAGATAGCCTGCGAAAGCCAAAGACAGCGGTCTTAGGCTATATAGCGCGATACAGTCGACAGCGAGCGACCGCGAACAAGCGCGTCCTTCAGACGCCACATTTCCTCGTCGGAAATAATATCCGCGCTGCGCTTCCCGCATTATACATATATTGTAACCTGATGACTTGTACCGGCGCGTCACCGAACGCGCAATAAAGTGTTTGAAAGCGACTACTGGGATTATTTTCCTCGCGCCGCACTCATCTGCCCCTGGACGAAAGCGCCGCTCAAGGCAATTAGCCCGGAGACGCCCTCCTGCGAATCGGTCGCCAACGAGAGCGCAAACAGGTGAGTTCACTGGCCTTGGCCCTTTTCCCTTCGCTCTCTTATGCTCTTCCTTCTCCTATCGCACTCTTCTCAATATACTTGCTGCTGCCTCTGAAATTGTCTGTAAATTCATTTACACCAGTGTACCTTCCGGCGCGGGTCGAACCCGGACACGCGATTCACAGTATTCACCTCGAGAATCAAATCCCGCGTCGGCGAAGGCCACATTTATGGCGCCCAACGTGCTTGTCGATAATTATTTGAAATATTCAGTTCGCGCCACATTTATGGCGACCAACGTGCTTATCGATAATTATTAAATATATTCAGTTCGCGCCACATGTATGGCACCCAACATGTTTTTTAATAATTCTCAAACTTGTTCGATTCGCGACACATTTAGTGATCAATGCGCTCTATAATTGAAAAAAATTTTTTTTTTTTTTTTCTCGGAAAAGAATACATTCGTGATATCTAAGATTTGTACTATTATTTGTTAAAATCGTTCAAAAAGCGCTATATTTTTGCAGTACAACGTACTCACAAAATGTTTCTTTCGTTTCTCTTCAAATTGAAAATATCGAAAAAGCGCCACGTGTCTCAACTTTCGACAAAAAGTCAACTCACACGAAACTTCCTATATGTATTCCGAAAACAATGATTCTTTATGTACAAAATTAACATTTGTCATTTAAAATTAGCAAAAAATTCTTATTAATCAATCAAAGTAAAAAAAATTATATTATCATTCCTTTGTATTTCGCTGTATTCGCTCGCATCGCTGTCTCCTTTGCATTAGTTTGCATCGTAATTTATGTATACAAAGGCGCAGTAAATCTTCCGCAAAAACGCAATTGTAAAATTGTCAAAAAACAATTGCGCAGCGCTTTCTCTTGTGGCTTTTCTATCGCTTATTTGCGCATGCAAATGTAGTTAGCACATAGAATTATCTATTATTATAATAATACAATTACTCTGTGAGATTATTTATATTATGTACACATGTTTTTCTCCGGCTAAAAAACAAAGTGCCGAACGCGATCTCCTTGTGTCCGCGTAAACAAAGTTTACTTATTATACTAAACAATAACTAATTACTTTGTTTTTCGAAAAATTTCTCCATATCGGAAAAATATATCTCCAAACCGCGAAAAATATTTCAAAAGCGAGAATTCATATTCAAAACTAAAATTAAGAAAAATCAAAAAGAAAAATGAACAAAGATATTGTAAACGCACAGGCGCGAGCAAGCGCTCTCTTGCCGTCGCGTCAACTCGCGCGAACCCCTCCTCGGCAACTCCCCAACATAGAATCAAGTGACGAGGAAGTGCGCGACAAAGAAACGCGCATAGAAAACACCGAAACGATCGGCGAAGACAACGAAAATCTCATTGAATTTATACCGCGTAGATCTTCCCGTAAGAGTACAGTCGTGATCCATAAAGGAAGGCCGAAGAAAAAATCGCCTAATAGAATCATAACGCAATATTTAAACGCAGTTTTTTCAGAATTGCAAGAGCAAACCGCGCAATTTCAAAGTTCGGTACAAAAGATGTTAGCGCAACATCTCGAAAATTCGCGGCAACAGCTCGACCTTTTTCAAGCCGAAAACAGGCGCGAAATTAATACTCTACGACTCGAAACAAATAAGTCGATAGAGACGCTCGCGCAACAAATAGCGAACTTGCAAACAAAAGCCGTCGATCCGACTCCACAAAATGCTCGCGCGGTATCTTTAAATCGAAACGAATCTAATAAAAGCGAAACGACGAGGCCAACGAGTCTGCCCCTCACCATCACCACTACGACGGTGACGACAACGGTGGCAACAACGAGCCCGTCGCTCGAGACAGAGACGGACGCATGCTACGCGTTCCCCTCTCTCTCACCGGCAACGAGGAGCCACACGTCCCAGACAGGGACGAACGCACTGTTCGGAATCACGAGACCTACCACACAGGATTTCTTTGCATCGCAACCGATGGAAATCAATCGAAACGCCTCTCAAGCGCCGATTGCGCAAAGAAATCCCAACACAAACCTACATAAAATAATAAAATCTTGGGAATTAAAATTCCCCGGTAAACTCGACGCCGACGATTTTCTTGACGAATTCGAACGCAAACTATACGCGTCTGCTATAGACCCAAATGACGCGCTCCCAGTCTTCTCACAAGTCCTGACTGATTCCGCATATACGTGGTTTAATACATTTCGGAATAGCTGGACCTCTTGGCCAGATTTCGCAAATAAATTCCGAAAAACATTCGGAGATGCGAACGATGACCAACAAATTATGCATAAAATTCAACGCGCGGTACAACTCGAAAATGAATCCGGAATTGACTTCATCATAAAAATCGGCGCATTATATAATAAATTAAATGAAAAAATTCAACAAAAAAATCAACTTGATAAAATTTACTCCGGATTACATTCCGAATTATTTATGCAATTCGATCGGGATAGTTTTTCAACTTACGATGAATTAATAACAAAAATCCGTAAATACCAAGAAAAAATCGAAATTATGCAATTACCGGACAAACTGCGCGAACACGATTCGAAACGAACACGCTATACGAAAAACAAAAATCAATTATACGCAATCGATTCACAATCATATGAAACAGATGATTTTTCGCAATTTCCCATTACAGAAAATAAATCCGGAACGAAATCGAAACAAAACGAAATTAAAAAAGTCGAAAAGAAAAACAACATTGAACCAAAACAAAATTTAAATAAAATCGAAATTTACAAAAAGCAATACGAAACGTTGAAAAAGTAATTGCATAATAATGACGACAAAAATACGGATTTCCAAATAAAAAGCGCGAATAACAAAAATGTCACACCCGTTTCATCGAGCCGTAGGCATCGCCGCCGTTCCACCTCCAGTTCTTCGCGCTCCTCTCACTCTGCTCGATGGCAGAAGGGGGGAGAGAGAGGTGGCACGTCTGCGAAGCAAAACTACGACTACAACGACAGACGCTCGAGAAACTACGCGCATAATAATGATTTCCGAGGTCGGAACAATTTTTATAATAATAATCGCGGCAACAGAGGTCGTCGAAACAGCTACAATCGTAATTACGATTACAATTCGGCTCGCTTCGATAATCTACCTCGACCACGACAGTATCGGCAACCGAATAGCCAGTACGACGCGCACGCGAAACACACGCAACATGCGCAACCGCCGCAATTCTCCCCACCGTTGCAACCTACGCAGCCGTGGTTCCAAAATCTCAATCGCGATTTTCCACTTGACAATCGATACGCGTTCCATACGTCGCCGTCAAAAAACGAGAAGGATGCCAGGAAAGATTAGAACGTCCTGGCGGAACCTTGGAAACTCGCGAGCGCAAAACCAATTCAAATCACTCGGGAAATGCTCCAATTCGCGCCGTCGCTTTTCAAGATTCAACGCGCTTCCTTCATAACGCATCCGCGCTTAATGTAGCGCTGCCGCAAGGAATGCAGCTAGTGACTCCGAAAGCGTCGCGGATGATTTTCGCGAAACATCTGAGACCGATTACTCAGACTCAAACTCAGAGTGCTGCTGCAACGAGCTGGCGCAGCCGGCAAGAGCGAGCATCTCATCTGTCACTTCGCTGTCCCCAATTAACCTAAGAGCCTGCTATCAAGCAGCAGTTAGCCATTCGCAGCGCAAAGTATTTAAGGGCCTTGCTCCGCCCGCGCCATCGCAAAAACGTTACGCAATCGGAACCGCGATCGAAATCGGAGATAGAAAATATCCCGGACTTCTCGATACAGGTAGCGACCGCACATTTATGTGAGGCAAACTGTACGATAAAATTAAAATATTAGCAACCAGTAATCCCGTATACGACGCGATAACACGTGCCGGCGTACAACTTGCTCAACGCGACCACGTAGCCGCACCTCGTTATTCCGCGAAATTTGACGTTAATATTAATAATTGCTACGGCGAGTTGTGGTTCGCAATTCTCGACGGACTCACAACACCGATCATCCTAGGAATGGATTTTATAATCGCCTGGAAAATTACAATCGACGCTACGCGCGGTCACTGGTCAGTCGAAGGTTCTGATGCGCAATTTCCCCTAAATTCCGCGGAAGTCAAGCGCAGCTCATCAAACTCCATGCAGTTAATAGAGCTTACGTATGCGTGAAGATATCAGGCGATATATAAATAAGTGTGAAACCTGCCTAAAGTGCAAACCTGATAATTCTCCACCCCAAGGATTAATGTTTCCGCGCAAATTTACGGAACCGTGGCATACGGTATCCCTAGACATAATGGGTCCCCTTCCGCGTTCGAAATCAGGCAAGTGCTACGTTTTAGTATGCGTCGACACGTACACTCGATACATTGAGTGCTTCGCGCTGTCAAAAACGGACGGACCGAAAATTGCAAAATGCCTGAACGCGCTAATTAACCGTTGGGGAACGCCGTACATTTTTCTCACCGACAACGGAACTGAATTCGTAAATCGAACGATTACGAAATTCTGTAACGAGATCGGAACCGCGCAACGCACTACGCCTCTGTACCAGCCGCAATCAAACCCCGTAGAGCTCGTCAATCGCAATTTGAAGACAATGATCGCGAGTCTTCTCGGCGATGACCAGCGCGAATGGGATGCCTCGTTAACAGAGGTGCAATTCGCTTACGACACTACCGTGCATTCATCGTTAGGGGTTTCCCCTGCGTTTCTTAACCTCGGCCGCGACCCGAGGCGCGCCGGCGAACCGCTTTCCAAAGTCGACGCAGCAGACGCGACGGTTGGCGAAACAACAGCCCCGTGGCTGGAACGCATGCAGCGAATGAGCGTTTTGCGCGCGAAAGTCGAGAAAATGATGAATAAAGCTAACGAAAAACAAAGTAAGAGTTACAATAAAACCCGAAAGTTGAATATCGAATACAACATAGGAGATTACGTCTTTTACCCGAACAATAAATTATCAAGTGCCATTCGGGGCTATAGCGCAAAGCTGGCACCCCGGTATTTAGGGCCAGCCACGGTAATTAAAAAATTGTCTCCCATGGTAGTTGTTATCGGTGACGCGCATGGCAAAAAGATAGGGAAATACCATGTGAACGATTTGAAAATCGCGCGTCGAAGCCTTAGGCTACGTACTATTATGTAACCCTCTTTTCAGGATTCAACATGGACGCACCTGCCGCCAGCGCTGATACAGCGAAGCTCGACCTCGCCGAAGTGAAGTCGATGCGCATTATCTTCCCTCCAGATTGCCCTGATGGCCCTTCGGTGCACGAACATCCAACGGGATTAGTAGCGGTTGACCGAGACGATTTGGAGCGGCTACTATTCGTAGCGCGGATCTCCGCATCAGACCTCGCCGAAGCGCGCCAGAAAATTGCCGAATTGCGCCAATCAGCTGACGAAGGCTCCCGCAGGCAAGATTCTCACGAGGAGCCATACAAGCTCCTTTATAACCTGCTCCAGGAGAAGCAGGCGGTGGCCGCGCAGCTAGCATCAGCCCTAGAGAAAGCGGACGCAGCAACGAAACGGGCAGAGGAGCAACAGCTCAAAATTGACCAGTTCCAGGCCGATTGGGACAACTCCTGGTGGGAATACGAGCAGCTGGAGAGTAGTGTCGCAGTGCTGACGCGCATTAAGAAACTATTCACGTCCACTATAGCGGAGGTTTATCGCGCCCAAGCCGAGCTACGAGAGCCACACCTCCGACCCAAAGCGCCAAAGGGGTGCTTGAATTGTGGTACAGTAGGACACAGTTTCCGTACCTGCAGTCGGTCATACTCCGGCAAATTCTGCCAACGATGCGCCTACCCAGGGTTTTCCACCGAGGACTGTCCCTGGCCACACTACAGCCAAAATCCGCCGAAGGTTCCAGACCAGGTCAAGTGCAAATGCTGCTGGACGCCGCTCAACCTCCCTGACGTGAACTGCGCCGATTGCCGGAAGAGGCTAATCGCGGTAGCGGCTGCCGATCGTTTAGAGCGGGCACTGCACTTCGAAACCAGCCCACTATCGACGACTTTCGCGCTACGCCGGCCACGCCAGAATTCGGCTGACACTCTGCAAGAAGCCCCAGCGTGCATTCCCGCGCAGATGGTACAAGTTGCTCCATCGGAAGTCGCAACAACATCCGCAGAACCACGCCTGGAAGGCGGTACTCCAGGAGATGATCAAGAGACGGGAAGTCTGCAAGGAGACACGCTAGAAGAAGCGCGAGAGCTAGCGAATCAGCCCGGTGACCGGATAGGAGAGGCGCAAGAGGATACCGCTCACGAGGACGCGTAAACGCCATTTGTGTCAGTGTGCATTATATTTTTTTTATGACATTTATATAGGTAATACACCACTTTTCTTTTGCGCTTAGCTGTAAGTGCAATTTTCGTTTCCTGTGATATGTTAGGGCTAAAATTCTAGAGATGTCACTCTCCGCGTGTACTACGCCAAATGAGGCGCCGTTGAGCCATCAAGATTTTGTATCATTTCATTACCATTCAATAAATCCAGATATTCATAACCTGAGCGTGTACTAATTCCTGCATACTTAAGCGTTAAGTTAGGTTAAGTTAAGTTAAGATAGGCTAAGATATAAGGCAGCAGCAAGCATATTTTTAAGAGTTAATTTCGCAATTTAATTTCACAGCATATATTTACAATTCGCAACTGCACATTTTCAGCATTTCCTCTTATAACGGAGGAGCATGAGTCACGCAGGGCCAAATTTCTCGCCAGCGAACCTGGTTTTCGCCGCTGCCCTCTCCGAACCGTCGCGCCACTATCGTGGCAGCTACGCACGTTTGCCGTGCAGAGTGCGCCTGGGAACCTTGCAGTCCCCGACCGCCGGGGTTCTGCGCAAGCCCGCAAGAGGGCCGCGAAAAAGGCGCGCTGCCGGCCAACGGCGCGACTGCTCGCCAGATAGCCTGCGAAAGCCAAAGACAGCGGTCCTAGGCTATATAGCGCGATACAGTCGACAGCGAGCGACCGCGAACAAGCGCGTCCTTCAGACGCCACATTTACTCGTCGGAAATAATATCCGCGCTGCGCTTCCCTCATTATACATATTTTGTAACCTGATGACTTGTACCGGCGCGTCACCGAACGCGCAATAAAGTGTTTGAAAGCGACTACTGGGATTATTTTCCTCGCGCCGCACTCATCTGCCCCTGGACGAAAGCGCCGCTCAAGGCAATTAGCCCGGAGACGCCCTCCTGCGAATCGGTCGCCAACGAGAGCGCAAACAGGTGACTTCGCTGGCCTTGGCCCTTTTCGCTTCGCTCTCTTATGCTCTTCCTTCTCCTATCGCACTCTTCTCAATATACTTGCTGCTGCCTCTGAAATTGTCTGTAAATTCATTTACACCAGTGTACCTTCCGGCGCGGGTCGAACCCGGACACGCGATTCACAGTATTCACCTCGAGAATCAAATCCCGCGTCGGCGAAGGCCACACTAGTAATACGTTTTCACACAACTCTTAGAGTGAGATAATGTGAGACAACATTAAGAGGAGGAGACAATTCAAAGGAAGTAGATAAAATAGGACTTAACATAAATAAATTTATTGCCAATAATAAAAAAATGTATTTATTGCCCGAGAGAGAAGAGAAAGCCGGGATAGAGCCGGTACTTACAATACTTTGGTGTGTCGCCCAGGTACAATGATCTAGCTCTCTCTCTCCCTCACTCTCAATAGGCACTCGTAATGGACGTCGCTTGTCCCGCTTAATCACCGAGTACAATTAAAGGGACGTCGGTCGTCCGATAGCACGTCGCACAATAAACAAAAAAACAAACGGTAAATATGGACGACTAAAAAAACCTGTCCTTGGTAGCAATTTCCGAACCGACAATATAAAAAAATACAAAATATAGTCCCAAACAGTGTTCGCGGGTCAACAACAGGTAGAGGTCTGACTTCCCGGTTATCGGCGAGTATCCACGTGCCTCTCTACAGTGTTGTCGGCTCTAGTCGCCTTGGCGGTCAGCTAGTTCTGAAATTTCCCTAGCCATATAATTATTACGCAATACGGAACCACTGCGCGCCGGAGTCTGGGGAATAACGGAATGCTATTTTCTATAACCGGGTATGAAAACAAAGATAAAACAGCATTTCCGTTACACCCACCGCCCAGACGCTGGCTATCCGACAAGGTTACCAGCTCTGACACCAGCACCCCAGTCTCAGGCATAATCGAGCATAACCAAAATTAAAAGAAAATAAGATAACTTTAAATTAGGTTTAGATAAAGAAAAACAAAAATATTAATAATCAGGTTGAATTATTGGGATTCAAGAATCATGCAAACTAGATGTGATAAAAAGAAGACAAGACAAATAATATGATTATATAGTTATATTTTATTGATTATGGGGTGTCTTACTTTCCCCCTAGAAAAAGGGACCATTCCTTAGTGATTAAGTCCGGTATGGACGTCGAATCAAAAAAATAAAAAAAGAAATATATATATGGGCGTCTACCCAATTTCGGTGGTTGTCCTGACCTGTTTTTACCGTCGTTGGTATCCACAGAGGACACACTCCTCTCTGATTCGTAACAAGGGCGCCCTAGCCCGACTAATGTGGACTTACCCAATCCAATTGGACATACCCGAACCGGGATTTCGCCCACTCCAATTTTCCTTGGACACGTTTCCGCTAACTATCCGTTGCCCCCGGTCTTTCTTGGAGGTCTGTCACTTCCTGCTGGGCGTCTGCCACCGCCAATGCTAGTTCTATTAATAGTGGCTGTTGACGGGACCGGATATCCTCGACTCGCCGAATCTCATTCTTCCGCTTAAATGCCCGATGGGTCCGATGTTGATGGCGGATCATTAATTCCTCCCGGTAGTCTCTAATATACCGTTGAATTAGCTCCATAGAGGCCGGAGGTTCGGAGGTCTTTTTGAGATTATCCATCTGCTGGAAGAGGTTCTCTTCCTCCTTTTCCAGGCGGATCCGATCTTGCCGGACCGACCGCATTTTTGCCTCGAGGATCGCCCACTTTTCCACCGCGGTGAGGTCAACGGCAGCTTCTTCCGAGATAGAGGTGATGTTGGGATTTTGGCGGTCTTCTTTGGAAACCCCCATACCGGGAACTCGTCGAAAATTTGAAGTTGCTCGAAGTGCTCATCAATTTGATCTCGGGTGGAATGCTCTATAAGCGCCCTCTCATAGCGCGTAATTCAGCCTCCAAAGTTTGATGGTGGTCTTCTATGGCCTAATGAGAATGAATATGTGGATGAAGTGTAATGTCGATTGAGAGCACATGAATGCAATGTCAAGTGAAGAATTAGATAAATAAAATATATTACAGGTTTTCCAACACCAATGGACTTTCATGTTATTATCTACGACTGCGTGTGCTATAATGATGCGATGTGACACAAACAGAAGGAATTTGTCGTCCATATTGTCTAGGACGTCCACGAGTACGTCTAACCACGGGATCGGGTATATTGACTTGATTAGACGGACTAACAGAGACCTCTACGTTCGCTCCGCTCGCCATATTTGACCATGCAGGTCGCCTATCTATTCTATCGAGTCCGGCTTGTGTCGCATCATCTAACTTAATCTTTCTAGGCCTACCGCGAGGTCGTCGTTCGACCTCAGCGCCCCTATGGACGTCCGCATGTACAATGATTTGAGGCCTATCTACCACTTCTTGTTCATACGCAAGCAATGTTGATTGTTGCTCGATGTCTTCTTCTTCTGCTAGATTCATCGAATCTTTCTCAATTAGCGTTGAATCCTCTAATGGTGGATCTTCTTCTTCATGGTACGGCTTCAGTTGATTTACATGGCATTTACCGATACTTTTCCCGGATCCATCTCTTAATTCATAACCATTGGATCCTAATCGTTTGGAAATTGTATACGGTCCTACAAATTTAGGAGCCAATTTTGCAGCAAATCCTTGGGCTGCCGATGATAAAACATAGTTCCTTTTAAGGCCGACGTCCCCTATCTTAAATTGGACATCTCGTCTTCTTGAATCATAATAATGAGCTTGACGCTCCTGAGCAGCTTCAATATTACGAGTCGCTTCTTGATGTAGCGACCGCAATGCTTTTAGTCGAGTCATCCAATCTTGGACGGTACTTCTTTCCTCAGCTTCATCAGCTGCTTGGTCTTCATGACGTCGATAGTGATCAGGTGGAATCAATTGACGGCCATAATTCATCATGGCAGGACTCTCTTGCATGGAGTCGTGTACAGCCGTATTATAGGCAAAGGCAAATTCCAATATATATTTGTCCCAAGTGCGATGATTTTCTTCGACGAAGGATATGATCATCCCTTTTACGGTCTTGTTGGTCCTTTCGACCGGATTGGCCATATCTTGATAAGGAGAACTTGTCGAAGGTTTGATTCCTCACTCTCTCAAATATTTGTTTAGTGACTTATTTTGAAAGGCTTTGCCATTGTCGGTATGAATAACTTCTGGCGTCCCGAAACGAAAAACAATTCCCTCATTGAACGCCTTGATTACCGAGGTTGCATTTAGCTTTCTTACAGGCACGCATTCTATCCAGCGTGTAAAGACATCCTGGAATACTAATAAGAATTCTCGACCTTGAGAGCTTTTAGGAAAGGGACCCATGGCATCAGCTGTGACAATTTTCCATGATCCCGGAACTGGTCGACGACCCATCAGTCCTGCTGGAGCGAGCGGAGGAATTTTCATCCGTTAACATACGGAACATTTCTGCACGTATTTCACGATATCTCTCCTCATAGTCGGCCAAAAATAATACCGAGCAACCCTATCACATATTTTACGGTTGCCTAAGTGTCCAGCCGTTGGGACGTCATGACTCTCCCTTAGAATCACTTGTCGATTTTCTTTTGGAACGACCAGCTTCCAGGTCCCTCGTCGTTCATCATTGTATCCAATATTGGATCGGGTCGATAAATGTAGAATTGACCACCCACTAGTTTCCAAAAGGGAAATTTATACGGATCCTCTTCTACTTATTGACGTTTTTGGAGATAGCACTTGTCTTGAATATCTGGAGTCTCTTCCATCGAACTTATTGGGATCCCATCATCCGTCTCATACATCTGCGAGAGTGCGTCTGGCACATCATGTAAGGCACCCTTTCGATGTTTGATATCATACTGATATCCTTGTAGTTCTAGGGACCATCAAGCTAATCTACCGTTGGGGCTTCGTAGATCACAGAACCACTTGAGACTCTTATGGTCTGTGATTACCGTAAAATGATAACCCTCAACGTATTCTCGAAATTTCCGTATGGCCCAAAGAACAGCCAAACACTCGCGTTCCGACACCGAATAATTTCTCTTTGCGGGAGTTAAGGTTCGACTGGCAAACGCTAGGACACGTGGGCCATCTTCAAACGGTTGACACAAAACAACACCTAGACCTGTATCACTGGCGTCTGTTTCCAAAATATACTCCTTGGAGAAGTCAGGCCTGAGTAGAATAGGCGCTGTACTCAATAAATGTTTGAGTCTTTCAAACGATTCTTGTTGTGCCTGCCCCCATATATAAGGCTGGTCCTTCCAAGTTAACTGAGTGAGAGGTTCTGCTATTGTGGCAAAGTCGCTCATAAACTTCCTGTACCACGACACCATGCCAACAAATCTTCTCAACTGTTTTAGATTCTTTGGCGCCGGGTACTCGACAATAGATCGGATCTTCTCGGGATCAGGTCGGAAACCATCTTTATTAACTAAGACGCCTAAATATCTGATTTCCTCCCTTTGATTTCCTCATTTAAATTGACAGTTAATCCTACATTTTTAATTTTATTCAAAACGTGCTCTACCCATTTCATATGCTCCTCAACAAAGTCGCCAAGTACCGTCTGACTTCTTGACAATGACGACGGGACTCGACCATGGACTTGAAGACGGTTCAATAATGTCTTCTCCCAGCATCTCTTGCACTTGTCGGTGCATCTCTTCTTCTAACTTCTTAGGTACTGGGAGTACCGCTGCTTTATAGGCCGGGCGTCACCTACATCAATTATATGCTCGACCAAATGGGCACATCCAATATGAGGTATATGGTTAGGCTGGATTGATTGGACTACGGCTTGTACGCGCCTTTGTTGACCGTTCGTCAATTTCCTAAGACCTGATGTCGTTTGACTCTCTTCAGGAGGAAAAGAAACCAAAGCAACTTGTACGGGAATCCCCTGGACACTTCCATTTATGGTTAAATAATTTTCGCGAGGATGAAGTATTGCGTTGAAGTGGCGAATAAAGTCTGCGCCTAACAGACACTCTGGCTCTAAATCAGGCATGATTAGAGCCGTCAAATATTTTTCTTCAAAAAGTGCTTTAAGGTGGTGACGATTAACTACAACGGTCACCCACCAGCGAGTGTGACCCTCTTCCGTCGCCATATGAACACCCGACGGGATAGGTTTGGCGGGTCGTATTCGGTTTTGTGAGGTCTGTGTCTGATACTCAGGGATAGGTGAGACCTCCTTTATGCACCCCTGATCTCGTTTCCCCGGCATCGAGGGCAACTAAATTTCGTATAACCCGGTAATTGGCAATTATAACATTTAACTCCATTTCCGGGATTATCCCCTCTCCTTGCCTGCGCCGCTATGTAAGATCCAGAAGTGAACGATTTATTGGAATTCTCAACAGGTGGCGTCACTTCTTCTTTGTTCCTCGTCAGACCCTGATGATTTGGAGTGTACCCACGTCTTTTTGGCGCTGACCATATTCTTCTAGCGTTCGTCGCACGTTGGCCAGAAGGTGGCGTCTGTTGTCCTCGGTCTTGAATAGGTCGTCTATTATCTTGCGAAGCCATCTCTCTTTTTAATGAAGTAATGGCGCTTGTAATTTTGGAATCAAGTGCTGATACCAGACGTTTTTCCATAGACCCCAATAATTTTGTACAGGTGTCCTCGAAAATTTTCTTGACGTCCCACTCTGTTATGGATGCAACTGATGGAGTCGACTTTCTCTTATCCTGGACGACTTTTTTTTTGCTTCTATTTTTCATTGTTAGAATTCACCATTTGGCGAATGAAACTTAGATTCTAGTATTAAGTTTTTTTTTATCTTTTTCTTTGTAATTCGACTTATGTAATTTTGGTTTGTCCACGGACTTTGATGTCCAGGACAATAAATAAACGATTTCATACTCATACTCATACGACTACTTTATTTACGTCTATTGCAGCAAAGTCCACATTTTTCCTAATCACCACTTTTGCTTTGCCATGATATGCAGCTTCCGAGCAAAATGAGTGTTCAGGCGCAGGTGGTGGTCGATATGCCTGACTACATTTAATGATCCTCTCGGCTTCCCGTGCTTGATATAACAGATCGTCAAATGATTGGATCCCATCTCTATGTACGGCCATCTACAGCTCTGGACGCAGATTTTGATGTAGCCAGTCTAATTGAATTTCCATTGATGGCGTCGGTACCCATCTATTTAAAATAGACTGAAGACAGATCATGTAGTCTCGGACTGACTCGTCTGGGCCTTGAGTACGCATATGTACTTCTTTTTCTAGGCGACGTTGAACATTTCTGTCGACACCATAACACGATCTGGCATCCTTGCAGAAATCCGCCCAAGTACGCCATTTCTTATTTGAGAAGCAATACCATTGCAGCGCTACGCCAGTCAACAAATAAGGTAGAGCTTGTAAGAGTTCCTCTTGTGATGTTCCTGACATTAGACTACATTCCTGCACTCGTATTAAAAAGTTGTCGACACTATGTTGATCATCACCGGAATAAGTGACGTTCTATCGACGAACAATTTCTCCTAAGTTTTTAGTTTGTAGGGTTTGATATAGCCTATTACGATTTCTGTCTTGACCGTTGCGTCGGCTATTATTTTCGTTCAACTCAAATGAACGACTTTCCCCCTCCCTAGAGAGGCTGGGTGACCTCTCCCCTAGGTCCCCAAGATGCGGTCTGCTCTGTTGTGGTAACTTGTGTACCTCCTCTCCCATTCGTATTGCATCTGGCGGTGAAGGGTAGTTGATATCGAAGGTATCACGAAATGTAACTTTTTCCGCCCTAATAGCCGGGTCTACTGTGGTACTATTCGCCCTATTTGGCCATTCACTTATCAACTGTTGAATGACTAGTTGGCTTACTTGCTGGGCCAATTCATTTAAATCTGGTCCGTCTTGATTCGAATTATCCTCTTGAATGGAATCCTGAATCAAATTATTGCTTTCTTTTCTATGGGTCGCTGAGGACGATTCTTGTTCTTCGTGTACTTAAGCCTGAATTCTAAGTTTACTTCTATTTTGGGTCTCTTCAACAAAAGACTTTAATAAAGCATCGCGACGCGCTCTAGACTCTGATTCGCTTTCCCCTAATCTAGACTGTTTAAAGTCCGCCGCGGTATAGTTTCCTTCTAGTCGATCTAGAAGACGGTTGACACTAATTCGCGGTCGACCCGATTTATTTAATTCGAGGCTTTCTAAAACCTCGTCCAATTCATAGGTCGACAAATGGAATACCCATTCGTCCAATTCACGGTATTCGTCTTGGCTCATCGTTTTCTTATTAATTCGGTTTTCTATATTTTCGATAATAAAATAAGTTAATATTATGCCAATACTTACAACCACCGTAAACCAGACGAAGTCTTCCATTAATTTAATTAAGGGCAAAAATATTGAGAAAAAAAAATTTTTTTTTTAAATAATAACAATAATTAAAAAAAAAATAAAATATTTTATTTTAATTTTAAAGACGTCTAATTAATAAAACCAGAGTTTCAATAAATTAGTATCGACTTTATGTCAATTATTAAAAATACACGATTTGAATTTCACTTTAACATAAATTATTGAGACGTATTCACAATTATTCCATTTATATCACTTAATGCTTTTGTTAAATAATTAAAATAAATTTTTTTGATTTTTGCGTCTGAATATATAGAATAATTTACAAGTTAAAACTTTCGTCAATTAATTTGACGTCCTATTTTTAAAACATTTATTTATTTTTCAACTAATAATACGCTTTCAATCGTCTTCTTTTTCAAAAATATTTTATTAACTAGACAACTAATTTATATTTAAACCATTAAAAAAAATAAATAGTTCCTAAATTTCCTTTATTATGTCGTATTAATTAACTATACCTTTTAAATCTTAGGGACTTTAAACCAATTCTTAGCTTTATTGAGGAAATAATGTAAAAGCTAACCTTAAAACATGTAGGCCTTGTCGTCTAATTAGTAAAATAAAGACAACACTTTATATTAATTTTAATTTTAATGATCGACTGAGTCTGGGGAATAACGGAATGCTTTTTTCTGTAACCGGGTATGAAAACAAAGATAAAACTGCCTTTCCGTTACACCACTGCCTACATCAAAATTTCAAAAAAAAAAGATAACCACAAAAACATTATTTTACGCTCAATCACGTCACCCGCTATTGTTAACTAATTTCTCCCCTGTACTTTCTTTCCCGCTTTTCGGGTATTCAAAATCACTCTGCCCTCCTAACGACTTGCGAGTCCGTTCGCTCCACTGCTCTGACTTGCTTTAGATTTTAGATCAACCATTATTTCTCCCACTTCTCAATTATTCTCCCTTATTATTAAGCTGGAAGGTAACATTAATTGGTATACATGATTTACATATATTATTTTTTATACATATAATTCAGTTCAAATTTCCTATTAAATTGATAGCAAATATATTTCCATTGCTAACATTAAAATTAAAAGAAAAAAGATCATCTCAAAAATTTATTTCGTTTAAATTTTGAAGTTTATAAAAAAAATTTTTTCAGAAGACATACATGTTTTAAAAAAATATATACATACACAACACTAATTTTTTCTTGGCCATCTCCAGGAACGTCTTCCCCGAAGGCGATTTGCGCTGGGTAGGTACCGCCACCTATTCCCTACCTCACCCACACACACACACACACACACACACACACTTCTCGCCACCATGCAATTTGCCAATTTTCCGTTTATCCTTTTTTTTAATGACTTATCGGCTAGGCCGACGTACCTGTCACGGAACCTTTTTTCTGCGATGTTCCCCTTTGTCTTCTCTCTCTCTCCCTCTCGCTCTGGTTACACTACTTTTCGCTCGCTTGGTCTCACTCTTCCTCGCCTACACGCACTCTCGACTAGTATACTGGGGGATTACCGAAATGGAATTGCCGATTTTACTTTTCCATCGGGATTGGCCGACGAAAAATATTCCACCTCTCCAGCGGTTTTCAAATTTGTTTAATTGGCCGATGCAAATTCATAACATTATTTTCTTAGAATGGGCGCGGCTACCTTCCTGCACACATACCGAGTGTTTTGTATTGTTATTGTCGTGTTTTCGTATCACAATGGGATGCACCGCCGCGAACATAACAAAGCCCGACAATCGGCGAAGGGGATCCAGCGTCTTTCTCTCGTTACAGGCCGTGCCGGCAGACCTCTACAGCCTCTAACTCCCACTCGCACCTCGGAACTATTACTACTTAATTTAATATAATAATCTCATTTGCGCATTTCTCCGTCGAAATTTCTTTTGTGTCTTTTTAATGGTGACCTCGTCATAATAATTAATACAAAATTGTACTTTAATAAATAACTATTTCTAATGATGCTACAGCTTTCGTTCATGTTTGTACAATTATTTTGATCTTATTGTAAAATATTTTGGTACAATATTTCAACCATACAACACTGCAATAATAGTTTATAATATTTCCGTGAAAAATCGTACACTTCTTTGGCAGATAGACTGACACTCCCACTCTTCGAGCAAGCGGCGAATTTTGTAGGTCACGAAAAGAATATTAAAAGGCCCTCAGCTACCGATCTTTCTTCGCACAGCCATCTGAGCGCGTACACGGAGAGACCGACTCTGAATTCCACACGTGTGGTTGGTATGAATCTAGTCGGCATTTTCGTACGAATTTTATACCCCAGACGTTTAGTCGCAGTCCGTTCACAAGGGCGCGGCAGCACTCTCATTTTTAGCACATCTATTACACTGCTGTATAGGGTGTACGTAGTCTATTTTATATGTTTTCGTACAGTAGCTATGCCCCAGCGAAGTATATCAGACATTCTATAGTTATCTAGGACATTCCAACTACAAGTAGCGCCTCTGTTGTCTTAATATTAAGGTATGGTCTCTGTACTGCTCTAGACCCCGCAGGGGACTTGTGGAAGAGAGTGGAGCGGGTAACTCCGTCCGTAAGGAAGAGGGAGGAGTCGAAGCGCCCGAACTCGAGGAAGAGCAATGCTTTTGAAAAATCCGCTTCTCTTAGCAAGTTTTGAGAATGGACGACCTCAAGGACCCGATCGGTCGGTTGGTCTGTTACCGTCGAATGCCTGATCGTAAAACGACTCGAGATACTCACCGTACTGAGGATCTAGGGTGCGGTGTCAAGCCCGTCCGGCGGGTTCCGTGGGGGAGCGCTACGGCGTGCCGTGTCCGTCCGGTAGTAACCGCAAAGAGGAGTGGCCTCCAGCGGGCCGTGGCAACGTTAGAAAGGTTCTCTGAACCAACAGAAGTGTCAAAGCAGGCAGCTTGTTACTAAGAAATTTGGTAGCTGAATTGTTGTTCATTTTTCAAAGGGCACAACAGGCGGTGTGGTGCATCACTTCAATATGACCCCATCCCCCACGGGGGGGGGGGTCTCTTACGCGCAAGGGAGAAACGATTTCTTTTAGGAAAGGACCCCGCAGGAAATCATAGGAAAATGGCTCTCAGTCGAATGTCCTGAAACTGGGGGCAAATAATAGTTCATATCATGTAGATCAAAAGTGTCCTTAGGCCCGACGTCCCTAGATGGCTAGTTTTTGAGTTACAGCCACTTGAAACTGCCAATTTTCGCAAATTGCAGAATAGTGATCCTTGAATCTTCGGTCAAGCGCACCTTATTCTAAGGGAAGTACGGTCAAGGAAATATATATATAATCTGTCATTATATGCAATCTACATACAACTGTTTTAAGTTATATATAGTTATATGTATACAATCGATATATATATATATATACAGGGTGGACCTCGGCTAGCGGGTCATAGGCATCCCATGTTAAAGAAGTAACTAGATCAGCCGACCTATCACGCGGTATTTAGAGCTTGTCGGCTTTGTTACAATTCTTAATTCTGTTTTGTTTTGCATTGTGAGAAATTAAAATCCTGTAGCAAACCCAAATTACCACGGGATTAATCGACTGATGATCTAGTTACTTCTTTAACATGGGATGCCTATGACCCACCAGCCGAGGTCCACCCTGTATACATATATCATTGGTATATAATTACATAATATAATTACTTTTTTTTACCTATTGTTATAACTGTACGCTACAAAGTGTGGTTTGCAGACGTGCACCCAGACACCCACACACCCACATACCCACACACACACTCACACACATACACACACGCACGCACGCACGCACACACATACACACACACACACATCTGTATATATATATTTCCCACACCTGTACAAATTCACGGTCTTTACATGACTGCAAAGTAGGTGAAAAGGTGTCAATCGCCGACCGGCCGATACACCTTACAGGTGTGACAAAAAATCGGTCGACGATAGTGACCCTCGCTTCAGCGAGCAGCGCTTCTTTCCTGATGCTCGGCCCACTCATCGCCCTCGCTGCAATGCCTCTGTTTCCGCCCTAGATACGTAAACTACTAACATATATCTCTGAACGATATAAGAGTTACATATTACATAGATATAATTACGTGACATCCATTTTTTCCTGCAGTGGAATTGTGAATGTTACACATTCTTGTATTCGGAAGAACAGTTTTGTGATATCCATCTTATTCAGTCAATTGTCTTTGCAATTTAAACACAGTGCAGCGTAGCAGTTTTTGTCCATAAACAGCTTCTTTTTTAATTAGAATGTTGCTCTAATTGTAATTTATTTTGTATTTTCAATTATATTCTTTTAAGTTGTTTCTTTCGTACACAGCCATTTTTGCTCAACTAACTTCCTAGCAATTATTTTACTTTGGCGTCATATTTCGCAATTTACTTACCTGCTTTGTGTGTAATAATCGATATCAACCGAGGCTTATGAGGCGAATTAATGGCGAGAATAATGTCGCTAAACGAGACATTGCAATCTTGCGTCATGATAATACTGGACTTCCAGCTTTGGAAGTGAACGATCAAACAAGATTGTGTATGAATTGTAATATTTCGATTCTTGAGGAAATTGACCTAATTTTGCAAGATAAAAGACACATGAGGCTAAATGTACTGACACAAACTCGAAGTGCATCTTGTTTAATTTGTGATCAGGAACACAATGTGCAAAGGCTTTGTATGAAGGCTCGTGTGAATATTTTCATTACGTCGAATATTTATATTCCTAATAATGTAAGATCTTGCATAGCTTGTAGAGGGTTTCTTTTACACCCGTTACATGCCGGATTGAGGTCGATCAATCGGCCATATGTTATAAAAGGACAAGAACTTCTGGAATTCATTACAGAATTCCGAAACAATGCTTTATCATCTTCGAAATACGAGGATGAAGAAGACTTTGATGATGAAGAGTTTCATTCTATGACTTCGTTAACGAACGAGCAGTTTCGAGACCTTTTTTCTTTTTGTGATAGAATACCTGTACAAGTAGGTTTTGAATATATTACAAAAAATAATCTTTTACTTTTCTTAACTAAAATGAGGCATGGTATTAGTGATACTGCTTTGAAAGTTATCTTCAAATATTCTACTCGCCAGGTGGTTAGTTACGTGATAGATAAAGTAAGGCAATCATTATTATTAAGATTTGTAAGAGAAAATATTGGGTTTCAAGCAATCACTAGAAATGTCTACATACAGCAACATGTGACCGATTTCGCCAATGTTCTATACAATCCGGATCCAAATATACCGAAAGCTATTAGATATGTCGATGGAACCTATTGTTATATTGAGAAAAGTAGTAACTTACGGGTGTTAAGACAATCGTTTTCTTTACATAAAGGTCGTCATTTGATAATACCCGTATTGGTTGTCGCACCTGATGGTTACATTCTCGACATTCAGGGCCCTTATTTTTCAGACAGCCGAAATAATGATGCTGCTCTGTTGCGAGACCAACTTCAAAATTATATGTTTGAAATGAGGAACTGGTTTCAAGCAAATGACATTTTGATCGTTGATCGCGGATATAGAGACGCACTTGATCTACTAGAAAATCTTGATATACGTTACTATATGCCAGAACTGCTACACCGTGGTCAAAGTCAATTAACTACGGAGCAAGCTAATGAAACAAGAGTCATAACAAAAACACGATGGATTGTAGAAGCGCGAAACGGTCAAATAAAGTCGATCTTCAAGTTTTTGGCTCAAGTAGTAAGAATACCTCATGTATCCTATATTGGTGACTTTTATCGCATTGCAGGCGCTATTATAAACAGGTATCATCAACCAATTCATATGGATGGTTGTGATGCAGAAGCGGCTAGAAGAATTCTTGTAAGATCACAAGAAGTGAATGAAGTTCAGGCAAGAGTTGAAGCGGAGAATTTGCAGCGAAGACGCTAGGCGGAATGAGAAAGAATCGACCAAAATCAATTGGTAGATTTCCCTTACTTAACTCTGAATTATCTACAAGAATTAACAGTAGGAGTTTTTCAACTCTTCCTGGCACCATCCTACATACAGGATTCTTTGCTTCGACAAAACAATGTTTTCGAGGTAGATTTACGAGTTCCAGAATAAGGTTTTGCACGGTTTAGATTATTTTCTCGATTCCGTAATGCCGCTTCTCACCACCATTTCATTTCGTACAATCCAAATGAAGAAAATCAGTTACAGGAAGAAAATCCAATTCTTGGCTACTACGGTACCTGCAAAACCTGAGCAAGAACACTGGGAACATGTGCACATATCGCAAGAATCCTTTGGTACCTTGGATTTGCTAGATACCAGCAGGGCGTTAGATATCCGCCAATAGACCTGCTCTACGACATTCTTCTACCTGCTCTAAAAAATATAAAAGGGGGTTAAAGGGAATGATGAGGATACAGCGCACCTGCGTTTTAGCGTCTCTTCCCAAGCGCTTACTCTCACCTCCTCGAGTGCTTTTTAAAAGCCGGTGAGCCCTGTTTCGAATTTTGAAAATAGCGCTTCGGAATATTGTCAGATGAGCCGCGCTGTTTGTAAACATTGAAAATAGCGTATCGTATCGGAGGATGAATTCAAACCGAGTGGTTCGGAATCCACCTTAAAAACTTTGGTAACCATTTGGTTAACTTTGGTTTCCATTCAAATCTTTAATGTTTTTCAGGGGTTTTCATATATTTACGTGTGTGTGTGTGTGTGCGTGTGCGTGTGTATGTGCGTGTGCGTGTGCGTGCGTGCGTGCGTGCGTTTTACGGAGGGGGGAAATGAGTTAGGCACCATAGGGGGTTGAAGATGTTGGTTAACCTCCCGTGTGTCGGACTCCCTTGCCCATGGTGTTCAAGGCAAGGTTTACCGACTAAAACCCTAACCTCCCTTGGTCCTCCATAATACACTTGTGCATTCTGCAGAAGAAAAGTGGCTCCGATATCCATCCCTTCCGGCGCAGACTGCACCGGGCCATGTCGATGGTAACTGCAACCAATCCCTCTACCATCGAGTTAGTGGTTGAAGGATGTCATTTGATCTCAGCAGACGGAGAGATCCTGCGATGGAATTTCCATGTGGTTGGCAAGCCGGAATTCTTTTGATGTTATCGAGGAAAGTTGGTCTCATTCCTCCCAGCACTCCAATTATTAGCACGACGAGCTTGATTTTGAATCCTCGAGTCAGCTTGCGAATCTCGAATAGGAGTTCCTGATATTTCATCCGTTTTTCGTTCTCCGTGCTGACTATTTTTGTCTCTGCTGGTGCAGAGAACTCGATGACGAAGATGGATTTGTCATCGAAGTCAACAAGGACGATGTCAGGCTTATTGGCTGATATTTGCCTGCTCGTCGGAAATGAGTAATTCCAGTATATTCGGCACGACTCATTTCCGACTACGGATTCAATATCAGTGGGGACGTACGGCAAAACTGGGGTCGCATCAATACCGTAGGTGATGCGGAGATGATAATACAGCACTCGGAGAGCCGCATTGTGACGTTGGATATATGTTGAGACTGCATATCTTGGAAAAGCTGCCAAGAGATGCATTAGTGTCTCAACATGACATCCACACGATCTACAAAGCGTACTCTGCCCCGCCTGCTGTATGTTGTTGTGACAGTACGCCAAGGTATTCATGACCCCATCCTAGCATGCGAAGATAAAACCCTCGGTCTCTGGACAAGCCAAGTTGTTGGACATTTCGAAAGAATTATCCATGCAATAGCTTGTCGATATGCCTTCCCTCCAACATACGGAGTTGTTCCTTTCGTATGTTAGCCGTGAGACGCACTGGGCACAGACTGATGACTAATTCAGCTTCCTGTGCACCACTATGTCGCATGTTGAAAACCAGACCGAGGTTTCTCGCCGCTAGTTCCGCCGCATTGTACAAAAACGCCCCCAACCCTTGAATTTCATGCTGATGATCTAGCATCATCAGGGGATCCTCCGTTCGATTAATCACACCGCACGCCGTTTCGAGGATCAATCGGTCATGCATACAATCCAGACTCAAATGGACACGACCTCCCATATTTCGGGGCAAATACATTCGTTCCACGTAAGATCTTGGATGCAAACTGCGTTGCATAAAAATCATCTTCCGTGTGCATCGGTCAAGCCCGCTTAGCTCGTCAATGTTCCACTTATGTGCTTTAAACGTATAGAGCACTGGTGAAACGGCCAACATATTCGTATCTGTCACCTTATTTTTCCCCGTCAATTCTGATGACCAGAACTGACGGAGAATGCGCCGGTATTTCCTAATGATGGTGGTTTTAGCAGCCTGCACATCCTGGACATGCCTTAGAGGTACGCCCAGGTATGTGTAGGCTTCTTTGGCGTTAAGGTGAGATTTCATTTCCGTTCAGATGATATTTCCGTTGACGAGCTCTATATAATATATCGTTGTTATTAGAGCCTGACCTTTCTCTGTGCAAATGAACGATTGCACACTTGTCCATGCCGAATTCGATGCCGATATCTGTCGAGTATATAAGGGCGATGTTCAGAGATCGATGTAATTGATCCTCGCCTGATGCGTATAATTTAAGAACATCCAGATAGAAAAGATAGTACAGGTAATCTTATGTACACGTCAAAATGTTGCATTTTGTCGAATTCCATCCTCCCGTCTTTGCAGCCCCTTTTTGGCATCGGCCAAAATCGGAAATTTTTTGCTTGATGTTAAGCAACTTCAGCTTGTTCAGTGTGTGATAGTATGTCCGCAGTTGTTGCGCGAACTTCTTGACTTTACCCGTAACTGAACGGCCAGATGTTAAATAGTCGATCACACACTGAATTCGGCAAGCGAGCTTCCGTGTCAGTCGAACTTTTGCTTCAATTTTTATTTTTTTTTTTTATTTTTTTTTTTTTTTTTTTTTTTTGACGGAGGGGGGAAATGCATTAGGCACCATAGGGGGTTGAAGATGTTGTGTAACCCCCCGTGTGTCGGACTCCCTCACCTTTGATGTTAACGGCAAGGTTTACCGACTAAAACCCTAACCTCCCTTGGCCCTCCAGAATCCACGTGTGCAGTCTGCAGTAGAAAAGTGGCTCCGATATCCATCTCCTCCGCTGCAGACTGCACCGGGCCATTTCGTTTGCAACTGTAACCACTCCCTGGACCATTGGGTAAGTGGTTACAGGATCTCGTGTGACCTCAGTAGACGGAGAGATCCCAGTAGCACTGCTTTCTGCATTCGGCCTGCGATGGAATTTGCATGTTCTCGACAGGCCGGAATGCTTTTGATGTTTTGGAGGAAAGTTGGTCTCATTCCTCCCAGCACTCCAATTATCAGCACGACGAGCTTGATTTTGAATCCTCGATACAGCCTGCGAATCTCGAACAGGAGTTCCTGATATTTCATCCGTTTTTCGTCCTCTTTGCTGACTATATTTGTTTCTGCTGGTGCAGAAAACTCGATGACGAAGATGGATTTGTCATCGAAGTCAACAAGGACGATGTCAGGCTTATTGGCTGATATTTGCCTGCTCGTCGGGAATGAGTAATTCCAGTATATTCGGCAAGACTCATTCCCGACTACGGATTCAATATCAGTGGGGACGTACGGCAAAACTGGGGTTGCATCAATACCATAAGTGCTGCGAAGATGGTAATACAGCACTCGAAGAGCCGCATTGTGACGTTCGATGTATGCTGAAACTGCATATATTGGACATGCTGCCAAAAGATGCATTAGTGTCTCAGCATGACATCTACACAATCTACAAAGCGTACTCTGTACCGCCTGGTGTAAGATGTTCTTGCGGTACGCTAAGGTATTGATGACCCCATCCTGGCACGCGAAGATAAAACCCTCGGTCTCGGATTTCAAGCCGGCTGATCTTAAGAAGGAGAAGGTCATCTCTGCCAACAAGCCAAGTTGTTGGACATTTCGAAAGAATTGTCCATGCAACGGCTTGTCGATATGCCTTCCCTCCAACATACGGAGTTGTTCCTTCCGTATGTTAGCCCTGAGACGCACTGGGCACAGATTGATGACTGATTCAGCCTCCTGTGCACCACTACGTCCCACGTTGAAAACCAGACCGAGGTTTCGCGCCGCTCGTTCCGCCGCGTTGTACAAAAACGCCCCCTTCCCCTGAATTTCATGCTGATGTACTAGCATCATCAGGGGATCCTCCGTTCGATTAATCACGTCGCAAGCTGTTTCGAGGACCAATCGGTCATGCATACACTCCAGGCTTAAAAGGCCACGACCTCCCATATTTCGGGGCAAATACAGACGTTCCACGGAAGATCTTGGATGCAAACTGCGTTGCATACAAATCATCTTCCGTGTGCTTCGGTCAAGATCCCTTAGCTCGTCAACGTTCCACTTCAGTGCTCCAAAAGAATAGAGCACTGGTGATACGGCCAACATATTCGTGGCTGCCACCTTATTTCTCCCGGTCAATTCTGATGACCAGATCTTACGGAGAATGCGCCGGTATTTCTTAATGATGGTGGTTTTAGCAGCCTGCACATCCTGGACATGCCTTTGAGGTATGCCCAGGTATGTGTAGGCTTCTTCGGCGCTAAGGTGACGGATGACATTTCCGTTGACGAGCTCCATATCGTTGTTATGGGAGCCTGACCTTCCTCTGTGCAAATGAACGACTGCACACTTGTCCAATCCAAATTCCATACCGATATCTCTCGAGTATGTGAGGGCGATGTTCAGAGATCGATGTAATTGATCTTCGCCTGATGCGTATAATTTAAGATCATCCATATAGAAAAGATGGGTGATCTTATGTACACGTTCACCAGGCGGTCCACACATGTACCCTTGAGATTTCCGGAGAACAACGGATGGAGGCAATAGTGAGATGCAGAAGAGCAGAGGACTCAAAGAATCTCCCTGATAGACACCTCTTTGGAATTGAACCAGTCTAGACATGGTTCGACGCTTGCCCGATGTCATGACAAAGCGTGTTTTCCAAAGAGGCATCAGGTCTTCTACAATTCTCACTATGTTTGGGTGGACATGAAGGCGTTTGAGCAACAAGCTTAAAAGCTCGTGCGATGTTGAGTCATACGCCTTCATGTAATCCAGCCAGGCTATCGACAGGTTACGCTTGTACTGGACTGCGTCCTGACAAACACACCTGTCGATAAGCAAGTTGTTCTTGCAGCCGGATACACCCATTTTGCAGCCTCGTTGTTCTACTATCCGTTGCCACACCGGTTTCACGGATTTCTCAATACGTTCGTTCAAGATGTTAGTGAACAATTTGTATAACGTATTGAGACACGTGATCGGTCTATGGTTTCTCGGATCGGACAAGTCTCCCGATTTTGGGATCAGTGTCGTTCGGCCCTCCACCAGCCAGTGCGGAATGGGTTGGTCTCCAATTATATAAGAGGTGAATATTCGGGCTAGGTGTTGATGGACAGAAGTGAACTTCTTCCACCAATAGTTGTTAATTCCATCCCAGCCCGGCGAGGAGAAATTCCTCGCTCCTGAGATGGCATTTTTCACCTCTAACGCACTGACGGGTGGGCAATCTTCACTTTGTTGTGTGACTTCGTCGCACAACTCGGTGAAGATTTCAATACCTGGAGTGTCTGCATTAAGCCTAGATGTTTTCTCGTAGATGCTCCCCCAGAATTCCTCAACTGCGGTTATCGACGGAAATTCGCTTGAGGCTGCGATACGATGTTTGAAGAGGTTGGAAGGATTCGTCCAAAATATTGCATTTTGTCGAATTCCATCCTCCCGTCTTTGCAGCCTCTTTTTGGCATCCGCCAAAACCCGAATTTTATCAGCTAAACGTTGCTTGATGTTGAGCAACTTCAGCTTGTTCAGTGTGTGATAGTACGTCCACAGTTGTTGTGCGAACTTCTTGACTTTAGCCGTAAATGAACGGCCAGATGTTAAATAGTCGATCACACACTGAATTCGGGAAGCGAGTTTCCGTGTCAGTCGAATCTTGCCGTTCAATTGAGACATGCGTTTTGTAATCTGCCGACCCCCCGATATCTGTACCAGATTTCGCGGAATCACCAGATCACTTGCAGCCTCGTAAACGGCACAATTGACTTGCCACAGGTCGCAGTCATCTGGAAGAGCATCTAGAAGTAGGCTATTTGCTCTGTCTATTTCTCGTTGCTTAGGTAAAACTTTCGTTGTTAAATTCCGCCTAAACACGAGTGTCGTGCTTTCATAATGTGGAGCATCTCTCCCAGCACCGCGTACGGGCTCAGTTGTTATTGCCCGCACATCCGGTACCGGTTGACAGCTGGGAACAACGAAACCTGTCCGCCTCAGATAGGCCACATAAACTCTCAGTTGTTGTTGAGAAAAGCGATCTGCCAGTTCGGGATGCATTACTGCAAACCGACTGTGCATTCGCGCCATGTAGCCTCTCTGTTGCGGACAGCTCTCCTCGTAGCAGTGCATTAGATCTTGCCTGAGATCCTCCGTCCACTGAAATCGTCCGTGGGCATGTTGGGGTTGTTGTCCCGGGACACCCGTTTCGGCCCCTCCACCTCGGGACTGGGCTGCATCCGAAGCAGCCCGATGGTCAGGAGCCCTGCGCGTTCTATTCATAGTAACCGCATATACAGGGAGTAGGGTGGTTGGCCCTACCCCCCGTTGTTATGCCTCTCTCGTTTGTCTCTTACCTCGCCATCCACTGGGGTTGGTTACCCAATCTCTGGCAAGGTTGCTAAGAGTCCAGGGCCCACCGGCTTTAATAAGCACACGTGGAGGTGAGAGTAGGCCATTTGGGAAGATAGGCTAAGATGCGGCTTTTTGCATAGCCGCATTGTGTTACGCGTCATTCCCTTTGGGCCCCTGATTATTGTTATTATTGTTATTATTATTATTATTACTATTTCCTCGCATGCAGCATCCGGTCGGTAACGCTCCTGCGTTTCTCAGAGCGCCATCAATTTATTCCAGTAGTAACACTGTCACCATGGAGAGACGTAAACAAACGTGACTCATCCTCCATTTCTACTCATTAGGGAAGAGTCAAGCTTATTCACGTCCCTCCATGGCGACAGATATACAACAAACTCTTTCTCCCTCTCTCTCTCTCTCTCTCTCTCTCTCTCTCGCACTCACGCACACTCGCGCGCACGCCCGCACGGATTGACGCACTCACGTCCGCACGCACGCACGCACGCACACATGCATATACGCGCACGCGCGTCACACCACACACCTCATTCTAAGTTGACGAAATGCGACCACGCGCCACCGTGATTCAATTCAAGATTGACTAAAGGTTTCTGGCTGCATCTTCCTACGATCCAGCTCTCTGTCGTGTGTACACGTGCACTTGTTATGAAATTCAGCATTCTTCAAAACCATACGTTAAGAAGTATGCTATAGACAATATGCTAAACTAATGAAATCTACGTTTGAATAATTAAAATTATTACGTTTTCGTAATTGAAATACTTCATAATTGTCATTAAAATAAACGAAATTTATTCAAATCTATTTTTGTGACATATTCTCGACGATTCGTTTCTTTCAATATTTAATTATTAAAGTGTAGAAAATACTACTACACAAATTATAATTTAATCTGTCTAAAAATAAAAATATTGGATTAAGTTGTATCGATGAAATGATACCTTTCGAGGATTTAATTTACGAGGTGATGAAATAAATAAACACTATTTATATATTTAAAATATTGATCTATTCATATTTTCTATTATTACATATACAGATTTACATAATTTCACACTAAGGATATAATTCACTTAACTTATGAACTAACACTATAAATTTTAAAATTTTGTCTATTAATATTTTTGTTTTAGAATACAGTTTAATACAGGACTTATAATTCATTTAACTTATCAACTATAACATGTAAATGCACGGATATAAATTCGTAAAAGGCTGAAAGCGAACACGGCTTCGATAATTGTTTGGTGGCTGATATATAAGGCTCTATAACATCGTCTGTAAATTCTTTTGTCACGTTGCGAACCATATTAATTGTAAATATTTGTTCCTGCGCATCGTAAGAAATCCGCACTTTGTCTTCAACGAGTCTGAGTACATCTTGAGCAATAATGCTCACATCACTACCGATTATTGACAAAAGACGTATTTTTTTTCAATGCAGATTGAAACGTCCACTAAACACTCGAATGTAAGCTGTTTTAAAATTAAGCAGTGTCGAACGCGTTTCACAGACACACCGGTAACAGGCCGTTGATCATGTTCGAGCTCGATCGCTTTACCACCATGGCTGTAGGTAAATCGCACTGTCCAGTTATCTCCATAAATTTTTTGATCAATTTTAATCGGATCGTCATCAGTAAAGAAATCTTCGATTTCTTTGAAACTCTGGACAAATAAATGCATACCAAGTGTCTGGAGTAAACGGTATACCGATGAAATTTTTCCCAATTATACGTACCATCGGTATGTAATCAGGATCCATCAAATCTGAATACTCCAGGCCTACGATGATTTTCTTTGTGCAAGATTTATTCAGCCCATAAATGCTGCCAAAGATTTGAGGCGATCCTTTTCCACTATCGCCAAACATTGATGACACTGAAGTTGAAGTAGTTATTTCTTTTGCCATTTCCAACCGATATTATCGATATATCGTTTAAAATACGTGACTAAATTCACTGCACAGTACTCGGTATAACTCGTACGAGTGAATGATGAACTGAAGAATAAGTAGTGCCTTAAATTGCTTCAATCGGTCATGTAAGCAAAAACGTTGCAATTACTTGTCAGCATTTTACAACATTTATACGATATTTACGATGTGTGCACTTTAAGTATTTTTATGTAAAATAATACTCATACCACATTCAGCAAAACAGTAGTTAAAAGTCAATCACGTGGCAACTATATCATAAAATATTCGGCCCTGCCACTTCTTTTGGTATTATCTTATTATTCACATCTTTAAAAAACTGTACGTCAACCACCAGATCCATTGCAATGTCTACCGTGTGTCGTGTCTGGAAGATAACTGCAATCTCGATCTAATGCTATCGTTTTTAAGACCATACGCATAAAACGGCATCTGTATGAATCTTTATGCATTCACGCACCGAAGTCAACAACTACTTGTCGGGATGCATCAATCTCCAATACATTTTCATATTCGGCATAAATAATACAATTGACGGTACTCGTTAGAGCTTTCGCAAATCGTACATCAATTCTGATACTACCGTGTCTTACTAAATTCCAGTGTGTAGAATCGTTAGCCGACAGGTCGGGTGTCAAATCAAACACGAACATGCAATATCCACCTGCATAGCCTCTACGTGTGATAGCGTTTCCTTCATTGAGAAAGTGTATACCTGTACCTGAGAATAGCGAGTGAAAAGCGTCCACATAAAAATTTGACGTATAAAAATCTGGTTGTAATGGTCTAGAAGGTATTTGAGTGCCGTCAACATATAGACATAGAGAATTGATATTGAAATGTTTAAAGTTAATCGGATTTAAGGTGCGATAGCCATTGTAAGCTTTGTTTTCTACAAACCCGACGACAATTCTTTTAGGCAGTTGGCCAAGTATAACATTATCTAATGTTTCGCCATGGATTCCTTTGTGCATCGTCATTGTCTTAACTTCAACTCTTGTCAGAGGATATTTTGCTGAAGTTTTCAGGAGTGCTTTAGCATGCGCAAGTAAAACACCTGGGTTAACTTTTACTCGTCGTGCTAAAAGACTTGCTTCCTCTATAAGTGCAAAATAATACCTAGACTGATCCATTATACAGAAGGCATCTCGAGATTTTATAAGCCGCACGCGTACCTCCACTCCGTTCAATAGTAACTTTTCTTGGTTAAATACATCGCAATGTAAGTGACCTAGTAAATCTACTGTTTTACTCTGATTCATCGCAGCACGACGACTGAGGAGTCCTTTATTATCAGTATTAAATGCATCCATATGAAATGGGAACCTTTGGCAGCAGGCCCGTAATTCAGTAGTGTTTCAATATATGATCTGTAGGCGTATGCATTATTCGGTGGGGAAACTAGCTTTTGATTGAAGTATACATCGATCTGGCTAAAAAGCGAGTGCATAAAATTATTTACAGGGTCAACACTATCACGATCCGCCTGTGGTGTATCAGCAGGCATATTTTGATCAGGTGTTAAAGTTACCCCTAAACTCAACATCGTATGTACAAGATCAATATATACTTCACCATTTCCGGGTAAAAAAAATTCAATTGGTGAATCACGAGAAAGTGTTGACACAGGTTTATACTGTACCCAGTGCGAGCTCTCAATAATCGTTTGAGTAGGTGGTAGTGTAAACAAGTCGAACTCCGATTTCATACATTCACAAGAGTGTGTATGCAAAAGAGGCATTTTCTTTCAATTAAATATATCTGCCACCGTACGGCGCTTGTTCTTCCTATTTGTTGCACGCTTCTTCGTTTTCCTTACCTTATTAGTTACGGTGTGATTACCGCTTCTTTTTTTTATTTTCACACTTCGTTTAGTTTTCGCCTTTTTTGTCTTCTTCTTCTGTTGTATCTTGGTCTGACGTCGACGAGAATTATGGTTGCTATCGAGTGTAACGATGTCACCGGGTAAATGACCAACTGTTGTGTAGCGCGGGTATTTATACCCCGACCCCGCCATCAGTTCATTAAATTTTTCTTCTGCCTTCCTTTTCAAATTCGCACCTGACTCTTTGACATGTCGTCGAATCGCCTCTTTTGCAGATGTATTATTTGTACCCATATCGGTCACAATATATAGACCTACTCGTAGTGCTTCTTTACCGACAGCCGTAGCACCTCTCGTGAAAAGAGGTAACACGCGTCTGAATAAACCACCAAGAAAACTACCAATGCCATGTCCTCGCTGATATAATGCCCCTCTGTATACACGACCTACACTACCAGTATGTATACTACCGCCAATCTGATTATTAAAGTATACTACATAATGCGACATTTTGCTAATTCCAATCGGTACGTTTAAAGTGTAACGTCACCGTTAACGTACCATAATCAAATGGTATAAACTTCCCAATCTCATCCCTTATATCTATTTTAATGGTTTGGAAAGAGCTATACAGTAATGGTATATATACAGCAGGTGAAAAGCTACATATTCTTGTACCACCGTAAGTATAATTATCATGTTTTAATAGTACAGCTCGCAATAATCGTGTCTGAACGTCCCCTGTAACGTTTCTCATGATTCACCAATTGAAGTTATTTTACCCGAAAATGGTGAAGAATATATTGATCTTGCACATACGATGTTAAGTTTACGGGTAACTTTAACACCTGATCAAAATATGCCTGCTGATACACCACAGGCGGATCGTGATAGTGTTGACCCTGTAAATAATTTTATGCACTCGCTTTTTAGCCAGATCGATGTATACTTCAATCAAAAGCTAGTTTCCCCACCGAATAATGCATACGCCTACAGATCATATATATAAACACTACTGAATTACAGGCCTGCTGCCAAAGGTTCCCATTTAACGAGTTTTATGGTATGACGATACACTGGGTCATATGGATGCATTTAATACTGATAATAAAGGACTCCTCAGTCGTCGTGCTGCGATGAATCAGAGTAAAACAGTAGATTTACTAGGTCACTTACATTGCGATGTATTTAACCAAGAAAAGTTACTATTGAACGGGGTGGAGGTACGCGTGCGGCTTATAAAATATCGAGATGCCTTCTGTATAATGGATCAGTCTAGGTATTATTTTGCACTTATAGAGGAAGCAAGTCTTTTAGCACGACGAGTAAATGTTAACCCAGGTGTTTTACTTGCGCATGCTAAAGCACTCTCGAAAACTTCAGCAAAATATCCTCTGACAAGAGTTGAAGTTAAGACAATGACGATGCACAAAGGAATCCATGGCGAAACTTTAGATAATGATATACTTGGCCAATTGCCTAAAAGAATTGTCGTCGGGTGTGTAGAAAACAAAGCTTACAATGGCTATCGCACCTTAAATCCGTTTAACTTTAAACATTTCAATATTAATTTTCTATGTCTATATGTTGACGGCACTCAAATACCTTCTAGACCATTACAACCAGATTTTCATACGTCAAATCTTTATGTGGACGCTTTTCACACGCGATTTTCAGGTACAGGTATACACTTTCTCAATGAAGGAAACGCTATCACACGAAAATTTTCGCAACGCCCAATCGCTTTTTACTTTGGTGCGAGCCTCGATCGAAAAATATTCGTTAACGAACTCTTGTTTAAAATGCTTGTAATTATTAGCCGAATGTACTCGAGCCTCGTACCGCGTTTTAGCATTTCCCACCAGAGCGTCCTCAACTATCAGCATTTTTAAATTCTCCCGAATGCCTTTACGAACAAAATATTTCTCGACGTCTTCTAAAAACTTAAGGGGGTTTTCATTATGTCCATCGAAAACAGGTAAAGTCACTTTAATTTGGGAATCCTGCATTGTCAAAATTAAATTTGAAAGAATATCGTTATCTCTATTGTGCATTACAATATTCGCAGTAGGATTTATTCGTTGATTCCGATGCCTAGAATCATGATTACCTATTTCCGTATCAATATCCATATCAACTACCTGCGGTGTCGGATTTGTCCCTTGAGCCCCCACACATTCCGAAATAATTTGTCTCTGGCGAGCCAATTCTTCTTGGAGTTTTTGTAACTCCTGCCTCAATAAGTGGTTCTCTTGACAGGCTGAATGCGCCTGCGTTCTCCATCGATTAAGCTCCTCGGTAACTTCGGGGGCTTGACCTTGAGTGTCATCATTTACAACAGTCGGGGCCATATCAGTAAATTCAAATTTAATTTAAAAAAAAAAATTATTAACAACTATCAAATCAAAATAAATTGAATTCCAAATTCCAGAATATCTCAGTATCGAGAATTCAGGATTTAAATTTGAACAATCAAAACAAACTCATTCCAATTAGTTTAAATAAATAAATAATTCACAACTAATTTAGAATAAGTACTATTTTGAAAATTTAATCTGAGTCTTCAAAACAAAACTGAAAACAAATTCAATTGCATGATTTTCTTTACATATGACATAAAGTATCAAAATCGAATTTAAAAGCGACAACAATAAATCAAATTCCCCGCAATGCAAAAAAATAAATAATTTAAATTTTGATCATACAAATGAATAGCTATCACGACAAAATCAAATCCTGTGTATCTTTTTTTTTTCTTTTAATTAAAGATTAACCGAGTCCAAATGTTAATTGAAAAATTTAGTTTTCAAACGGACTTAAAAACAACATAATTTCGCATAAGGATTATACTCCTCAAAATATTATAATCTTCAAATTTGTATTTATATTACACCACCTGTTTTCAGAACCGAATAGTAAACACAAATTTAACTTTAGCCTTCACTCTGCCGTTTTCTTTGAATACTCAAAACAAAATAAACAATACACCCAGACTACAATTCTCCGCATGGCAATAAATTTAATGTTCAAATTATCAAAAACAATTTTTCCAAATACAGCAATTAATTCAAATGTTTTCTATTTATTTTTTTTCAATATGAGAAATAAACAACTCAATATCATATATTTACGAAATACAACTTATATATATAACTGTTAAATTCAAATTGAAACTTATTTGGATTTTCAACAAGAAAAATATATATGCGAAATTAGACTTAAACAATTTCTTTTTTTTCTTCTTTAATTGAAAAATTGAAATAACTTTTTATCTCTTATTGTATGCATATTGCAATTGATGACACTCGTTAAAATTGAGACTTAGTATAACAACAACAAAAAACATCAAAACGCGAGCCAACGACGTGTTACGAATGTCCCCACGTTCGAGCGCCAGATTTGTGATGCTACATTTATTTATTACCAATAAAGATCTATTATAAAATTACTTTTTTACTTCTTTACACTCGTACCGTCGTCTGGTTCACCGATATTTTTAAATGAAGTTATTCATACAATTAATACGCATAATTAAACATTCAACCACGGCTCGATATTATACGGCACCCCCTCACATTCGATATCTCATCCATACTATCTACATAAATCGACAAACTAGCGTCATCCGACAAAAAATATACATGAGGCGCATTAACTGATTATTAGAATAAGAGTCGAAAGTCACCCTTCACGTTATTGTTTGGACGAATCGGAGGCAAACGAAATCACTTCTTCGTTTCGATGATCTTCCCCTCGAAATTTAAACAATGTTCGAAATTACCTGGTACGTGGATATGATTTTTTAATCGGCCAGAGGTGGTATGCCGAAGATCTCAATTCCAGCTTGCTCGATGGAGAGTTGGAGGTCACCAATCTGTGATGAGTCGGTTTGCTATCCACCAGGAATGGGCACAGCTGCATGGGAAGGCCAATCCCGTGATCGACTAGCGATGTTGACCGAATCCCAAGGTGATTCTTCGACGGCCGGTCACAAACACTGCTGCAATTCCGTGGCGTCGAACGGCGATGAGCTCCTATCTTTCTGAACCCGTTTTCCACTAGGAACGACAATTTTGCATTTTACCTGCATTAGCCCTTTATCGCGATATCACAAATTGATCGTAACTATTTCTTACCCGACAGGAAGAAATCGGTTTCCTCGCCCGCGATTTTCCTCCGGCACCCAAGCACGTGCCTCGACACAAGTCGGAATCGTCAACACACCTGACGTCTCGGGAATTCCGGACGCAGGAAGCAAGCAAGTAGGGCGATACGTCCCTTATCGCATCCTTTTATAGTCGCCGACACCAACATACCTCGCGACTCGTCGGTGCGTACTCGATTACATTTCTCACCTTTCTCTCTCTCTCTCACGCTTCCGTGTTCCCGCGCGACCACGAAATGGACTCCACTCATGCGCGCTTTACAGTTTGGCGAAAACGCCCCCGTCCAACTCACATTCCTCGCTTATTATGGCGCGTAATTCAAATCGCCCATGCGCGGCAGATTTTACCCGTCACAATATAAAAATAATATAAAACTTTTAAATGTTTAAAAATTACATTCAGAAATAAAAGTTAATATAATAATTCGAATTATACTTTATGAAATGTAATATTAATATACGTGTGGATTAATAATATAATAAATATAATGTGTATATGAAAATGACTCATACATTATTGTATATTAATTTTATTTAGTTATTGATTAAATGAAATTTTCAGGTATCTCTTCCGGCCCTGATATTATAGCCTGATAAAGGCCTAAGATATATTCAGGCAGCCTAAACAGCAACTGATCAGGGTCCTCTACTCCGGAGGTTAAATTAATGTTTGGTCTGTTTTAATAACATTGTATTAATGTCAAAAAACCTTCAATTAACCGTATTCTACAATTTCCCTGGGAGGAATTTGGGCGATTATTTTTATGCTATGTAAGGTGCACGTAAGGTTATTTAAAGATTTTTTAACCTCCAGCTAATTCTACAACCTCGCAATTTTAGGTTATTGTAACCTTGCCCTAATAGCACATGAATCTTACAACAAGGTTACAATAACCTAAAATTGCGAGGTTGTAGAATTAGCTGGAGGTTAAAAAATCTTTAAATAACCTTACGTGCATCTTACATAACATGAAAACAATCACCCAAATTCCTCCTAGGGACATTGTAGGATAAGGTTAATTTAAGGTTTTTTTGACATTAATACAATATTATCAAAACCGACCAAACATTAATTTAACCCGTAAAGTCCCAAAGCGGCATAAATTCCATCCGTTGTTCATCATACGACTACAGATCCAATTCGCAGATGAATCTTAATCAAATTATATTTCATGATATATCTTTTTGTGCTCTTTTCAAATCCGTCGATATTTTTGCTCTATCTCTCTTAGATTTTCCAATGTGCTGGCGTTTTCCTGGAAAAACGTGTGAATTTTCAATTTTTATTTTGATCAATCGCGATTTACATTCAGTTAAACAGCTCAGTTTTGCTCCAAATTCTGTATCGGGTGGAATTTTTTTTTGTACTTAAGGTTTTATTGCTATTTTTTAAAAATTCAAGATGGCGGTTGATTGGCATGTCGAGTTGTAACGAAATTTATCATTATTTTCTCAAAAATGATTGGCTTACAACAAATGTTGGTATTCTACAGTTTTTGAGCTTGCTGAATCAGAATCTAAAATGAAATTTGCGAAATTCAAAATGGCGGATCTAATATGGCGGACCAAACGGGTAGAATTTATGCCCTTTTGGGACTTTACGGGTTAACCTCCCGAGTAGAAATTTTGATACGGCTCTGATCAGGTTCTATTCAGACTGCCTGAATACATTTCAGGCCTTTATCAGGCTATACTATCAGGGCCTGATCAAGAACGTAACGATTTTATTGGTCCGGGCCGGATCCGACATCCAGCCCTGTTCAGGGATTAATGAGGACTTGATCAGCGCTTTATAAGGGTCTGATGAGTTCCCTCTAAAGTTCATTTAAACAATAACAAAACAAAATAAATAAAATTAATATACAAATGTACGAGTCACTTTCATATACACATTATATTTAATGATAATTATATATGTGTATATATGCATAATTATATATGTACATATTTAATTATTAAACATTTAAAAGTTTTATATTATTTATATTATATATTACACTTTTATATATCGCATCCTATATTTGAATTTTTCAACGTTCGCAAATAAATAAGAAAACATCTTATCCCGACCGGGAATCGAACGCGGGTCTCTCGCTTACTACGCTGGCGCCTTAGCCACTACGTTGCGCTCGTAATTGCTTCCATTAACCCATTAAGGTCCATGCCTAATACAACTCAGGTGCCGTCAAACTAACTATTGTCAATAAAATACCTGCCAAAAATTAAATACCGGTATTTTTTTGTACATAAAAAATAATAGTTTATAACATTTTGTCCAGAAACAACTTCGGAAACAGTAGTTTTATATGAAATCTGACTGTTTTAATCCAATCTAAGGGAAAATTGTACCGAAAATATGTACAATGTTTTGTTAAAAGTCGTAAATTTATTGTTAAAAATAATAAATAAATAATATGGTCGAAAATCTGCTTTGATTCAATCATTTTGAATTTACATTTTTTAATTATATATTATATTTGTTTTATTACAAAGATGCTTTAAAAAATCGAAAACTAATTTCTAAATGTCAATTTATTAAAAAATACCTTTTTGCGAAACTATTTATATTACATTAACATATTATAATTAATTGGCATATTATATTAACATTACGCATTACGGTACATTTCTGGAAACCTTTTATTAACGTTATGACAATGTTTCGTTTTAAGCTTCGACGTTGTAACCTTCCTGTAATATTAACTCAAGGTTCTGTGATATTAGGGTATAATTTGAAAAATTTTCTTATCTAAGATAAAAAATGTAATTCTTGCCTTAAATTGATCTTTACTATTTTTTATGGTAGGTTTTTGTCTTACAAACTTGCAGAAATTTTCTTCAGATTGATTGGTAGTGTTACGGACAGAATCGATGTTTTACCGACTGCGGTACCAGGCGTAGGTTTTTTCCTACAAAGGAGAGAGAGAGAGAGAGAGTCCTAATTTGTCGGCGCGACCGATCATGTACATACAGTACAAGGTTGAAGGAAAGAGCGTTTCGGAAAAATAAATGAAAAACGCTTCCCAAGTCGCATATTTCGATCCGCGACGGCAGGGCAGTTTCGTTTGGTACAACGTTAGTTGAGGACGTATCGTCGCCAGAACGAGAATAAGCTTAGGGAATTGGAAGTTAATGAGTAAGAAATTGTACTCGGTTGCTGAGTTATGATTAAAGCATCATCTGATAGTGCCATGCGAGTTTTGAAAGATGTTAATGTAAAGTGCATGACGTGTAAAAACTTCGATGATGATTTGAATGAGTTATAAAAACATCGATTCTAGTGAAGTGTACGAGTCCGTAGACTTCGTACTGGGGGGAGTATGTTACAGACAGAATCGATGTTTTACCGACTGCGGTACCAGGCGTAGGTTTTTTCCCACAAAGGTGGTTTTCCCTACGCCATTGCACACCCGAATGGGGGTACCTCTCAAAACTAAGCAGGCCTGTTAGGTAATTATGTAAAGGCCCTTCGAAATGGTGACGATCTCGATAAAATTATTTGTAATTCGAATAGTATAATATCGGTGTACAATATGACGTTGTAGTCTATTTAATTGTTCGAGAGTTTGAAAAATCGAACCAAGAGGTGAAAAAGTGACGATCGGTTGACAGGGAACGTTTCGGAACGTCAGAGGGTTAGAAAGTCCGCGACGCGATCGAATCGTCACCGATTGATCGGAATAAATTTGAGTTTTAGTTTTGTGGCCGATCAAATTGCGCGTTTTATTTCTAGCCCTTCCAGCAGTCGTTAACAAAATTGGTGCCGAAACCCGGGAGTCATTGCTGGGAATGGTGGAAGTGGCGAAGCGGTTTATCAAGGACATTTCTCGGTTATGTCGGAATCGCGAATCACACCCTGCATAATTGTGTACGGACTTCGGGCGTCGTCTTCTTGCAAGTTTCGGTGATTGGTGGCGGTGCAATATGCACTGATGTAATATATCAGTGTGCAGTATGAGCATCGCTTAATAATATTACGATGGATTCGCGAGTGGTGGTTGCTGGGTTTAGCGTGGAGTTTGACGTTTGGAAGCATGATGGTGACGCGTCGCCTTTCAGTGTCCATTGACGAACGAGCAAGCGGAAGATATGAATGTAGGGAAGCGAAATTTGGCAGCAACGTACCAATTGGATTTGTTCGAGGTATAGGGTTGATCACGCTGATCGCAGCTGGGCGCCACCCATTGGCATCGACATCGAAGATCGTCGAAAGAACATCGGAATGGTGAGCGTTGAAAGTTTAAATTGTAACGAGTGTTCGGAGTAGAACAAACATACGAAATGCGATTCGTTCTCTTGCTACTCTGTCTCCTGCGATCTGCGACATGGAAAATGATCGCGAAGGTTAAATTGACATTTTGTTACGAAACGGTTCGCGTGATCGCGTTTTGTTTTTAGTTTCGTTTTAGACTCCGATTTAGATTTGAGGTATTTCACGACTTCTTGCTGTATTTATTCGTTTGTTTTACATCTGATACGTTCAAGTGTACTATAATTGATGATTTCGGAGTCGGTAATTCGCTGCGAGAAATAGTTGATGCGCTTCGTCGGGTATGCGCGTATAAGTGTTTTACGCCGACTGATTCGCTATTTAATTTAGGAGGGTTCTAAAGTTAAGTAGTTACCCCTAATTTTGCGAATGCCTTTTTTTGAAAATAATTCGGAAATAATTTACTTCATTTGGAATTTCAAAATAAATAAAAGAAAAAATGTACTCTTTCGTTCGATACCGTTCATTGCCCATTGCCGAGACAGAATGGCGTTGATATGTCTAATATAAAGATAAAGTTTTATCAATTTGTTTATTGATCAAATTTTATAATATGTGCGGCACGATAAATGTGATTCTGCATAGACATCACATGTTCACATCGGAAAACGATATGTTACTATTATAAATATTGATCGTTTTTAATTGAAAATTTAAAATATATACTGTACCCATGTTCATTCATGAACGTGAAATTATCGACCTGTCATTCGTCGGTAAGGAAGAAACCATTGAGATTTATATTGTAAATGGTTAATTTACTTTGGAACCCTCCCAACGCGAAAATCTATTACAAACATTTTACCTTTAAGAATGTAAGATTATTAGTAGAGAACTAACTGTCATGTAACCAAATAGGGTAATTGAAATGTAATTAGTTCTGCAAGCTCTGTTTGTATTCACCAATATTGACGATGATTAATTTATTCAAATTACAGGTTGAATTAAATAATTTATATTCATAACGAATAAGAATTCGAACGAATGTTAGAAAGAAATATAATAGGTGTTTAGAATGGGGATAAATATATAAAATTTTAAATTCGATTTATTCAGAATCAAACATAAATGCGTGCATATTTACAGGAAAATTGAACGACGAATTATTAAGCCGACGATTGTAATTTTTTAATGATTAAAAGTGATAATAGTACGAAGTTGGATGACGATATAATAGGCATCCAATTACGTCAAAATCACTCTATGATACGTTTGGCAGAGTTTATTATTCAACGTTGTAATTCAGCAATTTAAGTCGAAATTTCGATCTTTTCGAGTTTGTTGAATATCAAACACAAAACAGCGCTCTTTGACAGATGTTCCGACGAACATCATCTTTCTCTAGATGTCCGTAAGAACATGGCGCCTTTATAAATGTTGAAACGAAACTGTTGCGAACATTTCGAATCGTTCTAAAAATATTGCCGCCGAGACGTCTGCTTCGAGCGAATAAAGTTTTAGTTTGGAAAGCTTGACCGCACGTTTTATTTTATCCGTTGAACATAAATTTTGTGCATTGAAAGATAATCGAAATAACAGCGCCTTAAATAGGTGTTAGTAAAACTTCACGTTTTGTCCGATGTTTGTGGAAACATCACCGCGACTTTCTCAAACAGAAGTTTGATGGAAGATAATATTTATTGCTACATATTCTAAAGAATGTCACATTTTTAGCGGTGTTTCGAAAGTTCAATATAGCCATTGAAATTTGAAGATAATATGATGGCGATTTATTATTGACGTTCATGTAGATTAAAGAAATTTGATTTGTTTGTAAATATGGAAACAAAGTAGCATGAATCTATAATGGGCTTATGATTCTAATTACAAATGAAAAATAAATGTTTTGACCTATTCGTGAACGGTTTGGTATCGATTTCATTTCAAATTTTGTGCGCGTATGACAATTTGAATAGTAGAAACTTAATGTAAATCATAATAATATAAATGACTGTTCATGTTTGTGAAGGGCATGATAGGCGTCAATGTCGGTGGTGTACGGGTCCCGGTTTGGACAGTGGATCGCGGGCCTGATGTATTTGAATTTGCACTCTTCTTGAATGATAAGTCAAATTATTTGGATGGCGATGACGACGTGATGAATCGAATTGAAATCGATTTAAATTTCATTACGTATTTTGGATACGAATCCAAAATATAAGCCCATTAATCTTATTATTATTCGTTGGAAGGATGAGCTTTCATTTGTCTCTTACGGAATGGTTTGAAAACCATTGAGGCAGTCGATCGAAAAAGTCGACGATCACGAGCTGATCGGCTACATAGTGCGACGGTCGTCGTTGGCAAAGATTTGGAAGCGTTGGTTTATGACGACTTTTACAGAAAAGCATTTTGCATACCCGTGGATATGTTACTGTTGAGGCAGCCGCCATATGACGAGATGAAACTTCAAATGAAGTTGATACCAAACCTGAGGGTGTTTAAAACACGGTATTTGTTCTATTCGTAGGTCCAGAACAAACCGTCGATGTAATATTTCGATGGCGATATAATATAAACAGAGCTTGCAGATCTGCGACGTGAACTATTATAAGAAAATGTATACTGGCTGTATGTTCAAAACGATTTACGAGCATTGAATGTATAAGTTGAGGCAGGAAGGAAAACAATCGTTCGCGAAAAGGAAAAATAAAAATTTGTGACAGCCGCATGAAAAGGGCGCCTATAGGTTGTTTATGTACGGGCCCTTCGAAATTGGCGACGATACTGTGATAAACAAGGTAATCTGGAAAATTGTATGGATCGAAATAGCGAGAGAAGGCGGATTATTGTTACGGGTATAAAAATAAATCTAAAATGTGGAAATGTTGGGAAAAGGTCAACACCGTTTCGCCGAACTCTATTCCTTCTCTATCGCGTATACGATTGAAGTTTCGCTCGACAAAAGAAAAATGTACAATCTGCTCGGCAGAAACCCCTGACTCGCTCGGCGAAAAATGTACAATCTGCTCGGCAGAAACCCCTGATTCGCTCGGCGAAAAATGTACAATCTGCTCGGCAGAAAACACCTGATTCGCTCGGCGAAAAATGTACAATCTGCTCCGCAGAAAACACCTGATTCGCTCGGCGAAAAATGTACAATCTGCTCGGCAGAAACCCCTGATTCGCTCGGCGAAATATATACAATCTGCTCGGCAGAAAACCCCAATTTCGCTAGGCGAAAAAACATATATAATGCTCGGCAGGAAACCCAAATTTGCACGGCAAAGGATCTACATTTCGCTCGGCGAAAAAGCGTAGGGCCGTCGACAATCAGAGCAAGAGAGAGAGAGAGAGAGAGAGAGAGAGAGTCCTAATTTGTCGTCGCGACCGATCATGTACATACAGTACAAGGTTGAAGGAAAGAGCATTTCGGAAAAATAAATGAAAAACGCTTCCCAAGTCGCATATTTCGATCCGCGACGGCAGGGCAGTTTCGTTTGGTACAACGTTAGTTGAGGACGTATCGTCGCCAGAACGAGAATAAGCTTAGGGAATTGGAAGTTAATGAGTAAGAAATTGTACTCGGTTGCTGAGTTATGATTAAAGCATCATCTGATAGTGCCATGCGAGTTTTGAAAGATGTTAATGTAAAGTGCATGACGTGTAAAAACTTCGATGATGATTTGAATGAGTTATGAAAACATTGATTCTAGTGAAGTGTACGAGTCCGTAGACTTCGTACTGGGGGGAGTATGTTACAGACAGAATCGATGGTTTACCGACTGCGGTACCAGGCGTAGGTTTTTTCCCACAAAGGTGGTTTTCCCTACGCCATTGCACACCCGAATGGGGGTACCTCTCAAAACGAAGCAGGCCTGTTAGGTAATTATGTAAAGGCCCTTCGAAATGGTGACGATCTCGATAAAATTATTTGTAATTCGAATAGTATAATATCGGTGTATAATATGACGTTGTAGTCTATTTAAATGTTCGAGAGTTTGAAAAATCGAACTAAGAGGTGAAAAAGTGACGATCGGTTGACAGGGAACGTTTCGGAACGTGAGAGGGTTAGGAAGTCTGCGTCGCGATCGGATCTTCACCGATTGATCGGAATAAATTTGAGTTTTAGTTTTGTGGCCGATCAAATTGCGCGTTTTATTTCTAGCCCTTCCACCAGTCGTTAACAGGTAGAAGTTATCATGGTGAGAAAGTTCAAACAAAATAATAAGAAATTGACACCTTATTCAATTTAATGTGCATTTGGTTAGAAAATAGCAATCTGCTTCAATTTCTAATAATTTTCCATAAATTTGTAATTAAACATATTTTAAAACTAAAAGACCATGGATTGATTAAAGGGAAATGTCGACCGGAAAATAAAAGATAAATCATATGAATATACACTTTAGGATATCCTGATCAAAAGTATGTGAGACGTCAACCTTGAAGAAAATAAGTTTAAGCCTTCGAAAGACCACTTGAACCTAATACTTATTTTTGGAAACATACCATAAACCCTTCAAATGACCTTGAATGACCTTCGAATAGATCCAAAATGTAATTAAAAGGTGGATTCCATTCAAAGACCTCAAAAATATATTCGTGTATTTGTTCAGGGTTTTCCGACGTTTTTTTCTTCATTTGCCCTTCATATGACCTCGAACTTCAATTTATGCAGGTTAACTAAACTTCGATTCCGATATGCTGAACACGGAAACACATGTGTGAATTTTGTTCTATTTTCAAATGTTACTTAATATTTTTATCACAAAAACTTTTCAAATAATCTTGAATGACCTCTATGGGTATATCCAAAGTATGATTAAGCCGGATTCATATTAGCGGACGTCGAAAATATATTCATGCATTTTGATAGATTTTTCTGGTGATTTTTCTCCACTTAACCTTGAATTAACTTTGGAGGTAAATTGACCATCTGATCGTAATCAGCGTCACCAAAAACCCTGCCAGTACCTAAGCGCCTCCGTTATCGTAGATCAAACGTTGCGCAATGTAATCAATGTTCTGCAACTCTGGTCAGTCTGTAAAACAGCAATTGCTGTGGCTCGCCCTTTGGCATTTTTGTATTATTTATATCCTGTATTGTTTTTGTAATTGCCAATAAAGACGTGATTATTATTATTATTATTATCATTAATAATAATAATAATAATCACGTCTTTATTGTGATTATTATTATTATTAATAATAATAATATTCGTTTTTAAGCTAAATCGAGATTATGCGATCACTTTATGAAACATTATTTTTATGGTATAATATGCTGCAATTTCACACTAACATAATTTAACTATTACAGCATACTGCATTGACGAAAAGATATAGTAAATTTAAATGCAAACATTTTTATGTAGTCATATGCAATCATATTGACATCACAGTTTGAAATCGCGCTATGTGATGGTCTTATGCTCAACATCTGAGGCCATCACAAATGTTATCTGAGTATCATTTATTTACAATTCATACTATTCATGAATCAGATAAATATAAACGTTTATAACACTATATGTTCCGTGTGTACCCGTTACCGAAATTAGTGAAAAATGCTCCTATGTGGAAATATAGATCATTAGTATCTCGACGACGAACAGTATTATAGAGGATGTATTAGGCATCATCAGCTTCACTGTTCATTACTCCAGTTGTAATTCCATGAATTTTTTCTTTGCTTATATAAATCATGTTTTGGGTTCACTGTACTATAATAAAAAATAAGAATCGATATCAAGTACCTTATGATGGAATGCAACCTATATTTTTAATTTTTTAGACCTGAAGTCAGAAACTCGTTTTTACGATTCAGATTTATTTGAAAATTTTTGTTGGAAAAAATAGTCAATTGTCGCTATGATGAATGCTGGAAAATTTATTTCCGAACTTCTTAGTAATTTCTTACTAAATAAGAAGACCGAACTTGCGAGATTCGATATGCTGAACTCAAATGTAGGTCCTTTCAATGGCAGGCCGATTTTTTTGTTGGAAGTTTTACCATGTGTAAACTCAAATTTCTGTTTCTTGGTATATACATATAACACCAAGATGAATTGGTTAATTATCTTAAATAATAATTGCTTTAACCACACTGGTCACCCGGTGTCACAGGGACCGCAGACCTACTTTGCGATTAAGCAGCTTTGAAAATACGCATAGAAATAGGATTGTTATCGTGGGTTGTCTCAATGAGTTTAACAAAATATTTGGTGCACGCCGAACGCCATTGTTTCGTAAGTCTTTCAATAAACGCGATCGAATAAGGAGGTTGGTTTTCGTGGGGTCCGAAAGACCCCGTGTGATCACGACGTTCGAACACGAGAAGGAAGTTAAAAAAATCAGTGTTATTTTGTGTCACATTGAGGACTGAAGCGTAAGTATTGGTTTATGAGTGAAATACATTTATTATAACATTATCACGACCGTTCGCCGATATTCTGCCTCAACAGGCACGAAGGACCCAAATGTTGCTAAAACGTTTTTAGAACGTTCCAGAAACGTTCCTGTTCGGGAAATTTACTCGTTACGGTTCGTTGCATATTGTTGCCTTTTCGAGAACAATACTGTGCTGAAAGTGCCGCGATTTTCTTGCCTCCTTCTGCGTGGAATGGAGACTGGTTGCATCGGTGCTCGAATGGATGGGATTGCTTTTGACGTTTCGGCTACGGAAAGTATCGTTTTCCTTTTCCGTGGACAAGGAGAATCGTGGCGCGTGGATCGCGTCAGGGCCTTCGTTCGCGTTCGGGAGATAGTTTGCAGGGGACCGTCGTAGTGCTAGGACGCGTCTCGGGCGTGGATCTCCTGTCCATTGTGACAACCACATTGCGCGTATCCACTACGGACGCGATACGGCGGGAGAGGATCTCCCATCCATTGTGACAAGCACGCTGCACGTATCCACTACGGACGCGACATGGCGGGAGAGGATTTCCTGTCCATTGTGAGAACCACGTTGCGCGTATCCACTACGGACGCGATACGGCGGGAGATGATCTCCCATCCATTTTGTGACAAGCAGGGCTCCGTGTATCAACCACGGACGCAAGACGGCGGGCGGTGGGAGTATCCGACAGGGCGATACATGGGGCAAAGCGCACCGTTACATATCTGTGCCTCTTTTGCAGCGAATAAAAAAAGAACCATGTGAAATGAAAATAACCAGCACCATCAGGAAGAAAAAAACAAAAATTGAGGCCGATATGAAAGTGTCCTCTGAAACTCCTCCGGACACGAAATTTTTTCACGCAGATTCTATAACGCTAGTGATATACACGCAAAAAAACAAGATCGTGTGATAATTGCAAACCAGCTATTGTATTGCACTATCATGAAGCGAAAGGTGGCACTGATTGCTGTGAATGGCTTCGCCATTCACATACAGTGGACAGGAGAACCAACCGGTGGCCAATGCGGGTTTTTCAGGGTATGATTGACCAGGCTGCAGTAAAGGCCCAAATATTCTTAAAATGTGAGAATGTAAATATTGGAATTACAAAAAAATTATGAGCCAAACAATGCTGCGACCGTATATCGATGCACTTGGTCAAGCCTTATCTGGAAAAATGATATGAAACTTACCTATGGGGCAAAATTCCTCAAGTGGTTCCAAACGAAAAATCAATGTCGCTCAATCGAGCTGCAAATTGTCTCAATTGTTGCTCTATCATATAGTAGTGCATGGCTCAAAATTTATTTACTTCCATTCGTAATTCACTGAGATAGAGGAGGATGAAGTTTTGGGGCTGTGCCGATAAGTCGTGTATGTAACCGGGTATAACTTTTTATGCGTCGCTCCAAACAAAAAGTTACATCAGACTTTTGCTTCGTTTTTTATGCATTTTTATCTAATTATATTGATTTTTTTCTAAATTCAAAATTTAACCCTTGTATTTGCAAATCAAAAATAAAATTCACTTTTTCACCATGAAGGGTCACTTTTATGGGTACGAAAAGTATCTAAAATGAAAGGTGAGATTTTGTTAGATTTATCGTAAAATTGCAATCGGATATTCTGCGAAACAACTTCTCTAAACTATTAATGCGAGTACTAAAGGACTCAATACCCGCTAGTAGATCGTCAATATATATAGAAGTCTCATTTTCTAAATCGCCATCCAATGTCATACCGAGTGCTCTCATAAAACCGCTGCCAGCTGTTTTGAGGCCAAAGGGTATTCGACAGAACTGGTATGTCGTTCCCCCCAAAATGAATCCCGTATACCGTCGTGAATCTACATGTATTGGTATTGGCCAATACCCATATGTGAGATCCATTTTCGAGAAAAAGGACACACCATTAAATTTCTGTAATAATTCTTTAATTAACGATGGGGATTCGTTGTCATCTTCTATAACGTCATTTGGCTGTTGAGCGTCTAAACATAGCTGAATTCCCCCATTTGCCTTTTTAACTACTCTAAGGGGGTTTACGTACGGAGGTATTGGTCTCTCAATAATTCCCTGCCTCAGCATTTCTTGCATCTCAACATCGACAGCGGCTCTAATAGCGAATGGCACTGGATAGTTGCGTCGTACATAAGTTTTGTCGTTTCGCAAATTTATCCGATGCTCATATCCTTTCACAGAACCTACTTTGTCTAAAGATAAAACGATATATTTATTTGATAGTTCTTTAAAAGTTTGATTCTCTGCTCGGTCAATTTCCGTAATGCTGTCCACCACATCATTAATTTCTTTACATATAATGGACTGAGTGTCATTGACCTCACAATCCACAGCATGATACGTTCGAATATCACGATGCAAAACTTGGTCGTTCCTATCATAACCATAAATAATTTTATATTCTTCGTCATGAATGAACTACTTTTGACGTTTCAACTACACTTTCGTCATCAATTCTGTGTGTATAATTCTCATTTCTATTCACCGCCTCATTCCACTCATTAACATTAATTACATCATCATTATTTATTTCAGCATTATTAACTATCACATCAACATTATAAATTATATCATCATTATCTAACATATCACTAGTTATTATATTATCATTATCATTATGCATCACAGCGTTAAACATAACCTCAACATTATTACATAAATTATCCTCATCATTATTTGTCACATTATTAATGGTGATATCACCATTATCATATCTATCATAAAAATTATCATTATTCATTACATTATTCATTACATTATTATCATTATTTGGACTATCATCATTTTCAACGTCATCATTGTTCAAAATATATTCACCTTTATCATTTTCACAATTAACATTATTATCATTAACATTGTCATTGTTATTTTCACAACAATCATGGTTCAGATCATCGTCATCACCAATGATATTGTCATTGTTCGTAAAGTTGTTTCTTCCTCAATATTCGTTTCTATTATTTAATCTATCATTCTTATATATTACATTATTATCCCCCTCTTTTCCTATATTATCATTATTCGTGTCATATTCATTTTCATCTATATTAACATTTTGTATGTCCCGATGATTCATGACGAATACATATGTGGCCGCATTATCATTTACGCATGTAATATTAGTCGCGGGGTCCATTGAAAAACTTTTTTTTTTATTATTTTATACGGCCATCCAATCTTTCGTTTCGGGTAATCTTAAATGGTGCCAAATCGTACATGAAAGTCATTTCCTAATATGATTTCTGTCGATAAATATGGAATTATTAGGAAAGTATGGTCTCTTGTCATGTTGTCACTGGTAAAATTCCAAAAAACTTGTCTTTTTATCGTCGTAGCCTTTTTCTCGATGGCAGCCGTTATTAATAAATTAGTTACTGGTAATTCTGGAAAATTACCAGTATTTGAAATTTGTCGATAAATTCCTCTGAAATAGCCATTATTTGGCTACCGGAGTCAATTAAAGACCACAATTCCCTACCGCAAATCGTCAATGTATTATGTGAACATTTTAATTTCCCTCGTCCTTGACTTTTATGTACGTCATTGTTGTCATATTCTGAAACGAAATCAAAATCGCGACGCGCCGTCGGGGCTTGATACAATTAAATAATTAAATAATTCGTTTCGCAAGTCGTCATTTTTGGAGTAAAATACGTCGCTTGCTTCATTTTTTTATAAAAATAATTATGCCATCCTCCCTCGGAGGCGCGATATCGCTCATTCGTCCATCTTTGTTTTATTTCCAGCTGTATTGGAATTGAATAAAATTTCTCAACAAGGGCTCTTTTAAAGTCGTCATATTGATCAATTTGACATTAATACAGTTATTTACACTTATAAATATTATGTGATATCCTAAAACTAACACTTTTGATAAAAATGTACTGTTTTCCAATGTTTATACTAAGTGATTGTGTAGATAAATCATTGTTGAAATGATTCAACGTTTTTTAGGAAATCATTTTTGGGCCACTTCTGCGTCACTCAGGATGCACCACGGGGAAGGGACACACACACACACACACACACACACACACACACACACACACACACACATGGTCCTGGTGTTCATTTTTGTATTTTACACAATGGCGAGGTTTCACAAGAACGAATACTGATTTCGTAAACATTTGTAATATATTTTGTCGATATAACATGATTGTTTCATATCACTTGGGAAGTAAGTATAAATGTTTCTCAAACTGTGGTGGTTTGAAAAGCACAACCCTTAAGGTTGTTGGGATTCAACCTCGCTGAAATTATTTTATATATAGGTTGGCGATATTACCCTGCGTTTGTTCTTAAATTTCAAAAGGAACTATGATAATATTAATACCTTATTTCAAAATTGAAATGTTTAAATAGCTTCTTACTCAAGTTAACATAGCTTAAAACACTGATTTGTGATACCTTGCATTCCGAAACCAGTGTTACTGGTTGAAATCTTTGTAACAGTATACTGTTGCCTGCAACAAACCTTAATTCCTTTTATATTTACTCCCAAAGCGTACTGATTTAAAGTGAACAGATATATGATGATGGTAATAAAATTAATTAACCTGCCTCTTGCACCCAGCAGCAAAGGAAACTTAAAAATCGATATTATGGCAAACATGTATTCGGTATATATAATTTGTTATCTGTCGAAATTATTTTTAAAACTTTAGTGAATTTTAATGAAGAACTAGTGAGTGGCTACTAGACAAAATTATCATTTTAGGTATTATGCAATACTAAATCCCATTCGATGTCACGTCTCAGGAATCAACACTAAGCCTTTAACAGTGATGATGTTGACTTTGATCTGGTTAGTTGCAGTTGTATTGGCAGTTCCTGCTGCACTATTTTCACACTTACATGAAGAATTTGTTAAGAGCAATTTTAGTATTGCTTTTTGCAATCCTTTTCCTAGTGAACTGGGTACGTACTCGATGGCTATTATTGACATTACAGAATTTTGAACTATAAAAACGTCTTATTTTAAGCACATTGGAATAATGAGACTTATTATTTACTTTCATTAATATCTTACGTACATTAATTATTATGCCGTGCAGTTACATTATATCGTTATGTGACATAGCAGCGTGCCGGCCTCGTCCACCTCACTTCTTATCGGCATAGATGCATACCAAACCTCAATGATAAGCGGAGAGATAAGACTCGCTATGAGACTTCTTACGGCAACGCAGAAACGGGTGGATGAAATTGTTCTACGTGAAGCCAGATTTTATGGTTGTTGCACGAGGAGTAAGGTTGTCCGAATTAATTAATATTGTAGATCGAGGTACAACCATGCAAGTATATAAATATTGCCTGTAATATTGTAATTAGTTTATATCATCTTCCTTAAGTCTCAATTTTCAAGGCATATTTCAGTGGATATTCAATCAATATACCCGTCAATGATGATAAATTCTATATAATTATTCTGATTTAAATCGTACTGAATTAAGAAATATTTACTTCATCAAGACCGTGAACATGGCAGCGCCACTTTAGCCAACAACGACAATAGCAAATGTTTCTGTTTTCTGTAGAGAAGGCTGCTTTTCGGTTGGGCTCGTAGGTGTAGGTCGCGTAGCTTATCCTTAAATTCATCTGCTTAGATGCGTTAGGCGTTATGTACTTTAAGGCGGCGTTCCTGTTCCGACTTAATGGAAATTGATATGAGGTTTACAGGCCTGTTCGGCTCATGCTTAACCCACGATCGGTGGGCAAGTTCAGACGCAGGGAACGGCAGTCTGCAGTTTTTCGCAGCGACGGTAAGTAAGGTCAGGTAGATGTAGGTAACAAGATCTGGATAGCAGATACTATGTTCGCTATACTACTGTGGGCAAAAAGTTAGGTGAATTTGTTTGTAAACTGAAAAACCTTTATTTATTCTTCTAGATCAATGTCATCCCCTTCAAAATAATCTCCTTCCAATGAAATACACTTATGCCAACGTTTTTTCCAATCTTCGAAACATGCCAAATAGTTCCTTTCCGGTATAGCCATCAGCGCCTTTCTCGATTCAGCTTTTATCTCCTCAATCGACTCGAAACGCGCTCCCCGGAGTGGTCTCTTGAATTTTATGAATAGCCAGAAGTAACACGAAGCCAAATCAGGCAAATACGGTGGGTGCGGAACGATATTCGTCGAATTTTTGGCAAAATGGTCACGAAGAACGAGTGCAGTGTGAGACGGGGCATTATCGTGATGCAAAAACCATGAGTTGTTGGCGCATAATTCTGGTCTTTTCAGACAAATTGCTTCATTTTTCTGCGACATGGTAAAATCACCAAAGGCCTTCCGCAACATCCTCAACGTTTCCGTAGCTGAAATTCCATTCCGCAAACAAAATTTCTCTGCTCAATTAAATCAAACATTGTAAAAATCGAAAAATGCACTCTTGGTCGTTTAGTTAACACAAGCGTAAATATATTACTGATAATGACATTGACATGAAATCCCGCTCAGATGTCATTAACAGTCCCGCCAACTCAAGAAAAAAAGAACTACCCCTAAATTTTAAGCCCGCGAAGTTTAAATTGAAAATTCACCTTACTTGTTGTCCACAGTAGTATATGGTTTTCAAGACAAGGCATGTTGTTAATGTGGCTTTGTGAACCTGGCACACAACATTCCAGAGTTTGAAATATAAAACGCTATTTCGATAGTGTTTTGATTGTAGTGAAACGTATTTCGTTTGTAGTTGCAGGGGAAAAAAGTTACAGGGGGCTGAAATGTCCAGAACCCCATTTTAGAAAATTTTGTCTTTCAATTTTTTTTCCTACAGAAAATCGTTTGTATTGGATTGTAGTGAAGGAATTTCCATTTGTAATAGAGGGAAAGTTGTTGTTTTTTAATAAAAAAATGTTTTTTTATTTCAACTTTTTTTTTATTTGAGTCATTCCATGTCAACAATATCAAAGTCGTGGTCGATGTCGCGGAATTCAACGAAAAGGAAATATTTGATAGGTATAGTCGTCGAAAATAACGTGGTAAAGTATTTTTCAAAAATTTTCAAAATGGCGGCCGTGAGGTCATATTCACTGAATTTCTTTAAATTACGATATCTATTTTTCTAATTATCGCATTTGAATGGGACTACGCGCATTTTGTTGACAAAAATGAGTACTTTTATCTAAAAATAAAACAATTTTTTTTCTTCTTTATTTGACCAAAACGCATATTTTTTTTTCAAATTCGACATCTCATTTTGTAGAAAAGCCTTTCAGCTTTCATTAAAAAAAAAACTGACGGTGGCTTTTTCGTTTCCGAAATATGATTTTTTAAAGAGCGCTGTTACCATCGGTAGATCGTACCCTCCTACAATTATTGTATTCTGTAAATAAATGCAATATTTGCACTTCGCCAACTTGGGAATATGCACGAGGTGCATATTCGCACGGCGAAGCTGAGCGACCGTAATGCACCATCAGCATATTCCCACAGTTTGGAAGATATGCGACGACGAGCTCCGATGGGCTCTCGTTTCGATACCGTATCGGAGAAGTCAGTCTTGAGTCCAGAGTCAGAGAGCGACCTTTAGACATAATCATTTCATTTTTTATTTCTCCCCGCCCCACCGCTTGCACTGTTGCGTACCATTAGGAACGTAACAAGCGCAACTTCGGCTTTCTCCGGTGCGCTGAGTCGCGCTTCAGGTGCAGTTCGGAGCGCTATCGAGGGACCGTTTTTTACTCGTAAGTAAAATGTGATTCCGTTTGTATGAAAGAATGCATTATTAGCACTCCAGTAAGTTTGTAACGTGAGTTTTGAGTTTCCCGCGCTACGGATACCGCTGTTCGTCATGAGCATGCGCACGGCCCTGTATCGCGCCCCACTCCGGCATCGGATGCGCACGACGCTTCCCCCACTCGTCCGGACGGACTATATATTGCGTAGCGCATTAAATAATGCCAGTTGTCGTCGGACAACCAGCCGGAGAGGATTGCTTCTCCAGCAGAATAAGGCGCTGTGCCTCGCTCGCGTAAACCAACCCCCTTCGTGGACAATCCTGTACTATTCCTGCAACCCCGTGGAAGAGGATTGCCTCTTCGGCCACCTCCTTTCTGGCAACCCTGTGGAAGAGGATTGCCTCTTCGTCAACCTCCATTTCCGCATCCCGGAAGGAAAGGTTTGCCTTTCCGCCTCCTCGAGCCTCCCACCGCACCTGTGGTGCCCGACAGCGTCACCGCCAAGAGCCGTTCCGTTCGGGGTTCGTACCCTTCATACCCGGGTGACTAGGGTTGCGACCCCTGTTGCGATGTATCTACCGACTTTAATAAATGAAAGCGTATAATCTGTCACTATATTCGACGATTCCCGTAGTTAATTCTGCCCGTCGTAACCTTGGACATAACGACTGAGCGAGGCACGACGAACAGACGTCGACGGACGGAAAAGGGACCGTTACAAGTTGGATATTTATATATATTTATTTGAATGGTTCTGCAAGTCATTTTTAAATCTGTTAAGTTTTTGTAGTAAAATTACCTTCCAATTACTATGGCTTCTCTGATTCGTTGCTGCAATCCTTTCAAGAAACAGGGTCATGCGTCAATACTTCAGAGTAAAGAATTTCGTCATATTACTCACGAGATAAAATCTAATATATGGTGAGGCAAAGTAATTTGTATATTGTGTCGATTAACGACATCATCTAAACTTTTAAGCGTTCCAATCGAAAAAAATTTAAAAATAAAAATGAAGCCATATTTTCGAAACCTCCACGTGGTTGGCCCCGGGTAACGCGAAGACTAATTTAACGGTATATAAATAACCAATATCTAATGTGTATGAGAGAAGTAGTGATAGCGCTCCGAATGCACCTGAAGCGCGGCTCAGCGCACCGGCGAAAGCCGGAGTTGCGCTCTTTAAAAAATCATATCTCAAAAACGAAAAAAGCCTCCAACAATTTTTTTTTTAATGAGAGCTGAAAGGTTTTTCTACAAAATGAGTTGCCCAATTTGAAAAAAATGCGTTTTGTGCAAAAATTTAAGTTGAAAATTTTTTTGAACCTTTTTTTGGTCAAATTAAGAAGAAAAAAATTGGTTTATTTTTAGATAAAAGTACTCATTTTTGTGAACAAAATGCGCGTAGTCCCATTTAAATGCGATAATTAGAAAAATGGATATCGTAATTTAAAGAAATTCAGTGAATATGACCTCACGGCCGCCATTTTGAAAATTTTGGAAAAATATTTTACCACGTTATTTTCGACGCCTATACCTATAAAATATTTCATTTTCGTTGAATGCCGCGACATCGACCACAACTTTGATATTGTTGACATGGAATGACTCATTTCTTAATTTTCGTAATAGTTTAATGTGTGTGCAAATGTGTGAACATGTGAACAAAGCCCCCCACCCCGCTCTACGCACTAAACAACCAACGGTTAAGAGTCCCAAAACAAATATAAATATTAATTTCATCTACAATCGTTTTCAAAAGCAGCTTATTGTATATACATTTATTTGTGAACATTTTCTTTAATAACCAAAAAACACCTACAACCATTCATTTAGAAATAATCATCATTAAACATAATTTCTTGCGCTTTGTTCTTTGTTCGAATTTGAAATAAATACAAACACCTACAATCGTTTCTTTCGTTGCGAATGAAAATGCTTAGCCCTATTTTACGGTACAATCGTTTGCAGTCAATTTCTAAATCAACTCCAATAATTACAAACATTTACATCATCCGCAATGTTAATCAGCAGTAAGCTTACAGTTTAATCGTTTATAGTAGTATTTTTCGGCAACTCCAAACAACTATAAACGTTTATTTCAACTCTAATGTATACTTGGAGCAATATCTTACAGTCTAATCGTTTCTAGTAACTACGTTGAGCAATTACAAATAACTACAAACGTTTTTTGAAAATTTAATATGTTTTTGGAGCAATAGCTTACAGTTTATACGTTTGTAGTAATATTTTGCAGTAACTACAAACAACTAAGACGTTTGTTTCAACTCTAATGTATATTAGGAGCAATATATTACATTTTAATCGTTTGTAGTAGTACTTGGCTGCAACTACAAACAACTACAAACGTTTATTTCAACTCTAATATTTATTAGGAGCAATATCTTACAGTCTAATCGTTTGTACCCTGCAAGCACAAAAGTAACAGTTATGTTACAACTGTGTAACATTTATGTAAAAATGTCGCAATTACGTAAATATTACATAAATGTTACTTTCCGTGTGTGCAGGGTAGTAGTATTTTACTGCAATTACAATCAATTGCAAACGTTTATTTCGACTCTAATATTTATTCGGAGCAATATCTTGCAGTCTAATCATCTGTAGTAACTACGTAGAGCAACTAAAAACAACTACAAGCGTTTATTTCAACTCTAATGTGTATTAAGAGCCATATCTTACAGTTTAGTTGTTTGTAGTAATATTTTTCAAGAACTACAATCAACTAAAGCGTTTATTTCAATTCTAATGTGTATTAAGAGCAATATCTTACATTTTAATCGTTTGCAGTAGTATTTTTCTGTAATTGCAAACATTAATTTCAAATATAATGTATATTAGGAGGAGTATCTTACATTTTAATCGTTTGTAGTAGTATTTTACTGAGACAACAAACAACTACCAACGTTTAAATCTATAAAAAGTTTATTCTCACTTTTTTAATATAAAGTAATCAGATATTTCAAGGCTTCTAGTGAATAAATATGATGGAATTTTTTGCAACTTATTTTTTAAAAATCTTTCGGTTCTTTTGCCCCCTGACGTCAGAAATTTGTCTGCCACATCAGAGGAGTTGCGAAATTCACCGAAAGATTATATTTCTTTAAACGATGGAAAGTTTTTTTCGAAAAATTATTTTTGTCATCAGACGAGCGAGAAAGATTTTTTCCATTAAAAATGGAAAGAACCTCTCTCTGGCGTTTCATCCCGGTCTGTATCAGCTGGAATCATCAGCAAGGCTTTGTGATACAGACCTGCCCTGTACGCCGTTGTTATATTTATTAAATCTTAAGTCATTTAAACGAAGTAATCTGAATTTCGCTTATTGCGAAAATCCAGTATCCGTAATTGGGACATCCATCAGAGAACTCACCAAGTACGAAGTACAAAGTACTACTCACTCGATAAGGTAGATGGATGTTTTTATCGTCTGATGACAAATTTTTTTCGAGATTAGATGACAGGGTGCGCCTTACGCAGCCAGACGGGAGATTTAAATCTATAAACAGTTTATGCTCACGTTTTCCATCATATTTGTTCACTATAAGCCTTGAAATATCTGATTACTTTATAGTAAAAAAAATTTTACTATAACTATTTAATATTGAAACATATATTATAGACTAGCTAGATCATAATTATTATAACAAATTAAGATGTAGGAAATAATATAGGCTGTCTAGCGTTTCGGTGCAACGAAATACCGTGCATCCCGTCTCGTGTTTCAGTTGTGAGACCAGGTGCGCAATCCGAATTGAAGTTGCATTAATTCGACACGAACATTCCAGGAAAGTGTAAGCACTTTTCGGCTGGGAACCTGCAGACTTGGACAAGTTACATGGCAGCAGAGGCCTGTGCTCGGAAGCAAAACTAAAAGCTCAGCAGGTTCCCAGGGACGAAAACTGCAGACGTATACGGGAACGTCGGAACGATCCGTCGACTTCGTCGAGGCGGATCTTAAATAAGGACAGTCTTGGCTGGACATACGAACTTAACGCACGATCTACCGAGATCGAATAGTACGGGCTCGGGCAACGTTGTTCGCTCGATCGCTCTAGTGAGTTTTCCTCGGTCATGCTTGACCAGAGCTCGTAGCGGCTCGCGAAATCCGTCGCGAGTCAGGAACGGCGGGAAATCTAAGTGCGCGCCCCGTGCGTTCGATATAGCGTGCCGTTGCCTTTGTACGGGTGTTGGTCCGCACGGCAAAGGGATTTTTCAGGTGTGGTTAATATAATAATGGTTAATAAACGCCCCTTCATCACCTAAACTGGTGATTGTACATCTATTACCTTTCCCAAATATCATCGACCCACATCCGACTGGGCTGGTGTCAGAACCTGACCTGACCCACCAAGGACCCGTTGCGGACATCTTTCGTTCGTAACAGGAATTTGTTGAATGGGGTCAGAAGCGGGATACGTAATTTTTCGGACCCAGAGGAGGTCCTCTTTTATACGTATCCGGAATCCAATCATGCCATAAACCATCAATCCCAAAAAAAATTTGAAAACTTAAATCGAACAATAAGAACAGTGAGAAAAACACATAATAAACAGTATAGGAATAAAAACAGTGGAAAAATCAAATAACCAGTGTAAGCATAGAAACAGTGAAAAGGAATATATGATAAACAGGGCAATAACAAAAACAGTGAGAAAAAATTGAATAATACACATACTCCACTAGTGTTCAAGGAACTTATAAAAACGGACGTACGGAGTTGTCAGGGACCTAGGATTTCCCCACGACTCTACAAAAGCGCTGCTCCTACAACCCGAGACCTTACGGCCACTCTTCAGGGACAATTAATTGGTAGAAATGACTTCAAGGGTTCTACTCGTCGCCGTCGTCTTCACGACCGTTGGGGCGATCGACTGGTAAGTCGCTGCCCTCCTTGTTCCACCATCGGTAAATACCAAAATATATACACATATATGTATCGCCATTTTATATATATATATATATATATATATAATTTGCGTGTAACCGGGCTGTAGAAATCAAGCGTAGTATACGACTAAGATTCGCGACGTTGTTGGTTCGTCCGCTTACATAAAAATTCGTGACCGCAATCAGTGATCACGGAAAGACGCGACGTCCGTGAAACGAGAGGTAATTTTCGACAAAGGCGCAAGCATTTCTAACGCGGATAAGACAACGGTCGATCGAAAGCCGTTAAAAATGACGGAATAAACGGGCACGCCTAATAATCGGACCTATAAGACCGTAGAAAATTCTGCTTCCGACGTCAACGGGACGGTCCCGGATTTCTATGGAAATCGGAACGCGTATCCCGCGTTCGCCGACGCTTGCAAAGAGGCACTACAATTGCTGTCCGAGGGTACTCGGCCGCTATTCAAATTCCTTTCAAGAGGAACGTTAAAAGGAAAGGCCGAAATCTTCGCGCAGGAATTAAGTACCTGTGATTCGGTCGACGCGTTGTTCTCGCATATGACCAAGACGTATGGAGTTCGAGGAAATCGGCACGTTCTGTTAGGAAAAATCCCGACGTTAGTGTAAGGTGAACACGAGACTGTCGGGGACTTCGGAAACCGAGTGCTGAAGTTCAAAAGCAATGCCGTGGCCGCTGCAAACAGCCCCACCACCATTACGGGCGAGTGTCGGAAAAGTCTGATCGCGCTTTTTGAACAAGAATTCCGGGAACAGTTTACCGCGGGGTTGAGAGACGCGATGGAGTTTCGCGTGTTAAATGAGAATCCGGAGACTAAAGGAGGCCACAGAGTACGCAGTCCGGCTCGCGAACAAATTCGACGCGAAGGATCAGCCGGGGGATTACGAGCGTCGCCGGCGTGAAAACACAGAGAGGCCGGAGGCCGCGCGTGTCGTTGTGGCGAAGGATACACACTTTCGAGATGACGGATACGGCTATAATTTTCCCGACGATAGCTGCGCCTGGTGCGACAAAACAGGGCATAATAAAAGGGACTGCGAAATTGGAATATATAATAGTACGCAGTGCAATCATTGCCTACGGTGCCCCAGTCGCGGCCCGAGAGCGATGCCTGACATTGAGCAGGTCACAGAATAAAAATCAGCCGCGAACGCCCACTCCCCCGTATGATAACTATCGCGGAAACCCAAATGGTCGGGGGCAAAATTTCGCGAGTCAGCCACGGGGAAACCTCAATCAGTCGAAGGGTTTCAAAAATCGACGTGGGTATTATCAGGGGGGACAGCCGGAGCGGAAGAGCCCGCAGTTTTTCGGACAAAATCATGGAAATTCCTGGAATAATCGTCAAAATGTCCAGACACACCCGGAGGAGGATCTCCACGGGACTGGTCCAACACAGGGGCAAAATAAAAGAAATCCAGAAAAATTCAGTGGGCCGAGAGCCCGGAGGCAATCATCCCCTAAGGCGGCTATAAACTCGCAAGGCGCTCGGGCCGTGACTGGGGCACCGAGCGACCCGCGAAATCAGTACAGAGTGCCCGCCCGCAAGGTCAACCTGCTGAAAAAAGACGAGACGCCATCCATTTTGGAGATGCGGGTTTCGTCTCATGCCTGCGATTAATATTCTCGAGCCCAGATGTGGAAATTCCAGAGGGGACGTTCCTCATAAATACGGGCGGGGGCCGAGATAAACATAGTGAAATCGGGGCACTGCGAGGAGATATCCGCCACGATACACGCATTAGTTACAAACTTAGCGGTATCGACGAGGGTTTCACGCGCACATACGGTTGTGCGAGGATCGATTTTTGCGGTTTAGAAATCGAGGCACAGATCGTGTGGGACGATTTCTCCAACGCGGAGGATGGTATCTTGGGAGGTCCGTTTCTACGTGAACCCTCGGTCAAAATCGACTATGAGAAAGAGATCTTCCATATCGGGGGCGAACAGCTGTCATTCGCGGACTCGAGCCGCGTGGAACTTCCGCCGCGAAGTCGGAAAATAATACGGTAAACGCCTCGAGCCAGTTTTGGGTAGGTTAGTTTCAGACATTGACGACACGGTACCACCCACGTTCCTCATCAAAATCGGACGTTTTTTCAACGGATTCGTCGGATGCGCATTCGCACATTATGCAAGAAACTAAAAAATGCAAAAGAATCCACGGGGAACGCGACTGCGGAAGCTCTGTTATCTCTCGAGGATTTTCCGCGACGTGTATACTAGCGAATGCACTCCGCGAAAATTATTTATGAAAATCCGCGTGAGCAGTGAGTGAAACGATGAGGAGAAAATCCGACGGGACGCCGACGTTTTTTCACTGAATTTAATACTCTCGGATTCGCTCCTGAATGGATTTCTTTTAAACGAGAAATGCGAATAAAATCTGAGCGATATTTGTCTTTTACGACACGCACGCATGTACACGGAAAAAGTCGTAACTTGATAGCACAATAAGACCAAGTCATCGTTTTTAGTGAATTACCTACTATAATTATTAGTATTACTATTAAATTACTATTAAATAGTAAAACCAACTAAAAAGCCTAGCTGTGCCAGATCCTACTACTTAGATAGTAAAACCAACTATTTCTTATCTTCCGCGTGTCTCTATCTTACAACTTGAACATAATGTTGTAACTTTCTTTACCGTTATATATTTCACATACATAAAAATTCACTATAGTGACCGATAATGAACCTCCCACGTTCTTAAAAACGATGAAGGATTTGAAGATTCGTTCGCATCGTTTCAGAACGAAGCTTGAATATTACGATTACGGTGTAGTTTACAAGTCCGGTCGATGCAACGTAAACGCCGATACGCTGTCGAGGAATCCAGCAGACGGTGTCGAACGGGAGGAAAATGATGACCCTGACGAGCAAAATGAACCGTCGCATATGAAAAATGTGTTTCCGCTCCGGAAGAAAAAAACCGGTCGAACGCGGATCAAGGGCCCTTCAACAATATGTTACGGCACTGGATATCCAGGAAGATGGGTTGAAATTGGTTATCGCCTACGCCTTAACCGGTACATGCAAAAATTGGTGGAATCTAATCGAAGACACGACAAATTCATTTGAAGCATTCGCACTTCACTTCCGAAGACAATTCTGGAGTGAAGAAGTGCAGCAACACGTTCGAAGAAAAATCGAATTCCGGGTACACGATCCTTATTCGAATGTTCCTAGACCGGCGTAAGCCATTGATTTATTAGGCGATATGAAGATGCAACTTAGAATATGGAGATGCAACTTACTGTCTCCCATAAAGTGGCCATATTAGGGCGCCACTATAACGAGCAGCTACGGGATGCTCTAATGGTGCGCGACTTCCGCGAGATCGATGAAGTTCTAGACTTCTTAGGGCGCTTCGACCAAGCGGGAGTGGTCAACGCTAAAAGGTTTGCCAAGTCGGGCCCGACTTGGAGCGCAGGGAATCGTCGCGACGACCGTCGCGAAATTTGGGCCGATGTACCGCTGGGTACGGCGCCGCGAAACGCGTACGATCGAGGGGATTCACAGAAAGGATGGGTGAATCGAAGCCCGCCGGCATATTGGAAGGTGGGGCATCGCGGGGAAAGCGCGGCCCGGTACGCATGGTCAAAAGAAGAATCGAAGCGGCCGATGGAAAGAGCCACCGAATTGCAGGGGGCCATCTCAAAGAAAAGTCCGAAAAACTTGCGTGCTATGTTTTGTGAAGATGATGAAACATTGGGCGCGTGCGGTCAGAATTCCTCGGAAAACTGGTAACCGTTGTGCGAGATGTTCCTTTGACAAATTGTCGCGACAATGATTGCTTTAAAAAAATGTATCGAACTGCCGCACAACGGAAGCCAACATTAATTTGGATTATATTGAATGGGATGATGCGGTTGGAACTCGCCACATCGACCAAAATACTAGTCGTTCTTTCAAGATTCGCGAGGGGGCGAGATTGAATAATGTCTTCAATAAGCACGAAAACGCGAATCCTCAATCAAACGGGGTAAGGACCGAGAACCCCACGGATGACATTGAGATGAAAGGTTGAAACAGCGAAACCAATCTCCTTGGTTATTCAAACACGAATAATCCAATTTTTATACAAATCGGCAACGAAGGTATCTCGCCGTCTAAAGGAAGTGCCGATTCCATAATGCTGGGAACTTTTACTTACAGTTGCGGTCCTGAGGCTTTCGGGTGGGACCGCGCGGCGGTCTTGCTCGTCATACATTGTGGTGCGCATGCCCGATTCCAGAAAGAGGGCATGACGTCTCGGCATCGAGAGAGGAGCTCGGAGTGGACCTGTTCGAGGAAAATCAAGAGACGAGCAGTTCTCGTCTAGCGCCTCGCTGAGAGGTGCCTAGCCTGAACCCTCTTCTTAAAAGTCGCGCCCAGAACTCCTGCTGAGGGATCTTGCCACGGCTTGCACCAGTTCTCGTCTAGCGCCTCGCTGAGAGGTGCCTAGCCTGAACCCTCTTCTTAAAAGTCTCGCCCAGGACTCCCTCTGAGGGATCCTGCTACGCCTTCCACAGGTTCTCGTACTAGGTCTCCTCGCTGAGAGGGACCTGGCCGATTTCTCCGTTGATGCTGAGGGCGACGGCAGTACGAAGAGTAATTATTTTTGCGGTAGCGCGATCGCTGAGGTGATCCCGTCGTACCAATCCTAATTTGTAAGGGGAAATTCTAACAGAATTCTTAATCTCCGTCTTTATGGTCCGCATTTGTTTCGATGTTGCAAATCCGGATTTGCCAATATTCCAATTAATCGAATATTATTCTTTTTCAGGTTTCGCGTATCAAAACTCGCGATACGTAAATATAGAAAACATGTTAGTAAAGTAAGGTCAAGGTCATTATTAAATAAATATTGTCATCTTGTAAATAAACGATTTCGACTCTTATTTTGCCAGACCTTTCCTTGTGTCGTCTGTGTATGTGTGTACACTATATGTTTACGGTTGATCAGAGCCTGTAGTACAACTAACTTCCGATGAACCGTTAATTCATAGATTTGGTCGTGAATTACAAGATTTCAGCAAAGTTCTATTCGTAACCACACGGGAAACACGTGCAGGTTACATCACAAAACAACAATGGCTGTGTATTCCGGAGATGTTCCAAGGAAAAATTAGATTCCGAATCACGGTCATAATTTACAAAGATTCGACTACCGGGGGTCATAAGGGAATAAATGACATATCGCCATTTATTTCGCACACATTTCTGCCGAAACATGCGGTCGGACATGAGTAAAGTCATCGGTCGATGCTATCAGTGCCAGCATGGGAAAGCAGCTCGGCAGAACACCCGACTTCCCATGATAATCACGGACACCCCTGCGGAAGCATTTGACAAGGTCGCATTAGACCTTTGGGGTCCGACCACGATATCTAGTGCTGGCAAGAAGTACGTCCTTACCATACAGGACTTGTTGACGAAATATTCGATGGCGGTACCACTGTCCGAGGCAGCGCCTTGTCCGTCGCGAAAGCATTCGCCACCCAATTTATATGCCAGGTCGGAGCCCTGCGAGCAATTTTAACGGACCAAGGGCCTTGTTTCATGTATGAAACCTTCAGAGAACTCGGGCGATTGTTTAAAATAGCGAAATTCACCACATCCGCCTACCACCCACAATCAAATGGGAGTATAGAGCGGAGTCATGACGTACTGACGGAATATTTACGGTGTTTTGTCAAGAATCGCGAGAACTGGGACGTATGGCTCCTCTATACTATGCTTGCATACAACGCAAGCTTACATGAAGGTACCCAATACACACCGCATGAGTTGATGTTTGGGAAGCCGGCACGTATACCTTCAGGCAAACCGCCTAGAGAAGGCATACCCTCGCACCCGGAATACTTACGAGAGCTTATCGTAAATCTGGCCGAAATTCAGACGCTAGCCGGCCTAAACCTTAACCAGGCTAAGCACCGGTCAAAGGCATATTATGACCGGAAAAAACGTCAAACATTTCCGAGTCGGCGAGACCGTAATGCTCGCGAAGGAGCCACGACTCGGCAAGCTCGATGATACATTCGTGGGCTATTACGAAATCGTGGAGATCGTACGACCGCGAAATGTAAGGCTGCAGCTGGACGAGATGCGTACAAAAGTCGTACACGTCGATAAGCTGAGGAAAGGCTACGATCCTCTAATCTTCGACGATGAGAAGGGATCGTCTCGCGGCACGTCCAGCAACGATGAAGAGTTCTAGGACACGGGGGACTAATGGGAGCGCGGGAAGGAGAGCTATCGGTCTCCTCTTTATTCCATCCATCCGCTTTCGGGCCGACTCAACGCGCTCGCAGTTACCGAGAGAAGGGAGTAGTGTTTTCGAATTCAATTCTAATATAATTTCCAGTACTACATTCATGCCCTAATTAACATGCCCAGGATACACGCGCGAATTTTTTTTCTATTCCCGTGTGTATCATTCCTTTCATTGGTCTTCACCAGCGGAACCTCGGCGACCATTATAATTTTGTATTTAACATAGTTCTTTTAACACGGGTTTGGGATATAGTTCCATATAACATAGTTTGGTTTGGTGTCAAATACGTGCGAGTTAATATGGCCTCGTCTTCTTTTCCGCGGTACTTCCGTCTGGCTTAAATCCGTTTTTCTCGTCATCATTTGTCGATTACCGAATTATCGGTTACAATAATTTTGCGTATATGGCAGGAGATATGTATGTGTTTATATATGTGTATATATTGGTAAGTTTGTAATAATTCGTTTCTTTTATTTATTTCGTATAATTCGCGAATATAGATCAAAATAGTAGCGTAAATAAAAATGTCATGAAAATCAAAATAATCATCATAGCTCATATATTGTTTTCATAATCAAAAAATTACAAAATTTACCAGAGAGAGAGAAATTTCACAATATTTTAAATAAAACCTGGTAATTGAGTTCGTAGTTATTCTTCACTTTTTAATCAGCAACGACCGTTGAATTTTCTTCGATGAACTCGTGCTTCTCTATTGAAAATTTTGGCCCTTTCGATACCAGCCCACGTGACAATACACTCGTCGCAGGTTTTCAATGAGGGGTTTTCGGAAAAACTCCTTCCCAATATTCGGCGTTGAACAGCATGATAAGAAAAATCCAGATTATTCGGCCATATTCGAATAATTACGCTGAGGTTCAGCAGAAATTGAATGAAATGCTTACCGAACAGCACGCCGAGGAGATTATGCCGAATCGTCCTGCACGAACACTCCTCGGCAAAAATGCAGATTTGTAAAAAGGTGCTGGCGTCCAGCTCTTCAGACTTCACTGCCTTGGCGATGATGTCGAAACACCAGGGACGTCTTGCACGCTAGTGCCGATTTTTAATTGAAGTCGAAAACCTTATGGGGATTGGAGCGTCGCCTCGAAGCATCCGAACTGGTCGACGGTTTTGCGAAGAAGAAGGAATGGCGGACGCCTCGTGTTCCGAAAACCACCGCGCGCCCCTGACGATGGTAACCATAAACAAAACAATACAGTTGATAAGGTCTGCTCACCGTTCCCATTCACTGAACGTCACTATCGCCATCTCATATGCGATTTGCCAATGCTAATACAGCACCGCGTAGTGGAGTTCTTCTCATCCCGAATCGTAATACGTAATTCGTTACGGGTCGGAGCGGCCGGTAAAACAGAGCGACGATACCGTTTCTTCTTAATTTCGCACATTTAAATTCTATGCCTACCTGACTATTTCTTTCTCTCTCTCGTGGTTCCTATTTCTTTCTCTCTCTCTGTATGCATATGTGTATAAGTAATACATTGTATATCACAAGTTATGTCTTCAGCCAATTGATTGATGGGGAAGGGAAGGGCGCGACGGATCCATCGTGACCCCGGCAAGATGAAGAGGCTACGTCATATTACGGTTCAACAAAATGTTGCAGGAATTGCAGCCATGGGTATTCGTACTCTCGGGGCCAGGATAACCCCGGGATCTACTCCGAGAAAGTTGGACCCATGAAATTGTCACATTCGGAATGGCAGTTAGTATCAAGAGTATCATTGAAAGCACACTTGACAAAAACGGACTGAATATTAGAAAGCTTCCGGATTCTGGAGAATCGCTGCAACGAAATGCATTCCTGCTCTCTGCACGACAGGATACGCGAGTCCCGTTTGGCACTGCGGGATATGACGAAAAGAAATGGGAATACACTGGAAATACTGTCCGGGGTTGAAGGACGTAAGAAACACGCCGTATTCGGAGCCGTGGGAAAAATAAGCAAAATACTTTTCGGAACCGCAGCGCAGGACGAGATTACCCAGCTTCAACGCCAGCTAGTTGCCGCCAACGACAGAATCACGGACTCAGCCACCCTGATCGAAGACCAAACGAAGGTCATCGCGGTCGAGTTCAATGGGCTTAACCAAGAGCTAACAACCATAAATCACACATTGAACGAGTTGTGGGACACTCAAGACATAATCGAGTCTGTAACGGAGCAAGCTTGGGCCACGAACAAACTGACCCACGTGATGGCCGTGTTAGAATCGGAAATACAACGATACGCCCTGGAAGCTGATTAGATGACAAACGCAATTCTGTTTGCCAAATCGGGGCAGATCCATCCGGAGTTCATCACGATGGAAAACATTATAAGGCACATACAAGAAATAGTCAACCTCACACCGGAATGCAATTTTCCCATACGGTTCAGTAAACTATCGCTGGACGCCCTGCTCGCAGTTTCCGACATGAAGATTGCTTACCTGAACGAATCGATAATTTACGTACTGCACATTCCTCTGGTATCACATGAAGATTTTTCGCTTTACGAACATCGACCTATGCCGGTCCCGCGGATGATCGGAAATGAGTCCCGATCGGCCTTCATAATACCGACAACCCGATACTCCGCTATAACCAACGACCGAGATCGCTATCTAATTACCTCATCCTAAGCAATAGGAATATGACAGTCGCCGACGGAGCCAATCAATTCATAGTCACGCGACGATAATATTTCGTGAGATTATAACGATTGTATGTTCCCCATATTTCCTCGCGATTATTCGAATTTGCATGTTTAAAGGCGTTTTGCCCTACAAGATCGATAATAAGATGAGGGCCCTCATAGATAGGTAAAAATTTGGAAATACGTTTATCATCAGCACTAGATTGACTTAGGCTTTTCACCATTACCTCGTCTTCGACATTCAGCTGTATCCGCGAAACATTTTTTTGTCTTTCTTGTCGTCTTTGCGCGGCCGACAATAATCGTTCTCTAGCCATCTGGATCTTATTTTCGTGTGGAGTTGGCGGATCCGTGGGAAAACGGAGAATGCGTCTAACATTTTCGTGATTAGTGGTGTCGTAATGGAGTTCGTAGGGAGCATATCCGTTGGTGACATGAGTCTGACCATTTAGCCACTTCTCAACTTTAGTTAAATAGTAAGTCCACTTAGTATGTTGGTCCCTAAAATATACCCTACATATACGACTAAGTTCCCGCACAACTCTTTCAACTTTAATGTAATTCTCTTTGAATGAGTTTACCCACAGATCAGAGGTAAATTGTGGGCCATTATCTGTCAATACCGCTGAGATCTTCCCAATACGAACGATATAATCTGCTAACAATTTCCTAACACTGACTAACGCTGTCGCGCGTTTTACCGCATAAAGTGTCACCAATTTAGAAAACGCATCGATGACGACTAAAATGTGTCTAACACCGCCTCTAGAAACGGGTAAAGGCCCATAAAAGTCTGCACATACCAATTCATTTGGCGTATTTGGCACAATTCCCTGATAAGCACCCAACATTGACTTATTTAGATGTGTTGTGCGTTGGCAAATATCACATGTTCGAACAAATTTCTTAACATCTCGAGCTAATCCGCGCCAGTAATAATGCCCCTTCAGAGCGCAGATAACTTTATACACGCCCCAATGCCCGTCCTCATGCGTCAATGAAATTAATCTATCCGTCAAACAAAATGGTACAACAAGCTTCAATTCGGTCGATTTTTTAGTTTTATCAAAAAGTATACGTTCATGCAACAAATACGAATCCAAACTTTCGCCTCGTTCTAAACGCGATTTAATATCATTTATATCTATTTGATTAAATTGATCATTTTCAACGCGAAGCAATAATTCTTTAACAGGGGTTTTCTTCGCAATGGCGGATATATCAAACACAACGACTTCTTTATCTCCAATATCATTTTCCATATTAGGAATATCAAAATTCCCTCGTCTCTTAAACTGATCGACTTGCCCTAGTCTACTAAAATAATCCGCAATAACATTGTATGTCCTTTTGCAATGTACGACCTTATAGGAATATTGCTGCATAAAGAGTAACCATCGTACTAGACGCGAGCTCAAGAATGGAGTCTTCAGCATGAAGGTCAATAATTGATGATCGTTTACTACTGTAAATCGCCTCCCATATAAAAAAATGTGATACTTACGGATTGCGTAAACTACGGCTAATAATTCCAGTTCCGTTATCGCATAATTGCTTTCGAATTTAGTTAGTAGTCGACTCACAATAGAAATGATACTCGGCTCCCCATCTGATGTTTTTTGATAAAGGATTCCACTGATTCCCAATATGCTTGCATCGGTTGGCACGAACGATTCGAAGTCAGAACGAAAATGATTCAAAGCTACGAAATTACTAAAGTTATCTTTAATCTTCTGGAATCCGAGGCTGTGTTTCTCACACCATTTAAAAACTTGGTTAGTTTTTAGCAAGTCCCGCAAGGGTTCCAAATATATAGATTGATTACTACTTAACCTTCGGTAATAGTTACATAGTCCCACGAAACTCTGTAATTCTGTTTGCGTACGCGGCTCTGGAATGTTGACTATACTTTTAATTCTTTAAAGATCCGGTTTCACTCCATCGGGTGTTACAATCATACCAAAAAAAAAATATTTCAGAACGACAAAATACCGATTTATCAAATTTTAAAGTAAATCCGGAGTTACTCAACTTGGAGAGCAATTTACGTAAAACTTGTATATGCTCCGAAAAAGAAGCCGTCGCGCACATAATGTCGTCGACATACACAGCAGTGACATCGTCCATGTCTTCGCCCAACGCAATACGCAATACCCGCATAAAACCTGCTCCTGCAGTTTGAAGACCGAATGGTACCCGTTCAAATTGATACTGAACGTCTTCAAACAAAAATGACGTGTATTTCCTAGAGTTTGGCTCGAGAGATATTTGAAGATAACCCTGGGTTACGTCAAACGAAGAGAAAACGTTATTTCGCGCATACTTCTGCATAATTGTGTCGATCATAGGGGGACCTTCTTTATCCGCCACCAATACTTTATTTATCTGCCTCGCGTCCAAGCAGATCCTAATCCCCTCGCTTTTCTTTTTGACGATATGGATAGGGTTAATAAACGGACTACTCGTCTTTTCAATAATGCCTGCGTTTATCATCTTTCGCAGTTCAAGTCGCACTTATTCGCGATATGCATAGGGTACGGAGTATGAATTTTTTGCATTAATCTTATCGGTTTTTATTTGTAATAAATGTTCATATACTCTACATAGTCCTGGTTGGTCAGAGGAAACATGTTGAAATTCCAGGATTAAATTACCCAATTCTTCGCGTTTCTGAGTTTACAATTGAATACAAACATCCAACATATCTCGTACTCTACTTTCGAATTCTACAAGCTCCGTATTAGAATTATTCACTACATCGCAATTGGACGATGTTCCATTAATCATCACGCATGAAATTAATTTTACTGCTTGTTCATTCTTGTTCACACGATGTTTGTCAAAAGTAGCCGATTCGTTCGATAGAACTTTGTCATTATTACAAATATATTTTTTGTTATAACCTATAACTGTCGTATTGCGTTTAAGCCAATCATTACCTAAAATCACCGTGTAAATTAACCTTAGAATTACCAGGAAGACCGTAGGTATAGAAATTTCTTCTATGCAAAGATCCCAAAAAATCTGATATTTGACGCTTTGCGCGCGTTTCCCACCAACACCTGTAACCTTTATGTTGTGAACTGGTAACGTTTTAAAAAGTTTCGACCGTTTTATAATTTCAAAGACTTTTTGCGATACCGCTGTAATCTGGCCTGGTAGGTACCGGTATCTACTAATGCGTAAAAATATTCTATACCGAGTTTAATTCTTATCGTCGGTCGTTGGTAGCTGCATTTTGCGTCGCAAAGATTCTCCGGTCCTGTAATGACGTCATGTATTAGGTCGATTAACATATCAGAATTCGGATTCGGATCTCGATCCGTTTTTTCCAAATCCTCTACTCGTTTAAATGACTATCATTTCCTGAATTTTGACTATTAGTCCTCTCACTATCCCTTACAGTACTATGAGAATCTAGGGAATTATCTTTGTCATGCCGTTTGTCACCACTATTTTTCACCACATCTCGATCTCGCCATGAATCGCCATTATTATTTTTATATCGTGGGGGGTCGTTTCGAGATGTATTAAAGGAGCCTCCATTAGCCGACGGCATATTTCTACCGCCTTTGTATCGTCAAGAGTAGTCTTTGTCATTGTTGGAATTTCGTTCTACGTGTGTCCAGTTTTGTTTGGTTCGGTCACTGTCATGTCTATTCCTTGTCCAATTTCCTTACGTAAGTCTCGTATTTCTATATTTATCCGAATACACACGATCACCTTGTCCTCTCTTTGTGAAATTAACATCCCCCCACGCAGATGTCTTTGGCGTCTCAAATTCTGCATGCCCTCTTACCCCACCATATCTACGAACATCATCTTGTCGTGATAATGCTTCTTTCAACACTTGTGTATTTTTTAAGCTCACTGAAGTTAGTGTCATCTTAACATTTTGGGGCAATTGTTTCAAAATAGAGTAATTACGTTCATATTCACGCATATCGGGGTCGATATTACATATTTCTCCACTCTGTTTATAAAAAAAGGACAATAATGTTCCGTGTTTACTCGGATCATACTGTGTTTCGCGCCACGTATCTTTTGCTTGAGTCTTTGTCTCTGCAGAAAAAAAACCCTTCCATAAACATGTCTTTAAATTTATTAAATGAATTCAGTTCGATTTTTGCCACCTGAAAACGTAAACAAGCCCTGTCCTTCAAAGCAGACTCTACTACTAGCGGAACATAGGGAACGGGGACGTCTTTGATCGCTAAATACTGCTCGAGATTACGCAAAAATTAATTGGGTTGTCCTGGTACTCATCCCGAAACACCGGCAATGTTATTTCTACAGGGACTTTAAAGGGCCTTTCCACTGGTTGTTGACTTTGAGAACGATTATTTAGTATAATGTGCCTAAGATAATCTACATATCTCCGTAAAGTTAAAACTTCTGACCTTAAAATTTCCATTTCACAATCTAAACTGAATGCGCGACTGGGCGGTGAACGTGTCACATGTCGGGGCATATGTCGTCATTTGCCATTTCGAACTTTTTATCGATTGTTGAAACTGCCCAAATATTGATCGATGCTATTAATGGAAGAACATATAATCGTGACACAGTACTGGCGGAATAAATATATCACCTATATTTCAAGAAATCGTTACACTTTCGTCAAACTGTTTGAGTTTCAAACCGTACTTCCGACAAACTAATAAACATTGATAAATGACACTAAAATGATGTGATAAGAATAAGATCTCTACCAAACACTTCGCCCGAAGAGTCAAAAAATTGTTCGCAATATTTTTGAAATTGCACATTGAAATCTAATTAAACATTCGATTGAAGTAATTGTAATAATCACGTTCAATGGAATTTATCAAATGCCAGTTATCAAAATTTTACATTCAACTTCAACATGAATATGTAAAAGTATGTAATATGTATTGTAAAAGAATCCTAAATTGTAATGAAAAGTAAAAACGATTCTCGAAAATATTTTATTAGTTATATATTTATTCTAATGCTTATTCAAATTTGAAATTGCGTGGCTCGACCTATTTGCTCACTGTCCTAAAGCTACCTATATTTACGAATACGATACCGACGTTCATCGCAAATATGTGTTTGTAATTTTAATCTGTATAAATATAACGTATTATGAAATTCTTACATTTAAAAAAAATTTTACGTCTCAAGGATTTCCAACCAATCCAAATTCCACGCGTAGATTCCACTTATGCTGAAAATATCATCACACGCCAAATCCAAACTATCGCAGCCCCGAGAAGTAATTTTCAGAAGCTTTTTAATTAATTAAATAAATTTTCAATTTTTAGATTCAAATAATTCAAATTGAAAACCTAATTAGATTCGGCGATTGACGCACAAGAATTTCAATTTTGATATTAACCTCCCAAAAGAATCAAAGGGAAGAATCTTCAAAACGAATATTCTATACTCACACTCTACTGTTTTCAAATTGAATCAAAATCTTCGGCTGTAATAAATGAGTAATTTAAAGTAAACGTATAATAAAAATATAAAAATAACAAATTTCCTATCACTTAACTGCGACAAACATCGAAAACCGTACTTTCAAATAAACAATGCTCTCCAAATTGCTTCATAACACAATCGCTGTTCAAATAAAATAAAAAAAAATAACAATGTCTTCGTTGAGTTATGGTTTTAAATTTCAGAATACTGAAATAAAATTATGAATTAAATACAAGACAAACAATATCCGTTAAATCCAAAACTATAAGCCAGTTATTTATATCAACCAAATGTTTTTCAAAATTTACCTACTTTCGAAATTACTGTTATTATTAATGTAATTTTTTTGTTTAAATTGCCTTGGATAATATATGATAGGTTTCTAACAGGTTACTATCTTTAAATCTCGTGCCCACTCGTTGGTCGACAATTGTAATAGATTTTTTTGTTACAAGGTTTATTTCGCTCCCGTTTCAAACGAATAATAACCGATAATTGGAATACATTCGACACACATTAAAAAATGATCTAATAGTAAAAACGAAAGATTCGATATAACGTAAAGGCCACTATCGCGCACAAAAATTTTAATAGGTGGGTCATTCCACGTCAGATATATCACGATTTGCAAGGGGTCTAAGGATTTTTTCGAAACTCGGTAGCCTACACGTGTAGCCTAGCGTCCGTAACACGGCTATTCACGCTACACTGAACACGTCTGAAAGTTTCTCGCAAATTGAATTTTTAGAATTTGCGGTAGAAAAAAAATCAAAACGTAATTGAGTCATCCCTATTTTCTGTTTTTTTTTTAATGAAGTTATGTAAGTAAATTGTTAGAAATATTTTTTAAAAAATCACAAAATTAAAAAAAAAAAATAACAAATTGGAACAATTAAAAAAAATAAATAAATAAAATGTGCAAAAATTAAAAAAAAAATAAAAAACGATAAAATTAAATAAAAAAAAAATGACTCTCATTTCGTTCAACTCCACGTGGGGAGAGTTGGGAAACGTTATCTTGTTGACGGCAAACGAACGTACAATTCAATTTATATAAAATTTAAATTATTATTATTATAATAATAAAAAATTATAAAAAAAGATCGGCGGTTAACGCACTGGACTACGAAGTCGTAGGTCGTGAGTTCGATCCCCGTCTGGTGAACAATTTTTCGATTTCGTTTCCAAGCAGCAGCTCGCTGTTGGTAAGACGAGCCACGTTGTTTGTGTTTTCGTTTCGAAAGTATTGTTTATCTGGCGGAAATCGACTCATGACCGCCGCTGTACTTGGTGTAGGTTTCTGCAGTCCTACATTTTATACACAAATGTGAAGTATGGCGCCATCTTTCTAAGTCGATCTGCAGCTCTCGCAAAATCATAGTAAATAATACGGCAAAAACAATTGAGTAAAAACGGCGATTCCGCCCGTTAATTAATAAATAAAAAAAAAAATAATAACTATAACAATTTTAAATTTTAAATTAGGTGAGTTTTTTTCTTCTAAAAAATATAATTTTCTTGGGCTTCATCAGAGTACCGGACAATTCATGACACTAACCCTTTGAAGGGCACATTTTTCATTACACGGAAAACATCTGAAATTTGTTAATAAGGGATTTTTGGGGTCGCTGATTACGCAACTGTTATCAGATTTTCAAAATTCAAAATGGCGGATCAAATATGTAAAAAAAATTCATTCTCCAAAATTTTCAAAATTTTTTTTGGAAAAATCTAACGTATCAAAAATTCTGAAAAAATATATCTTATAAAACTATATATGAAGAATGTGTGGAAAAAATTCCAGAGTCCCAACTGTCTATGTTTCGGAGAAAACGCTTTTTTTCCTAAAAAATACGCGTTTTTTCGCGTTAATTGTTTATAACGTTCATGTTAAGGACAAAGGACAGGAAATTTTCCCCCGCGTTAATGACGAATATGTCTGTTTGCGGGTCGGCTCTCGGGTGGAGAGGTACAGGACAGAGACAGACAGTACAAGACAGAACTATAGGCAAACACAACACCCACCCAGAGCCAGTCCCTCCTACCCCAATATCGGTACCAACAGCAGATTCGACGGTCTGTGCCTTAGCGAGTACGACGCGGGGCCTATCCCATCTTTATCCGAGATAAGACCCACGACGTACCGACCGCGGATAAGACGCTGACGGTACCGATAACTGCCGACGGGGGTCGGCAGCGGTCCCAAATTCGTACCTTCGCCCAGCAACGTTCCCCGGTTATTCCACACTGGACATAAGCAGAGAAAATTGCAGGACGGGGATTCGAACTTGGGCCCTTCGCGACGTTCAGTTCGGGCGGACGATAACGTTCATGTTAAACAACGTAAATAAATAAATTATTGCGATTTTTCACTAAACTCTAATAATTTATACTTCCAACAGTAAAAAAAAGTACAGATATATTCACATAAAATTATAAACTATATATGAAATATTAAAAATACTTGGATAGAAAAGGTGGTACATATTTGTACCACCGCCCCTCAAAGGGTTACAAACGTGATATCTTAGGTCCTCTAAAAGCGATACGCGACGACGTAATAAGGCACACGGTGCGGCCGCGTCCCGTCCGCTCATTCAAAACCCGTTATCTCGAGTTCTACGGAAGTCTCCATCAATATTTTTTTTTAAATTAAAGGTGAAATCATAAGGAATCACCACATACATATTAAAAAAAAAATAAAAGGGTATAAGTTTGAAAAAATTGGTTCAAAAATTTGTTTTGCTTTTTTTTTTTGGGCAAAATTGAAAAATTTTTTTATTTAATCATTTTATTTCGAAATTATATGTTTTTAGCTTTAATATCATGTTTCGTTCATAAAAATCGAATTACCCCTTCCAGATTTACAATGGTTTGAAAAATAATTCCATTTCAAATTCATTACCCCGTTGTGCGCGTAACTTTGAAAATTTTCAAAAATCCTTTGGGCATAATTTATCTTTCATATGGAGGTATAATTATACCGAGTTTCGAAGAAATCCGAAAACCCCTTGCAAATCGTGATATTTCTGACGTGGAAAGACCTAGGTCAATGTCAATAATGAGGCAAATCGTAACTCGCTCACGCGTTGGATGCATGGCATCGAAATATCAGTCCCTTTTTTTTATAAACACTCACGAAAATATGGAAAAAACGATACGTGTTGATATAGTCCGGAACGTATGTCCAGAAGATTCAGCTTATTGGGTCGGAAGGTGCGTAGGACGGGTGGCAGCTTCCTCCTGATGTCACTCAGGATGGGTCCACTGTAATTTACGTGAATTTTAGTGACAGAGAAGCTGTTCCCATCCGGAAAGTAAAGATTTTCTATTTAATATTAAAGGTCGTTACTCACCGAGTGACCTTCCTTTGGATGAAGAAAAAGTCCAAAGTAGAAAATCTCCTTGTATATACTTGAAATCCACCAGGAAAAATTGTGGCTGCGTCGATGGTAAAATTAGAAGAGATGTCCACTTTAGAACGACAGGTAATCCTCTCTACACCTTTTACTTCGGAAGTCAAAAACCACACTGTCCCCTTCTTCTTTTCCGAATCTCTTCTTCCGGCACTGTTTCCCGAACACATCCGAAAATTCGTCGGTCATATCCACGGACGTAACAATAAATAGCTTGGCCCCGCACTTTTATGAGCTTTACAAAAAATATTTTCAATAGCCCTTTACAGTACATTACGATCAGTATGTACATTTTAATCGTTTGCAGTAGTATTTTACTACAACTAAAAACAACTACAAGCCTTTATTTCAACTCTAATGTTTACTCGGAGCACTATCTTGCAGTGTAACCATTTGTAGTAACTACGTTGAACAACTACAAAAAACTACAAATGTTCATTTCAACTCTAATGTGTGTTGGGAGTAATATCTTATAGTTTAATAGTTTGTAGTAATATTTTTCAGGAACTACAACCAACTAAATCGTTTATTTCAACTCTAATGTATAATAGGTGAAATATTTTACTGTTTAATCGTTTGTAGTAGTATTCTTCTGCAATTACAAATAACTACAAACGTTCATTTCAAAACTAACCTTTATTAGAAGCAACATCTTACAGTCTAATCGTTTGTACCCGCTAAACAATATTCCGTTACAGCAACATCTTTGAAACGTCGCATTATAGCCATGCGACCAAACTTGTTTCATTGCAAAAACAATTCTGTGACGTCCTTGGAACCAGAAATGTCCTGCCACATTAACGGTTTTCAAATAACGTTTCATTCGTAACGTACCCGCGACGTTTGAAAACTATACATCCAACGTTGTAAAAAAGGTCATAAATAAAAATTATAAAAAATTCGACGAATTATTTTATTCAATTCGAATTATATTATTATTTATGTATCGTTAGATATGTTATGAAAGAATGTAGTTTTATAATTTTGCTTGCAAATAAATCTATGAATCTAAGAAAAATCCATCCCGACCGAGGATCGAACCCGAGTCTACCGGTTACAACGCTGACGTCTTAACCACTACGCTACGCTCGCATACGTATTACGATGCGAACGAGAGCTCTTATACTCAATCGTAGAAGGCTTCTTGATAAATGCGGGTTTAGTTTAAACAAGATATGTTTAATTAATTTTGTCATTTCTATATCAGGAATAATAATATTTTAATATTATTTGACTATTTTGTAGTAATTTATTGCAATTTAAATAAATATTTTTAAGATATCCGTATAATATTTTTTTAAAACGAAATTGATTAATAGACACTGTTTAAAAAAATGTAAAGTTAATTAACACACGTATATTTTACAAATCCACTACTTGGAAATAAGTTATGAATTACGCGGATATTAAAATTAACATAAGTGAACCAATTTTTAAATTATGAATTAAATTTAATACAATTTACATTAAAAATAATACGGTGCGAGTTATTTTTCTGGACAAGTGACGGAAATTTACAAATGTTGTACATAAATATATTAAAAGGGAGCGAGTTTTTCAAAATAAATACACTGTATATATAAAATGCATATTCTCTAAATATTACAAAACCCTTTTCAATTTCAAATGTGAAGTATAACAATAGTTAAATTTCACTTCATTGCAGTCTCAGCCTCAAATTACTCTATATTTTAAATTAATTTTTGCAGTAATATTAAAAAAAATATTGAATTTAATGAACATCAATGTATTCAAGTTACACACGTATAAGAAATAAAAAGAACAAAATTAATAATAGTAGTATAGTTTTATTATCCTTTATAAGATTTAATACATCTGTAAGAATATGTGGAGAACGGTTTGTAAAAAAGAACAAAAATAACCAATAATAATACAAAAGTTTCGCTCGGTTTATCTATCGCCGTACGCAAGGAACGAACGCGACAAGCAAAATAATATAAAAACTATCGCAAATGTAGAGTACATCAAGCAAATGACTAGACCCCAGTTGCGAACGCGTCCTCGCGAATCCTATGATTTTTCGTTAAGAATGCGTGTATTTTTCTCGTGGCACGAACGGCGTTTTCGGCTCGCAAAGCCAAGAACTCGCGATAGCGTCCCGAAACGTCTTGTGGGTTTGTCGAGAAGGCCCACAGGGCACGGCGCAGGTCCTCAAATCTCTGGCAGAAAAGTATCACATGCTCCGTAGTCTCTAGGGTATCGGCGCCACAACACTGACACCCGTGCCTCGGATCCAAACGCATCGTACGCCTGCCTATGCAGAACCGGTGAGAATGCACAGAAGCCAGCCGGACTTGCAGCTTGGATCGGAGGAAAGGGAGTGGCGCGCGGATCGGGAAATGGGATATAAACCCCAAATCAACTGGGGTTTATATCTCATTGAAAATGAGGGCAGAAGACTGCGCCGCCCTCTGTAAGTCCTCAGATCTAAGCCGATCCTCCATAGCAGCAAGAGCCGCAGCACCCCGCGCGGTACATGCTTCCGGCGTGAGGTCTGCCCAAAAGTCAGCAGGGTCAACCCCAATTAGTTCTGCTAGCTGCAAAGCCCAGTTGTATTTCTCCGTTGCTTGCCCCCTCCCAGCGGCGTGTTCGATCAGCCTGAGTAGGGCAATCCTGGGGATCCCAAACTCTGGCATGCCTAAAATTCTCGAAACCCAGCTTACGGCGAGCCCCACCACGTTGCAGGCCAGAGGTAGGAGACCCAGTTCCACGCTGAGAGCATGCCCCGGAGTGGACGCCGACAGGGAAAACGTGGTTTTATAAAACCGTAATTGGACCTTTTCAATGTCACTTGTGTGGCGTAAGGCCCAGACTGGGGATGAATACAGGAGTGTCGATTGTACTAAAGCCTTATACAAAGTCAATATAGCAGGCCATGAATCCACCCCCGCAGACCTCATGATAGACAGCACGGAGCCACACGCACCCGCGGCACCCGAAACTGCCGAAATCACCGAAGATCGGCCCAGAGCCGAGGATGAAAATTCGACGCCCAAATACCTGATATGTTTAACAACCTCGACGGGCTCACCCTTGTAATAAAAAGCAGTCTCATGTGCATTGAGTCTGCCTGCACGCTTAAAGATGACGATTTTAGTTTTCACGGTGTTGACCGACAGCCCATTCGTACCACTGTAATTCGCGAGCTCAACCAATTTTTGTCGTAGATCCGACGGCGAGTAGGCAAATAGGGTGAAATCATCCGCGTACAATAACATAAGAAGATCGTAAGCGGGTGTGAGATCCACTCCTCTACAGCCGCGCGCGCGAAAATGAGAGACTAAGTCTGAAATATACATAATGAAGAGGAGAGGACTGAGGATCTCACCCCGCAATACGCCCTCCGATACATCTACCGCATCCGAAACACCCACGCGGGTCTTTACATACATAGTAGCTTTATCATACAGTGCCTTCAGAATTCTTATAATCTTAAAGCTAACCCCCAAGTTATAAAGCTTAGACCACAATCGGTCATGTGGTACAGAGTCGAACGCTCGCTTAAAATCTACAAAAAGTGCATACAGTTTGCCTCCTTTTCGACGAAGCATAATTTACGCCGATGCTAATAAAACGAATACATAGTCAAGGGTGCCGCGGCCTTTGCGAAAACCAGATTGTTCTTCCGGAAGAATGGCGTGGGTATGTGCCAAGGATGTTAGCCTGTCATGGATTAATTGGGTAAAAATCTTCACGCATACGTTGACTATTGCGAGCCCCCGATAGTTGAAGGGGTCGTCCAAAAGCCCCTTTTTATGTATCATTATTAGAAATTCCCTGGACCATTCTTCCGGGACAGATTCCGTTGCGAGGACTTTATTGAACAAACCGAGTAAAAGCAATAGCCAGTCGCACTTCAATGATCGGTAAAATTCCCCCGAAATTCCATCGCTCCCCGGGCATTTCCCCTTTGCTTTGCGTACCATCGCTGCTAGTTCCGCGTAATTAAATGGAGCATCTAATAAAAGGTCAGATACGCCGTGGAAAGATAATTCAGAAGTGGGCCTGGGAGGGTACACCTGTCGTAAAAAGGCGCTCCAAGTGTCCGCTGAAATAGACTCGAGACGCGTGCCTTCCACCCTAAACCCTCTCACTGCCCTCCAAAAACCGGCCGCGTTACTGACCTCCGCGAACGCGTCTTGGAGCTTCAGGCGTAAGTTTCCCTCTTCGCTCTCAATAACGCATTGTAATTCGCTTTTTTATCTAAGAAGGCTGCTAAAAATTTCGCGGAGTACCCTGAAGTGCGCAAGTGACGAAGCGCAGCGCGAAAGGTTCTGCGTGTCGCCGTACATTCGCTGTCGAACCATCCTGAGTTTGAGGAACGTGACTTAGGGTGCCGGATGGTTTCAGTCATGCCTGAGTCCTCTGCAGCGAGCCTCACCTCGCGACAGAACCATAAATACAGATCACTAGTAGAAAAGGTTTCGGCGGAAGGATTGGGGTTAAACCTAGTCTGTCCTGGAACTCTGTAATTCTGTCCTGGCGCCAACGGAGGCTACTGTGCGCTGCTGATTCGTAAGTCGGGACAGAAATGGATCCGGAAGCTCCAGGACGTAAATCAATCTGGACGGTAACTGGAAAGTGTTCTGAGCCAAGTAAATCGTCACCAACAAACAAATCGTTGACTAGGTGAACCTAGTTTGCGGAGATAAGGACCAGGTCGACACAACTAAAACCGTTCGGACCCATGAAGGTGTGATGTGCAGGAGAGTCACTGGGGGATCTACCGTTAACAATTATAAGTCCGTTTGCATTTGCGAATTCCATAAGTGCAGTACCTCGTGTGGATAAGTGATCATCATGCGAGCGCCGTGGATAAATTAAAGGCGAGCCCTCCAGGAGGTCAGGGTCGGTCGCATCGTCCACACCATCTCTCGAGTTGAAGTCTCCACCAACGATAATTAAATGATCCGAGAAGGATGATTGGACCGACGCCATAGCGTCCTGTAGCCTCGCCATATCAGTAATCACATTTGAATATGGGCGAAAATACGCGAGACAAATAATTACATTAACCGGGTTAAAAGCAAATTTACATATAATAAAATCTTCAGAGGTCTCTATCACCTCCGGCCGAAATACTCTGTCTGCTGCGAGTAGCAGACCGCCTGATGCATGACCGTAGCGTTGGCTTTTAATTGCTGGAACCCATGTGGTGTGACAGCTGCTGATGGCTGGCGTGAGCTTTGTATTCAGGGGTGACATCAATCATGTTTCAGAGCAGCAATAAACTGTTGGTGCTTCTGAATGAGGGATGTTGGCTAGATTAGAAGCTCCGTGTACATTCCAAAATACAATGTTTGTAGGCTTAAGGCGATGTACTTGAGCGGAAGGAATGCTCATGGAATTCCGGGAGGGAATGACTGTGACTTGGTCTGCGAAGGACACCGTGCCGTTTTTTGGTAGTGACGCAGTCGGCGAAACCTCCATTGATTGGACGGGAGATGAGTGTTGCAACGGCGTGCTTCTCGGAGCTACAGCGACGAACTGCTTAGCCGCCTCGTTCCACCGGAACCACTCGCCGTCAATGGCATACCTGAGGTATCCAGATCGAGTGCGCTTTCCTGCCTGACGCGCCGTGCGTAAAATGTCACGGGATTTGGCCATGATTGCTTGCTCCCTTGGAGTGTAATCCGGATTTATGTAGATGCTGGTCCCTCGGAGGACACTAGATTTTTCGGACAGGATCCTGTCCCTATCATCCAGATTGGACATTTTCACTAGGATGCATGCCTCTCTAGAGGGGCGAGAATAGGCTTGTCGGACGTTTCCTTCGACTCCAAACTTGGAATTAAAGAACTGCCGCAGCTCGTTTCGTAAATCCCCAGAAGGGGATTTGCGCACATAACCTCTAAGTACCAGGTTACATTCCCGGCTAGTTTTGTCGAGTGTTTCGAGTCTGCGCTCTATATCGATGAATCTGTGTGCATGTTCGTCTATCTTTTGATCGCGAACTCTGCTGGAGTCAAGCATTTCGCGCTTGAAGTCTGCCAGATCATTCCTAGTTGAGGTAAGTTCCGATGAAATTGTGTCTAGTTTTGATAATATCCTGTCTAACTTATCGTCCTCCGTCATGGTAGGGGTAGGTGATATCGGCTTCGGGGACAAACAAATAGTCTGCCTCTTTTGCAGCTGGACTGGTATCCGATTCGTTCTGATCGAACTGCTCAGGCAAGTCGTTGAAAAGATCCGTCAGCAAGCAATCTCCTAGCCCGGCCCGCGCGTGGTTGAAAACCTGCTGATTAACTCGTTTTCTCTTGGGGAAATAATGGAGAATAGACGTGTGGGACTCCGTATTTTCCTTGTTCCACTGAGAGGCCTTAGGAGGGCGACCTCTAGGTGTAGAGCATTCCGGTGAACAACCAGATGACGACATGCGCTGTACAAAATAAACTTCGCGTATGAAAGCCGTCCGACACTGGGTAGTATAAGAGTGCTTAAATTACCCGTCGTGGGCTTGCCCCTGTACGATGCAACTGTATGCCCCTGTGTGAAGAACCCGATTCAACGCTGATATCGAGACCCACTTGGATGCCGAATCTTAAAGAACAAACAGATTTTAAATGTGACATAAAATAAGACAAAACAGTCACTAGACAAATAAAAGTTGCTTTCACAGGTCGGGACAAGACAGAGCAAGATTACTATTGAGCAAGACGAAGCGCGGGACGGTTGCTTGCATGCTTATAGAGTGACAGCTGCGCTATTACGAATATATACGAAGTGTGCTACTCTTTTGAAGTGTAATAAGCGCTTGGGACTATGGTTTCGTCGAGTTCCGTACAGTGTGCATCAATAGCGCTCCTCCTTAGAAGCGTCGTGCGCACTTGACGTCTCGAGTGTGTGGTGGAAATAATACATACATGGAACGGCCTCACCAATAAGCGCCCTCACACGTGTCTCGCCTGATGACAGCGACAGAAATATGTTCGAATAAATAATTTCGATCCTGTTCTTCCAGTGTTGTATTTTTATTTTTCCCCTTTTTTCCAGGCTTATATTAAGTACACTGTATGAGGCCATGCAGTTTAACACTCCTCCTAAAATTTTGTCCAACAAAAATCCCACCGATGTGAATTTAATTCCGGTATAGTATACAGCTCTAATGACAAAATCTTCGACACAGATAAGCATTTAAATGTCTGCTACGTTGATTGGACTAACGCATAATTCCAATGTACGTAACGTCACACAGCTCTCGGAGTAAAGGCGAAATATTGACAACGGCTCCTGGTCGATGAACAATTGAACAAAACTTGATTTTCACCGGAATAAAGACTCAGAAAGGCAACAGCACTGTAATGAACTGACTCCGAGTCGCTCCGGCACACAGAGGTCAATTGAAAAGTTTTCGATTAAATTTTTTTTCAAAAATCGCTCCGGAAGGTCGAAAATGAAGGAATCAAAGCAAATTTTTTTTGACATGCTCATTATAGATTGTACTTTGACGTATCACTGCCTAAATTTCGAAATGAACAAAATTCAAAATGGCGGATCCAATATGGCGGACAAGTTTTTAAAATTTTTTTTTTAATTTTCCTGAAACATAGTATCTAGGGGTTTTTTGAGTCGCTGATTACGAATTGTCAGATTTTCAAAATTCAAAATGACTGATCCAATATGGCGCACAACTTTAAACAATTTTTTTTTAATTTTCATGAAACATAGTTTATAGGGGTTTTTTGAGTCGCTGATTACGAATCAGAAGTCAGATTTTCAAAATTCAAAATGGCTGATCCAATATGGCGGACAAGTTTAAACAATTTTTTTTTAATTTGCATGAAACATAGTTTGTTGGGTTTTTTTGAGTCGCTGATTACGAATCAGAAGTCAGATTTAAAAATTCAAAATGTCGGATCCAATATGGCGGACAAGTTTAAAACATTTTTTTTAATTGTCGTGAAACATAGTATCTGGGGGTTTTATGAGAAAATACTAAAATTGAAAACGTCACAACTCTGGTAGAAACAATGTTTTGGTTACACTGAACATTTGAAAGAATTTCAGTGTAAAAATTTCAAATGGATTAATTCCTGCATTCAAAGAATTGAAACATGTTATAAATATATATTACCCATCTATGATTATTTATACAACAAAATTCCAAATATTTTTACTCGATCTCTATCGAAAGGCGAGGACGTGTTGAGGACATGATCCAATTTTTTTTTTATCTATTTTATTCATTTTTTTTTGCATTTTTAGATTTTGTACATTTTTTTTTTCTTTTTAATATGTTTGTATTTTTTTGCGTTTTTTACTTATCGAAATCTTGAGGCATTCTCGTTTACATTATTAATAAGCTCTTGGCATCATCAGATAGTTCTTTAAAATCCCTATTTTGTACGAATCTGCGAGAGCTAATCAATGGATCCGAAGAAATTAGCAAATGATGCAGAACATCTTCGTTTGATGTAGTTCGATTAAACATTCGGCTAGATGTTAAACGGGCTTGTCGAAAATGTTTGTTATTAGCCTCCTGGCATTCTTCAGAATACCATCCAATTGGTAATGGAATGTTTTGATGATATTGCTTCCATGTATTAAAATTGTGTGTATCGCAGGTGGCACGTTGTACCACGGGTACAAATCGACACATAACCTTGCTGTATTCAAAGCATATAGTTCGAAGGCATTACAGTCTACAGCTTTTCCGCTTGTAATGACCTGTAAAACTGTACGGATGCTGTTTATGAGAGTCTCATCCAACTTGATTATTTCAGCTACTTTTTAGAATGTGCAAAGAATGCTCGCGCAGCGTTACCCGTGTTCGTCGTACCCCAGCCTTGCTTAACAACATCAACTGTAATTGATAATTTCGATTTAAGCAATGTTTGAATTTTTTTTTCGTTGAGCTCTGGACTTTTTGTCCTCCTCAGATCTTGCGGCACTGGTTTTGATATCCATGTAATACGCTTTGTGGAGAAGGTATTCCAAGGAACGAATCCAGACATGCAACGTTGACAAACCGAACTTATAAGATTGTGTATCCGGTTTACGCTGAAGTACCTTATCTATATCATTTATTTCTGATGGGCCCACATGACAAATGTTACATCGCGTGGATGCCTTTTCTTCAGTCAGAATGTTGCAAATTTTGCCGTCAATCATTGTGCATTCGAATTCAAAACTTACTTCAAATGCCTTATCGCCGACATTTATCTTGCACGTTGTTAGGTTTTTCAACTTCGAATCGTAGTGGTTATAAATTCATTTAACCGCGTCATAACTTTCCTCAACAAATTCAAATAATAACGGTCGACAGAGAAGAACTGACGATGGTGTTTTATTTTCCCAAATTGTATTATGGGCGCTTTCCAGGCGCAAAGGAGCAATGGAAACTAAAAATACGGTTTTGTCTGATTGTACGGTTTCCACTTTATTTATTCTTTCATCATCTGCAGTTTCCGTATCTGACAAAAATCGTGTTTCGTCGTCAGCTGTCCATTTTTGCCGTGGAGTTTGTTGTCCGGACGCGCCATCCATCCCCCACTTCCCATACAACTTCAATTTGTGATTTTGTATTTTCTTTATGACATCCTTATCTACACTATCGATTATCCTTTTTACTGTATGTTGCAGCAACGATTCCATGTCAACTTTTCCTCCAGATTGCGTTACATGTATATTCCCTGGGTAACAGGTACGTTTGTAAGACATTAGCTTTGGATAACAAGGGTAAAATTTATTCCCGTAAATCTTTTTATTGTGAAACCTCAATTTCTCGTATTTTCGTTTACTTAGTCCTAAATCCTTATACATAGCTAAAACATTAGCGATGTAAGCAGGATCATCGAAATGTGGATTATTATCATCATCGGGTTTATCATCATCATCGGTATCATCATTATTATCTTCGTCATAACCATCAATCTGATCATCAGCATTCTCATTACCATCATCCATGCAGTCAGTTTCGGCATTGTTATCATGAGCTTTTTTGCTTTTTAATTTGACTGCCACCGTTAGCTCTTCTAAGCTGTTCAAGGAAGCGATATCACGAATTCGCCTTCGCTTCGTTGAATCGGATCCTTCCTCATAACTTGTACGTGGACGACCTCTCTTTGGCTTCACATTATTTCCTGGGGATGTTTGTGGTACGCAAGTTCTGCTAGTCTCGCCTCGGCTATCGTTCAATTGAATCTTGAATTCATTCTGTAAGAATGCCTCGAATTTCGATAAGAATACCTCCCTTGTTCTATTGGCCTGCGTCCATTTTTTTTGCGATAAATAGGAAGAAAACTTTAAAAAAAAATGCTTCTGATTTCATTCATTTGATAGGCAGATAATAACATATTCAAGGAATTAATATGGTTCATTAAAGCATTTACTTTTCCTTCATTGTCTTTTACTGAAGAATTCCAAATTATTTCACACAAAGCAATGTTTTTTATTTTAAATTCCATAGTTTTCAAAAAGCTACGATAAATAAATGTGGTTGAAAACAACAAAAGAATTAATTAAAATGAAAATTGAGCAATGAACAAAATTGACAAATAACTGAAAACTATAAAAAATACAATTACAACAAGTAATTTTGAAAAATTATATACATTTAATGCAATAAAGAACTGTAGCTAAGATACGTATCACGGTTTTAAAAGAAGTGATATTTGGTGAATATGTGTTTGACAAAAAATATCCAAGCAAGAATAATGTTAACAGAAATTGGTGACGAAAAAAATTACATCTTGTAAAGATTTTTATGTGTTAGGACTGAATTTGTGAATGTGCGAGGATGCCAGTTGAGTCCCAGGGAATCGTATGCAGCGTTCCGTTGTCGCTTTTTTTTTGCCGGGAAAAAATGGCTCTTATATATAAGTATCCGGTCAAAATCCATACATAATTATACTTAGATAATATAATTATATCTCAATCATATCTTCTCATACACAGTTCAGATATAATTTTATATGATTCAGTTATAACTATATGCGGGCCATGTTTTCCCAGTTGTTTCTTTTTATGACGAACTTGACAAAGTCATGTCGCATGTCGTACGCGGCAATAATGATACGAAAACTATGCGATAGAAGATTATCAGATGTATAACGTATTGTTAAAGTGGAATTGTAATTTTTTTAAAAATATTTAATTTTCAAGTTTCCAATGAATACTCATACACATTTACATATCAGATTTTTGGTAAAATTCACGATAAGATTTACAATCTTGATGCTGAAATTTGTTAATACAATTTCTCGAAATGAGGTTATTCTACAGTCCCGGGAATAAATAAAACAAAAAATTCTACAGTCCCGGGAATAAATGAAACAAAAAAACACGGGATACAATGACATATCACAGATTCAAAAGGAAAAAATATGAAAATTGTCCCGGTTGGGATTCGATCCCTGGTCTTCCGCACGCTATGCTGGAATCCATTGGACTACGCTGTGATGATAACGACAGTAGCATAGATACCGGTCTAGCTGAGATCGCTTAGATCTAATAGTTGGCATTATTTAAATAACTTCATCTTTATTATATTTTATTATTACAGTGCTATTAAGCTCATTTAATGAAATATTGATATGAAAACATTACCTACAATATATTTACAATAAATAAATATAAAATTGATGCTAACAAATATTTTTAATGAAATTCTTCAACGTATGCAGTATATAGAAATAAAGCATTAAAGGGTTCAATATGGTTATATTCGCAACAATACATTTTGTAATATATATAAACGATTATGAAATAGTTTTGTTTTAAATTATTATATTATGCCAATATGCTTCAATCACATTCTTATTAGGATTGTGTATTGTACGAATCTTATGAATCTTATATACCTATACTCAAATGGGATATTACATACGTTATAGTTAAACATTTCGCATTATACTTTATTGATCGGCAAATAATAGAAATAATATTTGGATATAAACACGGTACATGTCAAACGTTTCTTTAACATTTAACAACCTCTCATAATGTAAGTATTATTAAGGCGTTCTTTAATCATTTTTATTTTAATCAATTATATGTATGTAATGTATGTATGAATTTCAATCAATTATAACCTTCTTCCAAATACGTTTATACAACTCGTTTAGTACACGATTTTTACATGGTTTACATACGTTAACTAAAATGTTATACTTCATACGTTATAATATTTTAATATTTAATAAACGATTCGCATTATGTTCTATGAAAGAAAAAAGCAGACTTAATATCTTGAAATAGAAATGGTATATAACTCACGTTTTATATACGTATAATATCCTCTAATAATAAAAGTAGCGTAAAATCGTTTCTAACCGGTGATACTTTCATAGATTATAAACGTTTTTCAAATATATATAAATAAAACATGTGACATATACCATATTTATATTAAAATATTAAGTCTGTTATTTCCTTTCACAGAATATAATGCGAAACGTTTATTAAACTTATAAAAGTATATTGAATTTCGAAGTTTAATAAGCGTATTTGAAAAACGTTTATAATCTATGAAAGTATCACCGGTTAGAAACGATTTTGCGCTACTTTTATTATTAGAGGATATTATACGTATATAAAACGTGAGTTATATACCATTTCTATTACAAGATATTAAGTCTGCTTTTTTCTTTCATAGAACATAATGCGAAACGTTTATCAAATATTAAAATATTATATATATATACATAAAACATGTGACATATACCATATTTATATTAAAATATTAAGTCTGTTATTTCCTTTCATAGAATATAATGCGAAACGTATATATATTTATATATATATATATACAGGGTGGCCGATTTATCTGAAGACATCGAAATATCTCGACAACTATGCACAGAATCAAAAAAGTTGTCGGATGAAAGTTGTTCGACACGAAGGGGGGCATCCAGTGATAATTAAATTTACCCCCTCCCCCATCCCCTGAAAAGTGAATGGATCTTGTTGAAAATCGTCACTCGGGCGTTTCCGGGGTCGCAGATTACGAATCTAAAGTCAGAATTTAAAAATTGAAAATGGCGGATCCAATATGGCGGACGAATTTTTGAAAAGTGAATGAATCTTGTTGAAAATCGTCACTCGGGGGTTTTCGGGGTCGCAGATTACGAATCTAAAGTCAAAATTTAAAAATTCAAAATGGCGGATCCAATATGGCGGACGAATTTTTTAAAAGTGAATGAATCTTGTTGAAAATCGTCACTCGGGGGTTTCCGGGGTCGCAGATTACGAATCTAAAGTCATAATTGAAAAATTTAAAATGGCGGATCCAATATGGCGGACGAATTTTTGAAAAGTGAATGAATCTTGTTGAAAATCGTCACTCTGGGGTTTCCGGGGTCGCAGATTACTATATTGAAAATATTTTTTGTCTTCAGAATTGGTAATTAGTTTACCCACTTAGAATTTGTGGAATATAATTTTGGACATTCAAGATGGGGGATACAAAATGGCGGACCAAAATTCAAAATGCGCTTGATTCGGGTGAAACTCGGTACCAGGAGGTTTTCCATGTCGCTGTTTACGAATCTGCAGTCTCATTTTAAAAATTCAACATGGCGGATGTAATATGGTGGATGAATTTTTTTTTAGTGAGTGAATTTTGTTGAAACTTGTTAATCGGTGGTTTTTGGCGTCATAGAATACGAATACCAATCCGGAATGAAAGGTGTTTAATTCGAAAATGATATATACTGCTGGCGTTAGCGTCATCCAACATGCACCCCGTGGAGGTCGCACAGTCGAATTTGCATGTCTTCGGGGTGCTTTGATCTGGTGGTTCCCCTTGCCGTTACCTGTGTGTGTGTGTGTGTGTGTGTGTGTGTGTGTGTGTGTGTGCGTTTGTGTGGGTGTGTTTGTGTGTGTGTGTGTGTGTGTGTGTGTGTGTGTGTGTGTGTGTGTGTGTGTGTGTGTATGTGTGTGTGTGTGTAAAAATTTTATTGTTATTGAGAATCCGGATAGCATAACGAAGCGCGCGACCCAAACGCGTTCGAACAGCACAGATGAAATTTAGACATCGAAAAAGTCTTCGTCAGTTATTAAACGATCAAAATATGAATTTTATGCATGTTCTTGAAACCTTAGTGATGCTGATTGCGTTTGTAAAATATTTAATTACGTAACAAGTATACGCTTAAATGAAAAAAGTGTGTAACTTTGATTATTATTAAATTAAATATTACATTCCAATTTCTTGTTGATTGAAGAAGTTTTTCACAAACTATTAAATTTTTTCACCAAGCATTGTTTCTTTTATGCTCATTTATTCGTGAGGTTTTGCGTGACCCGATTCCGGGAAACTACGAATAATAACAATAATATTGCAATTAACTGCTCCTGCCAAAGAATGTAATTATCAATTGTCTTTTGTTATTTTCTCGTTTACAAGTCCGACGTTTAAACGCACAATTCACTGTTTTACTTTTTTAATTTACTCGCTAAGGGTGCGTATTGGTTGCTTACGTTAAGTATTTGGGTAAACAATAAGTGGTTTAGGTGTTTCGTGAACATCATAGTCGGATAGTAAAAGTCGATCGTCATGTCACGAAAATTTTGAAAAATAGATGCATTAATCCATATGAAGATGAAGGTGTGTCTCGTCATAAAGGTAGAAATTTTCGAAAAATATCTACAAAGTTATTGGAAGCGAAACCTCATTTACCGAACAATTCTGTGGTCTGCAGCGACTGTAGATTAGGACGGTTTGCTAAAAAAGCAAAGATGACGACTGAAAACAATACTAATATAAGTATAGATAATTTGCAGTGTAATGAAAACGCCCCGTCAACTGGTGAAAGTAACTCTTCATCAACACGACTATCCGAGTTGGAGGAATTTATGCAGGAATTACAAGATGAATATTCACTTTTGGATGGTAATGATCCTATGAAGATAAAAATATTGACCCTTTGCCCAAAATCTTGGAGTATTAGGAAAATTGCCAGAGAGTTTAACACGATGACGTATTTAGCAACGAAAGCAAAAGAACTCAAGTCTACTAAAGGGATTTTAGCAGATCCGACTCCAAAACGCGGTAAAACGCTACCAGACGAAAGTAGGAAGAAAATAGATGATTTTTACAACGACGATGCATGTGGTAGGCTATTGCCTGGACGAAAGGATATAGTGTCGGTTGCAATTAATAATGTACGTGTGAAAGTGCAAAAGCATTTATTGTTTATGGGTCTTCATGAGCTGTATGAGCTCTTTATTCAATCATATCCCACGAATGCCATTAGTTTCAGTGCTTTTGCGAAACTCCGTCCTAAGCACTGTATTCTTCCTGGAGCTAATGGGGTTACATACTATAATCCCCACCGCCATAATTCCCACGTCATAATCCCCACGTCATAATCCCCACCGCCATAATTCCCACGTCATAATCCCCACCATCATAATTCCAACCTAACCTAACCTAACCTAACCTAACCTAACCTAACCTAACCTAACCCCACCGTCATAATTCCCACCACCAACATCCCTACCGCCATAATTCTCACAACCACAATTTCCACTGCCATTATTCTCCCCATCAAAATTACCGAAATAAGATATATAAGGCCCAGTCAATTATTGTTGATCAGTTGGTAAGTTGTCTATAACATTTCAACATGTCCAACATTACGATGCCTTTACATTTTGTACAAAATCAAAAAGGCAAACGGGATTTAGTGTTAAATGGATGGATATCTTCTACACCAGCAACACGTGGGAAAAACACAAATAACATGGCGATGTTTGATATTAGGAATTATGGCGTTGGGTATTATGGAGATGGTGATAATGACGGTGGAAATTATGACAGTGGGAATTATGACGTGGGAATTATGACGGTGGAAATTTTGACGTGGGAATTATGATCTATCACCGCTAATGGAACACACTGTGTGTGTGTTTGTACAATTCATGAGAATTTTAAATTGATGTTGAGTGCAATAGATGTAGCCAAATTGACTGAACACCTAGAGAGATTACTACAACGATTGCGTGCAATCCATTATTTGCAAGAATCCAACATCCGATTGCTTTTTGGATCGGTGGGACCAGTGCCCAACAATGGACAATATTTCCCACCGTTTAACCAATGCTCTGAGGAATGCATCCATAGACGAAATTGAATACAGTGCATGGGTAACAACGGATAGATCAACATTGCAAACTCTCAAAGCTGATGTTAATGATTTTATTGATGAATTTTGCACTAGACTACAAATTCTCAAACCGCACTCATTCATCTGCAAGCAACAATCAGATTTCATTTCTAAAAAGAAGACTGAGCTCCGTGACGACGAAGTGATTGTCATGTTTGATTTCTCGGAAAATTTCGCGTATGTTGTACAAAACGCATCCCAAGCATTTCATTTCAACAATGAACAATGCACTGTATTTCCCATCATCTACTACTATAAGGATAAATCCAAGCTGAAACATGAGTGTTGCGTGTTCTTGTCAAATAGTGTAAAACATGACACAGCTGCCGTTTACACGATTCAGAAACAACTGATCCCTGAAATAAAAAAAGACGTGCCAGGAGTAAAGAAATTAATCTACATGACAGACGGGGCCAAGCAACATTTTAAAAACAAATACCAAATGGCGAACCTCATAAACCATACAGATGACTTTGGTCCTGGTGCAGAATGGCACTACAGTGCCACTGCGCACGGAAAAAGTGGATACGATGGCCTTGGTGCAACATTTAAAAGGGAAGCGTACAGGGCCAGTCTTATGGCTAAGCCTTCGCAAGCACTGTTAACATCAGTCGCACTTTTCCATTGGGCGAAAAATCACTTTAAGAACATTAGAATTTTTTATTTCTCGAAAGTGGATCATGATAAATCAATGAGGCATCTGAATGCAAGATTTCAATCAGCAATTCCAATTTCGAACATTATGAAATTGCACGTACGCACGCACGCACGCACGCACCTTTCATTCCGGATTGGTAATCGTACTCTATGACGCCAAAAACCACCGATTAACAAGTTTCAACAAAATTCACTCACTGTAAAAAAAATTCATCCACCATATTACATCCGCCATGTTGAATTTTTTAAATCTGACGGCAGGTTCGTAAACAGCGACATGGAAAACCTCCTAGTACCGAGTTTCACCCGAATCAAGCGCATTTTGAATTTTGGTCTGCCATTTTGGATCCCCCATCTTGAATGTCCAAAATTATATTCCACAAATTCTAAGTGGGTAAACTAATTACCAATTCTGATGACAAAAAATATTTTTAATATAGTAATCCGCGACCCCGGAAACCCCCGAGTGACGATTTTCAACAAGATTCATTCACTTTTCAAAAATTGGTCCACCATATTGGATCCGCCATCTTGAATTTTTAAATTTTGACTTTAGATTCGTAATCTGCGACCCCGGAAACCCCCGAGTGACGATTTTCAACAAAATTCATTCACTTTTCAAAAATTCGTTCGCCATATTGGATCCACCATTTTGAATGTTTAAATTCTGACTTTAGATTCGTAATCTGCGGCCCCGGAAACCCCCCGAGTGACGATTTTCAACAAGATCCATTCACTTTTCAAAAATTCGTCCGCGATATTGGATCCGCCATTTTGAATTTTTAAATTCTGACTTTAGATTCGTAATAAACGCATCCAAAAACAAGGAATCAGGCCCAAAAATTAAATATTTCACCGTCAAAGACAATTCTATGAATTCTTTTTATGCTCGTTGTCGAAAGTTTATTATTTTCAAGCGCCATACTGGTGCCGCCATCTTGAGGTTTTCAAAATGCACACTCACCAAAAGTAACTAGGTAAGCATAGCTTCAAAATGAGACCTCATCCAAGTCTGTACGTTGCGTCAAATTTTGGACAGGTGGGGTGTCAGATTTGACAAAGAATGACTCATATATATATATATATATATATATATATATAATATCCTCTGCTAATAAACGTAGTATACAATCGTTTTTAACCGGTTATATTTTCATATATTATAAACGTTTTTTATTTATATACGTTTGACATACGTAAAATATAATACGGTATTTCATAAACTATATATATACGTTTAATAAACGTAGCATATTATATATCCGTGTAATAATAAATAATACGTGTCATCAATAAACTTATTTTATGCTACCATTTTATAAACGTTTATTTCATAAACATATATACCATTTTTACGTATAATATTCGTTTATTAAACCATCGAGTTCTTGTTGGACCGTGGTACAACATGCTACCTGCTGTTGTAGACAGTGACAAAAATTCGTCCGCGATATTGGATCAGCCATTTTGAATTTTGAAAATCTGACTTCTGATTCGTAATCAGCGACTCAAAAAACCCCAAAAACTATGTTTCATGCAAATTAAAAAAAAATTGTTTAAACTTGTCCGCCATATTGGATCAGCCATCAATCAGTGAAGTCGTCAATGTCATGTGTCAACACTCCGGATGAAAATATTACTGCATCTTTTAAAATCTGATGTATAAAAGTTGTCAGAGTGTAATCACACTAAATCTGTGGTAATTTTAGGCTTTGGTATTTTAAATGAAATCAATATGATCATTAAAAAACAATTTAAATCCTGTAAAATAGTCGATGTTGAGTGAAAGCACTAATGATGAAAAGATCATTGGGTGTGTTGAAACGTGTCGGATAGAAGTTGTCAGAGTGTACTGCGCCGCCAAAGCACAACACACTGCAGCATCGATTGGCACTACACAACAAACTCAGCAAACACATTTGACATTTAACAAATGTTATTTTTCCAATAACTTTTGCTTAAATGTGTTTGCTGGATGATACACCTTTGACAGATTAGCCTCTTTCAGTTTAAAAAATATATATATATATATGATTTAAGGTTAACCTGTCAAAAGAAAAAATTACAAGAACACAAAGCTACAAGAAATTTCATAATCGCGTTAAAAATAGCCGGATAAATAGCTTACGCGCGCGTAGCTATTTTGCGATTAAGTTTGAGTTGTCAAAGATAGTCAAAGTATCGAGAGTCGTATCGACCAATTTCGAACTCCCACCAAGGGGTGGCGCATAAGTACTGTATGGAACACGTGCATTGCATGTTCTGACATACTGAAACTTTCTCACAAGCTCTAAGAGCATAAGTACATGCGTGCGAACACTGAACTGTGTATATCATATGGCGTCGAATAATTATAGGCATGTATAGGTAGGTGTGTATCTTAGATCATATAAGCGAGTGTGTGTGATTTCATGAAAATACTTATTTCTGCGTACATACATAATAAATTCAAATTCGGTATGTAGGTACGAACCCGTAAATTGCGTTGAAAATCCGCTCAGAAGTTTCTTTTTTAACCAAGGCATCCACTAAGTCGAAAAGTCTAAATTAGGTCAAAATTACCAAATTATTACTAATATTCGACTTCTTATAGGTCCGTTCTCCCAAATTGGTCTATGCCTTATTAGTCCAAATGCCTTCCATTACCTAATATTTACCTCAAATTTACCGTCTTTTTATTCCCCACTTACCTGAAATAGAAGTCGATTCGACGTGAATCAGGTCAGAGCCGTTAGGCATTTGGACCTATTCGGAAGTCGAATTGACGTAATTTCGACCAATTTTGCTGCTTGGGATTACAACTGATATAGTTTTATAAAAATAATTCAAAGCCACAATTAATAATATTCAATCGAATAAATTTTTGGAGGAAATAAATTACGGTATTTTTTCATTTGCTTTAATGTTACATTTGTCAAAATAAATGAAGAAATCATAAACATATATTAAATTATCTGATAAATAATTTTCATATGCACAATCTTTATTATGCAAATAAATAAGAAAAAAAGAAATTTTTTTGAAAAAATAAATAAATCGTTCCGTACTGGGCGTGAACACCAAAAAACTGCGCAACATTCCAGCACTTTAACCACTAGGCTACCACGCATTACGAAATTATGTATGTAGTAATGCTGTATATGAACATCGGCAGAAGAAATTTGTTTAATGAAAAAATAATTAACATTAACAAGAAAAATAAGCAAAACAATCTATATGTAATATTGAAAATTACATAATTTTAAAAATTGAAAAAAAAAATTATTTAGGATAGTTGAAACTTGGCTAGCATATTTTTGGGCAGGGATATTTAGTTCATACAATGAATTTAATATCTTATGATCAATATTATTTTTAATTAATTATTTTTTATTGCATTGAATTTACATTAAAAAATAATTCATTTCGATTAAAACGACTTGATTTATAAAAGTATGAATTTTCTTGATAAATAACAATAATTAATTGAATCATCATTTTGAATTTCGCGCCTAGATTTATTCCAAAATCTTAAGAGAAAAAAAGAAAATTCAGGATCGAATCGGGAGCCACATATTATATTTATGCTATATTTATAATTCAGGGAAGGATACGTCCGGCAAATTTCCTTTTAACAGCGTCTGTAGAGCTCACACAGGCACGCCGACTTTGATAGTGTGAGTGCGGTGGGGATATGACACCTCCGTGAAATTAACCGACCATTGTAACGATATCGATCGAAAATAGCGCGATTCGTTTGCGATTCGTTTGCGAATGATTGCGATTACCGATTTTTCGTTTGCAACTTCGTCGGTTTTGAGTTATTTGCAAAAAACGACATGGCCGGCTAATTTAACGTTAGCATTTTTGAAAACGCAATTACTCGGCAACCAATCGACCAAATTAGGCTTGATCGTTTGCAATTCGTTTGCGAATTATGAATTAAAAGTGCTTTTTCCGATTAAAAAAATAAATTATCCTATATGTCCCAGTATATACAAAATTCTTTAAAAGGTTTGCGATTTTTTTGCAATCGGTCTCAAACGTTTGCGATTCCTTTGCAAATTGAAAAAATATAACAATCTCCTGAATATCATAATAAATAATGCGAAAATAAACGAATTATCGAAAGTTGCTAGATCCAGCCTGCCTCGATATACAAAATCCTTTAAAAAGTTTGCGATTTCTTTTGCTATCGGTCTCAAACGTTTGCGATTCCTTTGCAAATTGAAAAAATATAACAATCTCCTGAATATCATAATAAATAATGCGAAAATAAACGAATTATCGAAAGTTACTCGACATGGCCGGCTAACTTCACGTTCGCTTCAAAATCCCTTAAAAGGTTTGCGATTCCTTTGCAAATTGAAAAAATATAACAATCTCCTGAATATCATAATAAATAATGCGAAAATAAACGAATTATCGAAAGTTACTAGATCCAGCCTGCCTCGATATACAAAATCCTTTAAAAGGTTTGCGATTTCTTTTGCTATCGGTCTCAAACGTTTGCGATTCCTTTGCAAATTGAAAAAATATAACAATCTCCTGAATATCATAATAAATAATGCGAAAATAAACGAATTATCGAAAGTTACTCGACATGGCCGGCTAACTTCACGTTCGCTTCAAAATCCCTTAAAAGGTTTGCGATTCCTTTGCAAATTGAAAAAATATAACAATCTCCTGAATATCATAATAAATAATGCGAAAATAAACGAATTATCGAAAGTTACTAGATCCAGCCTGCCTCGATATACAAAATCCTTTAAAAGGTTTGCGATTTCTTTTGCTATCGGTCTCAAACGTTTGCGATTCCTTTGCAAATTGAAAAAATATAACAATCTCCTGAATATCATAATAAATAATGCGAAAATAAACGAATTATCGAAAGTTACTCGACATGGCCGGCTAACTTCACGTTCGCTTCAAAATCCCTTAAAAGGTTTGCGATTTTTTTGCAATTGGTCTCAAACGTTTGCGATTCGTTTTCGAATTGAGAAAATATAACAATCTCTCGAATATCATAATAAATAAGGCGAATATAAACGAATTATCGAAAGTTACTAGATCCAGCCTGCCTCGATATACAAAATCCTTTAAAAGGTTTGCGATTTTTTTGTAATCGGTCTCAAACGTTTGCGATTCGTTTGCGATTTGAGCAAATGTAGCAATCTCCCGAATATCATAATAAATAATGCGAAAATAAACAAATTATCGAAAGTTACTAGATTCAGCCCGTCTCGATATGCAAAATCCTTTAACAAGTTTGCGATTTTTTTCAATCTTTCTTAAACGTTTGCGTTTCGTTTTCGACTTGAGAAAATATAGCAATCTCCCGAATATCATAAATAATGCGAAAATAAACTAATTAAAGGATTTTGTATATAAAGGATATTTAGGACAATTTTTTTTTTTGCAATTGAGCGGAAAATGCACATTTGATTCATAAATCGCAAACGATTGAGCCTAATTTGGTTGAAATTTATCGATTGTTTACTGAGTAAACGCGTTTTGAAAAACGTGAAGTTAGCCGGCCATTTCGTTTTTCGCAAATAACTTTCAAAGAACAATGTCGCAAACGAAAAATAGGAAATCGCAATCATTCGCAAAACGAATCGCAAACGTTTGAGATCGATTACAGAAAAATCACAAACCTTTTAAAGGATTTTGTATATGGAGGTGGTCTGGATCTAGTAACTTTTGATAATTCGTTTATTGTCGTATTATTTCTAATTATATTTGGAAAATTCGCATATTATCTCAATTCGCAAACGTTTGAGACCGATTGCAGAAAAATCGCAAACCTTTTGAAGAATTTTGTATATCGAGGCAGGCTGGATCTAGTAACTTTCGATAATTCGTTTATTTTCGCATTATTTATTATGATATTCGGGAGATTGCTATATTTTCTCAATTCGCAAACGAATCGCAAACGTTTGAGACCGATTGCAAAAAAATCGCAAACCTTTTAAGGGATTTTGAAGCGAACGTGAAGTTAGCCGGCCATGTCGAGTAACTTTCGATAATTCGTTTATTTTCGCATTATTTATTATGATATTCAGGAGATTGCTATATTTTTTCAATTCGCAAAGGAATCGAAAACGTTTGAGACCGATAGCAAAAGAAATCGCAAACCTTTTAAAGGATTTTGTATATCGAGGCAGGCTGGATCTAGTAACTTTCGATAATTCGTTTATTTTCGCCTTATTTATTATGATATTCGAGAGATTGTTATATTTTCTCAATTCGAAAACGAATCGCAAACGTTTGAGACCGATTGCAAAAAAACGCAAACCTTTTAAGGGATTTTGAAGCGAACGTGAAGTTAGCCGGCCATGTCGAGTAACTTTCGATAATTCGTTTATTTTCGCATTATTTATTATGATATTCGGGAGATTGCTTTTTTTTCTCAATTTGCAAACGAATCGAAAACGTTTGAGAAAGATTGCAAAAAAATCGCAAACCTTTTAAGGGATTTTGAAGCGAACGTGAAGTTAGCCGGCCATGTCCAGTAACTTTCGATAATTCGTTTATTTTAGCATTATTTATTATGATATTCGGGAGATTGCTATATTTTCTCAATTCGCAAAGGAATCGCAAAAGTTTGAGACCGATAGCAAAAAAAACGCAAACCTTTTAAGGGATTTTGAAGCGAACGTGACGTTAGCCGGCCATGTCGAGTAACTTTCGATAATTCGTTTATTTTCGCATTATTTATGATGATATTCGGGAGATTGCTATATTTTCTCAATTCGCAAAGGAATCGCAAACGTTTGAGACCGATAGTAAAAAAAACGCAAACCTTTTAAGGGATTTTGAAGCAAACGTGAAGTTAGCCGGCCATATCGTGTAACTTTCGATAATTGCTATATTTTCTCAATTGAGAGTTACGTCCTCAATTATCGTAAATTTTGGAAGAGACGAGAATTACGCTAATGTAAAATGATTTTTCCGGCTTAAGCGATGTGAGTCGTCTTCTGATTTATGGCTAATAAAGGTTTAAATAAAATGCTATTTGAACCGGGTACATTCTAATACACGGTGCTCCTCAGCCATGTTTGTTATTAACAAAAATGGCAAAGAAATCGGCCACGGCAGTTCGATTCGTTATGATTTTCAGCTTCGAATGCCGTTGGCCCGAAATTCCTAGCAGATAATTTTCACGACTGATGCAGTTTTAAAGGTAACGAAAAGTGAAAAATATTAGTTTTTAGCAATTACCTCCTTTTCTATTGCTTGTATGGAGAAACAACTTTAATTAAGAATTGAATATCATAAAATTCTCTACAAAAAAGAGTTATGGTAAATGTACCAGTACCTGGACATACAAGAAACGGTACTTATAACTAGAGAGTCTGCTCAATGTGACACTCGTCTCTAAGCAAGTGGCAAAATAAGTGTCAAAATTGATTAGGTTGGCTAAGTATAAGCACGTGTCCAGCCATTCGTACGTTTATCTTAGTTTTTTATTCAAGTGTTTATTCTTATTGAAAAAGCACAGCGGAAGTGTATGTTGCGCTCGGCTTGTAAGGTGAACCATTAAAGACGCTAGAAACATCGCTCCTTTTATTTAAATCGAGTAAAAATTAATGGGATAGTGTGTATATGTATATATATGTATTTTTACAGTCATATACCACTCTCTGCGTCACCCAGAGCCAACGACGCGGACGTGGTGGTTTACTGGCTCCATTATTTTTGTTTTTTTTTTCGTTTTTTTGTTTTTTTTTGCATTTTTTTTTATATCTTTTTTTTCATTTTATTTTTTATATCTCTTTTATGTTTCTATTGAAAAACAAAACTGTCTTAAAATTATTAAATGTGCTGCAATGAAAACTCGCATACTGCTTTTTTTAAATTTCCTATATACGTTGAATTTTTTAACGAAATTAACCTTATATCTATTCCAGAATTTGAGAAACTCATTGTGGATGGATTCACCGGCTTGTTCAGACCGTATACCTAGACCATTTTTTCCAATAAAATGTAAACATTCTTCAATATGATTCAGTATCACGTGTATTTTCAGTGTTTCTGAGACGTTGGTTGATTCAAATGCCATTCGTAGTTCATTGACATGTTTTTTCAATTGCGGACTGACTTTCTTAACAGAGAAACAGTCATCGACGACATTATTCATGCATTTAAATACATTTACGAATGGTTGTATTCGAAATTGACCAACGTCACGATAAATTTCATAATTGTTTAAATATGGAACTATTATTTTCATAAGCGCGCCGCTTCGACATGCCGCTCCGGCGAATTTAGTTAGTATGTGTTATTTGCGAATCGCCTTAAGAAAGGCGCTATTTTCCGACGCCTCTGGCGACCTCTTTTCTTTGTTTTCAATTGCGCGTTTTCCGGCGTAACACGTGCGGTTTTGCTCATTCTTCCTGTAGCATCCGAATCATCGACTTCGATTCTGCACAGGTTTTCTGTCGCGTCGAACTCTGCGCAACGTGGTTGTATATACGGTAGAAAATATTAAAAATCTTCGGTTGTCGCGAGTGCATCATTCCTTTGGATTACAGTGTTGTGCTGTGTATTGCTGAAATAAAGCATTGAGAGTGGAACATTGTGCCAACCCGTTTTTTCTGGATCCTGCACCTCTCTCTCTACATTTCTGTTCATAATCCTACAATAATCAAGGAGCTTATCAGCTTCTTTGAAGAGCTTTCTGCAAGCATTGCCTTCGATGATTTCTCCTTGATAACATTTTTGAACAGTGTTCAATTTCGTTGGCCAAATTAGGGCCTGGTCTCTACCAACTGATTTTACCAAACCATTCCAGAACATATGATTAACAAAACCCTGTAATAAGTGAAGTTCTGGCAGAACACATTTTTGTAGTACGTAAATCTCGTCTCTTTCCTCTAAAAGAGACGAATTTATGGTACTATTGCAATTGGCTGCATTTTTCTTCACTTTTCCAGAATCACAGTATTCTTTAAAATCGTCTTTCAAATCTCCATAAGTTTTTAACTTTCTTCCTTCGTTGTTTTGTGAAGAACTAGTACCACAACTAATACTGAGACGATCGGCTTGTTCGTTATCAATAAATTCTTTACATCTTTTTTTTAAATCTTTCAAAGATACATAGCAATAAGGGCAAGGAAACATCGACGAAGCAGTTTGTTGTCCATTGACTATCAATATCAGTTTAAAATCAGATATAAAATAAAAAGGAATATCATTTAATTTCGTTAATTTGAAAAGAACATCTAGATTCTCGTATGTCTCTTTAATGTTTGGTACAATGCACAGCATGATAAGTTTATGAACACTTGTTAGTTTTTGAACTGTGCTTGTAGACCCCCCTTCAACGTAATTTCTGTTTTCCAATGACGATTTTTTTACCACAAGGTGCACACACCTTTCGTCTATTTTCGGCATGATTGCACTTATCACTGATACAGCTCTCCATTTTGATGCTCTATTTAAAACATATACCTTATTCGGTACATCAACATTCAACACCATATACGTATTTAAACAAATTATCTTTCTACCATCAAATATGAAAAAACGTTAACTGGATTCTCTTATATCAATTTTCGCGGGTACAAATTTACTTTCAGGAAATAACGACATCATGTGACGAACATGGCAGTTAAGAACTCAAATAACGATAGTCATATTTTTATCGTGCACAGATCTCCAATAACCCGATCGCTTGCAACGCGCACCTTCGCTGCGATGTTTTTAATAGGAACGAATGCTTGAATCAAAAAATGGCTTGAAACCTTTTTTGTACAGAATTTTATGAACTTCAATTTTTAATCGAGGTAGTTTCCCCATACAACCAATAGTAAAGGAGATAATTGATGAAAACTAATATTTTTTACTTTTCGTTACCTTTAAAACATCATCAGTCGTGAAAATGATCTGCTAGGATTTTCGGGCCAACGGCATTCGAAGCTGAAAATCATAACGAATCGAACTGCCGTGGCCGATTTCTTTGCCATTTTTGTTAATAACAAACATGGCTGAGGAGCACCGTGAATACGCTTCGTCTATGTGGTTTGAAGGTTACATTGTAAGAAACGGACTCGTTTGTCCGGTGCCGACATATAATTACGATATTTTTTAGTGTTTGTATGTATACCGAAAATTGGTTAATTCCGCTAGTTACGAGGACGTAACACCCCCCACCTTGGTCGAACGTTGGCCCTCCAATGTTCTGTGCTCACGCTAAGGAATCGTGTTACAATTTGTATTGACGCTGATACATAATTTTGTATTTTTCATGAAATGTCAAGTCGCTTATCGTTCAATCGCTAATCGCTTATTGCACGAATTAGTAGTAAAAATAAAAGCGTGATGTTTGGAAGTTTTCGCTTATTGGTAATTGTTTTACATTATTTTGAAGATTGTACAATATTTTACACGATGGTCCTTCTTGAAGTTTATATACATGAATTGTTACTATATTTACGCTTTCCACGATATATGTGTGTTATCGCTGTGTATACGGTATGATTATTCTTAACGATTGGCATATGTAGGGATAAAAAAAAAGCATAAACAATTTTCGCAGCGTTTTAACAATGTGAGGTTGAATATTTCTAATATAGCCGGCAGATTTCCTGTCATATATATATAGTGGACTATTGTAGTGGTTAAATCATTGGCTTGAAAGGAATCCTAAAGTAAAGACAAAAATAATTTTGAAATAAAAATTAGGAAGGTTAAAAAAAAGGAATGTATTTTACGTGATCAAAAATATAATTTGCTTATAATGATTATAATTTGTTAAAAACTTAAGATAAACGATCTTAAAACAAGACAAACTTGATATTTGTCAATTTTCCAAGTGCATGACATCTCGCTCTCCACCATATTGTGGCAAGGCTAACTTAACGGCGAGTGTTTTATTGTCACTTTTGCACTGTCTAGTATGTGATATATGCACTCCACTATTTTGTGGCAAGACTAACTTAACGGCAAAATATCGTTTACTTAAAAAAAGATTCTTTGGAAATTAACAATCTCGCATTTCCCCAGCTTGAATTCATTATTCTTTTCGTTTTTATTTTATTCTCTTTGTTTTTGTTTTGCCATTTGGTATATTTTTGATAATTATTTCGTATTTTCTTTTTGTTATCTTTTTTTTTAATTTCTTTGTTACAAAATGTAGTTAATTCGTTAATTTTCTTGCATGCACATGCGAATTCGTTTCAATAATTATTTCTATTGTATGTATGTATATTCCCTTCTTTTAATTATTCCTTTCTATTTGGAAGTCCGGGACTAAATGAAATATTGTTTCATAATTTTATGAAAAAAAAAAGTAAAAATTTTTATAACAAAAATATTGTATTTTGTCTTGAATCATTGCTTGTTAAAGATAAATATAATTTCATAGAAAATTTGATTATCTTTGCAAAATTTTGTTATAGGGGAAAAAAAAGTATCTAAGAAAAATATGGGAAAGAATGTAAGGTTCATCTCTTGTTTTAGTGTTTTTCGCTTCCACGATTAAATGCTATGAATGCGGTTGCACACATTAAACATGTCAAGATCAACAATATTTCCATATAATCCATTGTCGTATTTATTTTGCAGTTTTATTCTTGCTAATTTTGTTTGCCTGTTTTCTTTTCTCTCTTTGGGGAAGATTATTTTTTATTTATTGTTTTATGTCATGAACAAAAATGAGGATAATTTGTCTATTTATTACTTCTTATTTTTGAAATTTTAAGCCTATTTGAGTGTACTATTCTTTCCTCATTTTTTATTTTAATTTTAACGTTTCCATTTTCAAACACTTATAAAACTTCGAAAGGACCTTGATATTCGTCATCTAGTTTATCGGTTTTATGTTTTTTTTTGTAAAAATACTAAATTTCCTATTTCCAATTTTAGTGGATTTATTTTCCTGTCATAATTATATTTTGATTTTGTTTTTGCAGATATTTGGTTTTTTCTTGCGTGTTCTTGTGTGTCATATAATTTGGTAGCTAACTGTTGAATGTAGTCGCTGTACGTTATTTCGGTAGTATCTTTTATAGCTTTTTGAGACGGTAATTTGGCTATTCTTCCAAACATTAGTTCAAATGGGGTATATTTTGTTCCTTCATGGATACTAGTGTTGTACGAGAAAGTTGCGAGTTCTAACCATTTATCCCAATCGGTGTATTTATTTAAAAACTGTTTAATGTATTCTTTGATTACGTGGTGTGAACGTTCGAGTGACCCATTAGATTGTGGATGAAATGCTGTAGTTTTTATACGTTTGATGTTAAACATTTTTTCTATTTGTTTCATAACTTTGCTTAAGAAATTTTTGCCTTGATCAGTTAGTATTTTTTTTTGTGAACCAAACGTACAAATTAACCGTTTTACTAATGCTTCGGCGATATCTGAAGATGTTGCTTTTCTTAGTGGAATCGCTATCAAATATTTCGTTAAGTTATCTTGAATAGTTAGTATATTTTCCTAGCCGACTTCTGTTTTATTATTTGGAATTACTATATCCATTGCTATTTTCTCCATTGCTTGTTTAGGAGTATCTGATATAATCATTGGTTGTTTAGTTTTTACTCTGGTTAATTTTTTTAGTTGGCAAGATTTGCAATTTTGGATGAATTTTTCTATGTCTGATTTCATGTTTTCCCAAAAATATCGTTGTTTTATTCTTTTCAGAGTTTTACTGATGCCTTTATGTCCTCCTATTGGTGTTGAGTGTTGAATTGTTTTTCGATTATTTTTATGATAGTTTCCCAATTAATTCCTTTTATCTCATTTGATTTTGAGATGCTAATTGTGGATAATTGCAGTAAATTTACTTTGTTTTTGAGCTTTTTTATGAGTTTTTTTGTTTTTCTCTCTATTATTAATTGGCTTTCTCCTGATTCCGATGTTACTGGCAGTACTATGTGATATTTGTTATTTTTGTTGATAACTGAAATTTCGTTTAGTTTTAGATTTTTGTATTTTGGTAATTCATTCCTGTCATTTAATTTATTTGATCCTTCGTCGCAGGGTTGCCCAGATGTAGTTAGAAAATATGTTAGGTTATCTTTTTGCATATATAATGGGTTTCCGATTTCTATTATATTATTTCTATAATAGTTGTTTGTTTCGTTTATTTCGTTATCTGTTTCATCATTATTATCATCGTCATCATCATCATCTTCGTCATTGCTGTCATCAACTTCGTCATCGTTATCTGTGTTATCGTTTTTTTCATTAATTATTTCTTCATCCTTTTTAAATGTAAAATTATCTTCCTTAGGGTCTGAGGGTAATTCATCTGAGTTTTTTGTATCTTTATTTTCGTTATCATGGACGTCTTGTGTTATTATATTGCCATCTTCGTCAATATAATCAATTTTATCAAAATCAACTTGGTGATTTTTTGGTGGTCTGCCTCGTTTTCTACATGGTTGTGCATTGTTGGTGGGTAATCTTTTCTCCTTTGTGTTTATAATATCTAGTCTATCTGGTGGTCTTGTATTTCGTGTACTTCTCCGTAGTGATTGATTATTATTTATTTCTATTTGTGCAGCAGTTGTAATTTGTTTACATTTTAATAGTAATTCTTCTTTTGTAAAAGGTATTGCATCGTTAGTTTCTATTTTTATATTTTCGTTATCCCGTTGCTTGTTATATGTTTCGTATTTCGTATTTTCTGTATAGCAATCTTCTATTGTATGATTGAGTTTATTGCATTTGGTACAAAATGGTATTGCTTTAGAAAGGTTGTATTTAGGTCCGTTGTAATTTGTTTTAATGATTGCCTTTGGTAATGTTAACTTGTAAATTGAGTTGTGAGGTAGTATATGTTTCTGACTATTGGGATTGTTTATAATTTCCTCACTTTTTATGAATGTAATGTAAGGTAATTTAGTTTCTGATAATGGTTTTTCGTAGTTGATAAAGTCGTATTCGTGGTTTTGCTTCTTGTATCCTAATCCTTTTTTATCTGTTTGGCTTTTAACTGATACTGGTTTTCTTAGTCCTTGATTATATTTACCTATTCCTGTACCTTTCCATCCCATTCTTTTCATTATATTTGTGGCTATAATATTGAGATTTGTTTGTTGTTCTACACCTTCTACTTGATATATTCCAACTGGGTTTCTTGATAAAGCGTCTGCATTTGCATTTAATGTTCCAGATTTATGTTCTACATCGAACTCATATTCTAATACATTATACATCCATTTTGCTACTCTCGAATTAGGGTCCTTTTTGGTTTTAAAAGACATAAGAGGTTTATGGTCTGTGTATACTGTAAATTGACGACCGTAAACATAAGGTCTGAAATGACGGATTGCGTAATATATGGCTAGTGCTTCCTTGTCGTAAGTTGCGTATTTTTTTTCGTAATCATTTAGAACTCTAGATGTGTAAGCTATTGGTCTATCTTTTCCTACTTCTCCTTGAGATAAAACTCCACCTATTGCAAATCCTGATGCATCTGTTGATATGATAAAGGGTTTATTAAAATCTGGATATTGTAGAATCGGAGCGTTGCATAGCTTTTCGCGACGTGTTTCGAATGCGTTTATTTCATCTCTTTCCCATATGAACGGTACATTATTTTTTAAAAGGTTGGATAAAGGTTTTGCAATTCCAGAAAAATTTGATATAAATCGTCTGTAATATCCTGCTAAGCCTAAAAATTGTCTTATGTTTTTTTTATTTTTAGGTGTTGGGAATTTTTTTACGCAGCTGATTTTATTGGGATCTGGTTTTAATCCGTTTTCTCCAATGATGTGTCCTAAGTAGCAGACTTCTTTTCTTAAGAATTCGCATTTGTCGGGTTGTAATTTTAAGTTAGCTTCTCTTAATTTGTTCATTAATTTTTCGCATTTAATTGAATGTTCTCTTAGTGAGGATGAGTAAATAACGATGTCATCAGGGTAAACAAAGAGTTCGTTACCTTGCAAACCTGATAATACTATATCCATTAGCCTTTGAAATGTAGCTGGTGCGTTTTTAAACCAAACCGCATTCTATCGAACTCGTAATGCCCACGTGGCGTAGAAAATGCTGTTTTGTGTGAATCGTTTTCGTCCATTTTAATTTGGAGAAAACCAGAAGCTAGATCGAATACTGAAAAATATTTAGCACCGCCTAATTGGTCCAAGATGTCAACTATGTTAGGAATTGGGTAGGAATCTCCGATTGATTTGTCATTTAATTTTCTGAAGTCAAGTACCATTCTCCATCTCTTACTTCCTTGACTGTCGGCTTTCTTCGGTACTATCCATATTGGAGTATTATAGCGTGAATCTGAAGGTTTTATTATTCCTGTATCCAATTGTTCTTTAACTTGTTTATTTATTCCTTCTTTGTGAATTGGTGGAAATCTATACTATTTAGTATTGATTGGGATATCATCCGTAGTAGAAATTTTGTGTTTAATAAGGTGCGTAAAACCTAAGGGTTCGTCAGGTAAGTGAAAGACGTCTGCGTAGGTATTTATGAGTCTTTCTACACTCTCGGTTTCTTCTCAGTTTAAGTGTTGTAAACGTAAGAGGTTTTTAATTTTTGCTGCCCTTTTCATCTGTTTTATGGTGTGTAAGATGATTTCTTAACTAATACCTGTTACTTTGGGTGTCGTTAACCCTAGTATTTGGTTTTCTTTTAAGAACTCCGTATATGTTAAAAATATATCTTTTTCGTTGTAGTTGGTTTCTCTGGTTTTTATTGAATTGTTCGATGTCTTGTCTCTTTTAATTTGAGAAATGTTATTTGTTGAATTTTTTTGTAATTGAGGGGATTTACCTACAAGATTTTTATCCCAGTTTATTGTTCTTTTTATAAGAACTGACAGACCTGTCTATCGAGTCTTGATCTGTGTATTTTATTTTATTTTCAATTTCATAATATTTATCGGTTTCATTACCGTCATGTTCATTATATTCATTACTTTCATTATATTCGTATGATTCGTATTCGTAGAATCCATAATTTTTATTATATTCATCATTATATTCATTATTTTCATTTTCATTATATTCATTTTCATTTTCATTATATTCATTATTTTCATTATATTCATTATTTTCATTATATTCATTTTCATTATATTTATTATTTTTATTTTCGTCATCATTAAATTCGTCATTTTCATTTTTATTTTTCTCATATTCATTGTATTTGTTAGGTTTGGTGTTTTTGTTATTTAATTTTATCGATAGTAGTTGTTTTATATTTTCGTTATACTGATCTTGATTTTCTTGTATTGAAGAAGAGGTAGTTTGTGGTAAATGTTTCATAATTAAGTTTATTTTTTCTATTTCTTTGTTTTTAATTCTGTTGAATTTCTTCTTATTTTTAATTATACTTTTCTGTTTAGATTCTGATGTTTGTTTGATGATTTCAAAATCCTTATCTAATTCTTCTATTGTTAAAGTCGGGATTTCCAATTCCATTTGTTTATTAGTTGTGTTGTATATTTGTAAAAATTCTTTTCCGTTATTGTTTTTAACTATTGCATCTCCTAACAATACGCCTTCCATTACATTAAGTTTAGGAACGTATCCATACTGTATTTCTTTGTTCTCAATATTGATAAAAAATGTTGATACTGATCTAGATGGTACTATGATTGATTCTACGTTAAAGTAGATTTTATTATCTCCCCATTGGATGTAATCGTTTTCGTAGCTAATATTTGTCCTGTTATCGCGAAAGAATCCTGACCCGAGTATGCCTGCTGAATCTATTGGGAAATCGTCGTTAACTAAATGAAATTGTGTTTCGCATCCTAGTATCCGTAGTGACACGATACCTTTCGTTATTACCGAGTGCTCCGTTATGCCTTTTAGGTTTATTATTTCATCGGTATTTATTAGGGTTTCGTCTTTAACTGATCCTTCTTTGATGATGTTTACGCTGGCACCTGTGTCGACTATTAAGCGGATTTCTTTAATTAGGTCTTCTGAGTTTATTGTTATAGTTGGAACGTCATTCTTGTTTAATTTAATAGTTTTTAGTTCTCGTTTTCTGACGTTTGCATTATATTGACTTGGCGCTTGTGTGGAGTCTCCTGGTGCGCGCCAGTATTGGGGAGACTCTTGGCGTTTCCCGAAAATTGAAGATTTGACGCTCTAGTGTTGTTAATTAAATTTTGATTTCTCAACTGCCGACATTCTTCTACCCAATGACCTACGTTATTTCAGTATTTGCATAAGGGTTTAGGTTGCGAGATGTTTTGCCTAGGCGTATTGAAGTTCGTTCTTTGTGGAAAATTTTGATAGTTTGTTTGAGATTCATAATTATTTTGTGGAACTATATTTGAGTAGTTTCCTGGGTAATTTTTATTTTGAAAATTTTGTCCAGTATTGTTTTGATAATTCGGTGTTTGATAACTTCTTTGTTGAGAATTTGGATAATTACGTTGGAAATTTTGCGGTTGGAAACTTTGGTAGTTTCGTGGTTGGAAATTTTGATTGTTTCAAGGTTGGAAATTTTGATTGTTTCGTGGTTGGAAATTTTAATTGTTTCGTGGTTGGAAATTTTGGTTGTTTCGAGGTTGGAAATTTTGATAATTAGTTTCTGGTGTACTAGTATCAGGCTTATTATTTCCAAAACGACATATGTCTGCGGTATGTCCTGTTTTTTTTGCATATTTGACATTCTGTTTCGTTTTTATTTACCATTCTAATTTTTTGTGTTTTTTGTTTTTCTATTAAATTTTCGTGTGTTGTACCTCTTATATTATTTGTGATTTTCATTCTTTTTTCTATTTGGATCGCTTTTTGTACAGCTAGAGATAAATTTTGGAATAACTCGTTAGTTAATCTAATTTCTATTTCGGGTTTTAGACCATTTAAAAAGGTTTCTAATACTTCTTTCTCTGTTCTGGTTTTTTCTTAATTTGTTACGTCATTATCTGCATTCAATGTTTTATATGTTTCTAAGATTCTGTCTCCTGCTTCTCGAACACGGTTGGCGTAAACGACTACGTTTTCAAAGTCAAGTTGGTACATCCCTATTCTTGGCGAATTTCTGTGATGGAGTTTGCTGGAGCGTATATTTCGCGTAGGCTTTTTAATAGGGATTTTATAGTGTCAAATGTCCCATTTTTCACTGTGCGCCGAGCTTCACCTACGAGTCTGCTTTTTATCAATTTTACTAAGTCGCTTTCGGATTCTGGGGGGAGCATTTTTTTAGCTTCTTCACATCCATCTACGAATAGACAGAATGTTTTTGGGTCTCCGTCAAATCGCGGTACACTCTCTATTGCGTGTTTTAATGTTAGTCTATCTCGTACGTTATCCATAGTATTGGTTTTATTGGGAATGATATCTATTTCAATTATTTTTAAGGTATTATTTCCGGTTTCCGTATTTGTCGTTTCTTGAAGTTGTTTTGGATTTTTAATTAGTTGGGACGTGTTAAGCGAAAAGAGAGATTCTGTTCATCGATTTAATCGATCGTGTTTTGCGAAAGGATCGATCAAACTATCTGAAGTTAAATTTGCGTCTGAGAAAAAGGCAGAATCTCGTATTGTGCTGTTACAGTTATCGTCGGAAGGACTGTGTATAGGAGAAATTATATTTGAATCTATATGTTTTTTGTGGGTTGTAAACCCGAACCCAAGACTTCAGATCTTTGTTTTTCGGACAAATGCTGTGTATTACTTCGTGTATTCATGAATACGCACACACGACGAAAAGCATGTGAAAAGGATGATTAAATGGTATAAAACATACGATAAGTTTGATGCTTATAAGTATATATTTTTATTTATTATATATATTTTTTTTATTATTCTTAATCTAAAATTATTATTTCGATATTTTCTCCATTTATAATTCGCGTCTTGAAAATAGGCTGTACCTTATTTGTTGGTTTTTGCCTAAGTTCGAATTTCTGTATTTCTATTAATAATTTTTCACTTTTATTGACCGCTTTCCGAAGGTGCTTTTCCTTGATAGATTTAAGTCTCAAATTTTTCTCTGATTTAATTTGTTTCTGTAATTTATTTATTGCCCGATCTTCTATATTCCATTTAGCTTCGATGTCATCTAAATTAGTTAGTGTCCCGTTTGTTGTCATCTAAAAATAATAATAAAGTAAATTTTCATTTTCATCAATAAAAAATATATATATATAATAGAAATATGATAAAAAAATAATGATTAACTAAAAAAAATGGCGATATAATAATTGTTATGTTAATATGAGCGTGTGATGTGTGTTTTTGTGATTTTTAATTCTTTCGTTTGCAATAACTCTGAGGAAATTATCAAACGAAGAATTGTCCAATTTTCAATTATTGTCAGCAATGAGCAATAATTGAAAAGTGGTTATGTGTGAAGTGTTTTTATGATTTTTAATTCTTTCGTTTGCAATAACTCCGGGGAAATTATCAAACGAAGAATTGTCCAATTTTCAATTATTGTCAGCAATGAGCAATAATTGAAAAGTGGTTATTTGTGAAGTGTTTTTGTGATTTTTAATTCTTTCGTTTGCAATAACTCCGAGGAAATTATCAAACGAAGAATTGTCCAATTTTTTAAATTATTGTTGATAATAAATTATGAACAACAATTCAAAAACTGCTTTGTGTGATGAGTTTGTGTGTATATGAAAATGTGGATGCTCCTAAGTATTATTATATCGTATGTATATATATGTTTTTTTTTGTAGGAAATTTAGTATTAAAACTGTTTATTTAGTAATGGAAACGTTTTTAATGTTACGATTAATTATTATTGTACTTTATATTTATTATATAGATATTTTTTTTTTATTTATTTATTTGTATTTATTGCCGCCGAGGGACTGATCGACAGACTGCCATATGACTCTCCATGTGTAATTCGGTTCCCACTCAATTGCGCTGTCACCAAATTTTTATGTTACGACCCAGTGAACATCTCGAAAGAGATATTAACTGAACTGTAACACGGGCGTGTAACTCAGAATTACTGAGTTCTTTAGGTGAGTGAGGGCTACTAACAACACAAGAAAGTCGGAAATAAGGGTAAAATGAGGAAACGGTTTATTTGATTCATCAATTAATTTTTTTAAACAATTGTTCCGGTGTGGGTAGAGGAATTGTTGGAAGAGGGGGAAAAGGGATGAATAAATTAGGAAATAATTCCTTGGGAGTAGGTAGTGGAATGATCGGGCGAGGGGGAATAGGGAAAGGAAGAGGAGTTTCCTTTGGGGATAATGGTTTGGCAGCCCGCGATTCTATTTCCTCTCGGGCGAGGTGAAGAGCCTTTGCCAATTTTTGGCGTTGGATCTTTTGTCCTCCTCGGCGGCGTTTCACTATAAAAAAATAATGTTTATTTATTAGGGAAGATGATAAACGAAAAATAAAAAAAATAAAAATGCTATAATGAGTTTAGAGGGAAAACGCGAAGTCTAGGGACAGGGAGAAAAAAAAAGAGAGAATTTATCGGACCAAAATGTTTTTTTTTGGTTATGAGTAAGTAGTCGCGTGAGAGAGGCGACTTCGTCTGCGTGGCTCATAGGCAATAGGGAGGAGAGAAGAGGGTTGTGGTTTCGCAGGCCTACCCGCTATACCACGAAAGGAAAAGAGGATGCGATTTCGCGGGACGACCCGCTATGTCACGAAAAGGAAGGGAATTGGAGCGATTTCGCAGGCCGATCCGCTATGTCGCGAAGAGGAAAGGAGTTGGCGTGATTTCGCAGGCCGACCCGCTATGTCACGAAGGAAAAGTAGGAAAGAAGGGAGGTAGTTGGATACAAATTACATAAGAGGGAAACTTATACTTACTCTAAGTTTTTGATGGACCTCTCTTCGGACTGGAGTGAATTGGTTCGGGCTGATGGTCCTCTTTCCCTTTTGGGTCCGATGTTGAAGGTTTTTGTTGGCTCGAAAATTGGCTTTCCTTTTGGGTATCTAACTCACGAACTTGAAAATCGACCGAATTAATCTCGATGTACGTAGAGGAATTGTCCTTCCCTTTTTACTATGTCCCGTCAAACTAAAAAAAATGGACTGAGATGCTCTCGGTGTGCCCCACCTGTATTTATGGTGGTCCATGATTTTCTTATCCCCGCTTTGAGTACTCCCCCTCTATTTTGAAGGTGGTGGATTTGTATGTTGGACAGGTTTTTTGGAAATGGGCCAAGGAGGAAAAATACATTAACTAAAAATTATTGCAATAGAGAGCCCGTTAGAATGTACCCGTTTTCTCTGTTTATGTTTTTTTAGAAAAGTTAAAAACAGGTAGCTTAGTACATAGCTCGGGTACATTCTAATACGCTTCGTCTATGTGGTTTGAAGGTTACATTGTAAGATACGGACTCGTTTGTCCGGTGCCGACGTATAATTACGATATTTTTTTATGTTTGTATGTATACCGAAAATTGGTTAATTCCGCTAGTTACGAGGACGTAACACATTATTTATTATGATATTCGGGAGATGGCTATATTTTCTCAATTCGCAAACGAATCGCAAACGTTTGAGACCGATTGCAAAAAAATCGCAAACCTTTTAAAGAATTTTGTATATAGTGGGACATATAGGATAATTTATTTTTTTTTATTTCACAAGTTATCGGAAAAAGCATTTTTAATTCATAATTCGCACAAGAATCGCAAACGATTAAGCCTAATTTGGGCGAAATTGATCGATTGGTTGCCGGGTAATTGCGTTTTTAAAAATGCTAACGTGAAATTAGCCGGCCATGTCGTTTTTTGCAAATAACTCAAAAACGACGAAGTCGCAAACGAAAAATCGGTAATCGCAATCATTCGCAAACGATTCGCAAACGTTTCGCGCTATTTTCGATCGATTTCGTTACAATGGCCGGTTAACTTCACGGAGGTGGATATCACACGGGCACGTCGACTTTGGTAGTGTGAGTGCGGAGGAGAAATCACACGGACGAGCCGCGTTTGCATATGGATTTTCCGCGGCGAGTCCGCGGGAAGCATGGAAGGGGACGAAAATCGCCTCTCGGGAGTCTACCGATCGCTCGCTGATTGGTGGCCCGCAGTTGGCTCCCTATGACCTATATATACTGCCTGCGCGGAACGGACGAGTTGCGGTATCTTTTCTTATTATACCATGTGTATAGGCGCAGTGTGTCATACTTATATTTACAATCATATTTATATTTTACTCAGAACTTATAGCATTAATCTCCAGAACATCCGTACGGTACAATGCAAACAATAAAATTAAGAATTGTCTTAAATTTTAACACAAATATCATTTGTCGTTATAAATATAGTTATAGACAGTGATCCGTATCGCACGCGGTCGTTGATCGCGTAAAGCATCTGCGTTGAGGAACAATACTTGAATCGGTGACTGCTTGAGATCTCAGCTTTTTTAAGATACTTTATTTATCTTAAAAAAGGTTTAAAAATTTTTTAAATTAAATAATAAACTAAAAATAAGAAAAAAGTGAAAAATACAATTTTTTATTAAAATCTCTTATTGTACATTTTGGGAAGCGGTATTTAAGTGTACGTACGTTCGCACTTAATGTACAAAATAACTCTTGCTGTACACTTATTGTACTCTTATTGTACACTTCGGGAAGCGGCATTAAAGTGTAAGTACTTTTCGTGTACTCTTATTGTAATGTCCACGAAGCGTACCTACGTTTCATGTACATTTAATTTCACTCTTACTGTACTTCGTGTACGCTTCCATTTTTACCAGGGCTATTTTTCTGCATCTACGAATAACTACAAACGTTTATTTCAACTCTATTGTTAATTCGCTGCAATATCTCGCAGTCTAATAATTTGTAGTAATTACGTCGAACAACTACAAACAACTACAAAAGTTCAATTCAACTCTAAAGTTTATTAGAAGCAATATCTTACAGTCTAATCGTTTGTAGTAACTACATTGCGCAACTACAAATAACTACAAACGTTTTTTTCAACGTGCGGTACGCCGTACAAGAACGGGCGAAGTCGTCATCAAGCAGAAGAACACTTCCGCAGAGGGGAGGAAGGGCCTCTCCCAACAGTTGCAAACAGCAACAAGGGGAGAGTGCAGCGACCAAGAGCTGGTCCCGAGAGCTAGCCTCGAGATAAGAAACGCAGAGTCCCTCACCACAGAAACAGAGGCGGAAGAGGCCCTTAGAGCCCGCCTGGGGAGTGCGCGGGGCATCTGCGTATTGGGCTGAAGAGACCAAATAGGTCCGAGCAGCGACTCGTATTTGTCGAGATAGACGGAGACGCTGCCGAGAAGCTGCTCCAATCAGCTCATATCCGGATAGGGTGGGTCAACTGCCGCATCCGTCGACGGCAAGTGGCGACGAGATGCTACCGGTACCTTGTCTTTGGACATAAGGGCACTGAATGCAGGGGACCCGACAGGAAGAACACCTGTTACCGATGCGGCACCGTGGGTCACAAGTCATCGACTTGCACTGCTAAACGCACAATGCTTTCTCTGCGCCGAGCAGGGGGCAAGATCCAGTATGCGAGCTCACATCGCCGGATCTGCCCACTGCAATGTATTCAAGGAGGCCCTGTCCGGAAGCAACAAGAAGAAACAAGATGCCACGCGTTCTGCAGGGCAACCTAAATAGAAGCAGGACAGCCCAAAATCTCCTAGCTCAGATCTGCCGCGAAAAGGACGTAGATCTTGTCCTTATAAGTGAACAATACCGCGACAGAAACGGGCCAGGCTGGTATGCGGACAAACTCGGCACCGTCGCCATATAGATTCCGGACCTTCGTCGGATCCTCGTTACAGACAGTGGCTCCAGTAGGGGTTACGTCTGGGTCAGGAGCAGCGATACGACCGTCATTAGCTGCTACTTCACCCCAAACGAGAGGAACGACGTCTTCCAGGCCAAACTGGATGACCTGGAAGACATGGTTCGGAGCATTAAGGGAGACATCGTAGTGGCCGGAGACCTCAACGCCAAAGCCCTCGAATGGGGGGAGCCAAACCTTGACTCACGAGGAGAAAGAATCATGGATATAGTCTCCAGACTGGGGTTGATGGTACTGAACACCGGTACCGTATCAACGTTTCGGAGACCAGGGTATAGGAAGACCATCATCGATGTCTCCTTTGCCTCCGAAAGCCTGTCAGCGCGGGTTGAAGCTGGCATGTGATGGCTGACTACACCGGAAGTGATCACCAATACATCTCCATTACATTTAAAGGAGATGTGCCAGCCAACCACCACCATCATCACCACCAAAGATCCGCGCGAGTTCCCCCCCCCCCCCCCTCCCCGGTGGAACATCGCCAAAATGGATGTCGAGAAGCTGTCTATGGCCTTAGGAAGAGGAAAAACCTCCCTTGATGATATTCCTCACGGCCTAGATGCCGCGTACAAGCGGAGGCTCGGGCGGGAGCAACCATGCACCTGTTACAACAGGCCTGTGAGAAAGCGGTGCCGAGGAAACCACATCCGCGGGATCGCTGTCCTGTGTACTGGTGGACGACGGAGATTGCGTCGCTCAGACGTGAGTGCCTTAAACATCGAAGGGCAGTCATTAGGCCACCACGGACCCGCCTGTAGCTCCCTCCTTCACACTTCAGGAGCTACAGCAGGTAGCTGCAACGCTGCGCAACAAAAAGACGCCGGGTCCGGACGGATTCCCAGCATAGGTGTTAAAGGCCGCAGTTGAAAGGCAGCCGCAGCCCTTGCTTGACATGTACAACTCCTGTCTGAGGGCGGGCACATATTACTCCCGCTGGAAATTGGGAACGTTCGTCCTCATAAGCAAGGGCAAGGGACCAGTAGAGGCAGCATCATCTCACCGACCCCTGCGCATGCTAGACACCGCCGGCAAACTCCTGGAGAAAATGCTCCGACGTCGCCTGCACGAGGCTGTACAGTCAGCAGGCGATCTGGCTAATTGCTAATATGGCATCCGGCCAAGCAGGTCGACGATCCAAGCGATACAGGAGGTTGTACAGACCTAACGGGGAAGTTACTCTTCTCGCCCCGTTTGCCTCCTGGTAACCCTAAACGTTAAAAACGCTTTTAACTCGGTCAGTTGGGAGAAAGCACTGTACGCTTTGAGGCGGGAGTTTAAATTACCCGAGCACCTCCAGAACATCATGGAGGATTACTTGAGGTCCCGCTTTATCGAATACAAAACATCGAATGGCTTGGTCCGGAGAGAAATGACGGCAGGGGCAGCCCAAGGCTCTATCCTGGGTCCCGACGTTTGGAATGTATTCTACGACGGGATCCTGAGATTGGAAATGCCCGAGGGTGCATTACTGGTTGGATATGCCGACGCTGTCGCGGGAGTCATTGTAGCTAGAGACGCCGCGACTATTCAGACTCGGCTCAACCAGGTAATGCTGCGTATTCGCTCCGGGATGCACGAGCATGGGCTGGAGTTGGCGTTAGCTAAGACCGAGACCGTCTTCTTAACTAAGAGGAGGATCCCCACCACCACTGATCTCAGGGTGGGGAGCGAGATGGTCCAGACTTAACGCGGGGGTGGGTCTCGACACCCGGCTCACATTCTGGCCTTACATGCAGCGAATGGCGAACAGCGCAGCAAATGTCGCCACGTCGCTTGCCAGAATTATGGCAAACGTGGGTGGTCCGTTGCCATCCAAGCGGCGGCTGCTCTTGCGTACCGCCGAATCCATCATGCTGTATGAAGCGGTGGTCTGGGCCGACTCGCTGCGGTACGACGCGGCAGTGACTGGGATCCAGTATCCGCCCAGTAACCGACGCCATCGCGAAGTATTGTTATTAGTTCCGCGGTGGTCACTTGAACGTCGGTCGGATAAAAAGGTTAGGATAGGGTTTAGTGGGTATGCCTGTGCCGGATAACAGGTGAGTCCCACACACGGGTGAGTCTCGCACGACTCCCTTACGGTGCTTAACACATTCCCCCCTTCTTCGGATAAAAAACAAATTTGTTTATATTAACTACATTGAGCAACTACAAATAACCACAAACGTTGTTTTCAAATATAGTATGTAGAAGGTGCAAAATGTTACAGTTTAATCGTTTGTAGTAGTATTTTTCTACAACTACAAACGTTTATTTCAAATGTAATGTATATTAGGAGGAGTAGCTTACATTTTAATCGTTTATAGAAGTATTTTTCTGCAACTACAAATAACTGCAAACGTTTATTTCAACTCTAATGTACATTAGGATCAGTATCTTACATTTTAATCGTTTGCAATAGTATTTCACTACAACTACCAACAACTACAAGCGTTTATTTCAACTTTTAACGTGTATTAGGAGCAATATCTTACAGTTTAATCGCTTGTAGTAATCTTTTTCAAGAACTACAATCAACTAGATTGTTATTTCCACTCTAATGTGTAGGAGGTGCAATATCTTACAGATTAATCGTTTTTAGTAGTATTTTTCTACAACTACAAACGTTTATTTCAAATTGAATTTATATTAGGAGCAATATCTCACATTTTAATCGTTTATATTAGTATTTTTCTGCAACTACAAATAACTATAAACGTTTATTTCAACTCTAACGTGCATTAGGAGCAATATCCTACAGTTTAATCGTTTGTAGTAATATTATTCAGGACCTACAATCTACAAACGATTTAATAGTAAGATATTGCTCCTAATATAGATTAGAGTTGAATTAAACGTTTGTAGTTGTATGTAGTTGCCAAACTATATTACTACAAACGATTAAACTGTAACATATTGCTCCTTATACACATTAGAGTTGAAATAAACGTTTGTAGCTATTTGTAGTTGCCAAACTAAATTATTGCAAAGGGGGGAAAGCGTTAAGCACCGTAAGGGAGTCGTGCGAGACTCCTCCGTGTGTGGGACTCACCCATAATCCGACACAGGCATACCCACTAAACCCTAACCTTCTTATACGACCGACGTTCAAGTGATCACTGCGGAACTAATAGCAATATTTCGCGGTGGCGTCGGTTATTGAACAGATACTGGATTCCAGTAACTGCCGCGTGCTTCGAGTAGAAAAATAAATAAATACTTTGCATCTCTTTCGTCGTTCGGTCTTTAAAAGCTGACTTCTTGGCGACCACTGGATCCCAGTGACCGCTGTGTCAGGCTGATAAAAAAAATAAATAAGTACATATCACAACAAAGTAGCAGATGCGTAAATCCCATTAAATAACAGACACACACATCGCAGAATGAAGTATTCCACCACCACTGGCGCCCAGTGGCTGCGTCGTCTTCTGTTACAAATAAATAAATAGGTTAGACTCTCATTTGCCTGACCTTCTCTTCATCGTGCTGCGGCTGCATCCGCGTCCGGCTTCTTTTATCGAAGGACCGCCTCGACAAAATCGGCAGTCTTTGCCCAGGTGTCTTCATTTTGTAGCATCAGCCGGATGATATTATCCGGCGTGAATTGTCCAATCTCTTCTTCTAGGCCACACCTGGCGTCCCTCCACTGCTCACATTTAATTTCCTGGGCCCAGAGATCCTGCCAGGCTTCCATGGTCCTACTTCTGGCAGTCTCTCTGGCGCAGGGCAACCCCATCTGTAATTTGTTCTGGTGGACCAACATTCGCTCCTGGGCGAGCAAGTGGATGGGAATGACACCAGCCACCACCATCGCTGCGGATTCCGAGACCGTGCGATAGGAGCAGGCAATTCGGAGGGCGCCCCTGCGCTGAACAGCGGCCAGTCGTTTACGGTACATTTCGTACCGCAGCGAGTCGGCCCATACCGTCGCTCCATACAGCATGATGGATTCGCCGGTGCGCAAGAGCAGCCGCCTCTTGCATGGCAACGGACCACCCATGTTTGCCATAATTCTGGCAAGCAACGTGGCGACCTTTGCTGCCCTGTCCGCCATTCGCTGTATGTGCGGCCAGAAAGTGAGCCGGGTATCGAGACTCACCCCCAGGTATTTAACAACTCATTTCGTCTGGACCATCTCACTCCCCCACCCTGAGATCAATGATGGTGGGCATTCTCCTCTTAATTAGGAAGACGGTCTCGATCTTAGCTAACGCCAATTCCAGCCCGTGCTCGTCCATCCAGGAGCGAATACGCAGCATTACCTGGTTGAGCCGAGCCTGAACAGTCGCGGCGTCTCTAGCTACAATGACTGCCGCGACATCTTCGGCGTATCCAACCAGGAATGCACCCTCGGGCATTTCCAATCTCAGGATCCCGTCGTAGAAGTCATTCCACACGTCGGCAATCAGACTAGAGCCTTGGGCTGCCTCTGCCGTCATTTCTCTCCGGACCAAGCCATTCTATATTTTGTATTCGATGAAGCGGGACCTCAAGTGGATCCTCCATGATGTTCTGGAGGTACTCGGGTAATTTAAAGTCCCGCCTCAAAGCGTCCAGTGCTTTCTCCCAGCTGACCGAGTTGAATGCGTTTTTAACGTCTAGGGTTACCAGGAGGCAAACGGGACGAGAAGGGTAACTTCCCCGTTCCGTGCCCCGTGCGGCCTGTACAACCTCCTGGATCGCTTGGATCGTCGACCCGCCTGGCCGGAAGCCATATTGGCAATCAGCCAGATCGCCTGCTGACTGTATAGCCTCGTGCAGGCGACGTCGGAGCATTTTTTCCAGGAGTTTGCCTAGCGGTGTCGAGCATGCACAGGGATCGGTGAGATGATGCTGCCTCTACTGGTCCCTTGCCCTTGCTTATAAGTACGAGCTTTCCCACTTTCCAGCGGGAGTAAAATGTGCCCGCCCTCAGGCAGGAGTTGTACATGTCAAGCAAGGGCTGCGGCTGCCTTTCAACTGCGGCCTTTAACACCTCAGCTGGGAATCCGTCCGGACCCGGCGCCTTTTTGTTGCGCAGCGTTGCAGTTGCCTGCTGTAGCTCCGGAAGTGTGAAGGGGAGCTACAGACGGGTCCGTGGTAGCCAGGCGTTCCGGTCTCTTCGGATGGGTGGGGAATAGGGTCTCTACGATGCTTTGTACACGGAGAGAAGTAGGCACCTCTCGGATTGGTGCGTCGCGCACGAACTTTATAGATGAGGCCATTGCACTTAACCGGAGTGTGTTGGCCAGAACTAGAGCGGTGCCGGCACTCTGATTCTGAGTGCCATGAATGACATCTATCGGGCGGAGGCCGCGCACCTAGACAGTGAGTTCTGCGCAGGCGTTTAATGCGTTACAACAGCGGAATCTTCGCATTGAGTGCCGAATCTATTATCATTTGTGTTCGGGGCAGTTCGAGGACCGAGGCCACATATATCTCTTTTGCTGCATGATGTTTATATATTCATAACCTCAAATGTGAAGACGGTTGGTTTCCCCGTATACGAAGAACATGCTCGAAATGATGAAAATAAAATTAATATAACTGATAAAAATAAAATTAAACTGTGACCTGTGACGTGTGTGTTTTTATTCTGTTTTGCTGATTACTCCAAAGGCTCAAACTAAGATTTGGGGTTAATCGGTCAAATGTCAACCCATAAGAGTAGGAGTTTCAGTTCTAAATGTTAAAACAATCACACATAAATGAATAATTATTATATTATTATAAGGTGAGTAACCTGAACGCATAAATTTAAGAAACGAACCAAATCCCAACCTAACTCTACAGTTTATTTACGTTTATAATCTTCGTTAAAAGTAGGTCCTGTAAGTATTATTTTTGTCCCTACATTTCTTAAAAATATGTATATTTCTTCTTGATGTTACTATTACTTATAAGTTTAACAACTTTTAAAAGTGAATGTCATTTTAAAATCCGTCTTTTAAATTTAGGCGTTCATGTTATGCACTTTGTTTATACATTGATATACGTTACACTCATATATGATTGACAATGTGAAATACGCAGTTACGTTTGCCAAAGTTGGCTCAATATTTCTTTTATGTATCTATGATCGTAAGATTAAGTGGTACATAACGGTTAAAAAGTCAAAGACTCGATATCGCTTTATCTATATGATCTTCATTGCTTATCTATATGATGTTTGACAATTAATGTATAACATATTAATTTCACGACACTAATTTCTCTTAGTTTATAAGATCAATAGATATCTAGAAATATAGTTATAGATTAATTTAAGACAATATTTATATTTTTGTCCTTAGCATCAAGCCAAACAAGTTTTTCTTTTCCATAAAAATTATAGATTTATTTAAATTATTTACTTTCTTTTAAATAAACAAATCATTCATTAATATGTTTATTAGCAGAAATCAAATTGTATAAAAAACGTCAAAATAAGATAATAAATAAAGACATAATGCTTTTCATTCATTTATAAACTAAGGTCTATCATAAAAGTCTACGTTAAGGCAAGTTGGTCTAATATTTAGTATCGACCAAGAATTTCAGTACTTACTTATTCACTAACAAACATTTCGCCTTAGCATATAATTAAAGGTTTCAAACGTTTTTTTATTTAGTTTGCTTTATTTTTACAAATATTTTAAATGACACTGAAGTTGGCAGCCACATTGAAAGAAACTATGTCTTTACAATTATAAGTTTCTTTTTAACTGGAAATTAATGGATATTTAATAGTTAATCCAGAAAATAGCTCAATTTTTTCAATATAAAATAACAAAACTGAATTTCGTGACCTGGCTGCTGTGATGTGGCTGCTAGCTTCAGTGTCATATATTTTAATATTATGCATATTTCTTGAATCCACTACAGTATAAGTTTGCTGCCATAACAGTAACATAATAATAATAATAATAAAATAATAATAACCATACTTCTGGATACGCATTGGTCATACGAAGTAGGAGAAATTTGTTTCAAATTGATCGGTTGAAGTTATCATGTTGAAAACTTCGAAACAAAATAATAACAATTTTAAGAACGGCTCAGCTTTTTGCACATTTCTACAAAAAGTGTCAATGTAAGTTGGTACTAATTATTTACTATTAAGTTCTGTTTAAACAGATATTTTAAAACTACATGTGATGTAAAATATCACAAATTAATCAGTTGGATTATGAATCTGTACGTATGTTCCTTTCACTCTAATAGGTAAAACTTGTTTGGCTTGATGCTAAGGACAAAAATATAAATATTGTCTTAAATTAGTCTATAAACTATATTTATAGATACCTATTGATCTTATAAACTAAGAGAAATTACGTATAACCTTATTCCTTCACGTAGAATTCAGGAAGCAGTTATAGATCATAAAAAATAGGCAGTTTCTGTGCACTGCCCAGCTAGACTGCTCATAATTTCTACCAGGGAAAATGTGTCAAATCATCTAAATAGTGCGAATCAAATAAAGTTACACTTTTTATGGTGCAACTCACACAAATTAACACTTTTCGGTATAAAGTAATTGTCAAACATCATATAGATAAGCAATGAAGATCATATAGATAAAGCGATATCGAGTCTTTGACTTTTTAACCGTTATGTACCACTTAATCTTACGATCATAGATACATAAAAGAAATATTGAGCCAACTTTGGCAAACGTAACTGCGTATTTCACATTGTCAATCATATATGAGTGTAACGTATATCAATGTATAAACAAAGTGCATAACATGAACGCCTAAATTTAAAAGACGGATTTTAAAATGACATTCACTTTTAAAAGTTGTTAAACTTATAAGTAATAGTAACATCAAGAAGAAATATACATATTTTTAAGAAATGTAGGGACAAAAATAATACTTACAGGACCTACTTTTAACGAAGATTATAAACGTAAATAAACTGTAGAGTTAGGTTGGGATTTGGTTCGTTTCTTAAATTTATGCGTTCAGGTTACTCACCTTAATAATTATTCATTTATGTGTGATTGTTTTAACATTTAGAACTGAAACTCCTACTCTTATGGGTTGACATTTGACCGATTAACCCCAAATCTTAGTTTGAGCCTTTGAAATAATCAGCAAAACAGAATAAAAACACACGCGTCACAGGTCACAGTTTTAAGTTTAATTTTATTTTTATCAGTTATATTAATTTTATTTTCATCATTTCGAGCATGTTCTTCGTATACGGGGAAACCAACCGTCTTCACATTTGAGGTTATGAATATATAAACATCATGCAGCAAAAGAGATATATGTGGCCTCGGTCCTCGAACTGCCCCGAACACAAATGATAATAGATTCGGCACTCATTGCGCAGATTCCGCTGTTGTAACGCATTAAACGCCTGCGCAGAACTCACTGTCTAGGTGCGCGGCATCCGCCCGATAGATGCCATTCATGGCACTCAGAATCAGAGTGCCGGCACCGCTCTAGTTCTGGCCAACACACTCCGGTTAAGTGCAATGGCCTCATCTATAAAGTTCGTGCGCGACGCACCAATCCAAGAGGTGCCTACTTCTCTCCGTGTAGGGTCGATGCATCGGTAGGAGCTCCTGGCTTGAACGCCTTCACTTTCTGCACGACAATTTTGTACCCTAAACACCACGGATCGTTGTTTAGATCATCACCCAGCTTCTTCCAGCATCGGCGTTGACTGGACTTGATGGCTTGGCGGAGTTCCTTTTGCGAATGGTTGCTCGCGCCCAAGCCTCCGCTTGTATGCGGGCATCTAGGCCGCGAGGAATATCATCCAGGGAGGCTTTCCCTCTTGCTATGGCCAGACACAGTTTCTCGACATCCATTTTGGCGATGTTCCGCCGGTGGGGGGGGGTGGGGGGGACTCGCGCGGGTCTTTGGTGGTGATGATTGTGGTGGTTGGCTGGCACATCTCCTTTAAATGTAATGGAGATGTATTGGTGATCGCTTCCGGTGTAGTCAGCGATCACATGCCAGCCTTCAACCCGCGCTGTCAGGCTTTCGGAGGCAAAGGAGACATCGATGATGGTCTCCCTATACCTTGGTCTCCGAAACGTTGATACGGTACCGGTGTTAAGTACCATCAACCCCAATCTGGAGACCATATCCATGACTCTTCCTCCTTGTGAGTCAGGGTTGGGCTCCCCCCATTCGAGGGCCTTGGCGTTGAGGTCTCCGGCCACTACGATCTCTCCCTTAATGCTCCGAACCTTGTCTTCCAGGTCATCCAGTTTGGCCTGGAAGTCGTCGGACCTCTCGTTTGGGGTGAAGTAGCAGCTAATGAAGGTCATGTCGCTGCTCCTCTCCCAGACGTAACCCCTGCTGGAGCCACTGTCTTTAACGAGGATCCGACCAAGGTCCGGAATCCATATGGCGGCGGTGCCGAGTTTGTCCGCAAACCAGCCTGGCCCGTCTCTGTCGCGGTATTGCTCACTTATAAATATAAGATCTACGTCCTTTTCGCGGCAGATCTGAGCCAGGAGATTTTGGACCGTCCTGCTTCTATTTAGGTTGCCCTGCACAACGCGTGGCATCTTGTTTCCTCTTGTTTGATCCTGTCAGGGCCTCCTTGAACACATTCCAGCGGGCAGATCCTGCGATGTGAGCTCGCATACTGGATCCCCCCTGCTCGGCGCAGAGAAAGCACTGTGGCTTAGCAGTGCAGGTCGGTGCCTTGTGACCCACGGTGCCGCATCGGTAACAGGTGTTCTTCCTGTCGGGTCCCCTGCATTCAGTGCCCTTATGTCCAAAGACAAGGTACCGGTAGCATCTCGTCGCCACTTGCCGTCGACGGATGCGGCAGTTGACCCACCCTATCCGGATATGAGCTGATTGGAGCAGCTTCTCGGCAGCGTCTCCGTCTATCTCGACGAATACGAGTCGTTGCTCTGACCTATTTGGTCTCGTCAGCCCAATACGCAGATGCCCCGCGTACTCTTCCAGGCGGGCTCGTAGGGCCTTTTTCACCACTTTTTCTGTGGTGAGGGAGTCTGCGTCCCTTATCTCGAGGCTAGCTCTCGGGGCCAGCTCTCGGACGCTGCACTCCCCCCTTGTTGCTATTTGCAACTGTTGGGAGAGGCCTTTCCTCCCCTCTGCTGAAGTATTCTTCAGCTCGATGAGGACCTCGCCCGTTCTTGTATGGCGTATCGCTCTGATTTCTGCACCGTAGCAACTCGGGTCGACCTGTTGCCGGACTATGCTGAGCACGTCCGCGTAGGTCTTCTCTTCGCTCGGTTTCAGGGCGACAGCTTTGGGTTTGGTCCTCACCTTCTTCTTCGTCGTCTTCTTCCTTACCGTCTGCTTTTCTTCCCCGCTCGTGGGTGCGTCTTTAGGGGATTTGGATAAGCCAATCGTGGTTCTTCACGTTTTCTCTTCAGCCCGGACCTTCTTCTTGGGACTTCCGTCCAACCATCAGAGGCTGGCGGAGTCGTCCTATTCGGCAGCTGGAGGGCTGGAGGGCCCTCTCTTCCTCACGTGAGTGTTTATGGCTGATCCAGGAGCCTGATGGTCGTGCGTATTTTGGTTGTTGTTGGAAAATTTTACTACAAATGATTATACTTCAGAATGTTGCTCCTGATTAACTCTGCGGATGAAATAAACTTTTATAATTGTTTGTAATTGATTTAGAAATTGACTGCAAACGATTCTACCATTGAATATGGTTAATATTGTCATTCGAAACGAAAGAAACGTTTGTAGGTATTTGTAATTATTTAACATTTGAACAAAGAATAAAGCGCAAGAAATTACTTTTAATGATGATTATCTCTAAATGAATGGTTGTAGGTCTTTTTGTGGTTATTTATAAAATATTTACAAATGAATGAACATGTAATAAGCTGCTTTTGAAAACAATTGTCCATGAAATTAATTTTTACGGTTGTTAAGGGTACTCTTAACCGTTGGTTTTTTGTGCATGGAGGGGGGTGCTGGGCTTTCGTATTAATTTTGTCAGTGAGATGCGGGGTTTAACTAATGGAGACTTATAATATACATTTGCATACAAATTAATCAATTACAAAAATTAAGAAATAAAAAAAAACGGTTTCTCATCTACTACAAACGGAAATTCCTTCACTACTATCAACTACAATCAAAACACTATCGAAATAGCGTTTTACGTTTCAAATTCTGGAAAGTCGTGTGCCTGGTTCACAATGCCAAAAAGGGAACTAGCAACGAGAGTAACGGGCGGACATTTTCGGGGACGAGGACGTCGTCCGTACGAGTCCGGTGTATCAGGAGGACGTCGTCCGTACGAGTCCGGTGTATCGGGAGGACGAAGACGAGGATAGTCGTCCGAACGAGCCGACATTTTCGGGGACGAGGACGTCGTCCGTGCGAGTACAGGATTTCTAGAGGATTTCGTCCTCCAGAAATCCCTATATCCTTTTGTTTATTGAAAATAAAATTACACATTTATATTGATATATAAAGAAATTGTGTCCAGCACATTCTTTGCCCCCCTCATATTTCCGTAGCTTCTGTGAGGCGGAGCGCGGGAACCGCCACCCAGGGTTTCGCGATTTTCAGGCGCGGAAGGAAGCGAAGGCGACCCCCTCTGGGTCGGTCTCTTGCTCCACGTGCACGCCAAGCCAGCCGAGTAAGGCCGCTTTCCTGGCGCGGCGTCTTTCTACTGAGAATCGCCAAAGTCCGTTTAACGGGCAGTAAACAGTCCCAAAAATTTCCAAAACGGCAAAAGCCGTTCAATTGTGCGTGCCTCAATAAAGTACATCACAATTTTTTGCACCCAACGTGGGTCACGAGTTTTGTTAAAAAATAAATACGCGTAGTGACGGAGTGCGCAATAAAAAAAATCCGAAAAAATCTGAAAAATTGGTGAAACCACGAGGCAGTTCTCTATCACCCAAACGAACGTGCCAAGCAGCGGCCATATTGGGCACGCAACGTGGTTGTCCAAAGGGACTCGCCGCGCGGGAGAAGTTCGTTGCGCGAAAGCTGTGCGTGTTGCGCGGGAGAAAAGCTCCCCTGTTTGGGAACACGCGTCGGACCGCACCCCGGAGGGATAGCTTTCCCCGCTTGGGAGATCGGACGGGCCGCGTCGAGAGGGGATAGACCTCCGCTTCGGAAGCCGTTGCCGAACCGCGTAAGTGGGGACGGGATTTCCCCCCGTTGTCGTACGCGCCGCGGAATGCTTTGCGCTTAGAGAGTCGGCGCATCCCGCGAAGTGGGGCGGGTTCTCCCCCGTTATAGTAAGTTCCGCGGAATGCATTTCGCGTAAGCATCCCGCGCATCTCGCGTAGTGGGGACGGGATTTCCCCCGTTACTGAAAACGCTGCAGAGCGTGGTGCGTAAGCAGTTCGCGTATTGAGGAGAGTGGGGACGGTATTCCCTGCAGCATGAGGCCGCGAAACTCGTGCGCAACGGAGGAGCTCCGCCGAGGAGACGTGACGTTGACAGTGTTGCAACGGAGCAACGTGTTACCGCCATTAAAACGGATAAGTGACCGGTGACGTACGGAGTCGGCAACAAATTGTTGACCCATTACGTCATTCCCTTGCCCATTATTCCCCAATAGATTTGGATGCTATCTGATTTATCTTAGTAAGATTTTAAGTACTGTGTGGAAAGAGTGGCTACAGCTACTACCTCAAGGGGCGCGGGTGACAGGAGCGTGGTGCAACTGTGCTCGAACCCCGTAATTGCAGTCAGTGCGAGACTATGCGCGAGCTTCGGTCGTTTCTTTCGCGCTCGTACACGATCGGAGAAATCGGTCACCGGAATTAGCTCACGCGACCTATCACCGAGGTCGGACCGTTAGCCACGTAGTAGCCACGACCGTACCACACGACCGTACCCGAGTCGATCGTAATTCCCCGAGGGCTGCCCGGAGCGACATACGAGAGTGTGTGCGTGTGGGTGACGGGTGAGAGAAATTGAGTGAAGAGAGATAGTGAAAAAAAAAACACAACGTACAAAAATAATCTCGAGGTGGTCAGTAGAGTGCTGTGTGAGAGTTGCCGCGTTGCGAGAAGACCACTCGGTTGCATGGTCGGGATGTCGCCAGACGACGAAAAAGTTTACACCTCTGGCGAGAGGACGTAATCGGGCGATTACAGGCCGAAGGCGTTAGTACGGTCCGATACGAAGATGTCCTGCGCGCGCGTCTTGCGCGATCCCGCACCGGCGACACGTCCGATAGCGACGCGAATATTGGGATATCGGGCGCTTCTGACCAGAATGTCATCGCGTAGGTTTCGGAGGGACGAAATCCATCGAGGGACATCGAGGAACATCACAATGCATTACGCCCAAGCGTCGCTCATGAGATAACCTATCAAGCCCAGACGTCAACGGTGACGTCAAACCCAACATCGACGTACATCTCGTCGCATATCAGAAGCGAGCCTACCTGGACGAGCACCGGAGGGCGTGCGTCCCCCTTGAAAATGAGGACGGCCCTAGATACGACATGGTCAACCTCGGGCCCACCAGGTATGGGATCGATGTCGCACGAGCCAGTCCTGCCAAAATCGGCTACTGGAGGTATATCGTGGCATTTACCACACGGAGAAACGGTCTCTCATCGGCCACTGGGGAAGAGAGATTCGGCCGGTCTGGGGGCCATTCTTAGGACGTTTGGCTTGGAATTCTCCGAGGCAGCACGAGGAGAAAAGGAACACTTTAGGCGATGTAATGCGTCACAGATGAGTGTAGCGGCAAGAAGCATGCTCTTTACTGAGCCGTCGGAGGACGAGGATATCGATGACGGAACAACTCAGGATAAGGTGAGAGAATATACGACGGCGAGCCCAAAACGACGACGCCGCCATCGTCACCAGGAGTCCAAACAAGAGGAAGACCACGTAGTCCCGTTGAGCCGCCTCTTGAGATGCCGGTCCTGCCCGACACATTTCGTCCAAGGATTTGCTGAGAATGGAACGAGTTCATGGAAGCAGGAGCGAGGGACTCGGGAAACGAGCCGCGCGAATTGGGGAATTCTCCCCACCCGAACTGTCATGTTCCAGATGGACAACGAGTGCGCCCCCTAGGGAGGAGTGGGAATATATGCCCAGAGAGGGAGGTACTCCGATATGTAAAGGAGAAATGGGGCATCCCGCCGGCGCCAACGAGTACGAGTTCCATCAACGAGGAAGAGAATGCCGCTGCCGGAAGAGGCAGAAAGGACAGGAGGCTGTATTTTGACCCGGTCATCGCCGGAGTCAAAGCCCGAGGATTTTGCGAAACAGGGGCAACGTGGTCATTTGTCGGACTGGGAATTGCCGATATGCATCGCGTTCGCATTCTGCCCCTTCAGGGAGAAATGCGAAGTGCTACTGGCCATACGGCGAGGATAACGAGACAGCTACCGTTGGTCGTCGACGTGGGAAATCGTACCGCGCAGGGTTCCTTTCGCGAGCACGTCATTAACGTAGGAGACGTGCGACCAATCAAGCACCGGTTTCGCCGTGTATCGCCGGCGGTGATAGAGGCCGCTCAGGCGGAAGTAGAATCGATGCTTCACAATGACCGAGCCGCCGAGCAGCGCTTGGTCAAGTGCTTCCGTAATGGTGAGAAAACCGAACGGAGCGTATCGGTTTTTTATCGATTTCCGAGATGTATACTCCGTTACTAAGAAGGATGCGTATCCGCGTCCGAATATCAACGGCATCCTGGACAAAGTTCTGAGCCAGGCGTGCTTTCAGGTGATGCTCGAAACAAAAAACCGGGAAATCGCCGCGTTCGCTGTCGCAGGCCGAGCGCTCTACTACTTCAAGAAAATGCCCTACGTCCTGACGAATGCTCCAGCAACGTTTCAGCGTCTCATGGATTCGTTGTTCGGTCCGGAGTTCGAACCACATGTATTTGTGCATCTCGACGACATCATCGTCTTTAACAAGTCGTTCGAGGACCATCTCAGTTGGGTGCGCAAAGTATTAGAGACTATTCTAAGAGCCGGTCTTCAAATCAACCGCGAGAAGAGCGAATTCTGCTGCAGCAGTGCCGTTTATCTCGGATATAGGATTTCGATCGAGAAGGATTACAGCCCGATAAGGAGAAAATCCGCTCAGTGTTAGGATACCTCCCACCACGGGCGTTAAAGCAAGTATGACGTTTCCTTGGTATGATGCGAGCGACTTTGCACTCGGCGCCGTATTGACGCAAGCCCAGGATGACGTAGAGCATCCGATAGTTTATCTAAGTCGCACCCTCACCGCCACCGAGAAGAACTATTCGACGACGGAGAAGGAGTATCTGGAGGTGGTGTGGGCATGAAGAAGCCTTGGAAGGATACCCGTACGAAGTTATAACAGACCATAGTAGTCTCAGGTGGCTTCATAACCTACGGACCCGACGGGGCGACTCGCGAGGTGCGCCTTGGAGTTGCATGCTGGAACCTCACGATCCGGTACAGGAAAGGAGCATTACACCATGTCCCGGATGCTCTTTCTCGGAGAATCGAAGAAGACGTGTGTGCCATGAGAATTGCCTCCGAGAGGGACGACTGGTACGAACGGAGAAGAAAATTAGTCGAGGATCACCCTGAGCGTTTTCCAAAGTGGAAAACGGAGAATGGTACGTCGTACCACGCACGGTCGGATCCGTTATTATATCCGGTGACAGGCGAAGAGAACCGCTGGAAATTAGTGCTACCAGTAGGCTAACGAGAAGAGGCACTAGGAAGCGCACATAAAGAGGCCCGCTCCGGATATTATAGCGTAGAGAAGACATATTGTCGACTGGCGGTGGAATATTACTTGCTCGGAATGCGTTACGACGTACGTCAGTTCGTGCGCGGATGCAGTGCACGTCAGATGCAGAAAGCATCGCACAGCAACCCATCCGGGCTAATGGAACCACGAGTCGTCGAGAAACCATGCTCGGTTGTATCCGCCATCATGGGCCCATTTCCGCCCAGCCGGGGACAAAATCGGTATGTGCTGGGTTTCACCGATATGTTCACGCGGTGGGTGGAACTTAAAGCGCTAAGGACGGCCAAGTGCAAGAATATTGCACGAGCCTTCGAGGATCTCGTCTTGTTTTGATGTGAAACTCCCGAGTACTTGCTCACCGATAACGGAAAGGAGTTTCGGAATGACGTCATGGACAAGATGCTCTATGGGTACGGCGTGCGGGCGACAACTACCCCGCAGTACCACCCTCAGGCCAGCTCGGTGGAGAGAACGAACCGAACGCTGAAGACGATGATTTGAACGTTCCTCGGAGCCGATCACCCTGATTGGGACCTGCACTTGCCCGAATTTCGGTGTGCAATTAATACGGCCGTCTACGAGAGTACGAAGGTGTCACCGGCCTTTCTGAATTACAGTCGTCAGTCAATGCCTGTGAAGAGTTTAAGACAAAGATTGGAGGGAGAAACCCCTATCCTGCGCATCGAGCCAGAAGACTGGAAAGACAGCATGAAGCGGTTAAGCGCCCTCCGAGTCCTCGTCCTTCGGCATCAAGCTCGAGCGTGCGAGCGTCAGCGTCGTATTTATAATCGTGGCAGACGTGATATTCAGTACGATATAGGCGATTTAGTTTTGCGCATGTCAGAGTTAAAGCGGTACGTTGCACCTCGTGGGTCTCGGCGCGTCATGAATTAATGAGGTTTGATTTCTGCTGCAGGCATTGATCGCACCGTCATTCGAGCGGGGTGAGACGTGCTCCCTACGAAGGGGAGTGGACTCCACCCCTGCATGGCCCGGATGGGGAAGACCTCATCGTATCACCGCGGAGGTCACCCTCATCCACCGGAGGAGCGAGTCCCTCGGAGTGGGAGGCGAACTTCGTTTTGGCACGGGACGTTAGTACCATCGCAATCAGCGAACAGGGCCAAGACGAGGCCCAACGGGCGGCCGAAGAAGATGGAGAGAGCGAGGTCATTCTCATCGCGCTCCTGGGCCGACGATTTGTCCTCTGATGAGTGCACGGGGGACTATCTGCCCATTCAGCGGTTGCCGAGGGGGAGGCCTCCCCCCTCCCCCCCGTACAAAGAGGAGTTTTGTTTGGGGACCAACCCTATATGGCTAACGACATCGACCGAGATCCACCTCACGGTGCGGAAGGAGGCGCAGACGTCCCCTTTTGGGTCGATCTCGTTCTCTACGAGCACATCAAGCCATCTGAGTAAGGTCGCTTACCTGGCGCGGCGTAGTTGCACCGAGAAACGCCAAAGTCCGTTTAACGGGCGGTAAAAAAAATTTCCAAAACGGCAAAAGCCGTTCAATTGTGCGGGCTTAAAAAAAGTACGTCACAGTGTGCATGAGACTGCAATAATGAACGATACATTTAATACTTATACGAAAAGAAGATATTCATTGATAATGTAGGTGATCGTTTAGCATAAGACCGTATTAAGATGCAAAGCCAAGGCGATGGAGTGAATGTTACTGAAACACGAAAAATACATCTCGAAATGGTAACAAACGTTGACAAAACATATCATACGTAGATTGCTGAATATTCAAAATTATAAATAAAAATAATTAGAAGTGTTCTTACTTTAGATGAACTACCGTACAGTAAAATGTTACTGATACAAGCATTTATCTTGTGACTTGCAATCCTTTAGAAGTTACGAGCACTCAAATATCCTTAAAAATCGCTAAGAAAAGTATCTACTCGCTGTCGGAGAAGGATGTATACACTAATAAATCGTAATAAATAGAATAAATAGTAAAACGAATTACTATTTCATAGTATTTTTATTAGAATTACCAGTATTACTAACATACGTATTATCTGTATTCGCTATGGTTTTCGCTTTTGCGCGTTGTATTTACGATCGGTTACGACTGTTTGCGTATCGGTATGAGTCGCGTTCGTAGTCGAAGCGCCATCTCTGAGCATGCTTTCGTACTACGGCCGCCAACATTTATCGATTCTGTTATCGCGTTAATCTTTGATAAGCACTTTAAACTTCGCGGTTTTCACGGGAATCGGGTTGCGGATTTTGTCCCCATGCGGCGTCACCCGTTCGGTTTCCGAAAATTTGGAAAAGATTTCCGGTCAGCCAGATACACGAGTAACGCGATAGAGACTAGATTCGTTCCCCATCTTGCGCAAAAAGTGCGTACGCAAAATTTCGGGACGCGCCGTGTCCAAGCACTCGTAAGTGCGTACGAACATCAAATGTTCATCGTTGCTCGCTCTTTATGCGAATTGCTTAACAGTGTACCATTTATGTACCGGGTACTGTGGGTTGAATAATGTACCACACCGCCCCTTTTTCGTCGCTAGAATTAAAGAGTGTATGAGTCTGGCAATCGAGTGTGTTATTCACCATCCTGAATGAACACCCGCGGCACAGGCTGCGGATGCACCTGAACCTGTGTGTGTATGGCACGGTGCAAACAACGACTACTTTTTGTTTCTCGCAAGCGAAGTGGTTCGCGGCTTAAGCTATAAGAATGGAGCGCTGTTTTTCAAAATATTTATACTTACGAACTTACTACGTTTCTGAGCGTTTATATAAAACTGTTCCTTAATTACGGCGTATATCTGGTGGATTATTTATTGTAATAGTACTTATATAGAATATTTTAACTGAAAGCTGACAATATTATGCGTTGTGAGTGATTTCGCATAAAATTAGCATATTTAATTGCATCGGGCGTTTCCGCTAGTCTTCGGCTGTACCCAAAAACCACGTTCGGAGTTAACAGCAACGAGGTGTCGTCACGGCGGGCGGCGCAAACTTGGCAGCCTTCTCGCTCATTCCGAGTCGCAATTCGGACAACTTCGGCCTCATTCGAAACTTTTCGGGTCCTTTAATTTTGTGCTCGAAGCACATATGCTTTCGCTACGTCACATACAGTGACGTCAGCAAGAAGACGTAGTCCCGTCTGCTGTCTTTTGCTTTCGCGCATCGGCCCATTCGGCACATTCGGGGTCTCCAGACCCCCCGCACGAACCGAAACGTTCCTTCCACAAGTGTCTCGCGGCCAAGCACTCGCTGCCGTGCACTTGAGCCGCCGCGACACAACCACGCCTTCGTGGCGCTATTTATAAAGGCGTTGAGTGGCCCCGCGCGCTCCGCTATCAGTACCACCAAGCCGTCATTCTCGAGTTTCCCACTGCGAAGACAGTACCGAACTCGAATCTGCATACACTTCGGCTCTTCATTTGAAAAATAACTCAGAGCAATTGACTCTTTTAATTGTTCAGCGTAATCAAATATTTGCCCTTATAGTCGATCATTAAGAAAGGCACAATGACGAAAGGCCATCGGTCTGAGCCTCAAGAAGAATATCATGCATTCGTCCAACATGTCGCACTTCAAGTCAACAGCTTTACAACGATTCGTCGAGCGGCTGCATTACTCGAGACATCAGGTATAATGCTTGAAGCGGAAATACGAAGAGATGCAATCTTATAAGATAATCCCATCATGTGCGACCAATGAGTATTTTTCTTCTGAATTTTACGGCACATCCGAGGAAATTTATGCAAGTACTTGTGCGGGTCTCAAAACCGCCATACATCTGCCGACATCACAGAAGTCAACACCAGCATCCAATGCCGTTCCAGCTGCCGCAGCCTGCACTGAGAATCATCGAATGCAAGTACCGAATTTAAAACTACCGCGTTTTTCGGGCAATTTCACCGATTGGATACCGTTTCGCGATCATTTTACTGCAGTGATTAGAAATAATAATTCGTTCGATGCGTTCACCCGGTTATATTATTTAAAATCGTGTTTAGATGGCGACGCGGCCACTTTATTAAAAACGGTCGCAATTACAGCTGACAATTTTGATCTAGCATGGAAGATGTTAACAGATCGGTATGAAAATAAACGCAGATTATTAAATACATATTTATCGCGTTTATTTAATTTAAAATCGATCGCGCGCGAAGAGTCTTCGAATGACCTTCTGAAGTTACTTGATGATGTACAAGAAGCATCCGACGCACTAAGAAAATTGAATCGTCCCGTGCATGACGACATTCTTGTTTTCTTGGTGCCGCACCGCCTTGACAGGACGGCGCGTGAGGCATGGGAATTTCAGCCGAAGGTACGGATTATGCTACCTACCAGCAACTATGTACGCAACTAGAAGCCAAAGTCCGATCATATGAAACGTCAGCGAGTTTGGAAAGCGTGACGCGATTTCTTCATTCCAGTGCAAAAGCACCCTGAATTAAAAATGCCTCACCCGCTGCCGTTCAATCACACCACGCAAATACAAAATGGAGAAAAAAGTGCATTCTCTGCGATGAGAAGCACCTGTTGTACATATGCAACAAATTTAATGAGATGTCGGTGACCCAACGATGGGATATGGTCAAAAAATCCGGTGTCTGTTTTAACTGTCTTCCGCTGTTGCATAAAACTAGCGCCTGTAAGAGTAAGCGTACGTGCGTTCACTGCGGTTTCCTTCATCATTCGAGTCTGCACGCGCCGACGCAGACATGCAACTTAGCTCGATCCGATACAGCTCACGCAATCGAAAGCACGCCTGGTTCAGTGGTCAACAACTCGGATGTTGACATCAACTATGTGCACTCGCATTTGAGCTCCTCACACGAGCCTGGTCATATATCGCTTTCGACGGCATGGGTTATAGTTACAGCTCCCTCACAACGAACGGTGAAGGTCCGCGCTTTGTTAGACCCGGGGTCAACGCGGTCGTTTATATCGCTTGAGGTTGCGAATGCATTGCGAACACGTACCTATGCGACCAGTGTTCAGGTAAACGGAATCGGGCAAACAGGTCATGAAACAGTTGATCGGATAATACCAATATCAGTCTGCTCAACGACTGACCGCTCTGTAATGCTCTCAACGGATGCACTGATCGTCTCGAAACTGACCGATTACGTGCCAAGATTCCGATTTCCAATCTCGCACTGTCCTCATCTTCAACAATTGACGCTGGCCGACGGTTGCCCATCGAGTAATACACCGGTAACTCTGATTATCCGTGCCGATCTGTACGGTTACGTATTACGTGATGTTATCATACGGGGTCGACGCGACGAGCCGGTCGCGATGAACACCATCTTTCTGTGGGTTCTTACGGGATCTAGTGGATCGAACAGTGAAGTGCCAACTCCACCAGTTCACGTGCAACATGCACACTCTTACGACGACCTCCACGCGCCACTTACGCGTTTTTGGGAGGTTGAAGAGGTGTCTCAAGTCTGCGCCTTATCAGAGGAAGACACTCGTTGCGAAAATCATTTTCGCGACACGCATTCCCGTGCCTCGGATGGACTCTATATTGTACGAATCCCATTTAAGGAACGTGCCCCGCTTGATATCGGTGATACTTTTCAACGCGCATCTCAATGTCTCAAAAGTATAGAGCGCAGGCTCGCTAATCGCCCTGATGAATCCACTGCAAATCATAAATTTATGCATGAGTACGCGGAGCTCGGGCACATGCGCCTTGTCCCAGCTCACAGCAACACATCCGGTATTATATACCTGCCCCACCATCCGGTAATTAAAGCAGCTAGTACAACGACAAAAACTCGCGTAGTATTTAACGCTTCGGCGTTATCGTCGAACCGTAAGTCGCTCAGCGATTTACAGTTTATAGGCCCTAAATTGCAGAGTGAGCTTCCGTTGCTGCAGATGCAATGGCGTACTCACCGCTTCGTCTACGCGGCTGACATTGAGAAAATGTATCGGCAAATTCGTGTAGACGAACGCGATGTTGATACTCAACGTATCCTATGGAGAAAATCGCCGTTTGATGCCCTTCAGCATTTCCAACTGCTCACCGTAACTTACGGTGCAGCCAGCGCGCCATTCTTGGCACAACGTGTCTTACAGCAGTTGGCAATGGATGAAGGAGATGCGTTTCCGCTAGGCAAACAGGTATTGATGTCCCAATTCTTTGTGGATGACGCACTTTTCGGATCGGACACCATCTGTGATGCTCGACGCATTCGAGATGAACTCAACGCGCTTCTAGCTAAAGGCCAGTTCACTTTGCGGAAGTGGGTGAGTAATGATCCCGAGCTTTTAGCAAACATAGACCCCAATAACCATGGTCTAGCGTGTCATAAGACTTTGCAAGAAGACGAAAGCCTCAAAATTCTTGGCATCTCATGGCATCCAGCAACTGATTCTTATCAGTTTATGCTGAATCAATCCGAAATTCCCAAACTGACCCAAACGCGTCGTGCTATCGCAAATAGCGAGAATATTTGATCCGCTTGGGTGGATTTCACCCGTAGTCGTAACGGCCAAAATATTCATGCAGCGCCTCTGGTTGTCCGGTGCTGATTGGGACACCTCCCTCTCTTCGGACTTAGCAGATAGTTGGCATGAGTTCTATGCATCATTGCCATTGCTGTCCACCATAAGCATACCTCGCTGGGTAGGTACTTCCCCTTCGGTGATTGTTGAGCTGCATGGGTTCTCGGATGCTTCGTCTAAAGCTTATGCGGGAGTCGTCTACTAGCGGACCGTAGAGTTGGATGGATGCGTCAACACAATGCTTCTCACTTCGAAGACACGTGTCGCTCCTGTAAAACAAATGACGATTCCACGACTGGAGCTAAGTGGCGCCGTTCTCTTGGTCCGGTTGTTAGTCCAAATGATGCCTGTACCTGTTTTTTCTAAATGCATCGTGCATAACTGGGCGGGTGCCACTATTGTCTTGGCGTGGCTCCGATCACCCTCATCCCGCTGGAAAACCTTCGTAGCCAATCGCGTGGCCGAAGGTCAAACCAGTCTTCCTGACATATCTTGGCGCCATGTTCCGGGTACTGAAAACCCAGCCGATTTAACCTCGCGTGGCCTGCCGGCTAGCAAACTTGCGACCTCAACGTTGTGGTGGCACGGACCGGCCTGGCTCCGTCTGCGTCCATCCGAGTGGCCACCCACAGAAATCGAAACTATGGATGAAGAATTGTTAGAGACTAAAATTGTGACTCATCACGTGGTCGTGCAACCAAACGGTGTTGATGAAATCATCATGCGTTTTTCCTCAGCGCCACGACTATGCCGCGTTCTCGCTCACGTTCTCCGAGTGTCGAAATATTGGAAAAATTCGGCTGCTACCGAAGACTCGCCCGAATCGTATTCACGAGAGGTTCTTCGAGTCGCTACTCGTCTCTTTAAATTAAATCAACAATTCTCCTTTGAGGAGGAGATCAATACCCCTCTCAAAAAATTCTCCGTTGCCTGATGGAACGCGCCGGCTAACCATTGGTCAACGACTACCAAAATCAAGCCCACTAAAACGCCTTAATCCAATGTTAGATGAGGATGGGGTCTTTAGAGTGGATGGGCGTTTGTCGCAATCACGTCTTACCTACTCCGCAAAATTTCTGATGATTTTGTCGACCGGCCCTCTAGCTCAGCTGTTGGCATGACACGACCATTTACGCTGTCTCCATGGCAGCTTGAATCTGACGCTGGAAGTCCTTCGCGACCAAGTATGGGTGCTTCAGGCACGAAAAATGATCAAAACAGTCATTAGTCATTGAATTCCGTGTGCACGTCATGCCGTTATTATTCCTACTCAATTGATGGGTTCTTTGCCATCGGCTCGCGTTGATCGACCGTCTCGCGCTTTCGAACAATGCGGCGTCGATTACGCCGGACCTTTTAACATACGTTGGGCAGGCGGGCGCGGCTCGAAATCGCATTCAGTGTATATAGCTTTACTTATATGCTTCGCCACACGCGCTGTTCACTTGGAGGTAGTATGCGACTACTCCACACCTGCATTTCTTGCGGCTTTTCAGCGGTTTTATTCGCGTCGAGGTCTACCAAGCGTTGTGCACAGCGACAACGCAAAGAATTTCGAGGGCGCCGACAAGGAACTACGCGCAGCCTGTCACGCCGCGATCAATTCTGAGGAGCTTCGCCTTCGCCTTGCTGAGGATGGGGTTGAATGGAAATTAATTCCGCCATCTGTACCTCACTTTGGTGGGATATGGGAGGCGGGAGTGCGTTCTATGAAACGGCACCTCAGGCGAGTCCTGGAGCCCCATACACCAACTTACGAAGAGTTGAATACACTTCTATGCCGTGTCGAGGCTTGTATGAATTCGCGTCCGCTCGCACCTCTCAATGACAATCCGGAAAGTCTCGCCACGCTAACACCTGCGCACTTCCTTATAGGTGGACCTCTTATCTCCGCACCGGCTCCGCTATCAGCTGATTATGTAGGTCCGCGAATTAACCGCTGGCGGATGTACAAACAGCTCTTGGAGCGGTTCTGGAAAAGTTGGTCACATGACTATGTGAGATCCTGCCAACACCGCTCCAAGTGGCAAACTGCGTCACCATCACTGGCTGTTGGTCAAATGGTACTTGTTGTCCACAATCAGCTCCCTCCTGCGAAATGGAAGCTCGCGCGCATTATAGAATGCCATCCTGGTCAAGATGGTCGCGTTCGCGCGGTCACGGTACGTACCGCTGCGACCACGCTAAAGCGTCCAATCACGAAGCTCGCGTTGCTTCCAATAACCATAGAAAATTTAGATTAGTATCCAGCTGTTAGATCGTATGTTAGCCTTAGATGTAAAAAAATCTTTGTATGTAGTATTTGTATGTTTTTGTATGTTTAGGTGCTCGCAACTTCCGAAGGGATGCAAATCACAAGATAAATGCTTTTCGTTTTCAAATTTGACACAAAACACTAACATTTCCCGTGAAAAAGAAATAATTTGCTGGGCTTCAAAGCTGCTACGTTTTTAATAAATACGTAATTGTATGGGAGTGTTATGCTATGCAGGGGGTGAAACGGAGGGGTTCTTATATATTTTTTTGCAGGATCCACATGTAGATTAAATTTTAATATGACATTGGCCACAAATTTTGAACAATTTAATAATTTTACGGGGTGCAAAATGTTGTGAATTTACATTTTCATAGGCAGTTTTTATACCTCATTATAAAGGGCTTAGACTTCAGTTGCTTCTTGACTCGCAAATTTATGAAAAAGTACTACACTTAAGCTTTCGAATGAGCACCGGCAGAGCTCTGTAAGTTATTCCAATAAAAAGTTATGACTTATTGATCAAATAACCCCGTCGATATGAGTTGCATTATTTATATCTAAACGGAAAAAGCTTGGACAATTTTGGAAACATTATTTTTGTGCTCTTAAAGGTATGGGAATTCGTGAAAAAAATGCCGAGAAAATCAAAAGTGGTCGTGCGAAAGACATTCGGTCATTTAAAATGGAATTACCCTAGAGATATGTGTGTTAAATGATTAATTTAATTGCATATTCATATTTTTATCAACAACATTTCCAAAATACCTCATTTAAGCTTGTTTTAGCAAAATTGTATAATAATCGTATATATTAAATTGTTTAATTATTTACGAAAAAATCGTGCGACGTAGTCACAAGAGGTAAAACAAAAAAAAAAGGGGACAAATTAAGCAGTATTCCGTAAAAATAGTTAGTTAAGAATCAAAACAAAATAATGAGGAATATACAAAACAAAATTTGAAAATTAAATATTTAAAATTAAACAATAGCAGAAATACAATTTAAATTGCGACAATGGGAGTAAGGGAGAGCGAGCGCGTCAGCTACTGCGGTAGAGAGAGAGAGAGAGAGAGGCCCGAACGATTAGCGGATCAGAGTCCGGCGATCAACAACGTGCCGAAATGTTTACAACGTCGGCCGTCGACTTCTGAATGTGCGAGAGAGAGGGAGGTATAAGCGTGCAATGAATTAGACAAAGACACCACGAAGACAACAAAGCTAGCGAAGTAATTATGCGATAGGACTATGAGATTAATAAAGACAGTACTATCGCATATAATAATAGGGAAAGTACGCATTGACCAAATTGAAAATTTGAAATTATGGGCGGATACTGAGTGAAGTGAGGAAAATCTAGCGAGGTTACCTGCTTACCTCAGTTCCGCCAAAATATCAGTGTATGGTCGTGAAGGTCCCGATAAGGACCCCAACAGTGAAAACGTGCGGTAATCGAAAGGTAGTTTGTGGTGTTTGCGACGAGGGTAGTGATAGGTGACAGGAAGTCAAGCCGAGAAAGGCGTCCACGACGGGAGGAAAAGTCCAAAGGAAGGAGAGTTGGGAACGATAAGGTAGGAAATTAATTGAGACAGAGAGAAAGTAATATGGAGAGAATGCGAGAGAGAGGGCGCGAAATAACGGGAATTGAATAACTGCAAAAGAACATTTTTTTTGTGTGTGGTACAATCTTGCGACAAAGGCGACGGTGGGTACGACGGGTTAACCGTGAACTCAACCGATTGAGAACTTTTGGTGTAAAGCTCCCGATAGTGACAGTTGGGCCCATCTCTTTTTTTGTTTGTGACAAGGGCGACGGTGGGTACGACGGGTTAACCGTGAACCCAACCGCTTGAGATCTTTTTGGTGTAAAGCTCCCGATAGTGACAGGTGGGCCAATCTCTCTTTTATTTTTTTTGTGACAAGGGCGACGATGGGTACGACGGGTGAACCGTGAATCCAACCCTCTTGAGATCTTTTTTTTTGTGCCTAGCTTGTAAAAGATAGCGACGAAAGGGAATGAGGACGACGTAGCGGCAGTCCAGCGGAAATCGCCTTGGGATGAAGTCCGAGAATATACAGGGTGTATCTAAAAGACCGGAGTCGACCTACATCCGGAGGTAGGTTTTTTTTTCGGAATCGAATGGCGCTGGAAATAATATTCTGGAATGTATGGTTTTTTTTTAATTGAACGTTCAAAACGTATTTATTTCGGGGGGATTGCCTCAGCGAAACAATTGTGACAAAGTACGATCAGCCTTTGTGCTCTGATTTAGTTCGTTCGCGGGATTCGTTGACAATTGAAAATCAAATTCAAAATTCCCGGTAAGGCAGGTTCGAATTCGAACCGACAACTGATGGCAGGCGATTTCTAACCAATATTACCAAGCCCATTCGTAGAAAGGAACAGCTTCTAGTATGGCGTAATGAAGCAAATAAAGAACGATGATTGCTATTATTAATATGACTCATTAATTTATGTACTAACCTTATTCTTTTCGTCGCATAGCATACTGAAGCGCCATTAAGTATTAAATTGCCGCGCATAAAAAATGAAACATTGTCGGTTTTAAAAACATGCAAAAACGTATAAAACGAAAAATTTTTTTATGCGCTTGGGTTTAAATTATTAAGAATTAAATAAATTAACCATTTTCGGCCTGTTTCGCATGCTTTGTATTATTGCGAATTTGGAAAATTACTCCCCATATTGACATAAATTTATGGTATTTGTGCAAAAATGTGTGGAATTTTCGTGAAATTTTAATGTTTTGAACGAAAAACATCGCCTACACGGATATGAAAGTTGGTATAACCAACTAAATGGTTGATCCAACTAACTTTTTTTTCCGTGTACAAGATTCAGCAAACGAAAATTAATTGTCTTTATCGGGTAAAAAAATGGCACGTGAAAAAAAATGTAACATTTTCTTTATTTTTAAAAAAATCGAATTACTAATTTTGGTAAAAACACAAATGGTCAAAATCTTACTAGAAATACATTATCATGCGAGATTTATGCCTACTATTTTTTCAAATTTTCAATTTATTTATAATCTTGAACACCTGAATATTTGAAGCCTTTTTAAACACACGAGATTATACCGCCTTATGCTGGAAGAAATGCATAATTCAAAATCCACATACTAAGACTCTAAGGGCGTGAAATCTAAGAATACCCATTTGTGGATAAAAATATTTTAGATAAAATCATGAAACATTACGGAGTGTGTCATCTAGACCCCATTAATGGCGACTGCAGGACCAACGTCGTGTGTGCTGTTATACAGATAAGTTCGTGAATATTCATTTTAAATTCGTAGTCATTTCGTTACTTTCGATTTTTTTAATTTCAATTAATAATAAATTTTCTATTACGATTATTTTTACTTGAATGCATAATTCATTTATAATTAAGACTATTTTTTACTAGAAGTCATAATTAGTAATTATTCGCTTTGGTTTAAATTAATATGCAATCTTTACCGTGGTAAAAGAACAATTTTGCAATTGCGTAAAATTCGTATTCATTTTAATATCGACTCGTCAATGTGTTTTCTTTTGTAATCTTGTAAATAAACCACGAAAATGTTCTTAATGTATAGAGCGCTAAACGGACGGAAATAATAGACGAGTTCCACAACATTTATAACTAAATAAAGACCGATTGAATGGTTCAATAATAAATTTACAAATTTTGAAGTTTTCGTTTGTGGCGTTTGAATATGACATTCTTCAAAGAAAATAAGAGGACACGTGTTATTCCGAATTTCAGAAAGATAATTTTTAACAATACAAGTATTTTTAACGATAAAAATAAAAGAACGTTAAAGGATGTTTGTTTCTCGTGCCATTTTTTTACCTGATGTAGACTATTAATTTTTGTTTGTTAAATCTTCGTATCAATTTTGAACCCTTTAAAAATCATTTGAAATTTTAAAAATTCTTCATTATTAACAAAATTGCGGTAGATTTTATAAAAATAAATGAATTAAATTTTCTTGAAAATTCCACACATTTATGCTTAAATGTTTACCATAATTGTTTGTCAATATGGATAAGAATTAACGTAAGTTTCAAGCGTGCTGAATGAAATTTGTAGTTACAATTTGTTTCTAATATTTAAGGCACATTGTTTCGATCGCGGTGAAAGCGAAGTTCGTCTCGAAACCAAAAGAAACTGGGATGCCGAATTGGGGAACATGTCCGCGGCTTGTCGTCTTTGGCGTCGAATCGTCGTGGCGTGGGTGAAGCGAAATGATTATTCACCTTTAAAATTTCACTTGTTTTCTTTATTTTTAGCATCCGTTGCGCGTGTAACAATGGCCGCGGCACGTTATTCGATCGTTTACAGATGCTGGGATCTAAAAGGTTTCTTACAAATGTATGCTCGCAGGCATTTACACGCTCGCGACGCATTACACGCGAATGCCTGAAGAGAACTGACTCCGCGCTCGGGTACGCTTGAGCACGCTTCGCGCGGTTTTGGCTTCCGTTCGCAGAAGACTCGTGAGATGACGCTGCTAATATCGCCCTTAACTTAATGTACCGCCCGCCTCGTATCACGTGATACGAAAGCTTTACATTAAATGTTGATTACCGTATGCGGTCGGTAGCTTACAGACAGAATTACTTAATACTAAATGAGAACTAATCTCCGCCCGCCATGAGGACTGAAGAAGGGCACGCTTCGGCAGTACATGGTAGTTTACATATTTGTGTTATGGGACGCTTAAATTCACTGTCCCGCGAGCGAAGAGTTACAACACGAACCTTGCCATCGGGTCCTGGGTGAACAGCCGTTATGCGACCTAATACCCACTTTGACGGACGTAGAAGCGGTGTTTTTACTAAAACTAAATCGGAAATTTTCCATTTAAAACGCTGTTGCAAAGAGTGGATGTAATCATGGACCCAAATGCGCCAAAACTTCTCCAGCATTTGTCTCACGCGTTGCCATCGAGATAAATAGCATTCCTTGAGATTCAAAACCGAAGGTTCCAGTACGCTAGTGAGTGAAGAGCCGATCAGAAAGTGCCCGTGTGTTAGACACGTCAAATCAGATGGATCATCCGTTAACGGTGCAAGTGGACGTGAATTCAAACACGCCTCGATTTGTGACAGCAACGTCACGAATTCTTCGGTGGATAACGTCCGATCACCAACTACTCGATAGAGGTGATGTTTAAAGCTCTTCACCCCTGCCTCCCATATTCCTCCATGATGAGGAGCGGCAGGTGGGATGAAGACCCACGTCGTTCCATCGGATGCCAGTTGATTGGCTAAGTCCGGATCGCGACATACTAATCGAAAGGTCCGATTCAATTCACGGTCGGCTCCCACGAAGTTACGACCATTATCGCTATGCAATGTCGCGGGAATTCCCCGTCGCGACACGAATCGTCTGAAGGCCGCTAAAAAACGTTCCGTGGAGTAATCAGTGACGAGCTCCATATGGATAGCTCGAGTGGAAAGGCAGACAAAGAGGGCGACATAACCCTTATATGTTTTTGTCCTCGTCCTGTGAAGGGTAATAAATGAAAGGGTCCGGCATAATCTAACCCACTGTTTAAAAATGGTCGAGCGGGAGTTACCCTTAACTTAGGTAAATCGCCCATAAGCTGACTAGGCGTTTTGGCGTTTTCGCGAATACATTGTACACAACGTCGTATGTGGCCTTTTATGGCTGTCCTGCAACCAATAATCCAGTACTCTTGAAGTAGGGTGCGCAACGTAAGTTGGACCCCACCGTGGAGACACATAAGGTGTCTATGCGCAATTATAAGAGAACTTATTTTATGCTGTGGCAAAATAATCGGATATTTTTCCCCAAACTGCAAGAGAGCATTACGGAGTCTACCACCAACGCGTATGATGCCCTTTTCATCTAAGAAGGGGTTTAAACTGGATAACTTACTACGCGATGGAATAGGTAGGTTATTTCGTAAGATCCGAATCTCGTCGAAAAAGTCCTGACGTTGCACCTTCAGAATCCAGAACGTGCGAGCTGCGTTTATCTCGTCTGTAGATATGTTAATTTGCTTCCTTTTCGCAGAACAAGTTTCACGGCAGGCTGCGATAAAACGAAACAAATACGCGGTTACACGGAGCAGTTTAGGCCACGAAGAAAAGCGTGTGTGAAGGTTTCATTCAGAATCTTTAGGAGTGCTAACGGAGTGTATCGGACTACGTTTGCGTTCTAATTCGGTTGTTACTGCAGATTGGATTCGGGTTGGCCAATCAGAGGGCTCATTTTTAAGCCACGGCGGACCAGAAAACCAAAGTGGATGTTGAAATAACTCTGAAGCAGACACTCCACGCGAGGCACAATCGGCAGGATTACTTGCAGTCGGTACATAACGCCACGCAGCTTGAGGCAATTTTGTTTGGATTGCGGACATTCGGTTTGCCACAAAAGTGGTCCAGCGAGAGGGATGCTGGCTGATCCAATCTAGAACTACCGTCGAGTCTGTCCAGCAATAGATAGAGACATTATCAAATTGTCTTTGAGCAAGCAGTCCTTCTAAGACCTTGCAAAGTAGGAATGTTGCGTTCAGTTCTAACTTGGGGATACTTAGAGTCTTAAGAGGTGCTACCTTAGTCTTACTAATATGCAATGACACGTGAGTTTTCCCCGAGGGAGTTGAGACTCTAAGGTATGTAACAGCGGCGTATGCTCTATTTGACGCGTCAGCGAACCCATGAATTTCACAAATGCACTCGTGACCTTGATGTGTCCACCGAGGTATGGTGATTTGTGACAGAACTTCGAGATCTGAGCAATAACTTTGCCAGCATTGAAGAAGATCAGGGGGAAGTTCATCATCCCATTCACCTTTTCTGTGCCACAGTTCCTGTATAAGAATTTTGGCTTTTACTACTACGGGTGAAACCCAGCCAGCGTGGAACCCCCAGGGTCAAAGAGTCTCGCGATAAAAGAGAGAACTTGTCTTTTAGTCGCCTTAACTATCGAAGGAGACGTTACGTTGAACCGAAAGGTGTCAGAAAGAGTATGCCAATAAATACCTAAGATTTTGACACTTCCGTCGTCACTAAGAGAATGTATAAACGAAGAATCATTCGATTCTTTTGCTATTGCGTGTAGTAGATGGGGTTCACTGGAAGTCTACTTGCGCTGTGAAAAACCGCCACTACGTAACAGAGCAATCAATTGCCGTCGGAGTTCTTCAACTTTTGTGAGATCGTTTCCTCCAAGAAATACATCATCAACATAAGTATCGGATTCTAGAATTGAAGCGGCTTGAGGAAAGCGCTTGCGTTCGTCATTTGCTAGCTGCAGCAAGACGCGATTTGCCAAAAATGGAGCAGCTGCTGTCCCATATGTAACGGTCAAAAGTCGATAGGCAGAAACTAGCATTTGATTATTAGGACGCCAAAGTATGCGCTGAAAATCAACGTCTTCTGGATGAATCCTGATTTGACGGAACATTTTCTCAATGTCCGCTGTAAGGACGTAAAGAAATCTTCTCCATCGGGTAATGATGGATGCTAAGTTTTGCTGCAGTTTCGGTCCAGGCAGCATGTGTTCATTCAATTACGTTCCATTAGACGTTGGGCTAGAAGCATTAAAGACGACACGAACGCGAGTCGTGCTACTTTCTTCCCGTATCACTGGGTGGTGAGGGAGATAAATCGGAGGATATTTGGGGGGTGTGTCCGAAGCGAGTTCCATATGACCGAGCGTTAGATACTCTTTCAGAAATGCTTAGTAACTTTCGTTAAGGCTAACGTCACGATGTAGCCGTTTTACGGACTTTTGTAGGAAATTGAGTGCTACTGAATAAGACGACCCAATCGGTATTGAAGGGCCTTGCTTGAAGGGTATCCTGACATAATAACGACCGTCGGGTAATCGAAAGTGAGAAGGTACAAAGGATTCTTCACATTTTTGATCTTCTTGTGAAAGATGCGGAACACCGGATACTTCTTCTGTTTCCCAAAAGAGAGAAAGAAGTTCACTCAAGGGAGCAGAGGGAATGCAATGATTCCCCACTGTTGTGGATAAAAACGTTTGACATTGAGAGGTAGGACCAGTCAACATCCACCCAAAAATAGTACGCTGGGCCGTCGAAGACCCCTGTGAGCCCTTTCTTAATCCATCAAGTAAAATTTATCCGTATAAATCTGCTCCTATTAGTAGATCAATAGGAGAGGAATTTTCAGGGTCATCGTCTGCTAACTCGACATCTTTAAAATGATCCCAATTTAAATCAAATCTAATTTGCGGGGATCCATATGCAGTTAATTTGGTCAAAACTAACGCGGTGACCTTGAACTCAGGAACGCGAGAATGTTTGGGCGAGATCATGACATCTACCGTAGACTTTACAACCCCGTTTGTCTGCCCTCCAATTCCTGATACCTCGATATGTGCACGAGTTTTTTGTGCGCGTATATTTTGCACAGCGTACTCCGAAAGGAAGGTTGATTCCGATCCGGGATCAATTAATGCGCGAACTCGAATTTCACGACCTTCAAACAACCGCAAATTTACGACAGCGGTAGCCAACATTATTAAACGGTTACTAGGCGATGTATTACGCAGATCAAATGCTAAAGAGTTATGGCCAATTGTAAAACTAGAATTATTCGCGTGAAACTTATGAACTAAAGAATCTGGATGCTGTTCGCTTTGACCTTGAGAGGTCGAAGCATCAAGATTTTGCTGGACGGGTTGAGAAATTGTCGGTGTGGCATTTGGCAGCGTGTCACTTAGCCTTTGTTTATTTGATTCAAAACAAGGTGCATTCGCATCTAAATTACTATCTTTCATGTCATTATGAAGTAGCGTATGGTGACTGCGCTTGCAACGTGCACACCGATATTTGCTCGGACAATTCGCAGAGATATGTCCTGTCCTAAGACAATTTAAGCATAATTCGTTTTCCCGTACGTAATTTATGCGTTTCAAAATTAGCATTTTCTTAAAAGTAGGACAACGATAAACGATGACAATCATTACACAAGCTACATTGTATTGTACAGTCAGTTGACAGTAAGGCACGCGTGAACGTATTTCTTTTGGTTTTATGAATCTGCGTATACGTCGATCGATGCTAATGTTGCACATCGGAAATTGACTCTAACGCGCGAATTCGTGAGGCGATGAATTTATCTAATTCCTCGAACGTTGGAAAATTCGATCGATCACCAAGTTGCAATTCCCGATCATTACGCGAAGTCGGATCTAGACGTTGCAATGTAAAAAAAAAATAAAAGATCGTCCCAACTGTAAACTTCGCGTTCAAGATTTCTCAAAGCATTTAGTGAAACATGTATCGGGTCTCGCAAACGTTTAAGTTCAGAAGCACTTTCAAATTCCAGGAATTTCGAATAATGACGTTAAATGTGCCGTGATAATCGCGCAGGGATTATCTTAACGCTCCTTTAAATTATTCCACGCAGAACCGTAATTCGCTGAAGTAACCGTGACATGCTTTAATACTAACGCCGCCTCACCGGTCAAGTTTGACTTTAAATATTGCAATTTTTGCACGTTTGACAATGACGGATTTTTATCGATTAGAGATTCAAATAAATCTCGGAAGTTCATCCAATCAAGATAAACTTCAGAAAATTTTGGAATCGCGATTGATGGTAAAGAAAACAAATTATGAGACGGTGCTAACATTGTCCAACCATGTTGACCGCGAGAGGCGTCAGTAATGGGAGAAAGTGGAACGACAAACTTATCTATAACCGACGTGAAGTAGTCCAAGGCACCAAGGTAGACATCTTCTGCAGCAAGGTACTGAGCTTGAACGAAGTACTGAATTGAAGTTTTGTCCACATCCTCTGCAAAGCTCTCCCTCCAGCTGACAATTGAGCTCGAAACATTTTGCCCAATTCTAGTTGAGAAGCTCGAGGCGACTGCTTGCCACAGCTTCAGTAAAATTATTTTTTCCAATTTTTTTAAAGTTGGTTACGGCCCGTCCAAGCGCAGCGATAACTTGTTTCTGTTCCACTAAAAGCGTTTCGAGGGTCGTCATTTTCACTACCGTTTTAATCCAAGTCAACAAAGTGCACTCGCGAGAGACCTGCGACGGTCTATAACCAGTTCCGTTCAGAGTCTGTTCTCAATCGCGGCACTTTATCACAATATGTCACAAACTGTTTTGCCAGTGTCACTTCAAAGTCTGCGTTCGCACGCTTATTTATTTCGCTCGGCGTATCGAACGAGTGAGGAAATCTGTAGCTGCAGAGAAGTTTTCTGCAGTATCTGCGAAGAAAAGCGCGCCCGAATGCACACGGAAACAATCAGAAATTTTGCGGTTCCGATCGTCGTACCGTACAAGTGCTACTGCAGGCGACCGATACTTGTCGTTGACCGTTCGAGTTTACACGAAAAAGACCGTAGGTGGTTTCTCTCCTCGTTCTGTGCCCGATTGTGCGACGACGCTACCGATCTTGGTCCTGAACGTCCGAGTTCACACGGAGAAGGCCGAAGCTCGTTTCCTTCGTCGTTCGGAGTCCGAGTGCGTGACGACGCGACCGATGCTCGGTACTGAGCGTCCGATTTCACATGGAAACGATTTCTTCTGTTTTTGTTCCACGTGCGATGAATTTTCCTTTTTTCAGCATCCGGCTCGAAGGACCAGTAATTGTTTCGATCGCGGTGAAAGCGAAGTTCGTCTCGAAACGTAGATGAAACTGGGATGCCGAATTAGGGAACATGTCCGCGGCTGCTCGTCTTTGGCGTCGAATCGTCGTGGCGTGGGTGAAGCGAAATGATTATTCACCTTTAAAATTTCACTTCTTTTCTTTATTTTGAGCATCCGTTTCGCGTGTAACAATAGCCGCGGCACGTTATTCGACCGTTTACAGATGGCGGGATCTAAAAGGTTTCTTACAAATGTATGCTCGCGGGCACGACGCATTACACGCGAATGCCTGAAGAGAACTGACACCGCGCTCGGGTACGCTTGGACACGCTTCGCGCGGTTTTGGATTCCGTTCGCAGAAGACTCGTGAGATGGCGCTGCTAATATCGCCCTTAACTTAATGTAAGCGTTCTTAGACGCGCAGCTAACAATGTCGAGATCTGTTTTACCTTGTGATCCCAAACACACATTAATGATTTTTTAATTTCTGTATTACTCTTCAAATTATGCCCATCTCTGGAAAAAAACATACAAATATTTCAGATGAAATCATAAAACATTACGGGGTGTGTCATCTAGTCCCCACGATTGGCGACTGCATGACCAAAGTCGTGGGTGCTGTTATACAGATAATTTCTCGAATATTCATTTTAAATTCATAATCAAGATATCATAGCGGTAAGTTAATGTATACGCCGAAAGTAAGAAAAATAGTATGCCTGAAAAAGTAAATATACCTGACTAATTGATTTCAACAAGTACTATACTTGCAACTACGGAAATCTAACCAATAAACAATAGGAACTGTGGATGAACCTTAAGAAACTGGTTGATTAAATGGTAAATGATAAAGTGTGTTTGCTTTTCTTGCTAAACTGTATTATGACGTTTGTAAGAAAGAACTGTATGTAAAATAAAAAATCTGAGTTGACTATCACGGTATCTAAAAACGAGTTGACTGATCGCCTTGAAATTTATAGACGTCTATTAAGCTGGCGGAGCAAGGTCGCCCATAACTAAAATTATGTGCTTTTATGTGCTAATAATGTGCTCTAATTAAAAATGTTGAGCTCCTAACGTTTTTCTAAGAATAGATATTTTATAATGTACTGATGGCATGACACAAGCTAGCAGAGCATACTCCTAAAATCGATGAAGGACTAATCAGGTACAATCCGGAAACGGTACATAATTATGTGCTTTTTATGTGCTTTTGAACTATGCAAACCGCTTAATCAAAATACCAGATGGAACAAATATCCAATTTGCTGATCCAACCCTCATTTGAAAAGCCCACCCCTAAGACAAAAAATGCATTATTTAAGAAGGGAAAGCAGCACAAAATTATTTTACAGATGAAAATGCACCCTTGAGAGGTTCACTAAACGATAAGACTATTACCGAATTTTTGCTTCAACCCCTATTGAAAAAACCCACCCTTAAGGGAAAAAATACATTATTTATGAAGAGAAAGTAGCACAAAATTATTTTACAGTTAAAAGTACCCTTGAGTCATTTATTAACCAATAAGATAATTCCCGAATTTTGTGTTTCAACCCTTATTAGAAAAAACCCACCCTAAACGGAAAAAATACATTATTTAAGAACGGAAAATAGCACGAAATTATTTTATAGCTTAAGACTTAAGCTCCTTGAGTCATTTACAAACCAATAGGACTAATACCAAATTTTCTGCACTAACCCTCATTGGGAAAATCCACCCTTAAGGGAAAATAATGATTATTTACGCAGGGAAACTAGGACAAAATTATTTCACAGTTGAAAACCTACCCTTGATTCATTTATTAACCAATAAGACTAACACCGAATTTTTTGCGAAATATTATGAAATTGGAAACAACAATGTTTTTTGCAAATACGGCCTTCTGAAGATATATCAATAAAAAAAAAATGGTGAGTAAATTAGGAAATAACAATGCATATGGGACATTCTTTTACAAATCGAACGGATTTCGTAAAAAATATTGGTCGACATTTTTGATTTGCTTCTCAATTTTTTTATGCGTTCCTTATACAAAAAAAGTCGACACGTGTTTCTGGATTTTTTTTTTAATCAATATTTTCGAAAATACGGCGGTTTGAAATTTGTAATACTCTCCAATTCTGCACTTTTTGAAATTGCTTTAACTCCGGTTCTATTTATCCAATTGATTTCAGCCGGGGCTCATTTTAAAGGTAATGAAATTGTCTTTATTTCTATATGCGTAATTTTTAAAATTGTTGCTAAAAAGCGATTGTTATAAACAATTGAATATTAGAAAGTCCATTTACTGCTCGAGGCCGACAGTATACAAATTTTATTATTGCACCATTAAATTCCTCGGGAAATTTCCTACAAGAAACATATTTTTCCAGAATGGCGATTTTACATCTACTATGTCAAATAAATTAATTTCCGACGGCAGATTACGCTCCGTATAGCGCGTGGCGCTATGGCAAGACGAGAGAACACGCGTAACGAGTTGCGCAGTACATGCGTTCTTCTGTAAAGGGTACAAATTGTTACAAACATTACTAGTGTGGTATTAATAGTAATAAAAGTCATATGTCATAATGGATAATAATATTGTTAATAAATTGAAAGTCATTTATGGGAATAAAGTAGACGCAATCACTTTATTTGCTTTGTACTGTTACATTCGTCCACTTTTCAGACAAAGAAAAAACCTTCGCTTGCAGCTGTCTTGTGTTTATTGGTATCATAGTATGAAATTCTAATGTGCCTTTAATAGTTTTAGCTTGTAGAAAACGCTTACTCAATGTAATCTGGGCATCATTATACTCGTCATTAGTTGTATATTTACAAACTATATTTGGTAATGATTCATTTGCCCAAGTTAATAGTTCTTGTGGTGTCCGAATAGGCTTATCAATCCTTTGGAGACCAGCCCTTGCAGCTAAACGTTTTAAAGTCCCACCCAATCCATCACAAGGTCCTTTGCCATGTGATGTTGGAAAAAAATGCCATTCAGCCTCAATACCAAAATCAGATTTATGATAACACAGATTTATAAAATTCTTTTTATTTTTGTATTGTGCGCAAGCTCCATCAGAAAAATAGATTATTTTTTCGGTTCCCACTAAATGTATTTTTAAAAATTCTATTAAACAGCTCTGAAAAACATAAACTGCAGCAGTGTCGTGATTAACATTCAGAAATAATTACTAAATTTCTCATTCTTATTTTATCATCACTCTTGTCCCGGTAATATATTGCAAATGGATGGACTGATGCCTGGTCATTATTCCAATGTATTCCCTGAACAGAATTTTGAAGAACAAAGGCATAGTTCTCTGCAAAATCGCAGATGACGATGCATTCGTTTCGAGATAAATTTTGTTTTTTATCATTCAAAAATTCATTTTGTTTGTTTACAAGAAATGCATGCCGCAATAATTTTGTTAAGCCTTTTTCCAGAATCGCTAAATATGTATTACTTACATTTTATTGCCCAATATAAACCTTAAAAGTAGATTTAGTCACTGTATCCGTTTTACGATAAACCTTTATTTATGCTTACACAAATCGTATATAAAATTCAACAGGCAAATATGTATTAGCTGTTTACTTGCTGTTGTCAACAGTTCAATGACTTCTAGGTAAAGAATACAGTACTAAAGACGCAACTACCACATATATCTCCGCTAACCGTGCCGATAACTACCGGACGAGATCATATTTTAATTTATTAACGTTATTATATTAATAATAGATTAAATATATTTCATTATAAATTTCGTAATTTACAACAGATCAATATTTCGTTATCCCTTATTATAATTATATTATTACTTTTATTACTATTAATACCACACTAGTAATGTTTGTAACAATTTGTACCCTTTACTAGAAGAACGCATGTACTGCGCAACTCGTTATGCGTGTTCTCTCGTCTTGCCATAGCGCCACGCGCTACGGAGCGCAATCTGCCGTCGGAAATTAATTTATTTGACATAGTAGATGTAAAATCGCCATTCTGGAAAAATATGTTTCTTGTAGGAAATTTCCCGAGGAATTTAATGGTGCAATAATAAAATTTGTATACTGTCGGCCTCGAGCAGTAAATGGACTTTCTAATATTCAATTGTTTATAACAATCGCTTTTTAGCAACAATTTTAAAAACTACGCATATAGAAATAAAAACAATTGCATTACCTTTAAAATGAGCCGCGGCTGAAATCAATCGGATAAATAGAACCGGAGTTATGGCAATTTCAAAAAGTGCAGATTGGAGAGTATTACAAATTTCAAACCGCCATATTTTCGAAAATATTGATTAAAAAAAAAATCCAGAAACACGTGTCGACTTTTTTTGTATAAGGAACGCATAAAAAAAATTTAGAAGCAAATTAAAAATGGTACCCAATATGGAGTGTTCGATTTGTAAAAGAATGTCCCATATTTGTACAATTTGGAGGAAATATATTTTTTACCAAAATTGAATACAATTTGAATATCAACATACAAATTTGACAAATTATGTATTGTTGTTTCTGCTTTCAAACCGAAAAGATCAACGGATGAATTGTAAATAGGATATCACAGTCAGGGGGTATGAAAATATCCTGGAGTTGGTTTCACATTTGTGCTACATTCCCATCTTAAATAATGCATTTTCCCTTAAAAGAGTTTTTTTTCTAGCTAAGGGTTAGAGCACAAAATTCGGTATTTGTCTTATTGGTTAGTAAATTACTCAAGGGTACGTCTTCAACTATAAAATAATTTTGTGCTACTTTTGCTTCGTCAATAATGCTTATTTTCCCTTAAGGGTGGATTTTTTTCAACAAGGGTTGAAGCACAAAATTCGGTGTTAGTGTTATTGATTAGAAAATTACTGACGGGTATGTCTTGAACTATAAAATAATTTTGTGCTACTTTCCCTTCGTAAATAATGATAACCTTTCCTTAAGGGTGAAGTTTTTCCAATAAGGGTTGGAGCACAAAATTCGGTATTACCATTATTATTTAGTAAACCACGCAAGGGTATGTTTTCTACAATGAAATAATTTTGTGCTACTTTCCCTTCGTAAATAATGATAAACTTTCCTTAAGGGTGAAGTTTTTCCAATAAGGGTTGGATCACAAAATTCGGTATTACCCTTATTATTCAGTAAGCCACGCAAGGGTACGTTTTCTACAATGAAATAATTTTATGCTTTTTTCCCTTCTTAAATAATCATTATTTTCCCTTAAGGGTGAATTTTCTCCAGTAAGGGTTCGAGCACAAAATTCGGTATTAGTCTTATTGGTTAATAAATGACTCAAGTGGACGTTTTCAACCACCAAATAATTTTATGCTACTCTCCCTTCGTAAATAATGATTATTTTCCCTTAAGCGTGGATTTTCCCAATGTGGGTTAGTGCAGAAAATTTGGTATTAGTCCTATTGGTTTCTAAATGACTCAAGGATAAGTCTTCAGCTTTAAAATAATTTTGTGCTTTTTTTCGTTCTTAAATATTGTACTTTTCCGTTTAGGGTGGGTTTTTTCCAATAAGGGTTCGAGCACATAATTCAGTGTAAGTCTTATTGGTTCATAAATGACTCTAGGGTACGTTTTCAACCACCAAATAATTTTGTGCTACTCTCCAATAAGGGTTCGAGCACAAAATTCGGTGTTAGTATTATTGGTTAATAAATGACTCGAGGGTACGTTTTCAACTGTAAAATAATTTTGTGCTACTTTCCCTTCGTAAATAATGATTATTTTCCCTTAAGGGTGGATTTTCCCAATGAGCGTTAGTGCAGATAATTTGGTATTAGTCCTATTGGTTTGTAAATGACTCAAGGATAAGTTTTCAGCTATAAAATAATTTTGTGCTATTTTCCGTTCTTAAATATTGTATTTTTTCGTTTAGGGTGGGTTTTTTTCAAAACGGGTTCAGACACAAAATTCGGGAATTATCTTATTGGTTAATAAATGACTCAAGGGTACTTTTAACTGTAAAATAATTTTGTGCTACTTTCTCTTCATAAATAATGTATTTTTTCCCGTAAGGGTGGGTTTTTTCAATAGGGGTTGAAGCAAAAAATTCGGTAATAGTCTTATCGTTTAGTGAACCTCTCAAGGGTGCGTTTTTATCTGTAAAATAATTTTGTGCTGCTTTCCCTTCTTAAATAATGCATTTTTTGTCTTAGGGGTGGGCTTTTCAAATGAGGGTTGGATCAGCAAATTGGATATTTGTTCCATCCGTTAGCATAAAAATCGGAATGTCTATCTGATATAGAAAATATTATGTATGTTCTTTGTTTGCACATTTACTTAATTTTTTAAGCACTTTTGTGGGTTTGATTCTTTGCTAAGGGTCGTTTTTGCGATAAGGGCTGTTATTTTGATTTAGCGGTTTGGATAGTTCAAAAGCACATAAAAAGCACATAATTATGCACCTTTTCCGGATTGTACCTGATTGGTCCTTCATCGATTTTGTGAGTATGCTCTGCTAGCTCATCAGTACATTATAAAATATCTATTCTTAGAAAAACGTTAGGAGCTCAACATGTTTAATTAGAGCACATTATTAGCACATAATTATAGTAGTATTTTTTTTTTTTTCGTTTTGGGCGACCTTGCTCTGCCAGCTCGATAGACGTCCATAAATTTCAAGGCGATCAGTCAACTCGTTTTTAGATACCGTGATAGTCAACTCAAATTTTTTATTTTACATACAGTGCTTTCTTACAAACGTCATGATACTGTTTAGCAAGAAAAGTAAACACACTGTATCATTTACCATTTAATCAACCAGATTCTTACTTTGGTCCTGCAGTCGCCAATCGTGGGGACTAGATGACACACTCCGTAATGTTTCATGATTTCATCTGAAATATTTGTATGTTTTTATCCAGAGATGGGCATAATTTGACGAGTAATACAGAAATTAAAATATCATTAATGTGCCTTAAATATTAGAAACAAATTGTAACTACAAATTTCATTCAGCACGCTTCAAACTTACGTTAATTCTTATCCATATTGACAAAAATGTATGGTAAACATTTAAGCATAAAAGTGTGGAATTTTCAAGAAAATTTAATTAATTTATTTTTATAAAATCTACCGCAATTTTGTTAATAATGAAGAATTTTTTTAATTTCAAACGATTTTTAAACGGTTCAAAATTGACACTAAGATTTAACAAACAAAAATTAATAGTCTACATCAGGTAAAAAAATGGCACGAGAAACAAAGATCTTTTAACGTTCTTTTATTTTTATCGTTAAAATACTTGTATTGTTAAAAATTATCTTTCTGAAATTCGGAATAACACGTGTCCTCTTATTTTGTTTGAAGAATGTCATATTCAATCGCCAGCTACGTCTAAAATTTTCTCCTCTCCGTCCTGCTTGATCTGAAATGGATTAGATCTCAATAATATGAACTTCAAAACAATGTGAACATTTTAGTTTGAAGCACAATGCTATACATCCTTTTGTAATTGCGCCAACATTGACAATTGGTATTTTCAATATTTGATACATTTATATGAAATATACTTAGCAGCGAAGGTGAACTCTAAAATCGAGGTTTTAACGAGTTGTAAGATGAATGCACTTCAAATTTGAAGAATGTTTTCTTCAAGTAGATATTTATTTAAAAACTGTATTTGACTGTATGTATTTACAGTATTTTCAAAGATTAAGAAACTATTACTAATACTCATACTTTTAAAGTCCATCTCGTTATATTTTCTTATTTTCAAAAATCGCAAGTCTCCGAACAACAATTGATTTCGAAATCTATCCAAACGAAAACTTCAAAATTTGTAAATTTATTATTGAACCATTCAATCGGTCTTTATTTAGCTATAAATTTTGGGGAACGCGTCTATTATTTCCGTCCGTTTAGCGCTGTATACATTAAGAATATTTTCGTGGTTTACTTACAAGATAACAAAAGAAAACACATTGACGACTCAATATTAAAGTGAAAACGAATTTTACGCAATTGCAAAATTGTTCCTTCACTACGGTAAAGATTGCATATTAATTTAAACCGAAGCGCTTAATTATTAATTATGAATTCTAGTAAAAAATAGTCTTAACTATAAATTAATTATGAATTCAAGTAAAAATAATCGTAAATGAAAATGAATTATTAATTGAAATTAAAAAAATGGAAAGTAACGAAATGACTACGAATTTAAAATGAATATTCACGAACTTATCTGTATAACAGCACACACGACGTTGGTCCTGCAGTTGCCAATCATGGGGTCTAGATGACACACTCCGTAATGTTTCACGATTTTATCTAAAATATTTTTATCCACAAATGGGTATTCTTAGATTTCACGCCCTTAGAGTCGTAGTATGTGGATTTTGAATTATGCATTTCTTCCAGCAAAAGGGTGTATAATCTCGCGGCTTCAAATAATTGTTAGATTTTTGAAATAAATGATCTACTGTGATATTTTCCGATTTCACGTCCCTAGAGGCTCAATACGTGAATTTTTAAGTTTACATTTCTCCTAGCAGATAAGATTTATAATCTTGCATGTTCAAAATCTTTTATGTGAAAAATGTAATTAATACTTGGAGCGGTTTCGAACACGCGAGATTATACCCTCTTCTGCTAAAAGAAATGCAAAATTCAAAATCCACATACTGTGCCTCTAAGGGCGTCAAAGCGAAAAATATTGCCGTAGATCAGTTATTTAAAACTGTAACGAATATTTCAACCAATTTTGAACACTCGAGATTATAACTCCTTCTGCTAGGAGAAATGCAAACTTAAACATTCAAATACTGAGACTCTAGGGGCGTGATATCGAAAAATATCAGAGTTGATAATTTATACATGAAAAATTTAATGAAGACAAGAGGTCGGTTATTAAAAACAAGAAAAATATTATACTCTTTTTCTTTTCAAATGTCCACATTTCAAAGCAATTTTTGACTTTTTTACGTTTTCCAATATTATTATTTTAGTGCAACATTTCAAATTGCGCGATTTCATTCGTCTTACAATTCTTAAAACCTTAATTTCCGAGTTCACCTACATTAATAAGTATATTTCATAGAAATAATGAAATATTGAAAATATTATTTGTCAATTTTCTGTTATTTTAGTTGTCCATCATATTCTAAACACATATTGTATTTAGACATACATATATCTATACTAGATCTTCCGTTTCCGGTGAGTAGTGAAAATTTCGCTTACAATTGTGCTCCATAGAAAATTGCATTTTTTCTGCATTTGTGTACCCACGGGCGTTATTCTGTTGCAGGATTTGGCAAGCGAAAAAAGTGCCACAGGTTCCTTGAATTTCATCGAAATAGTCACCAGCCTTCGAGAGTTCCAATACGATACGGAAACTGACAGGTAAATTAACCTTAAACGGATAACGGGGCTACGTGCGACCGAGGGCCACGTTACGTACAAGGTGGAGAGGACAGGTGCTGCCATCTATCGCAGCACAAAGGTACCAGAAGAATAAAGGTCAGTTTCCAAATTCTATTTACCGATTTCGTATTGCGATCACGATTAGACTCGAACTCTTTTCGGATTGAAAAGAGTAGAGGGGCAAGAAGCGTATATCGCGCATGGAAAACGAACAGCCGGGGAGTGGGAACGAACCGGCAGCCGAAAGAACGAGGCAGTGGCTATTTGGAGAGGGGCAGGATTTCGCGGGCGATAAGAGCACATCGGTAGGCACAGTACCGAAAGCATATTCCGAAAGAGGGGAATGAGGAGAAGTGGGAAAAAGTAGGAGAGGTCGAAAAACAAACGCGGAAAGACTAAGAACAGCTAGCGTGTGCAGTTCAACAAGTACAACATCGATATTCGACGCGTGGAAAACAAAGAGAGGAAGGGACGACGAGAAGCATAATACAGAGGAAGAAGAGGATACAGAGATAATAAAAAAGAAGAAAGACATAAAGAAAGTAAATAAAAAAGAGAAAGAAGAAGAAAAAATGGATATAAAAGAATTTAAGAAGATGATGAAAGAGATGAAAGAAGAAATGTTAAGAGAATTGAAAGAAGAGAGAAAAAAAGAATGGGGAGAATTTAAGAACGAGATGCTCAGAAGAGAAGATGAATTGAAAAGAGAGCGAGATGAGATAAGAGAAGAGCTGAAGATGGTGAAGAAAAAGTGCGAAGATTTAGAAAAAAGAGAAAAGAGAAAAAATATTGTGATCAAAGGTATGAATGTGAGTGAGAATGAAAAACCGGGAGAGATTGTGACCCGTGTACTAAATGAAATAGGTATGAAAGAGAAAAAGATAGAAGTAGAAGAGAGATATGTTGTTGGTAGAGAAAGAGGGAAGATAGTAATTGTAAAGTTATGTAAAATGGGGGATAAATTAGACATTTTTAAGAATAGAAAAATTGTAACGGTGTGTTTTGTTATGATGCACCATGCTTTAGAGGTGGAGGTATTATAGAGGAATATAAAGAAAAATAAAAGATAGGGCAGGAATCTTTCAATTGTTTTGTTTATATTTATTATGCTTGTTTACAAACCTGCATGACAATCGTATAAATATCAACTCATTTGATCAATATCAGTTAGTTTGTGTCGCGAAGAAGATCACTAAGGATCGGTGGCGGTTCCGGTTTTGCGCGTCGCGGTAGAGATGTGTGTGAGTAGTATCCTTTATTTTATTATATATATATATATATATATATATACTATTATTTTCGTGTCTTGGGCAGGGTCTGCTCACATAGCCCAACTGACGAGTCCGTTAGCAGACCTGGGACGAAACACCGATCCATATAAAGTAATAATTATTTACATAAAATTAATTACGCATGCCAAAAAATTATTTTTAATCCCAGAATCATAACAAAATCGTAACAATGGGGCCCGAACAGGGACAATCATAAAAATTCGTTACAAAATGTTGAAAAATAGTAAGTTGGACAAAGTATATATATAGATGAAGATTTGACTCGAGAAGAGAGAGAGATAAGAGTATGGATGAAAAGTGAAAGAGTGAAAGGTAGCAGAGTTAAAATGGGTTATGGAAAAGGATATTTGAATAGGAAGATGTATGTATGGAATGAAAAAGAGAAATGCGTGAAAGAAAAAATATTTCCGAATGAAAGAGACGAAAGAATGTGAATTTATAGGAAGAGAAAGTATGAGTGTGTGCGCGGAATAGGGAAGAGTCAAAAGAGTGAAGAAATATAAGAAGAAAGAGGGTGAATGCAAAAGGAGTAATAATATGGGGACAGATAATATTGTAAAGGAATTAAAAATAATAGGATGGAATGTGGCGGGGGTAAAAAACAAAAATCTGGACTTTTTGGGATTTTTGCAGGGATTCGATATAATAGGAGAGACTTGGATAGAAGAGAAAGATTGGGAGGTATTAAAACAAAAAATGCCAAAAGGTTGGATATGGAAATGTCAAGCGGCGGAGCGCGACAAAAAGAAAGGAAGGGCTAAGGGAGGTATTATTACAGGAGTTAGAGAAGAGATAGGTAGTATAGAAGTGAATTATGAGGAAACAGGGGGGATGAAAGAAAGAAGGGTAAAATAGGAGAGGAGATATGGAGAGTAGTATATATTCATAATAGAGAGGGAAGAAAAGAGACGTTGGAAAATCTAAGAGGGGGGGGGGGGTAAAAGAAGAGGAAGAAGAGAATTTACTGATAGTAGGTGATTTTAATGCCCGCGTAGGAAATGAAGGGGGTGGGAAAATGATCAAGTGAGAGAGGAAGAAATAAAAAGAAACTCGAAAGATAAGAAGGTAAACATAGAGGGGAAGCAGATGTTAAAAATGGTTGAAGAGAGAGGATGGATAATTATGAATGGGCAGAAAAGTGGGGATGAAATAGGAGAATGGACATATGAAAAAGACGGAAAAAGGTCGGTAATAGATTTTGGAGTAGTAAATTGGCAGGCTTGGGAAAAAGTAGAGAGGATGGAAGTAGGGGATAGAATAGACTCGGATCACCAACCCGTAATTGTTCAGATAACAAGACAATTGCAACGAGAGGATGCCGTGGATAAGAGTGAGGAGGATGAAGTGCAACGTTGGACAGTAGAAGGAGAGAAAAGTTTTAAAGAAAAATTGCAAAATGCAAAATAGAGGGAAACAGAAGTAGAAAAAGAATGGAAGGAACTAGAAGAAGAAATTAAAAAAGCAATCCCAATTAAAATCAAAGTAAAGAGAAGAGAGCTAGGTTGGGTGCCGTGGTGGGACAAAGAGTGTAAGGAGAAAAAGAAAGAAGCGCATAGGTATAGAAGGATATATAGAAAAAATCAAAGTGAAGAGTCGTACAGAATGTATATAAGAAAAAGAAAAGAGTACAGGAAGGTATGTGAAAAGAAGAAGAAAGAGTATAGGAAGGTGGAAGAGAAAGAAATAGAAAATATTCGGACAGAAAAACAGGCATGGAAATTTATAAATAAGGGTAGAAAAAGAAAAGTAGAAGTAAATAAAGAAATAATAATGGAAGAATGGGAAAAGTGTTTTATGGAAACATTGGGCGGGGAATATAAAGAAGAAAAGAAGGATAAAAGTCAGAGAATGAAAAGAGAGGGACAAGGGTTAGAAATAGAAGAAGTGTACAAAGAAGGGAAAGTGCTAAAAAGAGGAAAAGCAGCAAGGGTAGACGGATTAAAGAATGAGGTGTGGACTGCAGGGGGAGAGAACGTGCAGCGAAAATTAGGAGATGTGATAAGGAAAGTATGGCAAGGCGAAGGATTTCCGGAAAAGTGGAGAACTGGAGTAGTGGTGCCGATATGGAAGAGAGGAGACAGAAGCGATGTAGAAAATTACAGAGGAGTGACTTTGACCTGTACAGCACATAAAATATATGCAACTATCCTGACCAACAAAATCATAAAGGAACTAGATGAAAAAAAACGGATGGGGGAGATCACAGGCGGGGTTCAGGAAAAGTAGGGGAACAATAGAAAACATCAAGATATTGAAGCATATGATAGGAAGAAGACTAGGTGAGAAGAAGAAAATGTGTTTTTTTTTCGCAGATTTGAAAGCAGCATTTGATAGATTGGATAGAGAGGTTCTATGGGAAATGATGAGAAAAAGAGGTATAACCGAAGAACTGATCGAGCGAGTAAAGGAAATATATGTAGATACAAAGTGTAAAGTAAAAATAGGGGAGAAAGAGACAGAAGAGTTCATAGTAAAAAAGGGAGTTCGGCAAGGTTGCCCATTAAGCCCGACATTATTTAATATATATATAGCCGATATTGAGGAGGAAATGAGAAAAGGGCCTGGAGGGGTAATAGTAGGAAAAAGTAAGGTGTGGACTCTAGAATATGCGGATGATATAGTGATTGTAGCGGAGAAGGAAGAAGATTTAAGAATTATGATGAGGATGTTAAAAGGGTACTTGGAAAAAAAGAAACTAGAGCTAAGTCCGGATAAGTGTAACGTAGTAGTATTTAAAAACGATGGCGGAAAAAAGATGGAAAGAAAATGGTGGTGGGGTAGAAAACAAAAGCAGAAGTGAAAGAAGTAAAATATTTAGGATATATTATGAGGAGTAATAATAGCGAGGGTGAATAGGTGAGTGAAAGAGTAAGAAAGGCAAGAATGGCGATGGGGTGGGTTTGGAGTTATAGAGAAAGAAAGTTTAAAGGGGGCATAAGATGGAGGCTGAAGTTGTTTGATAGTATTATAAAGGGTATATTATTTTATAGGGTTGAAATATGGGGATATAAGGAATGGGAGGAGGTAGAGAAGATACAAGAGAAATACTTGAGGTGGATCGTAAAGTTGAATAGAACAACTCCAGGCTATATAGTAAAGGAAGGATTAAAAAGAGATAAGATGAGAGTGGATACCGGAAAAAGAGCAGGGTGGTTTGAAGATAGATTGGAGAAAGGAGAAATGGGTGAAATAGGAGAGTTGTGTATAAAGGAGAAAAGGAAAGATGAAAAGAAAAGAAGAGAGAAAGAGTGGGCAGGAGACAGTGTGGAGAGGAGAAATTGTCTTTGGCGATGTGGAAAAAGCAAGGAAGCTTTGCAGGAAGAAGGGGAGAATAAGTGGATGAAGATAAAAGAGAAAGATAAAGAAGTTCAGGAGCAAGAGAGAGGGGAAAAAGTAAAGAATTCAAAATCGTCTAAGGACTATATGAGAGTGCAAGGTATTCCAAAATATATAAAAGACAATGAAAGAAAAATGGAAGGAAATAAATTGCAAACGATAGCGAAGTGGAGGTGCGGAAATGAGAGGAGAGGGAATATGTATTCGTTGAGAGACGAAAAGAAAATGTGCAGAATGTGTGCACAAGAGAGAGAGAGAGAGAGAGAGAGAGAGAGAGAGAGGGGCAATGTTTGCGCAATAACAAAAACATGTACATTGGAGCATTCTTCTTCAAGCTAAAATGTCATAGGCCATTGCTTGTTTCTCTTTAAACAAAGTGAAAGGATATGTATTCATTAATAATTTTGTGAACGCTCAATTCAGATAGTCAAAATTATGAATAAATTGAAAATTTAAAAAAAAAATTGACAGAAATCTCGCATGATAACGTATTTCTAGTCACATTTGGACCATTTCTGTTTTTACCAAAATTAGTAATTCAATTTTTTTAAAAATACAGAAAATGTTACATTTTTTTTTCACGTGCCATTTTTTTAGCCGATAAAGACAATTAATTTTCGTTTGCTGAATCTTGAACACGGAAAAAAAAGTTAGTTGGAATAACCAACTGTTGATTGGATCAACCATTTAGTTGGTTATACCAACTTTCATATCCGTGTAGGCGATGTTTTTCGTTCAAAACATTAAAATTTCTCGAAAATTCCACACATTTTTGCACAAATATTTACCATAAATTTATGTAAATATGGGGAATAATTTCCCAAATTCGAAAATGGTTAATTTATTTAATTCTTAATAATTTAAACCCAAGCGCATAAAAAAAATTTTTCATTTTATACTATTTTGCATGTTTTTAAAACCGACAATGTTTCATTTTTTATGCGCGACAATTTATTACATAATAGCGCTTCAGTATCCTGCGCGACGAAAAGAGTAAGGTTAGTACCTAAATTAATGCAGTCATATTAATAATAGCAATCATCGTTCTTTATTTGCTTCATTACGCCATACTAGAAGCCGTTCCTTTCTACGAATGGGCTTGGTAATATTGGTTTGAAATCGCCTGCCATCCGTTGTCGGTTCGAATTCGAACCTGCCTTCACGGGAATTTTGAATTTGATTTTCAATTGTCAACGAATCCCGCGAACGCACTAAAACAGAGCATAATGGCCGATCGTACTTTGTCTTGTTACGACCGGGATTTGCCTCGAATCGTGAGGTTTCTCCCTAAGTCGCCGAAAGGTAGGTCGGTCTCAGAAGCCGACCTGGAGTTCGAGGCGGAATGCTCGGACGCGAGAAATGAGGAGTTGGGAAAAGAAATAAAATGGGTACACTTTAAATTGAAATAAATTGTCTTTTTATTTAATGGGTTTTTATTATCGATGGTACTTTTGAAAATATTCCTCCAGGGTTAGTCGGGTTTTGGTTTCGGAGGGTGGTTTTGTGGAGGATGCAGGTTGTGGGGACGAGGATGGGGGAGGAGGGAGAGTTGGGAATTTACAAAGGACGGCCAATTGGTCGAGCGGAAGGGGGTTGGTGGCCAGTTCAGGGTCGAGCGATCGTCGCTGGTGGGCGCTCCATACGGCCCATTGGGCGGCTTGAATTAAACGGGCCTGCTTCTTGCGGCGCCTTTGCTGAGCACCCGGCACTGGAAAAAGGTGAAAAAAAAGAAAATGGGGTTAATGTCTATTATGTGATGGAGAGGGGGGCGGGACCAGTCAACGGGAAATCTCTGTGCCCCCGCTGGTTGGCCTGCCGAGTTAGTAGGCGGTTAGAATTTAAAAAGAGAAGGGAAAATATGAGGGTACCTATGGGTCGATTCCGGGGCGGAGCGCCTGCATCCGACCTCGGGATCTTCCGAGGATGGGTCGGTCTAATCCCCAGGTGAGGGAGGGCGGTTAACTGAGGCTTTTGGGCCTCTGTCCACTACCCGTTCACCGAGTCTTAAAACGACCCCTAATGTTCGGCAAAATAATAATAAAAAAAAACGCGACTGTCCCTACGGGTGCCTATGCACCAGGTGGACCAAGCCAGTCCCTTTGCACCGGGGAGAATAACTGAGGCTGTTAACCTCTGTACTTCTCTCGGGTACTAGAAACCGCAGGGTCCCTATAGCTAGTTAGGGGTTAGTATCGTCGATACTTACTTTTTTTTTAGATGGATGTTCTAGGTGAGCCTCGATGGAAGTGGGTGGATCCGCGTCTTTGACCTGGAGAGCTGCCCTGGGCCTAGCTTGTGCTGGGTGCCTCTGAAGAGGGTTTCCTTGGTCTGGCTCTGTGTCCTGGTGGTGCTGGCTGGTTCCGGCGATTTTTCCTTTTTTCCTTACAGGAGTCTTGCTATTTGGACTTTGAGCGTGAATTTTTTTGACTGGCTTCCATGATTTTCGTACGCCTATTTATACCAATTTTCTGCTCATTGAAACTTCGTTGATGCGAGATTTATCGAGGTCGGAGAGGTGAAAGGAGATTTGTCTATTGTGGAGGTTTCGTAATTTTTTTAACTAATGTTGATCTGATTGACAATTTTGGTTTTTGTTCGAATTGTACATTTGCAAAATTTACATAAAAGTTAATTACATGATGAACGTAGTAAACATACAAAAGAAGGCGTTAATTGCTAGTGTAACAATAATAATCTCGGAGTTTTGACATTTCGATGAAAATTATTATTTATATAATATTAGGTGTTTTTCTTTAAACTTCCATGTGATGTTAAATGTAAAGCAAGGTTATTGACAACATGACTGTGTAATTTTTAAGCTATTGTTCGTTAGTGCGACGTGCAAAATTATTAGTATGGTGGTTTGTTTCATTTTGTAACAAAATGGAGGAAATTATTATGAGTGATATTGTGTTATAAAAATACCTTGTTTATTAATTAAATTTGCGGAAATAATAAAATAAAACGTTGTCTGGGCGTGGCTCGAGTGAGTAATCATATATGTGTGCGTGTGCTTGTATGTGTGTAAATACGTAATTATTTATAGTTTAATATTGAATTTGCGAAAAACATAGTTGGATTTGAATTTGTTTTTTTTTAATGGGATGTTCAAGTTCTGATTATTAAACTATTTCGCTGGTTTAATTGGTTTATTTTAATTTTGTAAATGCATTATATTATTTATTCATTTATATTGTAAATGTGTGGAAATTTGCGTGAAGTCATAGCACAGTATTGGTTATGATTATATATTTTTATTAGTTTAGAAAAAACATAAAGTGTAAGTTGGATAATCATTAACGGATCTCTATGTATCAGCGTATGTGTGTGAGGATGGGTGTGTGTATGTGCGTATACAAGCATACGAACAATATCTACATTATTTATGCATATTTTTTTATAATAATTAGAAAAAATAGTATCAGGGAGATCTCGAATTATTGGTAAATGGTGAAATAATTTATTGGTTAATTTGTTTAATTGCTAAATTTATTTATTGGGTTTTCATGGTGTATTATGGTTTTTGCGTATGTGTATTTATATTGAAAATGTGCGAAAAATTCCGCTTAACTTAATCATGGTATTTATTATTTATATTTTTCATTATTGTTTGTTTAAATGAAAAAAAACGAACAAATATGGGTTAGGTAATCGTGAATGGGTTTCTATGTATTGGTGTATGTGTGTAATTTTAAAAAGGGTGTTTGTGTAGGTGAGTTTACGTGTGTGTCCTCGTTGTCTGATGCCATCTTTCAGGAATTTTTATGGCTCTGGAAAGTCAAGGAAAACTCGTCAGTGTACACTTTTTAAGACGGCTATTTTTTTAACATGGAGAAGTTTTTTTTAAATCAAAAATATTCGTATTTTTAATTCTGGGTAAATTTCAATTTGCAAAAGTATTTGTATTAATGAATTCTATATTTTTCCAACTTTTTAGGTTTTTCTACCAATGTTTATGTTTGTCGATAATGTAGTTAACTCGTGTATCGGTTACAGAGAGGTGAAGGGATTGGTTCGGGATCTACCTGTCGAGATCGATAATTCAGGTTTTTCCTCTACAGATTGTCATGTTGCCTAGTGAGCGAGAGTGTGTTAATACATTAGTACAAGCAATAGGGAGCGCTGCTTGTGATTTCCTAAAATTCTATCAATTTGTTTTTTTGTATGTCTCGGCTAATTTATCGGTGTTTTTGCTATAGTTACGGAATCGTAACAGTCTCAATTGTTTCGCTGAGGCAATCCTCCGAAATAAATACGTTTTTAACGTTCAATTACAAAAAAACCCTACATTCCAGAACATTATTTCCAGCGCCATTCGATTCAGAAAAAAAAGCCTACCTCCTGATGTAAGTTGATTCCGGTCTTTTAGATACACCCTGTATATAATTAATGATTTTAATATTAAATGATATGCATAGATATAAGAAATTATATGTGTGTAGAAATAAGGAAATATATGTGTAAAGAATTAATAACAAATTCTTGTAGGAAAATTTCCGTTACAATCGCTGAATATTTACTCCCTTACATAAGAAAAAATTCAATGATTATTGAAAGTGTGTTTGGACTGTCATAAAGAAACATGAAGTAAGATAGAACTATACAGGGTGTTGTTGAAATAGCGCATGAGAGATATACCATGATGACGATTATTTTTTCTGAAGCGGATGGCGCAAAAATTAAGTTTCCGAAAGGCATGCTTCCTTTGCAAATTGAATTTTAAAGTTATTTATTTTTGGGGCATCCTCCCCAACGAGACAATTAGTGAATATGTGAATGTCGACTGCTTCACATCGAACACGTGGTTCGATGACGGTTGAAAACCCAAATCGATATTGCCGGGAAGGATGTTTCGAAATTGTCAGATGTTTTTATTGGAATAACTGGACGCTTGCTGATGAAGTTAAATATAAAATCATCAGATATTTCGAAAATTCGTTAAAAACATAAAACTTCAAATGATCAATGTTGGCAATTGTGACAATTAACGTATAACTTGTGTAGAAAATTGATTATAACGTTAAAGTTATACACATTTTACAGAAATAGATATAAACAATGTTGATTTAAATAATGATACCTGTAGCGAATTGAATCAAAACGATTTTTTCCTTATTCAAACAATATTTTTGATGGGTTTTGCAAAATTTCAACTTTATAAAGCATTTCCTGCATAAGTTATAAGTATTTTACAGAAATCGATTTTTTAAACAGTGATTATTTAAAGAACGATTCCGTAGAGAATTGTTTCAAACGATATTTCCTTTATTTTAAATAGTATTTTTGAAATGTATGCAAGATGTTAACTTTATAAAGAATGTTCTGCTCAAGTTTATACGCCTTTTACAGAATTCGTTATAAACATTGATTATTTAAACAATAATTTCGTCGCGAATTGTTTCAAAACGATATTTTCCTTACATCAAACAGTATTTTTGAAGTGTTTGGAAAATTTGAACTTTATAAAGAATTTCCTGCTCCATTTATACACTTTTTACAGAAATCGTTATGAACAATGATTATTTAAACAATGCTTCCGCCGCGAATTGTTTCAAAATAATATTTTCGATATTTCAAACAGTATTTTTGAGGTGTATGCGAAATTTTCACGTTATAAAGAATTTCCTGCACAAGTTATTAGAAATCATTATAGTTTTATATGAATTTTAAATAAATAAACTATAAAATTCAATGTGCAAAGGAACCATTCATTGCTGAAAATTAATTTTAGCGCCATCTGCTTCAGAAAAAAAATCTCCATCATAGTATATCTCTCGTGCGCTATTGCAACAACACCCTGTATAAGCTTTAAAGACAGGTCATTGAGAATTTTTCACTTTTCCTTTCAAAATGATTAATGTTTTACGGAATCACATGCGCATATTTAAATAGAATTAATCTATGCATGTCTTTATGTTGAATTTTTGTTTGGTCTTTTATTTCATATACGGTAGCAGCCTTTTTAAGTGATAATGTATGAAAACATAAACGGCGTGATGGTCGTGAGGGCTAAGGCAGTCCGCCCGAACTGAACGTCGCGAAGGTCCCGAGTTCGAATCCCCGTCCGTACAATTGTCTCTTCTTCTGTCCAGTGCGGAATAACCGGGGAACCTTGCTGGGCGAAGGTACGAATTTGGGAACAATGCCGACCCTCGTCGTTAGTTATCGGTACCGTCAGCGTCTTATCCACGGTCGGTACGTCGTGGCTCTTATCTCGGATAAAGATCGGATAAGCCCCGCGTCGTACTCGCTATGGCACAGACCGCCGAATCTGCTGGTGGTACCGATATTGGGGTAGGGGGGACTGGCTCTGGGTGGGTGTTGTGTTATGTATCTGCCTAGTACTACCATGTACCGTTCTGTCTTTGTCCTGTACCTCTCCACCCGAAAGCCGACCCGCCAATTGACTAATAATTGTCATTAACGGGGGAAAATTACCTGTCCTTTTTCCTTTGTATGAAAACATCAGTTCTATAAACGATTCAATATTAATAATAATTATAATAATATGAAATTTTAGTGCATGATGTGAAAACATAAGAAGTTTTTAAAGGTTAATTTATTACCATGAAAATTATTTTTTGACATCGCGTGCGGAAAATGCTATTTTATTATTTTTGAACTAAATTAATAAAAGATCAGCAGATCTTAACCAATAAGCTGCACTGCAGAATCAACAGAATCATACAAGAGCATCGTCTTCTGTCGACAGGCTGGAAACTCGCACAAATCCACCTAAATAAACCTATATCTATACGAATAAGTTAGTTCGTTCGTTAGTTCGTTAGCAGTTTAGTTTGTCCTAAAAAGGACTGGGAATGGATCTGCTGCCTGCGAAACGGTGGAACCTACAAATGGATCTGCAGGCTGCTAAACGGTATCCTGTGCAGCTGGTTATTGTGTCGTCGACTCGTGGATATGGAATACCCCTCTTATTATTGAAACGCGCTGTGTATATACTCTAAACTTGCGCGACGCAGTACCAATCCGCTTATTAATAGTACTGTACTTTTCTAATATGCTCGCAACGCCGCACCGTACCCATCAAACTTATTCAGAAATTCAATCTTGTAAATATTTTCGTAAATTTTGCGCGACGCCGCACCAATCAAATCGAATCATAAACATTAGTATTTAGAAAAATAATATTTCCAGAAAATTCAAACTATATATGAATTTATTTTTAGGAAACAATTTAAACTTTAATTAAAATGAAACCGTTTTTAATTAAAACGCTATACTTGAAACGATAATATTGCGTTTAACTCTTCATCATTTGACAATAAGTATCGTAACTCGCAAACTATCGACAATGGCCACGAGAGGAACATTGGATGATATCGAGAGGGATCTAGTGACCGTTAAAACTATCTGTTTTTGTTACACTCCAATTTGATTTCCGATTCATAGGATTTGACGAAGAGATACTACGATCTAGAAAGAAAGGTACGACATATAGCCATAAGTTAGAGGTTCCACGCCATACGTGGAAGTGGCAAAGAGTGTGAGATTAGATTAGATTAGATTTATTTATTTATACCCTAGGACTAACCCAAAGGGTAGATATAAAAAGATAATATATTGTAACTTATAACTAAGAACTAAAAACTAAAAACGTGGCCCTAAATAACTAGTATATCACTTAAAGTTTGCGGATAATAGATAGCTAAATTCTCTCTTGATGTGCGTAATATATGCTTATACGATTTTTTACAATCTAGCGCGTGGTATGAGTGTTGTCGCAGATATGTCGTTAGAATACAGGTAGCCAAATAATTTACTTCTAAAAATCGCTAGTGAATCCGCAGAAGTTATCGTCCACGGCAAATTATTCCAAAAATACGTCGCGGAAACCGAAAGCGAGTTTTTAAACGCCATTGTTCGACGTAGGGGAACAAGGAACGTCTCTTGGTATGTGCTACGAGCGGATCGACGTAACTCGGGCATGTCAGATAAATACATAAATCGGTCCACAATATACTGTGGAGCCAATCCATGAACCATCTTATACATAAATATTCCTAAGAAATAATTACGTCGGCTTCTGACTGTTAGCCAGTTTAACTTTAATCGGTATTGTGATATGTGTTCTGATCTACGTAAATCAAATATAAATCGAATGCTGTTATTCATAGCTCGTTGCAACATAACATTTAACTCTTCTGTTATATCATTATAAATTAAGCAGGCATAATCTATATATGGAAATATGAGCATTTGGGCAAGCTGGGTTCGAAGCCTGGATGATAAACTCTTTTTATGAAATTTCATAGAATAAAGTGTGGAATTGATTTTGTTTATTGTTTTATTGACGTGTAGTCTCCAATCCAACGACGGTGTCAGCCAAACGCCAAGATTTTTTAATGATTTCACAAAGTGAATCGGCCGTCCATCAATTAAGATACTATTACCGAGCGAAGAAGTATCAATGACATTGATGTAGGCAAGACTACCAAGTGTCATGGCCTTTGTTTTCGATGCATTCAGTTTTAAACCATTAACTTTTGCCCATTCAGCAATGGCCTGGCAGTCACTGATTATATTGGATAGATCAGATGAAAGTTCAGACACAGGACATTGAACATATATTTGCGTGGCATCTGCAAATAGCATATACTTTGAATGACTAAGCACTCGCCATAAATCATTAATAAATATTGAAAAAAGTAAAGGCCCTAAGACGGATCCTTGAGGTACGCCGCTAATGACCGATAACCAGTCGGAAAGGGAACCATCTACCCTTAATACAGCTTGAGTTCTATTAGATAAGTAGCTGTAAAATCATTTCAATACATCGCTAGAACAACCTATATCTTTTAATTTCTGCAGCAACAAGTTATGGGGGACAGTATCAAAAGCCTAACTAAAATCAAAAAGGACAAGAATTGTAACCATACGTTTATCAATACCCTCTCGAATGTCATCAAGTACATTCAAGGGGGCAGTTTTAGTGCTATGATGTTGACGGTAGCCTGACTGATAGGTATTTAACAGTTTATTGGAATTCAGATAAGTTATGAATTGGTCATAAACTAATCTTTCAATGTATTTAGATGATTCACAAAGGTTTGCACTCGGTTTGGTGTCAGCTGGGCATGATGGAACATTAATCTTCGTGAGAGGCACTATAACTGATTGTTTCCAGCTAGATGGAAAAGTGGAGGAATTTAAAGAAAGATTATATATCTTACAAAGAGCACTGATAACAGTATCTCCACCTAGTCTATACTGTGATGTGCTAAGCTTGTATATGCCCATAGCATGAGTATTTGCGTGTTTCATTACCCTGCTGACATCATTACTTGTGATAGCATGGAATCGAAACAGATGGTTAGAACTTGTGTTTGCTAATGGCAAAAGCAGCATTGAATTCAAGGTGGTAAGCGTGCAGGGCAAGTGAACGTTTGCTACCGAAGCATAAAAACTGTTGCGCGGAGAAATATTTGAGAGGAGACGATTTTTGTGCAGAACAGACAATACCAAGGCTCTTTAGTTGGCTCCAAGTCTGATTCGGGCTAATTGCACTATTCAATCTGCGTTCGAAATACTCGCTTTTGGCTGTGGATAAACGGTAATTAAGATTAGCGCGAAGAACGCAAAATTGTTTCAAATAAACTTTCGAATTTGTTTGCTTATATAGTTTGTATAGTTTATCACGCTTTTTAATCTCTGATCGGTATTTGGCATCCACCCATGGTTTTTTTATTCGATAAAGTTACATGTCGGTACGGTGCTGTGTAATCTAGAGCCGCAGTAACTGCAGATATGAATTGCAGTGCTACCAAGTCTACATTTGCAGAGAACGATCAAGAATTGATATTTGAAACAAAATTATTATTAAATAATAAACGGTTGAAATTACGCATATCACGAGTAACCACAGTTTTATGATAGATCTCTGGTGTCAAGAATTTGAAGTTTATTTTAATTAAATCATGCCCTGCAATGAACGGCGAATTAGATTTTGTATGTAATGTTACATTGGTTTTGAATTTAGTGATAAACAAATCAATCCAGAAGTATCTGTATGATGAGTCGGTTCTGATGGTATTAGGTATAATGAATAAAGAAACAACTGCGAGTTAATATATTCATTTTCGGTGGATAATGAGTATATGTTGCAGTTAAAGTCGTCCATGACTATAATATGGTTATAAATAGGTAAGTATGTTCCTAACGATTGCAAAAATTCAGATGGAAATGCTGCTTTAGGTCGACGATAAACAACTGCTACAAGTAGTGTTTCGGTTGAAACAGAAACTTCACAAATTATAAATTCTGGTTTATTATAAAAAATTCCAGGAGAAGACATTAAAATACGGGATTTGTACCCGGAGTGTACATATAACGGAACACCACCGCCCGGCTTGCACAATCTATCATTTCTAAAGATTTCGTAATTAGCTATGGAAACTGTAGAATCTGGAATTTCTGGAGTTAAAAATGTTTCAGTAATACCAAAAATGTGAAAATTGAAGTTTAGAATATGAGTGGAGATTAGATCAAAATGAGTTGGAAGTCTATTGGCATTTATGTGACCTACTTTTATTTCACTAAAGGTGGAGTAGGCTATATGCGGACTATGTATCCATGTTTGGGGACGGACTGATATATAACTTGTCTTGCAAATTTATGGCAAATCAATTTGCATCGGTGATTTGAAAAAACTGCAATCAGCCCTGAACCGTACGCGTCTCTGAGGTGCGCAGCCTATGAACGGTGTTGTATGAAAGTGTGTGATTTAACACTAATGCAAAATACACTGATTACCGAACGCGTCGCGTGAACCGTACGCGTCTTTACGGTGCGCAGCCTATGAACATGACGTTTACTAGTATGTGATTTAACACTAATGCAAAACACAATGATTACCGAAAAGACAACTTCGGTAATAGACGCAATATTCGAGCACACGTCGCATGTAAGGAACAACTCGAATTTTCTTCCAATTGTAGACTCGCCGGGACGAAATTTAAGAACATCTGTAGAATATTGCCATTTCTAAAATGACAATTTCACAGGTTCTAGATGAAATCATTAGCAGGTGATTGGGCACAAAAGATAGGTGACGTAGCGTGACGTCACTGGACACGTGGTGTTGATCCGTGAACTGTTTGCAAGTAGTGGCGGTTGTATCCTCCGAATTTGCGAAATGAATTCTCACTTCGTTCTCTGGTAAATCACTCGGAATAAAAAAGCCCAAACACTGGACGTTATCCGAGTCTAATAGAGAACCAGTGTGCAAAAAATAAAACTCCCACGAAGGAAATTTGAGTGATATTTCTAATGAAATGTGCAGAGCTCTAGAAAACGTGACCAAAGTACTCACCAGAGCGGGAGAGAGAGAGAGAATGATGCGTCAATTAATGAAGGGGACAAGCAAATCAGTATTAGGTACTAGAAATGTAGTATACTGCCGACGTGCAAAGATTCTCCGGACCTGGTAATCGGTTTATACCGAAGGAAATGTCCATTATGGATATTTCCGTTAGTGATGTTTTAAAGTACGTTTTGAACGTAAAACAACTGTTTAATGCACAATTATCACAGTCTACGATGTGAATCGGGCGATATACCCTTTGATGCAGTAAACGAAACGTTGGAAGACATCGTTACATGTGCTCACAAGATATCCATAAAAGGCACAGACAAAAAAAAAGATATAGGTTGCAGGAATATTTAGACGCTGACAATGTTGTCGACCTAGACATATTGGCCTGTCCATCTCTACCGAAACTCATAGGACCACAACAACATCGATTGTCGATAAATTGTGAAAATCATACATTTAACGGAAAGTGTCCTAAACAAAATGTTAAAATGCTTAAAAATTGGATACTGGAAAATCTTCAAGACCAGCCTGCATCTCTTCAAAGGTCAATGAGAATTTACTATGAAGTGAAACGTCATGCATTAATAGAAACAAAAGACATCGAGTGTCTACCTATAGATTTCATCTCAACATTTGTAGAACGTGAAACTGAAGAAGCATGGTCATACTTACCACTCACAATGCAAATGCATCCAGATTTACATGAATGTCGTTGATAAAAATTTCGAAACGAGTAATGATACCGTAAATAGACAACCGCCCATGAATAAAGACTATCTAAAGTGTTAATTTCAGAGGGGTGGATAGTAATGGCAATATAGGTATTTTAAAAATAAGAAATCTCAGGTCCTCGAGATGGCTTTCGCTTTAGAGTAGATGCGTGGTAATATTTAACAATTTCACTTTCATATTCTTTTGCATGGCGATGATAAGGTTGATAACGTTATATTCAATTGTAATCGCTCGGTAACCACCCATATCAGCAAGTGTATGATCGCAGCCTACGATGAATCCATGAATTTCAGATGCACCCGCATATTTCATTCTGCGATACACAGATTCTGCATTCTCTTTAAACATACCAAATGATGGCAGCATTGTAACTTCCTTTAACTTTTTACTTAAAATACACAAAACTGTGCGAAAAGATAGAAAGAAACTGTTGAATTTTACACGCTTCTCCTAGATTTTTACATCTACATTTCGATCTTATTATTCTCAGAAATTTTAAAAGTGGGAAATATTAAATGAAGGGTAAATAATTATATTAAAAGCAAATCGATATTCGTCGTATTCGTTACTTATGGGAAGTCAGATTCATTGTTACCGTATAGTACAGTCTACGAATTATTAACAGGTCGAAATCTGTATGGCGATATTTAAGAGGTGGTAAATTCTACACATATTAAAAAGGGTTAGAAGCATGATTAATTAAATGTAATTAATGACCCACGTGTCCAAACTCGTATAGCTATCGTTCAAATGTCATGAAAACACGTAAATACCGAGAATAGATGAATGCATAGGGAATAAGCGTGTCATCCTCTTTCTTTCTAATTACTGCTAGCTTCTTCCATCAGTTCTATATTATACATGTTAATACACGCTATTCAAATTATGCGAGATTTAGTACTATTTAAATATTATTATTATAAATTATTTATTTGTTTATTAATGCTACCTTTGTTAACGAAGATGTGAGTTAGCCTACGGGTGACCCGCCAGGTCATTCCTAGATAAAATACGGAACTGAGGTCATCTCTTTTCTATTATGGCGGAGGTTGCCTAAATTTGGGAAAGAGAAAATGTGTCACTCAGTATTATATATTTTGATGAAATTGCGCAATGACCTTAAACCCGTCTAAACTTGTATACATGGAAAAATATATGGTGACAATGATCGGCGGGTAACCGGCGATGGCGATGACCGTGAAAATGGTATAATGCTAAAGTGAATGGATCTAACAAAGAGTATGCGACACTTTCACAATACGGTTTCTAGCCTACGATGTATTTCCACATAGGCACCGAGAAGCGACTATGATGTAATAATAGCTGACCTTTGTGGTAGCCATTATTGCGCATGCGTCAATTAATGAATAAATTGCGGTTATACTTTAATCGCTAGTGAATCAGTCGTTCAGGGATTCCGCGGGCTTGGTAATCGGTTCATTCCGAAAAAAATGTCTATAATAAATATTATCAACAGTGAAAGTGTGACTTATGTGTTTAAACCACCATATCAATGGGTGTGGTTACCTTTACATTATAAAAGAGTTAATAAATGGTTAATGCATAATTTTCACGGTTTACCATGGCGAAGTACCATTTGACGCTATAAACGAAACTTTGGAGGATATCGTTAAATGTGCTAACAAAATTTATGTAAAACGAGTCGATAAATAATGTTGTTTGGAGGATATATTAAACGCTGAAAATGTTATCAATCTCGATGTACTGGGATGCCCATCGCTAACAAAACTGAAGCAGCCGCAGGAATATCAATTGTCGATGTCGGAGAAGTGTGAAAATCATACGATTAATGGAGCATGCGCTAAAGAAAATGTAAAAATATTTAAAAATCGGGTATTGGAAAATCTATGCGAACATCTGCATCTTCACAACGTTCATTAGGGATTTATTACGAAGTAAAACGTCTCGCATTGATAGAAACAATAGATATAGAATGTCCACCGATTGATTTCATTTGCATGTTTGCTGACCGGAAAATTGAAGAATCATGGGCTTGCTTGCCACCTGCTATGCAAATGCATCCTGATTACGTGAATGTCGTCGATGTTATAAACATTTCGAATCAAGGTATGATACGATAGATGGTTAACCACCTATAATTAAAGACTGCATCAATTGTCAAGTTAAAAGCGATGCATTAGTTGATGATATTAAATATATGAATTTCATTTGATTGCTAGTGTATATTGTTATGTATGAATATGAGAAATAAAAAAAATAAATAAAATTTGTTAAATATATCTTCTATATATTCTTCATCTTCCTTCCTGCATAATATTGTACAAAAAAAGAAAGTAGGTTATTATTTAAAATGGTCATATTTAAGAAAGGGTCCATGAGCGAACATTCTTAGGAACGCGTTGAGACTTGCATGGCGGCTTTTATGCATCTGTCCTAGCTGCCAGACCCCGAGCGTCAGTAGGTCATCGACACGTCTCGGGCGTCGGCCCAGGTCGTTAATTTTAAAAGCACGGTCGGAATGAGATCATGGGAACGTAATGACTAATGGGTTTTACACGAGTCTCAACTCGTATACCATCTTTAAGAGATATAGGTCCCGACATATTATCTAATATGCTTAGAAGTTACATGTGTTTTCCCAAGGATCGGAATCTAGAACGATCGAAGGAGATATGGAGGAAAAACAGACCTGCCAGATCCCGAGCATCAGGGGGTCGGCATCGTGCCGATGACCACCTGACGCTATTAAAAGCACGCTTTGAATGAGAGAAAGGGAATTTAGAAAGAACACTTTCGAGGGAGGAGAGGTAGCGTTGCAATATTAATTCGCGCAATCAAATTATCGAATGAAATCGCGACATCAATTCGCGGTCTTAATTCGCCAGTCATCTCGCGGTCCACCCAACCCACGAATCAGTCTACGAATCAGTCCGCGAATCGGTCCGCGAATCAGTCCGCAAATCCGTCAACAACTTCACCCCGCCCGCTGCGACAGCGCCGCGACTGTGGCGACGCCTGGTGGCGGCGGCGAGATCAACGCGGGAACTGTCCTAGCTCTACTACTGAATTTGATTACATAATTATGTTTTTGAGGGTATCGCATATACTATGATGCCTCCAATATTTATCCCATTGCCACGAAAGACTGGGGACGCGTGGGATGGTTTTCGTTTTCACAAGGATTTGTTGATCCTTGCGGATTTGTGCATGCGTGGATCATTTACAAAATTCTGCTGGAAATTCGCAATTTTACTTATTCTAAAAAACCCTCCGTTAATTCTCAATTAATAACATTGGTGTTTTTTAAGAGTGCGAAGAAAAGTAACTAGAATTTCTGGTACGGAATCCAAATTTTGGAAAATCTATTCAATCATCTTAATTTACATTTATTAGCGTAGATTTACTACCCTATCGGCCGACCCGATTGAATCGCCTTTATTAACACCTTGTTGATATAAGTTTATATTAATTTTTGGTAGGTTTTGATAATGTTGTATTAATATCAAAAAACCTCAAATTAACCTTATCCTACAATGTCCCTGGGAGGAAATTGGGCGATTGTTTTCATGTTATGTAAGATGCACTTAAAGTTATTTAAAGATTTTTTATTCTCCTGCTAATGTTACAACCTCGCAATTTAAGGCTATTGTAACCTTGTTGTAAGGTTCATGTGCTATTAGGGATTTATTTCTCATCCGAGAAATTGTAATTTTTATGTAAAATCTCATCGATAATTAAACCTACGTTCTTATATGATGTAAGTGGTCATTTTGTAAGTATTTTTCAAGAACAACAACAAGGCATGGAATACAAAAATTTATGAATATCTCTTCTTATTAATGAAACACGCAAAGTATTTTTCTTTTCAAAATGTCCAGACAAGATCTGTGGAAAATTTATAGTTAAGGTCACGTAAAAATCAAATTGCTTCGCAGTCAAAAACTCACGTGAGAAGGCAGAAATGGAATAAAATTTGCACAAAATGATTACAAGTCCTATTCTCGTATGATAAATAAAATGAAAATTGTACAAAATTGTCACAAAATCGAATGTCGTGTGAGAAATCATACAGAATACAAATATTTGCTAAAGTTATAAAAAAAAAATTTATAAGAGGACATATAAATTTAACATTATTTTTTTTCTATATGAGTGACCAAATCCTTAGATTTCATATGAATATTTTCAGGAGGGAAGTGGGTTCGGTTTCCTTCATCGTTATTCTGCAGTAAATTTGCGATAGTCGATAGTCGTCAAGGCTGCTGACCGACCAAAATACCATCCAAAGACAATGGTCGGTTCGCGGTCACTTAAAAGTCTGAAATTCTGCAAACCGACCAAAAGCTAGTTCAAAACCAACGGTCGGTTTATAGTCCAGGATTCGTCGGAAAACCAGCGGACCGACCGGAAGCCAGTTCAAAACTTAAGGTTGGTTTATAGTCGGGTATTGGTCGGAAAACCTACGGACCGACCGTAAGTAAGACGAAAACTAACGGTCAGAACGCGATCGGTTAACAGTCGGTAAGCCTGATTACCGATCAATAACCAATTCGGCACTAACGATCGGTTCGCGGTCGGTTAATGGTCAGAAAGGCTGCTGACCGACCGAAAGATCGTCCGAAACTAACGGTACGTTCGCGGTCGGTTAATAGTCGGACCGACAGCTGACCGACCTACAGCCAGCTCGAAACTATCGGTGTGTTCGCGGTCGGTCCAAAGTCGATGAAGCGAGGAATCGACTTATATCCGATCAACTGTGACCTAATTATCTGCGGTCGGTTAATGGTGGAAAAGGCCGAATGTATGGTCGAGAGCCGACGAGAAAGCGACGTAGCGGTTAGCGGTCGTACGATGGTCGGATTTACGGTCGCCCAGATTACTAGAGACCCATTTCCTCACCACCCTACAAGTTTTAAAAAATAAGTAAAAAAATGGCAGTATCTCCATTAGGCCAAATCCAGAAGTTTGCTATTAATTTCTCATTGCACTATTTTGATCAATTAGCAATACAAAATCATCACCGGAACAAGAGGCAGTCGACAATTCATTCTTTCGCCATTTATCAGCCTGCTCAAGATGATTGTAACACATGCAGATTTGAAAGTTCTCTTATAATTTCAGAAAATACTGAACACTGCACTGAAGCTGTTTACTTATTTAAAAAAAAAAGGATCATATAAATTTAAAAAAATGTGTTATTTCTCGGATGGAGTCGCAACGCAATATAAAATTAAAGGAATTTTCGTAATGTAGTGTATCATATTCATTATTTTGCAAAAAATGCTTGCGATGGAATTGGTGATACAGTAAAAAGGTACGTTAGACGTTAAAGGTACGTTGTACGTTAGACCAGATACTGTACCTATTTCAACTCCAGAAGCATTTTGCGACTTGGTTGAATACACAATAACATTTGACTTTTGTTCAAATGAGGAACATAACGAAGTAAAAGCGTTTTTAGTACGACGGTTCTTAATTTGTGAAACAATATCTGGTATACGTAGTTTTCATTATTTCATTCTACTTACGACTAAGACAATTCGATGTAAAACAGTTTTAAGTTTCGAGGACAGTGTTTCTTCTGTATTAAATATTTAATAAAAACTACTTGAATAAAAATATTAAATGTCACTAATTTAACATACTTAAATGTCTCAAATTTATTCACTGCCTATATACAAACAATATTTCATATTTCTACTTTTAAATATAACAGTGGTGTAAACAATGAAAAAACCGGTGGATTAGGGCTAATGGAGACACCACCAATTTTTTTAAAACACGCCGAATGTACCCTACCTCCTGAGTGGTGAGGAAATGGGTCATAATATTAAGAAGAAATTTAAATTAATGTGAAGAAGAAAATGTAGAATGATTTCTTACAAGTCGCAAATGCTTAATTTGGAAAGCTGTATTTTGTACCCTGCGGGCGGTCCGAAGTTACCCTCACGGGGCGAAAATAAATTTTTTGAAAATGTCAAAAAACGCTTCTCTGAAAATTTTACAGTTTTTAAAGAACATTTAGAGCTTCAATTTAAAAATATTTTGAAAAAAAATGAGGTACTTCGGGTACAAACAAATTATTAAAAATTTAATTTTTAAATAAATTAATTAAAAACTTATATTAATGTTAAAAAAAAAAGATCTTATATTATTAATCTTGTTAACATATATTATAAAATTTCAATGTTTTTTACACTACTTTAGTAGGAAACATTTTATTCTAACATCAATAGATTTCGAGATAAAAATTAATGAATAAAAATGACCAAATAATTTAATTCACAATATCTTACAAAATAACTGAAATTTTGTAAAATCCGCAAATGAACTTCAAGTACACCCGAAAGACATAAAAATGCCCAATAATGAACAAAATCTGAGACTCAAAGTTTCCTCTCTATATGGAATGCCCCGTATTGCTAATAGGTACTAGTTTATTTCCTATGATATTTATTATGAAAAAAATTCGAGAGGTAATAATGCGTTCTGAAATACATGCAAAAAAAATTGACGTGGACAATTCTAATAAGGCTTGCTCAGGCATGAATTATGAACGCAGTTGTTTGGGCGAATTCAGCAAATGATACAGAAGAAAAGAATGGAAGAAAGGAATTTGCCATCAGTGCAATACGCGAAAAAATCTAAAGAAAAAATAAAAAACCGCAAAATGCAAAAAAAAATTCTCAACAAACGCCCGCCTCACCGTGGTGAGTATCGGGCAACATTGATATATTGTAAGATCATTGGCATGGGTGTTTACTTTACACAATTTCATCATTTTTATTTCAGATTCGCAATCATAGACCCCGACCACCTCCGAATCAGTACTTTCATTGGAATTGATGTTATTTTTCGCACTCTTGGCGGCCAGGTTTAATTCGCCATTTTGAATTTTACAAATCAGAGTTCAGATTTGTTATCAGCGACCTCGAAAACCCCAGAGTAAACAGTTTCATCCGAATCGAAGCCTTTTTTCGCATTTTCGCCCGCTATATTGGATCCACCATTTTGAATTTTACCCGTTTGTTAGATTTGAATAACATTTTTTTGAATATTTCATTATCTGTAAAAAATACTTCTGAATAGGCCGCCTTTTTTTAACACCTACAGGGGTAACTTTTTTGTTCAACTATCGGGTCCACGATTCAAATATGTTTTAGCGCATTTGCAACCCGATATGGGGTGAAAATATGAATTTAAAAAAATATGCCTAACAAATTTTTTTTTTAATTGTATTGCAAAAAACACATACATATTGCAAATTTAGGCAAATTTCAACAATTCCATTGAAAAGAGCGACCTTTGAAATAGTAAGTCCCTTTCGATTTTTTCTAACTTCTCTTTTCATACGAAATATTCGATAGAAAATGAGGAGAAAAAAAAATGTCATTTCAGGCGTTAATGGGTTGAACAAATAGAAGAGAAACAATAGAAGGTATTGTTGGCTTGCAATACATTTCGTCGGAAATAATACGAGTGCATCAGAACGCTTCTGTAAGCTAATCTCCAAAATCACGTATCAAGTAATGACGCTTCAATATCAGCACGTGGAAAATTATCAAAGAATGTTGCAGCGATAATTTATGAAACACGATACTTGACGATGTTCGTACAAAATCAAGACAAGAAGTGCAAGTCCAATAGTTTATGTGACAGGAATTTATTGGTATCAGAGCTTTTATCAGACTCCAAAAATCAAGTGACAGACTGATAGTTACCACGTTATAGAAACTGCGATCTGTGAACGATACGATATTCGTAATAGACAACTCATTATAATGTAACGAAATACGTCACAGATCTTGCCCCCACCCAATTTAAATTATAAATTTCTGTCACAAACACATTTCGATCTAGAGTTTAAGTGTGACCAGACAAGAGGTCAAAAGAAGAGACACCGCTCACCAGTACGTGGTCAATACGAAAATCCCGATAAAGCCGCGCAGTGGCAACATCGGTGACCTCTTCTAAACTTAAGGTCACATGGATAAAAAAAACCCTGAGGATAGAGCATCATCTGCAAACTTACTATCCCAATTCTTATGCTTTCCTTTACACATTACCTGCATTATTTCCTCCCACTTCCCATTATCTATCCGTCAATTGCAATTCTAGCAATTGCTCGTAAAAGCATCTGCTTATGCACGAATATTTTCGTCACACTCTCGATGTGCGAGTCACCTTCCCCCTCTATCGCCCCTTCGGCGCTTCATCATTTGTCGTTTTCACGACGCGTGCCCGTTCCATTTTCTCCCCCTCCACGACTACGTATTCGACAGCCATTCGCTTCGTTCGTTTCGTTCGATCGTGCGTGCACACGTTTATCACGTCTCGATGCACGAACCATTCCCCCCTCTCCCCGCTGGATCTTTCCATGTAACGGCCTTGCCTCGACTTCGTCGCAAACGCGATGTGCGAGAGTCCGAGTTCCTTTCCTCTCCCCAGCATGGCTACGCATTCGCCAGCCGTCCAAATCTCTGAAATCGTTCGAACGTGAAATGGACGTTACATGCCGCGCGCCCGCGCGCCGATTCCCTCCCCTTGGCTCGCCTGTGTGGCGCAGCCCCCACCAGTACTCATCTTTCTTCGTCGGACTCATGCCGCCTTTGCTGCGTACGCCTCACTCTCTCCCCCTCTTCTCTTACGTGCATCCATGCATGTTCGGCGACTTGCGTTGCCGCCACCTTTTCGCGCCCAAGTCGACAGTCGTCCCTGGACAAATCGCCACGACATTCGGTATGTCTCATGATCCGATGGCTGCCGTCACTCCACCAGCTTTTACATTAAGAGACGATATCCCATCCGTCTCTCTCCAGGACACGGAAATCTCCGCCGTCCCTTTTAGTCGCTCATATAATTTATCTCTCTCTCTTATATATTAGGGAATATAATTACCCTCTCCTTACCTCCTTATGACGACACGTCTTGTTACGTCAGCTCCCCCCTTTCTTTGTACTGTCGCCACACCGTTCCTAGTTTTATCCAGTATCGCTGTCCTTTTCCGGCAGCGTGCCCGTCTGGTATTGCCCTCCTTATCCTCCTTACCCATGATGCTCTACGCCGATGGACTATTGGCAACACCGTGTCCGTGGGCACGAACCTCGAGAATTTCGGCAAGTGCCTCGACACATTCCGTCCGGCGTTCTCCAAGCGTGCGGTGTACCTGTAGACTGTTTCGGAGCCCGCCTATAAATTAGGCAGTTTAAGTAGCGATTTCCAAAGTGCGGTCCCCAAAAATTGTTAGCGAACATTGTTTTGCAAATCCCCATCTTCTCGTGCGTTTAGCCCCAATACCGAGAAGTGTGTGGGTATGCTGCAGACCGGTGAAATCAAAAGGACCCGATAGTTGGACTTGCGGTACTACCAGGAGATTTTTCCGATATTTTGGTCATATTCCGTGAGTACCGCCGCCCCCACACTAACTTGTTCCCCCAGTCGATAACCGGTCATATCACAAGTAATTTTTTCTGTGCGTGATTTGTGAACTCGCCCCTTTGTTTATTTTCTGCCGTCCATTTTCTTGTCGCGCCCCAAAATTTATGTACAGCCCCTTTATTTTGGAGAAATATAGTTTGTTTTGATTGTGTAGATTTCATAGAGATTTGAGTAATTCTTTTTACCCCTTTTTCCCATCCGAAATAAGAGAGTTACAGATGGCATCCCTCGTGGGGACCATATTTTGTGTCTATTGCGTATTTATAATAAAATTTTGTTCTGCCCTTTTCCATTCAGGAAAAGGGTTACAATAACGTCGCTATTGAAAATAATCATAAACAGACCTACCTTATAAAACGAGTAATTGCATTGTCTTAAGGCAGAGTCACACCAGATACAAATTCGTAAAGACCTCTCTTATCTCAAGAGAGTCGCCGTAAAATATCGCGAACTTAGAGTCGCCGTAAAATATCGCGAACTTAGAGTCGCCGATAGCAAAGGATATTGAAAATCACTTAAGATTTTGCGATTTCTCTGCGCGAATAGTATACATTCGGGACTTGGACCCTACGTACCCGTTAGCCTGTAAGTCATCAAGTGTCTACCATTTTACTTTAATAGAATAAAACCTTGAATAGTTTTTATTTAATAATATTAACAAAATTATTTCGCCATATTTATAAATTCCATGAATTTAACATTTTTTTGTTCGCCATATTGGTTCCTCTATTTTAAATTTGGAACATCTGATTTCAAATTCATAATTAGCGATCCCAAAAATCTCCGAGTATCATTTTTCAAGCGAACTACGTTAATTTGCATGAAGTCCAACATATTTGGTCCGTCATTTTGTTTCTTGTGACTGACCAAGTTTAAAGGCCAAACTTCATAACTTATAAAAACTTTTAGACGTGCAAAATCTCAACCAATTTGGAGTGATACAGTGTTCTCTTGTCAGCTTCAAAATCTCTAATATGTTGATCTAAGTTTATGTAATTCCATTTATTATCATACAAGATTAATGCACCATTAGATACGTATATAATTTTCATTATGTTTGGTAATAATTTCATCCCGAATTATTATCGTATTTATATTTGTTTAATTAATTGTAACACTCAGCACAGAAATTTAACGCGCGAAGCCGTTATTCTTGTCATGAACGATGGCAGATTCACATTCAATGGTTGAAAATACCGAGAAATTGTGTGAAAGAAATCATTTGTCTAATTTTTTCCCCTTTTTGATATTATCTACAAAGTCAATATATAAGATTTATATTTTACTGCACATTCTTGTTTATTAGAAGAAAATGTTTATAAGTAGCGCAGGCTTAATCCAAAATAATATTCTCGTTTTTGAGCATTTATCGCTATAAATTGGTTTTATTTGCTCATTTTAATGTTACCTCCAAAATTCAGGGGCAGTTTGTACATTCTTATTCAGCACGTGAAAAATACGCTGGGGGACATAATATGAGAAAGTCATTAATTTGTACTTTTATGCCTTTATCACTTTAAAAACGCCATTTTTATGGTTTCTTTAGCTTTCGTCGAAAAGGAGCTGGGGTGCCTCTATTTTTTAGTACTGGCGCGAAAATGTGCGAGCGTGCATGTGTGCGGTTGTGCATGCATGCATGTTTGTGTATATGTTTGTGTTTGAGTTTGTGTTTGTGTCTGAGACTATCAGTAAAATTGTTTTTCTGTAAGTTTTAAATGTTTTAAATTTTAATCAGTTTCAGTAATGGTCTGCCCCATTTCTTCCTTCTTTATATATGTATTTGTGTGTGTTTCTAGGCATGGGTGTAGCTAAGACGTCAGCTTTAGTTTGCACGAACTGAGCGTCGCGAAGATTCCGAGTTCGAATGTCCAGTTTTTGGAATAACCAGGGAACCTTGCTATGCGAAGGTATGAATTTGGGACTGCTGCCGTCGGCAGTTATCGATATCGTCAGTGTATTATTCGCATCGGTACGTCGTGGGTGATATCTCGGATGAAGATGGTATAATCCCCGCGTCGTACTCGCTACGGCACAGGCCGCCGAATCTGCTCGTGGTACCGATATTGGGGTAGGGGGGGGACTGGCTCTGGGTGGGTGTTGTCTGTTTCCCCAGTTACGTCCTGTACCGTTTCTGTTATTGTACTGTACCTCACCACCCGAGAGCCTACCCGCGAATAGACAAAATGGTCATGAAAGCGAGGAAAATTCCTTGTCCTTTTGTCCTATAATTATTTCTAAATATATCGCATACGTAATAATATTGGAAGAAGGTGATTAATATATTCCTTTACTATTTACTGAAGATTTCGGAAAAATATATTTTGTGAGAAATATGTCTACTGAAATAATAGAAGAATTTCTTAAGAGTATTTCAATTAATAATTATATTTTTGTACCTTGCAGGCAATATATACGAAAAAGGAATGGTTCTATTTAAGTTTTTCATTTATTATTTGATTCCCCTCTGCATCATTTTTGGATTTTATATTGGAATGGCCCAACAACTGGAACAATCTATCAAGAATGTACCAGGCGATAATTTACAATCTTTTCACTACCAAAAGCAAATACAATCACGAAAGAAAGTAAGTACATATCAATTTTATCAATTTTATAGATTGTTTAAAATCGTTTTTATCTTGTACAATACCTGTTTCGTAAAAGAACAATTCTACTTTTTCTACTTTGGGCACCGTAATTAAATAGCAATATGCTATAAGTAGCAACCTATTTCTTAATTTCTAAGAAATGGTCATCAATCAAATATCAAACGGTAGTATAATTTTTATTAAACAGCTTGCCTATTTATATATTATTTACTATTACTATATATTTTCTATCAAAAAATCAATTTATGTGCAAATGATCGCAAAACTTTTATTGGCGCAGCAATTCTAAGAAATAAATAATTAGTAATTATTATATATAATTGTAAGGCAATGTACAGGCTGCACCAAAGAAACTTACTGTTTTGAAAGTTCAATAAAAACAAAAGCACTGTAGTTATTCAAATGAATCATTAAAGTTTTTTGGTTCGTTTCGTAGTAATTATTACTAAATATGAACATTTAAGGCTGTAGATGGACCAATCAGATGGTATTTTTTTTTGCACTACTAATTTTTTAAAAATTTTCTCTAACTTTTGCTTCTAAAGCCAGAAACTCGCCTGGATTCATTAGATGAATTGCAAATATGTCAGAGAAAATTTTTATTCGTAAAGATGTAAAGGATTGAATTTTATACGAAACTGTTTTTGGATTGTTCTCAATTTTCGAAAAAAATGGAGGGCCGAACGCGAGAGAGTTTCCCGGCCTGTCGAATCTCTCGAGTTCTCGATTTTCGAAAAAATGGAGGGCCGAACTCGATAGAGCTTCCCGGCCTGTCGAATCTCTCGAGTTCGGCCTTCCATTTTTTTCGAAAATCGAGAAGAATCCAAAAAACAGTTTGGTATAAAATTCCATCCTTTCCATCTTTACGAATAAAAATTTTCTCTGACATATTTGCAAATCTTCTAATGAATCCAGGCGAGTTTCTGGCTTTAGAAGCAAAAGTTAGACAAAATTAAAAAAAAAAATTAGTAGTGCAAAAAAAAATACCATCTGATTGGTTCATCTACAGCCTTAAATCTTCATAAACTGTAGTTATTGTTCTAATTCTTTTTTTATTTAAAAATTCAATGTACCAAGTTTTTTCATGCTATCTTAAAAATTACATCGGTTAAATAACGACCCCCATCGCGCAAACACTGGTTAAGTCGTTTTTAAAGCTCTCGTCCACTCTTCTCAGCATATCAATCGGAATATTGGCAATAGCGTCCATGACGTGGGCTAGAGATCTCCGTTACACCCTCAGACGCTGAGTACCCGAACGGTATGACAGCGCGAATCATCAACGGACCTCAACGAACCCGTTCTATCTCGCAACTGGGTGTGGCACTGGGATGGGTGATAGGAGATAGGTCATGGAGAATGTGGTTACATGAACTCCGCCTCGGCCGCGCGTTGTTGGGCCTCTCGAGTGTCTCACTCAGCCGAATCTCTTCGCCGCACGCTGGGTCAGATATTCCCCTTCGTCGGCATGACGTTGGTGGTAGTGGTCCTCATTCTGGGCCCACCGTTTTAGTTCGGGGTGGCTCACTCAGAAGACATATGACGAAAATAGTCCAGGGCCTGGATCGCTTCGACCTCCTTTTCCTTGGCCCCGTTGTTTGGCCTTCTGGCTTCCGCCAATAACCGGAACATCCGGCCCCTTCAGGCGCTATCGGAATGACCCGAATTAGGGTCGATACTTTCGTTCAGTTGATCTGGCGCCGGATTGGCACTCTCCGTTGGCCATTCGGCCTGTTTTGCTATTGCGTCCTTTCCGAACATCTATAACAGAAATAAAGGATGCAAAGTTATCATCTATCGTCTCAGATTAAATGCCTTAGCATAGTATGGTATATTTCCATTAAAGTTCGGTTTGGGCAATGGGTCTAATAGATCGATTACGGGGCTTCGCTTCGCTTCGATCGCAGGCGCGTACAATAACCAACTGAGCTTTCGTTCTCGGTCTCGGACGCATTTGGTATTGGTAAAGCTGCTTCAAATTACGAGGTGTCGGGTGCTTAAGTATCGGTTCGATTTTATCGGGGTCTGACCGGAACCCGTGTTCATTTACAATGACACTCAAATACTTTACTTCATTCTTACAGAAGTGACTCTTGTCGCGGTTGATGGTCAACCCGGCGCCCTGTAGATAAGCATAAGCGTATGACTCTAATTCTGGGCCAAATAGCGAATCTAACAGGGCCTGATCAGATGCATTTTACTTTTGAAAATTCTTGGTTTTACGACTCCAGCGTGCTTATTCTACGTCTTGAGCAAGGGTATTTTCGATATACGTTGGATTCAACGTTTTGCTGATTATCTCATCACTGATACTTTCATTTATTTCGAAAAGCTTACGAAACCAGTTGTTCAAATAACATGCAATTCGACAGAGTGACTTCGCTTTTTAATCCATGTGATGATGAAGCACCTTGAATTTTAGTTTTAACTGACCGTGTACTGCTGCAATCATCCAGCGTAATTTTGTTACAATACACGAGTTATTTGCTTCGTCGGTAGTAAGCTGTTTCCGTTTCCTTTTGAAAGCTGGCATGATGACAATAAACTTTTTTCGCGTTATAATTTAATTACAGCTCTCAATCCGCGATCAACGATGATGATATCATTTTCCTTTATTAATCGAAAAACGCTATTCGGATCAACTAATACTTTTTTCATTATATCTGTATCATTCTTTGTACCTTCATAAGGGTCACAAATATCCACGACAAATCCATCAGTAGTACACACAGTGAATGGTTTGGTCAAAGGCGTTGTCTTCTGTCCTGAGAAAGCATGACGTTGGTATTCATTATTTAAACTTTTCTGATGCTTAACGTAAGTGCCATTAATATTAAAACTAATTGATCTTCTTTCAGTTTTAATAAAATTCGAGCGTCTTGAGATGTATGATTTTCAATTAAGTTTTTCCTGGTATCATCGCGTTCTGCATCAGTCATGTTTTTGTTCTTTCTTTCGCGAAAGATGTTGTAACAATGCTGCAGATTTCTGACACTATATTCAGCGCTATTGAACTTAAAAATAACTGCAATTTTATGATGCTCCAGAACGCAATTTAAATAAAAAAGTTATTATACCTTCGACAACTGTTCGATTGTGTGAACTACTTAATGACCTTAAATCGAAACTCAGCTTTTTTGAATTATCAGCTGTTAAACCTGTGAGATCTTTCAAACGATTATCATTCAATTGAAATGCACCAACTTCATTTAGCAAAGATTTGTTGCTCTCTAGTGATAATCCTTGAATCAGCTTTGATACTCTATCAACAGATATACGTGAAGATTTTGAAGTATTTTTATTTTATCTAAATCATCTTGGTATAATCGATTGTTCAAGACATGATCCTGACATATACGTGCATCGACTGGTATATAAATTTTCATGTTTCTGTAAAAGTTCAACCGAACTGCAAAAGATGCATGCATGATATCTGTTGTAAAGATTGCCACAAACAATACAATATTTTTCTGACAAAGTACATTGTGGTAATGGTAAGGTAATGTAATCAAACTCTCTTTTTTCGAAATTTGGTATTCGAAACGAAAGATCCGGTCCAGAACATTGTGATGAAGGTTAAGAATCAGTTTGTTCACTTTCTGAGATAATTTGACAATGTTGAGTTCCATGATTTAAGGCCCTGGATTGTTCCATATTTGGTGTTCTTCTCGTGACACGTATGGTGGAATCATGTTTATGTGATTCTGCAGTACCGCGATGATCGTTTGAAAATGCGGTACCCAAGTTCTCATCTTCGACTTTTTGTTTTTTTACTTGTATGGAATACTATTCCCTTTTTACATTTTTTGCATAGCTGTAATTAACAACTGACTACTTCCGTATTAGTAATCCGCTTAGCATTTTTTGTCTTTGAAATTATCTGTGGTTTTTGATGTTTCTGGGATATCCTGGAAAAATGTATTTTTTAAAATTTTAAAATATATAAAACTTTTATGTTAATAGCATATATGTATTATCTATTCAATACGTACAAATCATTTATTTAATGTTTTACCAATACAAATTAATGTCAACTAAAGATGTATCCAATTTGATTAATTTCATTATATTGATAGTATATGACTTGAATTTTCACGACAAGTTTCAAGACTATAAAAGAAATCATTAACACTGTGATAAAATCAGTCACAGATCGGACTCTTACCGAACTCCGCGCCATCTGTCACAGTCGCGCGGAGTCTCATAGCCGTCGCTGTGATGATAAGCCATCTCTTGCTATTTCCGTCCGCCCCGGAGGACGGCCAGATCGCATCGGTGCGCGCCGCCACTCGATTTCCCCCACATGCAGTGCCGCAGTGGGCAATGGGGGTTACCGAGGAACGGTCCTCGGCGACTACACCGTGTGTCTCTCTCTCCTCTCACCTGCATAGGGCGAATCTCTCACCTAGTTCTAATCCAGAGTGTCGTGAGTGAGGAAGACAACAAGAAACCAAGTAGTGAAGTGCAGGTCCCCCTGGATCAAGTAGGAAGGACGCCACCTCGGACCACCCTCCCTAGCCGAGAGCCGTCGACGCACCAAGACCGCCATCCCGGACCTCGGGACATCACCTGTAAATAGGCTACAAAGAAAATTTTGTGCAACCCGACCCACATTGTGCCACGCCAAGAGTTAGTGAACCATCGCGAGCGTAGTAGTTTCCCGGTCATATTCCAAAAAGTTCCGCCGTGGAGGACTTCGAACCCGTGCCAGGTCATCGCGTCGCGAGTGTAAGTGTGTAAAATATAGAGCGCATTGAAAATAAAACCTTTCATTTTTGTAATTCTTACTTCCTGTAGTACTTATTTCAACCCCTAAAGTTAGAGAAAAAGGGAGAGAATTACAAATGGCATCCCTGGTGGGAACGTCAAACAAAACTTCCCAATAAAAACTTTATTTCGATCGAGAAGTCGTTATGAGTTCGGCGGAACTCGCCGGGAATTCCGGTATTCGAAATTGTTATAACTTTCGCGTTTTGCGGCTCTAAGCGCGCGGTCCGCGTCCCCTTATTATTTTAAAAAATTAATACTACAGTCGAGTATTTATTTTCATATTTTCAAATAAATACGAAAATAATCACGAGCTGATTAATTACTTTTGGAATCCTTGGTAACATTAAGCGATCGTGTTATTGTTTACCTCTGTGCCCCCTTGACAATAGTAAACAAAGCTGGCCTGGTAATAGCGCGGTGTTATGGAACACCCGCCTTGCTGTCCCGAGCTATCCGATAAGAAAATAATATTTGAAGAAATTACTAAAGATATTTTTTGCTGTATTGATTTCTAAAATTAGGATAGGATAAGGATAAAGGAAAGGAATTATCGCCCGCTTTAATGACATTTATTTTGCCTATTCGCGGGTCGGCTCTCGGGTGGATAGGTCGGACAGACAATCGAAGATATTTACAAGACAATACATGAGACAATACATGGCAACACCCACCCAGAGCCAGTCCCCCCATTACTGCGCCCGTAGAACGTCTTGACCCCTGTGTATCGCATTTGCATGGGGTCTGGGAAAACTACGGAAAACCCAGACAGATACAGTCGATGAACTACTTTATCATCAGGGTAAATCTTCGATGGTAAAGCAGCTGTGTTTCCCACTCAGCAATCGGCCTGCTATCTTTGCCGTAGCGGGCGCAACGCTCGTTTTTTTATTTTCGTAGTCACCGTTCCAAGTATGGATCCCTAATCAGGATGCTTTCACTTGAAAGAGCGACTGTGCGTCGCGCCGACCACAGGGCAATTGCTGTTGATGATTTCTGAAATTTGGAATTTTATTTCGTTCATTTTCGGATCTATATTGAGTACTTAAGTTTTGAATTGCATACGGTTAATCGTATTTAGATTTAAGTGTTTCGAAATTATAATCATAAATAAGTCCCCCTATTAACTTATATTATCTAATTACTTTGATTTATTTTCATAAATTTCAGGAAACAGTAGAATAATAAATTTGAAGTCGAAAATAATAGACTTGTTTTGGTTATTCTGAGAACGTTGCTCGATAGCGAGCATTGTTTACGTTCTCAACTGTGCGATTCTCTCTACAGCCCCCCCCCCCTGTGCTACCACAGGTAAGGACAAGCACGTTGGCCAGACGGCGTGACGCAATCGGCTACGCGCATTGCCGTCCTTATTGAATACAATTGACGAATTCCGGGAAAATATTAAAATGAATTTTCTTTATTTCCAAAGTTTATTTCCAAAGTTTTTTTGCAATAATAGTGTTTCATTGTTTTGAAACTTGAACAGGAAATTAAAACGGAATTTTTTAATCTATTTCGCGATTGATTCTCCAAGATAAATTCCAGTAATTAGTTTTTCTAATTTTAAAGGTATCGGATAATTTTGAATCCGCTTCATACTTGTGATTTTTGAGAATCGAGATTCAGATATTTTGAGTTTGTTTTTCGCTGTTGATTGCGTAGTAAATCGCCCACAATAGTGAGTTAATTTCTGGAATTTGATTGTAAGCATTTTTCGTGAAGTTTTTAACGATTTTTGCGATTTACAGGGAAGGATTCCCCTCCCCCTTCAACAAGCCAGAGGGCGACACGCAGCTTCTACGTTGATTCGAAACAATTTTCGATTGATGATATGTGTCCTTATAATTAGTGGTTTTAGTATTTTCCTTAAGTTGCAGGTACGAGTGCAGCGACTCGAATATTTTTGGAGTGAAAATGAAGTTTCAGCTCGATAATTTTTGCTCGCTATTCGAAGTATAAAGCTTTTGGGTTTGGATTTCCTCGGTTTAATTTTGGGTTTATTTTCGGAACATTCGATTTTGATTGGCGGACACCATAATTCCCTTTTTCTCCTGCATTAACGTGGTAGCACGCTCCCTTTGCGTCGGACACTGTGGATATCCTGTTTCAAAGCAATTCGGGAAAATTTTTTTATTTTGTGGGTTTTGCATTTTTTTTTGCTTTACGCCAGATAGCAGGACGCTCAAGAAACGTACCTGCTAGCTCGACGTAGAATCTCGAATTGCATCGCATTCTTGAGAAGCGTCCGATCTTTTTGCGTCTCTCCCTTCAGTATTTGAATATTTCCGGTAGTACTTAGTGGTTTGATTATGATATCTACCCCAACTCCCTACCGTCAATCTCTCGCGGTCTTCTTAATTGCGTTCTTATCGGTTGTGTTAATTCCGGTAAAATGGATTCTTTCGTACCTACCCCCGCTACTTTTCCTGTAACGGTAGTACCAACGTTAACGGTGATGACGCCCACCACTGCATCGGGACTCCTCACCATTACGACCACGCCCGTGTCGTTTGCGGCAACCGGAACTAACGTCACGCCATTTCATGCGGCTGGGCAACGCATTGCCAGCCTTGAGCAAATCTCCGCCATCCGGGCAGAGATCGACAGGATAGTCGACTTGCGTGACCTTATCGGTCGGTGCAACAAGGCCGAGTTAGAATTGCTGGGTCAATAGAAGGAATTCGTGATCGGCTCGCAGGGTACACGTTTTTGCCGCGGTTCCTGGACACCGCGGGTGAATGGGACACCAATGTAGATATGCGCGGCGATCCCCCCCCCCCCCCCAGACGTTGGCCGAGGCATTCAGTTGTCCGCCTTCAGAAAGTGTCCTAGGAGGACCACTTAATGATCCGTGCAAAACGAAATATAGATTGATAAAACTGCTCCGTCCATTGCGTCCAACCTTCTCCTTATCGCAGAATAATCTATTAGAGGGTTATGTCCGAACTCCGAATTCAATCTCCCCCTTGGAAGGATCTTTCTCGGATAGTTCTACAAGGATATCCAATACTGATCCAATTTCACTTGCAGAATAGGGTCTCGTAGTCCACAAACACGAGAATCTAATACTTCCTCTCTGAGCACATCTGTCGGAACCCGGTCGAAACGGATCATGTCTTCCATGAATTCGACATTCCCCGCTCTTTACCGACTCTGAGGAATACGTCCCGCAAGGTGCCTCTATACATGCACGCGTAGTAGAAGTCGTTACGAAGGTCCCTCGCGAATTTGCACCCGTTCATATTCAGCGTTTCAAATATAGTGCAACTCTCGGGTCGATAGTATAAAATAAACCCTTTGCATCCATAAATTTAATCGCGTTCGAGTTTGAAATTTGCTTACCTCTTTTGAGTTTTGATTTTGCGTACCTCTTTTGAGTTTTGATTTTGCGTACACCTTTTGAGTTTTGATTTTGCGTGCCCTTTTGAGATTACATTTGCGTACTTTTTTTTTGAGTTTCCAGTTTTGAGCTCCGAGTTTTGAGTTTCGAGTTTCGAGTTTCGAGTTTTGAATTTCGACTTTTTAGCTTCGAGTTTTGAGTTTCGAGTTTCAAATTTTGAGTTTCGAGTTTGCGTACTCCCCTGAGTTGGATTTGCGTAACTCCCTTAGAGTTTGATTTTACTGTCGAATTTGAATCAAGTATACTTTGGAAGTTTGAGCTTACGTACCCTTTTGTAGCGTGTTTAAAGTTGATCGACATTTGGCGAAAAATATTGAGTTCTCTTTCCGTCTTTTTAAAAGACTTCGCGTAATCCGCGATAAACCGGATTAGATAGTTGAAGGTAATGATTAAACCATGCCGCAGCATTGCGCACATGCGATCGTGTAGTCGTAAGTGGCGGCGCGTGACGGCGCCGATGTGTATTCACTGGCACCCAGGTCTCCGTGTAGGACGTCCACGCCGCGTACGCCTCTCCCACCAGCAACATTACGCGAACGACGTTATGGTCTACGATTCCGTAGGACCCAGCTGCTGCACTGGTACCCCGATTTTCGAAGGGTTATACCGAAAATAATAAGTGATTTTGGTTGTTAATGCGATTTTAGATGGAAGAACATCATAGTAGCTGTCCCTTGCGTTGATGTTGGCCCTTGCGTTAATGTTGGCCCTTGCGAAGTATTGTCACCCCCTGCTATGTATATTTAGAGACATTTCGCGACTAGTTTTACGTTGAATTATTTTCAATTACTTGTTTTATATTGCGTTTACCAACAGGAACTATAGTCTCTCGCTTGGCGATTTAATGACTTCGATGAGATCCCCTACCTGTATAAGGTTATATTTTTTTTTGTTGGCTCGTTGCGTTATACTGCTGTCCCGATCGTGCAAAGGAATCGCGTGTGACTCACCTGATGTGCACATACCTCCTCCCATGCCTCCGTACATTCATTCGGTTAAGTTCATATAACGTTAAAATGTACAGTTTCAGAAAGGTCTGTTCAGTTTGCGCTAGAATACGCGTTTAACGTTAATTACGTTAAGTCATAAGCGCTAGTAAGATTCTCAGTTGGGTTCAATCCGTTAAATTCAAATGCGTTGAGGCACACCCCTTAATAAAATTCAATTTTTGCTTACGACAGTATGCGCGTACGTAATGTAAGTTAATTCGCGTTAATTTGCGGAAGTTAACGAGTTTAATTTGAATCGCGCTAAGTCGCGCAAATTATTTAGTTAAAGTGGATTCGCGTTAATTCGCACCAGTATCGAGCTTATGTTGAATCACGCTAAGTCGCGCAAATTATTTAGTTGAAATTTATTAGCGCTAATCTGCGCAAATTATTCAGTTCCATCTGATTCGCGCTAAATCGCGCAATCGCCTGTTTCATTTAGTCTGGCACTGAATCGCGTATTTAATAAGAATATTTTGGATACTGCATGAAGTCGCGGATTTATATAGTTTATTTTTCTTTAGCGCTAAATCGCGCAGTTAATTTGTTTTATTTTGCTTTCAAGCTACGTCATACAGTCGATGACTTTTGGTCTAAATTCCGATAATTCGCCTCCACAATGTGTTCTAGTGGTCCTTTGTTAAGCAACGTATTTAATTAGTTGGTTTACGTTACGATAAATCCCTAACTCATTTAAGACACTCAGTTCCGCTAAACAGTACCCCTACGTCTTGGTAATGGTTTCCCCTTTGCGTTTTGTAGGCCTATAAATATTGTACAATTGCATATATGCTGTGCATTCGCGAACACTGCTGAGCATAAAACGACATGCCCTCCCCCCAGCCTATCATATGGCAGCCCAACTTGAGCTGTAATATCGATAGCATGACGTGACGTTACCGCCCGCGTTATTATGGATACAGAATTTGCGCGGACATACTTCGAGAAATTCATAGTATCTAAATTGGAGGAAGATCTCCTAAGGCCCTTTTCACTGCCTTTTGTTCTTCTTTTTGTAATATATAGTCGCTAACAGTATCGAAGTTCAGTCACCGTATAAATTCGGGACCATGTGTCTCGAACTTAGTATTTTAAGGATCAAAGCGAGTTGAATCTTCCTTGCCGTTGTCCCGTTGCGTTCAGTTGGCCCAAATAGAGAATAAACTTCCACACCCCCCGCCAGTACGGATCGATCGCGTTCTGAGAGATCACTTTCGTTTTAATTATTTGTATTGCGTAACACTGATGATTCTCTTTTCTTTCGTCATCGGTGTTATGGAATTAAGAGTTGCGATGAGTGATCGACATGCGTGAGAGACTTTCTGGAATCAATTAGAGTAATGTCGAAATGACCGTGGCGCTTCGCGAGTGTCTAAGTGAACAGTGCAAGAACAGTGATAGTTTTCCCAAAGACTGAACGATTGTTCCCTCCCCAAAACAGTGTTCGTGAATGTATGATGAGCAGCACCCAAGGAGTACGGGAGTAAGGCCCGGGGGTTTGTGACAAAATCATTCACAGATCGGTACTCTTACCGAACTCTGCGCCATAAGTCGCAGAGTGCCGCAGTCTGCACTGGGGGTTACCGAGGAACGGTCCTCGGTGACTACACGCGGATACGGCCCACGTAGACCGAACCCACATTTTCCATTTTCTAAACCTAATATTTCACGAACGGATCGATGGAAATAAATGAAACAAAAATGAAATGGAAGCTAAGGTAATGTAGAATAAGGGAAAACGTGACAAAAGTGGCATTTGATAGTAGGTGTTCGGGAAATTTCGTTTAAAGTCGGGAAAAATCGTAAAGTTCATATTTAATCCCCATTATCCATGGAATGGAATGATCAATTTCGACGGAACTAGAACCAAATGACAGATAAATTAATGTAGAACAAGAGATAATTTAAACATAAGCGCGCTCGCACAACCCTCCATTGTAGTGCTTTACATAAATCATTAATTATTTTCTTCAGTCAAGTTAGTAATCCCCAAATTATTAAAACACGTAATAGGACCGTTTATCTATTAACAATAAATGTATTATATATCATTTCTATTTTATAAAGGAATGGCATAAAATTCCAAAAACTAATTGAATAAACAATAAAGTGTCTATCTGTTTTTAGAAAAAATTATTCATACTGAAAACGATTCTAACAGTAATTACCTATTATTAATATTAAAATTTGTATATAATAGATTCTTTTCAATAAATGAGTAATTTAAATCAGTAAATGTACTATATACAATGCTTCTTATTTCCAAACAATATCGATAAACTCTGAACATATAGGTGAATTTTTGAACATTTAACAATTTGTATGCAAATTTCTGTATAAAGCATTTCTTTCATTATTCGCTATTTTCGTCGATGAAGAAATCTTCGTCCACCGATGAATCATCCCAGTTTCCTTCACAATCTTCAATTTCGCTAAAAATTTATACACATTTCACTTACATGTCTACTTACATAGAACTGTATTAGTGCAATATATCTTGTAAATAATAGCATCACGCACATTACATGAAATAATTATTAGTACACTCCTAGATTGTTGGTGTGAAATTTCAGCGCAATGGAGTAAAAATTGAATGGTTCAATTTTTTTGATATGACTAACAGAAGTAAAATATAGTAATAATCGTTAACTAAAAATAAAAACCAAACAAAACGATGTGAACAAATTGTTCCTTTTTGTTGCTCTCGTTTTTAACAAACCGCTAGGGTTTGCCAGCTTCAGATAAAGCTAAAAAATCGTTATATAAAAAACATACTTTGACAAATGAAAAAGTAAAAGCATAGGAATTTGTTGCGTTTCGTATTAATATTGACAGGATATGCAATAAAACAATCTGAGAATAATAATATTTGTTGAATTAGAAAAAATGGCTAGTATAACTAAACCAGCATGAATTTCAGCATCGTGTACAGAATAAAATTGAGCGCACTCTTTATTAGCACTTTTTCTGTTATTATTATTATTATTTTATTAAGGCATTTACTTACGCGTTCTTAAAATACTTTTGCATTATCGTCGAATACTTTTCTTCATTGTTATTTTTCAACCGATCATTCAAATACTGCATTGATATTAAAGGATCGGTCATGTAGATCGCTCGATTAAAGACGTCCGTCTCGTTTGTCTCGCATGTGACGTCATATCTCGCCGATGAAACTTGTGCCAAGCTTCCAAAGCATCTTCTGCATAATATGACAAGGGAAATGGAAAATTCCGACCGATTGCACATCCATGGCGGAGAAGTTTGTGCATGGTGGGATTCATGCGTGCCCATTTGTACAATGTATAACGCTGCTCGTAGACAGAGTAGCAAAATATCTCGAGCTTTTCGTAATTAAGTTTCCTTTTACATTTGAACAAAGAGAGAATGGTAGCTATGGTTTGCACAAAGTCACGATCCAAACCTAGAGCATCTGCAAACTTACATGGGTTGTCGAAGCATTTTCGGGCCACGTTTCCGGTATTTGTCGTACCATGGCCTTGCAGGACTTGGTCGACTCTTACACCTAATGCTTCATACACTTTTCTTTGAACAATAGTTTTTCTCCCGTTATGTAATTCTGAAAAGGTGTATGCAAATCCATAAAAATCTCCTAAATATTGACATACATTATGGTGAGTATTTTAAAATTTATATTGACGAAACATATAGAGGTGACACTAGAAATAAGAATGTTCGCGTAATGTACAATTAAGGAGTTTCTGTAGAAAAAAATGTTATTCCCAAAAATTTAATAAATTATGTTTATATCTCCTACAAGTTCCTAATAAACGAGGTATTCGTTACAAATGTTTTAAAATATTATAAAGGTACACATTTCTTGTGAAATTAATAAACCTTCTTAAATTTCTAACACGTCTTGACTTGTCTTCACAAAGACGCACTGACAGTTCTTGTGATAAATTGCGTAAAATATACAGAAAGATAAATAGAAAAAAAAACAAAAAAGAAATTGGAAAGATAGGTAGCGAACAATGTTACGGTAATATAAAATTTCAAGATTATATTTTTTTTATTGTACAAAAGAAATGAATTATGTCCTGTTCGTTTTATAAGAAATGTTTATGAAATGAATTAAAGAATGCACTTGTATCTTATGAAACTTAACAATTAAAATTCTCATTGACTTTCTTCTAAACTATTAACACAAACTGATAGCAGCATGGTTCCACGAAGCAATAAAATTAAAATATTCCTTTTTTTATAATTTGATTCATCTCGATCACACCAAGCTTGTGCGCGATTATGAAGTAAATGATTTGCTTATTTACAACAGGGGTAAAAAAAAAGATGAGGTCTTGCAAACGCTTGACGTCCCAAGAAAATGCCTCAGTCTCACCATATTTGTGGCAGAAAGAATATACATACTGAAGAAGCCTCTGACAATACTAAGTACAGCCGAACACATTAGCTTGATAGAAACCGTAAATTGTGACCTAGTATTTTGCATCTGGCATTGAATATATGAAAAAGGGGGAAATCATGAAGGCAAAGCATTAGACAGTACCGAAAGTGATGGCATGTTTTTTCAAATCCACAGTGAAAAAAGTACAGTAGCTTTTTATTTGAAAGAGAATGATTTTTCTCAACGAACCTGCAAAGCATTGGTGAAAGATAATAAAGTTCTAGTTTTCCTTCAGTTTTTTACTTAAATAATATTCTTAATATGAAATATGATTTTGAGCACTCACGAATACTTTAATCTAAGTACCCTAAAGTAAAGGAGTAAACGGTTTAAAGGTAATATAATAAAATCACCGCTCAAAATATTAAAAAGTAATTTCATAAACGATACACATTTTTGTGCTAATTCATTGCAATTACCTTAAGTGATACTCTTCATATGAAATTGTACTTTAGTAACGTAGTATACTTTTACTTTTACTTGTACTTGTACTTTTTGTAACGTAGAAGTACTTCAAAATGACTACTTCTACGTTAACGAAGGCTATATATATATATATAGCTATCATATCACTATAGTGAGTTAACGCTTTCAGTCACGAATTTTTTCTGCGAAGGGTATTTTATGTAAATTGGCATACAGGGTTTCTTGGACCAAAATGTAGCAGATAATTTTGGAAACATTTAATATTGTATCTTTTTCTACAGACTCCTATGAATACTTACAATACACATCGAATTGTTTTGTTAGTAAACCCGGAAATAGAAAGGTAACATCGAAAAAACAGCAGATGCTTCATAAATAAATGTGGTTCTTGGACCAAAAGTGTCATTAACAAATTATATTTTCTGTAGCATATCGATTGGTTTTTTTGTCTAGGGAACCGGATTTAGAGATAACGTCGATAAACTATCACATTGTTCGAAATTGACCACTAGTCACTAACTGGTACACTGTCACTAACAGATGCAGGGAGATTTATTTTAAATCTAGATATAAATTATTAAACAAGATTTTAGGATTATTATTGAAAAATCCTCCTACGTATTGGATCCACCATTCTTAATTCTCAGAATCTGAGATCGGATTCGTAATTAGAGATCTCGAAAACTCCCGAGTACGAGGTTTCACGTCAGCCGACTTAGTTTTTACATTTCCATCGGCCATATTACAGTGTAAGGCCAGATTCGTAATTATCGACCCCAAAAACCCCCGAGTAACCAGTTTCAGCTGATTCAATTGAATCCGCCATTTCGAATTCTTAAAATCTATGTCCACATTCGTAATCAGAGACCCCCAAAACCCCCGAGTAACCAGTTTCAGCGGATTCGATTCACTTTTCGACTTTTTGTCCGCCATATTGAATCCGCCATTTTAAATTCTTAAAATCTAAGACCAGATTCGTAATCAGCGACCCCAAAAACCTCCGAGTAACCAGTTTCAGCTGATTCGATTCACTTTTCGACTTTTTGTCCGCCATATTGGATCCGCCATTTTGAATTCTTAAAATATTATTTCAAATTTGTAATCATCAAACTTCGAAACATGTAAATGAAGTTTTATATTTATCTATTGTGCACCTGATAACTGGTAATAGTCGACTTAAGGCCTATGTCCGACTGGCCCTATATCTCAATCCACTGTGCGACATAGGTGTTCAAAAGAATTAGTTTTTCATATTTATCTTATTCCACATTAATTTATCTGTCATTTGGTTCAAGTTCTGTTGAAATTCATCATTCCATTCCATGGATAATGGGGATTAAATATGAACTTTAAACGAAATTTCCCGAGCACCTACTATCAAATGCGACTTCTGTCACGTTTTCCCTTATTCTACATTACCTTAGCTTCCATTTCGTTTTTGTTTCATTTATTTCCATCGATCCATTCGTGAAATATTAGGTTTAGAAAATGGGAAATGTGGGTTCGGTCTACGTGCGCCGCCTCCGCGGGTCGGACCTTCTGTCCGACATATCTGAGTTGCTGATTTGGCGTATTCTCTAATTAATTATTAATTTTTATTATCACGTCCTGTACCCTTTCCCGAGGTCGGATGATGGCAGGTAACGACGTAGTTCCCCATTCTTATATTTAAACGATAATCGTTACAAATGGCGCCCAACGTGGTGAAAGATATCTTAATTTTAAATTCAAGTGATTGGCGTCATGAAATGGCCCCTTAAACAGAATTTAAAATATTAAACTATTAATGTTGAAAGTAAATTCAAAACAAGTTGTAATTTATTGAAAGAAAGAGAGAAAGAGAAACAATTTTGTATATTATTTAATAGAAGTCACATAACGAAATTAATTTATTATGAATGGCCTATTAATTTTTTTTACTTATAAACGTGTGACCTTATTTTATAATGGAAATAATGAATTTTGAATTATATTATACAAATTGAGATATAATTCGTCGTGTTTGAGCTGTGGAAAGCGTCGAGCCGTGCGTTACCGAAAATAAACAAACAAATTCGGGGAATTAGACTAGACAGGAAAATAGAAAATTGACAAATGATGAAATAAGGAAATTATAATTTAAAATTTTCGAAAGAAAAAGTGAAATTTGCGATTGGAATATTTTGTGTTTTTTAGTCTTGTTCTTTTGTCCTGTTCAAACTTATATGCTACTGTGGGGATGAGTTATAATATTGAAAGTTGGATAAATTATCTTCTTTTCATTTTTAATTTTAATTGCCGCTATTGAAAGAAGAGATAATTTTGATTTATTAATTTTCTCTGTTGATAACTTTATAAGATGATTTTATAATAAAATTAATATTCTTATATAGTTAATTATTTTTCGCATATCTGACTGTTTATTTAATTATTTGAATTAGTTTTCTTTTGGGACTAAGTTACTGATTAAACTATTATTTGTCAACACCACTTTTAATTTTGATTATTTTTTTTTATTAGCATATTACCTGTGTATGTCGATGAATGTTAGTGTGTGTCCTGTGAAATGTCCTAATTAATTAATTAATTTATTTAATATTTATTTCTTTTAATCTGAGACTATCCCTCTATACAGGAGCGCATGATTTCTGTTAATTTTTGGGTTGTGTGCTTGTCTTATTCTTTTATTTATGATTTCAAACCTAATATTTGTTAAAAAACTTATGAACTTATATATATATTTTATGTATTAAACATTTTTTTTTATTAATTAGTAATAGATCTAATATAATCATAAATGGGTTGTATATGTCCTGTATTATTTGTGATGCAGATTGTCTATCAACAATTGTAATGTTAAACGTAATAGAATATATGCGTATTTCATATTTCTATTTTCCTGATTTCGAAGAAATGAAAGGTTCAAATTAGACCTATCGTAGTGTGTTTTATGTGGATTAAGTCCTATTTCGGGATTGTTGGAAACAAAAAAATAAACATTTAATTATAGTAAACTATTTTAAATTACATATTTATTTAATTTCAATTATTTCAACGTGGAATTATATATTCCCAATTATATATTTATTCAATTTCTGGATAAAATGACTTTATTCCAAAATGAATTCAAATAACGGAAATAGGTCGTATCTAAATATTAATAATTGGTTGTTTGGTCTATCCGAAAACCAAATCGATGATGTGTTATATGAGTTGAGCTAGACGCGTCCGGCTGTTTCCTAGTGCGCACGAATCGTCATAGAAATCGCCTAAATGGTAATTATACTGCAAATGATTTTATGGCCAGCGATAGGGGAATGGACCAAACACAAATTCGAGATTATCGAGATAATTTACTGGAATCATTCCGCGAACGCGAATTAGATGGTATAGGGTCAAATGTATTAGAGGTCACGGCTCAGGTGCATCAAGAAGAGGGTGCACTAGAAGGAACAAGACTTAGTGAAACAGTGAATATGATGCCTTATACCCTACAAAATGGTACAGCGGTACAAATTCCGGTTGAGGTTGAAAATATTTTGTACTGCGCAGAAGCGGCCGGCCAAAATAGAATGACCAAAATAGAAAGGCCGCTTCTGCGCAGTACAAAATAGAATGCAAAGTGGTCCATTGACCCGAAAAGCAAGCAGTATACACTTGGATGAAGAACATCGCACGTCCATTGCACCGAGGGTGACATTTCAGGACACTTTTGGTGTTAATTACCCCAAGGACAAGAATTCCAGAAACACAACCCCTCATGATATTCCTAGCGAGGGGGGAGAGCAGGTTTATCAGACTATCCAGGAGGAGCTAAACCAGGTAAGAGACCGGGTTAACAGGGCAATTAATACGCCTGTAAAAACACCAGATATCGGTGAAGTTGTCCGGAAATGGGGCAATCAATTTTCTGGAGACTCGGGAATGAGTGTTGAAGAATTTTTGACCCGAGTTGAAGAGAAAACGGTTGGCAGGATTGGACTATCATCAAGTACTAACGTTTATCCCAAATTTATTGAATGGAGTATCCCTACAATGATACCGATTGGTCCATCTGGAATGGCGCAGCTGGGAAGATTTATGTCGAGCAGTGCATCAGTACTATGGAATTAATAGGAACTTCTACCAGGGATTGGAAGCGGAAGCGGAGGCGTGCACACAGGGCCCCGATGAGGCAGTTTGTGACTTTATTGTGTGTTTACGTACCATCCTGAATAAGTGCAGACCTGTACCAACGATGGAGAGACAGCTGGATAGGCTACACCAAAATTTGAGACCGGAAATCTAAATGGCCATTCGTCGTGAAGAAGTTTGGAACTATGAAGACCTACTGCAACGGGCGATGGAAGTGGAGCGTGTGCAGCGCTGCCTAAAATTGTATAAACCACCTCCTAAACTGGAAATGTCACTTCTACCGGATATTGCTTATTGCGGAGAGTTGGATCGATCAAAAAGGGCAAATGCGAAATTAGCGGCCGTCGAGACTCCGAAGAAGCCTGAAGTTGAAGCGATATTTGTACCACAACAGAAGCGAGCAACGGAAGATTCTGAAACCAAGAAGATGTTAGAGAAAGTTCTCAATAAGTTTAATAATTTTGAACAACAAATGAGAGAACTCCGGGAGAGGCAGTTAGCAGCGGATCAAGAGAGGTCGCATAGACCACTATCCCCAAAGTGGACCCCTGTGAAACGTCAAGAAATACCGACAGGAAGGAACACCTCGAGCGTATCTAACACGACTCATCAGGAGGTGGCCAGCCCATCCAAATATTCGGAGAATATTCCATCTCCAAGATTCAATAGGATGGTGAAATGCTATCGGTGCCATACGCCGGGGTTCACCAAATACAACTGCCCAAATTGTTCGGGAAACGCAAACCAGGGACAGTAGAGAAGGTTTCTGTTCTTAAGAAGAAAACCTCCGAGAAGAAAGTTTGCTTTTCCAAAAGAGTAGTGGAAATATGTCCTAGTTCGGTAGAAATTAAAGCCACGACGAGCGACGATTTTTCAAGATGGTGGATAGCGACTGATATTGGAGAATATCGTCTGCGAGCTTTGTTTGATCCGGGTGCTGCTCGTACAATAATTGGTCCGGTTTGATTATTAGTAGCTGCAGCCTGTGGCCGGCCAGTGACAGCATATGAAGGACGAGGAGCTCAGGTTGCAGATGGTAGGACGTCAACGATATCTGGTCAAGTCAAGCTACCATTTCAAGTCGCCGGAGTTAAGAGAGAAATTCTTGCGTTAATTATGCCTAATCTCAAGCCGACATGTATTTTAGGTGCTGATTTTCTCCGAGCATTCAATGGGATTCTACGCCCTAGAGAGAATCTATTATCCATTGAGGGTTGTCACGGGGAAATTGATGTGGAAGTGGCTGCAGTTGATGTTAATCCTAATACACTCCAATCGTCACCTGGTTTGGTGACAGTATCCACAGAACAGCGTAATATTATTGATATGCTGGTGGAGAAGGTCTTACCGAAGGATTCAAGACATATTGGGTGCACTCAACTTATTAAGCACGAAATTATTTTGGAAGCTGCTAGCCGGCCTATTAAGCAACGGTACTACCCTATTTCTAAACAATTGGAAGAAGAAATGCACTCTCAGGTACAACATATGCTGGACGAAGGCATCATAGAACGTTCTTCAAGCGCATGGTCAAGTCCAGTAGTACTGGTGAAGAAATCCAACGAGAAATGGCGCTTCTGTGTGGATTATAGGAAAGTCAACGCTGTCGCGAAGTCAGACGCGTATCCACTACCTTATATGGACTCAATTATTCGGAAGCTTCAACGGGCTAAGTTTATTTCAACTCTGGATTTAGGCAGTGCATACCACCAAATTGAAATGGAAGAAAGATCGAAGCCTGTAACTGCTTTTACCGTCCCCGGTAAAGGACTCTTCCAGTATCGGAGGATGCCATTCGGCTTATCCGGAGCTTCAGCCACCTTTCAGAGGCTTCTCGACGAGCTTATTGGTCCGGAACTCGAACCGCATGCTTTTGCCTACTTGGATGATATTATCATAGTTACCGAGACATTTGAAGAGCACTTGCAGTAGTTAGAGTTCAACTTGAAACGTATTACGGAAGTTGGATTAAGTATCAACCGAGAAAAAAGTATGTTTTGTCGGGAAGAAGTCCGATATCTCGGTGTCCTTGTAAATGGTGAAGAATTTCGTCCTGATCCAGAAAAGATCTAGCCTATTGTCGAGTACCCAGCGCCGAAGAATCTCCGTCAACTTCGAAGATTTCTTGGAATGGCATCCTGGTACCGTAATTTTATGCCTGAATTTGCTACTATTGCGGAGCCATTGACGCAACTTACCAAAAAAGGACAGCGTTATATTTGGACGCAAAAACAGGAGGAAGCTTTCGGGCAAATCAAATCCTTGTTTTCATCTACGCCAATTCTTCATCTTCCGGATTTTACCCAGGCATTCGTCATCGAAACAGATGCTAGTGGAACAGGTTTAGGAGCTGTTCTAGGCCAGAAAATTGATGGTGAGGATAGAGCATTAGCATTCGCGAGTCGTACTATGAATGCGGCTGAACGAAATTATTCCGCTTCGGAACGTGAATGTTTGGCTGTGATCTGGACTATAGGGATATTTAGGGCCTATGTCGAAGGTTACCATTTTAAGTTCATAACCGACGATACAGTTTACAATGGTTATATAACCTGCGTAACCCAGTGGGTCGTTTGGCCCGATGGGCTTTAGAGCGCCAGGGATATGACTACGATATTAGGCACCGAAAGAGAGCAATGCACCACGATCCGGATGCGTTGTCACGCATCTATGAAACAGATGAAGAACCGGACGTGAATGCTATTGAAGTGGTACCTGATACCTCAGACCGGTGGTACCTAGAGAAACTACGACAAGTACAGGAAGAACCACTTAAATACCCTTTTTGGAAGATTATGGATGCTCATTTGTATGTGTATCGGCCGGATGAACGATTGCAAGATATAATTGGAGACGATGATGCGTGGAAAATGGTTGTATTTAAATAAATGCGTCAGGAGATTCTTCAAGAAAATCACGATATTCCCACCGCAGGTCATTTGGGTCGAAAGAAAACAATAAATCGAATTTCTCGATACTATTATTGGCCTACTCTCCGGAATGACATAACAAGATATGTTCGTGGATGTAGTATTTGTCAACAATGCAAGATTCCACCTGTTGCTCCTAGCGGTTTAACGGGGAAAAGAATCGTGACTGAACCTTGGAAAGTTGTTTCTAGTGACCTTATGGGTCAATTTCCTAGGAGTAAACATGGATACGAATATCTCATCGTTTTTCAAGATATTTTTACACGATGGATCGAGTGTGTACCAATTAGGAAGCTACAGGTAAAGCTGTTATTATGGCTTTGACCGAAAGAGTTTTATTACGCTTTGGTACACGGGAAGTATTCCACTCCGATATTGGTCCTGAATTCTGGAATTGGGAACTCAAAACCTTCTTGACTGATCGGGGTATAGAGTTTTCAAGAAACCCAGCCTATCATCCTCAGGCTAATTCAGTCGAGCGGACTAATCGTACCCTCAAGACGATGATTGTGGCCTTTATTGAAGAAAGTCATCGTGAATGGGACGAGCACATTGATGAATTTACTATCGGTTGTAATACGGCTGTTCAGGAGTCAACCGGAATTAGTCTAGCTCTACTAAATTTCGGTAGACAGCCAAAACCTCCGGCGCTATACCGTCGAGTACAGGAGCGTGAAGCTGAAGGTCGACGTCAAAAAAGAGCCGTCGCAAATTAGAATGCCAGGATGAACGACTTACAAGAGCTACGCCAAGAAGCAGGTGAAAAGGCTCAGGAGGCCCAAAATCGACAAGCGGCTTATTATGATGCCAGTCGTCGCAATGTTAGATATCAAGTTGGTGGCAAAGTTTGGAAGAAAAACCGAATTCTTTCCGCAGCAGCACAAGGCGTGGCGGCCAAATTGGCTCCCAAGTATGCTGGACCGTACACAATTGCAAAGAGATTAGGTTCGAATGTTTACGACTTGGTCGACCAAAATGGCCTTCCTACTGGGTCTACATATAGTACACCTTAAACCATTTTATGAAGAAGCTGACTTCAACCAAAAGGAAGGAGCTAAAGAAGTGGAGATGAGTGACCCTCGTGAAGAACTTGAGCCACGTACCATAGATGCTAGGGAATTACCAACTATTGTAAATGCTCCTCGACCGCGAGGACGTCCACGTAAAACGCAGCGAAACGTCGTCAGGGCTGTGGAAAATCGCGATAGAATAAGGTTTGCGCCACGCGAATCGGTGGTCGGCGAATCTCGTTTAGTACAGGAAAATCGCGATAATTCTGATGCTCAAACACGACGACGCGGTCGACCTAAAAAGTCTACTTCTACTCTTACCTCGGTGCAAATCCGCGCACAGTCTTCGCCGTGGTCTTTACGCCGTACTCGAGCGCAGAGAGCACGACAGACTTGAATGACGCCTGAGCATGCACTAATAGTATGATGTTTCGTTTGTTTTTGTCGTGGCTTTTTCAGAATTGTAATAGTATGGCTGAGGCATCTTCTGTTCACGATGAAGAATGGCGACAGTTACGGGGCTTGGCCGTACGTGAAACGGCCGCGAAGGATATAGCCCGCCAGATGGAGAAATTGGGCCTATATGAAGAGTGGGAACCATGGGTCCCCATTAAACCCAAGATAGCCCTTAACGGAGGCTGAGGAGTTGCGTCGGGAGGTGTTGCTAGCCCGGAACTTGAATGCCGAAACGGTGGGTACCTCAGAGGAAGGGAAAGCCCTAATGTGCGCGTTAATGGGTTGCCGCGAGCAACGGAAGGACTTAAATCGGGAGTAGGAGAAAGTCTTCCAGTAGCTGGAGCAGTACTTGAGTACCAAAGAACTGGAGGCCGAGGCGCAAGTAAAGGGGCTGCTACCGTTAATCGCCTGGAGAAGAAGATAGCCCACGAGCAGCGTCTAAAGCAGGTGGGGGAACGACGCGAAGCCCAAGATCGTCAACGACGTGTCTTCCAGTGGACCAGTGTCGACCTCGCCACCAAGAAAGTAGAAGCGGAGGACCTCAATCGGGCCATTACTGAGTTGGTGAAGAAGGAAGTCCTCACTAACTATGAAAAGGAGCTGCTACGGATCCTTCGGACAAAGCAGTCCCGGGCGTGGGTTAATGCAGAGTTCGCCAAAGACGAGCAGTGACATAAAGTCCAGAAGGCTGCCCTATCTACCGAAGCCTACGGAGATAAAGGCTTTAAGCCGAAACGGAGGCAACCGAAATGTCACGAATGTGGTTGGCCCGGAATTTTGCACGCTGGAGTTTGTCTAAATAAGACCAATCACCCGCCGAGGGATAAGTCCTATTTTGAGCCACGCCAGCCGAAGAATTAAGGCGTCTTCCCCTTATTAATCAAGGGTCAAGGTCAATTTAAACGACTAGTGACTTTAAGACGTTGATGGTGCAAAATTTACTATAGGAATAAAATACCTACAAATTTAATAAGAACGAGTATATTTATTTAGCTTGATTAGGCATTTGGCATCAGCATGAAGAATATGTTTTGTTGGAACTAATTGATTCCCTCTTACCTTTCCTTATTAAGTACCTGATAGGGAGTCCGAATATCGAGCTGGTACTCTATCGAGGTACTCAGTGCCTGGGAGGCGGGTATAGTCAATCGCTGAAGTTCATATTATTTAAATATTTGAATTCGCGCTAGACTCCCTATCTTTGTGGGCACGGGGAATTGCGGGGCGAGAAGAGGGCGGCACGTGTCGCGGAACGACAGAAACGGTAGACATTTGGGTAGATTCGCTTTGACCACCGTGCGCGCTTCTTCCTCGTTTCTTTAATTTTGTTTTATATTTGATTATAAGAGATATCTGGTGCCATTCTACAGGATATTGGGCGTAATCCCTGGACGGTGCGATCTTTTGGTCTACCTTTGACATTTATCGCGGGAACTGTAAGTACCGGCATATTCGGATTATTGTCTTTGTTGTTCCGCCATGATCAGCCAATATTCCTATGCAATGTATTTGATAAAACGTTAATTTATTTTATATTATTTCTGGCTACTTTTGTCGGCACAATTTTCTCCTTTCCCTCATTGATTACAGGTCGACCGATCGCTAGTATTTTGGCGGAGCGCCCCGGTTTTCTATTGCACACCGGCTTTCGCTCCATTGTTTTCCGCGAGGGTTTCTACTCTCTTTCTCTCTCTTACGTTATTGGGAATATTAACTCACGCCGCCTCCGCGGGTCGGACCTTCTGTCCGACATAGCTGAGTTGCTGATTTACCAGATAGGGTTAGAGTAAATAATTCTACCATGATTGCTTAATTGATGTTTTTACCACATCAGAGCTCTTTATATTTACGGCCGATCAAGCTTGTGAGCAACAAATTTCAAACATAAATGACCGCAAATTTATTTAAATTTTAAAATCTTTTATGATTGTATTTGTCCGTATTAGTATTTAGATAAAACATTGAATCAAGAAGAGGTTGAAAATCAGCGAAACTATCAATACTCAACATAATTTTCATTTTTCCTATGTGCGACCCAATGCGTTCCAGGACAATTTTTATCGTCGAGATTCACGAATGCGGATTCTGGAAAGCGTGGACCACTCACTGCGGTAAATCATTTCGCATAAATACTCGAAAATAAGGAATTTTCAATTTTTTTGCATATTTCAGAAATTTGATTTTGGTAAGCGTTCGTTTAGGTAATCTTATTTCGGGCTGCTTTTATTTTAAAGCTTTTCTCGTATGCCTTCTGATCTGGAGATCAAAACCTTGTCTATACGGCTGAAGATAAGTCCTTTGCCTAAAGAAATATCTTCCATTTTCTTATTATGTCGTTTTGCTTCTTCTAATTTTTCTTAGAATAATGTTAATTTATTAGTAATATTCCGATAAGACGATGGAAATCTCAAACATATTTACGATGATCATGTGAATTCTGACATGACGTACTCTCAATTCAACAATTTGTATTCAATATGTTGGAAATATGAAAAGTATGGATTCATTGTGATAGATAAAGACCGAGCAGTTAGCAGCGGAAGATTCAGAAAGGGATTCAACTGTTTCGCTATAAATATACCACACAATATTCAACGATATATCAGTATATCGTACACTGTAATAAGCAAAACATGGCTGAGTTCCGGAAAGAGCATCATATTCTTCAAGAGATTGAAAAAAAACAGAAAAGCAATTAAACGAAAACATAGATCCCAGTCGAAAAAAAGACGTCGCTTATCACGTCGTACGTGACGTCGTTATCGACGTCGTCAATGACATCCTATACGACGTCATTAACGACTTGCGAAAATGGGGTAGTGGCGAACATCCTGAAAGACGTCCTAAACGACGTCTCGAACGACGTCATCGATAATGTTTCCTCAAAATGCAAAATAAACGATGTCACTAACGACGTCGCGAACTACGTCACCGCTAATATATGTCAAAAAATGCAGAATGAACGACGTCGTGGACGATGTCTCCAACGATGTCACCAACGACGTCGCGAACGACGTCGCCGCTAATGTATCTCCAAAAATGCAAAATGAACGACGTCGCAAAAGTCGTCTCAAACGACGTCACCAATGACGTCGCGAACGACGTCGCCGCTAATGTATCTCCAAAAATGCAAAATTAGCAACGACGCAAAAGTCGTCTCAAACGACGTCATCAACGACGTCGCCGCTAATGTATCTCCAAAAATGCAAAATGAACAACGTCGCAAGAGTCGTCTCAAACGACGTCACCAACGACGTCGCGAACGACGTCGCCGCTAATGTATCTCCAAAAAATTCTCTATTATTCTCTTAAATTCTCTGTTATATGTATTATACGATTGTATGTAATTTCATGTGTAAATGAAGTTTAATTATCTTTTACTCCTTTTATTGTATTTAACACTATCGAAAATAAATTAGTAACGCTCGAAAACAAATAAGAAAAATGCTCGCCCCGGTGGGGAATCGAACCCGGGTCCTTTGCTTACTACACTAACGCCTTAACCACTACGCTACACTCGCTCTTATCTCATTTTATATGACGAAGGATGGTTACTATCCGTAAAGCCTCCATGACGAAGAAATTATTATCACCCTCTAAAAATTGGATACTGTGCACTAATGTGCAATGAAAGTCCATTCAACGTTATGCCTTTATTGTACATGTACATAATTCAGTTCCAGCCGAAATAATTTCTGCATTTGATGCAAATATTATATGCACATTTTACGCAGGTGTTTTATTTTTTGCCTTTGTAATGAACAATATTTGCATAAAATACTTAATCATTAGTGAAGGGGGTTCTAAAGTGCTCGACCGATAAGGTAGGAATCTTCACTAAAACCCGTAAATAAAAAGTGACTGAAACGGTTTTTCGAAATTCGGGGTCTTTAAGGGCAATTTTAATTACTATAGATGGTATCATAGAAAATAACAGAGACATTAATTGAAAACTATTGACAAAAATTACTTATTTCCGAAGTTTCGGGGAGTTACGAATGTGAAAAATCTCAATGTAGTATTCTATATTATCATTCATATATCATGTGTATATGCTTAACATATATCTACCCAAAATTTCCTGTCTTCATTTTTTAACGATATATAATTAATTTTCTACGTCTATGCCTTCAAAACTTTTAGATGTACAAAAGTAACAAATAAATAATTTAATAACTACATCTTGACTTTATTCCATTACAATAATCAACGATGTAAGAATTTAGATCCAATTCCTTTTTTCGATGGAAGTTATATCAACGATATAAGAATTTAAGTCAGCTAATTCCTCATTTCGATGGGAGTTTTATCATTGATATAGGAAAATACTATTTAAGCTGCAAATTGTGATAAGATAAGTTATTAATTACATTTTGCACTCTTTATAAGTAATATTATTGGTTTGGTAATCATCGGTTGCTTCTTTTCAAGAAAAAATGCATTTTTTGTTTCTTTGTCGAAAGTCCACTCGGAGTCCAATTTCACCAGTGTTTTGTATTAACTATTTCACTACCATAAAAGTAACTAATTGATATCAAACTACTTTGAATAGTTTCAGAAGAGTAAAATCTACCAAGTTTCATGGTTATATTAGAATTTTTAGCACAATTTCCATTTTTATGTGCTTTAACCAAACCTGATGAAAAACAGTTGCTTGGTATGCAATAAAATTTGAAATTGTTCTAAAAATTCTAATATCACCATGAAATTTTGTAGATTTTGCTCTTCTGAGACTATTACAAGTAGTTTGATGTCAATAAGTTGCTTTCAAGTCAGTGAAAAATAACATTTTAAAAATCTAGACGTAGAAAATTAATTATATATCGTTCAAAAATGAAGACAGGAAATTTTGGGGAGATATATGTTAAGCATATACACATGATATATGAATGATAATATAGAATACTACATTGAGATTTTTCACATTCGTAACCCCCCGAAACTTCGGAAATAATTAATTTTTGTCAACAGTTTTCAATTAATGTCTCTGTTATTTTCTATGATACCATCTATAGTAATTAAAATTGCCCCTAATTAAAACAGACCCCGAATTTCGAAAAATCGTTTCAGTCACTTTTTATTTACGGGTTTAGTGAAGATTCCTACCTTGTCGGTCGAGCACTTTAGAACCCCCTTCACTAATGATTAAGTATTTTATACAAATATTATTCATTAAAAAGGCAAAAAATAAAACAAACAAATGCAGAAATTATTTCGGCTGGAACTGAATTATGAACATGTACAATAAAGGCATAAAGTTGAATGGGCTTTCATTGTACATTAGTGTACAGTATTCCAATTTTTATAGGGTGATAATAATTTCTTCGTCATGGAGGCTTTACGGATAGTAACCATCCTTCGTCATACAAAATTAGATAAGAGCGAGCGCAGCGTAGTAGTTAAGGCGTTAGCGTAGTAAGCGAAGGGCCCGGGTTCGATTCCCTACCGGGGTGAGCGTTTTTCTTATTTGTTTTCGAGCGTTACTAATTTATTTTCGATAGTGTTAAATACAATAAAAGGAGTAAAAGATAATTAAACTTCATTTACACATGAAATTACATACAATCGTATAATACATATAACAGAGAATTTAAGAGAATAATATAATCGTTTGAGACGATTTTTGCGACGTCGTTCATTTTGCATTTTTGGAGATACATTAGCGGCGACGTCGTTGGTGACATCGTTGGAGACATCGTCCACGACGTCGTTCATTTTGCATTTTTTGACATATATTAGCGGTGACGTCGTTCGAGGCGTCGTTTAAGACGTCTTTCAGGATGTTCGCCACTACCCCATTTTCGCAAGTCGTTAATGACGTCGTATAGGATGTCATTGTAGTATAGGATAGGATGTCGTACGTGACGTCGATAACGACATCACGTACGACGTGATAAACGACGTCTTTTTTTTCGACTGGGATTACTGAAGATGGGCAAAGACGGAGCAGAGCGAGTTACAAATATGTATAGCTTGTTTAGAGAAGGATACTTGACTTTTTACCAATCGAGACATATTTTTTATCCGCACGTAATGCATTCTTGGCAGTACTTCACAGTTATTACCATCATCATCATCATCATCATCATCATTATTGACATCATCATCATCTACGTAAAAATCTTGAATTATTAGAAGATTAGCGTGTCGATCTCTCTTTGCATGATGTGATGTGGTAAGGTGATAAATCGCACTTAAAACGACGTTTTTTCAGAATGAATGTGTTAACAGATATATCATTTAACTTTTCGAGTTTAGTAATCTGTTTTGCAACGCAGGAAACTCAATGCCCTCAAAATGCAATATATTTTAATATTTTATATAGTTCTAGAGTCGGGCAGAATGGATAGAAGCTGAATGTAGTAGAATAGAAATATTGCCCGTCTAAAGCATTCATTATTATCATTTTTGAGGGTTATATGCGCATGCTTATCTTGTAAAAATTTCGGGAGCGGTATATAAGAACTATGCCCTTGGGAATCCGGGCGACCTCCCATTTTCGCGAGGTTCTGCGAGGTGTGACATGTGAACAAAACAAAACAGCAAGAGCCTCAGGTGCCTTGCACCGAGGAGGTAATGTCGGATGTGGCTAAGGACACTCTGATGGAGACCGGTACGGCGGAAGACACTCGTCCAAGCCCGATCCGAATGAACGGCGCACAGAGGCGAAAGGCCAAGTGGGTGGCATACTAGGAAGCGAAGAGAAGGGCGGAGGCTGAAGGTCTCCCCCTTTCGGAGCGTCCCCAACCGAGAGTAAGCGGTTCGAGGAAGAAAAAGGCGGCATCTTCCATAGCTGGGGCTAGAACCCGTCTGGAAGAGCATCCCGGATCGACCTCAACCGCTATAGAATCGATGGGTCCTCCCTCTGAGGATAAAAGGAAGGTCGAGAGGAGCATTTCAGATCCCACAGCCAAACCCCGAGGGAAGAAGGCCAGAGGTAAGCCGGGGCAAGAATCCGCAAAAAGGATGTCATACTCGACGGCCGCTGCTGAACTCTCAAGGGTATTGATTGCCTTTGGCGAGGACGTAGGGGAGCGGGCCGATATGGGTGTCTTTGACCAACTCAGGGGGGTCATCATTGACCGGGTTGTGGACACCCCTGGAGTCTCACCTGAGAGGAGGAATTGCCACCTTTGCTTGTGTGGATGACGAGAGTGCCTGTTGGCTGCGGGAAGCAATTCCGCAGATAACCCTTGATGGGGGCCGAAAGTTGAGGCTTGTACTCCCTGAGGAACTCGTCAAGAGAGATAAAATGACGGTACTCGCGCCACCACCCAAGAAGGAGACTAGCATCCTGCTTAAGATCTTGGACAGGCAGAATGGTGGGTTGAGGGTCGGGACGTGGGTTGTCCACCGTACGGAGGAGCTGCCGCATACCACCCTTCTGGTTCTCGGCGAGGACGAAGACTCGGCCAAGCGCCTCGAGTCTCGCGGCTACCGAGCTTATCTGGGGACAGGAGAGGTTGTATTCAGGTCAAACTCTAAAAACCCGATAAGTTCGGCGACGGGAGCTTCCAGCGCGAGTTAGCTTTAATGGCTAACGGTCGTGCGGAAATTTTCCAGATTAACTTGCATCACTGCAAAGGTGCCTCAGCTCAACTTATGAGGGACCTGCAAGTGACGTATACAAAACCAGCCATGGCACTAATACAGGAGCCGTGGTGCTACAAAGGTCAGATTCGGGGCCTGAGTATGATTGGCACAGTCTACGCCAGTGGACTTCATGAAATGCAGAGGACATGTGTAGTTCTTAAAAACATGGACGCTGCCCTGCTACAGGAATTCTCTACTAGACACCTGACTTCGGTCAAAGTCTCTAAGGGAATAGGGGAAAGGAGCTTGGTGATTGCATCAGCCTACTTTGCGCATGATAGGGAAACTCCCCCGGAGGAGCTAACTAGGTTAATCAGGTACTGCGCAAATACGGGCCTTGATCTCCTCATTGGTTGTGATGCAAATGCTCACAGTACTCTGTGGAGCACCGATACAAATGAGAGAGGAGAGGCTCTCATGGAATACCTGATATCCACTAACCTCGAAATTTTGAACGAGGGAGTTGAGCCAACGTTTGTAACGGCAAACAGAAGAGAGGTCCTTGAGCTCACTCTATGCAGCCGAGGCATGCGTGAGGCTGTCCAGGAGTGGAGGGTTATTGATGAACCCTTGCTGTCGGATCACAAACTGATTCGGGCCAAACTGGAACAGTTTAACCCTGCAGAGAAATGGTCCAGAAATCCAAGAAGCACGAACTGGCTAGGGTTCAGAGAAAGTCTGCAAGCCAGGATGAAGGGCTTCAAAGGCAAGTATGGAGCGAAAAACGATCTTGAGTATACAGAGGTCTTTCTTAGGGGAGCCGTGATGAGATCGTTCGAAGGCAATTACCCACTCAAGAAAGTAAACCCCAAAAGGGGAAGGCTTAATTGGGGACCAGCATTGGAGCGTAGCCGAAAAGAGGCGAGGGGATTATTTAATCAAGCAAAGAAGGCTGATACAGCAGAAGTCTGGACGGCTTACAAGGATAGGTTGAAAGCCTACAAAAGGCAGATTAGAGAGTCTCAGATAAATGCATGGAGGGAGTTCTGTTCGGAAACGGAGAGTATACCCTCTACTGCAAAATTAGCGAGAATACTATCCGAAGGAAATTATGGTTAACTACTATTTATCAAAGGAGAAAATGGCGAGTTTGCCAAATCTCCGAAGGAAACCCTGGAAAGGTTGCTTACAAGCAATTTTCCAAGTATTAAACTGGGATCGATAAAGAATGGAAGAAATCACGAGTTTCGTTTATACCGAAAGTTGGAAACAGGAACTACGTGGAGGCAAAGGACTACAGACCGATCAGCCTAACATCTTTCCTATTAAAATTATTGGAAAGATTGGTTGAGAGATATCTGATAGAAGGTCCTTTGGTACGCTCACCTCTTCATGGGGAACTGTATGCCTACCAGGCTGGCAAATCTGCTGAGTTGGCACATATGTCAGCCGGGGACTTTATAGTGAAGCAACTCAGTACGAAGGGAACGTGCATCGGTGCTTTCCTAGATATTGAGGGTGCTTTTAACCGCACCTCCGTGGAAGTAATACGGAAAGGAGCGGAATAACATGGGGTGACCAAGGAACTCATAAGTTCGATTGTGAGCACCCTTAGAAATAGGTATATTTATACGTAATGGCAGGGTACCCTAGTAGAGGGGATGATCTCTGAGGGTTGTCCTCAAGGTGGAGTGTTGTCCCCACTTCTATGGAACCTGGTAGCTGACAGCCTGATCAGGAAACTCACCGATAGCGGAATCTATGCGATTAGATATACGGATGATATTGCTATCCTCGCTAGAGACAACTACGAGCAAGTTTTGCAGGAGCTTGTCCAAGAAGCCCTGAGGGTTGTGGAAAAATAGTGCAACAAAAAAGCGCTATCGATACAACCGGAAAAAATTGCCGTCATCACTTTTTTTAGAAGATATAAGTTCAAAAAACTCAGGGAAATGGTGATTGGTGAGAAGCAGGTGCCATATGCCAGCGAAACCAAATATCGTGGAGTAACCCTGGATAAAAAGTTAAACTGGAATGGTCAACTGGAAGACAAATGTCACAAAGCAATTGCTGCTTTCTGGCATTGTAGGAGAGCTCTTGGTAACAGTTCGGGTCTAGGACCGAAACAGCTGCTCTGGATCTACCAACAGATTGTGTTACCAAGGATTATGCCGCGCCAATTTGGTGGCAGAGGACAGAAAAGACCCAAGTTCAACGAAAATTGAACAGGGTACAGCCTATGTTCCTCAAGGGCATTTGCTCAGTAAGGAAGAATACACATATAGCCGCAATGAGGTCCCTTTTGGGCGTACCGTCCATGGCTCAGGCAGTAAAATGCGAAGCCATGAGAACCGTGTATAGAGTCAAGTTCTTGGGAAGTTTGACAGGTAAGCAAGATTGGTTTAACAATCTTTATCGGGGAAATCTGAGAGGCACGTGGTACCAACCATAAGATAAGATCCAGACACACCACACGGGGGAAAACAAGTTTAAGGTTTGCTTCCCCAATAGAGAGGACAGGAAAAATAAATCAGCAATACCCAGGAATGGCATCATCTGGTTCCCAGATGGGTCCAAAACCAACCAGGGTGTAGGCGCAGGATACTGCGGACCGGACCTGCGAGAGAACTCTTCCCTCAAGCTCAACAAATTTAACACTGTTTTCCAAGGGGAGGTGGCGGCAATCCTCATGTGTACCGAGACCCTCATGGAGAAGGAAGTGACAAATAAAACGATATGGATATGCTCGAATAGCCAGCGAATCGGATAGCCAAGCCGCATTGAGAGCGTTAAACAATCCAGTCGTCAAATCAGCTTTAGTCACAGATACAAAGACCTGCCTACGTAACCTGGCTATAAGAAACAAACTCAGCCTGACATGGATACCTGGCCATATGGGCTGGAAAGGAAATGAAAGAGCGGACACCCTTGCCAAGTCGGGAATATTTAATGGAACTGACTTGACTGGGTCTTGACTGCCATTTCAAGAAGGACTCAACCTACTGGAGAAACAAATGAAATCCCAACAGGTTAGAGAGTGGATCAAAAACAAAGAATGCAGCACAACCTTGCACAGCCTTGCAGGAGAGCCGCAGACGGACCGATGGGCTGAAAAACTGATCGAATTAGACAGAACAGAAATAAGAATCTCCATCGAAATCCTAACCGGACATGGAAATTTAAACAGGCACAGTCACACCGTAGGAAGGAAACCTTCACCGATGTGCACTAGATGTGATGAAAACAAGGATGAATCATCCATTCACTTCCTATGCGAGTGCCCTGCACTGATGGCGGCTCGAAGCAGATACCTGGACTCTCCATTTGTGAGCAAGGAGGAAGTCAGGGAGCGGAATCTCGGACAACTTTTGAGATTCTGCAAAGTAGTTGGATATCCAACGGAACCCTGAATAGCATCAGGAATAGCATACAAAGGCAAACAGCTAAGTGTGCTGATTTCTGGGGTTCACCCCGAACCTGATGAAGAAATACCAATACCAATACCATTATACGAACTATCTTTAATTGGACTAAATGCATTCATATCCGAACAGACTCGCGTTCATGAAATTCCTCCATGGCGCATCAAATAAGTTTCTGATCATTCTGTTAAATGTGTTGTTTGGAAAATTTCTGTACTTTTAGTTTGAAAAAATTTAGTATCATTGATTTTAATATCATCGGTAATTTTGGTGTACTCAGCCTAGTTGGCTTTTACATCATATTGACCTTTTAACGCATCATGTTTAATGTGAATATTTTCAATCTGAGTAATTACAACTTTTTGCGCATCATGCAAAAATGTTGTTGAATCTAAATGTTTTAAATTCGTTATCACACCAAATTTTATGTTATTAGTAAATGCTGATTGTACATTGTTCCAAATAATATCTTCTCATCTTTTTTGTAAACTGCCACCATGTTTGAAACACTGGTACATTTTATTCTTTCAGCCATATAATAGACTAATAGTTGTTCGGTATCTGAGCCTTTCATAGACATTTAGATTGACCAATCTTAATGCAGTTGAAAACATATTAATATACTTATCAACAATTTTATCCGCCTATTTCTGAATATATTCATCATCATTGACATTGCCAATTTGCATAAGTTGCAAAGTCTCCTGCCCAGTCCTTAGAGCTTCTTTGCTTAACTCACTAGCAGCCATGATAAATATAATATATTTTAATAATCATCGATTCTTACTATCGGGGATAAAATGATAAGAGAGCGTCCACGACTCCTTATATATCTACAAACTTTGTAAAGTGGTGGGGAGAGAAATTTTGATTGGTTGTGAATGAAGACATTGCTAAAATTAATTCACAGCGCGGACAAATTCATTGCTATAAAACCACCATCGCTGAGAGCTATTTCATCAATACATTTTGCGAGGCCAGACCTCGTAGTAGGCGTCCAGGGCTTGAAAGACAGCTCCAACAATTTTATATATAAAGAGGTTGCAGTATTTGTGCTTACAGAAGGTATACCAGCATCCATCTATAATTTTAAATCTCCATACGCAGCAGATATTTTACCCATTAAGTATTAAGGTACAATAAGGTGGATGGAAAAATGCGTTCATGGTATTCCCTGGACATCGAGCGAATTTTTTTATTATACGGGATTGGAGGGATTAAAATCACGACTTTTAAACTGTCGAAGAATTTATATAAGGGAGAAGAGAAAAGAATATGATTGATGCAACTTCTAAATATGCAGAGTGTATACAATATTGAGCTGTCCTGCCAGTCATTGAAAAAACTTCGCGATCGATCACCAACCCACTTTGCACCTGTGGAATACCAGTTTGTGCTATCCACAATGCTCCTGCGATAAAGGCATGGTTGCTAAACTCAACGAAAGCAAGTCATAACGATGGTATTGATTAAGTAAATAAAGTTGATAAATCATTATAATTATAATAAAGAATGTATATTTGTCATACCCAAACATTTTTCTATATCGTGGGAGTGGACGGCGTTGAGGTATCTGTAGAGGGATTGCGTTTTCTGGAGGAGAAAGAGATGATTAGATGTCGAAGTAGGAGCTGCTATGGCGGTTGGGCATAAAATTGAGGTAGGGATGTATTCTTGTTGATATGGTGGGGGTGGACGAGGTTGTGGCATCTAGAGGAGTTGCGTTTTCTAGACAAGAAGGAGGAGGAATGGTGGGATAATAGGAATATGATTTGCAGGTTGACGGGTTAAGAATTTTGGAAGTAGAAGTAGGAAAGTGTGGTGGGGGAAGGGTATAATATTGTCTCATTGCATTTCGTCTTATTGGACGTGGGAAGACATGCTTTTCCAGAGGATTATGAGCCACGCAGAGTGTATTGAATGGATGAGAAGAATATTGAGGAGGAGGCGCTTGAGGATAAGAGGGATACGCAGGAGGTGGATGTGAACATATGGAATGTAGCGAATTTTTGATGACGATAATGACATTGGTATTGGTGGTGGGAGGTATGATGAATGTACTAGTTTCTTTTGAATTATAAGTGGTGGGGGTGAAGGCGTTGGTTTTGATGCTTGTGATGTGAGATGGGATGTAGATAGAGTAGACGCCGATTTATTTTCAATGATTGGAACAGAGAATTATATTGGTGCGGAATTAATATTAAATTGGACACGAACAGGAGACGGTTGATTAAGAGGGATAGAATGTGAATTAGGCAAAAGATGAGGTGATGGCTTAAAAAATGAGGATACATACTCGGATTAAATGAAGTATTTTTGATCAATTGCTGAAGCATGCCCGTGGCTTCGGTCAGTATGTCTTTTAATTTTTGACACTGTCGTTTTCTCTTTCGGCTGCGTAATTTAATAAAAAGAGCTGTTAACGTGCGCTTAGAAAAAATCTGAAAAATAAATATATACAGACGTTAGATACATCATGTAAGTAAGTATGCGCGTGTGTGTGCCTACATCATTATGTCCATTCACTTCTTTTGCGTCAATGTCTGGCTTCGGTGGGAACTCGTCAGCACTGCTCGAATCCGAGTCTGCCGTTATTGTTGCCATTGCCTGACAGATTATTAAAAATAATTAGTTATTAACTTTCTGAAAATTATATAAAAACAAAACACAAACTTGAATATAAAATTAAAAAATACATTTGTTTAAACAGCGACGCAGACAACTGTATCTAGCGTTTTAGTATCAACGCGGACTTCCGCATCAATATACTGAAAGAATGCATTTTAACCGCGACGCAGACAACTCCATCTAGCGTGTGAGGATAAACGCGGACTACAGCATCAAAATACCCAACTACTGCATTAAATATATTCTACATAATGAATATTATTAATTAATGTATACTTACTAACAATTTGTATTCCCCTATGATCTCTTCAGCATCTGAATGCAGGCTAATTTAAAAATCATAGCCTGCCGAAGTCTGTTATATCAAACTCAGGTATGTACGATTGGTATACTTATTGTCTATATGTTTACAAATGGAAGAAATTCGGAAATACAATATCAGTTTAACTTCGCGCGATAACTCTCAATGGTGTCGAGTTGCAACTCGAGAATACGGAATATAGTTCGCGTACGCTAGGAAAACAATCAGTGTTTTACTAATGTATGATATTTTAATATTGCAAGACTCTCAAATAGTTTAGCAAAATATATCTTCATTACAAAATTGTATTTAACTTCAATTATGAATGTACGATTTGGATATTAAACTTGAAAACGAATTAAATGAAATCATGTACTGTTTCTTATTCATTTTCCTACAAGAAACGTATTAAACGTAATACATGTTGCATAAATTTACTATATTTAATTACATCATCGAAAATGAAACTAAGTAATATGCTTTATCTAAAGAGTTATACTTTACATCAAATTAATATATATATACATATATACGTCGTGTGGGCGAACAACGCGCGCAACGCCACACGGTAAAATCAAGAACCCTATACCTCCAATATCACATTTAACAATGATCTGATCAACAACCATTTGGTATAGCACGGATCAGAACCTCCATTGTCAACCGACTATGGGTAAGAACAATCACCATTTACCGACCGACTGAGGGAAATCTGAATTACCCTTGGATGTTATAGAAAGGGGCAGAACCACCAACTCTTACCGACCGTGGTCACTCTGCATTACCCTTGGGTGGTAGAGCAAGGCTCAGAATCACTATTTACCAACCGTAACCAATTTGCATTACTCTTCGGTGATATCCCACGGGTCAGAGCCACCGACATTTACAGACTGGGGCCAGTCTAGATTACCGACGGACGGTATAGCTCGGATCATAACCACCTTTTGCCGAACGAGTAGGTAGTCCAGAACCCCCATAGCTTATTTACTTAATAAAATAAACAACTTTTTTACTTTCCTCATATTTTGTTTGCGGTCTGAGTAAAATTTAAAGAAAAACATAATATGATATTTGACAGCTTTTAAGGGAAATAACTTGAAGAAAAAGGTTATTTGAAGGCTGGTTGCCTAATCTAAATGGTATTTAAAAATCTCAATAAATGCATGCATATTTATTTAGAGCATTTATCATGTAAAACTGCTTCACCTTTTAGCCATAACGATAAAAAATTCTTTTTTAAAGATATATTTTAAGAAAACTGAAATAAAGTGGAACATTTTCGAAAAGAAATGTTCTATTCCGTCTTTTTATAATGTTTGAAGCTTGCACAGTAAATTAAGAAGAAGTCTCTTAGTTATTGTACTATACTGTCAGTTATGTGTCCCATCTATGTTAGACGAGTATATACCTGTAATATGAATATTGTCTCATTTCTATCTCAATCACTGTTTCCTTCAACAAACCATAATCAGACAATAAATACGTAAAACCATTTTGTCAATGTACACTCATACCTATCAACTAATGTAATTTTACGTATTTGTAATTTCAGGTTATAAAAATCGTCGTACTATTCACAATCACCTTCTTCGTATGCTTTTTACCTTATCACATATTTATGTTATGGTTTCATTTATACTCGGCTTCTAGAGAGGTATATGATGAATTCTGGCATGTAATACGAATAATCGGTTTCTGTCTAAGTTTTATCAATAGCTGTATCAACCCAATCGCTTTGTACTTTACCAGTACTACTTTTCGAAAGAAGTAAGTACAAGAAATTATAAAAATATTAAAAAGACTATTTATTTAAATATATCAATCTGCTCTTCTTATTAGGCAAATATTTTTGTATATCTTCTGATTAGTAAGTCCAATTTTTATATTGGGCTACGCTGATAACATAATAATGAGACGCGTACAATTCTGCCTCATTACACGAAAAATAACATTTAAAGTCCTCTAGTACAATTTCTTAGGGATAGTAAAAACTTCAATAAAACACCCGATGTACAATATTAATAACAATATTAATAACAATTCATAAAATTGCACTAAATAACAATAATAATAACAATAATAATAAAGGGGGCGATATGGTTACGACGGCTAAGGCGTCCGCTTTGTTTCATAACTTGAACGTCTCCGAAAGTTCTGGGTACGATTCCCCGTGCAGGAAATTTTCTGCTGATTGAATTTAACTCAGTACTGACACTGCAATCACCTACCTCATAGTTTGGGGCGTAGTTGCAGTGTAATTTCACGCTGATCTGGTAAAGATTTGAGCAAAAATTTTCTCACTTTTCGTACAGATTGAGCGACGTAAGAAACTAATGTTGTTGTTAAAGTTACTACTAAAGTTATTATTAAAATAATAATAATAATAACAATAACAACAACAATTGCAAAAATATTGGCCTTCCATAATCCACTTGTAAAAAAAAACAGACAAAAAAAATAGGGGGCGAGATGGTTACGATGGGTAAGGCGTCTTCTTTGTTTCATAACTTGAACGTCTCCGAAGGTTCTGGCTCGAGTCCCCGTGTAGACAGTTTTCTGCGCGTCGATTTGAACTCAGTAACGACACTGCAATCACCTACCTCATGGTTTGGGGCGTAGTTGCAGTGACATATCATGCTAATCTGGTAGAGATTTGAGCAAAAAAAATTCTCACTTTTCGGACAGATTGAGGTACATAAGAAACCAATATTGTCGTTAAAGTTATTATTAAAATAATACAAATAACAATAACAACAACAATAGCAAATAAAGATCCTGTAATCTCTAACCCGATGGTAGAGGGTGTGGTTACAGTTACGAATGAAATGGCCCTGTCTGCAGCGGAGGATATCCGAGCCACTTTACTGCTTAACCAACACAATCAACCCCCTGCGGAGCGCAATGCATTTTTCCATCCGTCCAAAAAAATAAAATAAAAAACAAATAGCACAAAAATAATAATTCGTCTTTGTTGGCACAAAGAGTTACAGAATGGCCTCTTTGAACCAAAGGACGAGCCACAGCTAAAGCTGCTTTACGGGCAGACCAGAATTGACTAAATTATTGCAACTATTAACCATTGAAAGAAAATTTTCCAAAAAGGTCGTCCGACCAATTGCAATTTCGAATTTCAATTGAAGACAGTGATGGATTTCATTTTTTTTAAGGTCGCTGAATATAGTATGATATATGTATGTATGTATGTATGTATGTATGTATGTCTTTATTATATCATGACTAAAAAATCATTTGGTACGAACAAAAAAATATCGTAGTTACAATAAACAATCTACAATATTTGATACAGTAGATAATACAGAAGAAAAAAGAATCAAATACGAAGTAAATGCACTAAGTACAGAGTACGCTCCATATCAAAATTTCGCTCGCTCAATGTTGTTTGACAATAAATATTGAGCGAGAAACAATATATATATATATATATATATACAGGGTGACCCATTTTAACCGCCGCATCCGAATTTCTCGAAACCTAAGCCAGATTGGAAAAAACGGTTTAGACAAAAGATGTCCAGGACAAAGGGGGCCATTTGTATGTGCAATTAGTTGTGACCTTCAGCTTTTTTTCAAAGTCATTCGAAGGTCAAAGCGTTTTTTTAATGGGAACCCCTACATTTGACACCGGATTCAAAAAGAGCGGAAAATTTTGCGTCGGAAACGGTATTTCGACATTTTTTGATGTATAATGGTCGTTAATGTACTTTCAGGAGGAATATTCAACCCCAATGTGACAACGGCCTTGAAAATACTGACCTTGAAAAATTTGTACTTACATCTAGCGTTACCCAGAAACAACGACGTGGACGTAGAAGTTCTTTTTCCTTTGAGGTGCTTCTTTACCGCGAGTGCCTCTTACAGGAGTGCTTTATTAAAAGTGAGTTCTCCCGCCTCTCACTGATCGAGGTGCTTTATTACAAGTGTCATTAAAAGAATCATTTCTAGGTCAAATCGATGTAGCATTATACATATTTGACGAATATATAGTGCTTTTAATAATTACTTTATCAAAATTAATATTTCTGAAATTCGAATGCTACTAATTCATACACACATTATTTACATAAAGCAAGACTAAACAGAAATTTGAGTTTTATTTGCATTCGCAAGAAAAAATAACGCTTTAAAGAATTGAATACCGCTGAAGTTTTGACGATTATTTTGTAATGAAAATTTAAAAATAGTGACAAACGAAGTATTGTTGGCAAAGACAGTTCGTTAAATAATGTTACCGTAATTTCCCCACCTATCCCCTTTGTAAGTCTTCATATTTTTGATTATCAATTTACAATTTCAATTGAATATTAATTATTAGGTGGCTTAGTACTTAGTACTTAGTTCAAATTGGAAAAGTTCGTGGACAAAAAATTTTCTATTAAAGTTTCTGGACGAAAAATTGTAATTGAAAACTTTCAGGACGAAAAATAAAACAAAATGAATAATTATTCTAATTTAGACTATTTAGAAATGGTTATTTTGTATGGAGAATGTGGTAGAAATCTACAGCGCACTGTAGATGTTTACTCCGAAAGGTTCCCTGACAGAAGACATCCAACAAGAATGATGATTTTAAATCTGCTATATCGAGCAAGAGAAAATGGTGAACTCACCTTAAATCGAAGTGGCATCGGAGGAGCTCCGAGACGTGTCAGTGTCGATGTCGAGGAAAGAATGATTGACGTGTTTGAAGAGCAGCCGGAACTAAGTCTGCGAAATGCAGAAAGATTGTATGGCGTTCCTCGAAGCACGATTCATTCCATTCTGCGAGAAAATGGCATGCACCCATACCATTATACTCCGGTTCAAGACCTTCTGCCTGGAGACTACCAGCCGAGAGTCCAGTTTTGTACATGGCTCATCACTGAAAATGAAGGAAATAGGAATTTCCTTAACAATATTTTATTTAGTGATGAGTCAACATTTTCAAGAGATGTGGTTTTCAACATCCATAATTCCCATTTCTGGGGTGAAGAAAATCCTCATGTTGTGTCGCGAAGAGGATTTCAGCATAAATTTTCATTGAATTATTGGTGCGGAATGACAGAAAATTCTTTGGTAATTTTTAACATAATCTTTATCATCGGTACTCTTATCTGTATGCGAAATGTATATTATTTAATATCTTGAATGGTTTTTTCAAATTCTAGATCGGTCCAGTCCAGCTCCGATCAAGATTAAATGGGGAAATTTATGCCAATTTCTTGAGCAATGATTTGCCATTATTATTGGAAGATATGGCACTCCAAAAGCGAAGGGAACTATGGTTCCAGCACGATGGTGCCCCAGCGCACTCTTCAAGAGCAGCACGGAATGTGCTGAATACGAAGTTCCCTGGTTCTTGGATCGGTAGGCATGGTCCCGTTAACTGGCCAGCACGTTCCCCAGATCTTAATCCTTTGGATTATTTTCTGTGGGGACACATAAAGGAAATCGTCTACCGACAACCGAGTAATTCGATAGAAGAATTGGAGGAGAAAATTAATGATGTCGTTCAATTAATATCACCAGAAATGGTGCAGCGAGCCACGACAAATTTAATAAGGCGTGCTCAACTGTGCATCGAGATGGGCGGTGGTCACTTTGAGCAATTGCTCTAATTTCTTCTTCTTTTTTTTTTTAATTATATTTATGTTGTTAAATTTATTATTTATTTTATATTTCATTTTATTTATTTGTTGTTTTAAATTACGTTAATATATTAACTTTATAAGTTATTATTAATATTAAATATTTGTTTATAGTTTAATTTGTAATTGTAATTGTATGGTAAATAATAATACATTATTAAATTGATTTTATACAGGTTTTTGTTTTATTTATTTCAAATGTACACAGTACGACAGCAGTCGTTCAAAAATTCCTAAAAAATTATTTCTGTAGTGATATTTTACAAGGAATTTAATGGCGATGTAATCAAAATCGTAAGAAATTTGTTTTACCAAACATGTTTTTTAAAAAGAATGGAATTTTTTAAAATCCGTGGATAATTATTTAGAAAATATGTTTTTATGTTCACCCTAATTTTTTCTGATTTTTAAATTAATTTAGAAAAAAATAATAGCATTTTTTCGAAAAAGCAAATTTTTTCACGCTGAGATTTATGGGTCAAAAAAATTTTGTACACTTTTTGTTCTATCACCACTGAATTCCCGTCGATGGAAATTTTCAGAAGATAACGACGCGGCAAAACAGCTGCTTTTGTCGTTAGCTGTGTTCTTGGATTCGTACACTCGAATTTAATGATAATCAATCAGCCCGACAAATAAAATAAAAACGCGATAAGGATACACGAAAGCGACACGATGCGAATCACGAGCATGCACTGATCGACAAAACAGCTGATACAGATTGCAACTTGCAACCTAAAGGCGAGCGCGTAAGCGGGCGGCGCGGCGGGGCCCCGAGTGTAGCGCCCGCGCGCGCGCTCGGTCACGCCGTACCTGGCGTCACGCCCGCCGCGCGCTCTGATTCGTCAAATATAATTGCTCGCCATTCAAATTCTATGAGAGATAGAAAAAAATAGTACAGGACTTTTCTGCTTAAAATTTCGTGTAGAATCTACAGCTGAAATAGTGTTACTCAGTTTTTGGACACCCTGTATATATACACACATATATATACAGGGTGGCCCATTTTAATCGCCGCACCCAAATTTACCGCAACCTAAGCCAGATAGGAAAAACGGTTTAGATAAAAGTTGTCCAAGACAATGGGTGCCATCTGTCTGTGCAATTAGTTGTGACCTTGAGCTTTTTTTCAAGAAAATCCCTGTAAATTAGGGAACCTCTATATTTGACACCGGATTCCGAAAGTGCGCAGAATTTTACGTAGGATAGGGTATTTCGAAATTTTTTTTTATGACCCTTAGAATGTTATTTCGAGGTTACATTAAGGTCAAAGTAGGTTTTTTAACGACAACCCCTATTTTTTACACCGTATTCGGAAAGGGAGGAAAATTTAGCGTCGGCAAAGGTATTTCGACATTTTTTTATGACCCTTATGGTCATTTCAAGGTCAAAATTTAAAACATTCTGTGGTTGCTATTTGATTGCATCATCTGATAGAATAATGGTCGTTAATGTACTTTTAGGAGGAACATTCAACCCCAATATGAAAACGACCTTGAAAATACTCACCTTGAGAAGTTTGTACTTACTTATAGCGTTACCCAGAAACAACGACCTGGATGTAGTAAGTTCTGTTTCCTTTCGGGTGCTTATTTACCGTGAATGCCTTTCACTGGGGTGCTTTATTAAAATTGAGCCCCCTTGCCTCTCACTGCTGTAAATAAATATTTTATTTAACCTCGAAGCAAATGTTCAAAGTTGCGAGCATTTGCTTGAAGGCACAAAGTCGAACGCATTTGAAAATTGCGAACGGTATTGAACAAAGTTTGCCACGGAATCGCAGCACATGATCGACGAATCCGATCCCGCATATCTGCCCTTGTAGTGGGTTGTTGCTAAACCAATAAGGATTTACGTCAGACCAATAATGACAGTTATGCCTATTCAGTTCGCCATCACTTTGGAAATTACATTCGTCAGAAAAAAGTACAAAGTTACAAAAGTCTGGATCATTTTCTGTCATTTCTAAAGCCCGTTGACAATACACTACACGCTGTTGAAAATGCTGTAACTGTAATTCTTGAACCGAAGTAATGTGATACTCATGATATTTAAACACCTTCATAATCCTTAAAAAAGCACTTCTTGGTATACGTACTTTTTTATTTTATATACCATTCAATTCGGCGACTGCTAATGTGAGGATCAAGAATGATGATTACAAAAATAGTTAGAACTCGAGGATCGTTTTCATCATATCGGTGGCGCTCGCGTTGGCGAACCATATGTCCAGCACGATGATTACTTTAGCTTGCTCCTAAAACCACAACCATATCAATGATCTCGTTAGGCGGATAGTCAGCCATTTGAAAGCCACCTAATAATTAATATTCAATTGAAATTGTAAATTGATAATCAAAAATATGAAGACTATTACAAAGGGGATAGGTGGGGAAATTACGGTAACATTATTTAACGAACTGTCTTTGCCAACAATACTTCGTTTGTCACTATTTTTAAATTTTCATTACAAAATAATCGTCAAAACTTCAGTAAACTTCAGCATGTAAATCATTTCGCTATGTTTTAGAGCTTGAAAAGACGAAGAATTTGCCCCATCATACGTTCAGTTTCGAAAAAAATTGGGCCCGGGGGATCTCTTAATGTCGTAGAATTGAGGGTCCGCGTGCAATAACCGCCTTTACGCTCGAACCGGCCGATGGGTCAGTAGATAAAGGACGAAAAATCCGCATGCGCAAAACGATTTGAGAAAATTACTGGCGTATAGAGAATTTCTTGCTGAACAATACTTCCCTTTAACAATATTTAATTTCACCTTTAGTTTCGGAGAAAAATAATAAAAACTATAAAGATTTGTATCCGTGAAATCAATGTTTTTCTGTACATATAAATCGATTACTTAGACAGCAGTAACGAAAAAATTTGAAATTTGCACAGGATAATCGGGATAGGCATCCGAAGATAACGCGCCCCATAAAATATCTTAATTTGATTTTAGTAAAAAGTTATTAGTCGACAATCGTTGCGCATTCATTTTATTGATAGTTTATCAATAAATTTCAAGCGCTTGGGGAGTCGAGCGAAGTTTTCGTATTTGCAAATCTAAAAAATATGTTTTTATAGCTGAAGAGTTGAGGAAGTTTTTGATGAAAGCTAAACTTCAATATTATTATTCTATAAATAACTACGAGAGTTTTACTGCCGGCCCTACAGTACCGCGTAAATTCGTGCCGCCCATACAGCGCTCGAAAAACTCTCTGAATGATTATTTTTTCGGCCTTTATCTACTGACCCATCGGCCGGTTCGAACGTAGAGGCGGTTATTGCACGCAGACCCTCAATTGGCGACAAACGCCCACCGGCAGTACAAAACGCCTTTTTCGGACGCTCTGCACATACATGACGAAATGTGTCATTTATAGCCGGCCGGGCGATGTCATTTTTTATAATGGTCATCAATTTTATTCTTCCTTGGATCGTCTGAAATAAAAAAAAAATTTTTTATTAAAATATATGTTAATGGCTAGCGTGTGAACTAGAACAAAGTATCCCGATGATAAAAAACAAATTGGCGGACTTTTTAATGTTTAGCTGTTTTTTATTCTACTTTGTTTCTGTTATTTCTGCTTTTCGCATTTTTAATTTAAAAGAAAAGGCCAAAATTGAAATACCCGCGTCGTTACGTTACGGTTTAATGTAAACGGAAAGCGCGCGAAAAGAGCGATATTTGTGATTTTTTCGCGGAGGTGTGATCTGAATGAGGTTCCGAAGAAACAACGATCGATATGTCAAAATAGAGGATATAGTCTGTCATCGGTTTGCACCATCAGTTGTTGCAAATTGTGTATAATTATTGTAATCGCACAATAAATTTATTATATATCTATTAATTGTATAATACATTGAGTGTAATGATATGTGGGCAACGGAGTCCACCTGATGTTTTAGCGTGATCCGTTACCGGGGTAGCGCATTATACGCGGCAACGATCTGTTGCCGGGCGCCACAGCGTTGGACACTCGAGACGTCGAGGCGCGCTGTGTGCAGGTCTTGGAGCACCCTCTGCGCTTCCCTGTCCCGGGCTTCTCCAGGTGATCTTGGCTTGAAGCTGCGGTAAAATTGCCGTTAGGGTAAGGTAAGAGAGCTCTCAATAGTGTCAAATATAAAAAAATAAGTGTCAAATGATCATTCGTATTCAATTCAACTCTATACCCTAAACTGGTCTACTATGTAAAATATAATGTATTATTTCCAGATAATAAAATCATTTCCCTTGTTTCGGCTTTTCCCTCTAATTCGTGAGGGTTTTTGAACCGAAGCAAGTGGTACATTTTTCCGCGAATATCGAGTGTGTTTACTTTAGCAACGAAATCATTCATACAAGCTTAACCTAAACTTTAACCTTTTAAAACAAACAAAATCTCATAACATAATATTCTTAAACAAACTTTGTAACGAACCGTTTAACTCGACCGCGCGGAAGAGAAAGAGCGACGGAGAGAAAGAGGGCCATTACAATATTTATCGACATGTGAAATAACGAAGTAAATACAGAGGACGAGATGCGCGCTTTTCCCGGCCGGTCGGCCATTTTGAATCCCAAGCCCACGTGGGATCCGAGCGCGCATCAAGGGACATGCGCGCAACGACACGGCGCTGGCGCTGTTGCGCCTCTACATGCGCAGAAGAGGAGCAACGGCGCCCTGGCAGCGCAGCATGGAAAGTGGGAAACAACGGGCCGAGTTCCAAGCTCGGAGAGCATGTGTCGTCGCAATGGGGCGCATGCGCTCCAAATTCAAATAAGGGGCGGGCTGTCAAACTCAAGTCGAGCAATGACATTCAAATGTTTGACAGTTCCCGAAATACCGAGGTATTATAAGACCTGGTAAGTGTCCCTCAACTGTCACTTCCATTTGGATTCTTCTTCTTGGACTCCTGGACGACTCGCTGCCTCGACGACAATACGGAGACCCTGGCTGCTCCGGAAATAAAGTGGGCCCACGCAATTTACATCCAGCACCAAAATCACGATTACAATGGAGGCGGCGAGGATACATTTGTGACGAAAACGACACCAGGAATTGACGACGGTACTCCGTTTAACCCAGGACATACAAGGCTGCTGGACCTCTCCCTCGTGGTCGCGAGGGAGTGGGACACCTAATCAGGTTCAGAAGGTGACAGCAGCCGCATTCCCAAATTCAACGAGACGGATGGAGAACCGGAACCAGAGGAAAGGACGCCGAAGAAAAGAAGATAAATTTACGTAAGCCTCTATCTCTTCCGCCCGTCCGTTATCGAATAATGATATGAACATGTGCAATTTATTAATTATGTTATGTAGCAAAATGTTTATGTATATATGTTTATTTATTTATGAGTGTGTGAGTGTAATTACGTATGTGTTGAATGTGTGTCCGCGTTAAGTATTTATTACATTGCCGCGTAACTTATTCCGTCGTTGACGACATGACAATTTTACATATAAGGACTCTATATCATTTACCAACGACTCGACAACTATTTCTTAATCCTGACTCTTATTTTTTATATTTGCCTAATTGACTTCGAGTATGTTCGTATGTGTGTTTAATAATTTATTGTTATTGACGAGTTCAAATGTTTATAATATTCAAAGTTTGAAATATATGTTTAATTGAACAATGACCACAAATATAATGACTTTAATTTATTTCAGCACCAACGATTCCTTTCTATTATTTTAATTATGATAATGACTGTAATTGAAATTTTATTTTTATATGTGTGGACGTCTTGACGATTCTATGAAGATCTGATAAACCAGACTCCGAATCGTTTCAACTTTAATTGTTTAAAACAGTGTTTTAATATTAATAAAAATGTATGGTTGTAGTTCAAACCATAACTGCACATTTGTAAAGTACACTGATAATATTGCAGCTCGATTGGTTGAATAGTTTTTTTATTTGAAAACAAGGTAAAAAAGTACTGTTTGGAGAAAAACGCATTTAAATTTTCCATGTGTGGTATTTTCATAAAAAAAGCATCTTACCTGCAATCAAACGATTCCAGATTTATATCACATTTCTAGATGTATATACTACTTAAAAATAATTTGTTCGGAAAACCTATCTAAAAAAAACACTGGACCATTAACGCTTAAGAAAACAGATTTTAGCGATTTTTGTACCTTCATATAACCTCTGTTATAGACATCTTTAAGCATTGGCTTATGAAAGAAAAAAAAACAGTGAATATGAAGCATGTCTGGAATTGGAAAAAACTTCCAGATATATTCCGATCAAAATTCGTAGCAATTTTACGGTAATTATAACACATATGGGGCATTCCACGCCAAATCGACAACTTTTTTCAAACAATTTTTAAATTTAGTTTCATCATTTGTCTACTGTCAGTACATGTAAAAGAAGTATTCTTGTTCATCCGAAATTAAGAAACAATCTAAATAAATATTGTTTTATTTAATAAAATATAAGCATACAAAGAATGATAACTCGGCTATAAAATACTATTGGGACTCGTATGGGGCCTATTTTAAGCAGAAAACTAGAAAGGTTTTTTCAAGCTGTACAGCTTATTCTTAGGTAATTTTACGATATTTATAGAGGGGACTGAGTTAGATTGGAAACATAACGAAAAATGGAAAAAAGCTTTTTTAAACCTATTTCGGCACCATTTACCTTCATTTATATATCATATAAAGTGAAATTTCTTTACTCAGACATCATTTAGAAACTTTTCCAAGGGTATGCAAAAAAAAATTTTTTGCGGACACCCTAGTATACATGCAAAATTGATTTTGAAAATTTTCAAAATTCAGAAATATTTCGAAAACGGCAAGAGTTACGCGAAATCTGACAAAATTTCAGAGGTTGTCACAAGGAGGGATGACAAAATTTCTTTCAGTTTGACGATTTTGATTATATTTTCATTGAATTCCTTATAAAAAATTACTACAGAAATATTTTTTTCGTATTTCTTGAAGAAATATTTCATAGATATAATAATTCTTTATCCAAAATTGTAAAGGACCACGCACTGACTAAATGTCAAAGTGGCCACGGTCAAATAAAAAGTAAACCAAGATAAAATACACTTTAGTATATACTGATAAAAAGTCTATATATAATTTTTTCTGTATTTGCAAATTTTTTATTTGTGATACCACTTTGAGACTTTCTTATTACGATTCTGTAAAACACGAGAGGTATGATCCATTTTTATAGCGGGTTTCAAACAGTTAAGACTATCTGGAGTACTTGGACTTCCGGTTGACTAGGTGAGTGCGATTGCATGGTATTTTGTTAGAGGATCTGCAAAAGATTTTACCAAGGTGCTGAAACGACTTGCCTCGCGGGGAGTTTTGTTGCAGGCGACGAGAGTCGTTAAACCGTGAGCTAGGCGAAAAAGTAGCTTGTTTGTCCGATCGGAAGGCGAGCTAGAGAGAGAATTTTCCGAGGCTTCCACTCCTAACCTTTAAACGTCAAACCGAAAACCGGAGACATAAAGAAAAGATCGTCGAGGTTGGAAGGTGAAAAGGAGAGTGAGCTGGAAGAAGAGGTAGGGTGGAAAAATCGGCGAATTTTTGCGGCGGACTGTAAGTCATCTAGAACTCCTTTTATAATCGTGAAATTCATTTTCGGCGACAACGTGCTTGTTCAGTTAGTACGCAAAGCGCGGGAAATTCGGGGGAAGTGGCGTGAGTCACTGGGAGTGAAAAAGAGTGGGAGAGAGAGGAAGCGAGGGAAGAGAGAGAAGACACTGAGCAACCGGACTAGCATTCAAGCTGTTGCGAGCACGCATGCGCACAGGAAGGAGTAGTGGCGGGAATGAGTGAGAAGTTGGGGCAAGAGAGTAAGAATGGTAACGAGTTGAGTGGGGAGTCGAGTGAAGAGGGGTATCGACGGGAAAGCGCGGAAAATAAAGTAAAGCGAGGGAGACCGAGCAAGGCCGAAGCCTTGAAGGCAGAGCGAGACAGCAGCGCGAGCTCGAGAGCGAGTGTGCAGTCGTGGCTGAAGAGAAGTAGGAAGGAAAGAGAGGATACGAGCGAGAGTGAAAAAGAGGACAAGAGAATAGCGAAGAAAACAAAAAATAAAAGAGCATCGCAAGAAATCGTAAAAAATATAGAGATGGAAGAGATGAAAAAAAATGATGAAGGAATTGCTGGACAAGCAGAAGGAAGAAATAATAGCAAAAATGGAGAGATTTTAATGCAAGAATAGGGAAGAAGGGGGGATGGAATAGCGAAAGCGCGAAAGGGGAAGTAGAGGATAGAAAGTCGAAAGATAGGACGATGAATAAGCAAGAAAAGCAATTGATACAATTGATAGAGGATAGGGGGTGGATAATATTAAATGAAAATAAGGAAGGGGACGAAGAGGGGGAATGGACTTTTGAGAAAAAGGGGAAGAGATCAGTGATAGACATAGGGATAGTAAATTGGGAGGCTTCGGAAAAGGTCAAATGTTTTAAAGTGGAAACTAGGCTAAATTCAGATCACCAGCCAATAATATATAATATTAAAGGTAGAGGAGGATATAGAGAGAGAAGAAGAAGAACAGGGCGTCGCCGGGAAAAGACAGGACTGGTCAGAAGAAGGGATAGGGCTTTATAGAACTCGACTAGAAGGGATAAAATGGAATAACAAGGGAGCAGTAGATGGATGGAGAGAGCTAAAAGAGGCAGTAAATGGAGCAACACACGATAAACCGAAAGGGAGGGAACAAAAACACGGATGGACTCCGTGGTGGGACAGGGAATGCAGAGAAATGAAAAGATTAGTACAAAGAGCAAAGAGAGCAAGTAGGAGAAGTAGAGAAAATACAGAACAAGGAGCGTTAAAAGAGTTTCATGACAAAAGAAAGAAATATAGAGAACTATGTGAAAGAAAACAACTCGAAGAAAAACTGAAGGAAGAAAATGAATTACAACTAATAAAAACAGAAGTGCAAGCATGGAATTTTATTAATAGGTATAGGAAAAGAAGGGAGGGATTTAGTAAAAAGATTAAAATGGGGGAGTGGGTAGAACACTTTAAAGAGGTGTTAGGGGGAGTGGGAGGGAAAAGAGATGAAAGAAGTGAAAAGAAAAGCCTACTACCGAAAAGAGTAGGAGAGTTGGAGGAAGGAGAGATATGGAATGAGATGAAGAGATTAAAGAAAGGGAAGGCAGCAGGGAATGTTGGGATTAGAAATGAAGCATGGTTAACAGGAGGGAGGGAAATAGACAGTAAATTAGTAGAAGTCGTTAAACTGATATGGGAAGGGGGGGGATTTCCGAGGGATCGGAGAACAGGGGTTATTGTACCAATTTGGAAAAGCGGGGATAGAGATGAGGTTAAAAATTATACAGGCGTCATGTTAACAGATACCGGGTATAAGATATACGCGAATTCGTTAAACAATAAGATTAGGAAAGATCTAGATGGAAAGAATGGATGGAGCAGAACACAGGCGGGCTTCAGAAAGGGTAGAGGTACAATAGTGAATATTAAAATTATAAAACATCTGGTAGGTAGAAGACTAAAAATAAAAGGTAAAAGGCTGTGGGCATTTTTTATAGATCTCAAAGCGGCCTTCGATAACTTAGATAGAGAAGTGTTGTGGAAAATGATGGAGAAGCGAGGGATAAGAGGAGACCTGATAGATAGGGTGAAAGAAATTTACAAAGAGACCATATGTAAGGTAAGAATAGGAGATCAGATGTCGGAAGAATTCTGGGTAGAGAAAGGGGTGAGGCAAGGGTGTCCTTTGAGTCCTACCTTATTTAATATATATTTGGCAGATTGAGAAGATGAAATGAGAAAATTCACCTGTGGGGTTAAGTTGGGAAAAGATAGGGTATGGAGTTTAGAATATGCGGATGACGTAGTACTGTTGGCAGAGGAAGAGGGGGATTTAAGAACTTTGATCAGGGCAATGAAAATATATTTAAAGGAGAAAAATTTGGAACTGAATACGAACAAATCTAAGATAATGGGTTTTAAAAGAGGAGGAGGAAGGGAAAAAGAGAGAATATGGTGGTGGGGGAAAGAAAAGCTAGAAGAGGTCAAAGAAATAAAATACCTGGGATACATCATAAAAAGAAATAATGGAGAAGAAAGTCACATCAATGATAGGGTTAGAAAGGCCAAGATAGTGATGGGGTGGGTGTGGAGTATAGGGGAGAAAGAGTTTAATGGGGATATAAAGTGGAGAATGCAATTATTTGATAGCTTAGTAAGAACGGTATTATTGTATGGGGTGGAAATTTGGGGGTACCAGGAATGGAGGGAAATAGAGAATATACAGGAAAGGTATATGAGGTGGACATTAGGTCTAGATAGAAGTACTCCAGGGTACGTAGTGAGAGAAGAGATGAAAATAGAAAAAATAAGAATAGAAACGGGGAAAAGGGCTGAAAAATTTGAGGAGCGGTTGGGGAGGGGAGAAATCAGCTGCATAGGTAGGGATTGCTGGAGAGAAAGAAAAAAGGATGAGAGAGAAAAGCAGAAGAATGAATGGACGAAAGAGAGCTTAGAAAGACTGAATTATCTGTGGAGATGAGGAGTAAGCGAGACAGCTTTGGAAGCATTAGGGGAGACTAAATGGGAATGGATGGAAAAGAATGACAGGGAAATAGACATACAAGAAAGAAGGGAAAAGATAAAACAGTCGAAGTCTTGTGTACGGTATAAAAGGGTATGGGTAACAGAAATCCCAAAGTATATAAATAAGGCAAAAAAAACGAGAAGGGCAGAAAGTTAAAACAATAGCGAGATGGAGGTGTGGAAATGAGGAGCGAATGAACTACTATTGGAAAGAGGAAAGAGAGAGGAAATGCAGAATATGTGAGGAAACCGGGGAAAGTCTGGAGCATAACCTGAAAGAATGCAAAAGAATAGATAGATGGGAAGGGAGGGTGAATGAAGTGCTGAATGAAGATGGCCGGGGGTATGAATGGATAAAAAAAGTAGAGAACGCGAGGAGAGAGAAAGAGAGAGAGAGAGCGCGAGTAAGTGAGTGAGAGAATGAGTGAGTGCGAGAGAGAGAGAGTGACAGAAAGAAAATTATAATTATTATTTGTATTTGTATAATGAGAGTAGAATTATTTTATTTTATTTGTAATGAGATAAGCGTAACCAGAAGTCATGTAATCACTTTATGTGGAACATTAATAAATACATACATACATATCTGGAGTACTTTTCAAAACATATTTTAATTTCTTATTTGTATACTATTAAAGTTATTTATAGAATAAAATTAAAAATGTCGAAAGTCACGTTGAAAAAAACATTTCGTGGCTCTACATTATATATGATAAAATAATTATTCTGTAAAACGCAATGCAATATCGTCGAATTTTTTTATTCCGACTTTCAGTGAATAAACAGAAAATGCATTACCTTTATTCCACTTTAAAAAAAAGTCTTTATAAAAAATATTATAAATGGGTGAAAAATGATCGTTTTTTGTTCAATCGGGAACCATTTTATGCAGAAAAATGTAAGGAATTCGAGATGCCGTAATAGACAATTAAAAAAATAAACAAGACTTGTTTTATTTTATTTATTAACAGTAATCGGTCAAAATTAATTATTACTATAATGAAATACTGTACTTTAATTTATATTTTGTACATACTTTATAAGTTTCATGTAAATTGAGTGAAGTTGTAGATTTTGGTACACCATAATGTGGCCGCTCAAAAACAAAATTCCAATGTGTAACTTTGTATTTTCCGAGAAATCAAATTTATTCGTGAAAATACAATTTTTTTGAAATTGTTTACTTACATCGACAATATTATTAAAAAGAAACAAAATTGTGGTACTGTTTGTTATTGTTTAAAATCTTAGGATGCTATATTTACCAAACTTGTCATCATTCATAATGATTTACCTAAAAAAAACCACGACATAATATTATTTACAGGTGTCTCTCTGAGAGGTAGCTGTGTTCCAAAGGATTAAACATAATAAGTCTGTATTGAATATGCCAATAATGCGAGAAACATATTTGCAATAGATGACTTCCCAATCTCAAATTTAATATTGCTAATATCGATTAAGACCCGTGAATTGGAAAATTTCTATGCGATCCGATATGTTCCGATGCTTATTGAAATTTCAATATATGGCATTTGGGATTCGACAACAATGACTTTACAGAATATCCAGTACCAACACCAATTAATTATTACAATTGTGCATGCGCGTGAGCCGCAGTAGCAACCGCGGGTAAACGCATCTGTAAACGCCGTTGGTAATTTAGAAAGATCAGAAAAACGGAGATTTGGGTAAGCTCCTAATTGTTTCTTACTTAATAATAACCATTAATAATTATAAAATCGGACTTAAAATACGCATTATCTAACATTATAAGATATTGCATGAACTCGATGACTGTTTCTAACGTGTGCACTGTCAAATATGTAATTGTAAATACAGCGTAACCTACCGAGCATTTAATCAGCAGTATCGGTGAAAACCACCGTTGGTACAGATCAAAAGTGAAATAACTCGCGAGAGTGGTTAAAATAGGTGCAATGCATGGCCACAATCGATGCATTTACTCTGTTTTACTATTTATAGTAAAATAACGCCAATTGAAAAGTAATTATTTTACTTTTGTGAAATACTGATGACGAATTAGTAGTCTATGTTGGGCCGCGAGTACGACAGCAATACATCTATTCCATGCATAAGTGCGACGAACGTCGACTTCGCGAATGTGGAAAGTAGACAGAGACTATGTACAGCTGAACTGACTATTAGGTACTGAGGATGATCAAGATGGCGGCCGAGTTGCGTGTAAAACTGCGCGATAGCCAGTCCACGGTGAACGACGACCAACGTGAGAGGTCCTCTCGGTTTTCGGGTTTTGTTTTAGTGTTTTCTTGCCATTTTGACAAAGTTCGTGTTTGTGTTACTTTGTAGTTCACTCCGAGATCGAGTGCCACAGGATCGGCACTTATTTATTTTTTTATCAGCGTGACGCAGCGGTCACTGGGATCCAGTGGTCGCCAAGACGTCAGGTTTTAAATACCGGACGACGAAAGAGATGTAAAGTATTTATTTATTTTTTTTTACTGGAAGGACGCGGCAGTTACTTGGATCCAGTATCTGCTCAATAACCGTTGCCACCGCGAAGTATTGTTATTAGTAACGCTGTGGTCACTTGAACGTCGGTCGGATAAGAAGGTTAGGGTTTAGTGGGTATGCCTGTGTCGGATAACAGGTGAGTCCCACACACGGGTGAGTCTCGCACGACTCCCTTACGGTGCTTAACGCATTCCCCCCTTCTTCGGATAACAAAAATATCATTTGTACTAATTGAGTTTAGCAACTACAAACTTTTTTTCAACTCTAATTTGTATTAGGAGCAATATCCTACCTTTTAATCGTTTGAAGTAATCTATTTTGGCAACTACAAACAACTACAAACGTTTATTTCAAATCAAATCTCTATTAGGAGCAATATCTTACAGTTTAATCGTTTGTAGTCATTTATTTTGGCAACTACAAACTTTTATTTTAACTCTAATGTGCATTAGGAGCAATATGTCACAGTTTAATCGATTGTAGTAACTTAGTTTGGCAACTAAAAACTTTTATTTCAACTTTAATGTGTATTAGGAGCAATATGAAACAGTTTAATCGTTTGTAGTCATTTAGTTTGGCAACTACAAAATTTTATTTTAATTCTAACGTGTATTAGGAGCAATATCTTACAGTTTAATCGTCTGTAGTCATTTAGTTTGGCAACAACAAACTTTTATTTTAACTCTAAAATGTATTAATCGTTTGTAGTAATTTATTTTGGCAACTACAAACAACTACAAAAGTTTATTTTAAATTGAGTGTGTATTAGGAGGAATATCTTACAGTTTAATCGTTTGTAGTAATTTAGTTTTGCAACTACAAAATATTATTTTGACTCTGATGTGCATTAGGAGCAATATGTCCCAGTTTTATCGATTGTAGTAACTTAGTTTGGCAACTAAAAACTTTTGATTCAACTTTAATGTGTATTAGGAGCAATATGATACAGTTTAATCGTCTGTAGTCATTTAGTTTGGCAACTGCAAAATTTTATTTCAATTCAAATGTGTATTAGGAGCAATATCTTACAGTTTAATTGTTTGTAGTAATTTAGTTTGGCAACTACAAACAACTACAAACGTTTATTTCCACTCTAATGTGTAGTACCCTGATGGATTCTCTGGACAAGGCTGGACGTCCGGAATTCGTCCACACGACGTCCCAGACGTCGGGTGTACGTCCAAAAATCCGTGACCATAATAGGACGTCCGGTGGACGTCACCGGTGGTCCAAAAATTATCCCAATTGACTTCCGGAGTACGTCCAAGATTTCCAGGCTACGGGCGGTTCGCTGCACGTCCACTGGACGTTCAGGAAATATGCGCGCCGTCCGGAGTCCGTCACCTAGACGTCACGCATAATCGCATCCAGAGCCCGTCCAGCCTGGTCCTCGGCTCGTCCAGTCTCGTCCAGAGTTCATCCGGAAAACCTCCAGGCCGGTTAGAGCTCGTCCAGGCCGATCCAGAGCGCGTCAGGAGGACGTCCAGGTTGGTCCAGAGTTCGTCAGGATGACGTCCACGCCAGTCCATAGCTCGTCCAGGCCGGTCAAGAGATCGTCAGGAGGACGTCCAGGCCGGTACAGAGTTCGTCCAGGCCGGTCTAGAGCGCATCAGGAGGACGTCTAGACCAGTCCAGAGTTCGTCCAGGTCGGTCCAGAGCGCGTCAGGAGGACGTCCAGACCAGTCCACAGTTCGTCCACGCCGGTCTAGAGCTCGTCAGGAGGACGTCCAGGACAATCCAGAGTTCGTCTAGGCCTGTCCACAGCGCGTCAGGAGGACGTCTAGACCAGTCCAGAGTTCGTCCAGGCCGGTTCAGAGCTCGTCAGGAGGACGTCCAGGTTGGTCCAGAGTTCGTCAGGATGACGTCAAGGCCGGTCCAGAGCTCGTCCAAGCCGGTCCAAAGTTCGAACTCTGGACTGGTCTGGACGTCCTCCTGACGCGCTCTGGACTGGTCTCGACGCGCTCTGGACCGCCGGGATGAACTGTGGACTCGCCTGGACGAACTCTTTACTGGTCTGGACGTCCTCCTGACGAGCTCTAGACTGGCCTGGACGAACTCTGGGCTCGTCTGGACGTCCTCCTGACGCGCTCTGGACGTCCTGGGGACCGGCTCTTCACGTCCGTTGGACGTGACGCTCCGTCCAAAAGTTACCCCAATAGACGTCCAGTGGACGCCCAGAAATCTCGTCCAGCCTCGTCCAGAGAATCCATCAGGGTAGGAGCAATATTTTCCAGTTTAATCATTTGTACTAATTGAGTTTGGCAACTACAAACTTTTATTTCAACTCTAATGTACATCAGCAGCAATATCTTACAGCTTAATGGTTTGTAGTAATTTAGTTTGGAAAGTACAAGCTTTTATTTCAACTCTAATGTTTCTTAGAAGCAATATCTTACAGTTTAATCGTTTGTACTAATTTTGTTTGGCAATTACAACCAACTATAAATGTTTATGTCCACTCTAATATATAGTAGGAGCAATATTTTCCAGTTTAATCATTTGTAGTAATTGAGTTTGGCAACTTCAAACAATGACAAACGTTTATTTCAAATCTAATGTGTATAAAGAGCAATATGTTAGAATAATCGTTTGTAGTAACTATGTTTAGCAACTACAAACAACTACAAAGGTTTATTTTAAATCGAGTGTGTATTAGGAGCAATATCTTACAGTTTAATCATTTGTAGTAATTTAGTTTGGCAACTAAAAACTTTTCTTTCAACTCTAATGTTTATTAGGAGCAATATGATACAGTTTAATCGTTTGTAGTCATTTAGTTTGGCAACTACAAAATTTTATTTCAATTCTAACGTGTATTAGGAGCAATATCTTACAGTTTAATTGTCTGTAGTAATTTAGTTTGGCAACTACAAACAACAACAAACGTTTTTTTCAACTCTAATGTGTATTAAGAGCAATATGATACAGTTTAATCGTCTGTAGTCATTTAGTTTTGCAACTACAAAATTTTATTTCAATTCAAATGTGTATTAGGAGCAATATCTTACAGTTTAATTGTTTGTAGTAATTTAGTTTGGCAACTACAAACAACTACATACGATTATTTCAACTCTAATGTGCATTAGGAGCAATATGATACAGTTTAATCGTCTGTAGTCATTTAGTTTTGCAACTACAAAATTTTATTTCAATTCAAATGTGTATTAGGAGCAATATCTTACAGTTTAATCATATGTAGTCATTTAGTTTGGCATCTACAAGCTTTTATTTAAATACTAATGTGTACTAGGAGCAATATCTTACAGTTTAATCGTTTGTAGTAAATTAGTTTAGCAAATACAACCCTACTGGAAAAGGAGGATAGAAAAGATTTCTTACATTCATTAAAATACATGGTCTGTAAATGTACAATTGATGACATTGAAATCATTTGTTTCCACTATTTTACAATATTTTAAATGTTTAACAGATACATCCGCATTTTTGAAAATATAAGTATTACGAACATCCAATTTTTTATAAAATATAAATACCTTCTTTTTGTTACTATACACTACTTTACTTAACAACATATACGTAACTGACGATTTTGCGCGTAACGTTGAATCCAATGCCTGGAGCCCGTAGTTTATTGTAAGGCAGTACCCTACTGGAAAAGGAGGATAGAAAAGTATAGGATTTTTTCCAATATTTTCCTATCCTATTTTTGGCACGAATTAATTCTATATTTTTCTATCCCAACTAAAGTGGATAGAAATTGATAGGATTTGTTTCGATATTTTTCTATACTACGTTCGTCACGAATTTTATTCCTTCAGTAAGAATTAAGAAGCATAGCAAATTTTAATTTTTTGTTTTTAAATTTTTTCCTCATTGCATACAAAAAATTTTTTTTTATTTTTAATTTTATTATTATTTTTTATTTAATTCAAATATTTTTTAACTTTATTTAGTTGATTTAATTATCTTAGAAAGTTGTTCTCAAGCGGTCACCTATCCAAGTAGTGTTCCCCACCAAGAATACTTGACTAAAAACAACGATCGCGCGCGACGCCGACCACTGGTCTACCACTGTCGATCACTATTCAATAACATATTATGATATTTCTTTTACACATTCAAATTTTTAAAAATTCTTAATTATCTCAAAAACGGCCACAGATAAGCAAAATATGACAAAATTTTGGAGGCTATCAAAAGGGGGGATCCCATTGAGTCGGCTAATGCGTATATACCAACGAATTTTGAAAATTAGCAAAACTGAAAATTTTCAAAATTCTCAAATATCTCGAAAACGGCAAGAGATAAGTAAAATCTGACAACATTTTTGGGGGGGGGGTGTCCTTGGGGGAGATGACCTGGAGTCGATTAATTCATACATGCAAACAGATTTTTTAAATTTGCAAAACTGAAAATTTCCAAATTCTCAAATATCTCGAAAACCGCAAGAGATACGTAAAATCTGACAAAATTTTGGGTGGTGTATTAATAGGGGGGATGACCTGGAGTCGATTAATTCATACATGCAAACAGATTTTTGAAATTTGCAAAACTGAAAATTTCCAAATTCTCAAATATCTCGAAAACGGCAAGAGATACGTAAAATGTGACAAAATTTTGGGGGGTGTATTGATAGGGGGGATGACCTCGAGTCGGTTAATTCATACATGCGTAAACTGAAAAATTTTTTTAAATCTCAAATATCACAAAAATGCCAAGACATAAGCGAAATCTTGATAGTAAAACAACAATTGCTGGGATACACACACATGCGCGCGTGCGGACACACGCGCGTAGTGTTTTGTTCTTCAAGTGGTCTGTTCCATAGTTTTCGTTGTCCAGGTGTTCCGCCCCATAGTTTTTCGCCTGGACGGTGAAAAACTACGGTGCGGAATACTTAGACACCGAAAACTACGGAGCGGGCGACCTGGACGGCGTAAAACGACGGTGCGGAATACCTAAACATCGAAAACTATGGAGTTGTCGACCGAAACGGCAAAAAACTACGGGGAGGAATACCTAGACACCGAAAACTACGGAGCGGTCGACCTGGACGGCGAAAAACTACGGTGCGGAATACCCAGACACCGAAAACTACGGAGCGGTCGACCTGGACGTCGAAAAACTACGGTGCGGAATATCTAGACACCGAAAACTATGGAGCGGTCGACCTGGACGTCAAAAACTACGGTGCGGAATACCTAGACACCAAAAACTGCGGAGCGGTCGACCTGGACGTCAAAAACTACGGTGCGGAATACCTAGACACCGAAAACTACGGAGCGGTCGACCAGGACGGCGAAAAACTACGGTGCGGAATACCCAGACACCGAAAACTACGGAGCGGTCGACCTGGACGTCAAAAACTACGGTGCGGAATACCCAGACACCGAAAACTACGGAGCGGTGGACCTGGACGTCGAAAAACTACGGTGCGGAATAACTAGACACCGAAAACTACGGAGCGGTCGACCTGGACCGTAAAAATATAAAAATCACATTTTGATTCGTTTTGATAGAATTTCTATAAATTTGTAGGATACATAATGATAAAAGTGTAATGAGATACATTTGGATTGATTCTCTATACAGAATTTCTATACTTTTCTATGCTTTTCTATCCTCCTTTTCGAGTAGGGTATGTACCTGAGCCGTCCAGCGGCTTGTGGGCAGCGACACGTCAACACAACGGACACTACTGTTAGCGAAATCTACCCCTTGCACCAGTGATGCACTTTTGCATCAAAAGCGTGTAAATAAACACCATCCGGGTGCAAGTCTCTCGGCTAGAGACGGAGGTTAGGTTTCGTTTGTTTAGTTATTTTCATTTAATTAACACCGATATTTTTGAAGCTATCATTTTTATATAAGAACATTTTATATATCTTGCGAAATTGTCAAGGTCACAGGTGTCTCATATAGATAGGCAGAAAAAATTGAACGGGGATTTTAATGTAGAGACTATATGCGTTTTGAAACCAGCGCTTTTTGGGTGGAACGTGTGCACCGTTACACCGGTGCAGTGGTGTAGAAACGGTGCAGGGGGTAGATTTCGCAATGTATTGTTGATGGTTAAACGAACTTACCTGTAAGTGAAGTTCGACCATAATTATATGAGTAGCTTGTTCGAAGATATTAACTATGTAGTACGGTGACTCGCCGCACGATGACGCCTCATTTTAGAGTCCAATTGGAATTAATAATTAATAATATTAATATCTTCGAACAAGCTTAACGAAATATAATAAATGGATTTGATAGTGTTTTGAAACTAATTGGATTCTATGAATTATTTTCGGAGCTTACACTTGCTCCTCTAGCATAATTCACGATGATGTACATTTGCCATACGTTCGCGTACGTTTACGTACGTTTAGGAATATTCTTTGATGCATTTTTTTTCGTAAGTGACGTTTCTGCAGGATTCTACAGGATACTGTATCTTTGCACACTTTCGCGTACGTTCGCGTACGTTCGCGTACGTTTACGTACGTTTACGTCCGTTTACATCTGTTTAGAAATATTCTGTTATGCATTTTTTCTCGTATGTGTACATTTTTGTAGGATTCTGGACGATACTGCATCTTTGCATAATTTTGCGTACGTTAACGTACCTTCGCGTACGTTCGCGTACGTTTCTGTATAATGCTGTAAAAATGTTCGAATCGTAACCAGAACGTACCTAAACGTACCAAATCGTACGTAATCGTACGGAATCATGCTTAAATGTAACGAAAACATACCATTTTTATTTCCATAGGGGTACAAACAACTACAACCGTTTATGTCAAATCTAATGTGTATTAAGAGAAATATGTTTCAGTCTAATCGTTTGTAGTAACTATGTTTAGCAACTACAAACAACTACAAACATTTTTTTCCACTCGAATGTGTATTAGGAGCAATATGTTACAGTTTAATCGTATGTAGTAATTTATTTTGGAAACTACAAACAACTACAAACGTTTATTTCATATCTGATGTCTATTAGAAGCAATATCTTACATTAAAATCATTTGTAGTAATTGAGTTTGGCAACTTCAAACAACTACAAACCTTTATTTCAACGCAAGTGTGTATTAGGAGCAATATCTTACTCTTTAATCGTTTGTAGTCATTTAGTTTGGCAATTACAAACAAATGCATACAATTATTTCAACTATAATGTGTATTAGAAGCAATATCTTACAGTGTAATCCTTTGTGGTAATTATGTTTAGCAACTACAAACAACTACAAAAATTGTTTTCCACTCGAATGTGTATTAGGAGCAATGTCTTACAGTGTAATCGTTTGTAGTAATTTAGTTTAGCAACTACAAACGACTACAAACATTTTTTTTCCACTCGAATGTGTATTAGGAGCAATATTTTCCAGTGTAGTCATTTGTACTAATTGAGTTTCGCAACTACAAACTTTTTTTTCAACTCTTATTTGTATTAGGAGCAATATCTTACAGTTTAATCGTTTGTAGTAATTTATTTTCGCAACTACAAACGTTTGTATTAAATCTAATGTGTATTAAGAGAAAAATGTTACAGTCTAATCGTTTGTAGTAACTATGTTTAGCAACTACAAACAACTACAAACATTTTTTTCTACTCGAATGTGTATTAGGAGCCATATCTTACAGTTTAATAGTTTGTAGTAATTTAGTTCGGCAACTACAAACAATTACGAACGTTTATGTAGTAATTTACTTTGGCAACTGCAAACAACTACAAACGTTTATTTCAACTCTAATGTCTAATAGGATCCAATATCTTATATTTACTCGTTTGTAGTAACTTAGTAGGGCAACTACAAGCAACTACAAATGTTTATTTCAAATCTAATGTTTATTAGGAACAATATCTTACAGTTTAATCGTTTTTAGTCTTTCAGTTTGGCAACTACAAACAACTATAAACGTTTATTTCAAATCTAATGTCTATTAGGAGCAACATTATACAGTTTAATCGCTTGCAGTAATTTAGTTTGAGAACTACAAACAACTACAAATGTTTATTTCAAATCTAATGTGTATTAGAAGCAATATCTTACAGTTTACTCGTTTGTAGTAATTTAGTTTGGCAACTAAAAACTTTTCTTTCAACTCTAATGTTTATTAGGAGCAATATGCTACAGTTTAATCGTTTGTAGTCATTTAGTTTGGCAACTACAAAATTTTATTTCAATTCTAACGTGTATTAGGAGCAATATCTTACAGTTTAATTGTCTGTAGTAATTTAGTTTGGCAACTACAAACAACAACAAACGTTTTTTTCAACTCTAATGTGTATTAAGAGCAATATGATACAGTTTAATCGTCTGTAGTCATTTAGTTTTGCAACTACAAAATTTTATTTCAATTCAAATGTGTATTAGGAGCAATATCTTACAGTTTAATTGTTTGTAGTAATTTAGTTTGGCAACTACAAACAACTACATACGATTATTTCAACTCTAATGTGCATTAGGAGCAATATGATACAGTTTAATCGTCTGTAGTCATTTAGTTTTGCAACTACAAAATTTTATTTCAATTCAAATGTGTATTAGGAGCAATATCTTACAGTTTAATCATATGTAGTCATTTAGTTTGGCATCTACAAGCTTTTATTTAAATACTAATGTGTACTAGGAGCAATATCTTACAGTTTAATCGTTTGTAGTAAATTAGTTTAGCAAATACAACCCTACTGGAAAAGGAGGATAGAAAAGATTTCTTACATTCATTAAAATACATGGTCTGTAAATGTACAATTGATGACATTGAAATCATTTGTTTCCACTATTTTACAATATTTTAAATGTTTAACAGATACATCCGCATTTTTGAAAATATAAGTATTACGAACATCCAATTTTTTATAAAATATAAATACCTTCTTTTTGTTACTATACTCTACTTTACTTAACAACATATACGTAACTGACGATTTTGCGCGTAACGTTGAATCCAATGCCTGGAGCCCGTAGTTTATTGTAAGGCAGTACCCTACTGGAAAAGGAGGATAGAAAAGTATAGGATTTTTTCCAATATTTTCCTATCCTATTTTTGGCACGAATTAATTCTATATTTTTCTATCCCAACTAAAGTGGATAGAAATTGATAGGATTTGTTTCGATATTTTTCTATACTACGTTCGTCACGAATTTTATTCCTTCAGTAAGAATTAAGAAGCATAGCAAATTTTAATTTTTTGTTTTTAAATTTTTTCCTCATTGCATACAAAAAATTTTTTTTTATTTTTAATTTTATTATTATTTTTTATTTAATTCAAATATTTTTTAACTTTATTTAGTTGATTTAATTATCTTAGAAAGTTGTTCTCAAGCGGTCACCTATCCAAGTAGTGTTCCCCACCAAGAATACTTGACTAAAAACAACGATCGCGCGCGACGCCGACCACTGGTCTACCACTGTCGATCACTATTCAATAACATATTATGATATTTCTTTTACACATTCAAATTTTTAAAAATTCTTAATTATCTCAAAAACGGCCACAGATAAGCAAAATATGACAAAATTTTCGAGGCTATCAAAAGGGGGGATCCCATTGAGTCGGTTAATGCGTATATACGAACGAATTTTGAAAATTAGCAAAACTGAAAATTTTCAAAATTCTCAAATATCTCGAAAACGGCAAGAGATAAGTAAAATCTGACAACATTTTGGGGGGGGGGGGGGGGTGCTTGGGGGAGATGACCTGGAGTCGATTAATTCATACATGCAAACAGATTTTTTAAATTTGCAAAACTGAAAATTTCCAAATTCTCAAATATCTCGAAAACCGCAAGAGATACGTAAAATCTGACAAAATTTTGGGTGGTGTATTAATAGGGGGGATGACCTGGAGTCGATTAATTCATACATGCAAACAGATTTTTGAAATTTGCAAAACTGAAAATTTCCAAATTCTCAAATATCTCGAAAACGGCAAGAGATACGTAAAATGTGACAAAATTTTGGGGGGTGTATTGATAGGGGGGATGACCTCGAGTCGGTTAATTCATACATGCGTAAACTGAAAAATTTTTTTAAATCTCAAATATCACAAAAATGCCAAGACATAAGCGAAATCTTGATAGTAAAACAACAATTGCTGGGATACACACACATGCGCGCGTGCGGACACACGCGCGTAGTGTTTTGTTCTTCAAGTGGTCTGTTCCATAGTTTTCGTTGTCCAGGTGTTCCGCCCCATAGTTTTTCGCCTGGACGGTGAAAAACTACGGTGCGGAATACTTAGACACCGAAAACTACGGAGCGGGCGACCTGGACGGCGTAAAACGACGGTGCGGAATACCTAAACATCGAAAACTATGGAGTTGTCGACCGAAACGGCAAAAAACTACGGGAAGGAATACCTAGACACCGAAAACTACGGAGCGGTCGACCTGGACGGCGAAAAACTACGGTGCGGAATACCCAGACACCGAAAACTACGGAGCGGTCGACCTGGACGTCGAAAAACTACGGTGCGGAATATCTAGACACCGAAAACTATGGAGCGGTCGACCTGGACGTCAAAAACTACGGTGCGGAATACCTAGACACCAAAAACTACGGAGCGGTCGACCTGGACGTCAAAAACTACGGTGCGGAATAGCTAGACACCGAAAACTACGGAGCGGTCGACCTGGACGGCGAAAAACTACGGTGCGGAATACCCAGACACCGAAAACTACGGAGCGGTCGACCTGGACGTCGAAAAACTACGGTGCGGAATACCCAGACACCGAAAACTACGGAGCGGTGGACCTGGACGTCGAAAAACTACGGTGCGGAATAACTAGACACCGAAAACTACGGAGCGGTCGACCTGGACCGTAAAAATATAAAAATCACATTTTGATTCGTTTTGATAGAATTTCTATAAATTTGTAGGATACATAATGATAAAAGTGTAATGAGATACATTTGGATTGATTCTCTATACAGAATTTCTATACTTTTCTATGCTTTTCTATCCTCCTTTTCGAGTAGGGTATGTACCTGAGCCGTCCAGCGGCTTGTGGGCAGCGACACGTCAACACAACGGACACTACTGTTAGCGAAATCTACCCCTTGCACCAGTGTTGCACTTTTGCATCAAAAGCGTGTAAATAAACACCATCCGGGTGCAAGTCTCTCGGCTAGAGACGGAGGTTAGGTTTCGTTTGTTTAGTTATTTTCATTTAATTAACAACGATATTTTTGAAGCTATCATTTTTATATAAGAACATTTTATATATCTAGCGAAATTGTCAAGGTCACAGGTGTCTCATATAGATAGGCAGAAAAAATTGAACGGGGATTTTAATATAGAGACTATATGCGTTTTGAAGCCAGCGCTTTTTGGGTGGAACGTGTGCACCGTTACACCGGTGCAGTGGTATAGAAACGGTGCAGGGGGTAGATTTCGCAATGTATTGTTGATGGTTAAACGAACTTACCTGTAAGTGAAGTTCGACCATAATTATAAGAGTAGCTTGTTCGAAGATATTAACTATGTAGTACGGTGACTCGCCGCACGATGACGCCTCATTTTAGAGTCCAATTGGAATTAATAATTAATAATATTAATATCTTCGAACAAGCTTAACGAAATATAATAAATGGATTTGATAGTGTTTTGAAACTAATTGGATTCTATGAATTATTTTCGGAGCTTACACTTGCTCCTCTAGCATAATTCACGATGATGTACATTTGCCATACGTTCTCGTACGTTTACGTACGTTTAGGAATATTCTTTGATGCATTTTTTTTCGTAAGTGACGTTTCTGCAGGATTCTACAGGATACTGTATCTTTGCACACTTTCGCGTACGTTCGCGTACGTTCGCGTACGTTTACGTACGTTTACGTCCGTTTACATCTGTTTAGAAATATTCTGTTATGCATTTTTTCTCGTATGTGTACATTTTTGTAGGATTCTGGACGATACTGCATCTTTGCATAATTTTGCGTACGTTAACGTACCTTCGCGTACGTTCGCGTACGTTTCTGTATAATGCTGTAAAAATGTTCGAATCGTAACCAGAACGTACCTAAACGTACCAAATCGTACGTAATCGTACGGAATCATGCTTAAATGTAACGAAAACATACCATTTTTATTTCCATAGTGGTACAAACAACTACAACCATTTATGTCAAATCTAATGTGTATTAAGAGAAATATGTTTCAGTCTAATCGTTTGTAGTAACTATGTTTAGCAACTACAAACAACTACAAACATTTTTTTCCACTCGAATGTGTATTAGGAGCAATATGTTACAGTTTAATCGTATGTAGTAATTTATTTTGGAAACTACAAACAACTACAAACGTTTATTTCATATCTGATGTCTATTAGAAGCAATATCTTACATTAAAATCATTTGTAGTAATTGAGTTTGGCAACTTCAAACAACTACAAACCTTTATTTCAACGCAAGTGTGTATTAGGAGCAATATCTTACTCTTTAATCGTTTGTAGTCATTTAGTTTGGCAATTACAAACAAATGCATACAATTATTTCAACTATAATGTGTATTAGAAGCAATATCTTACAGTGTAATCCTTTGTGGTAATTATGTTTAGCAACTACAAACAACTACAAAAATTGTTTTCCACTCGAATGTGTATTAGGAGCAATGTCTTACAGTGTAATCGTTTGTAGTAATTTAGTTTAGCAACTACAAACGACTACAAACATTTTTTTTCCACTCGAATGTGTATTAGGAGCAATATTTTCCAGTGTAGTCATTTGTACTAATTGAGTTTCGCAACTACAAACTTTTTTTTCAACTCTAATTTGTATTAGGAGCAATATCTTACAGTTTAATCGTTTGTAGTAATTTATTTTCGCAACTACAAACGTTTGTATTAAATCTAATGTGTATTAAGAGAAAAATGTTACAGTCTAATCGTTTGTAGTAACTATGTTTAGCAACTACAAACAACTACAAACATTTGTTTCTACTCGAATGTGTATTAGGAGCCATATCTTACAGTTTAATAGTTTGTAGTAATTTAGTTCGGCAACTACAAACAATTACGAACGTTTATGTAGTAATTTACTTTGGCAACTGCAAACAACTACAAACGTTTATTTCAACTCTAATGTCTAATAGGATCCAATATCTTATATTTACTCGTTTGTAGTAACTTAGTAGGGCAACTACAAGCAACTACAAATGTTTATTTCAAATCTAATGTTTATTAGGAACAATATCTTACAGTTTAATCGTTTTTAGTCTTTCAGTTTGGCAACTACAAACAACTATAAACGTTTATTTCAAATCTAATGTCTATTAGGAGCAACATTATACAGTTTAATCGCTTGCAGTAATTTAGTTTGAGAACTACAAACAACTACAAATGCTTATTTCAAATCTAATGTGTATTAGAAGCAATATCTTATAGTTTACTCGTTTGTAGTAATTTATTATGGCAACTAAAAACAACTGCAAACGTTTGTTTCAACTCTAATACATATTTTACGAGCAACATCTTACAGTTAATAGTTTGTAATTATGTTTAGCAACTAGAAAAAATAACAAACATTTTTTTCAACTCGAATGTTTATAAGAAGCAGTATCTTACAGTGTAATCCTTTGTAGTAACTATGTTTAACAACTACAAACAACTACAAACATTTTTTCCATCAAATGTGTATTAGGAGCAATATCTAACAGTTTAACCGCGTGTAGTAATTTATGTTGGAAACTAGAAACAACTACATACGTTTATTTCAAATCTAATGTCTATAGGAAGCAATATCTTACAGTGTAATCCATTATAGTAACTACACTCGAATGTGTATTATGAGCATTATCTTCAGTTTAGTCGTTTGTAGTAATTTAGTTTACCTACTACAAACAACTACAAACGTTTATTTCAACTCTAATGTCTATAAGGAGCAATATCATACAGTTTACTCGTTTGTAGTAATTCAGTAGAGCAACTACAAACAACTACAAACGTTTATTTCAAATCTAATGTGTATAAGAAGCAATATCTTATAGTCTAATCTTTTGTAGTACCTATGTTTAACAACTACAAACAACTACAAACTCTTATTTCAACTCTATTGTGTATTAGGAGCAATATCTTTAAGTTTTATCATTTGTAGTAATTTAGTTTGGCAACTACAAACACCTAAAAACGTTTATTTCAACTCAAATCTATGTTAGGAGCAATATCTTACAGTTTAGTTGTTTGCAGCTCCAAACAACTACAAATGTTTATTTCAACTCTGATGTGTATTAGGAGCAATATCTTACATTTTAATCATTTGCAGTAATTGAGTTTGGAGGAGACTCTTCATCGCGAGCGCGTCCGCCCATACCTCCGCCCCGTACAGCAGGATGGAGTTTGACACGGAAGCCAGAAGCCTCCGTTTGGCCCTGCGCGGCCCCCCAACATTTGGCATTAGCCGGCCAGCGTCGCCGCCACCTTCGTCGCCTTTTCCGCGGTTTTCGTTATGTACACCACTAAGGTGAGTCGCGAATCTATCCACACTCCGAGGTACCTCACCGCCGGAGTCGCGAAGATCGCTGCACCCGCGACGTTCAGACGAAAATCTCCCCGAACCAACGCTGCCTGGTAAGGACGACCATCTCATTCTTTTGTGCCGCGAGCTGAAAACCATGACCGTGTAGCCATTCCGACACAATCGCGATCGCCCACGATATCCTGCGCTCTGCCTCCTGATGGGATATTGCCTGTACGAGCAACGCTGCGTCATCCGCGAAGCCAATCAGGCTGACCGCCGGAGGCATTTCTTGGCGCAAGAGTCCGTTGTAGACCAGGTTCCAGAGATCCGGGCCCAGCGTCCAGGAGGACGAGGCGCTGGGTCTTCCACCGCCTGCTGAACAGTCCCGCCTACAGGCACGCATTAAACATGTCCTGGAGGACATGCGGGGTCTCCCTCGCCACGACCCTCAGGACCTCGGACGGAACCCCGTCCGGGCCCAGGGCCTTGCTACCCGGCATGCTCGATGCAGCGGCTCTGAGCTCCTCGACGCTAAAGAGCGGAGTATCAGCTACGACGCTTACATCAGCGCCCCTCTCCTCGGTATGATCCTGGAAGAGAGTGGTCACGATCTGGCTCATAAAGTGCGGCTCCATCAAGACTACCGGGTCGGCACCGCGCAACTTTTTGAGCGCGATACGGTACCGTAAACCCAACGAGTCCCGGTTGATCTCGGCGATAAGCTCGCGCCAGCAGCGCGTCATACTCACCCTGATCGCCCCTACCAGATCCTTTTTCGCCGCTTTATACGCTACCATCGCTTCCTCCGCATCACCCCGCCTGCTATGGCGCTGTGAGACACGGCGAAGTCGATGGCATTCTTTTCGCATCGCGGCTATGTCCTCGGTCCACCAGTAGTTCGGGCTTCGCTTTGACCCGGTCCTCCTTCGGGGCGTGCGGGGGCCCCATGGGAACCTCTGTCCAGCTCATCGTCTATTTTGAAGATAATGAACTGGTGGTCGCTCGCCGTGTAGTCCTCCGAGACCGACCAGGCGGACGTACGCTCCGCGATATGCGCGGTTGCAAAAGTCACGTCGATTATCGAACCCTGGTACCCACCCGTCTGAACCTCGCTGTATCACCAGAGTTCAGCACCGTGAGGTCAAGTCTAGCAGCCATTTCCAACACTGCCTGCCCTCTGGGATCGGTTTTCCTCTCTCCCCAAGCGGTGGTCTTGGCGATAAGATCGCCAGCGAGGACAACGTCGCCACTCTCTCCACTCATCAGAACGGCGTCCTGGATAGCGGCGAGCCGCGATCGAAAGTCACCTATCGTAATGTTTGCGGAGATGTAGCAACTGTAGTACGTTACGCCGCCGGTCCTAACCCAAATGAAACCATCTCCGGCGCCAGAATTGGACACCGGAGACTTATCCCGATTTCGGATCACTATGGCGGCCGTACCCGTATCATATCCATACCAGCCGCCGTCCGACAAGGTACGGTACTGCTCACATATTAGGAGCAGCTCCGCTTCCTTCTCCTCGGCGAATTGGTAGAGCAAGTCCTGCCCGAGTCGCCGTCTCCCTAGGTTTCCCTGCGGGATCAGCGCCATTTCCGGGCAGACGTTTCCCCAGCCTCCTTAAGGGCTGCACACTGTGAAGACCCCGCCTCGTGACGGAAGTCCGGGAGTGGCTTCACAATTCAGCACAGGTAGCATCTCGCATCATTCTACGGGCATTCATTGGCCCGGTGGCCCACCTTGCCGCACCTCCAGCACGCGTCAGTTCGGTCCGTGCCAGTACACTTTGCCGCAATGTGGCCAAAGCCCAGGCACCTGAAACAGCGCTCGGCATGTTTTTTGGCTAGTCCAATCCTGCAGCGAACCCATCTGATGCGGTCGGCGGTCAGAAATTGCTCGGCCGAGCCCTTTGGTACCACTGCGAACGCCACCCTATTTCCCCTTACATAGCCCAGTGAAGCTCACCTCAGGTCGTACGCCCTCCCCAAGTAGTCCCGTGACTGCTTGGCCTACCTCCTCCACGGTTACCGTTAGGTCAACGTCCCGAATCACAAACGTCGACTGGGGGCTCAGTTCCCGGACGGGCCCAATGTCGGGCACGATTTCGCTCATCGCGGCCGTAAATCTTGTGCGGCTTTCCGCGCCATTTTCTCCAAATTCAACGAAGACCGCGCCTCCTCTTGTTTCCCGGATTGCCGCGATGTTGACGCCCGCTTTATCGACGTCCACAACCTTCATTTTTTCAAGGACCTCGTTGAAGCTCGAGTTCCTTGTTGAAGCCGTTCGGTTCTCTTTTGTCTTGGCAGACTCCATTCGCTGCCTCTCCAGTCGTTTGGCCTCGCTTCTTTCCTGGTTTCTCTTCTTTTTCTTTTCGGCTTTTCCGTCCAGCCAACCGCTGTCTTCGATGATAACTGGGTTTGGCTCATTATATTCAGTCAAGCCGCCACCAGCAGTTTTCTGCACCTTTTTTCTGCACCTTGCACGGCTCTTTTTCCGATGGCGGACTTGGCGTCACGCGCTCGCTTCTTTTTCTCTTGTGGATTTGGGCCTGAGGATCTTCCAGTCCCTCCGAGGCTTCACCACTTCGCCATAACCTGCATGCAGAGTCGTAAATCCGTGCTGCTTCCTCGATGTTGTCAGCAATGAACCTATCCATGTTTCTTCGACCTATTTTGTAGTCGGTCATCTTTGCAAGGATGACCTTCAATTCCTCCAAACACCTGTGCACCGTGTCCGGGGAAGTTTCCGTATTTTGTTTTTCCTTCTCTACCTCCACATCCGTCTGCCCCGAGTCGGTATCGCGGCAACTAGAGACACTACTACTTCGGCTCCCCGCGCCAGTATCGATTAGCATCGGCGGCCTCAACCACCCCCTCCCTGAAGTACTCTGACCCTCCTGTTTTTGGCTATTTGCTGAATCCATATTAGTTGACATTTTTTTAACGACGGTTCGCCCATCATGGGAACCTCAGCCGCAGTGAGGTTGCTTCCCGCCGAAAAGAACCCTGTCATTACGGTATTGCTGAAGCCGAGGAGCGGTTTGTCGAGTGGCCAGATCTATCAGCACCCGGAAGCGATTTTTTTTGCGGTTTAACGTCCTTAATCTCACCAGGGCATCGAGGCTCCCACCTCGATTCACCCTGGTTTAAGGCTAGACGTTGCCTCGATTTGCCCGGCGAGGTTCGGGTATAAGGAAATATTGGCCAGGTAATCCTTCACACCTGCGCCCGATGCATCGGCTTCAACCCCGCCATAGGCTCCAGTTTGCTCTCGTCGTGAGCGGTCCTCCCACGTTGAAAATGGGGGTTGACGGGCCCAAGCCCATATTACTACCCCGAGGTCAGGTACTGACATCACGTCGCGCTGACCGGTCGGTCGGCTACTATTCCTTCCTTGGTTAGTCTAACGGGAATATCCGCCGGGCACCGACCACAGCCCATTCATTCGTTCACTCAGTCACACCTTCTCCGGCCTCTCCTTACTCAAGTAGTCGGGCCACCTGCATACTTTAAAGATCGCTTCTTTGTCATCTTCGGCATTACCCCAGAGCTCGGCCAGTGTTTGCTCCTACCTATTGGCAGTAAACAGCAGCCGGCTAGAGTCAGGTCGCTTTCACTCAAGGTCCGCGGTCACAGGCAAGTTCCAGTCTTTATACCGGCCATTCCCTAGGCCTTGATCCACCCTCGTTTGAGTTGCCCGTTTATAAGGTATAAAATCCACCCACGCAAGGGAGAGCCCGTCTATAGGGATCCCACATACACACAAGGGAGAGCCCGTTTACAGGGGTCACGCATACACACAAGGGAGAGCCCGTTTATAGGGGTCCCGCAAACACTCCACGTTGACTCCGTGTGCCCTAGTAACGCCGAGGACTTAGCTCCCCACCAAGGACAAGGTCATGCGATCCCCAGGGGAGTCTTAATACACATTAGAGTTTAAATAAACGCTTGTAGTTGTTTGTACTTGCCAAACTAAATTACTACAAACCATTAAGCTGTAAGATATTGCTCCTGATATACATTTTTCTTTTTTTTTTTTTTATCCGAAGAAGGGGGAAATGCGTTTAGCACCGCAAGGGAGTCGTGCGAGACTCCCCCGTGTGTGGGACTCACCTGTTATCCGGCAAAGGCATACCCACTAAACCCTAACCTTCTTATCCGACCGACGTTCAAGTGACCACCGCGGAGCTAATAACAATACTTCGCGGTGGCTTCGGTTATTGGGCAGATACTGGATCCCAGTAACTGCCGCGTCCTTCCAGTAAACAAATAAATAAATACTTTGCATCTCTTCCGTCGTCCAGTATTTAAAAGCTGACGTCTTGGCGACCCCTGGATCCCAGTGACCGCTGCGTCACGCTCATATAAAAATAAATAGGTACATATTACGACAAACAGATACGTACATCCCATTAAATAGCAGAGACACACATCACAGAAGGATGTGATCCGCAACCCCTGGTGCCCAGTGGCTGCGTCGTCTTCTGTTACCAATAAATAAAAAGGTTAGACACTCAATTGCCCGAACTTCTCTTCCTCGCGCTGCGGCTGCATCCGCGTCCGTTTTCTTGTGTCGAAGGACCACCTCGACAAAATTGGCAGTCCTTGCCCAGGTGTCTTCATTTTGTAGCATCAACCGGATGATATTATCCGGCGTGAATTGTCCAATCTCTTCTTCTAGACACACCTGGCGTCCATCCACTGCTTACATTCAAAGAACGTGTGGAAGGCATCGTCGCAGATGCAGTTGCAGTACACACTGACTGGGTTCGCTACCTTTCCTATTTTGTGAAGGTAGGAGCGGAACAGGCCGTATCCTGTCAGGAACAGCGTCAGGTAATAACTTACCTCGCCAAACTGGCGATCGGTCCAATCCCTTATCTCGCCCATAAGGCGAGCAGTCCATCTCCCTCTTATTTCATGGGCCCAGAGATCCTTCCAGGCATCCATGGTCCGTCTTCTGGCAGTCTCTCTGGCGCAGGGCAACCCCATCTGTAATTTGTTCTGGTGGACGAACGTTCGCTCCTGGGCGAGGAAGTCGATGGGAATGGCACCAGCTACCACCATCGCTACGGGTTCCGAGACCGTGCGATAGGAGCAGGCAATTCGGAGGGCCCCAATTCATACTGCAGCGAGTCGGCCCAGACCTCCGCTCCATACAGCATGATGAATTCGGCGGTACGCAAGAGCAGCCGCCGCTTGCATGGCCACGGACCACCCACGTTTGCCATAATTCTGGCAAGCGACGCAGTATCGTCAATGGTAGACTTTTTGCGCTAGATATTATTCGACGGCTGAGTTATTAACCGATTCCAATGATTTTTTTTTAATACTCAGTATTTAATGTACTATACGGTACACCCGCGCCAATTCTGATGTTGATCGTTCTTAATATATAATCTGTTATAAAAGTTCTTAGATTACGATCACCTCATTATAACATGGTGTAACATTAAACAGATTCAGTATTCAATTTTCCAGAAAAGGTTTACTTAATGCAAAACAAATTTGAGGTTAAAATTTCTAAATTCAAAATGGCGGATCCAATATGGACGACATTGTCACATTGACTACTGAGTAAATTAATCATTTTAAACAAAACTTACTGTGTGCACAATGCTGTGCTTGGTAATTATACATATGTGTGTACGTGCATGCGTGCATGCGATTGTGCGTGTGTACGTATTCAGGAGTGTGTGAGTGAGCTTACTAGTCCGCACTGAGAAAAATCATAGAATTGAAAAAATTATTGTTGTTATTATTAAATTGAAGAAATAAATGAATGTTTATTAGAATAAATTAAATATTTCGTTATATGAATGAAAATGTATATTGTTTATTCATAATATTATCCTCGAAAGAAATTAATTTTAATAAATAAATGAAATGATTGTTGAGAAACAGTATGAGTAGGTCTGTAAACGATAAGCATGTTCTCTGTCGAGGTCAAATTGTCTATGAAATATCTCATTGGATCAAAGATTTTTTCTCCAAATATGAAGCAACAATTTCCTTACATTCGGAGCACGGAATTGTTCTTTACAGCAATTTATATTTAAAAATGTTATTTGCTTTTCTAACTTCTGTGTATTTCTCTGTATTTCGAGGGCTTTAAAGAAGGTTATATTATAGATTTGACATTTAATTCTTGTACTATTTATCAGCATTACAATTAGTTCTAGAATAGAAAAATTTAGCATTTCGCAAAGAACGCTATGTTCTTGGTTATGGAACTGGGATAATGCAAGAAATGATAAAGTTGCATTGAAGTTGAAAAAAATTACATGAAGTTATGAATATGATTTGAATGAACTTGACTTAATCAGGGATAAAATAAAAATTAATTTTACGTCATCGTTTTCCAGAAAGTGGAAATTTGTGTGTCACAAAAATATAGATTTGAAGTTAAGTACAACGAATTTTTAGATAGTGACTTTCAGGTTATGTTGAAGTTAAATATACATATGGCTTGAACGGGACAACCACAGGACCGGATCCACCTACTACTGTTTCCACAAATATTTCTATTTCATCAATCTAGGGTATAAAAAACTGCAAGGAACTACCTCAAAATCTCGTTTTATACTTAAAAACTGTTTTATTGTAAATTCGTAAATACAACAATGCATATCTCTGTCACATTTCTAAACCCCTTTTTAAATATCCTTGATGAGAAGCACTGACTTCTTAAATGGTGTACCCCTGCTTTTGGCACGACGGAAAGTATTGAATAGAGAGCCGATTATATTTCAAAATTTTTTAATTTTTGCTCATTTTAACTTTCTGAATTAAACAAACTTTTAAGATTTGACGAATTTTTCCGCAAAATTCAAGACAATAGCGAAATTTTCATTTATCGTTCGTATCATACAAACACGAACACTGTAAAAAGAAATATTCAAATTACATAAGAAATTTGACTAAAAGCAAGGTATAATGGAATTAAGGCCATTTTTTTATTTATTAACTTATAAGACGATATCACAAGTTTGTTAAGTTTTTTAACACAGTTAGATAAAATAACTATTCCAGCTTAAAGATATAATTTATGATGTTTTAAGAGAATTGTGGCAAGATAAATGAAAATTTCGCTTTTCAAACAAATATAAAAAGAGATATAACAAATTTCAAGGATAACATTTTTAAATATAAAAAATTGCTGTAAAGAACAATTCGGTGCTCCGAATGTAATGAAATTTGCTGCTTCATATTTGAAGAAAAAAAAATCTTTGATCCAATGAGATATTTCATAGAAAATTTGACCTCGACAGAGAACATGCTTATCGTTCACAGACCTACTCATACTGTTTCTCAACAATCATTTCATTTACTTATTAAAATTAATTTCTTACGAGAATAATATTATGAATAAACAATATAAATTTTCATTCATATAAGGAAATATTTAATTTCTTGGAATCAACCTCCATTTATTTCTTCAATTTAATAATAACAACAATAATATTTTTAATTCTATGGTTTTTCTCAGTGCGCACTAGCAAGCTCACTCACACACTCCTGAACACGTACACACGCACGCACGCATGTACGCACGCACCCACACACATATGTATAATTACCAAGCACAGTATTGTGCACACAGTAAGTTTTGTTTAAAATGATTAATTTACTCAGTAGTCAATGAGACAATGTCGTCCATATTGGATCCGCCATTTTGAATTTAGAAATTTTAACCTCAAATTTGTTTTGCATTAAGTAAACCTTTTCTGGAAAATTGAATACTGAATCTGTTTAATGTTACACCATGTTATAATAAGGTGATCGTAATCTAAGAACTTTTATAACAGATTATATATTCAGAACGATCATCATCAAAATTGGCGCGGGTGTACAATATAGTACATTCAATACCGAGTATTAAAAAAAAATCATTGGAATCGGTTAATAACTCAGCCGTCGAATAATATCTAGCGCAAAAAGTCTACCATTGACGACAGTGCGACGTGGCGACCTTTGCTGTACTGTCCGCCATTCGCCGTATGTGCGGCCAGAAAGTGAGCCGGGTGTCGAGACTCACCCACAGGTATTTAACAACTCGTTTAGTCTGGAACATCTCGCTCCCCACCCTGAGATCAATGATAGTGGGGATCCTCCTCTTAGTTAGGAAGACGGTCTCAGTCTTAGCTAATGCCAATTCCAGCCCATGCTCGTCCATCCAGGAGCGAATACGCAGCATTACCTGGTTGAGCCGAGCCTGAACAGTCGCGGCGTCTCTAGCTACAATGACTGCCGCGACATCGTCGGCGTATCCAACCAGGAATGCACCCTCGGGCATTTCCAATCTCAGGATCCCGTCGTAGAAGACATTCCACACGTCGGGACCCAGGATAGAGCCTTGGGCTGCCCCTTCCGTCATTTCTCTCCGGACCAAGCCATTCGATGTTTCGTATTCGATGAAGCGGGACCTCAAGTAATCCTCCATGATGTTCTGGAGGTACTCGGGTAATTTAAAGTCCCGCCTCAAAGCGTCCAGTGCTTTCTCCCAGCTGACCGAGTTGAAAGCGTTTTTAACGTCTAGGGTTATCAGGAGGCAAACGGGGCGAGAAGGGTACCTTCCCCGTTCCGTGCCCCGTGCGGCCTGTACAACCTCCTGGATCGCTTGGATCGTCGACCTGCCTGGCCGGAAGCCATATTGGCAATAAGCCAGATCGCATGCTGACTGTATAGCCTCGTGCAGGCGACGCACAGTGATCGATGGCGATTTTTCTTTTAAAACTTTGGGGATATTATAGATAAATGTCCACAGAATATGGGAAAAATTATCTTATCATGTAAAAGACAAAAATAAAATTGCAATTTTGTTTTGAAGAGGGCCATATATCGGGAAATGAGAAAAGTAACAAAGTAGAATTTACATATGTCGAGAACAAAGTAAGCTAAGCAAATGGAGTTTTCGCGAAAACGCGTCATAAAATATGCGAAATACAAAACGATTACGATGAAAACGAAAAATTTGAAAATTCAAAATGGCGGACACAATATATGCGAAAAAATTTTAAGAAATCGAAGTAAGGCCATAGAAAAAGGCTCTCAATAGGTTTTCGGGTATGCTGAACACGAATCCAATGATCGTTTTTAAAAATTCAAAATGGCGAACCCAATATGGACGACAAAAATTTTAAGAATCTTAGTTAAGGCCATAAAAGGGTCTACCCATAAGTTTTCGGGTACGCTGATGCACGAATCCAATGATCGTTTTTAAAAATTCAAAATGGCGAACCCAATATGGAGGACAAAATTTTAAGAATTCAAGCTAAGACCATAAAAATGACTACCCATAAGTTTTCGGGTACGCTGAACACGAATCCGATGATCATTTTTAAAAATTCAAAATCGCGGACCTAATATGGCGCACAACAATTTTAAGAATTGGAACTAATGCCAGGATAATGGCTCCATGAAGGTTTTTGGGCACGCTGAACACGAATCCGACGTACATTTTTAATAATTCAATATGGAGCATCCAATATGGCCGACCCAAATTTTGAAAAATTTTGAAAAATGAGGATATGTCTGTGTTTGAAATTTTTATGAGAGCATCTTAAGGATGTTTAAAATCAGATCGACGTTCCAGAAAAAATTAACAAAAATGCTTCCGGTTTCTAGAAATATCTTAATGAGCAATTAACAATTTTTCACTCGTATATCGAGATCAAAGATATGTCCGTATCTGAAATTTTTACGAGAGCATCTTGAGGATGTTTAAAACCAGTTTCACATTCCAGAAATATTAAAAATAATGCTTGAGGTTTCTAGAACTATCTTAATGAGCAATTATAGGTTTTTCGCTTGTATCTTGAGAATCAGGATGTCCGTGTCTGTATTATTATTTTATAAAAAAATCCGCCATCATTTCTGTACTCAGTCAGCAGAATGGCTCAATTTTCGCGACATAAGAAGAGAATTTTCACTCCTAGAAATTGCAAGTGTGTCTCAAATAACGTATAGACATTAGATACACAAGTAATTCTAATTTTTTAAATGTATTATTATTGTAATATTAAATCATCAAAATTTACTTTTGTTTCATATTCTTTGCGTTGTTTAATATGATTATAAATGTAGACGATCGACAATTTAGGATCACTTAAGTACACACTCCGATTAAAGGTGTCTAGCATTCTATTTTCGCGGCTATTTTGTCTTAAGTGTTCTTTCAAGTTCTTCCTATATAACTTATGCCAACTTTCATTTGCGTCTTCGGAATAGTACATCATCTTTAGTCATTTTTTTATGAGGAATTCAGTAGGGCTAGAATAAACAGTGTAAACTAATTTTTTAACCCATAAATTTTATCCAGAACAAAAAAATTGTTTGTTCAAAAAAATGCTATTACATTTTTCTAAATTAATTTAAAAATTCCAAGAAATTAAAGTAAGCATAAAAACATATTTTCTAAATAACTACGTATGGATTTTTAAAAATTCCACTTTTTTGAAAAAAAAAAATTGTTTCTGATGCACAAATATTTTTTTGTGTCAACAAAATTTTTTACATATTTCATTCAAGCACCACTGAATTCCACATCCAAAGTTACTAAAGAAATAATTTTTTTGGCCCATAAATTTTAGCACAAAAAAGAAATTTGGTTTCGGAAAAAGGCTATTAAAATTCGCTAAATTAATTTAAAAATTCAAAAAAAATGTGTTGAACAAAAAAACATATTTTCTAAATAATTACGCATGGATTTTAAAAAATTTAATTTTTTTCGAAAACAAAATTTTTTTTTGGGGTCAACAAAATTTTTTACAATTTTTATTATATCACCATTGAATTCCTCGTAAAAAATGACTAAAGAAATAATTTTTTTTTTATTTTTTGAACGCCTGCTTCATATAGCTAATTTTGTACCCGGACCCCTTAAATAACATAAAATTTAATAAAGTGTAATAAAGAATTAAATCAATGTTTAAGCAGGAGTTACGCGATATTCCTAAGTACTATGGTATTTACATGCAAAGTATAAATAAACAATGTGCTATTAAAGTAGTGAGATAAATCACTAATATGCGCGGTTTTTTCACATCCGTTATATAAAATATTGTAAAAAACATGTATGAAAAAGTTTTATTTTTGAACCTGAGAGTTTCCTGCGTTTGAACCTCACGCTCGCCTGCGACCCTTTTAGAAAACGATTAATCGTTTAAAAGGTTACCTTCTCAGAGAAAAACACTTTGATAATAGTATCATAATGTAGTACTAGTATGGTACGATTTCAGAGACTGACGTTATCTGCGTTATTTCGGGTTAGAAATTTTAAGTGTAAAGTTTTATTCACCTCGTTATTTCGGGTTAGTTACTTCAAGTTTCAACTATTATTATAACCGTGCACATAATTTCATACAGTAGAATTTTTCAAAATTTGGGTCGGCCATATTGGATGCTCCATTTTGAATTATAAAAATGAACGTCGGATTCGTGTTCAGCGCGCCCGAAAACCTACATGGAGGCATTTTCATGGCATTAGCTCCAGTTATTAAAATTGTTGTCCGCCATATAGGGTCCGCGATTTTGAATTTTTGGAAACAAACATCAGATTCGTGTTCAGCGCACCCGACAACTTATGGGTAGCCATTTTCATGGCCTTAGCTCGAATTCTTAACATTTTTGTCCTCCATATTGGGTCCGCCATATTGAACTTTTAAAAACGATCATCGGATTCGTATTCCGCGCACCTGAAAATTTACGGGTAGCCATTTCATGGACTTCACTCGTATTCTTAGAATTTTTGTCCTCCATATTGGGTCCGCCATTTTGAACATTTAAAAACGATCATCGGATTAGTGTTCATTGTACCCGAAAATTTATGGGCAGTCAGTTTCATGGACTTCACTCGTATTCTTAGAATTTTTGTCCGCCATATTGAGTCCGCCATTTTGAATTTTTAAAAACGATCAACGGATTCGTGTTCAACGCACTCGGTAACTTATGGGTAGCCATTTTCGTGGTCTTAACTTGAATTCTTAAATTGTAGTCCTCCATATTGGATTCGCCATTTTGAATTTTTAAAAACGATTATTGGATTCGTGCATCAGCGTACCCGAAAACTTATGGGTAGACCCTTTTATGGCCTTAACTAGAATGCTTAAAATTTTTATCGTCCATATTGGGTTCGCCATTTTGAATTTTTAAAAACGATCATTGGATTCGTGTTCAGCATACCCGATAACCTATTGAGAGCCTTTTTCTATGGCCTTACTTCGATTTCTTAAAATTTTTTCGCATATATTGTGTCCGCCATTTTGAATTTTCAAATTTTTCGTTTTCATCGTAATCGTTTTGTATTTCGCATACTTTATGACGCGTTTTCGCGAAAACCCCATTTGCTTAGCTTACTTTGTTCTCGACTTATGTAAATTCTACTTTGTTACTTTTCTCATTCTCCGAAATATGGCCCTCTTCAAACCAAATTACAATTTTATTTTTGACTTTTACATGATAAGATAATTTTTCCCATATTCTATGGACATTTGTCTATAATATCCCCAAAGTTTCGTGGCCTCACGTTATTTCTTTCTTGAATTCTACTATTTTTTCACAACAAAAATCGCCATCGATCACTGTGCGACGTCGGAGCATTTTCTCCAGGAGTTTGCCGGCGGTGTCTAGCATGCACAGTGGTTGGTGAGATGATGCTGCCTTTACTGGTCCCTTGCCCTTGCTTATGAGGACGAGCTTTCCCACTTTCCAGCGGGAATAAAATGTACCCGCCCTCAAAAAGGAGTTGTACATGTCAAGCAAGGGCTGCGGCTGCCCATGAACTACGGCCTTTAACACCTCTGCTGGGAATCCGTCCGGACCCGGCGCCTATTTGTTGCGAAGCGTTGCAGCTGCCCGCTATAGCTCCTGAAGTGTGAAGGGGGAGGTACAGGCGGGTCAGTGGTGGCCGGGCATTCCGGTCTCTTCGGATGGGTGGGGAATAGGGTCCCTACGATGTTTTGTAGGGTCGATACATCGGTAGGAGCTCCTGGCTTGAACGCCCCCACTTTCTGCATGACAATTTTCTACCCTAAACCCCACGGATCGTTGTTCAGATCATCACCCTGCTTCTTCCAGCATCGGCGTTGACTGGACGTGATGGATTGGCGGAGCTCCTTTTTCTTCCGTATATAGACGGCAGATTTTTGGGCTGCATTAGGGGGATCGCGTTTGCGAGCCCTAGTGACTGTCCTTCGATGTTTAAGGCACTCATGTCTGAGCAACGCAAACTCCGTCGTCTACCAGCACACAGGACGGCGATCCCGCGGACGTGGTTTCTTCGACACCCCTTCCTCACAGGCCTGTTGTAAGAGGCGCATGGTCGCTCGCGCTCGAGCCTCCGCTTGTATGCGGGCATCTAGGCCGTGAGGTATATCATCGAGGGAGGCTTTTTCTCTTGCTATGGCCAGAGACAGCTTCTCGACATCCATTTTGGCGATGTTCCACCTGAGGGGGGGGGGGGGGCCCCGCGCGGGTCGTTGCTGGTGATGATGGTGGTGATTGGCTGGTACCATCAACCCTAGTCTGGAGACCATATCCATGACTCTTCCGCCTCGTGAGTCAGGGTTGGGCTCCCCCCATTCGAGAGCTTTGGCGTTGAGGTCTCCGGCCACTACGATCTCTCCCTTAATGCTCCGAACCGAGTCTTCCAGGTCATCCAGTTTGTCATGGAAGTCGTCGATCCTCTCGTTTGGGGTGATGTAGCAGCTAATGAAGGTCATGTCGCTGCTCCTCACCCAGACGTAACCCCAATTGGAGCCACTGTCTATAACGAGGATCCGACGAAGGTCCGGAATCCATATGGCGGCGGTGCCGAGTTTGTCCGCATACCAGCCTGGCCCGTGTCTGTCGCGGTATTGCTCACTTATAAGGTCAAGCTCTACGTCCTTTTCGCGTCAGATCTGAGCCAGGAGATTTTGGGCCGTCTTGCTCCTATTTAGGTTGCCCTGTAGAACGCGGGACATCTTGTTTCTTCTTGTTAGATCCGGACAGGGCCTCCTTGAACACATTGCAGCGGTCAGATCCTGCGATGTGAGCTCGCACACTGGATCTTGCCCCCTGCTTGGCGCAAGAAAGCACTGTGGCTTATCAGTGCAGGTCGATGCCTTGTGACCCTCTGTGCCGCATCGGTAACAGGTGTTCTTCCTCTCGGGTCCCCTGCATTCGGTACCCTTAACGATTTAACTGTATCATATTGCTCCTAATACAAAATACAGTTGAAAAATAAGTTTGTAGTTGCCACACTCAATTAGTACAAAATGATTAAACTGGAAAATATTTCTCCTACTACAGATTGGAGTAGAAATAAACGTTTGTAGTTGGTTGTAATTGCCAAACTAAAATACTACAAACGATTAAACTGTAAGATATTGCTCCTAATACAAATTAGAGGTGAAAAAAAAGTTTGTAGTTACCAAACTAAATGAGTACAAACTATTAAACTGTATCATATTGTTCCTAATACACATTAGAGATGAAATAAAAGTTTGTCTTTGCAAAACTAAATTACTACAATCGATTAAACTGTGACATATTGCTCCTAATGCGCATTAGAGTTGTAATAATCGTTTGTAGTTGTTTGTAGTTGCAAAACTAATTTACTACAAACGATTAAACTGTAAGATATTGCTCCTAATACTCAATCGATTTGAAATAAAATCTTGTAGTTGCCAAACTAAATGACTACCAACGATTAAACTGTCATATATAAACTGTAAGATATTGCTCCTAATACAAATTAGAGGTGAAAAAAAAATTTGTAGTTACCAAACTAAATGAGTACAAACTATAAAACTGTATCATATTGTTCCTAATACACATTAGAGTTGAAATAAAAGTTTGTAGTTGCCAAACTAAATTACTACAAACGATTGAACTGTAAGATATTGCTCCTAATACACATTAGAGTGGAAATAAACGTTTGTAGGTGGTTGTAATTTCCAAACAAAATTTCTACAAACGATTAAACTCTAAGATATTGCTCCTAATACACACTAGATTTGAAATAAACGTTTATAGTTGTTTGTAGTTGCCAAACTCAATTACTACAAATAACTCAACTATAAGATGTTGCTCCTAATAGACATTCGAGTTGAAATAAACGTTTGTATCTGTTTGTAATTGCCAAAATAAATTACTTAAAACGCTAAAAGGTAAGATATTGCTCCTAATACAAATTAGAGTTGATCAAAAGTTTGTAGTTGCCAAATTCAATTAGTACAAATAATTAAACTGGAAAATATTGTTCCTACTACACATTAGAGTGGAAATAAACTTTTGTAGTTAGTTGTAATTGCCAAACTATATGACTGCAAATGATTAAACAGTAAGATATTGCTCCTAATACATTTTAGAGTTAAAATAAAAGTTTGTTGTTGCCAAACTACAGTACTACAAACGATCAAACTGTAATATATTGCGTCTACTACACATTAGAGAGGAAATAAACGTTTGTAGTTGGTTGTAATTGCTAAACTAAATTACTTAAAACGATTAAAAGGTAAGATATTGCTCCTAATACAAATTGGAGTTGATAAAAAGTTTGTAGTTGCCAAACTCAATTAGTACAAATGATTAAACTGTAAAATATTGCTCCTACTACACTTTAGAGTGGAAATAAACTTTTGTAGTTAGTTGTAATTGCCAAACTATATGACTGCAAATGATTAAACTGTAAGATATTGCTCCTAATACATTTTAGAGTTAAAATAAAAATTTGTATTTGCCAAACTAAATTACTACAAACGATTAAACTGTAACATATTGCTCCTAATGCACATTAGAGTTAAAATAACAGTTTGTAGTTGCCAAAATAAATTACTACAATCGATTAAACTGTGACATATTGCTCCTAATGCGCATTAGAGTTGTAATAATCGTTTGTAGTTGTTTGTAGTTGCAAAACTAATTTACTACAAACGATTAAACTGTAAGATATTGCTCCTAATACTCAATCGATTTGAAATAAAATCTTGTAGTTGCCAAACTAAATGACTACCAACGATTAAACTGTCATATATAAACTGTAAGATATTGCTCCTAATACAAATTAGAGGTGAAAAAAAAGTTTGTAGTTACCAAACTAAATGAGTACAAACTATTAAACTGTATCATATTGTTCCTAATACACATTAGAGTTGAAATAAAAGTTTGTATTCGCCAAACTAAATTACTACAATCGATTAAACTGTGACATATTGCTCCTAATGCGCATTAGAGTTGTAATAATCGTTTGTAGTTGTTTGTAGTTGCAAAACTAATTTACTACAAACGATTAAACTGTAAGATATTGCTCCTAATACTCAATCGATTTGAAATAAAATTTTGTAGTTGCCAAACTAAATGACTACCAACGATTAAACTGTCATATATAAACTGTAAGATATTGCTCCTAATACAAATTAGAGGTGAAAAAAAAGTTTGTAGTTACCAAACTAAATGAGTACAAACTATAAAACTGTATCATATTGTTCCTAATACACATTAGAGTTGAAATAAAAGTTTGTAGTTGCCAAACTAAATTACTACAAACGATTGAACCGTAAGATATTGCTCCTAATACACATTAGAGTAGAAATAAACGTTTGTAGGTGGTTGTAATTTCCAAACAAAATTTCTACAAACGATTAAACTCTAAGATATTGCTCCTAATACACACTAGATTTGAAATAAACGTTTATAGTTGTTTGTAGTTGCCAAACTCAATTACTACAAATAACTCAACTATAAGATGTTGCTCCTAATAGACATTCGAGTTGAAATAAACGTTTGTATCTGTTTGTAATTGCCAAAATAAATTACTTAAAACGCTAAAAGGTAAGATATTGCTCCTAATACAAATTAGAGTTGATCAAAAGTTTGTAGTTGCCAAATTCAATTAGTACAAATAATTAAACTGGAAAATATTGTTCCTACTACACATTAGAGTGGAAATAAACTTTTGTAGTTAGTTGTAATTGCCAAACTATATGACTGCAAATGATTAAACAGTAAGATATTGCTCCTAATACATTTTAGAGTTAAAATAAATGTTTGTTGTTGCCAAACTACAGTACTACAAACGATCAAACTGTAATATATTGCGTCTACTACACATTAGAGAGGAAATAAACGTTTGTAGTTGGTTGTAATTGCTAAACTAAATTACTTAAAACGATTAAAAGGTAAGATATTGCTCCTAATACAAATTGGAGTTGATAAAAAGTTTGTAGTTGCCAAACTCAATTAGTACAAATGATTAAACTGTAAAATATTGCTCCTACTACACTTTAGAGTGGAAATAAACTTTTGTAGTTAGTTGTAATTGCCAAACTATATGACTGCAAATGATTAAACTGTAAGATATTGCTCCTAATACATTTTAGAGTTAAAATAAAAATTTGTATTTGCCAAACTAAATTACTACAAACGATTAAACTGTAACATATTGCTTCTACTACACATTAGAGAGGAAATAAACGTTTGTAGTTGGTTCCATACTCGTAAAGGAGGATAGAAAAGCATAGAAAAGTATAGAAATTCTGCGTGATTCGTATGCTTTTGAATCCTATTTTTGGCACATAATGTAAATCTATCAATTCTTATCTTATCTGAATACTTCAAGTAAAGCCAATGTTAATATTTTTCTATCCATTAGGTAAAATCAATAAATTTCTATCCCAATCGTGTATCGAGAATCAATCCAAATGTATCTCATTACACTTTTATCATTATGTATCCTAAAAATTTATAGAAATTCTATCAAAACGAATCAAAATGTGATTTTTATATTTTTACGGTCCAGGTCGACCGCTCCGCAGTTTTCGGTGTCTAGGTATTCCGGACCGTAGTTTTTCGCCGTCCAGGTCGACCGCTCCGTAGTTTTCGGTGTCTAGGTATTCCGCACAGTAGTTTTTGACGTCCAGGTCGACCGCTCCGTAGTTTTCGATGTCTAGGTATTCCTCCCCGTAGTTTTTCGCCGTCCAGGTCGACCGCTCCGTAGTTTTCGGTGTCTAGGTATTCCGCACCGTAGTTTTTCGCCGTCCAGGTCGACCTCTCCGTAGTTTTCGGTGTCTAGGTATTCCGCACCGTAGTTTTTCGCCGTCCAGGTCGACCGCTCCTTAGTTTTCGATGTCTAGGTATTCCTCCCCGTAGTTTTTCGCCGTCAAGGTCGAAAGCTCCGTAGTTTTCGGTGTCTAGGTATTCCGCACCGTAGTTTTTGACGTCCAGGTAGACCGCTCCGTAGTTTTCGATGTCTAGGTATTCCGCACCGTAGTTTTTCGCCGTCCAGGTCGACCGCTCCGTAGTTTTCGGTGTCTAGTTATTCCGCACCGTAGTTTTTCGCCGTCCAGGTCGACCGCTCCGTAGTTTTCGGTGTCTAGGTATTCCGCACCGTAGTTTTTCGACGTCCAGGTCGACCGCTCCGTAGTTTTCGGTGTCTGGGTATTCCGCACCGTAGTTTTTCGCCGTCCAGGTCGACCGCTCCGTAGTTTTCGGTGTCTAGGTATTCCGCACCGTAGTTTTTCGCCGTCCAGGTCGACCGCTCCGTAGTTTTCGGTGTCTAGCTATTCCGCACCGTAGTTTTTGACGTCCAGGTCGACCGCTCCATAGTTTTCGGTGTCTAGATATTCCGCACCGTAGTTTTTCGACGTCCAGGTCGACCGCTCCGTAGTTTTTGGTGTCTAGGTATTCCGCACCGTAGTTTTTCACCGTCCAGGCGAAAAACTATGGGGCGGAACATCTGGACAACGAAAACTATAAAGCGGACCACCTAGTTATCGAAAACTATGGAGCGGTCGACCTAGACGGCGAAAAACTATGGTGCGGAACACCTGGACAACGAAAACTATGGAACAGACCACTTGAGGAACAAAACACTACGCGCGTGTGTCCGCGCGCGCGCATGTGTGTGTATCCCAGCAATTGTTGTTTTACTATCAAGATTTCGCTTATGTCTTGGCATTTTCGTGATATTTGAGAATTTTAAAAATTTTCAGGTTTGCAAATTTTTAAAATCAGTTTACGCATGTATGAATTAACCGACTCGAGATCATCTCCCCTATCAATACACCCCCCAAAATTTTGTCACATTTTACGTATCTCTTGTCGTTTTCGAGATATTTGAGAATTTGGAAATTTTCAGTTTTGCAAATTTCAAAAATCTGCTTGCATGTATAAATTAATCGACTCCAGGTCATCCCCCCTATCAGTACACCCCCAAAATTTTGTCAGATTTTACGTATCTCTTGCGGTTTTCGAGATATTTGAGAATTTGGAAATTTCAGTTTTGAAAATTTCAAAAATCTGTTTGCATGTATGAATTAATCGACTCCATGTCATCCCCCCCATCGACACACCCCCCAAAATGTTGTCAGATTTTACTTATCTCTTGCCGTTTTCGAGGTATTTGAGAATTTTGAAAATTTTCAGTTTTGCTAATTTTCAAAATTCGTTCGTATATACGCATTAACCGACTCAATGGGATCCCCCCTATTGATAGCCTCCAAAATTTTGTCATATTTTGCTTATCTCTGGCCGTTTTTGAGATAATTAAGAATTTTTAAAAATTTGAATGTGTAACAGAAATATTATATTATGTTATTGAATAGTGATCGACAGTGATAGACCAGTGGTCGGTGTCGGGCGCGATCGTTGTTTCTAGTCAAGTGGGGAACACTACTTGGATAGGTGACCGCTTGAGAACAACTTTCTTAAGATAATTAAATCAACTAAAAAAAGTTAAAAAATATTTGAATTAAATAAAAAATAATAATAAAATTAAAAATAAAAAAAAATTTGTATGTATGCAATAAGGAAAAAATTTAAAATCAAAAAATTAAAATTTGATATGCTTCTTAATTCTGACTGAAGGAATGAAATTCGTGACGAACGTAGTATAGAAAAATATCGACACAAATCCTATCAATTTCTATCCACTTTAGTTAGGATAGAAAAATATAGAATTAATTCGTGCCAAAAATAGGATAGGAAAATATTGGAAAAAATCCTATACTTTTCTATCCTCCTTTTCCAGTAGGGTACTGCCTTACAATAAACTACGGGCTCCAGGCATTGGATTCAACGTTACGCGCAAAATCGTCAGTTACGTATATGTTGTTAAGTAAAGTAGAGTATAGTAACAAAAAGAAGGTATTTATATTTTATAAAAAATTGGATGTTCGTAATACTTATATTTTCAAAAATGCGGATGTATCTGTTAAACATTTAAAATATTGTAAAATAGTGGAAACAAATGATTTCAATGTCATCAATTGTACATTTACAGACCATGTATTTTAATGAATGTAAGAAATCATCTATTCATAGGTTCTTTGAGCAAAGCAACTACTGCAAAATGTATCAACTAATTTAAAATTTTGTTATTATTCCAATAAAGATATTTTGTATGACATAAGTGATATAAATAAAAAAAAGCATTCCTTCAGTTACCTACGGTTCCCTTCTGTATATTGTTCATTTTATTCTTCATTACGTGCCTCATTTACAATGTATATTTAAAAAAATATCTGTGGGGCATTCCAAGCCAACTTGACCGCAATCCGTGAACAATTGCCGACTTTGATGAAAATAGTTTATATGATTTCTCCATCGAAGAAAAGCTTACACACGTTTTTGTAAGAAAATATTTTATTACGAATGGTTGTTTGACATCTATAGTGTACAATGCTGTACATCTCCGCATGCTTCAGTATGTTCTAGCAATTTTCTGTACGTTTGCCTACGTTCGTGTACGTTCGCGTACGTTTGCGTACGTTTCTGTACAATGGTGTACAAAATGTTCGAATCGTAACCAAATCGTACGCAAACGTACGTAAACGTACCTCACCGTACATAATTCTATACAGACGTACCGAAATGTGTCAAAATCATACGGTGAATTGCGTTAGATTACCGTTGATTTTTTCCATACGGGTAGTTGCCAAACTCAATTACTACAAACGATTAAACTATAAGATATTGATCCTAATAGACATTAGAGTTGAAATAAACGTTTGTAGTTGTTTGTAGTTTCCACAGTAAATTACTACAAACAATTAAACTGTAAGATATTGCTCCTAATATACATTAGAGTTGAAATAAACGTATGTAGTTGTTTGTAATTGCCAAACTAACTTACTACAAACTATTTAACTCTAAGATATTGCTCCTAATAGACATTAGTGTGGAAATAAACGTTTGTTGTTGTTTGTAGTTGCCAAACTAACTTACTACAAACTATTAAACTGTAAGATATTGCTCCTAATAGACATTAGAGTTGAAAGAAACGTTTGTAGTTGTTTGTAGTTGCCAGCCTGAATTACTAAAAACGATTAAACTGTAAGATATTGCTCCTAATACACATTCGAGTGGAAATAAAAGTTTGTAGTTGCCAAACTGAATTACTAAAAACGATTAAACTGTAAGATATTCTTCCTAATAAACATTAGATTTGAGATAAACGTTTATAGTTGTTTGTAATTGCCCTACTAAATTGCTACAAACGAGTAAACTATAAGATATTGATCCTAATAGATATTAGAGTTGAAATAAGCGTGTGCAGTTGTTTGCAGTTGCCAAACTAAATTACTACAAACAATTATACTGTAACATATTGCTCTTAATACACATCAGAGTTGAAATAAACGTTTGTAGTTGTTTGTAGTTTCCAACTAAATTACTATATATGATTAAACTGTAAGATATTGCTCCTAATACACATTCGAGTAGAAGACATGTTTGTAGTTGTTTGTAGTTTGCAAAACATAGTTACTATAACGGATTACACTGTACGATATTGCTTCTTATACACATTAGATTTGAAATAAACGTTTGTAGTTGTTTGTAGTTGCCGAACTAAATTACTACAAACGATTAAACTGTCAGATATTGCTCCTAATACACATTCGTGTAGAAAAAAATGTTTGTAGTTGCTAAACATAGTTACTACAAACTATTAGACTGTAACATTTTTCTCTTAATACACATTAGATTTAAAACAAACGTTTGCAGTTGCAAAACTAAATTACTACAAACGATTAAACTGTAACATATTGCTTCTAATAAACATTAGATTTGAAATAAACGTTTGTTGTTGTTTGTAGTTGCTCTACTAAATTACTACAAACGAGTAAACTATATCATGTTGCTCCTAATAGACATTAGAGTGGTAATAAACGTTTGTAGTTGTTTGTAGTTGTCAAACTAAATTACTACAAACGATGAAACTGTAAGATATTGCTCCTAATAGACATTCGAGTGGAAAAAAATGTTTGTAGTTGTTTGGAGTTGCTAAACATAGTTACTATAACGGATTACATTGTAAGATATTGCTTCATATACAAAATAGATTTGAAATAAACATTTGTAGTTGTTTGCAGTTGCCAAACTAAATTACTACAAACAATTAAACGGTAAGGTATTGCTCCTAATACACATTCGAGTTTAAAAAAATGTTTGTAGTTTTTTTTCCATTTGCTAAACATAGTTACTCTAAAGGATTACACTTTAAGATATTGCTTCTAATACACATTAGAGTTGAAGTAAATGTATGCCGTTGTTTGTGATTGCCGAACTAAATTACTACAAGCGAATTTTTTTTTTTTTTTTTTTGGGGACGTTGAAGGTAGCACGCTAACTCCAAGTGGCCCCTCCGAACTCCAGACTAATCATCTCGGCATTGCTTACGCATTCTTCAAGATGACCAGCCATCCACGCTTAAACTTTCGTGTCTACTCTTATTTTTCTCCCTGTGTCTTGCTGGTGTTTGCCTACTCCCTCGTCCCCTTACGGGATTAGGGGTTCAGCGCACAAGCTCTCGCCAGCTCCTCCTTCTTTTTGCATCGGAGTAAATCCTCCACGAACTGTGCCACCGCATTCCAATTATTCTGGTTTTGCAACATTATACGCATGATATTTTCCGGTGTTGGACTGTCACCAAGTTTGTTACGGAGTGCACTCCGTAATTCACTCCATCGATAGCATCCAACAAAATTGTGCTCCGCTGTATCGCTCTCGTCATGACAGTAGTCACACGTGGGTCTTTGCTTCCTTCCAAACCGGTGCAGGTAGACGTTGAAGTGCCCGTGCCCCGTCAAAAATTGGGTGAGATAAAAATTTATCTCTCCATACCCCCTGTAGTACCATGGACCCACCACCGGTATCAGCCTGTACATCCACCTGGCTGTGGTGTAGTTCTGCGCCCACTTTTCCTGCCACTGGTTCATTGTGTGCTCTCTCTCTTCTATTCTGCCGCCCGTTTCCTCGCCTTTTCCATATCTTGCATACAGGCGTTTTCTTTCCATCGCAAGTAGGTGAATCGGGATTATACTTCCGATTGCCATAACAGCCATCTCTGACACGGTGCGATAGGAACACACGACGCGAAGGGCTGCAGTTCTTAGTACCGAGGCAAGCCATTTCCGGTATTTGTTGACCTTTAGTACGTCCGCCCAAATTTCAGCTCCGTACAGCATAATCGAGTGTACTACGCTCATCATGACCTTTCGTTTGCTGGATCTAGGTCCTGCGATGTTTGGCATGATTCTGGCAAAGGCCATTGCGGTCTTTGCTGCTCTCCCGGCCGCTCCACGCAGGAGCTCCCCAAAGGTGAGTTTCCCATCTATCCTCAGTCCTAGGTATTTGACCGCCTTCCCTGCTGTCAGTGTATCGTTTCCAACTCGTATTGCAAGAGGTTCCAAAAAATTTCTGCGCCTCGTTAACACAACTACTTCTGTCTTATTAGTTACCAACTCGAGTCCGTGGTTTTTCAGCCATTCTGCTACATGCCTGATTACCCACTGTACCCTTCTCTGAGCCTGTTCGGGTTCTCTCGCCAAAACGATGACCGCAATGTCATTCGAGAAGCCCACCAGTCGCGCATACTCTGGTAACTCCATCCTCAGTAGATCGTCATACACGATGTTCCAGAGATCTGGGCCAAGGACCGATCCCTGTGCTACCCCTCCGGTGATCTTTCGACTATGCCAGCCCTCCGTTGTCTCGTACACCAGTTCCCTTTCAATAAGGACTCTTCGGATATACGCTGGCACCCTGAAGTGTCTTTCCAACGCGTCAAGAATGTCGTTCCATTTCGTCGAGTTAAAGGCATTTTTCACATCAAGTGTTATCAACACACATGCGTTCCTCGTTCTGTGGTTCCCTTGCCACTCCTTCGTCGTGGCCTCAACGACCTGTTGTATAGCGCCAATTGCAGAGCGTTTTAATCGAAAGCCATACTGGTTTTCCGCAAGACCACCAGTTTCTGTTACGGCTAGTCGCAGTCGTGATCTTAGCAGCCTCTCGTAAATTTTGCCTGCTTCGTCCAGCATGCAGAGCGGCCGATTCGATGGAGGGATGCCGGGCGAACCCTTGCCTTTATCCAGTAGTACCAGTCTCTGTACTTTCCACACTGTTGGAAAAATCCCTGTATGAAGGCAGCTATTATAGCTGTTCAACAGTAGGTACGGGTATTCTTTCGCTATAATCTTTAATACCTCTCCTGGTATCTTGTCTGGGCCTGGTGCCTTCCGAGTCCCCATCGAATTTGTCGCTGAGAGTAGTTCGGCCACATTAAAGTATGGGAACTCCTCTTCGACCGTTATCCCCATATACTTTCTTTGAGGCTGGTCTGAAAAGAGTGCCCCAACAATCCTCTCCATGGTCGTAGGATCCCGTGGACCGATTGGTGCTTGTCTGCCGAAACGCTGAGTGACGATTCTGTAGCCTAGTCCCCACATGTCATTGTCGACTTCCGCACAAAGTTCCCTCCAACAGCGTCGTTTGCTAGCTTTTATGGCATTAACCAGCTCTTTTTTGGCCTGGTTATGCATATACGACCCGTTGTCACCTCTCCTCTTAGCTCTGAGTGCTCTACGTCTCAAGCGTATAGCAGTTTTACGCAGTTCTGCGATTTCGTCCGTCCACCAGTATACTGCGATTTTCGCTTTCTTTCGCGAAATCTTCGGCATTGATGCGTTGCATCCCTTCTTAATGTGACGCATCATCTGCTCTGTCATCAGTTCCGCGTCCTCTTTGGTCGTCCCGGTGACATTCATTTGCTGAAGATGACCTGTCTTCCTCAAGGTTTTCAGCAATGTCATCTGGTCAAGTTTACCAACATTCCAGCCCCGCGAGGTTTCCCATCGTCGATACGCATTCTCTGAATTGGTTTCTGTACCAATTCGGAACTCAATGCATTGGTGGTCGCTCGCTGTGTATTTCTCAAGCACCTTCCACTCAGCGATAATGGCTGTGATTCCAGTCGATGCTAGGGTGATATCTATGATGGAACCCCGACACCGTCTCCGTCTATACGTTGGCGTCGACCCCCTGTTTACTACCGAGAGATCGAGCCTGGCCGCCATATCCAGAACCACAGCACCTCTTGTCGATGTCCACTCCATCCCCCATTCTATGGCTTTTGCATTGAGGTCACCAGCAACTACTACTTCCCCGTCCATTTCACGAATGGTATCTTCGAGATGCTCTAATCTTCTTCTAAAATTTGCCATTCCTCCGTTGGGTGTAAGATAGCAGCTGACGTAAATGACGTTTCGGCATTTCATCCAAACGTAACCGTCTCCGTTGCCGGAGTCGGAAATTGGAATGGTTTTATTTCTCACCCAGATTGCTGCAGTTCCCGATTCATCTTGAAGCCAGTCGGGTCCTACCGTCCGCATATTCTGTTCGCTTATTATCACTAGGTCAGCGTTTATCTCACTCGCCGTCTGTCGCATCAAATCTTGAGCTGCCTCGCTACGCGATGCTGATTGCTTTTCCCTCGTCGCGCCTCAATGTAGGCCATACATGCTGACGATCCCGCTAAATGATCGACCCGTTCCCTCTTCTTCTCAGTACAGAGGCAGCAGCGCGGCGGGTTTATACAGTCCGCTGCTTTATGTCCTTCCTCATAGCATCTCCAACAATTTTTCCCTCGGTCTATTGCTTTGCACGCTTGAGACATGTGTCCGTAACCATGACACCTGTATCATCGTACAGGCGCATCCCCCATCCGAACTCTGCAATTAACCCACCCTATCTTGACTCAGGCAATATCTATCAGGTTTGCAGCCGCTGTCGCATCCATTTTGACAAAGGCCTTGGTGCACCTCCTGATTACCGTCTTTGTCAGGTTCACTTTAATTTTCCCTGGCTTCATTTCGCCAAGAGTCTTCAGGACAGCTTCTTTCACTCCGTCTCCAGTCATTGTCGCGTCTATATCGCAGATTTCAATGTGACCCCTGGGTACCAGTTGTCGCACATTTCCAGCATTTCCTATCGCCGCCTCTAAGACTTCTTGGAACCGGGCCTAGTCTTAACTACCCGGCCCCAGTTCTACCAAGATATCCCCTTTTCTGGTTTCTGTAACAGCTGCAATATTGACGCCTGATTCCTCAGCTATACCATGAAATGGTTAATTGATTGTATGCACAATTTTGTTTTCCAATGGAGGGCAATAAGTAGAGGAGGGTGGCCCAATGCCGACCGTGATGGGAGATATAGAGCAGGGGGTAGTAGGTACAACCCGGTTGGGTTTGGTCGACTTTCCCCTACTTATTGCACTGCAAGCTCCCTGAGTCGCACGTGGCGTCGCAAACCTTACAAAACCCTGAGGGGGTTAGTTAGGTTCAATTAGTACAAGAATGGGGTCTAGGGGGCAGAGTTTCCCCATGACATAGGGACAACGGTGGATTCAAGCTCTACGCTGAAGGCTTTGAAGTGGGTTACGATGAAATAGAATACGATTAAGTGTACTGGTACCCATTATGGTCACGCACTTCTTCTGGGCACTTTTCAGCGCTCCCCATTTCCGCTCAGTTCGGCATAGAACTTCTTGCGCCTTCTCAAGGCCGCTTTTTATGTCCAAAAACATGTTCTTTTTTGTCGCACGGAACTCTTCCATTCCTGACAGAACCTGCTTTAGTTCTAGCAGCAGTTGATCACTTTCGTCCGTGAGTTTTTCCCAAGCCCGTGCTGCGAGCTGTGCGCTCTCGCTAATGCCATTTGTAGCGTCCACTTCCATATCCACTCTGTTCTCTTCTCTTGCTGGACGAGAAAGAAAATCTGGAGGCCAGCCAGGAAGCTTACTCTGACTATATCTAATGCCTCGACTCTTGTCATGTTCCTCTGGGAACTGGAGTTCGCTTGTAGCATTAAATGGCATGGACGCCAAGTCGTCCACCTCCACGTCACTGCGGTCGCCGGATATCGACGCCCGGGAGCCCGCTTGCTCACTCCCCGTCGGCGCCGGCACTGGAGTATCCCTCTCCAGAACCGTAAACTGGTTACCTTCTTTAGAGTTGGCCGTGTTTGGTTTTTAAATCGGGGTGCCTTCCCCTAGGTTATTTTTTTCGTGGTGGCCTTCCACTATCTGGTTTTGGTTCGCGTCGGGAATTTTATTTCCCCGATACCTGTTACCGGCATTCCCCTATCCACCACCCGGGGACGCGTCTGGTCGGAGAGCCCAATCAACTCCGCGATTATGTCTGCTACCCGAATGGACATGGACATATCCACCAACCGACCCCCGACCGGCTCGACTCCCGAAGGCCGTTACCCGCCAAGAGTGATCACCAGGACATTGGTCCATGCAGACATGAAGTGGGACGGACTCCACGGCAGTGCCTGCTGTCCTGAAAAGGACTTGGACACATCCAAAGGATATTGATCCGTGCTGACACACTCCCACTACCCCCAGATACTACAAGCGATTAAACTGTATGATATTGCCCCTAATACACATTAGAGTTGAAATAAACGTTTGTAGTTGTTTGTAGTTGCCAAACTAAATTACTACAGAAGATTAAACTGTAAGATATTGCTCCTAACATAGATTTGAGTTGAAATAAACGTTTGTAGTTGTTTGTAGTTGCCAAACTAAATTACTACAAACGATAAAACTGGAAAATATTGCTCCTAATACACAATAGAGTTGAAATAAAAGTTTGTAGTTGTTTTTAGTTGTTAACCAAAGTTATTACAAACGATGAGACTGTAACATATTGCTCTTTGTTCGCATTCGAAATGAAATAACCGTTTGTAGTTGTTGGTAGTTTCCAAAATAAATTAATACATACGATTAAACTGTAAGATATTGCTCCTAAGACACATTCGAGTGGAAAAAATGTTTTTAGTTGTTTGTAGTTGCTATACATAGTTACTATAACGGATTACACTGTAAGATATTAGATAGATAGATAATTTATTTGTCATGTATAGGGAGCTACGCCCCATAGAGATTGAGTTCCGGATTTCGTAATACAGAATTACAATCAAATAGAACAAAAAAATTAAAAATAACTTAGAATCTAAAATAAACATTTAAGTAATTCACGCAAGTACACAATACAGATCGCAATAATTTAACGAATAAAAATTGAATGAATACGCAGAGGCTAAATAAAAATAAAACGCAATAAATTACAATTAATAACCCATCATAAAATTTCGCCGCACAAAACACGCTTTAACAAAATTATAAAGACATTTCTGGGAGTACAAATCATTCTCACAAATAAAAACACTAATAACATTTTCTGAAAATTTTGCGAAAAGATCTTCACATATCGAATGTGAAATTGGGCACTCTGAGAGAATGTGCAGCAAGTTTTCCTCTTTGCCCATGTTACATAAAGCTAGCCGAAGCTGCATTTTAAGTTTTAAATGGTCCAGGTGAAAACGCCTTGGATACTGGGAGAAGATCGAGTCTTTATAAACACGCAAGATAGGAAGCTGTGGTGAGTCCGAACCATAATACACATCAAGGTCTGCTTTTCTACGCTGTTCCGCAAATTTTTCGACAATCGATGGACTTAAAAACTCCCAGTAATCGGTTTCGAAATTTTCTCATAGTCCGAACACGCCAGTATTTCCCAATACAGTCTTCAGCTGGACCATCCAGTTCGCTGGGACCGCATAAGAAGGGTTCTGTGCCAATTCATGTAGGCGTAATAATAGGATTCTGGGTATCCTGGAAGCTGGCATTCTTAAAACTCTAATAACCCATTTAATGGCTCGGTTCAAAATTTAAACAGAAATAGGGAATAACCCTAATTCAAGTCTAACCAGATAGGAAGGAGTATTCCTGGAAATATTAAAAAGCCTCTTAAAAATAGTAATTGCACAGCTTCCAGCTTGCTCAAGTATCTGAGCGCCCAGAATGGTGCTGAGTACAGTAATACCGATGTGATTAGCGCATTGTAAATTTTCCAGAGCGCTTCCCAGGCGTCTATTTTGGCAGTGGAGACAATCGGTAACGCTGAGGCGGACGCAACGCTCGTTCTGGAAATAGCATCCTCACAAGGCAGGAGGCCTAGTCCAGAAGAGGAGAACACGACCCCCAAATAACGGTAATTGTTGACAACTTCAACCGGACAGCCATTATAAAAGAAAAGTCTAGAATAAGAATCCAGAGGTCCGGCTTTTCGGAAGCATATATCCTTGGTTTTACAAGAATCGACAACTTTCTTCTCATGTCTGCCGGGGTAGACGCGAATATCGTAAGATCATCGGCATATAAAAGTAGTAACAAATCATACGAAGACGTTACATCCACCCCACGAACACCTCTCTCCCTAAACAAGAAAGCAATATCAGACAGGTACAGGATAAAGAGCAGAGGGCTCAGTATCTCGCCCTGGAGCACACCTAATAGTGACTTTATGGTCGGGAGAGGAGGCGTAAGTAGATTGAATAAATACAGATGCAGTCTGATACAATGCCCTTAAAACCCTAACAAATTTAGCGCTTACGCCAAGACTGACTAGTTTCTTCCAAAGCAGCGTGTGAGGTACAGAGTCAAATGCCCGTTTAAAGTCGACAAAAAGACTATAATTTCGACTTTTCGCGGCGAAGAGAAATCTGGATAGTGGCAAATAGAGAAAAAATATTATCCTCTGTGCCTCTTCCGCTACGGAACCCTGCCTGCGCTTCGGGCAAGATGCTCCCTTCAGAGGCCCAATCAGTCAGGCGTGTACACAGTATCGGCGAGAAAATTTTAGATAACGCATTAGAAATCGCGATCATTCGATAATTGGCCGGATCCTCACGGGAACCCTTCTTATATAAAAGAAACAGAGCTTCACGAGCCCAATCTTTTGGAAATATTTCACGCAAAAAAATTTCATTAAAGAGATTCAAAAGCTGAGATTGCCAGGAACTATCGAGCAATTTAAATAATTCGCCAGGCAACCCGTCTGGATCAATGGCTTTTCCAACTCTTAAACTCTTTATGCTGTTGGCTAATTCTAGTATCGTGAACGGAGAATCCAACATGGCAACAACGGGCTCAGTGACTGACAGATGGAAGACACTTATCTGCGGATAAACCGTCGACAAATAGGCCCTCCACGACTCGTCGGAGACCGAATGACCAACGCCAGGTTTTGTACGAAACGAACGCACTACATTCCAGAAATCCGCAGAGTTGTGGACCGCCGCGAATTTATTGGAGACTAATTCAGCATGTGAACGCTTTTTATCACTAATTATTGTCAGATACTTTTTCTTGGCAGTCTTAAAGGAAAGCACCGAGCTAGGACTGTACAGACATTTCTTCATCGCTCTTAAAGATACGTTGTAGTTTTTCTTAGCTACAACACAGTCCTTGTCAAACCAAGCCATCGACTTAAAATTACAACGAGGTGTCTTAGAAATTTTTGACCTGGACAAAATCTTTGCATGTGCAGCCGTATCCCGCAGAACATTTGTGAACGATCCACAGGCATTTTCAATAGAGTTCGGGTCTTGGAAACTTACATTAATTCGCGTGTGTTTAAGCGCGTTCGTAAACAGTGCGATCCCGTCATTCGACCGTAAAAATTTTCCCCTTGTTAACACTCCTGATGCAGTGAAGGATTCTCTAACAGGGGAACGATCTGTGCGGAGATATAAACTCACTCAAACAGGCAGATGATCCGATCCATACAGATCGTCCCCCGTTATCAAATGCTGTACAAAATGAAGGTGGGATGCAGAGATCCACACGAGATCCACAACACTAAAGCCATTGGTACCGATAAATGTAAGATGAGCGGGTCTGTCGCTACAAGTACGGCCATTTAACAAAATAAAGTTGTGTGAACGCATGAAATCGAGCAAAAGAATACCTCGGCTGTTATGCTGCATGTCATGCGATTTTCTAACCAAATTTACAGTCGAATCTTCAAAAATTTGAGGAAAATCTAAATGATCATCTAATGTTCCGATTCTTGAATTAAAATCGCCACCAAGAACAAACACACAACCGAGGTACTGGGCTTTCAAAGTATCAATAGTATTCTACAAAATATTAAGATCTTCTTTTAAACTAGAATCTGGCGAAAAATAATTGTATATTTTCTATTATAAAAATAATAGAAAAATATTAGAACCTATTATTAGATTAACCGGATAGGTTTTAACTAAATAAAAGGTCCAATTAGGCTTGATCTCAAGCTCGGTAAAGTCTATGTTATTTTTTAATAAAGTAAAAACCCCTCCACTGGCACGACCGTACTAAGAAATACGAGAGGCTGGAGCAAAAATCTTTGAAAAGCCTACGTCTATATTTTTGACTCGATCTCTCGCTTCGCACCAAGTTTCCGAGAAATTAAAAATGCCGTAAGCCGAATAAAAAGAATTACAAGAAATATTATAAATACCGCGCGCATTCATTTGAAGTAGAAGAATGAGGTGAATTCGAAGACGAAGTAGATCTCGTTGAGCAGTAGCGTACTGAGGTTGAAGGCAACGGGCGACGACGGGAGCCAATTAAAAAGGACGATTTTCTGAGGTATAAGACTCATCCATAGAGTTCATATTTGTGCGAGGCGAGCGGCGTTGTGAAAATGACGCATTATTGGTTTCAGAGCCAGTAAGCATTGCCGAGGCAGGAGTAGGATAATCTCGTCCTGAAGCCTGGTATGGGAAGGTAAAATCTTGATCATCTTCGGACCAACTGTACCAGACGTTATTAACGACAATGCTATTTGCCTTCCTTTTGAACGAGTAGCCTTTCAAAGTTGCCATCCGATGGGCCACCCTTGCCTTATAGGCAATTAGACGATCTATGTCTGTCAGATCGTTCGAGATATAAATTTTCGAGTTAAGTAAGGCTGTTTTCTTCGCGTTAAAAATTGAAAATTTAACATCCTCCGATTTCAGTTCGGCAAGGATTACGGGAGGATTGTTGCGTAAGAATCTTGCGTTTAATGCCACATCCGGTAAAGAAAACTTAGACGTTAACAGATTAATCGCAGTTTCTTTGGCTGAAAGCTGGCCGGGTTCAGCTCAAGAAATAACTATGTTCCTCTTCTTTAGTAACTTCTCTTGCATTTCAACTCTGTCAGCCAGCTTCTTTAGGGAGGATTCATAAGTCTGAACTCTTTTCTCTAGAACACTTATCCTGCCGGAAAATTCTTTTTTCATGTCCAGAAGCGTCTGATTGACAGTAGAAATGTCTAATTTACAGCTACCAATTTCATTGGAAAGAGTACGAGTTGAATGTTCGATAGAAGCTTGAAGAGTCTCCTTCAAATTGTTTAAATCTTCCGTTGCAACCATTTTTACCGTAGACCCGGCAGTATTAGCGCCCGACAAGATTTTTTCTTTGGCTCTAAGAGACACAGGTGTTTGGCGTTCGTCTACTTCCGATATGAAAGTACCTTTTCGTTTCTTAAAGACGAAATTATCTAGCGTGCCTGTGCTGTTCGTACGCAAGTCGATCCACTTACTCGCCGTTGAACGACGGCCGACGGGGGTAGCTAGGAGAAAACTCTGCCCCTCCTTCTTACTGGACAATTGGTGCGACGGTATGTCAGTCTCGTCGAGCTGAGATTGAGGCGTAGCTTCGTTCGACATATGCGGCTAATACACTATCCGCGAGATGCTGCCGTCTGTTGCATTAAATTTGCAATTAAAGCGAAAGCGGACACAAGAGGCGACCTGGAGCGTGCTTCACAGGTAACTAGCCTGACGCCTGCGCAGAACGTAGAAATAACGCACGTGCGCCGCCCCCAGAATAAATAGCTGGTATGAATATAAAAACGGTAAAATCCAGCCGTAAGAGTTTCCAAATTGATGAAATAAAGCCGTTTTAATATTCTTTCACTCTCCCACCTGCATCCATGCGACAACAGTCCAAAACCTCAAAAGCCGACCAGGAGTGGCAGATTCGGGTTAAGTCCGTAGCACACATTTCTTATTACTGCCAATTACATCCACACTGCTTTGCAAAAAAGAGAAGAACTCTTCGCACAGCACTTTAAACGTCATAAACACCTCCAGTAACGAGCCAAAAACGCACTATAAATAGTTTGCCGAAAAACTTAGTTGGGAGCAAGTTGTGCTCGACCGGCCGGTTACAAGTCGGAACCGGAACTCACTGTAAGATATTGCTTCTTATACACATTAGATTTGAAATAAACTTTTGTAGTTGTTTGTAGTTGCCGAACGAAATTACTACAAACGATTAAACTGTAAGATATTGCTCCTAATATACATTCGAGTAGAAAAAAATGTTTGTAGTTGTTTGTAGTTGCTAGACATAGTTACTACAAATGATTCGACTGTAAGATTTTTCTCTTAACACACATTAGATTTGAATGAAACGTTTGTAGTTTCCAAAATAAATTATTACAAACGATTAAACTGTAAGATATTGGATCCTATTAGAGTTGAAATAAACGTTTGTATTTGTTTGTAATTGCCAAACTAAATTACTACAAACGATTAAAGGTAAGATATTGCTCCTAATACACACTCGAGTTGAAACAAATGTTTGTAGTTTTTGTAGTTGCTAAACATAGTTACTACAAATGATTAGACTGTAACATATTTCTCATAATACATGTTAATGTTGAAATAAACGTTTGTAGTTGTTTGTAGTTTCCAAAATAAATTACTACATACGATTAAACTGTAAGATATTGCTCCTAATACACATTCGAATGGAAAAAAAATATTAGTAGTTGTTTGTAGTTGTTAACCTACTACAAAGGATTACGCTTTAAGATATTGCTCCTAAAACACACTCGCGTTAAAATAAACGTTTGTAGTCGTTTGTAGTTACTAAACATAGTTAGTACAAACGATTAGACTGTAACATAATTCTCTTAATACACATTGGAGTTGAAATAAACGTTTGTAGTTGTTTGTAGTTGCCGAACTAAATTACTACAAACGATTAAACTGTAAGATATTGCTCCTAATAGACATTAGAGTTGAAAGGTACGTTTGTAGTTGTTTGTATTTTCCAAAGTAAATTACTACAAACGATTAAACTGTAAGATATTGCTCCTAATACACATTCGAGTGGAAAAAAAATGTTTGTAGTTGTTTGCAGTTGTTAAACGTAGTTACTATAAAGGATTACACTTTAAGATATTGCTTCTAGTACACATTAGAGTTCAAGTAAATGTATGCAGTTGTTTGTAATTGCCAAACTAAATTACTGCAAACGATTAAACTGTAAGATATTGCTTCTAATACAAATTAGATTTGAAATAAACGTTTGTAGTTGTTTGCAGTTGCCATACTAAATTACTACAAACGAGTAAACTATAAGACATTGCTTCTAATACACATTAGATTTGAATTAAACGTTTGTAGTTGTTTGTAGTTGCCCTACTAATTTACTACAAACGAGTAAACCATAAGATATTCATCCTAATAGACATTAGAGTTGAAATAAACGTTTGTGGTTGTTTGTAGTTGCCAAACTAAATCGCTACGAACGATTAGACTGTAACATATTGCTCTTAATACACATCAGAATTGAAATAAACGTTTGTAGTTGTTTGTAGTTTCCAACTAAATTACTACATACGATTAAACTGTAAGATATTGCTCCTAACATTGATTTGAGTTGAAATAAACGTTTGTAGTTGTTTGTAGTTTCCAAAATATATTAATACATACGATTAAACTGTAAGATATTGCTCCTAATACACATTCGAGTGGAAAAAAAATGTTTGTAGTTGTTTGTAGTTGCTAAACATAGTTACTAAAAAGCATTACACTGTAAGATATTGATTCTAAAACACTTTAGAATTGAAGTATATGTATGCAGTTGTTTGTAATTGCCAAACTAAATTACTACGAACGATTAAAGGTTAAGATATTGCTCCTAATACACACTCGCGTTGAAATAAATGTTTGTAGTAGTTTGTAGATGCTAAACATTGTTACTACAAACGATTAGACTGAAACATATTTCTCTTAATACACATTAAATTTGACATAAACGTTTGTAGTTGTTTGTAGTTACCAAACTCAATTACTACGAAACGAGTAAACTATAAGACATTGATCCTAATAGACATTACAGTAGAAATAAACGTTTGTAGTTGTTTATAGTTTCCACAGTAAATAACTACAAACAATTAAACTGTAAGATATTGATCCTAATAGACATTACAATTGAAATAAACGTTTGTAGTTGTTTGTAGTTGCCGAACTAAATTACTACAAACGATTAAACTGTAAGATATTGCTCCTAATAGACATTAGAGTTCAAGTAAATGTATGCAGTTGTTTGTAATTGCCCAACTAAATTACTACAAACGATTGAACCCTAAGATATTGCTCCTAACATAGATTTGAGTTGAAATAAACGTTTGTAGTTGTTTGTAGTTTCCAAAATAAATTAATACATACGATTAAACTTTAAGATATTGCTTCTAATACACATTCGAGTGGAAAAAAATGTTTGTAGTTGTTTGTAGTTGCTAAATATAGTTACTATAACGGATTACACTGTAAGATATTGCTTCATATACAAATTAGATTTGAAATAAACATTTGTAGTTGTTTGCCGTTGCCAAACTAAATTACTACAAACGATTAAACGGTAAGGTATTGCTCCTAATACACATTCGAGTGGAAAAAAATGTTTGTAGTTGTTTGTAGTTGCTAAACATAGTTAGTACAAACGATTAGACTGGAACATAATTCTCTTAATACACATTAGAGTTGAAATAAACGTTTGTAGTTGTTTGTAGTTGCCGAACTAAATTACTACAAACGATTAAACTGTAAGATATGGCTCCTAATAGACATTAGAGTTCAAGTAAATGTATGCAGTTGTTTGTAATTGCCCAACTAAATTACTACAAACGATTGAACTGTAAGATATTGCTCCTAACATAGATTTGAGTTGAAATAAACGTTTGTAGTTGTTTGTAGTTTCCAAAATAAATTAATACATACGATTAAACTGTAAGATATTGCTTCTAATACACATTCGAGTGGAAAAAAATGTTTGTAGTTGTTTGTAGTTGCTAAACATAGTTACTATAACGGATTACACTGTAAGATATTGCTTCATATACAAATTAGATTTGAAATAAACGTTTGTAGTTGTTTGCCGTGGCGAAACTAAATTACTACAAACGATTAAACGGTAAGGTATTGCTCCTAATACACATTCGAGTGGAAAAAAATGTTTGTAGTTGTTTGTAGTTGTTAAACATAGTTACTATAAAGGATTACACTTTAAGATATTGCTTCTAATACACATTAGAGTTCAAGTAAATGTATGCAGTTGTTTGTAATTGCCAAACTAAATTAATGCAAACGATTAAACTGTAAGATATTGCTTCTAATACAAATTAGATTTGAAATAAACGTTTGTAGTTGTTTGCAGTTGCCATACTAAATTACTACAAACGAGTAAACTATAAGACATTGCTTCTAATACACATTAGATTTGAATTAAACGTTTGTAGTTGTTTGTAGTTACCAAACTAAATTACTACGAACGATTAGACTGTAACATATTGCTCTTAATAAAAATCAGAATTGAAATAAACGTTTGTAGTTGTTTGTAGTTTCCAACTAAATTACTACATACGATTAAACTGTAAGATATTGCTCCTAACATTGATTTGAGTTGAAATAAACGTTTGTAGTTGTTTGTAGTTTCCAAAATATATTAATACATACGATTAAATTGTAAGATATTGCTCCTAATACACATTCGAGTGGAAAAAAATGTTTGTAGTTGTTTGTAGTTGCTAAACATAGTTACTAAAAAGCATTACACTGTAAGATATTGATTCTAATACACTTCAGAATTGAAGTATATGTATGCAGTTGTTTGTAATTGCCAAACTAAATTACTACGAACGATTAAAGGTTAAGATATTGCTCCTAATACACACTCGCGTTGAAATAAATGTTTGTAGTAGTTTGTAGATGCTAAACATTGTTACTACAAACGATTAGACTGAAACATATTTCTCTTAATACACATTAAATTTGACATAAACGTTTGTAGTTGTTTGTAGTTGCCAAACTCAATTACTACGAAACGAGTAAACTATAAGACATTGATCCTAATAGACATTACAGTTGAAATAAACGTTTGTAGTTGTTTATAGTTTCCACAGTAAATAACTACAAACAATTAAACTGTAAGATATTGATCCTAATAGACATTACAGTTGAAATAAACGTTTGTAGTTGTTTGTAGTTGCCGAACTAAATTACTACAAACGATTAAACTGTAAGATATGGCTCCTAATAGACATTAGAGTTCAAGTAAATGTATGCAGTTGTTTGTAATTGCCCAACTAAATTACTACAAACGATTGAACTGTAAGATATTGCTCCTAACATAGATTTGAGTTGAAATAAACGTTTGTAGTTGTTTGTAGTTTCCAAAATAAATTAATACATACGATTAAACTGTAAGATATTGCTTCTAATACACATTCGAGTGGAAAAAAATGTTTGTAGTTGTTTGTAGTTGCTAAACATAGTTACTATAACGGATTACACTGTAAGATATTGCTTCATATACAAATTAGATTTGAAATAAACGTTTGTAGTTGTTTGCCGTGGCGAAACTAAATTACTACAAACGATTAAACGGTAAGGTATTGCTCCTAATACACATTCGAGTGGAAAAAAATGTTTGTAGTTGTTTGTAGTTGTTAAACATAGTTACTATAAAGGATTACACTTTAAGATATTGCTTCTAATACACATTAGAGTTCAAGTAAATGTATGCAGTTGTTTGTAATTGCCAAACTAAATTAATGCAAACGATTAAACTGTAAGATATTGCTTCTAATACAAATTAGATTTGAAATAAACGTTTGTAGTTGTTTGCAGTTGCCATACTAAATTACTACAAACGAGTAAACTATAAGACATTGCTTCTAATACACATTAGATTTGAATTAAACGTTTGTAGTTGTTTGTAGTTGCCAAACTAAATCGCTACGAACGATTAGACTGTAACATATTGCTCTTAATACACATCAGAATTGAAATAAACGTTTGTAGTTGTTTGTAGTTTCCAACTAAATTACTACATACGATTAAACTGTAAGATATTGCTCCTAACATTGATTTGAGTTGAAATAAACGTTTGTAGTTGTTTGTAGTTTCCAAAATATATTAATACATACGATTAAACTGTAAGATATTGCTCCTAATACACATTCGAGTGGAAAAAAAATGTTTGTAGTTGTTTGTAGTTGCTAAACATAGTTACTAAAAAGCATTACACTGTAAGATATTGATTCTAATACACTTTAGAATTGAAGTATATGTATGCAGTTGTTTGTAATTGCCAAACTAAATTACTACGAACGATTAAAGGTTAAGATATTGCTCCTAATACACACTCGCGTTGAAATAAATGTTTGTAGTAGTTTGTAGATGCTAAACATTGTTACTACAAACGATTGGACTGAAACATATTTCTCTTAATACACATTAAATTTGACATAAACGTTTGTAGTTGTTTGTAGTTACCAAACTCAATTACTACGAAACGAGTAAACTATAAGACATTGATCCTAATAGACATTACAGTAGAAATAAACGTTTGTAGTTGTTTATAGTTTCCACAGTAAATAACTACAAACAATTAAACTGTAAGATATTGATCCTAATAGACATTACAATTGAAATAAACGTTTGTAGTTGTTTGTAGTTGCCGAACTAAATTACTACAAACGATTAAACTGTAAGATATTGCTCCTAATAGACATTAGAGTTCAAGTAAATGTATGCAGTTGTTTGTAATTGCCCAACTAAATTACTACAAACGATTGAACTGTAAGATATTGCTCCTAACATAGATTTGAGTTGAAATAAACGTTTGTAGTTGTTTGTAGTTTCCAAAATAAATTAATACATACGATTAAACTGTAAGATATTGCTTCTAATACACATTCGAGTGGAAAAAAATGTTTGTAGTTGTTTGTAGTTGCTAAACATAGTTACTATAACGGATTACACTGTAAGATATTGCTTCATATACAAATTAGATTTGAAATAAACGTTTGTAGTTGTTTGCCGTGGCGAAACTAAATTACTACAAACGATTAAACGGTAAGGTATTGCTCCTAATACACATTCGAGTGGAAAAAAATGTTTGTAGTTGTTTGTAGTTGTTAAACATAGTTACTATAAAGGATTACACTTTAAGATATTGCTTCTAATACACATTAGAGTTCAAGTAAATGTATGCAGTTGTTTGTAATTGCCAAACTAAATTAATGCAAACGATTAAACTGTAAGATATTGCTTCTAATACAAATTAGATTTGAAATAAACGTTTGTAGTTGTTTGCAGTTGCCATACTAAATTACTACAAACGAGTAAACTATAAGACATTGCTTCTAATACACATTAGATTTGAATTAAACGTTTGTAGTTGTTTGTAGTTGCCCTACTAATTTACTACAAACGAGTAAACCATAAGATATTCATCCTAATAGACATTAGAGTTGAAATAAACGTTTGTGGTTGTTTGTAGTTGCCAAACTAAATCGCTACGAACGATTAGACTGTAACATATTGCTCTTAATACACATCAGAATTGAAATAAACGTTTGTAGTTGTTTGTAGTTTCCAACTAAATTACTACATACGATTAAACTGTAAGATATTGCTCCTAACATTGATTTGAGTTGAAATAAACGTTTGTAGTTGTTTGTAGTTTCCAAAATATATTAATACATACGATTAAACTGTAAGATATTGCTCCTAATACACATTCGAGTGGAAAAAAAATGTTTGTAGTTGTTTGTAGTTGCTAAACATAGTTACTAAAAAGCATTACACTGTAAGATATTGATTCTAATACACTTTAGAATTGAAGTATATGTATGCAGTTGTTTGTAATTGCCAAACTAAATTACTACGAACGATTAAAGGTTAAGATATTGCTCCTAATACACACTCGCGTTGAAATAAATGTTTGTAGTAGTTTGTAGATGCTAAACATTGTTACTACAAACGATTGGACTGAAACATATTTCTCTTAATACACATTAAATTTGACATAAACGTTTGTAGTTGTTTGTAGTTACCAAACTCAATTACTACGAAACGAGTAAACTATAAGACATTGATCCTAATAGACATTACAGTAGAAATAAACGTTTGTAGTTGTTTATAGTTTCCACAGTAAATAACTACAAACAATTAAACTGTAAGATATTGATCCTAATAGACATTACAATTGAAATAAACGTTTGTAGTTGTTTGTAGTTGCCGAACTAAATTACTACAAACGATTAAACTGTAAGATATTGCTCCTAATAGACATTAGAGTTCAAGTAAATGTATGCAGTTGTTTGTAATTGCCCAACTAAATTACTACAAACGATTGAACCCTAAGATATTGCTCCTAACATAGATTTGAGTTGAAATAAACGTTTGTAGTTGTTTGTAGTTTCCAAAATAAATTAATACATACGATTAAACTTTAAGATATTGCTTCTAATACACATTCGAGTGGAAAAAAATGTTTGTAGTTGTTTGTAGTTGCTAAACATAGTTACTATAACGGATTACACTGTAAGATATTGCTTCATATACAAATTAGATTTGAAATAAACATTTGTAGTTGTTTGCCGTTGCCAAACTAAATTACTACAAACGATTAAACGGTAAGGTATTGCTCCTAATACACATTCGAGTGGAAAAAAATGTTTGTAGTTGTTTGTAGTTGCTAAACATAGTTAGTACAAACGATTAGACTGGAACATAATTCTCTTTATACACATTAGAGTTGAAATAAACGTTTGTAGTTGTTTGTAGTTGCCGAACTAAATTACTACAAACGATTAAACTGTAAGATATGGCTCCTAACATTGATTTGAGTTGAAATAAACGTTTGTAGTTGTTTGTAGTTTCCAAAATAAATTAATACATACGATTAAACTGTAAGATATTGCTTCTAATACACATTCGAGTGGAAAAAAATGTTTGTAGTTGTTTGTAGTTGCTAAACATAGTTACTATAACGGATTACACTGTAAGATATTGCTTCATATACAAATTAGATTTGAAATAAACGTTTGTAGTTGTTTGCCGTGGCGAAACTAAATTACTACAAACGATTAAACGGTAAGGTATTGCTCCTAATACACATTCGAGTGGAAAAAAATGTTTGTAGTTGTTTGTAGTTGTTAAACATAGTTACTATAAAGGATTACACTTTAAGATATTGCTTCTAATACACATTAGAGTTCAAGTAAATGTATGCAGTTGTTTGTAATTGCCAAACTAAATTAATGCAAACGATTAAACTGTAAGATATTGCTTCTAATACAAATTAGATTTGAAATAAACGTTTGTAGTTGTTTGCAGTTGCCATACTAAATTACTACAAACGAGTAAACTATAAGACATTGCTTCTAATACACATTAGATTTGAATTAAACGTTTGTAGTTGTTTGTAGTTACCAAACTAAATTACTACGAACGATTAGACTGTAACATATTGCTCTTAATACAAATCAGAATTGAATTAAACGTTTGTAGTTGTTTGTAGTTTCCAACTAAATTACTACATACGATTAAACTGTAAGATATTGCTCCTAACATTGATTTGAGTTGAAATAAACGTTTGTAGTTGTTTGTAGTTTCCAAAATATATTAATACATACGATTAAATTGTAAGATATTGCTCCTAATACACATTCGAGTGGAAAAAAATGTTTGTAGTTGTTTGTAGTTGCTAAACATAGTTACTAAAAAGCATTACACTGTAAGATATTGATTCTAATACAAATTAGATTTGAAATAAACATTTGTAGTTGTTTGCCGTTCCCAAACTAAATTACTACAAACGATTAAACGGTAAGGTATTGCTCCTAATACACATTCGAGTGGAAAAAAATGTTTGTAGTTGTTTGTAGTTGCTAAACATAGTTAGTACAAACGATTAGACTGGAACATAATTCTCTTAATACACATTAGAGTTGAAATAAACGTTTGTAGTTGTTTGTAGTTGCCGAACTAAATTACTACAAACGATTAAACTGTAAGATATGGCTCCTAATAGACATTAGAGTTCAAGTAAATGTATGCAGTTGTTTGTAATTGCCCAACTAAATTACTACAAACGATTGAACTGTGAGATATTGCTCCTAACATAGATTTGAGTTGAAATAAACGTTTGTAGTTGTTTGTAGTTTCCAAAATAAATTAATACATACGATTAAACTGTAAGATATTGCTTCTAATACACATTCGAGTGGAAAAAAATGTTTGTAGTTGTTTGTAGTTGCTAAACATAGTTACTATAACGGATTACACTGTAAGATATTGCTTCATATACAAATTAGATTTGAAATAAACGTTTGTAGTTGTTTGCCGTGGCGAAACTAAATTACTACAAACGATTAAACGGTAAGGTATTGCTCCTAATACACATTCGAGTGGAAAAAAATGTTTGTAGTTGTTTGTAGTTGTTAAACATAGTTACTATAAAGGATTACACTTTAAGATATTGCTTCTAATACACATTAGAGTTCAAGTAAATGTATGCAGTTGTTTGTAATTGCCAAACTAAATTAATGCAAACGATTAAACTGTAAGATATTGCTTCTAATACAAATTAGATTTGAAATAAACGTTTGTAGTTGTTTGCAGTTGCCATACTAAATTACTACAAACGAGTAAACTATAAGACATTGCTTCTAATACACATTAGATTTGAATTAAACGTTTGTAGTTGTTTGTAGTTACCAAACTAAATTACTACGAACGATTAGACTGTAACATATTGCTCTTAATACAAATCAGAATTGAAATAAACGTTTGTAGTTGTTTGTAGTTTCCAACTAAATTACTACATACGATTAAACTGTAAGATATTGCTCCTAACATTGATTTGAGTTGAAATAAACGTTTGTAGTTGTTTGTAGTTTCCAAAATATATTAATACATACGATTAAATTGTAAGATATTGCTCCTAATACACATTCGAGTGGAAAAAAATGTTTGTAGTTGTTTGTAGTTGCTAAACATAGTTACTAAAAAGCATTACACTGTAAGATATTGATTCTAATACACTTCAGAATTGAAGTATATGTATGCAGTTGTTTGTAATTGCCAAACTAAATTACTACGAACGATTAAAGGTTAAGATATTGCTCCTAATACACACTCGCGTTGAAATAAATGTTTGTAGTAGTTTGTAGATGCTAAACATTGTTACTACAAACGATTAGACTGAAACATATTTCTCTTAATACACATTAAATTTGACATAAACGTTTGTAGTTGTTTGTAGTTGCCAAACTCAATTACTACGAAACGAGTAAACTATAAGACATTGATCCTAATAGACATTACAGTTGAAATAAACGTTTGTAGTTGTTTATAGTTTCCACAGTAAATAACTACAAACAATTAAACTGTAAGATATAGATCCTAATAGACATTACAGTTGAAATAAACGTTTGTAGTTGTTTGTAGTTGCCAAACTAAATTACTACAAGCGATTAAACTGTATGATATTGCTCCTTATAGACGTTATATTTGTAATAAACTTTTGTAGTTGTTTGTAGTTGCCGTACTAAATTACTACAAACGAGTAAAAAATATCATATTGCTCCTAATACACATTAGAATTGAAATAAACGTTTGCAGTTGTTTGTAGTTGCCACCCTACTCGAAAAGGAGGATAGAAAAGTATAGGATTTTTTCCAATATTTTCCTATCCTATTTTTGGCACGAATTAATTCTATATTTTCTATCCTAACTAAAGTGGATAGAAATTGATAGGATTTGTTTTGATATTCTTTTATACTATGTTCGTCACGAATTTCATCCCAGCAAACCGAAAAGGATTAACAAGAATTGAAAAATTTAATACTTCTAAATGACATTTTTCGATGTCCAGCAAACCAAGAATGATTGAGAAGCATTGAAACTTTCAACACTTCTAAATCCTATTTCTGTATCCTTCAGTAAGAATTAAGAAGCATAGCAAATTTTAATTTTTTGTTTTTAAATTTTGTCCTCTTTGTATACAAAAAAAAATTTTTTTATTTTTAATTTTATTATTATTTTTTATTTAATTCAAATATTTTTTAACTTTTTTTAGTTGATTTAATTATCTTAAGAAAGTTGTTCTCAAGCGGTCACCTATCCAAGTAGTGTTCCCCACCAAGAATACTTGACTAGAAAGAACGATCGCGCGCGAGACCGACCACTGGTCTACCACTGCCGATCACTATCAGTAACGTAATATGATATTTCTGTTACACATTAAAATTTTTAAAAATTCTTAATTATCTCAAAAACGGCCAGAGATAAGCAAAATATGACAAAATTTTGGAGGCTATCAAAAGGGGGGATCCCACTGAGTCGGTTAATGCGTACATACGAACGAATTTTGAAAATTAGCAAAACTGAAAATTTTCAAAATTCTCAAATATCTCGAAAACGGCAAGAGATAAGTAAAATCTGACAAAATTTTGGGGGGCGTATGGATAGGGGGGATGACCTGGAGTCGATTAATTCTTACATGCAAACAGATTTTTGAAATTTGCAAAACTGAAAATTTCCAAATTCTCAAATATCTCGAAAACGGCAAGAGATACGTAAAATCTGACAAAATTTTGGGGGGTGTATTGATAGGAGGGATGACCTCGAGTCGGTTAATTCATACATGTAAACAGATTTTAAAAATTTGCAAACCTGAAAATTTTTAAAATTCTCAAATATCTCGAAAATGGCAAGACATAAGCGAAATCTTGATAGTAAAACAATTTAAAAATGTTCATACTTCAGGAATACTCTGGAAGGATAAAAGCACTCGCATCACACGACTCGATGAAGCATTGAGAAGATTTTAAAATTAGTCCCACAAATGCCTCTAGAAGTATTCAAAAAGAAGTATCCGTGAGCATTGAAAATATTCGCATATATGCTTCCAATAGAATTACGAAGCATTCGCAAACGATTCGATGACGATGCAATTAGACAAGGTTTGAATTCTAACCATCAAATATCGATTTTCATAGGAAATGATTCAGAATAGATCTATGATTCATAAGGATACAATTCATTTTTTAAGAGTACTAAAATGTATTCAAAATAAGCATACAAGTGTATTGTAACGAATTCGAATATAGAAATAGATTCAAAATCTCGATGGCTATTTTTACAGTAAGATTAAATGTATTCATAAAGACTGCGATTGGTCACGTGACAACATATTCGCTGAATTAAAAAGTACTGGAAAGATAGAAAGTATACAAAAGCATTGTGTACTATTATTGAATATATTCACGAGTATAGGCTCAGGCGGCACAAAAAATTATTCAAAATAGATAAAGATTGGAAAAATCAAGAAATGGGATTCAAAAAATGAAAATTGAATCTTTTTGTGAACATCGCTATCCTTTTCAGTTTGCTGGGATACACATACATGCGCGCGCGAGGACGCACGCGCGTAGTGTTTTGTTCTTCAAGTGGTCTGTTCCATAGTTTTCGTTGTCCAGGTGTTCTGCACCATAGTTTTTCGCCGTCTCTAGGTCGACTGCTCCATAGTTTTCGGTATCCAGGTGGTCCGCTCCATAGTTTTCGTTGTCCAGGTGTTCCGCACCATAGTTTTTCGCCGTCTAGGTCGACCGCTCCATAGTTTTCGTTGTCCAGGTTTTCCGCACCGTAGTTTTTCGCAGTCTAGATCGACCACTCTATAGTTTTCGGTATCTAGGCAGTTTACTCCATAGTTTTCGTTATCCAGGTGTTCCGCACCATAGTTTTTGCCGTCTAGGTCGACCGCTCCATAGTTTTCGATATCTAGGTGGTCCGCTTTATAGTTTTCGTTGTCCAGATGTTCCGCCTCATAGTTTTTTGCCTGGACGGTGAAAAACTACGGTGCGGAATACTTAGACACCGAAAACTACGGAGTTGTCAACCTGAACGGCAAAAAACAACGGGGAGAAATACCTAGACATCGAAAACTACGGAGCAATCGACCTGGACGGCGAAAAACTACGGTGCGGAATACCCAGACACCGAAAACTACGTAGCGGTCGACCTGGACGTCAAAAACTACGGTGCGGAATACTTAGACACCGAAAACTGCGGAGCGGTCGACCTGCACCGTAAAAATATAAAAATCACATTTTGATTCGTTTTGATAGAATTTCTATAAATTTTTAGGATACATAATGATAAAAGTGTAATGAGATACATTTGGATTGATTCTCTATACACGATTGGGATAGAAATTTATTGATTTTACCTAATGGATAGAAAAATATTAATATTGGCTTTACTTGAAGTATTCAGATAGGATAAGAATTGATAGATTTACATTATGTGCCAAAAATAGGATTCAAAAGCGTACGAATCACGCAGAATTTCTATACTTTTCTATGCTTTTCTATCCTATTTTTCGAGTAGGGCTGTGACGTAGAGGTTTAATTTATTGTTGGCAGAGCATTACACATATGAATTAAAGTTCAAAGTAATATGCACAGCCAAGAAAGACATCGATTGTTAGGTGATTTTTCTGATTCTTTGGTAAAAAAAAAATTAAAAACAGTAATTTTCATGGACAAGTGCAATTAATTTAAGACATATAACCATACATCAATACAACGATGCATCAACAAACTTGTACATATATTTACAACTTACTTCTGTTTGTTTAATCTAATCTATTTACATCTGTCGTTTACAATTTTACTAAAACACAATTTTTTCGGAATATCCAATTTCATATTTTGAATTTTTAAATCGTCTGGCGGCGACTTGTTACGACTTAAAGGTCGGTATACGTGTACATACATGGATTGGTTCGGTTCGATACACTTATATAAGTATTTTTTCATATGTCTTTTGGATCACACTACTTCCGCTACTTGATCCGCTCAGCTAGCTTCGGCTTGAGCCGCGACTATAACTTCGGACCTTAAAGTCAGACTCGATACCCATTTCACATTTGTACCGACAGAGGAAAGATCGTGTAGTCCTGCATCCTAGAAAAAGAAGTGACGGGAATGGACGTAGAAAATAATAACTGATTTATAAAATCAAAATATTGAATTAAAATGACGATTAATATCATTTTTTGGTAAACCGTTTACGAAGTGCCACTTTTGCGCATTTTCGCAAATATTTGCTCGATGATTCCAAATATGGACGAAACAACTTTTGTGCACTTGTAATGAGAATTATTTTTTTAATATTCCCCTTTAAACTCATTTAAATAAAAGCTGATCTCCAAATCTAAAATAGTAAAAATGTATTAATATATAGTGAAAAGTGGATCACTATCAATTAGTAAATATTTTTCTATTCAATAGGAGAGAAATTAATAATTTACTGGTAAAATTTTACTAATCAGAAAGTATCTAATTTATTAAAATCCTCGTTAGAAGTATACTACGAAAGAAAATTGATCGTTTAAATAGTAAACATTTAATTACTTAAATTAGTGACCTATTTTTCGTACTTTAGTTAGTTTTAACAAATTCGGATTTAGAGAGTGCGTCCTGTTATCTCTATTGTATGTATATATGCTATAATTTACTTATAACCCATAAGGGTGTTCTTTTTAATACAAGATACTTTTAATCGTAATTGAAGGTTTTGCAGAAAATCGCGTAACGAATATTATTTTTCATATAGGTACGTATACGTGTCCGTAAAGTACGCATTTTAAGAACACAATTTTTAGTCTGATTTTAGTAAGTAACATTTTGGCCTCTCATAAGTTACTTTGTTTCTATGGTATACATATTTTATGGTGTAATTCAAAACAACCCAAATTAATTGGATACTTTCCGGACGCATTGTGAATCTCTACCTAAGAGGGTAAATTACTTGTTACCCTACGGCGTACAATCTAAAATTAATTTATACGTACAATATGATAAAAACCCCATTTTTTATATTAAACACTTTCATATATTTTTTACCTCCCCTCCCTAACAAGTGTTAAGGATGCATTATCACATTTTGTATTATTACTAGAAGGAGTGTAATCACGTTATAAGTCGGATTTCACCCTAAAGATGGAAACCTTAAAACTATTAAATTCTATCTGAGTATTTTGACACCTATTACCCAATTTAGATTTGTTTTTAAAGAATCGTTGCTAAAAACGGGGATGTATAACGCTAGTACGATGTTACTAACGATTTGCGGTTTATTTGAAGTGCAAGTAATGCATAAAAAATTGATATTTTCTCGGTTAAAGAATGAAAAGAGGACCATGCATCCCTTCGTAATTTAAAATGATGAATTCAATATGGGAGAATTGATAATTATAGATCATTTGTGATTTACAATTGACATGTACGTATACAAAAGCCCCAATCAAATTAAAATAACTATGTTGTAACTGGGATGTACGAGGATGAACAGGGTAATTTAGATTTGATCTACACACCGGTTTAACTACTGTAATTTATTTAACAAGACGCAAATCCGCGGGATATAAAACTTAAATTACGCGACGCGATGACCGGGTGCAATCGTTCGCGGGTTCCTAGCCACGCGACGGCGGAACTTCTTGTTATAAAATGACCGCAAAAAAAATAACACTCGCGGGGGGGGGGGGGGATTGGCACAGCGATGACGAGCTCGCAAACGGCGATGCACAGCCCTTCCTGGGACTCCGGGGATCTGCACGGCGATGACGATTCTTTCGAACTTTTTGTTAATAGCACGGGGCGCGAACAAGCGTACTCTCCTCGAGAGAGACTATACGAGACTGTCCTCCTCTACTCGTGCGCGGCGGTGCGCCGTCGAGCCGGCGCGTACGCGCTCGAACGACCCGCGCTAGAGAAGGGTGCGTCATCGGGCTCCTGCGTGGGGACGTCCTCGTCGGGGTGATGACGAGCACCGTCCTCGGGGTCTTCGTGGTGGGAGGGGACGACACGGAGCGCTGAAAAGTGCTTCGTGCGTCCCCGACTCGTCTCGGGGTCGATGTCGCCGATGTGAGAGAGAGCGAGAGAGAGGGCGGCGGTAGTGGCCGAGGCCCGTTCCTCGGGAACTCTGGAGGCGTATTGCGGCACGACCAGTGGGGGTAAACGGGTGGAGGCGTGCTCTGGTACAACCCCACCCTCCTCTGGGAGGGGCGGAACTGGATGGTGGGGTTACGCCCGACCCCAACAGATGACGCGGGGTTCGGCAAGAGTGCCGATCTGTGACGAATTTATTCTAAATTCGGATAATCATTTTTATTACCAAACTATCTTCCATAGTTCGAATATCTACATTATAAAACACGTAATTAGCCATTGGATTTTATTGCTTGCGTATAAAATGCTAAGTCGACTGTAATAAGTAGTAATGTCCGATCAATGTTAGACTTTTCTTTTTTCCAAAATTATGGCGTAAGGTAAATGTCCCACCCAGTAGCCGAACGCTTAATGCATCGAAATGCTCGATCATACTGAATAAAGCGTTAAAAGGCGAGGAATTAGATTTATTCCAGAATGTAAAGATGAAATATTTTTCATTTTATTTTTTAGATTTCAATTCAAATTTTGCTTATGAATATTTAAAAACTAAGATTTGTTGGGGTACTGCGACATGTTCGGCTACTGGGACGTTTACCTTAAGGGGTTACACAACTGTAATGGCCAAAAAAAAACTCTTTTTTGAGAATTTTTTTTTAATGGAACGAAATGAAATTAAGTATTCATATTTACAGAAAATCATTATCATATATTGAAATACGTCTACGATTTTTTTCATTAAAAAATATCACATAATGGCGGAATGGCGACCATATTGCCGATGCACTGTTTAAAAAAAGGTGCGTTTTGAGGTGTGTCAAGATTTAGACGCCATTAATCAAAGGCAATGATCTACTAGACTGCAATTGATAGTAGACAAAGGGTGTGGCCGATAGCGCGAGCAGCGCTGATTGGCCGTTGAACGGTTGCCGTGGCAACAAAGGTGGAAGAAGGGAGCCGATCGACTGCTCAACTCTTGCTGACGTCACGACTGTGACTCGGCGCGTCGTGATCTCTCGGCGCGGCCGAGGAGAGCCGAGTATGACAGCTGAGACGTAGTGACGTCAGAAAGCTATGGTCTTGACTCGATTTAAAAATCGCCGAGTGACGACGGAAATGATCGAGATTTGATTCGATCGTTAATTTTTAAAGCACTGCACTGCACACACACGGTTACTTTTTTTAAAGCACCGATGTTGATTTAACTGTCAAAATATAATAGTCATTAGCGTTCACTAGCGATTCAAATGTCACAATATCCATAACACTTGCACTGCAGGATCCTGGCAGGATCGCCAAATGCTCGCTCCTGGCCCTGAATTTTGTAATAAAAATCACAGACCTCTGGCGTGCGGGTGCGGGTCAGGTTTGCAGCAGAGTCAACGCTAATTGACAATATATATGTAAAAACTTTATTTACACTAATTGAAAATTATATTAAACAACTATTAACTAATGCGGTGATCGCGAGGAATTTTTCGCGGCGAGGCGAAAGCGCAAATTGGAAAAAACCAAAAGGGTGCGACAATGGTGCACACGTCGGTGACCTTTTGAGAGCGGTTCTAGACTGACCAGGAAGAACACCTCTGGAATAAGGTACTGGATCCTTCGAGACCGAGAAGGTTATTACTGGTCAGTTTATTGCGCGCGTAATTTAAATAATCAGATTAATGATCGCGACGATCGGTAATTAATTAGCGCGAGTGCGACGAACCGTTGAGCGGTGCCCGCAGATGTTGCCTCTCATACCAATTTCGGCACTTTCGCGGATGCCGCGCGAACAAATATTTTTAATCAATACATGCGTCGGCGTGATGGTCGTGCGGGCTAAGACTTCAGTCTTAGTCCGCCCGAACTGAACGTCGCGAAGGTCCCGAGTTCAAATCCCCGTCCGTGCAATTTTCTCTGCTTATGTCCAGTGTGTAATAACTGGCAAACCTTGGTGGGCGAAGGTACGAATTTGCGACCTCCGTCGGCAGTTATTGGAACCATCAGCGCCTTATCCGCGGTCGGTACGTCGAGGGTCTTATCTCGGATAAAGATGGGATAAGCCCCGCGTCGTACTCGCTATGGCACAGACCGCCGAATCTGCTGGTGGTACCAATATTGGGTTAGGGGGACTGGCTCTGGGTGGGTGTTGTGTTTGTGTATCTGCGAAGTTCTGTCATGTACCGTTGTGTTTGTCCTGTACGTCTCCACCCGAGAGCCGACCCACAAATAGACGCAAATTTTTATTAAAGCGGGGGAAAATTACCTATCCTTGTCCTTGTCCTTCTCCTAATCAATACATGCCTTTATGTTCTTCGTATTTTTATTTTATCTTATACTAAATTTTTTGTATTACTGTTATTTATTTGACTCTGATCATTACAATTATAAAAGAAACCAAGAGATCCTCCATTAATGAATTTAAATTTACATATGCAATTAAAAATGTAGTAATTACACTCGGACAGAAATTTACTTTTTATATAATCGCAATCACAACTGTATCGATACAAATTACGCCTAAAATAACCTCAATTATGGTTGTTTTAGAAGCATAATTTTCTCTATGAGCCATATCTAACATGTTAGAATCATCAAATGTAAGTAATAATATGGAATTTATAGGGAACGCGATGGTTAGCATGCTCGTCTCGTAAACTGAACGTTCCTTAGGTCGTAAGTTCGAATCCCCGTCCGGCAACTTTTTCTGATTATTTCCATTGCGGATAATTCAGAGAACCTTGCTGGGCGAATGTACGAATTTGGGACTGCTACCGACATCAGTCGGTAGTTATCGACACCGTGAATGTTTTTTCCGTGGTCGACGCTTCGTCAATATTGTCTTGAATGAAAATAAGACAATGTTTGCGATGCGCCTGCTACGGCACAGGCCGCCGACTGACTGTTGACGGTGATTGTTTACTTGTTTGTATCGTCCTGTGTGGGATGATGACTAAGCCTTGCCCGATTAGCCATTGATGGCATAAAGTTGGCAAGTAAATCTGACCAATGTATGTATGTATGTGTACGTAATATAGAAATTATGTACGAACAAAATTTTATTAGTTAGTATTTTGGCACGAATTCATGAGCACGTGTAATTTAATGATATATTTGCCGCCCTCAATTAGCATTTTGGTTCTGATCTCGGATTGGTTACTATCCTCCGATTAAGTATTCATCTGTCGACCCTATCGACGCACGCTTCACCTTGTATACTACCACCATGTGTTATACACCGTGTTTCTCAACCTATTGAACCCCGTTTACCAGCAGATAGAGCGTAAAATTCTGAAAAGAAAGTTCCTTTGCCGAAAATGCTTTCAAGCTACCGTTTTCAAGTTATTCAGCATTGAAATGAACCAATAGGAAAAGAGCTTTGCGATTATCGCAATGTTAGTATTGTCGGTGCATGTTGAGAATAAATACATAGAAAATACACATCGTCCATAAACTGCGCAATTGTTTTCTAGCGAAGCAGCGGAAAGTTCGAAAGAGACTGTCAAAAATATCGATCGGATTCGAATGTCTAACCTGCTACTGGTTTTCGGTTTCGAAAGGAAAATTAAAACTTTTGATTCGAATTTGTAATGAATCAGAAAATGATTATTTCACAGGTTAGGCATTCATGTAGAAAATAACGTTTCATATGTTTCGAAACCCTGGAAAATATTTTCTAAATTGTGTAATGAGAATATAAAAGTTAAAGATTTAAAATTAAGGGATCGACAGTTTTTTAAAAAGTACTTGGATTTAAAATCAGAAAGCATAGATTTGTACAAAGTCGTAAGATGCATCTCTTTTTCCTTTTGAAGCCCGTGGGTGAAATTACGCATACAAAGACCACCCTGGAAAAGTCCCTTGTTCTTTTTGTATGATTTGCAAACGGGACAGAACCACTTTTTGAGCTCCAATTTTTTCTTTTTGCAAAATTACATCATCGAGTTCAATAATCATCATCAGTCAGAGTTGCACAAGATTAGCCCGTAATTATTATTAACAAATAGTTCATAAAAATCAATTCTAAAAGGCACAGACCCATTTTTGGGCTCCGATTTTTTTCTTTTGCAAAACTAAATCATCGACTTTAATAATCAACTTCATTTAGAGTTGCAAGCGATTAGCACGTAATTGTTATTAACAAATTGTTCTGAAAAACCATTTCTAAACGACACAGAACCACTGTTTTTTCTTAAAATTTTTTCTTTTTGCAAAATTACATTATCGACTTTAATAATCAACATCAATCAGAGTTGCTCGAGATTAGCCCGTAATTATTGTTAACAAATTATTCTTAAAAACCATGTCTAAACGGCACAGAACCATTTTTTGAGCTCCAATTTTTTCCAATTGCACGATTAAATCATCGACTTTAATAATAACTACATTTAGAGTTGCACGCGATTAGCGCGTAATTGTTATTAACAAATTATTAATAAAAATCAGTACTCAACGACACAGAACCACTGTATGAGCTCCAATCTTTTCCTTTTGAAAAATTAAATTATCGACTTTCATAATCAGCTTCATTCGTTGTTGCAGGCGATTAGCACGTAATTGTTAGTAACAAATTAATCATAAAAACCATTTCTAAACGGCACAGATTCATTTTTTGCGCTCTAATTTTTTCGTTCTTCAAAATTACACTATCGATTTTAATAATCAACTTCATTCAGAGGTACATTCGATTTGCACGTGATTGTTATTAAAAAATTATTCATAAAAATCATTTATAAACGGCACAGAACCACTTTTTGAGCTGCAATTTTTTCCAATTGCACGATTAAATCATCGACTTTGGTATTGGTATTGGTATTTTCTTCATCAGGCTCGAGTGAACCCCAGAAATCAGCACACTTAGCTGTTTGCCTTTGTATGCTATTCCTGATGCTATTCAGGGTTCCGTTGGATAGCCAGCTACTTTGCAGAATCTCAGAAGTTGTCCAAGATTCGGCTTCCTGACTTCCTCCTTGCTGACAAATGAAGAGTCCAGGTATCTCCTTCGAGTCTCCATCAGTGCAGGGCACTCGCATAGGAAGTGAATTGATGATTCCTCCTTGTTTTCATCACATGCAGTGCACATCGGTGAAGGTTTCTTTCTTACGATGTGACTGTGCTTGTTTAAATGTCCATGTCCGGTTAGGATTTCGATGGAGATTCTTATTTCTGTTCTGTTTAGTTCCAGCAGTTTTTCAGCCCATCGGTCCGTCTGCAGCTCTCCTGCAAGGCTTTTGGTTGTGCTGCATTTTTCGTTTTTGATCCACTCTCTAACCTGTTGGGATTTCATTTGTCTCTCCAGTAGGTTGAGTCCTTCTTGAAATGGCAGTGCCACCCTCCCAGTCAAGTCAGATCCATTAACTATTCCCGACTTGGCAAGGGTGTCCGCTCTTTCATTTCCTTTCCAGCCCATATGGCCAGGTATCCAGGTCAGGCTGAGTTTGTTTCTTTCAGCCAGGTTACGTAGGCAGGTCTTTGTATCTCTGACTAAAGTTGATTTGACGACTAGATTGTCTATCGCTCTCAATGCGGCTTGGCTATCCGAGCATATCCATATCGTTTGATTTGTGACTTCTTTCTCCATGAGGGTCTCGGCACACATGAGGATTGCCGCCACCTCTCCTTGGAAAACAGTGTTAAATTTGTTGAGCTTGAGGGAAAAGTTCTCCCGCAGCTTCGGTCCGCAGTATCCTGCGCCTACTCCCTGGTTGGTTTTGGACCCATCTGTGAACCAGATGATGCCATTCCTGGGTATTGCTGATTTATTTTTCCAGTCCTCCCTGTTGGGGAAACAAACCTTAAAGTTGTGTTCCCCCGTGTGGTGTGTCTGGATCTTGTCTTGTGGTTGGTACCACATGTCTCTCAGATTTCCTTGAAAAAGATTGTTGAACCAATCTTGCTTACCTGTCAAGCTTCCCAAGCACTTGAGTCTATACACGGTTCTCATGGCTTCGCATTTTACTGCCTGAGCCATGGACGGTACGCCCAAAAGAGACCTCATTGCGGCTATGGGTGTACTCTTCCTTACTGAGAAAATGCCCCTAAGGAACATAGCCTGTACCCTGTTCAATTTTTGTTGAACTTGGGTCATTTCTGTCCTCTGCCACCAAATTGGCGAGGCATAGGTAATCCTTGGTAACACAATCTGTTGGTAGATCCAGAGCAGCTGTTTCGGTCCTAGACCCCAACTGTTACCAAGAGCTCTCCTACAATGCCAGAAAGTAGCAATTGCTTTGTGACATTTGTTTTTCAAGTGACCATTCCGGTTTAATTTTTTATCTAGGGTTACTCCAAGATATTGGTTTCGCTGGCATATGGCACCTGCTTCCCGCCAATCACCATTTCCCTTAGTTTTTTGATCTTATATCTTCTAGAGAAAATGATGACGGCAATTTTCTCCGGTTGCATCGTTAGCGCTTTTTCATTGCACCATTTTTCCGCAACCCTCAGGGCTTCTTGTACAAACTCCTGCAAAACTTCCTCGTAGTTGCCTCTAGCGAGGACAGCAATATCGTCCGCATATCCAATCGCATAGATTCCGCTGTCGTTGAGTTTCCTGATCAAGCTATCAGCTACCAGGATCCAAAGAAGTGGGGACAACACTCCAACTTGAGGACAACCCTCAGAGATCATCCCCTCCACTAGGGTACCCTGCCATTCCGTATAAATATACTTATTTCTAAGGGTGCTCACAATCCAACTTATGAGTTCCTTCGGCACCCCAAAATCATCGACTTAACTAATCAATTTTATTCAGAGTTGCACGCGATTAGCACGTAATTGTTATTAACCAATTATTAATAAAAACCATCACTAAACGGCACAAAACCATTTTTGGGTCACCAATTTTTTCCTTTTGAAAACTTAAATGATCGACTTTAATAATCAATTTCATTCAGAGTTGCACGCGATTAGCACGTAATTGTTATTAACCAATTATTAACCGCCCCGTAGTTTGTCCTAACTCCTGCACCAACTCATATTTCGGGTATAGTGAATTTTCTCACTTCTTCTTTTTTTAACATGGGATTCCCGAACAGTTTTTGCACACGTGTAAATTGCATTTTTTACATAATTGTATTGTTTTGGTGGTATAATTTTCGATTTTACAAGAATGTTGACTATGTCCTTGTTAAATTTCATGTTTGCTAATAACTGTGTACAAACCTTTACTCAAATAATTTTCACTGATACTCGTTCCTTTTTTTTCTGTGTTTGGAAGTGCTTCATTCGCGTGTAACTCTAATGAAGTAAACTATTTAAAGTCGATCATTTAATCTTGCAATTGGAAAAAAATGGTACTGTGCCGTTTAGAAATGATTTTTATAAACAATATGTTAATAACAATTACGTGCTAATCTCGTGCATCTCTGACTGAAGTTGATTAAAAGACGATAATGTAATTTTGTAAAAAGAAAAAATTGGAGCTCAAACAGTGGTTATGTACCTTTTAGAAATGATTTTTATGAATAATCTGTTAATAACAATTACGTGCTCATCGCGTGCAACAATGAATGAAGTTGATTATTAAAGGCGATAATTTAATTTTTCAAAAGGAAAAGATTGGAGCTCATACAGTGGTTCTGTGTCGTTTAGTAATGATTTTTGTTAATAATTTGTTAATAACAATTACGCGTTAATCGCCTGCAACTCTAAATGTAGTTATTATTAAAGTCGATGATTTAATCGTGCAATTGGAAAAAATTGGAGCTCAAAAAATGGTTCTGTGCCGTTTGGAAATGAATTTTATGCATAGTTTGTTAATAACAATTACGTGCTAATCGCGCGTAACTCTGTATTTGTATTTGTATTTATTTAATATTAAGCCTTGATGGCGATACAACGCGTTATCTTATGGCTAAAACTTATAACTAAAGTAATAGAAAATTATAAAAAGTTTTACAAAATTATTAATATTATGTACATTGTATTGTAAGGTATTCTTACATGAGATTAATTAATAACATAGGGTTAAGCACAGGATGGTAAAAATCAGAGTGAAATTAGAATGAACACGAATGGAAAAATGTTGCGAATGAGATGAATGAATGATATAAATGAATGAGTGGGTGACAATTGAGACAACAGAGCTATTGAGTATTAAGTGTATATATGGAGGAGGGATGCGTCGGTTGATGGTCTGTCGTAGGTCTGAAGAAATTAATAAAGAAGCGATTTGAACTGAGATGGTGAGTTAGCAGAACGAATGTTAGATGGCAGTGAGTTCCAGAGCCTAGAGGCTTTTATCGTAAAAGATCTTGCGTACGCTCTGGAACTTGAAAATGGAACTAAAAGATCACCCTCAGTCACTCTAGTTACGCGGCATGTTGACGTATTCCGAAAAGTGAACAGTGCGTGCAGATATAGAGGATCATGATTGGTCAGTATATTGTACGTGACACTTCCTATAAAGTACAAGTGTCTGTACTTTATTGGAAGCCATCCAAGTTTTTTTCGGTATGGTGTAACGTGGCAATCTCTTTTTAGATTAGAGATAAACCGCACGCACTGATTCAGTAGCCGCTGGCATTTGTCTCTGCGTGTTGCTGAGATGTCACTGTAGGCTACACAGCAATAGTCCAGATGGGGAAAGATTAGGGAAACTACTAGGTGTTTACGTAAGCTAGTAGACAAAGCGTTCTTATTGTATTTAAGACGGTGAAGAGTGAAGTTTAAGCATTTTGAAATATGATTGATATGGCCATTCCAAGTCAATGACGAGTCGATTCGGAGCCCCAAGTTTATGACTATATTTTTAATATTAACTGGGAGTCCACCCACTTCAATGTTGGGAAGCGAAGGTATATCAATATTTCGGATGTTGGTATTGGATCCTAAATAAATTGCTTGGGTTTTGGAGAAGTTCAAGGAGAGACCAGTATTTTCTGCATATTTCAGAACTGCTGATACATCCGAATTAATACGATGGATGGTTGTGTGCAAATCATCTGGTTTGACTTGCGTCATGATCTGTAGGTCATCCGCGTAAAGCATGTGAGTCGTATGTTTGAGAATCGATGAGATGTCGTTAATTAATACGGATAATAAAAGTGGACCGAGGATTGAACCCTGAGGGACCCCTGCTAGAACTTCAGCCCAATCAGACATCTCTCCATCTGCTCCAACTACCGCCTGTTCTCGCCCGGTCAAGTATGATGCAAACCATTTTAATGCTGATGATGACACTCTAAGATCCTTGAGTTTTTGAAGTAGTATGGAAATGTTGACGGTGTCAAACGCCTTTGAAAAATCGAAAAGGATGAGCACAGTCACCCAGCCCTTCTCAATACCTTGACGGACGTAATCCGATATTTTAATTAAAACAGTTTGTGTACTGCATCCTCTGCGAAAACCCGACTGTCGAGGGTCCAGAAGCGCAGAATGTTTAAGATGGGCCAATAGTGCATCGCTCACTAGACGCTCAGAATCTTCCCAAGAAAGCAGAGAATAGATATTGGTCTGTAGTCGGATGGAAGTAGCGGGGTGATAATTTTGCTGATAGGTCTTATTATAGCTTTCTTCCATGCTTTTGGGAAATTTCCAGAACGTAGACTGCAGTTTAATAAGTCGAGTATGAAGTTAGATTCGGCAGGCCACGCAGCTTTCAAACAATGAAATCCCAAACCATCATGTCCCGCAGATTTGGACTTGATAGAGTTAAAGGCCTCCTTCAGCGTACGCAAAGAAATTACAGGTAGATAAAACATGTCGGGCATATCAGCATAATCAAAGATTTGGGGCGGAATATTAATGGGACCTCGGGTAACGTTTGTATTTGCAATAGAGGAGGAATAACTATTAAGCTCATTCAATGTGCAAGTTAGTACGGGAGGGGGAGGTTTTGGTTTAACCAAGCGCAGCTTCCTAAGTTCCTGCCAGATAGCTTTGGAGTCAGTTAGGGGAGCTAGACGACTCGCACAATAATACGAATGTGCTTTTGTAATCCGCCAACGTACCCAGTCGGAGTGATGGTCGTGCGAGCTAAGGCGCCAGTCTTAGTCCGCCCGAACTGAACGTCGCAAAGGTCCCGAGTTCGAATCCCCGTCCTGCAATTTTCTCTGCTTATGTCCAGTGTGGAATAACCGGGGAACTTTGCTGGGCGAAGGTATGAATTTGGGACCGCTGCCGACCCCCGTCGGCAGTTATCGGTACCATCAGCGTCTTATCCGCGGTCGGTACGTCGTGGGTCTTATCTCGGATAAAGAGGGGATAAGCCCCGCGTCGTACTCGCTAAGGCACAGACCGCCGAATCTGCTGGTGGTACCGATATTGGGGTAGGGGGGACTGGCTCTGGGTGGGTGTTGTGTGTGCCTATAGTTCTGTCTTGTACTGTCTGTCTCTGTCCTGTACCTCTCCACCCGAGAGCCGACCCGCAAATAGACATATTTCGTCATTAACGCGGGGGAAAATAACCTGGCCTTGTCCTTGTAATCCGCCAGCGTATCCTATTTCTCATTCATTTGTAGTCTACATACTCCAAAACATTTTTCTTGCGTTTATATGTTGAATATAGCTGGTTTCTGCGCTTGATGAGTGCGAGAATCTCTGTAGTTATCCAAAGATTGCGAGGTTTACGGGGTGTGAAGCTTGTGAATGGAGCATGAATGTTGTAGAGTCCCATCAGAGTGCGTGTGAGTAAAATGGATATGTCGTCTGCAGCATCCAGTGATAGGTATGAAGACCAGTCAATCGTCTCAAGATCCGCAATAAATTTATCAGTGGAAAAATTTTTTAATTTTCGATAAGTAAATGGGCTTATGAGAGGAGGGATCACTTGTAGGTTGTATGAGATCTCAATGAGGTCATGATTGGATGTCGATGGTCCATTGGATTGGGTAAATAAAAGAAGTTTGTCCTTGTCGTCTACCAGATAATGATCGATCCAAGATGAAGATGTAGCAGTGAAATGTGTGGGAGAATACGGAACAATATGAAGGTTGAATGTGGATGCGAAATTGCGAAAATAGTTTGAGGCATAATCCTCTTTACAGAGGTTAATGTTAAAATCCCCCATAATGACAATGTTGGAGTATAAATGTGTTAGTTTCGAGAGCTCAGTTTCTAATTCTTTGAACATAGTTGCATTAGGTGGGCGATAGACAGATATAAGCAATAAAGGTGACAAAGTTTGAAATGAAAGCTCTATAGCAAGGTACTCCGCTTTTGTCTGATAGGCTGGAGATCGAACTTCTGATGAGGATGAGATGCAGCGCGATGAGATGGAATTGTGAACATAGACAGCTACTCCTCCTCCTTTCTTATGATGTCTATCCGCTTTATGCACGATGTAATTATTAAGTTCCACCATATCATTCGGGGTAGCTTCGTTTAGCCAAGATTCAGAGACACAGATGACGTGATAGAATGTTGATGAAAAAAAGATATTGAGATTTGCCATGCGGCCCTGAGTCAATAAGGATTGAGCATTGAAGTGGCATAAACGGAGATATTCCGAAGGTGATGTAGAAATCGCATAAGGTAAAAATTCAACTTTATCCTTTTCAACATTAACATTTACACGCGCAGTTTTGATACCGGACATATCTAAGGTATTGCTTATTTCTAATCGCGATTGGCTTGAAGAAGAGATAGTGATGGCAGCTGAAGATGCAGTGGTGATATAGGGAGTCATGTGTTGATTGGAAATTTCCAGAAGTTGCCGTTGTTGACTTTTAGATAGTCAGGACGCGGTTAAACACAGGAGATCATCAATTTTTGAGATACGGGTAGCTCTTGAGGTTAGACTGTCATCCAGTTTAGCAAGAATGTTTCCATTTTTTGGCCAGACATATTTGATTCCCATCTCCTTCGCTTTTATACGAACGTTTTTTAGTAAAATATAGGTTTCCGGTGGGAGCCATTCGTTAAGATGGAGAATATGTTCTTCTCTGTCTGCGAATATAGTTGAAGACAGAACCCTTCCCTTTTCTTAAAGTTTTTTATGAAAGCATTCCGTTGTGGTAGTTGCTCAAACACAATTCTAACGGTCCTGGGCTTATGAGATAAGTTTTGTCCCGCAGGGCGCATACGACAGACCTCCACAATATCTGTCGATGAGATGTTAACATTTACCTGAGATGCAATTTTTTGTACATCCTCCCGCAGTGATGTTTCCTCAGATTCAGGGAGACCTGAGAGGAGCAAGGATTTCTGTTCCTGGTAGAATTCAACCTTGCTAAGTCTGGCATTGAGATCCTCGATATTCTTTTTCAGAGTAGCATTTTCATTTTCCAGAGTAGTGCATCGTGTAATTAATTCGTTGTGACCAGTCTTTAGTTCTCGGATGCTACTATGGACATCTGAAGATAGTTGGGAGAATTTTTCCATCAGACTATTATTATGTGCTTCATTTTGCTTGGTAGAGATTGCAACGTTGGTGTTGATAGCATGCATTTCAGCCAGAAGCATTCGAAGATCTACCTGTGATGGATCTCTCGTAGATTGTGCTGAATTTTTAGTTCGCGATGAAGTTGACGAGGTTAATGAAGCACGAGAGCGAGAAACTACTGTTAGTGAGTTCACTGCTAGCAGACAAGCGCTGCACACCACGATTAGTTCTTCCTTGTCTGTGACCTTTGTAAGTTTAGTGCATTTTGGATGGTAAGTCAATTTACACTTATCGCATGTTACTACCGTAGATTTAATTTCTTCACCACACGTTGCGTTTTGGCAAGTTGGATAGGTGTTAGCCATCATACGTGAATTGAAATTTCAGTATTTAATACAAAATAGACTCAATATCCGGTAATCGTTAATGCTCTGAACGAAATTGATTTTTAAAGTCGATCATTTAATTTTTCTAAACGAATAAATTCGTGACCCAGAGTGGTTTTGTGCCGTTTAGTGATGGTTTTTATTAATAATTGGTTAATAACAATTACGTACTAATCGCGTGCAACTCTGAATAAAATTGATTATTTAAGTCGATGATTTAATCGTGCAATTGGAAAAATGGCAGCTCAAAAACTGGTGCTGTACCGTTTAGAAATGATTCTTATGAATAATTTGTTAATAACAATTACGTGTTAATCGCGGGCAGCTCTGAATGAAATTGATTATTAAAGTCGATGATTTAATTTTGCAAAAGGACAAAATGTGAGCTCAAAAAATGGATCTGTGCCGTTTAGAAATGTTTTTTATGAATAATTTGTTAATAATAATTACGTGCTAATCGCCTGCAACAATGAATGAAGTTGATTATTAAAATCGATAATTTAATTTTTCAAAAGGAAAAGATTGGAGCTCATACAGTGGCTCTGTGTCGTTTAGTAATGATTTTTATTAATAATTTGTTAATAACAATTACGTGCTGAACGCCTGCAACTCTAAATGTAGTTATTATTAAAGTCGATGATTTAATCGTGCAATTGGAAAAAATTGGAGCGCAAAAAATGGTTCTGTGCCGTTTAGACATGATTTTTATGAATAATTTGTTAACAATAATTACGGGCTAATCTCGAGCAACTCTGATTGATGTTGATTATTAAAGTCGATAATGTAATTTTGCAAAAAGAAAAAATTTTAAGCAAAAACAGTGGTTCTGTGTCGTATAGAAATGGTTTTTCAGAACAATTTGTTAATAACAATTACGTGCTAATCGCGTGCAACTCTACATGAAGTTGACTATAAAGTCGATAATTCGGTTTTTCGCAAGGAAAAAATTGGAGCTCAAAAAGTGGTTCTGAGCCGTTGAGAAATGATTTTTATGAATAATTTGTTAATAACAGTTACGTGCTAATCGCTTGCAACTCTAAATGAAGTTGATTGTTAAAGTCGATGATTTAGTTTTGCAAAAGAAAAAAATCGGAGCCCAAAACTGGGTCTGTGCCTTTTAGAATTGATTTTTATGAACTATTTGTTAATAACAATTACGGGCTAATCTTGTGCAACTCTGAATGATGTTGATTATTGAACTCGATGATGTAATTTTGCAAAAAGAAAAAATTGGAGCTCAAAACGTGGTTCTGCGCCGTTTGCAAATCATACAAAAAAAAACAAGGGACTTTTCCAGGGTGGTCTTTGTATGCGTAATTCCACCCAGGGGCTTCAAAAGGAAAAAGAGATGCATCTTACGACTTTGTACAAATCCATGCTTTCTGATTTTAAATCCAAGTACTTTTTAAAAAACTGTCGATCCCTTAATTTTAAATCTTTAACTTTTATATTCTCATTACATAATTTTCACACAACTTGAAAACGGTAGCTTGAAAACATTTTCGGCAAAGGAACTTTCATTTCAGAATTTTACGCTCTATCTCCTGGTAAACGGGGTTCAATAGGTTGAGAAACACGGTGTATAACGTCGTTTCTAGTCTTTCAGTTGTGGGCTCACCTTTCGAATTGCATGCGTTAAAATTTCGCATAAAATTGCATTTAACCCTTCTATTTTAATTAAATAATTAAAAATTAACTTTTTTTAAAATACTTTAAAAATTAGATTTATATTATATATGAGATCCGAGATTTTGAATTTTGCATTTTTAATAGCGGATTAGAATTGATCGATCCCAAAAATCCCTGTAAGACACGTTTCATTTAAATTGCACGAAATGTCCATTTTCATGTTCGCCATACTGGATCTGCCATTTTGAATTTTGAATTTTTATTGCCCATTTTCAATTGAGAGACTCCAAAAAACCCACAGTACATGTTTCATTTAAATTCGAAGACGTTTCCATTGTCATGTCCGCCATATTGGATCCGCAATTTTAAATTTTGCATTTTTAATGCCGAGTTGGAATTGAGGAATACCGGAAATCTACGTAGAATAAATTATAATATCATTTATGTAGACAAATCCACGAAACTCGTTCACTTGATGTTGCGCGCGCGCGCGCGCGCGCGCACACACACACACACACACACACACACACACACACTATATACAATATGTAATTTGTATTAATATTAATAATATTAATATTTGACTATTACTATTATTCCTTTAGTTTTAGAGAATATGACTGCTGCCACCGCTGCGAAGTGAGTAATACAACGAGTCTTCAGAAACGATTTCAGAAGAAACGCTTAAGTAAAAAAAATAGTCATTGTTAGGACGAATTTCAATCGTTTGCTTTGAAAACGTGGAGGAAGTCTGGGATTACAATTATCAGCCGACAGTTATCAGGCGAATATTGTTTAATATCGAATGTGAATTTGGAAGCCATGTATATTACACAAGTATATATAATTATTTGAAGTATGTTTACAATGATAGGTAAATATACTATATCGGTTTGTTTGTGACACTAAGTTATATGTATAAAACTGTTCTATGGAACTATGACCGCTTATAATATATTTATATCTTACTATCTGTTTCAGGGACGAGTTTGGCTTTTTTTCAGATTTGGAAAGTTTCAAGACTAGTATATAGTTTCAGGACGGTTCCGGAAGTATTCATGTTTTCATCGATAATTCTAGGACATGTTAAATTATTGGTCATTTATAAATATTCTGTAAGATTAGTTATGGGTAGTGATACGGATATGCTGGAGCCCTGAGTACGCCATTTCTTATGGACAATGTAGTAAATAAATATAAAATTAGCATAATTTTTTAATTCCGACAAAATACAGTAATTTCCAGGGCGATCCTGGAATTATTGGTAAAATATAATTATCTATCTTTATATATTTCATGAATAGTCTGCAACAACAATATCAATGGTCATATACGGAAGCATTTCACTCTTCGTGCGATTTTACGCTCAAAGCTTGTACACTCTAGCATCTCCGTATATATAAAATACTTTTACATTTGCACCTATATGTATGCATTTCAGATATATATTTTGACAATTAAATGAATTTAGTATTGTCTTTACTTACCACAGAATTGAAAAACGGGTGCGCAGAAGGGACTAATATCATGTAAAAAAACACATAAATCTCATAATATACGTACGTGATAAGTGTCTATTACGTCGGGAGAAAAATGCTACTAAAAATCTGGTCGAAAACTTGAAGTTAAGACACCCCCCCCCCCCTTCCCACCTTGACCTTAGAGAACACCTCACAGAAAAAATTGCTACTACAAATTCTTTCTTCTCTAACTCAATTTTTTATATATTGACTAAACTATAAAGAAGGTAGATATGAAGTTACAAAACATGACAAAAATTAGACCAGTTTTTGATGCGTCGGCAAGACGAATGGGATATCCTTCCTTAAATCAATACCTGGAAATAGGCTCTGAATAGAATAGAATTACTTAAAATTCGTTAAACTGCTTTCGGGAAAGAGTCATTGGCGTAAGAGCAGATATAAAAAACGCTTTATTGCAAATAGTAAGGCAGAATTGTATAGAGACCATTTTAGATTTCTTGGCATTAGAGAAGAAGGAAAAGATATTATTTTTCGCCATTGCGGAGTTGTGTTTGAATTGTTGTGTAGCCCTATTTTGTTCGCGGTCATAATTAAATTATTTTTTGTTTCGACAATGGAGACCAATTTCAATTTTGAATAATAAATTTGTTGTTATCAGAGACCCTAAAACCGCCCGAGTATAATGTTTCAATCAAATCTGATAAAATTTGCCCAAAATCGTCCGCCATATTGGATCTGCCATTTTAAATTAGTAAGTTAGGACCAAGAATTGGAAACTGAAAATACTAAAAGTACTTACATGATATTTATAACCAAAGTATATTCTCTAAATGAGGCTAATATAATGATATAAGCGGAAATCCCGAGATGTTTATCGGATTTCCTGTTATCGACGACTTTAGCTTTCAATTAGAAATAAACTGAACAAAACTGTTAAACTGTATGCATGTACGAGTACAAAAAAAGTAAGTCATGGAAATCGACACTGGATTCGCGGATAGACAGCTATTTTCAATCCCACGCCATTATACGTCGTCAGCTGTGCCGTTCACACGTGCGTGGAAGTGCTTTAACTGCGATAAGGCGGGACACCAATACGAGAATATTCAAAGACGCAATTCTTCATAGTGTGCTATTGTTGTGGAAAGTGAGATATCGTAAACACAACGTGTCCTTCGCATAAAAATTCGGAAAATGCGTAACACAGGTGGCTTCTCGGGCCAGAGTCCCCACTATAGCGAGCGATATGGCTCAATTGCACGACTACGACAAGTTTCGAAAAAATGCACATACTACACCTGATATAGAAAAGATTTTGGACAAACTTTATTCAGCTGGGTATATTTTGGAAATCGATGGCAGCTAAACATATTTCCAAATAAACTTGGTTGAGGCGAGCAGAGCATACATGGCCTGTACTGTACCGGGTCGTGGACTATTTCAAATTAGGGGTATGCCGTACGGATTGTCTAACGCCCCCGCAACATTTAACAAGCGGATGACAAAGATTTTTGTCATTTAGGACTTTTCTCTGACTGCGGCAAAAACGCAAATCTTTGTCATGACATAAATTAGTCTAATGAAGTCAATAATATATCCGATTTAAAAACTTGACCATTTCCAGCCAGCCTAAGGTATACCAAACAGCATGCCGTTGTCCTTTTCCAAAAACATGTTGTCAAAAAAAAAGATACAAGTTCTTAAAATATGTTGTTTTTACGATTTTGTAAAAATCTTTGTCATGAGTTATGTCGTCATATTAGGTCAATTTCTGCATTAAAAATTAATAAAATCGTTTGAAACTTGCTACTTAGGGGGTTTCGAGGTCGCTGATTACAAATCTGATTATATATTTTGAAAATTCAAAATGGCGGATCCAATACCGCGGGTTGATGTCAGCCTTCCCCTGTTAGCTTCGATATACAATATGTACTTACACACTTTACTACGAGGAGGTTCGAGAAAGGTCTTCAAAGTGCCATTTTGTCCTGTTTTTATATTTTTTTGTTTAAAATTGTTTTTAAAATAAAAACTGTAACATATTGAACTCTAGAACTCAGTGTCTTTTTCCCACATGTAACACGATAACTCAAGAGTACATAACAAAATTTTGAAATTTTCACGGAATAATTGTGATAGATATTCTATGTAAAATATCTATAAAAACTAAAAATGTAGATTTGTAGCTGCAGAATCGAAGAAGTTTTTGATAAAAATAAAAAATTCGGTATAAATATTCTATAAATAATCACGAGCGTGTATCTATTGCCAACCTGCCACGAGTAGCATTATTGACATATGGGACATCTTTTACAAATCGAACGGATTTCGTAAAAAATATTGGTCGACATTTTTGATTTGCTTCTAAATTTTTTTATGCGTTCCTTATACAAAAAAAGTCGACACATGTTTCTGAATTTTTTTTTTAATCAATATTTTCGAAAATATGGCGGTTTGAAATTTGTAATACTCTCCAATTCTGCACTTTTTGAAATTGCCATAACTCCGGTTCTATATATCCGATTAATTTCAGCCGAGGCTCATTTAAAAGGTAATGAAATTGTCTTTATTTCTATATGCGTAGTTTTTAAAATTGTTGCTAAAAAGCGATTGTTATAAACAATTAAATATTAGAAAGTCCATTTACTGCTCAAGGCCGACAATATACAAATTTTATTATTGCACCATTGAATTCCTCGGGAAATTTCCTACAAGAAACATATTTTTCCAGACTGGCGATTTTACATCTACTATGTCAAATAAATTAATTTCCGACGGCAGATTACGCTCCGTAGCGCGTGGCGCTATGGCAAGACGAGAGAACACGCGTAACGTGTTGCGCAGTAGATGCGTTCTTTTGTAAAGGGTACAAATTGTTACAAACATTACTAGTGTGGTATTTTGGTATTGGTATTGGTATTTTCTTCATCAGGCTCGGGTGAACCCCAGAAATCAGCACACTTAGCTGTTTGCCTTTGTATGCTATTCCTGATGCTACTCAGGGTTCCGTTGGATAACCAGCTGCTTTGCAGAATCTCACAAGTTGTCCGAGATTCCGCTCCCTGACTTCCTCCTTGCTTACAAGTGGAGAGTCCAGGTATCTCCTTCGACTCTCCATCAGTGCAGGGCACTCGCATAGGACGTGAATTGATGATTCCTCCTTGTTTTCATCACATCTAGTGCACATCGGTGAAGGTTTCTTTCCTACGATGTGACTGTGCTTGTTTAAATTTCCATGTCCGGTTAGGATTTCGATGGAGATTCTTATTTCTGTTCTGTTTAATTCGAGCAGTTTTTCAGCCCATCGGGCCGCCTGCAGCTCTCCTGCAAAGCTTTTGGTTGTGCTGCATTTTTCGTTTTTGATCCACTCTCTAACCTGTTGGGATTTCATTTGTCTCTCCAGTAGGTTGAGTCCTTCTTGAAATGGCAGTGCCACCCTCCCAGTCAAGTCAGTTCCATTTACTATTCCCGACTTGGCAAGGGTGTCCGCTCTTTCATTTCCTTTCCAGCCCATATGGCCAGGTATCCAGGTCAGGCTGAGTTTGTTTCTTTCGGCCAGGTTACGTAGGCAGGGTTTTGTATCTCTGACTAAAGCTGATTTGACGACTGGATTGTCTATCGCTCTCAATGCAGCTTGGCTATCCGAGCATATCCATATCGTTTTATTTGTCACTCCTTTCTTCATGAGGGTCTCAGCACACATGAGGATTGCCGCCACCTCTCCTTGGAAAACAGTGTTAAATTTGTTGAGCTTGAGGGAAAAGTTCTCCCGCAGCTTCGGTCCGCAGTATCCTGCGCCTACACCCTGGTTCGATTTGGACCCATCTGTGAACCAGATGATGCCATTTCTGGGTATTGCTGATTTATTTTTCCAGTCCTCCCTGTTGGGGAAACAAACCTTAAAGTTGTTTTCCCCCGTGTGGTGTGTCTGGATCTTGTCTTGTGGTTGGTACCACATGTCTCTCAGGTTTCCTTGAAAAAGATTGTTGAACCAATCTTGCTTACCTGTCAAGCTTCCCAAGCACTTGAGTCTATACACGGTTCTCATGGCTTCGCATTTTACTGCCTGAGCCATGGACGGTACGCCCAAAAGAGACCTCATTGCGGCTATGGGTGTACTCTTCCTTACTGAGAAAATGCCCCTAAGGAACATAGCCTGTACCCTGTTCAATTTTTGTTGAACTTGGGTCATTTCTGTCCTCTGCCACCAAATTGGCGAGGCATAGGTAATCCTTGGTAACACAATCTGTTGGTAGATCCAGAGCAGCTGTTTCGGTCCTAGACCCCAACTGTTACCAAGAGCTCTCCTACAATGCCAGAAAGTAGCAATTGCTTTGTGACATTTGTTTTTCAAGTGACCATTCCGGTTTAATTTTTTATCTAGGGTTACTCCAAGATATTGGTTTCGCTGGCATATGGCACCTGCTTCCCGCCAATCACCATTTCCCTTAGTTTTTTGATCTTATATCTTCTAGAGAAAATGATGACGGCAATTTTCTCCGGTTGCATCGTTAGCGCTTTTTCATTGCACCATTTTTCCGCAACCCTCAGGGCTTCTTGTACAAACTCCTGCAAAACTTCCTCGTAGTTGCCTCTAGCGAGGACAGCAATATCGTCCGCATATCCAATCGCATAGATTCCGCTGTCGTTGAGTTTCCTGATCAAGCTATCAGCTACCAGGTTCCAAAGAAGTGGGGACAACACTCCACCTTGAGGACAACCCTCAGAGATCGTCCCCTCCACTAGGGTACCCTGCCATTCCGTATAAATATACCTATTTCTAAAGGTGCTCACAATCCAACTTATGAGTTCCTTGGGCACCCCATGTTCTTCCGCTCCTTTCCGTATTACTTCCACGGAGGTGCGGTTAAAAGCACCCTCAATGTCTAGGAAAGCACCGATGCACGTTCCCTTCGTACTGAGTTGCTTTTCTATAAAGCTAGTGTGGTATTAATAGTAATAAAAGTCATATGTCATAATGGATAATAATATTGTTAATAAATTGAAAGTCATTTATGGGAATAAAGTAGACGCAATCACTTTATTTGCTTTGTACCGTTACATTCGTCCGCTTATCAGACAAAGAAAAAACCTTCGCTTGCAACTGTCTTGTGTTTATTGGTATCATAGTATGAAATGCTAATGTGCCTTTAATAGTTTTAGCTTGTAGAAAACGCTTACTCAATGTAATCTGGGCATCATTATACTCGTAATTAGTTGTATATTTACAAACTATATTTGGTAATGATTCATTTGCCAAAGTTAATAGTTCTTGTGGTGTCCGAATAGGCTTATCAATCTTTTGGAGACCAGCCCTTGCAGCTAAACGTTTTAAAGTCCCACCCAATCCATCACAAAGTCCTTTGCCATATGATGTTGGAAAAAATGCCATTCAGCCTCAATACCAAAATCAGATTTATGATAACACAGATTTATAAAATTCTTTTTATTTTTGTATTGTGCGCAAGCTCCATCAGAAAAATAGATTATTTTTTCGGTTCCCACTAAATGTATTTTTAAAAATTCTATTAAACAGCTCTGAAAAACATAAACTGCAGCAGTGTCGTGATTAACATTCAGAAATAATTACTAAATTTTTCATTCTTATTTTATCATCACTCTTGTCCCGGTAATATATTGCAAATGGATGGACTGATGCCTGGTCATTATTCCAATGTATTCCCTGAGCAGAATTTTGAAGAACAAAGGCATAGTTCTCTTCAAAATCGCAGATGACGATGCATTCGTTTCGAGATAAATTTTGTTTTTTATCATTCAAAAATTCATTTTGTTTGTTTAAAAGAAATGCATGCCGCAATAATTTTGTTAAGCCTTTTTCCAGAATCGCTAAATATGTATTACTTACATTTTATAGCACAATATAAACCTTAAAAGTAGATTTAGTCACTGTATCCGTTTTACGATAAACCTTTATTTATGCTTACACAAATCGTATATAAAATTCAACAGACAAATATGTATTAGCTGTTTACTTGCTGTTGTCAACAGTTCAATGACTTCTAGGTAAAGAATACAGTACTAAAAACGCAACTACCACATACATCTCCGCTAACCGTGCCGATAACTACCGGACGGGATCGTATTTTAATTTATTAACGTTATTATATTAATAATAGATTAAATATATTTCATTATAAATTTCGTCATTTACAACAGATCAATATTTCGTTATCCCTTATTATAATTATATTATTACTTTTATTACCATTAATACCACACTAGTAATGTTTGTAACAATTTGTACCCTTTACTAGAAGAACGCATGTACTGCGCAACTCGTTATGCGTGTTCTCTCGTATTGCCATAGCGCCACGCGCTACGGAGCGCAATCTGCCGTCGGAAATTAATTTATTTGACATAGTAGATGAAAAATCGCCATTCTGGAAAAATATGTTTCTTATAGGAAATTTCCCGAGGAATTCAATGGTGCAATAATAAAATTTGTATACTGTCGGCCTCGAGCAGTAAATGGACTTTCTAATATTCAATTGTTTATAACAATCGCTTTTTAGCAACAATTTTAAAAACTACGGATATAGAAATAAAGACAATTGCACTACCTTTAAAATGAGCCCCGGCTGAAGGCAATCGGATAAATAGAACCGGAGTTATGGCAATTTCAAAAAGTGCAGATTGGAGAGTATTACAAATTTCAAACCGCCTTATTTTCGAAAATATTGATTAAAAAAAAAATCCAGAAACACGGGTCGACTTTTTTTGTATAAGGAACGCATAAAAAAATTTAGAAGCAAATTAAAAATGGTACCCAATATGGAGTGTTCGATTTGTAAAAGAATGTCCCATATGAATAACAAATTGCCGTAATATTGTACATGCAAAAATTAATATAAGATTCGTAATCAGTTCGAATTTTAATTCAGACGTCCGCCATATTGAATCCGCGATTTTGAATTTTCCAAAAATGTAACTTCAGATTCGTAATGAGCGACCCCGAAAACCTCTGAGTAACAAATGTCAGGCGAAATGATTAGTGTTTAGAAAATTTGCCCGCAATATTGAATCCGCCATTTTAAATTTTCAAAATCTGACTTGAAATTTGTAATCGGCGTCCCAAGAAACCCCTATACACCAAGTTACAGTAAAATCTAACCAACTTTTTTTTCCCGCATTTTGGGCACTTTTTGTGAAATTCTCGCTGCAGTGAAGGGGTTAAGTCTTTAAACAATAGTTTGATCGACGGCACGATGAAGCCACGTGCTTTTGTGCGTCTTGGCGATATTGTGATCTTCACGAAAACTTTCGAGAAGCCCCGAAATGGCTCAAATATTTGCTTAATATCATAACCGAAACAGGACTCATAATAAATCGTGACAAATACAACTGTTGCTGCCGGGAAATAATTTATCTCGGGTTTCGCGATGGTACCTTATACTTCATTTATACCGGATTTATACAGAAATCGTCGATATGATTTAGACGTAGACAAACAAAATTCGCTAAAGAAGTTAAAATCTTCGTTAACTGCTACTCCGACCATAGCGTGTCACGATTTTTCCGAGCCTTTCACGCTGCAGACAGATGTGAGCTCCTTCTATCTGGGTACAGTACTGACCCAATTCCAGGAAGAGAAAGAGCGGGTATTTGCATCCGCGAGACGAATAATGAAAGAAGCAGAGCCTAAAAATACCGTTACAGAGCAAGAGCTGTTTTGTGGGCAAAACATAGGCCGTGCCCAGAGGTGTATCATTTCACAGTAGTGACGGAAAGGAGCTGATGTTCTATATCGAATATTCGAAAGTGCAGTAGACGCATGATACGAGGGACTTGTCGGTTCCGTAGAGGCACATCCAAAAGTCTTTCGTAATTGGAAACTGTAAGATGGAGCCCTATACTGCCGTCGCGCCGACCCGATATTGGCCGTCCTAATGGAAGACCTAGATGCATGAAAGTTGGTCCCTCCCCACCGTTGAAAGAAGCAAGCTTTACACGAATGTCACGATCTGCCTTATATTTGGTTTTGGTATATAAGGTAGGTCACCGGTAAGTGTTTTAAAGATCTGGAGGAGGCCTTAAACATCGGAATAAGACGACCGTCTGCTGGGCAAGGGAACCGGCGTATTTTCAGATTTCGACGAATTTCATTGAGTCAAGTGCATTGGAGTTCCGGCATATGGGACATTCTTTTACAAATCGAACACTCCATATTGGGTACCATTTTTAATTTGCTTCTAAATTTTTTTATGCGTTCCTTATACAAAAAAAGTCGACCCGTGTTTCTGGATTTTTTTTTAATCAATATTTTCGAAAATATGACGGTTTGAAATTTGTAATACTCTCCAATCTGCACTTTTTGAAATTGCCATAACTCCGGTTCTATTTATCCGATTGACTTCAGCCAGGGCTCATTTTAAAGGTAATGCAATTGTCTTTATTTCTATATGCGTAGTTTTTAAAATTGTTGTTAAAAAGCGATTGTTATAAACAGTTGAATATTAGAAAGTCCATTTACAGTATACAAATTTTATTATTGCACCATTGAATTCCTCGGGAAATTTCCTACAAGAAACATATTTTTCCAGAATGGCGATTTTACATCTACTATGTCAAATAAATTAATTTCCGACGGCAGATTGCGCTCCGTTGCGCGTGGCGCTATGGCAAGACGAGAGAACACGCATAACGAGTTGCGCAGTACATGCGTTCTTCTAGTAAAGGGTACAAATTGTTACAAACATTACTAGTGTGGTATTAATAGTAATAAAAGTAATAATATAATTATAATAAGGGATAACGAAATATTGATCTGTTGTAAATGACGAAATTTATAATGAAATATATTTAAACTATTATTAATATAATAACGTTAATAAATTAAAATACGATCCCGTCCGATAGTTATCGGCACGGTTAGCGGATATGTATGTGGTAGTTGCGTCTTTAGTACTGTATTCTTTACCTAGAAGTCATTGAACTGTTGACAACAGCAAGTAAACAGCTAATACATATTTGCCTGTTGAATTTTATGTACGATTTGTGTAAGCATAAATAAAGGTTTATCGTAAAACGGATACAGTGACTAAATCTACTTTTAAGGTTTATTGTGCTATAAAATGTAAGTAATACATATTTAGCGATTCTGGAAAAAGGCTTAACAAAATTATTGCGGCATGCATTTCTTTTAAACAAACAAAATGAATTTTTGAATGATAAAAAAAAAAATTTATCTCGAAACGAATGCATCGTCATCTGCGATTTTGAAGAGAACTATGCCTTTGTTCTTCAAAATGCTGTTCAGGGAATACATGGGAATAATGACCAGGCATCAGTCCATCCATTTGCAATATATTACCGGGACAAGAGTGATGATAAAATAAGAATGAAAAATTTAGTAATTATTTCTGAATGTTAATCACGACACTGCTGCAGTTTACGTTTTTCAGAGATGTTTAATAGAATTTTTAAAAATACATTTAGTGGGAACCGAAAAAATAATCTATTTTTCTGATGGAGCTTGCGCACAATACAAAAATAAAAAGAATTTTATAAATCTGTGTTATCATAAATCTGATTTTGGTATTGAGGCTGAATGGCATTTTTTTCCAACATCACATGGCAAAGGACTTTGTGATGGATTGGGTGGGACTTTAAAACGTTTAGCTGCAAGGGCTGGTCTCCAAAGGATTGATAAGCCTATTCGGACACCACAAGAACTATTAACTTTAGCAAATGAATCATTACCAAATATAGTTTGTAAATATACAACTAATGACGAGTGTAATGATGCCCAGATTACATTAAGTAAGCGTTTTCTACAAGCTAAAACTATTAAAGGCACATTAGCATTTCATACTATGATACCAATAAACACAAGACAGCTGCAAGCGAAGGTTTTTTCTTTGTCTGATAAGTGGACGAATGTAACGGTACAAAGCAAATAAAGTGATTGCGTCTACGTTATTCCCATAAATGACTTTAAAATTTATTAACAATATTATTATCCATTATGACATATGACTTTTATTACTATTAATACCACACTAGTAATGTTTGTAACAATTTGTACCCTTTACAGAAGAACGCATCTACTGCGCAACACGTTACGCGTGTTCTCTCGTCTTGCCATAGCGCCACGCGCTACGGAGCGTAATCTGCCGTCGGAAATTAATTTATTTGACATAGTAGATGTACAATCGCCATTCTGGAAAAATATGTTTCTTGTAGGAAATTTCCCGTGGAATTCAATGGTGCAATAATAAAATTTGTATACTGTCGGCCTCGAGCAGTAAATGGACTTTCTAATATTCAATTGTTTATAACAATCGCTTTTTAGCAACAATTTTAAAAACTACGCATATAGAAATAAAGACAATTTCATTACCTTTAAAATGAGCCTCGGCTGAAATTAATCGGATAAATAGAACCGGAGTTATGGCAATTTCAAAAAGTGCAGAATTGGAGAGTATTACAAATTTCAAACCGCCATATTTTCGAAAATATTGATTAAAAAAAAAATCCAGAAACATGTGTCGACTTTTTTTGTATAAGGAACGCATAAAAAAATTTAGAAGCAAATCAAAAATGTCGACCAATATTTTTTACGAAATCCGTTCGATTTGTAAAAGATGTCCCATATGTCAATAATGCTACTCGTGGCAGGTTGGCAATAGATACACGCTCGTGATTATTTATAGAATATTTATACCGAATTTTTTATTTTTATCAAAAACTTCTTCGATTCTGCAGCTACAAATCTATATTTTTAGTTTTTATAGATATTTTACATAGAGTTTAATATCTATCACAATTATTCCGTGAAAATTTCAAAATTTTGTTATGTACTCTTGAGTTATCGTGTTATATGTGGGAAAAAGACACTGATTTCTAGAGTTCAATATGTTACAGTTTTTATTTTAAAAACAATTTTAAACAAAAAAATATAAAAACAGGACAAAATGGCACTTTGAAGACCTTCCATACCACTCATACCACTCGTCCTTTCGGACGCGAGAAACATATGGAATCGGGATGGATGACGCCGATCAATTCTATACCTGGGGAGGTATACAAAAATAATCATGGAAGAGAGTCCAAACAATCGGGCTCTCTTTTGGCTGTCGCTCCAAGTCCCCCCTTATACCTCTTATATTTTACCACTCTTACAGCGAATAAGGTTTGCAACGACAATCTGATGCTCGTAAAATATCAATTTAAACCCAAAGGGTAATCTGAAAAATATATGGGGATAACTTTTATGTTTTCTTTTTATTTATAAATCTACGCCTATATCATGTGGTAGCCGGACACCACTAGTACAAAACACCTCACGGTATTTAACTTTCAAATGAACAGGATAATACATCAGCTTAGCTCGGTCATAGCGACTTCCTTGCCCATCTCGTTAATCATTCGCGACCTCACAAGAATGCATCTGCTAGAAATAATTTCGGCGATCGGTAACTGCTATGGAGAGTGACGGTAGTGATGAACTTGAATAGCGCACTATGAATGTGTGTATCTATAAGGTGTTAACGATATGGAGCAGTTCAGGATCGTTTTACTAGAGATTTTGGGTAAAACAATTGTTAATGAATTTTGCGTAACTTGCGGTCTATTTTGTGTAACTTTGAGAAAGACTTTGAATAGACTGAGGTTTCTTTTTGTTATAGCGTTTTTCTAGAATAATAATGTAAATTCGAAAGTAGAATCACAAATTTGATATATACTGATAAAACAATATAATAGAAGCGGTCGCGTTAGTATGAGTAACACACGGAGAGAGGCTAATTAGACAATCGAAAGCCCGTGCATCGTGGCATTTAAACTGCACAAATACATTAGCGGAATACTATAAATTTCGTATGTTGCAATTTCGCTCGATACGCGAACAGAATGATTTCACTAAATTCATTGGGATTTCACTTCTAGAGAAACACACGCAAAATAGTTTTAAGAATATTTTTTTTTTAATTTTATGTAATATATTTGAATATATTTGTCGCACATTCCCTGTTTCCTTCCACATTGCGACAATTTTTCCTTCCCTTTGAGTTTTCCAAAAAACCCTGAAAATCCTAGAGAAAAAAAGGGAGAAAAGAGATTCAATTTCATAATTTGAAAATTATTATTTTCAAAAGTTAGTATAACGGTCGGGTATTTGTTTTCGTATTTTCAAACAAATACGAAAATAATCCCGGAATAAGTAATTACTTTTATAGAGTCGTTATAATATTAAGCGGACTTGTCTACTATCACACCAAAAGTAAACAAAGCTGGCGCGGTAATAGCACGGTGTTATGAAACACTCGTCTTGTTGTCCCGAGCCATCTGATAAGGAAATAATATTTGGAAAAATTACTAACGATATTTTTCGTCGCGTTTTCGGATTTATGTAACTGTTTGATTTCTGAAAATTCAAATTTTACTTCCATTATTTTCGGATCTATATTGAGTACTTAAATCTTTAAACGGCATATGATTAATTTCATTTTGATTGTGGTGTTTTAAAAACTATCATCCTAAATAAATCCCTCTAATTACGTGTGATTTGTTTTTATAATTTCATAATTTCAGGAAATAAATAATAATTTATTTTCATAAATTCGAAGTAGAAAATAATAGACTTGCGTTGTTATTATTCTGAGAACGTTGCTCGTTGACGAGCATTGTTTATGTTCTCAACTTTGGCAATTCTCCCCGCAGTCCCCTCCCTGTGCCACTTCAGGTTAGGACAAGCACGTTGGTCAGACAGCGTGATGCAATCGGCGGCGCCCATTGCCGTCCCTACATTGATATTGCGTTGTATTGAATAATATTGATAAATACTGGGAAAATTAAAACGTAGATTTTCTCGATAGTTTTAAATGTTTTTCTGTTGATAATAGTGTTACGTTGTTTTGAAACTTAACCATAAAAATTATCAAATACAAATGAAAATAAAAAGAACGTTCAGTTAGTCTCCCGGATTCAATTCTCAAGTAATTAGATTTTATAATTTTTGAAAGTTTCAGAAAATTTTGAATTTTCTTCACACTTGTGATTTTTGAGAATTGAAATTCAATTATTTTTTAATTTGGTTTCCACTTATGATTTAGCAACAAACTGCAAATAATAAGGTAGATAATTTCTGAAATTCAATTCAAAACATTTTTCGAGAAATATATAACGATTTTCGCGCTTCACATGTATAGGATTCCTCTGTCCCTCCAAGGAACCGATGAGCGACACGCAGCATCTGCGTTGATTCGAAATAATTTTCGAATTATAATATTATATTATAATGGCTGCTTTTTGCTCGATCGTTATTATGGTGTCGTCCACTGCCCGTGAAGCGGGCTTTGCAGTTTTCTCTGGAAAACTCCGCGCCAGGTGGACGACGTTTTTGCTAAGCCCGGCTAGACGGCAAACTCCCGGTAGGGCACGAACTCGCCCAGAGGAGCTCCCGCCTCCTTCCGCGCCTGAAAACGGGGATCGCGAATTTCCTTTGTCGGCTCCGTACACCGCCCGCACAAGCTACGTCAGGGGGGGGGGGTGTAGGCAGGAAAACAAGAATAATTTTATTTATTATTAAAAAAAGGATACGGGACCCTCGGCCCGTCTTAGTTTATTCTAATAATTCACAAAGTGTGGCCCACGGCCGACTTACACTTAATTTTCTCCAAGGGTTGGCGTTTCGCCCGCTGGCTCCCGGGTATTGGCGTCTCGTCCCCTTTTTGGTTGACGGCAGGTCTCGTCCTCGCGTTCGACGGTTTTAATCGCTTTCTCACTAACTACCAACAGCTTCTTAATCCCCATACTCGCTAATTCCGTCCTTCCCGCTCGAAGGTTTGCTCGACTACTTACTTATGTCCTTCCCACTCGAAGGTTTCCTCGATACTCAACAGCATAATCCTTCCTGTTTGAAGGTTGCCTCGATACTCTTAACTCTTTCGCGCTCAAAGGTTGCCTCGACACTCGATCTCGCGATCCTTCCTACTTGAAGGCTCTAACACGACTCTCGCGATCCTTCCTTCTTGAAGGCTCTCAAACTACTCTCTCGGCGGGTCTCTCCGCGGCCGCGCATCTCCGTGCGCCGTATCCCGCGGCGCTCGGGCATTTTTGGGGCCGTTCGTATTTGCAACGATCCTACTATCGATCAATTCGAACTAGTGTATCATTCCGCGCTCTCGCGACCGCGGCACGACTCCTGGACAAATGTAACGTCCCGTTACAATATATATTTATGGCATATGTTCTCATAATATGTAGAAGTAGTATTTTTCGTAAGTTGCAGGTACCAGTGCAGCGACTCGAACAATTTTCGAGTGAAAATAACGTTTTATTTCCCCGTCGCTACCTGCGCCCTCGTACCTTTTTCGGTTTGCAAGAGTGCATCCGGCAATTCCTTGTCGAATATTACGAATAATTTTCTCTATTATTCGAAGTATAACACTTCGAATTTGGATTTTTCCTAGTTGATTGTTTTTTGTTTGGTTGTTTATTTACGGAACCATACAGTTCGGTTCGCGGGTATTTGGATTTTTTTTGTGTTTGGTTTTTGTATTGTTATTTTTGTATGAAGACAGTAGGTCGTCCAATCAACGAACCTAGTAGCTCGACGTAGAACCTTGAGTTGCATTGCGTTCTTAATAAGCACACGATCTTTTTGTGCTATTTGAGTATTTCCGATAGTGTTTAGCTATTTGGATTCTGATATCTACCCCCACTACCTACCGTCACTCTTTCGCTGTTTCCCTAATTGTGTTCTTATTAGTCGTAATAACTTCGGAAAAATGCATTCTTTCGTATATACTCCCGCTACTTCTCCCGTAACGGTAGTACCCACTTTAACGGTGATGACGCCCAACACTGCATCGGGGCATTTCACCATCACGACCTCGCCCGTGGCGTTTACGACAACCGCTACCCACGTCATGCCATCTCGTGCGGCTCGGCGACGCATCGCCAACCCTGAGCAAATCTTTGTAATTTGGACGCAGATCGACCGGATAGTCGTTTTACGTGACCTTATCGGCCACTGCGATAAGGCCGAATTATTAATTTCCGAGTCGATAGAAATAATACGAGATCGGCTCGTAAGATACACTATTTTGCGACGGATCCTGTACACCCTGGTCAAATGGGACACCAATGCAGATGGACGCGGTGACCATCCCCCCTATACCTTGTCCGAGGCCGGAAGTTGCCCCATCTACGGCAGCATGTTGAATGGATCTCTTCATGCCACCTCGTTTAGGAACTTCCGCGCTGCCCACCTACGGGCTTCCGTCTGATCAGCCGCGCGCACATTATCGGGACCCGATCTCATTCGAAGAAAAGAGCTTCCGGTTCTCGATGGCAGACGCGTCCACGTATCCGTCACATGTCCAGTTTCCGGCCGATTTAACATATAATATGTCTCCACTTCAACCCCCCTATAATAGTACAAGACTCGGCCACCCACAAGCCTCGCATCGCACAGACGGTAACGCGTCAACGGCTGGTGGATACTTTAACCCCAGCCCCTCTATATCCGGTGTCCGATGGAATAAAACTGCCATTGAATATTGGCCCCCGCTATTCAGGCGAGGAGGGGGAGGACGTAGAGGAGTTCCTCGTCAAATTAGGGTAATACATCACCAGGCGAGACTTGACAGAAGAGGACCACCTACGCGCCCTACCAGAAGCGTTGAAGAGATCGGCCCTCAATTGGTATCGAGTTGAGAAGTTAAGCTGGAGTACATACCCAGGCTATGTTCGTTACTTTCGCGATGCATTCGGTCAACGCCATCTAGAGGCCAGTATTAAGAGGGAGATCACCTTGTGTACGCAGGGGCCTGAGGAGCCTATTCGAGAGTATTTAGTTTCCCTGCGTAATCTCTTTAATTTGCTAACTTTCCCCCCTTCTAGAGAAGAACATTTGGACATCGCGGTTCAAAATTTGCGTCCCAGTCTCGCTCGAAAAATTGATTTTGTCTATTTACTGAGAATCGGTCGACAGGTAGAGGGTGCCGCGAAACAAGAGAGGGTATATCGACTCCCTTCTCGCGACTTATCAGTCAGCCTTCCCCGCTTTCGCCTATACATCCAAGACGAAGCGAGGGAAGGAAAAGCTGGCCCTTGCGACTCCCGCGGTAAAGCCGGTCCTTAAATTAGTCGTACCTCCACCCTCCCTGCCGCTGGCCCCCTCCGTCGAGGAGGAAGCTGCGCTGGTGGCCCGCGCGAGCAAAGTCGAAGGACCAACCCCCCACCGTCGGGACCGCCACACTTCTCGCGTCGACCCCCATTGACTACATCTCCGAATCACCGGCTTTCCAGATTACCTCGTCTCCCGGACGTGGTGCCGAAGGAGCGTTCTCTACAGACCCGGTCACCATCGGGTCGGAATCTCGTCCGCTGTTATAATTGCAAACAGACGGGTCACATATATCGGGAATGCCGCCACCCTGTAGGTCACTTCTGTCGGGTCTGCCGCTATCCAGGCTGAGATGCGAACAATTGCTCCGTTTGCGCACGTAAAAGGTCGGGAAACTGTTAGAGGTGGGAAGGAAACCCCTAGACCCCCCCCCCAGCACCTACATCTTCGACCCCCACTTCGTTGCGTTGTACGGTTAATAAAGTTGACAGTAGAAAGACCGCTTCTACGGGTCGTTCCACTGACGTGGACCGGCCTTCCACATTGTATAAGCCTTTTTTGTCAAATAAATCGATCGAGTCAATCGATTCCTGCGAATCTAACCTACGGACATTGGATTCGGATCCCCGTCCCCACGTCCGCCCAGCTTTGAACGGAAAATTTATTACACCGACACAGCGAAGAGCAAGCTAGAGTCGCGAACAGCGCGATAATTCACCTAGTCGGTGTGGTTAACCTCGCCATTACAGTCGACAGTCAAACTAAGAATTTGGAGATAAAAGTTGCTCCCCTCCACTATGCATGCGTGTTGGGGATGGACTTCATGCGCTTATTCGGTCTTAAGATAGATACAGATAATAATTCATGGAGTAGCCGCGAAGTCACTCTACATTCGCTAAACGGCGCTAGTATTTCGGTCACCGCCTACGCAGTACATGACTGCGCTGGCATGGTTGCCCCCTTCCAGGAAGCCGCCCCATGATTTAGGAGGCTTCTCGATCAGTTTTATCCCGCAGATTGGACCCCTACGATCGGTATAACGCATCTGACGCAGCAATCCATCAACGTACAGGATTACCCCCGATTCGCCAAAAGGCTCGTTTACTCTCCCCTTACATGCTGAAGGTAGTGCAGGACGCAGGAAGTCGAATAGGACTTTTAGAATTTACGTCGACTTCCGAGACGTAAAGAAAATAACGAGGAAGGATGCATACCCTCTCCCCTTGATGGATAGGATTCTGCCAGGGTTGAGTCGTGCCTAATGCATTACCACGCTCGATCTCACCCAAGCCTACTTTCAGGTGCCAGTAACACCTAGTAGTCGGCCCATTACCGCTTTCGCTGTACCCAGTCACGGTTTGTTTCAATTCAAACGCATGCCTTTCAGACTCACTAACGCGTCTGCGACGTTTCAGCGATTAGTGGACCTCCTCATCGATCCAGCGTGGGAGCCCCACGTATTAGCGTACCTCAATGATATAATCATCGCCACGGACGATGAGGAAGAACACTTCTGCTATTTGCAACTTGTCATATCCATTCTGCGCAAGGCCGGATTGGAGCTAAATTTGGATAAGAGTGAATTCTTTCGCGAAGAGGTAAAATACCTCGGCTTTGTATTAAATCGAGATACCTTAAAGACAGATCCGGCCAAGGTCGACCACGTTCTGAAGTTTCCGCCCCCCACTAATCTCAAACAGTTGCGACGCTTTCTGGGCATGGTGAGATGGTTTCTGCCCGATTTTTCGCGTGATCGCGTTCAACCAACCAAACTCCTGACGAAGAATACTCCCTGGGTGTGGGAACCGAAGCAACAGACTGCGTTCGAGTATCTTCACCACTCTCTCACCCACACACCAGTTCTAGCATGCCCAAATTTCAACGATCGCAGACGGACGCGAGTGACTTCGCGATTGGTGCGGTAATCATACAAGAAGTGGCCGGTACCGAGCATCCGATTAGCTTCGCTAGTCGCGTACTCACCAAGGTTGAACGAAGGTACACCACCATGGAAGAGGAATGCCCCGCCGTCCTCTGGGCCGTGAAGAAACATCGACCCTATGTCGAAGGGATACACTTTAGAGTAATAACAGATCATAGCAGTCAGCAGTGGCTGAGGAATTTGTGTCACCCGTAATGCAGACTAGCGCGGTGGGCCCGGGCCATACAGACCTATGACATGAAAATCGAGCATAGGAAGGGCGCTCTTAACGTGGTGTCCGATGCCCTTTCGAGAATGTACGAGAACGTCGACACAGCCCTTCGCGCCCTTGGGGATACTACGGATCAATGGTATACGCAGAAGATGGAAAATATTCGGAAATTCCCTTCGAAGTACCCCGATTGGGGAATCGAAGATAACCGAATATATTTCCATAGACCACATCCGGTTATAGAATCCGCCCTGACCGACCTCGATGCCTGGAAATTGGTCCTCCCCGCGGAATCGCGTGCCCTGAGTGGCGCACACGATTCCCCGCAAGCCGGCCACTTAGGAGTGGATAAGACCACCGCCTTATCCAAGACTTCTACTGGCCTGGCATTTTTCAGGACGTCGCAAGATTTGTCGCACGTTGTTCGGCATGTCAGAGACAAAAGGTCTCGCAGCAGGTCTCTACAGAACTTGTGCGTAAAGAACCACCGAAGGTCCATGGATGACGGTTAGTTCCGATGTCATGGGACCGCCCCCCCTCCACCCCCGCAAGCCAAAACTAGTATACAGTAGTTTTCCAGGATATGTTTACAAAATACATAGAAGTGAAACCTCTCCGCTCTGCCACCGGGCCGGCAATATTGGCAGCCTTCGATAGTCTAGTGGTCAACCGATGGGGTTGCCCGAAGTATTTTTTTTTTCAGATAATGCGAAACAATACGATAATTCGCACGTACAGTCACATTTGAGTCAATTAGGTATTATTCCCGCGCGCCCCCCCCCCCCTACCACGCCCATGCAAACCCAGTCGATAATAGAACCCTCAAAACGATGATTTGTATGTTCGTCTCACATCATCATCGCGACTGGGATGCTCATCTCGAGGAATTTACGTTATCCCTGAATACGGCTTTCCAATGCTCCACCAAAATGACGCCTGCGTTTCTTAATTATGGTCGCCATCGTGTCGCGATTAGAAATCTGCGTACTGGCCTCCCTCCTTCTCCGTTTACGTTACCTAAGGATCCTGAGTTCTGACATGATCGGATGAGGAGGCTACCTTTGATTCACGATTGGATACATCGTAACCTCGAGAGTGCCGCGACGCGCCAAGCCGAGTATTATAACCGTTCCGATCGAGAAGTGGAATACCAGGTGGGCGATCTGGTACTACATCGCGTACGATTCCTGTCGTCCGGAGTCCAAAATTTTGCGGCCAAACTCGCGCCTGCATTCAGAGGCACGCATTGTATAGTTCGGGTAATTTCCCCCATTGTGTTCGAACTCGCGGACCCTGCAAGTCGTTGGAACCCTAGGGCGCACATTAAAGATTTCAAACCCTATGACACCTCCGAGGTAATGAATCATTCGAGAAATGAGCAAGCGTCAGGTTCCCCGTCGAAGCCCAGGATGCATAATCCAGTGGATGTAGATCCGATGCCCCGTCGCAGTGGCCGTCCACTGAAACGATCCCGGGCGGATACCTGCTGCCAGGGTGAGGTCAGCAATACGCCACGACATAGCGCGGCGCCACCAGCGATAGAGTCGCCAGAGATCACGGAGCCGACTCTCGCCCGCAGGCGCCCAGGTCGCCCTCGTAGGGTGTCCATGCCGCGTACGCCTCCCCCGCCCACACCATCGCGTGAACGACGTTATGGTATACTATCCCGTAGGACCTAGCTGCTGCACTGGTACCCCGTAGCTTCCAAGTCTCGTGCCAAACCTCACAATAGATTTTGAAAAATTCTATGCAATTTCAGTGGAAGAATAATATGCTACCCCGATGTCTATATGTAGCCCCAACCAATGAAGAGTGTCTCTGTTTTGTTACAGGTTGAACCTTCGACCATGGAGCAAAGGAGGATGCCAAAACGGAGGGCGAGGACACGTTGGGCGAAGCTGCCCTGCGAGGCGACCCTCGCGCGGCACGGGAGAGCCGCGGCCCATCCGCCGCCACCCAGACTGCTAGACGCAACCCTGCAGTCGCTGCCGCCCCGTCACTCTGGCGGACTTTCCGCATCTCCCGGCGGTAAGTATTTTGCCCCCGCCGCGCGGTAGGCATACGTGTGTGTTCCAAAAGTATTCGACGGCTGAATTCTTGACCAATGATATTGAATCATTGTGTAAAATAATCGTGAATATCTGTATTTTCACGTATGCCCCCACAATTTTTGATATTAGCCTTTGTTTATAAATAACGAGTCTGAAGATGGCGGCCAGAGTTGGGGGCCGAAGACGTGGCATAGAAATTGTTATTTATTTGTTCAAATAATTGAGGGGAAACTATCAATTTTTTTCTGGGAGCTTCTTGGGAGGTCCAGAAAAGGTTCAAAATGTTAACAATGCACGACGCGGCCATTTTGAAATTCTAAAATTCGAAAAACCATCAATTTTTAACTAAATTCCTAATTCTAGTTAGAGAAAATCGCTGATTATTTCCAATTTTGTTTGGCGGCTTCTTGAGATGTCTAGACAAGGATAAAAATATTTACAAAGTGCGAAGTCGCCATTTTGAAATTCTGAAATACGAAAAACTACCAATTTTGAACTAAATTCCTAATTTTCGTTAGAGGAAATCGCTGATCGTTTCCGCTTTTTTTCTGTGGGCTTCTTGCGATGTCCATAAATGGTTTAAAATGTTTACAAAGCGCGACGCGGCCATTTTTAAATTCTGAAATCCGGAAAACCACCAATTTTGAACTAAATTCCTTATTCACCCTAGAGGAAATCGCTGATCATTTCCAATTTTTGTCTGAGGGCTTCTTGGGATGTCCAGATAAAGATCAAAATGTTTACAATGTGCGACGCGGCCATTTTAAAATTCCAAAATTCAAAAAATCACCAATTTTGAAACAAATTTGTAATTCTCATTAGAGAGAAGCACAAATCGTCTCCAAATATTGTCTGGTGACTTCTTAGTATCTCCAAACGAGAATAAAACAGTTTCTACAGTGCCACGCGACCATTTTGAAATTCTAAAATACGTCATACCACTCATTTTCAACTAAATTCTTAATTCTCATTAGAGGCCATCGCTTATGGTGTCCATTTTTTTTCTGGTGACTTTTTGGCATCTCAAAATGAGAATAAAGAAGAGAATAATAACAAAATATTTCATATACATAAAAAGATAAATTCTCTTGGTATGTAATGTGCATTTTTTTGTTAATTCCTTTTTGCCAAGACCGAATTTTATAGTTGTGTTAAAGTTAAGTACAAATAATGTATTACATAAGTACAAGTTTTAGTAGTAGAGGATAATGTCGTTAAAAAAAAAAGTTCCATTTCGTGGTTACAGTCACAGTACGCACATTCCACATGTGTAACTTTTCTAGCCTACATTTCCGAATTTATTTTCGGCGTATGTTTATATTGCAGTGACAGGCAATAATTTCCAAATATTCTGCTCTCTATCGTCGTTATGAACGTATTAAATAAAAATTACAAAAATGCGGTTTAGGATGTACAATTCCAATTTCATTTTTGGCGAGAAAATATAACATTTTCACATGTAATTTTTCTGGAAAACTTGACAACTTCGTTTCTATGCAGAAAATGATCAAGTAATGGTCATGCATGCGTACAACTTACTTTAGTACTGAACGGAAACAAGTGAGCTACAGCTTTCACAATAGCATGTTAAAGGAACCTAATTTTTCGATTTCTTACAAAATTTGTCTATTTGAAGTATAATGCAGTTGAACGGATACGAAGAAATTTTGTTTAGCGTAGGACGCGGTGCTAACTTTGAAGATATTCGAGTCCAAACTTCAAGCATTTAGCATGGAAGTATACGAGAAATACGCAAACACGTTTTGAACGAGACAGTTTTGTTAATTGTACAATGAGTTATCTTACAATTTTTTTTAAAGTATAGTATATTGTACTCGAAGATATTCCGAATAAAATGCTATATCGAACAATATATCTTGCGGTACTAATTATCGAGAAATAGTAATATAGAGTTCATACATCATAACCATTTACACAAATAGCTTTTACGTGCATCTATTAAACAAGTGACAGATGATTCGAACGTACAGTACTTTTTATGTTAACGGTATGTGGTGAAGTAACTTAAGAGGTTGCCGTTTTGCTCTTTTTATGTATATAACATATTTTTTTTATTATTCTCTTATTTATTCTCATTTTGAGATGCCAAGTAGTCACCAGAAAAAAATTGGAGATGATTAGCCATGGCCTCTAACGAGAATTAAGAATTTAGTTCAAAAATTGGTGGTATGACGTATTTTAGAATTTCAAAATGGTCCTCTGGCACTGTAGAAAACTGTTATGTTCTCATTTGGAGATACTAAGAAGTCACCTAAATAATTTGGAGATGATTTGTGATTCTCTCTAATGAGAATTACAAATTTATTTCAAAATTGGAGGTTTTTCGAATTTTAGAATTTCAAAATGGCCGCGTCGCGCATTGTTAACATTTTGAACCTTTTCTGGACATCCTAAGAAGCTCCCAGAAAAAATTGATAGTTGCCCCTTAATTATTTGCGCAGATAAATAACAATTTCTATGCCACGTCATCGGCCCCCAACTCTGGCCGTCATCTTCAGACTCGTTATTTATAAACAAAGGCCAATATAAAAAATTGTAGGGGCATACATGAGAATACAGATATTCACGAGTATTTTACAAAAAGATCAAATAAGATTGGTAAAAAATTCAGCCGTCGAATACTTTTGAAAGTCGGACACACACGTATGCCTACCGTGCGCCAGTAGAATTAGGGCAGACAAGGTTTGCGGCGCCCACAGTAGACAACCCGGTCCAGCCGTGCCACCACTGCCTGCGACCACTGCAGCTGTGCACGTCAGAGGACCAGCAGGACAGACCTACGGAGCGACCTCGCTTGCGTCGCCCCCGCGACGAACCACCACCGAGCGAATCCGCCGTCCTCCTACCCCTATGTCGGTACCACCAGCAGATTCGGCGGTCTGTGCCTTAGCGAGTACGACGCGGGGCTTATCCCCTCTTTATCCGAGATAAGACCCACGACGTACCGACCGCGGATAAGACGCTGACGGTACCGATTACTGCCGACGGGGGTCGGCAGCGGTCCCAAATTCGTACCTTCGCCCAGCAAGGCTCTCCGGTTATTCCACACTGGACATAAGCAGAGAAAATTGCAGGACGGGGATTCGAACTCGGGACCTTCGCGACGTTCAGTTCGGGCGGACTAAGACTGACGCCTTAGCTCGCACGACCATCACGCCGACATAAGAACTAAGTCGTAACCTCTATTTAAATCTTATGTTTGGTCCGCGCCAATTCGCGCAACTTATTTAAGAATCTTGAGCCCCGTTAACCGGTCTATTTGTTCAGCTAAAATGAAGTGCGTTGAGGCATACCCCTTAATACCCCGCAGGGGACTTGTGGAAGAGAGCGGAGCGGGTAACTCCGTCCGCAAGGAAGAGGGAGGGGTCGAAGTGCTCGAACTCGAAGAGGAGCAATGCTTTTGAAAGATCCGCTTCTCTTAGCAAGTTTTGAGATCGTTCGGCTGGTCTGTGCCGAGATTGCCTGATCGTGAAACGACTCGAGATACCCACCGTACTGGGGAGCTAGGGTGCGGTGTCAAGCCCCTACCGGTGGGTTCCACACGAGAGAGCGCTACGGCGTGCCGTGTCCGTCCGGTAGTAACCGCAAAGGGGGTTGGCCTCTAGCGGGTCATGTCAACGTTAGAAAGGGTTCTCTGAACCAGCAGAAGTCTTAAGGCAGGCAGCTTGTTACTACTAATTTTGGTAGCTGACTTGTTGTAGATTTTTGAATTTGCACAACCAGCGGTGCTGGCGCTTCACTCAAATTTGGCCCCAACCTCGTGGGAGGAGGCGCCCGAATGGCAGTAAGCTCTGGGCGCCATACAGATAACTACAATATACCCCTTAATAAAATTCAATTTTGACTTACGACAATGTGCGCATGCGTAATATAAGTTTGATTCGCGTTAATTCGCGTCAGTTATTGAGTTTATTTTGAATCGCGCTAAGTTGCGCAAATTGTTTAGTTAAAGTTTGATTCGCGTTAATTCGCGCTTATTGAGTTTAAATTGAATCGCACTAAGTCGCGCAAATTATTTCTGATGATATGAAATTAATTCGCGTAAATGATTTAGTTGAATCTGATTCGCGCAATCACCTGTCTCATTAGTTTGGCACTGAATTGCGTATTCAATGAGATTATTTTGATACTGCTCGAAGTTACGCATTTAAATAATTTATTTATATTTGGCGCTAAATCGCACCGTTAATCAGTTTTATTTTTCTTTCGAGCTACGTCATGCAGTCGATGACTTCTGAGTTAAACTGCGACGTGAGCGGAGGCCCGAGTGACTCTTAATTAGCAGCACCTGATTCACAATAAAATAGAAAATATTCTTTGACTAAAGAAACACACAAATTATATTGCACACGCAAAGTTTCTTCATAAACGGAATATCGAATATGACTTTTGAGTTAAATTGCGTTAATTAGCACCCACAATGTGTTCTAGTGGCCATTCGCTAAGCCACGTATTTGAATAATTCGGTGTACGTTGCATAAGTCACCAATTCGTGTCAAATCCTTCAGTTTCGCTAAATAGTACCCTCATGTAGTGGTAATGGCTGCCCCTCAGCGTTTTGCTGGTCTATAAATATTGTGTAATTGCATATAAGCTGTGCAGTCGCGTACACTGCCGGGCATAACACGATATGCCCTTCTCCCAAGCCTATCATGTGGCAGCATAACCTGAGCTGTAATATCGATAGCATGATGTGACGTTGCCGTCCACGTCATTATGGATACAGAATTTACACGGACATACTTCGAAAAATTCCTAGTATTTAGGTGGGAGGAAGACTCCTAAGGCCATTCTCACTGCCTTCTTTTTTTTTGGTAACATATAGTCACTCACAGTATCGAAGTTCAGTCACCGTATAAATTCGGGACCATGTGTATACAGGGTGAGTCTGATAGAAGTGAACATAGGGAAACCCATGTTAAGGCTACGCGACTCGTGATTGGTCGATTCCGGTGGAACGTTGCTTGCTCGCTGATTGGCTGTGTTAGAGCCACAAGAATGTAAACAAAATACTGTCTGTATGTATCAAATATCTTGTGTGACATAACGGACTTAACCACGTTTTGGGCTTATGTAAAATGTGTCAAATCCATGAAATGTGTAACACAAACTCAAATTCAAGACTCAGTTCGTGAATCTTCTACTTTTGTTACAACCGGATGCAGCCGATAAGTTGAAGGGTTTTCAACAAATCAATTGGCAAGAGTAAAATGTGCTATTCATCAATGATGCAGAGATATTCTACCGTATTCTACTCCAAAAATGCTATCAGATAAGTTTTTCGTTTTAATAAAATCATTTCAATTTAAAGCAAAGAATTTGGTACTTTGTGTCGTGTTATTACAGATACAACCGCTCAGATTATCATCGCTGAGTCTTGAATTTGAGTTTGTGTTACACATTTCATGGATTTGACACATTTTACATAAGCCCAAAACGTGGTTATGTCCGTTATGTCACACAAGATATTTGATACATACAGACAGTATTTTGTTTACATTCTTGTGGCTCTAACACAGCCAATCAGCAAGCAAGCAAGCAACGTTCCACCGGAATCGATCAATCACGAGGCGCGTAGCCTTAACATGGGTTTCCCTATGTTCACTTCTATCATTATATTTCTAACATATAATACATATCATATTATTCATTTCGGTACTTAGTATATTAAGACTCTAAGCGAGTTGACTCTTCCTCGCCGTTCTCCCGTTGCATTTAGTAGACTCAAATACAGAATAAACCTATACCCCCCCCCCCCCCAAGCAATGATCGATTGCGTTCGGGTATCTCATTGTAAGTTTCACTAGTTGTACTTAACCATGATGATTCTCTCTTCTTTCGTCATCCGGATTCCTCTTCACTCCATCCTTCTCCTTCCTCTCCGTTTCGTTGTGGAGGAAAGAATAATTAAAAAGTTATGGAGCTGGAAAACGCGAATCCTGGCATTGCGCTAGATAGTAAGGCCTAGCTATAAGTTTCTATGTATCAGCCAGATGGCGATTTTACTATCCCGGACGAACAGGGAAGTATTCCGTTGAATATGTTATATTTTGATGTACTACCTATTTTGTGATTTCTGATTTTGTATTTGCGACTGATAATGTTGTTTGACGATATTTTGTTTGCGGCCATAAACTTGGCGATGTTCTGTTTCTATGATGATGGTTCTTGCGACGTCATGTCCTAGCGACTCTATATTTTTGCCCCATTAATTTGTGTGATATTCCGTTTCCGATTAAATAATGACCGGGCGCTTCGCTAGTGTTTAAGTAAAAAGATGGCATCTCTTTTTATCTTCGTTCCCCCCGGACCGCGCCTCCACTCGATTTCCCCCACATCTCTCTCTCTCTCTCTCTCTCTCTCTCGCACTTTTTAGCGTTCCTTGTCGTTCCCCAGTCGCGCTAGCGCGCACGCGCGGGCTCGAAGACGCACCAGAGCGCGACTAGTCTCGAGCAGTCTCTCGAAAAGAATACTGCGATTTGAGAAAACCCGCACGCGAATCCAAGCATCTCTTCGTATAGTGAGGATCACGCGCCGCCCGATTTGTGCAAGTTTCAAAGAGTCTCCGAGAGAGGAAAACGTGCATCCACCTCCAGTGCCAGGTAGTACGGGGGAGACTCCGGCTCCGGGATCATCGCCTGTAAGTAGGCACAATTCTGCAAAACCTGACCCGTACCGTACCCCGATTTTCGACAGGCTATGCCGTAAACTAATAAACGATTTTGGTAGTTTATGCGATTTCCGTTGGAACAACCACGTGTGTAGCGAATCGCCCGAGAGTATGACCTCATAGATTTCCCGTCCTTTGGAGACAAGTGCCGCCGTCGAGGGACATTGAACGCGCGGAACATTGCGCCCGGTCATCGTGTCGTGTATCCTTTGTAACCGGTCGTATTGCCTCAGATTCTGTCAATAAAAAAATATCGATAACCGTATCAATTGTATAGTGAAATTATTCTTGACCCCTCTCTTCTGAAAGGGGAATTACAATGAAAATCCCTGTAACCTTGTCGGAAAAATCGACCATATCATATTCGCAGGTAAAATTTGTTGCTCTCTCCGAATCCGTGAAAAGAAATAGCAGTTTGCATTAAAAAAAATAAAGTTGACCTTTCTATGCAACCATTAAATAGCCCTGGAAAAATTCTGAAACTTTTGTCTGAAACATTTTCACCAAAAATGACCTCTTGCTGAGTTAATTCGCAATTCCAGGAGTTTTAAGTTTGGCCTTAAAATGACCTTGCCGAAAAATGGCCATATCATATTCGGACGTAAAATTTTGTGCTCTTTCCGAAACCGTGAAAAAAAATAGCAGTTACCATTCGAAAAAATTAACTTGACCTTGGAATAACCTTCAAGGTCAAATTCTATGGTCTCATTAAATAGCCAGGAAAAAATTCTTAAACTTGTGTCTGAAACATGTTCCGCGAAAATGTCCTCTTGCTGAGAAATTTTGGTTTCCGGGACTATTGGATCACCCTGTATATATATTTAATATATATGAAAAATAAAAATGATATTAAAAACCAGTAGCATTATTTTAATATTTCATAAACAATGCTTTTAATACGTGCAGATTTTCAAATAAATGGGTCAGTTTAATCTTCCGGTGTCTCCAATGCACGTGCATACACAAACATTAAAGAGACATTAAAAGGTTGGTAAAAAAAAGAGGATGCCATTTATTATTTTATTTATATCATAATGTTTTTACTGTGACGTAGTCACTGATCGAACCCGGTAACTCTAATCGGGGGGAGCGTTCCGGGGGAATCCTTCCTCCTATTCGCCGCTGCTCTCGCCTGCCGTACCGGGGATACGCGTTATGGAGGCTCATACCTCCCCGCCGTCGCTCCTCTAGTCAGTCGCCGTCGGGAGTTCCTTCCCCACAGACGGAGACGAGTGACGCCGGGAGTTCTCTCTCTTTCTCTCCGAAGGCAGAAGCCGAGCCGACTTACTCGATCCCGTATCTCTCACTCTCTCTCTCCGAAGGAGAAGCCGGTACGAACGGGCCGCGCGACCGCCACGCTTCTCCCTCTTTCGACGGATCACCCGACATCGGGCCCCGAGGTGGCGCCACTCGAGAAGCATCGACGAGACAAAGGCGCGAGTTCAGTTCAGTCCAGTCGAGTACCGCCTCTTGTTGAGTCGAGAAAAGCCCTTCGAGTCGAGAAAAGCCCTTCGAGTTAAGTACAGCCCTTTGAGTCGAGAAAAGCCCTTTGAGTTAAGTACAGCCCTTTGCGTAGTTGAGTACCGCCGCTAGTTCAGTTGAGTTCAGGTGAAGTGCCGGATCCCGCAACCAGTGGGGCAGGAATCCACAGGAAGTTGGTTACCCGTGTGTGGTGCCACCCAGGAATCGCCGAGGAGAAGACGCCGACTCCCGGCCCCGTCAAGTCTCATCCAGAGCGGCCACTTCTGGATCCCGACTTCCGGTCAAGCATCCGGACGGTCCACCAGCTCTCGTGAGTAGCCAGCGTCTCAGAATTGTGATTGCCCTCCCCCCCTTATTCTGGTGTTTCAAATCGAATTTCAATTACTCTCGCGCCTCCGTGATACATTTCCTCCGGTCATTTGTTATGTGACGATCCCCTTCGCGAGATTAGAGCCCGCGCCATCTGTAATTGTTAAAATATTGTACCTAGAGTTTACGTATAATACATCGATCTTAGAAAAATCCTTGTGTAAAAATTTATTTTCGTTTCCCCTTCTGAGGAGGGGTTATATTACAATAACGGAATGAAATCGAGAAAAAAATAAAATCCTTTATATGGAATTAAAACGCCTTCCGTGTTTCGCCGCGTACTTTAATAAGAATCGCTTTAATTTTGCGAATTTAATTCCAATCGATTTCAAATTTTCCAAGAAACTTCCTCTACTTGTACGGAACAAATTACTCGCTTGAAGTTTTTTGAAATCGAAAGTTCCCCATAGACTTTTCGACGAGGTAGCTGACTATTCGCGGATTCCAACAGTTGCCATTAAAAAATTAATTTGTTGATAACGAAATTAACTTTTACAATGCATTATCACATCATAGGTATCGCTGGGATCTGCTCGGTGTATATCGCAAATTTCAAACAATTTTAACAATCATTGGCCGAGATATAACGTTTTATGTTTTAAAATGTAATTGAATTATTGGTTCCAAATTTTATTGTTTTTATTTATTACAACGGGAACTATTCAGTATTATTAACAAATTCTTAAGGAAAACTTGCTCGGTTTGTCATATTCTATATTCATGTATTTTTTTAAAATCGAAATATCGACTTTCAAAAATTGAACGTTTTTTTTTTCGTTGGACAAAACTTTTCCGGCTGTTCGAGCGTCGAGTGAGGCCACTCGTCCTCTTTTCTTCACAACAATTAATGAAAATCAGAATATCCACATAATGAATTGTTCCGGACACGAAAATGTGAATGAAGAATCACTCCAGGTTCTTTACATTGAAAATTGGAGGAATTTTAGAATAACTCCTGTGCGTAGAAAATTAAATCCCGCTTCACAACAATTACTGAAAATAGGAATATAATATTCACATAATGAGTTCTGTCGGACATAAAAATTGCAATACATCACTCCATGTCATTTATTTTTAAAATTTGACGAATTTTAGAAGCAGTTCTAAGCGTAAAATATTAAATCCCTCTTCATAACAATGAAGGAAAATCGCGACATCCACGAAACGAGTTCCTTCGGCCATGAAAATGCAAAACATCACTCCAGGTCATGAACATAATGATACAGCATATTGTGATGTATTAAAATTATTTCAGAATTTCCAAAAATGTTATAAGATTTAATATTTTCAGGTATGTTTTACATTTTGTACTTTAATATCGTTTTTAAATCTCGTGTATAATTTTCGATATTATCTTCAGGTTTCTATACATTTTCTATCATTCTTAATACGAATTACTCATTTCTAATATAAAAATTTATTTTAAATAATAACGATTTTAATATTAAAGTTTTTAATCATTTCTGCTAATACTTTGTTACGACCTAGTGGTCTTCATACAGAAATCTAGAGTGCAAGTTCAGCAAACTCGCACGGTTGCAAAGAATGTGACGCCGAAAACTCCGCTCGGTTTCCATCGAGAAACCGCGACGGATAAGGCAGTCCGTGTACGACAACCACACAAAGAGTATCGCGGCTCTTAATTTCTTTCCTTCCGTTCACCTTTCGAGCCGTTACGTTCCCCGTCTAATATTTTATGAATTTCCTTTTTTTAAACAGCTCTCAAGATTTTGATATTTTTAACAACCTTCTAAAAATTATAAGATTTAGGTTTTTAAACAATATTCGAGATTTTCCAAATTTACGATTTTTAATTTTACAGTAACAAAAGTTTTGCTTTATACAAAATTTTTATAATTTTTGTTTTACGATTTTCTGAAACGGTAAAAATGTATAAATATGTTTTGTTTCTTTAACACCCTTTTTTACAATTCCTGTGCGCAAAAACAGTAATAATAAAAATAATAATCCAATAAAAATTAAATGAAAAATCTTTTTCGTATTAAACCAATGTTCAGTTTTTAAAATCCCTTAAAAATTTTCAAAAAAGAAGAATGTACTGATTTTCAGGTAAATTGTAATGTAACATTCTTCTACCAAGAATAAAAAAGCTCTAAACTAATTTAAAAATCACAAATAATTTTTAAATAAGTTACTGAATTCCAAATTGTTTATAAAAGAAGCTTTTCGTTAAAATCAATATGGCGTTTTAAATAATTTCTTTTACAGTATTACTAATTTTTAACAATTACGTACTCCATTTAACATGAATCATGTAACATCAAACTTTTATGGTAAATATTTCATTGCTAAATAATTAAACAAATTGCCAATAATTTTGCACTAAACTTATCCACTTCAAACTAATTATATCACAAAATTTTTATCACAAACGATTTAATGATATATCAAGCAAACTATAAATAAGTCTTTTCTTGCATACCATTTTTTATTTTTAAACAATCCTAAAGTTTCAAACAATTTTTAAGCATAATTATCTTTTATTTGCATAGAATCTTATATTTCCATATATACTTTTAAACTAGTGTTTTTAATTATAAGCAATTTGTCATTTATAAATAATCTTTCTCTTCACAAAAATAATAAAAAGAATTTTTTTTATTATCAATTTCTTTTCATTAAAAAAGTTGGGTACACAGGTCAGGCTGTAAAACAGCACTTAAAGCTGTGCCTCGCCCTTTGAACAATGAACAATGTACATAAATGTATGTTGTGTCATTAAAGGCGTTATTTTTTTTTGACGGAGGGGGGAAATGCGTTGGGCACCATAGGGGGTTGAAGATGTTGTTTAACCCCCCGTGTGTCGGACTCCCTCACCTTGGATGTTGACGGCAAGGTTTACCGACTAAAGCTCTAACCTCCCCTCCCCCATCCATAATCCACGTGTGCAGTCTGCGGCAGAAAAGTGGCTCCGATATCCATCTCCTCCGCTGCAGACTGCACCTCTACCATTGGGTAAGTGGTTACAGGATCTCGTGTGACCTCAGTAGACCGAGAGATCCCAGAAGCACTGCTTTCTGCATTCGGCCAGCGATTGAATTTGCATGTTCTCAGCAGGCCCGAATGCTTTTGATGTTTTCGAGGAACGCTGGTCTCATTCCTCCCAGCACTCACTCCAATTATCAGCACGACCAGCTTGATTTTGAATCCTCGATACAGCTTGCGAATCTCTAACAGGAGTTCCTGATATTTCATCCGTTTTTCGTCCTCTTTGCTGACTATATTTGTTTCTGGTGGTGCAGAGAACTCGATCACGAAGATGGATTTGTGATCGAAGTCAACAAGAACGATCTCAGGCTTATTGGCTGATATTTGCCTGCTCGTCGGAAATGAGTAATTCCAGTATATTTGGCAAGACTCATTCCCGACTACGGATTCAATATCAGTAGGGACGTACGGCAAAACTGGGGTTGCATCAAGATCATAAGTGCTGCGAAAATGGTAATGCAGCACTCGAAGAGCCGCATTGTGACGTTCGATGTATGCTGAAACTGCATATATTGGGCATGCTGCCAAAAGATGCATTAGTATCTCAGCATGACATCTACACAATCTACAAAGCGTACTCTGTACCGCCTGGTGTAAGATGTTCTGGCGATACGCTAAGGTATTGATGACCCCATCCTGGCACGCGAAGATAAAACCCTCGGTCTCGGATTTCAAGCCGGCTGATCTTAAGAAGGAGAAGGTCATCTCTGCCGACAAGCCAAGTTGTTGGACATTTCGAAAGAATTGTCCATGTAACGGCTTGTCGATATGCCTTCCCTCCAACATACGGAGTTGTTCCTTCCGTATGTTAGCCCTGAGACGCACTGGGCACAGATTGATGACTGATTCAGCCTCCTGTGCACCACTACGTCCCACGTTGAAAACCAGACCGAGGTTTCGCGCCGCTCGTTCCGCCGCGTTGTACAAAAACGCCCCCTTCCCCTGAATTTCATGCTGATGTACTAGCATCATCAGGGGATCCTCCGTTCGATTAATCACGTCGCAAGCTGTTTCCAGTACCAATCGGTCATGCATACACTCCAGGCTTAAAAGGCCACGACCTCCTATATTTCGGGGCAAATACAGTCGTTCCACGGAAGATCTTGGATGCAAACTGCGTTGCATACAAATCATCTTCCGTGTGCTTCGGTCAAGATCCCTTAGCTCGTCAACGTTCCACTTCAGTGCTCCAAAAGAATAGAGCACTGGTGATACGGCCAACATATTCGTGGCTGCCACCTTATTTCTCCCGGTCAATTCTGATGACCAGATCTGACGGAGAATGCGCCGGTATTTCTTAATGATGGTGGTTTTAGCAGCCTGCACATCCTGGACATGCCTTTGAGGTACGCCCAGGTATGTGTAGGCTTCTTCGGCGCTAAGGTGGCGGATGACATTTCCGTTGACGAGCTCCATATCGTTGTTATGGGAGCCTGACCTTCCTCTGTGCAAATGAACGACTGCACACTTGTCCAATCCGAATTCCATGCCGATATCTCTCGAGTATGTGAGGGCGATGTTCAGAGATCGATGTAATTGATCTTCGCCTGATGCGTATAATTTAAGATCGTCCATATAGAAAAGATGGGTGATCTTATGTACACGTTCACCAGGCGGTCCACACATGTATCCTTGAGATTTCCGGAGAGCAACGGATAGAGGCAATAGTGAGATGCAGAAGAGCAGAGGACTCAGAGAATCTCCCTGATAGACACCTCTTTGGAATTGAACCAGTCTAGACATGGTTCGACGCTTGCCCGATGTCATGACAAAGCGTGTTTTCCAAAGAGGCATCAGGTCTTCTACAATTCTCACTATGTTTGGGTGGACATGAAGGCGTTTGAGCAACAAGCTTAAAAGCTCGTGCGATGTTGAGTCATACGCCTTCATGTAATCCAGCCAGGCTATCGACAGGTTACGCTTGTACTGGACTGCGTCCTGACAAACACACCTGTCGATAAGCAAGTTGTCCTTGCAGCCGGATACACCCATTTTGCAGCCTCACTGTTCTACTATCCGTTGCCACACCGGTTTCACGTATTTCTCAATACGTACGTTCAAGATGTTAGTGAACAATTTGTATAACGTATTGAGACACGTGATCGGTCTATGGTTTCTCGGATCGGACAAGTCTCCCGATTTTGGGATCAGTGTCGTTCGGCCCTCCACCAGCCAGTGCGGAATGGGTTGGTCTCCATTTATATAAGAGGTGAATATTCGGGCTAGGTGTTGATGGACAGAAGTGAACTTCTTCCACCAATAGTTATTAATTCCATCCCAGCCCGGCGAGGAGAAATTCCTCGCTCCTGCGATGGCATTTTTCACCTCTAAAGCACTGACGGGTGGGCAATCTTCACTTTGTTGTGTGACTTCGTCGCACAACTCGGTGAAGATTTCAATACCTGGAGTGTCTGCATTAAGCCTAGATGTTCTCTCGTAGATGCTCCTCCAGAATTCCTCAACTGCGGTCATCGACGGAAACTCGCTTGAGGCTGCGATACGATGTTTGAAGAGGTTGGAGGATTCGTCCAAAATATTGAGTTTTGTCGAATTCCTTCTTCCCGTCTTTGCAGCCTCTTTTTGGCATCGGCCATAACCTGAATTTTATCCGCTAAACGTTGCTTGATGTTGAGCAACTTCAGCTTATTCAGTGTGTGATAATACGTCCGCAGTTGTTGTGCGAACTTCTTGACTTTAGCCGTAAATGAACGGCCAGATGTTAAATAGTCGATCACACACTGAATTCGGGAAGCGAGTTTCCGTGTCAGTCGAATCTTACCGTTCAATTGAGACATGCGTTTTGTAATCTGCCTATTCCCCGATATCTGTGTCAGATTTCGCGGAGTCACCAGATCACTTGCAGCCTCGTAAACGGCACAATTGACTTGCCACAGGTCGCAGTCATCTGGAAGAGCATCTAGAAGTAGGCTATTTGCTCTGTCTATTTCTCGTTGTTTAGGCAAAATTTTTGTTGTCAAATTTTTCCTAAACACGGGTGTCGTGCTGTCATAATGTGGAGCATCTCTCCCAGCACCGCGTACGAGCTCAGTTGTTATTGCCCGCACATCCGGTACCGGTTGACTGCTGGGAACAACGAAACCCGTCCGCCTCAGATAGGCCACATAATCTCTCAGTTGTTGTTGAGAAAAGCGATCTGCCAGTTCGGGATGCATTACTGCAAACCGACTGTGCATTCGCGCCATGTAGCCTCTCTGTTGCGGACAGCTCTCCTCATAGCAGCGCATTAGATCTTGCCTGAGATACTCCGTCCACTGAAATCGTCCGTGGGCATCAGCTGGTCGTCGTCCCGGGACACCTGTTTCGGCTCCTCCACCTCGGGACTGGGCTGCATCCGAAGCAGCCCGATGGTCAGGAGCCCTGCGCGTTATTTGATGAGTAACCGCAAATACAGGGAGTAGGGTGGTTAGCCCTACTCCCCGTTGTTATGCCTCTCTCGTTTGTCTCTTACCTCGCCATCCACTGGGGTTGGTTACCCAATCTCTGGCAAGGTTGCTAAGAGTCCAGGACCCACCGGCTCTAATAAGCACACGTGGAGGTGAGAGTAGGCCATTTGGGAAGATAGGCTAAGATGCGGCTTTTTGCATAGCCGCATTGTGTTACGCATCATTCCCTTTGGGCCCCTTATTATTATTATTATTATTATTATTATTATTATTACTTCCCAGTGCCAACTCCAACAGTGCTACGTGTACCGCGCGTTGTCCGGGTGTCGGTCCCCTCGATACATCGAGGCGAACCCGCGACGTTTAGAATTAGATGCACTCTGCCCTGGCGGGACCACAAAATTCGCAAAGAGGACCTGCCTACTTGTCATTCAGTGATTAATTCACCAGCTATTCGCGCTCGGCCGCTGTAGCGGAGGCCTTTTGTCTTTACTAAGTCCCAACTTTAATTTTACTTCTTTAAACTCGTCACCTTATTGGCTTTTTTATAAATTAAATATGCATCCGCTCAATCTAGTTGTAGGCTGTTTTTATTTTTCTCCTCTCTCCGATTTAGAACCCCTGCTCTTCTTCTTACAAACTGTTCTAGATTCTCTGAATGACCAGTTTCCTAACTGTATTTTTATTTTAGGGGGCGATTTCAATTGCCGAGTGGGCCTATCAGACCCATTAAGCGATGTAAATCAAATATTTGAAGTGTCCTCTGTGCAAGTATCTAGACGATCTTATGACGAGTCTTCCAACCGACGTGGAACCCTCTTGTCTGATTTTATGTCCATAAACAATTTTGCCGTATTAAATGGCCGAACGACCAGTGACTTTCGGGCACATCATACTTTTCTCGGACAAAGAGGTTTAGTGTTGTTGACCTTGTCTGGGTCTCGATATCACACTTACAATATATTCCCGACCTTACGATTGGCGACGAACTTTATGGCTCTGACCATCTGCCAGTGGCTGTAGAACTTTATCTCTCAGAGGATAACTCTTCCTTACGGGCACTCGTTCCAGATCCTGTAATCCGTCGTGTGACTCGTTATCAGAATCTCTCGGACGGGACAAACAATGAGTCATTTCAAGCGTTTCTCGAGACCTCGTTTCAAAGCGCCGTTTCTACTGACCGTAACGAACTCGACGAGCATTATATCATATTAAGAGATACAATACGTGGCTCGGCACTTTCGTCCGGCCTTTTAAAAGACTTTCTTATCCGCGACAACACTGTAACGTACGAGCCGTAATACGTACGTTTTAAACACCCGGTATATTTAGAATATTTTTTGGAAGTCTTCTAAAATCTCAAAATACAGTTTGGAAAAGAGAAACATACGTTTCCTTTTAACACAGCTGCAAATCATAACTTATTTAAAAATAGCTAACGAAAATGTGAGAATGAGAACTTGGGGACAGTAGGTTTCTCCCGGAAAACGATCATAAAAATTATATCATATTCGATAAGCTGGCCCAAGTGTGAGAACGCTTTGGGACCGGTTCCTTGTTCTCATTCTCATACATGCAATCTGGCGGAAAACCCGTCACTAAATTTATCTAAATTTAAACACCAAGGAAACCCTCTTAATCTCATGTTCTAGAAGTTTCTTCTTGAAAATATTTTAAATTTATATATTTTATTAAGTTACAAAAGAATCATCCTTATTCATTTAAACTAAATTGTTAAATGTACATATTGTCAAAAATTGCTTTATTCAAAGACTAAAAAATTATAGTTAATATAAAAATATTGATAATAATGGATGCTTCTCTTGTAATACTTTTATTATTAATTAAATTTAAGCCATATATATATATATATAACCTCGCCTTTTTGATATCCGAACTATATTTTAACTGTTAAATCAAAACACATCTTTCTCTTCAATATTACAGTAATATCTTCTTTGCCATTAATAACTATTACATAAACCGTCTTCAATTACATTTCAAAATATCAATTACCATAGGCGAATATTAATATTAAATAACATTTAAGTTTGTTTATTTATAATTGACATATTGATTCGCACTTATAAATGCCTGTTTCAAATTATGTAACAATTATTAATATTAATGATCCACTTGGAAATAATGTTGACACCACTAAAATTAGTGTTCGTTAATAATATTATTTCGTTTTTATTTAAATCCAATGTTCATTAATATTGTTCACTTATGTAGGCAAAAAGGTAGAGGTGCTGGTTCGGTATCGGCACACGTGGGATCGGATTTCTGAGTGCAATGGTTCAAAAAGACACTCCACAAATTGTCACTATTTAAATTCTTTATTTAAGTGCGATGCGCTTTCAACTAAACTCAATTTCGAAGCAAGTTCTGGATTCGGAGCGAAATCACAAGATTAGACAACTCGACCGAAAACCAAACTTCAATAACTCGCAAGAAAACAAAACGTGATCGATAGCGTCGGCGCGTTTACAAAATTAAATGCGGAACGAAGTTGAGCGTTCGACTACCGCGCAAAGATTGCCGACTCGAGGGGGACCGGAAAACGCGCTGAATGAAATTCGCGAAAAAAAGAGGGCACTCGTTGTGCCGGAAACAAATAGCGACTTGCCTAGTGCAGAATGCGCAGTTATTTAAATCTACATATTCAAACATACCGCCCCCCGTGAGCAACGCAGGGCTCGCAATAAACTTAAATTAATGACCGTCTAAATCGACTGGTAAAAGTGCGATCTGAGTTATCGGCCTCATGAGTTCAGAAGTCTCTGTCCGGATCGTAACAACGCGTGTGAGTCCGTCGGTGCCCGGATGGCACTTTGTCACGCGCGCTAGTGGCCATTTCGTTGGTGGCAAATTAGGACGCTTCACGAGTACTAACTGGCCTACGGCGATAGGTGTTTTCGCAAAATGCCACTTTGACCGTTGCTGCAGAGAGAGCAGGTAATCCGCGGACCATAGGCTCCAAAAATGCTCAGTCATTTGTTGGCACGCTTGCCATCGCGACAAACGATTTTGTGAGAGACTTAGAAGGGATTTCTCAGGAACGGCGTTCAAGGGCCCACCGATCAAGAAGTGGCCCGGGGTAAGAACTTTCAGGTCGTCGATGTCTTCAGATAGTGGTCCTAATGGACGCGAGTTTAAGATGGCTTCGACTTGACACAGAATGGTCATCCACTCCTCGAACGTCGGAGTATGCTCCCCGAGGACTCTTTTCAGATGGAACTTGGTGCTTTTGACTCCTGCCTCCCAAAGTCCACCGAAGTGGGGGGAGGCAGGAGGCAGAAATTTCCAAGCGGTACCATCCTGAGCAAGAAAGTCGCGAAATTTTTCGTCTTCGAGAGCGTGATCGAAAGCCGTTTTCAATTCGTTATCCGCACCGACGAATGTCGTAACCCGGTCACTGTAAATGCATGTGGGTATACGGCGTCGCGACACGAAGCGCTTGAATGCGGCAATAAAAGCGGTTGCCGTATAATCAGACACCAGCTCTAAATGGATTGCCTTGACAGAGAAACAAACAAATAGAGCTATGTAACCGGCATGCGCTTTTCGTCCACGGCCGCTGGCAATTCGAACTTGGACTGGTCCGGCATAGTCCACATCACAATGATAAAACGGTCGCGGCGGGCGAGTAACGCGAGAACCCGGAAGATTTCCCATTTGTTGGGTCCCTGTAGTAGCTTGAAAACGTGCACAAGTTACGCATCGATGTATCACCGATCGAATGACCTTTTTTGCTTGTAAAATCCACGTAGTTTGTCGCAAAGTTTGGAGCATGATACGGATACCTCCGTGAAGGCATCGATCGTGAATATATGCCGCAAACTTGCTCACTATCGGATGTGCGCGAAGAACGAGTGGATGCTTTAGGCTCGGAGAGAGATCCGAGTTGTTCAAACGACCTCCAACTCTGAGGATTCCTTCCTCGTCCAAAAAGGGCTGGAGCGTCCTCAAGCAACTTTTGGGAGAGATGGATGAGCCGTTTTTCAGAGCAGCTATTTCGTCTGGGAATAACGTAGATTGCAGCCACTTAAACACAGTGAAAGCTGCTCGATGAAGCTCATAAGGTGTAAGGCGACCGCGAAGGTCAGGTTCAGAAAGTCGTCGTCGCCAACGCATCATAAAAGCGAGGACGCGAATCATTCGTTTCCACGTAGAGATTCCGGTAGATAAGGCGGTAAAAGTCTCATTGATCGGAACCACGGTTAACGCGACGTGCACGCGACTCTCGAGCGGAGCATCATCCTCAAGCGTGGTGGTTGTACGGGGCCACTCATCAGGTGGCCAGAATAGCCAGTGTGGACCGGAGGTCCATAAGGATGAGGCCAGCAATTCCGGTGCTGTACACCCACGCGACGCGAGGTCCGCCGGATTTTCTGTCCCGGAGACATGACGCCAACTTGCTGTCGGAAGCAAGGTTTGGACTTCGGATACGCGGTTGGCAACGAAGGTTTTCCACTTGGTCGGATGCTGCTGTAACCAGTGGAGCACTATCGTTGAATCGGACCAGCAATTGATTGACAACCGCGTAAACTGAGGGATTCTGCGAACGAAATCAAGCATTCTCGCCAATAAAACAGCCGCGCATAGTTCTAGGCGTGGAATGTTGATCTGTTTGACCGGAGCTACCTTGGTACGACTCATCAACAAAACCACATTTACTGAGTCTTGAGAGACTACACGGAGGTACAAAACCGCAGCGTAGGCGGCACTTGACGCGTCTGCAAATCCGTGTAATTCACACGTAGTTGCGTCTGGAATCTGTCCAGTCCAACGTGGAATTGTCCAGTCATTTAATGCGGGGAACGTGTTATAAAAGTTTATCCAGACACTACCAAGGTCATCCGGAATGGGGTCGTCCCAATCGAGGGACAGTAACCAGAGTTTCTGGATGATTATTTTGGCGGTAACGATAACAGGTGCGACCCACCCTAAAGGGTCATATAGTTTCGCGGTAAATGAAAGTAATGTTCTTTTCGTAAGAACATTCAACGGTGAGAGATCGACCTTGAAACGATATTGATTCGTGATTGGGGACCAAAATACACCGAGGATTTTGATACCATCATCCTCTCCGAGTGGTTTGTCCCATGCGAGTCCGTGGTTAGACGGGTCAAGGTCACCTAGTAGATCAGTCGAATTACTGGCCCACTTGCGGAGGCTGAACCCTGCAGAACCAAGAAGGGAAATTAGATCGTCTCGAATGCGGCGAGTGGTCCCAACGTCATTTGAACCGAATAAGACGTCGTCCACATAGAGTCCGTGACGCAAAACATCTACCGCGTCCGGAAAGTTGTCAGCGTTATCTATGGCCAGCTGACGAAGCACGCGAAGGGCGAGATACGGAGCGCTGGATACCCCGAACGTAACTGTGTTAAGCTGAAAATCTGCGACCTGATCGGTCGGAGAATGTCGCCACAATATACGTTGAAGGTCACGATCTCGCGGGTCAACCAAAATTTGGCGGTACATTTTAGCAATATCTGCACAGTAAACGAACTGAAAAGTTCGCCACCGTAGCAGGATATGGCTCAACTCCGCCTGAAGCTTGGGGCCTGGGAGAAGGTGGTCATTCAAAGACGTAGAGTTCGTCGTAACGTGTGACGCGTTAAACACGACGCTAAGCTTCGTGGTCGTGCTTGTGTCCTTTTTTATTCCGTGGTGGGGCAAGTATACAGTCGGGTGACTACCGAAGTCTTCGCTAACTCGGGTCATGTGACCTTGCAGCTCATAGTCGCTCATAAACTCGCGATAGGCTTTTGCATCGCCCGGACGATTTGACAGCCGTTTCTCTAGGGATGTGAAGGACGACATCGCGGCGTGACGGGATTTGCCGATATTCACGGTGGGATGACGAAGCGAAAGACGAACAACGTAACGCCCGCTAGCGTTTCGGTAATGAGTCGAAACGAAATGTTGCTCACATTGTTCGTCTTCGACTGAAATGCGAGGTACTGTGGGGATAGACTCTAGTTCCCAGAATTTCGTGAGCAAGTCATTGAGCTGCGATTGCTCAACGCAGTTATGCACGTACAGACTAGATAAAACACGAGTAGTCGGTGAGGACGTCCATCCTGATAAAACCCACCCCAAAATCGTGTTTTGCGCGGTTGGTTCCCCGAGTGCGCCCTTGACGAGTCCATCGAGGAGAAGAGATCCGTAAAGATCGGAACCGATAATTACGTTAATCGGATCAGAACGAGAGAAATCAGGGTCGGCTAACTGAAGGTCGGACAAGTGCGACCATTGAGTGAGTGTGTGCGAAGATGTCGGGACGTACGACGTGAGCGTCTTCATAACAAGCGCATGAGTGCGAAATGTAGTCTCGTCCGAGTGTATGGACGAAAAGTAAATTTCTGCAGCCCGTTTAATTTCTGCCGCGGACGACCCACCAATCCCACTGACCGTAGTGGCGACGCGAACTGATCGTGCTTTGAGGGCATTTGCTAAAGTTTCCGAAATGAGGGTCCAAGTCGAGCCTTGATCAAGTAGCGCGCGTGCAGTGAGAGACCGTCCGCATTCGGAGCGGATACGTATACGAGCAGTTGCCAGTAGAATGCACGCCGGCTTGACAGGTTGATTGGCAGCTATGTGCGTAAGCACAACTTCGGTATCGACGGGGTTAGAGGTAGTGGAGAGTTGAGGACTGGCAGAGGGATGAGTCGCGGTGACTGGATGAGTCACCGGCCCGGGAGCCTGATCTCTATGCAGCATCGTGTGGTGTTTTCGTTTACACACGAAACACACCGTCGTACTAGTACATGTTGCTAAATTGTGCGTACCTAGACAATTGACACATAGATGATGGCGTTTAACAACATCACTACGAGACGCTACCGACATATTTTGAAAGCGTTTGCACCGGTATATCGAATGTTCGGAAGAGACACAAATCGGACATGACTTGTGCGATAAATTCGTAGCGTGAGATAGCACTGATTTACGAGCGGATGCTGCTGTCGTAGATGCCTTAATATTTCTCCTCGGTCCAGCTTCGCGCGAGGAATCTGAACAAGAAGCCTGCAATCCGAAACTACGATCCTCAATAAAAGTTTTCAAATCCTCAAATTTAGGATAAGTTTTTGACGAGCCCAGACTTAATAGCCAATCCTTGCACGAAGTTGGATCAAGTTTCGATGTTATTAAATAAACTAAAACAGAGTTCCATTCTTTAACGGGTTCACCGATAGACTCTAATGCACCGATAATCGCGATCATTTTACTATAAAATTCGCGAAATTCCGAAGATGATTCACGGTGCAAATTCGGCAATGAAAATAACTCCCGTAAATGCGTATCGATAATGCATCTTTTATTTGAGTAATGCGATTTGAGTGCATCCCAGGCTACGTTAAAATTATCGTTTGTGCATTCAAGATGAGAAATCATATTTAATGGCTCACCGGAAAGAACTGATTTAAGATATAAAAATTTCCGAACATTATCTACACCGATGTCATCGATAACCAATGATCTAAACAAATGTGAAAATGCATCCCACTTATTATACTCGCCGGTAAATCGGGGTAGTTCGATACGTGGCAGCTGACTCGTTGACCGTGGATGACCTCGTTGACCTTCAGGATGAACCACTTCATAGTTGGTGTGCGACGTGCCAGGGGCGTTGGCGTTGGTTAACGTCTCCATGGCTTCTTCGATTTCACAGAGCGTGCCCAAATAAATGGCTTCTTCCGAAAGATACCGATTTTCGGTAAAGTATGGATGTCGTCTTTCTATTGAAACTGCAAGCTGTAGCAATCGTTCATGCAACTCACAACATCGTGCCCATGTAGTTTGCAGATAAGTTAAACGAACTTTTAATTTGACGATAGTTCGATCAGGTGGTGCCGGAACCGATGCACGCAATTGGTGAATGCTATCGAAAAGCGCTTCCTGAATCGGGAATAAGTTTTCGACGGTTTGTCCCGAAGCTTCGTCTCCCATAGTGTTGAAGCGGTGACCAAAAGTGGACTGTTGAAATGAGGACGAGCGACGACGCCTGGAACGTAGTTAGCGTCGAAATGAGTGCGGCGTTGAAGAGGGGAGTCCCTTCCTTCGTACCAAGATCACCGATGTAGGGACTAGAGAAGCGTGCGTAAGAGGCGGAGCAGCCTTGTAGAGAGGGGTCGAGATCCAGGAGTGGCGACGAGTAGCGGGGCCCCGAACTCCGACCACGTTTTTCGAGAATTTTGGAAACGTTTAGAAATTAATTTTTCACAGCCTTATTTTAACTGCACTAATCACTGCACTTTCCAGATCCGTTGTCGATGAATGGCCAAGCCTATCCTGGCAGGATCGCCAAATCTTTTTGTTCACTTATGTAGGCAAAAAGGTAGAGGTGCTGGTTCGGTATCGGCACACGTGGGATCGGATTTCTGAGTGCAATGGTTCAAAAAAACACTCCACAAATTGTCACTATTTAAATTCTTTATTTAAGTGCGATGCGCTTTCAACTAAACTCAATTTCGAAGCAAGTTCTGGATTCGGAGCGAAATCACAAGATTAGACAACGCGACCGAAAACCAAACTTCAATAACTCGCAAGAAAACAAAACGTGATCGATAGCGTCGGCGCGTTTACAAAATTAAATGCGGAACGAAGTTGAGCGTTCGACTACCGCGCAAAGATTGCCGACTCGAGGGGGACCGGAAAACGCGCTGAATGAAATTCGCGAAAAAAAGAGGGCACTCGTTGTGCCGGAAACAAATAGCGACTTGCCTAGTGCAGAATGCGCAGTTATTTAAATCTACATATTCAAACAAATATCAATAACTGATTTAGAAACAAGGCTTTAACTATTTGTGCATATGATATTAATATTGTTAATAATATAAAATTGTATTTGTCTTGCCTCGGCGACAGTTCGCTCGTATCGCCCCTCCCCTCGCCGTTTTTCCGAAGATCTTTGTACTCTTCCACTTCAAGAAAGTTCCCTATTGGCCCTTACACATGGGTCCAAGTTCCGCCCAAACACTACTCGTGTCTCTATAAAAAGAGGCCCCCTCGCCCTGCTCAGCAGTCAGTCAACTGTGGAGTTACCATTCCCGTCCCCTACGTCGTTAGTGCATTGTTAGTGTTGCCAACCCGTCCCCAACCAGCAACCAGCAACCAGTCGCCACCCGCTAGCCGCCAACCGCGAGTCGTCAATCGCTAGCCGCCAGCCATGAATCGCCAGCCACGAATCGCCAGCCGCGAATCGCCAGCCGCGAATTACGAGTTGCCAGCCACGAGTCGCCACCCGCCAACAACTCGTTCTTCAATCCAACCCACCGTAAGTAGCAGTGCACTTTCCGCCCCGCAAAATCACCCCATGGTTAACTGGTTGCCCCCTTTTTCCCTAGCCCGCCAAATATATAACAACATTACAGTATTGTATTACAATACTGTAATGTTGTTCCCACAACGGTCCCACGTAATATCTAGGTTGCTCATGCTTCCTAACCCCAAATATTCCCCTTTTATTGTTAAAGAACCCCTATATTTCAAATGTCCATTTTTGCCCTCCAGTTTTCACCTTACAACCCCGAATCAGAAGACCCAAACTTAAACTACAGTTGACTGTCCCGAGGCAAGTAGTTAGCCTCGTTAAATAAATTAAATTACGATTACCATTATTTTTATTATTGTTTCCTTTTCCTTCTCTTGAGCTTCATAATACTTAGGATGATTAAGAAGAATCTCCCTTTCCTTATGTTGCGTCAATCCCGGACGTGACAACACTATGCCCCTCGGTTTCGATAAACAATGGTCCGACAAGGAATGTCTGTCCGCTAAGAGAGCTCTTGCGCGTGCTCTGAGACATATGAGAGGGTCTGGATACAGTGCGGCTGCATCGGAAGAATTCAGAGAATCTCTCAGCCGGTCTTACTCGAAACTATTATCAACCAAAAAACTCTCTTATGAAACTAATATTGTCGGCAGATTTGCGGCAGTTCGCAATTCAGCAGATTTTTGGTCAGCAGTTCGGCAATTTCGCTAGAAACCTACACTTCGTCATCATGTATCAGATAAAGACTGGAATGCGATCTTCTTTATGATCTTTCCGCAAATAGAACTGCTGCCCGAGCAGTATTTTGGTACTTTCGACCCCGCGCTGGACTCACCTCTTTCTATGTCAGAACTTAGGAACAGGCTGAGAACCTTGAAGGTAGGAAAAGCCATCGGTCCAGATAAGATTCCGGTTGAACTTTTCAAACTTATGGATGACCAATGGCTTTCTCTCCTTCTGTCGCTTTTTAATAGAATTTTTACAGCGGAGGCCTTCCCGTCCGGATGGGCCGATTCGTCGATCTTTACGTTGTACAAGAAGAGTGCGCGTAACGATCCTTCTAATTACCGTCTAATATCAATAACTAACGCCCTGGAGAACATTTTTCGCAGATCCTATGTACACGCCTGTCCAAGTGGGTAACGCAAATAGATATTTTACCGGAAGAACAATCCGGCTTTCGTGCTGGGAGGGGGGCGGAGGATAATATCTTCTGCCTCCTCGCATCCGCGCAGGTCATTTTGAGGCGTCGGAATGCGAAACTCTTTAGCCTCTTCGTAGATTTCAAGAGGGCTTTTGATTCTGTCCCTCATGCTCTTCTATGGCGAAAGCTACTTGGACTAGGCGTCAGCGCTAAATTCGTCAGGGTGCTTAGCGCGCTTTATCATTCCGCGTCAGTGTCGTACCATGATAAAAATGGAGACACGTCGCACTACAATGTAACTGTAGGTGTACTTCAAGGCGAAATTCTGAGTCCTCTATTATTTATTTTAAATCTTTAAGACATAGTCACTTTTTTCGGAACAATATCGTACGCGGAGTGGATGTTACCAGATCTATCTATCATTCGCCGTAAGTTAAGAATCCTCTCTGATTACTGCTCGGTTAACCAGCTCACTGTAAATGTCGAGAAATCGATCAGTTCTCGAGAGGCTTTCTATTCGATAATACTTCAATCGAAGTCACAAGCGCCTACAGGTTCTTAGGAATAGTGTTTTCTTCCTCAGCATCAGGCTTTCAGCCTTCTCAGGACGCCATTACTCGAACAAGGGCCGCGGCAGCTGCGTCCCTAGCGATAATAAAATAAACTCCGCAAAAATTGACGCATGGGACGCATACTGGAAATTACGCTGTATCCGTCCCGTCTGCCTCTGCCCTGTGTAAGAGTGAGGGCTCAACTTAGAATGGCAACGGTCTCTGCGCACTAGCTCTCAGTTTCCGGTATGCGTTTTAGCTATAACCCGCAATCACCATGCTCTCTGTGCAACTAGAAAGCTCCTGACTCTCTCCATCATATTGTTACAGAATGCCCTTCACTTGCACCAGTCCGACGCGATTTTGCCGCAAATTTACCCTTGTGCATTCCGAGCAATCTTCTATGCGTTCTGATCTGTAACTCAGTCCTTTTATCAGCGAAGACTTTACTTCGATTTGTGAGGGCAACTCTCGTGAGAAGACAATTTTTGTCAGGCGATTAGTTTTAGTTTAGATTAGTTCTAGTTTTAATCTTAAATCCAGCGCATTTTTCAGTCTTGATATTGTCTTCTTCTGTCGTTTCTAATGTTTTTTTCTTTTCGGCGTTTTTTTTCTCTTTTTTTCTATAAATTCCCCACATGTATCTGCGAACTCCCTCCCGGTCTATTCCGGAGCTCACCTCTCAACAGGTTGTATCCCATATGAGAGCAATAAACACAAATACAATACAAAGGTGCACCCTGCCCAGACGTGGCAATGACCAGAAAATTGGCGTCAGAGGTGTGGTAAGAGAGCTCTCTTCGGCTTGTGTGTGAGTGAGTAAGTGTGTCCGATCTTTCGCGTTGTTCACGATTAGCCTTTTTTACTAGAGTCTCTTCTCATTGCATAATTTCTTGTTATTTAATAAACGATCCACTTGCCCGGGCTCTTCTCTCGTTCCGTAAGAGTTTTTATGCCTAGGCAAGCGTGTAAATTTACCGCGAAATAGTTTTGTTAATTTATTCGACCACCCAATTCTCGTTCATCCTTTCGCAAACTTATGACATATCTACATTAATTTCAATTGCCATTGTGTTGGATATCTCGGAACAGATATTAAAACTGTTATACCACAATTACAAGCAACAGATTAGAACCTAAGTCGTCTGTTTTTACACTATATACTTCGTGATTTTGAATATTATTTAGTGACTCTACCTTTGCTCCTTGCTGGCACAACAGCATCCGCGTTTCTCGAATCCCGAAGTCGATCCATCGGTCGACTCGCCCTTTCCGCGTTCAAATTTTGGCCAGCTAGGCTTAAGTTTGCACGCAACACTGTATACATTTTCGTCAGCAATATTAAGTTTTCTTAAAAGTATGTCAATACGTAAAATATAAGAATCTGGACATAATTAGACATTTTCAATTTTTACATGGCAATATAGTGAATTTTCGATTTTCATTTTGGATAAAAATGGATATTTATGATATATTTTCACCCATGACATTGAAACTAATGCACGAGTTGGAAAACAATATGGAAGCGCATATGGTGAATTCTTAAAAAACTGACCGATTATGGAAAAAAATGTTTCTCTGTAAGATGTTACTTTGCCAATTTGCATTTCTTCGCTGTAAGATTCTAGGATTTTGTTTGCATGTGTCATGTCTCAGCGGGGCCCCTATGACCTCGGGGCACCGCGGCCCGGCCCATTCCTAAAGAGGGCACTGGTTATCTGTCATTGAAGATATGTGAAAATATGAGTTATTTACAATTCACCCACATACAGCGAACTTGACAACAGGAATGTAGAACATGAGAAATATGACCCAATGAATAAAGGAGAAATAAAGGATCAATCCTTCAGGTTCTGTTTTAAAAAACCTAGAATGTTTAAATCCAATTGTCGTGATAGAGCGTAAACGAGACACAATTATTCCACTAGCCTCCTTATTTCCAAATTTGATAAATGAGGATGAATTGCAAACGATGGATAATGAATGACGACCCCTACGTAATATAGAATTAATTGTATCAGAGGAAGAAAAAAATAACCCCGAATTATTTTGGGCGAAAGTCGAGTCCATTAAGTATGGAGATGACATGCAAACGTTCTCAACTCTCAGTAGATTTCTGTTCAACCTATTATTCTTACATCATTCAAGTGCAGCATGTGAGAGAGTATTTTTGCAATTAAAGTTACTTAAAATGGATTTACGAAATAAATTGAAAAATGACACGCTTTGCAGCATTTTACACACATAAACATTGCTGAAACCATATGATTACATAAATTCAAAATAATATTCGGTAATACGGTCTATTAGACATAAATAAAATATAAATATAAACAATGGGTTGTGGATGTACAACCACGTAATATGTGAAAAATAACAATGCATGGAAATAATCAAACAAATATGAGATATTATTGCCACTGAATTATGATTAAACTGTCTGTATATTAAGAATATCTAATGCTACTTTAATTAATATATTCAGTTTCCCTCTGGCGATAATATATGAACAAATTGCCTGTTGTAAAAAAACACACGTTTCGTCCCAAGTATACCGGGTGGACTCATCAGTAAGGCGATCCCAGTATACTTTGCCTTAGACGTGTATATGGATTACGTAGTTGTACATCCACACCCCATTGTTTATATTTACATTTTATTTATGTCTAATAGACCGTATTGCCGAATATTAATTTTGAAATTATGAAATTATTTAACTATGAACGGTCGAATAAATTAATTTTCCTGATTTTATTTAGAAACCATATGATTGCTACAATATTCCCGTTGAATCTGCTTTTATTGATGAGATGAAAAGTTTAAAAATGTCCAAATGAATTTGAAAACTTTAAACAATGCAGAAACTATAGGTGTATAGGGCGATCTTTGCGATATATTTTTTTGTGATTGTATATCATAATAACAACTTTCTTCGTGAATCTGTGATTAGACTCTGTGATTATTGCGAAATAAATCGACGTAAGATGAACCGACGAAAAAAACCTAATTTATCGAATATATTATTATCATGAATGTATTATGTATACTTTAAAAAAGTATTTTATTATATTGTAACGAAAATGCTGTTTTATCTTTATTTTAATACCTGGTTATAGGAAAAAGCATTCCGTTATTTCCCAGGCTTCGGCGGTGGTTCCGTATTGTGTAATAATTATATAGCTAGTAAAATTTCAGAACTAGCCGACTGCCAAGGCGACGAGAGCCGGCAACACTGTGGAGAGGCACGTGGGTACTCGCCGGTAACCGGGAAGTCAGATCTCTGCGTACCTTCGACCCGCGAGCGTAAAGAGTAAGAATTGTGCTTTGTTTTGGCTTTCGATCGGGAATTCTTTTGTAAAGTCGTCTGTATTTGATTGTAATTTGGACGGCCGCGTTTGCGTATAGTATTTGTGAACAACCGACGTCCATATTATTGTGCGACATTTCGAGATCACGGCCAACGGACAGCGACGTCCGCATATTGGTTGAGACAGAGAGAGAGAGCCTTTTTTTCGAAACGTGTACGAAGCACCAATTATTGTAAGTACCGGCTCTTTCCCGGCTTCTCATATCTCTCGGGCTATAAATATCTTTTATATGATTAATAAACTTATTTATCTTAAACCATATTTTATATCTTTCATTTGAATTTTCTCCTCGACCAAAAGTAAACAATAACATAAAGGAAATAACATTTTGATATCTATATGTAATTTAAATATTCAATTTAATGTCATATATATATTTTTGAAATTACAAAGAAGATTATAACAGAAATGAAAAACGAATGAAATAATAAATCCTTATGTAATTTGGAAATTTATATAAATTAGACGTCTATTTAGAATTAATCATTCAAAATTGAGGACAATTTTAAAATAAATTGTAAAATAAATAAATTATTGTTTTACATTATTTACTTAATAAAGCTAAGAATTGGTTTAAAGTCCCTAAGATATAGAGAAAAAGTTGTAGAGCTTGAAATTTAAGAGAATTAACGCACTTATAAATTACGTTTAGATACATTGAATGCATAGGGTGACCTTTAATATCACAGAATCGTCGAAAACGGATTCTGTAATAACGCTACTCTATTATTGGTAATTTCATGACATTAGGAGGCGAAGTGTAAGAAGAGAAATATATATCGCAGATAAAAATGATTCAGAGATAAATTATAGAGCTTTAAAAAATCATTAAAACGAACCTTCATTCGTTAAAATAGCTTGAAACATTTTTTACCTCAAATTGAGAGGAGTATTAGGTGCTATTTCGTTGCAACGTCAGGAAGACGGGAAATTCGCGTCGATTGCGTATTTTCCATATGAAACCAATCAAGCGAAGTGCAACTATCATAGTTTCGAGTTGGAAACTTTAGCGGTGGTCCTTGCGATTGAAACGTTTTATGTATACTTGTACGGATTAAGGTTTAAGGTGATAACAGATTGCAATTCACCAGCCCTGGCTTATAAAAAAGTAAACATAAATCCGCGCATAGCCCGTTGGACCATGACCCTACAATGCTACGATTTTCAGTTCGTTCATCGTCAAGGACATAAGATGAGGCATGTAGATGCTCTCAACCGCGCAATTTATTTAATAGAATCTTTGTTCTTGGAAGACCAGCTCATTTATAGACAGCAAACGGACGCATACCTTAAAAAGTTAGCGGATACATTAGAATTCAAGGATAATGATAGATTTGAACTCTTAAATGGGTTAATATATATGAAAACCGAGAAAGGTTCGTTATTTCTAGTGCCTGAATTAATGGTGTCTAACGTTATTCGTACATACCACGATGAGATGGGACATTGCGGTATTAATAAAACGATCTTTGGTGCGGAGCGAATGTATTGGTTTTCGCCATTGAAAGCAAAAGTAAAAAAATACGTTGATAATTGCATTACGTGTCTGATGTCTTCCGTATCAACTAATAATAAAGCAGGAGAAATGTAAAACGAAATCCAATCCACGGCTCCATCCAAACGTTCCATATTGATAATTTTGGACCACTTGAGTGTACTTCTGATGGGTTCTGACATGTTTTTATCGTAATTGATGCATATACACGCTTTACATGGCTATTCCCAACGCAAGGTACGACAGCGAAGGGATCGATCAAGTGCTTGAAAAATGTGTTGTTCAAAGTTTTTGGCTTACCGTCAGTTATTGTAAGCGATCGGGGGCCTTCGTTTAGTGCGGACGAATTCAGTAAATATCGGGCTAAGCTAAATATTAAACATCGGGAAGTGGCGGTTCCGTCCTCTTGGGTAAATGGCATGGTTGAACGGGTAAAAAGGTTTTTAAAATCAACCTTGACAAAAACGGTAGGAAATATCGATGAATGGAAAACAGAGCTCCCACATATACAATATATAATTAATAACACCCTACAAAAATCAATACGCCAATCCGCATGCTCTTGGGATATGACCAACGTTAACATAGCGATAGGTATATCCAATAACTAGGACAACAATTGAAAAAGATAGATAAATATTTCTGTGAAGCTCGCGAAGTTAAGAAAAATGCGGAAATAGCGAATGAAGCCCTTACAATCTATAATAAGCAGTATTATGACAAAAAACACAAAAAAACCTAGAGTGTACAATAAGGGCGACTACGTATTAATTCATAATTAACAGTTGAAGGTACGGACGGATAGAAAATTAGCCGATAAATATAAAGGCCTCTAGTTAGTCGATAAGGTTCTGAAGAACAATCGCTGAATTACCAAAGGACATTCCCGGCTTTAATAAAACTCAAAAACCACTGAATACAATTCTTATTTTATGTGAGATAAATGTTCCAGGCTCAGGCAAGGGAATGAGTCCGTCTGCCCGCAAAACGCGATATCCGGTCACGAAGGCGAAATGGCGAGGATACGATCTCCGAACTTCCGCACTTGGCTCGTAGAACCCGGTGAGGACAGTCGGTCCGATACGCTCGCATTGGTTCTACGAAGAAGAATACCGGATCTAAAGTCGGAGCTTTCTGCGGAAAGACAAGAGCATAGCTCGTGTCGAATTATTTTAAAGTAGATTTCTATCGAATATTATTTTAAAGTAATTGTTAGGTGAACTAAAATATATGTATACCGGGTGATCGGCCAACCATTACCCAGCGGCTAACTCTAGATTCTACAGATAATTCTGAACAACTTTTTCCTCTAAAAAAATGTTCGGGAAGGTAGAGTTTTTAAGTTATTCAACACTAAAATTTAGGTGAAAAAATCACATTTGTTGAAATATCTCGACTAGGTTTAAAGGTACCTTAACGAACCGGAGCTCATTTTAAAGATATTTCAAAGCTCTATAAATTGTCTCTATTGGTTTTTGATGTATAATTAATATCTCTCTTGTTATAGCCATAAAAACGGGATAAATGCCGATTTTTCAGGATTTTCGCGTTTAACTCGTTTCGACACATAGTTACCGAAATATCACACAGAAAAAAGTTATAGGCCTTGAAAAAACAAAAATTGTTTGTCCTCTAATACGATGCGATTAAATTAAAAATAAACCCTACAAGAGCCTCGTAAAGTTGACAAAATACAGTTCGACAAATAAATTGATATTAATAACAAAATGTTATGAAAACGAGTACAAATAGGGTTCAGTTTTAATTTAATCGCATCGTATTAAAGGACAAAAAATGTTTGTGTTTTCAAGGCCTACAACTTTTTCCAGTGTGATATTTCGATAGCTATGTGTCCAAACGAGTTAGACGCGAAAAACCTGAAAAATCGGTATTTACCCCCGTTTTTATGGCTATAACAAGAGAAATATTCATTGCAGGTCAAAAATCAACAGATACAACTTATATAGCTTGAAAATATCTTTAAAATGAGCTTCGGTTCGTTAAGATACCTTCATACAGAGCCGAGATATTTCAAAAAAAGTGATTTTTCCCCCTAAATTTTAGTGTTGAATAACTTAAAAACTCTACCTTCCCGGACATTTTTTCAGAGGAAAAAGTTGCTCAGAATTATCTGTACAATCTACAGTTAGCCGCTGGGTAATGGTTGGCCGATCACCCTGTATATATATTGAAGAAGCAGGTTAGTTGCGTTTTTCTGTTTGAAACTTCCCGCTATGTGCCTACGTGCTGACGGTCGTCATCTTATGTTGGCAAATGGAGAATTTTCAAAAAACTGTTAGTTTTCTATAACCAGCTTACAGAGGCTCGCCCATTAAAATGTATAATTCACATGAAATTTCGTTGCCAAACTGTACACTTAACGACATTAATTCGATCACCAACACTGCATTACCTTTGTTTAGCTCTCACATATGTATAGGTGAAAACATAGATAACAAAACAATGTTACTGACAGAATTAAGGAAGTTAAGTGGTCATATGGTTCGGATATTTATACAAATCCGGAGTCCTGGCTCTTCTTGATATATGTACAGCAGCAACGTAATTATGTGTGCGCAGAAACGAAAGTATTTCGGAGCAGTGATATGAAATCTAGAAAATATATATGTATATCATAGTGGTTCAAACAATAACTAAGAATTGCATAATAATTGCACTCCATAACCAAACCATGCAAAAGCCAGTTTTATTCCTTATCAACGGTTGCATCAGTTAATATTAGATAGTATTATAACTTCAACAAATTTTTTGTTTGTTTAAATACCGAAAAACGTGAAACGATTTTTCAAAATTTAAAACACGGGCACGTGAATTAATTAAAAGCGATAGAAATAAGTCGATAAGTGTCTACAACGGAATAATAAATTACAGACAAGATAAAGATGCTCCATGCGTGGAAATTTTATCATAAGAGGATTTACAGAGAATCAACCCATGACACCAAACCACTACTAATATAAATCTTGCGAATTATCAACATGCATCAAATATGCAGTTAAATAATGGACCACAAATAACGTCTCATCAATCAAAGAACCCACTATCATCTAATACGTCTTCAGCGTCAACAAATAAACCGTCACGCGAAAATATTATGATTAATTATGTCAATAGTAACTCCTGTGATTCGGCGTCTAAGAATGCACTCGGTTCTGATTATTCGTCTTCTCTATCTGAGGTTAATGTTACAGAATATGTAACATAAATGTGCAGTCTCTGAAATCTAAAGGAATAATGCCTCTAATCCGGCACTATATTATTGAAAATAAAATTCGTGCTACTTTAATCTCTAAATCTTGGCTAACTGAAACAGTGCACAATGATGTTATGCGGATTAATAATTACGTTTTATATCGTTCTGACCGTTAATGTAAGAAATGACAAGGAGTGTGCATTTACGTACACAATTTTATTCGCTCTAAAACTATTTTTCCCTCATCATCGCTTTCATCTTCATTAATTAAATCTACAATCGAATTTCTGTTTGTAGCATTTCTTTTTCCCTCTGAATCTCCGCTTTCACAGGTTTCCATCTATCGTCCTCCAAACACTTCTCTATTCAATGAACTGGAAGTTGAACTGCTCAAAACACAGAACTTATACAGAAATATTATATGTCTCGGAGATCTCAATATCAATTTAACTCACAGTTCATCCGATTCCAATTACTTACATAACTTTGCTTACACCTACAATTTTGCAATTTTACCATTTTCTTCAACACTACGTACAAATAAGTCCGAGACTTGAATAGACCATTGCTTGGTGGACGATATTACGAAGGTTATTAATTATGGTCAGACTAATGGACCGGAATTATCTTACCATGGTCTAATATATCTTACTTATTCCATAAAAGTTTCAATCACCACTCCGGACAAAATTACATGTCGGGACTGTAGAAATTATTTCCGTGAGATTATCAATTATGGTTAGTTGCATTCGCCTGCCTTTTGTAATTCTATAAACAGTAATTTCAATGATAAAGTAGAAACGTTAAAAACGAAGTTACTATCATCGTACGAAAAATACTCACCAAATATAACGTTTACAGCACCGAAAAAATGTTCACCTTGGATAACAAATGACATTATTCAATTGATAAAATTGCGGGACAAAAACTATAAGCGTTATAAGAGATATAGGAATCTTGTTGCTTAGATGGATTATAAAGAGTACAGAAAACAGGTAGGGGAGAGCGAGGCGTTATGGAAAATTTTGGCTTAATTGTGAAATTTCTTTTTTGTGGGCGCATTTGCATTTTGTTATTAAACTATTCAAGAATGAATATCTTTATGCAGTTTGGTGGTGTCTAATGCATTATTTATAGTTTTTAGTAAGAATAAGGCGAAGATATAAACAAAAAAAAATTAGAAGAGTTCCGCAATAGCTTTTACGTGCTGTCGCGGCCATGAGATTAGGAAAGTCCTTACGATCGGCTGCCGTTGAGTTCGGTATATATCGTTCAACGTTACTGTTACACCGGAAAAGAAATGTCGATAAGACTTTGCCAATAAGCGAAGTAGCTTTTGAACAACGGCAAGGAGCAACTGCACATTTAGGAGAGATTGATGTTGAGCAACTTGATATTTCCTTAGTTGGTCGGAGCTCAGTAAGTTCGTTATGTCATTGCAAATTAATGACTTACTACTGAGCGTATAATTTGCATAATTTAGTCTTTAATTTAAACTTGAATAACTTTTTCCACTAATAATTTATTTTCATTTATTTTTTAATCAGGTATTCAACCGAGATGAGGAAAATGCATTACAAGACCATCTTTTGCATTCATCAGACATTTACTTTGGCTTTACATCGGTAGCTGCTCGAAAATTGGCTTTTCACCAAGCGTCATCCGAAATTATCGCTTCGTACGCCAGAGGCTACAAGCTTAGCTCGGGCCAGTTCATTCAATCAAGCAAATGTGTCTGCATTTTTTACCAATTACTTAACAGTGATGGAAAACATAACAGTTGCACCGCAAAATATTTGGAATGTAGACGAAACGGAGATAACGACATTTCACAAAACCATTCGTGTAATTGCACGTTGTGGGCGCAAACAAATAGGTCAAATTATATCAGGCGAACGTGGCAACTTGTTAACACATCTGTTACGCGAGCACCACCTTACTTTGCATTTCGACGTGCGCGATTTTAGCAGCATTTTCTAAATGGCAGTCCTACTGCCTCTTTTGGTGGAGCGAGTCCATCAGGATGGATTAATGCTGATTTATTTTTGCATTTCCTGCAATGCCTTCACGAATTCACTCGGTGTACTGGTGAATACCCAGTCATTCTTTTGTTGGATAACCACGAATCTCATCGGTCTTTGTCAGCCTTACAATTCTGTCGTGAAAATGGGATTCACGTTATTTCGTTTCCACCATATGGCTCACATCGTCTTTAACCACTTGACGTGAGTGTATTTGGACCATTAAAAACGGCATTGAACAAACAATTTCAGATATTCGTGAGAACGAATCTTGGGTGTGGCGTTCACATCTGTGATATTCCAGCGAAGGTTGCTCGAGGATTAGAGCACGCTGCAACGGAAGTCAATATAAAATCGAGTTTTCGTGCTTCCGGAATTTGACCAATTAACCCTGATATTTTTCAAGAGATCGATTACGCAGAAGTGCAACAACAGATCGTCCAACTCCAGCTGAATCCGCTAATGAATATCAATCTAATGCGCATCAGAGATCAGAAAGACATCTACCGTCAACTCCTCCATAAAATGAAATTCTCGAACTGATTTCTCCATTTCCTACAGCTCCGCCGCGCGTGCAAGGAAAACGCAGAGGCCGCAGACCAGGTAAAAGTACGATTTTGACTGATCCACGAGTGATGGAAGAAATAGCGAATAAACAACAAATAAAGCAAAAAGTAAGTGAAAGTCATAAAAAAAGACTGCATACAAAAAAAACTCCGATGATTTCGCAACCGTCTACCAGTGGAACGATGCAACCACGCACGAAGCGACCAATACGACAAAACATCACTAAAAAATTAAATTTCGAGTTAGACGAAAGCAGTTAAAAAGTGGTTTACGAGTGTAGACCTAGTAAGAGTCATATCAGAATATACGCGTAAAACGTGTAAAAATCGATTAATTAATACACATATAAAAATATTTAAAAATCGTTTCTAACATTAGTGTAAATCTAAAACATTTAAAATGCATAATGCAGTTAAAAAAAATACTAATACGTGTAAAAACGCGAGAAAATTTCAACTAAGAAATGAGTAAAAAATGTGAATATAAATGTAAAAATCGATGTAAAAATAACTATTAGATTAAATAAATCTTTTTTTCCTTCTCTATTTGCGGAATTTTAATAACCAATTCGACATTTCGATTGAATATTGTTATAATTCACTTTATACAAGGAGGTCGGAATTAGACCACGGGGGGTCGGAATTGGTCCACCGTTTTAGAAAATACCAAAAATGAAGGTTTTATTGTTTTGACTCATTATTCATAAAAACTAATTTTGGAAGCTTGCTTATTGCACAAGAAAGTTTCGAAAATATATTCTTTTTGAATTTAAATAGGTTTTGTGATAATCGGTTTGAAGTTATGTTTTTTATGAACAAAACAATTTTGGGGGTCGGAATTAGGCCACTCTCCCCTATATGTGTTTTTGGGGTTTGGCACGGGGAGCGCTCTCTTCAAGACTTCGTGGCGCAGTAGAGAGTCAATTGCTCGGAATGACGCTTAAGTTAGAGCGGTAGAGTAAACATATATAGTGTAATCGCCACAATCCAGTCACTGATAACTCATTACATTATGGTTATGTATATGCTAATGTAACATTCATTACCAATAACATAATTAGTTTTGTATGTCGCCAAACAGTTTTTTTACAGGGTTATAAATCTAGCAATGGTAGCATTCACGATACTTTTACATTTTTTCATTGCTAACAATTTGTTAAGCTTTTTTATATGTGAATTAATGGCAACATTCATTACCATTAAACGAACTTGTATTTCGTACATCAACAATAATTTTTCAATCCTTATGCTGAGTGAAGTAATGGTAAAATTCATTACCATCAACGATCTTATATTTCATACACGGACAATCATTTTTCAACACTTATGCTAATCAAATAAATGGTAACATTTATTACCAGGAACAAAAACTTCGCTTTTCATGTTGCTAAACATTTGTATGTTGTTTGATAAAATTAAGGTAAATAATATAAAATTAGTGAGTGTGCGGTGAAGGAAAATACGTAATGGAGAAACGGAAATCACCCGTCGTCCAGTTCATTACATTTATTGAATGTACATAGAAGAAAAACACGCGGTCGCAGAATTGCGGGGACACGCGCGAGCACGTGTGCTCGAAAATGTACGATCGTGATTTAGACTTTTCTTTAAAGTTAGGCACGTCACTCGCGTACGCTTGGTCGCCGTCGAGAATATACAACATTTTGGCCGATTATTTTTAATCCACTACGATTGATGTTTCGCTCTACTCGGACCGCGTGCGGATTATAATTATGTCCCGATTTCAAGAAGCGCCGTTCGATGCTCGCTAAATGGAGGCTTTCGCGAATCTGCCCGATACGGATCCGGCTTATCAACAACTAAGCGATGTAATACAATCGGCACAACGTTATGTGTCGGTAGATCACACTTTAAGGTTCTAAGTCGCGCGAAAATACAAAATAGGGCCGACTTAATCGCACAAATAATTCAGATTATGATTCTGAACATATTCATTACCTTTGACGAATAACATTTTCGCCAATAATTTTGTACAATATTTTCTTATATCGAAGTAATGATAAAATTCATTACCATCAACGATCTCGTCTTTTTATATTAGCAATAATTTTTCAATGTTTGTATTGTTCAAACTAATGGTAATATTCATTACCAACAAAAAAATTTATAATTTTTATGTCAATGAACACTTTTTGACATTTTGATGACCCATCAACAGCATCATTTATTACCTTCGACGACTCAGCTTTAACTTAATTATTATTGTACTACATTATAGTACAGTAATATTTTTATAACCTGGTTCCAAGTAACAGGAATATTTTCCTAAACTTATCATTTTAACATTGACGATATTTTGTCAACATTTGTATCGATTATCAAAGCAATGGTAACATTCATTACCAGCGAACAAGTTTACCATTTTCAACGTTGCTCAACACTTTTTTACATTTTTATGAATCCAGGAAAAGTAACATCCATTGCATTCAATGACTTCTCAGCGTAAGTATTACCAGAGATGTCAATATATTTATTAGAGTCTGATAAGAAGCAAATAAACTTTTGATACGTGACTATTTGCACTTAAAGACGTTACATATATTGTATTCTGTTTAATTGGTACCGGAGCTGTAAGCTTTATTTATACGAGCCTGGTAAGAAGCGAATAAACTTATTATAGATGATTATTTGCATCTAAAGACATTTCATATATCGTATTTTGTTTAATTGGTACCGGAGCTATCAACTCTATTTATACGAGTATGGTAAGAAGCGAATAAACTTTAGTGGTTCAAAATGTATGATTATGTACATCAATGAACTTTCCATGTTTCACATTTTTTTTAATTATTACCAGAGCTCTCAATATATTTATTAGTGTCTGGTAAGAAGCGAATAGACTTTTTATAGATGATAATTTGTCTATAAAGACATTTCATACATCTTATTTTGTTTATTTAGTATCGAGCTGTCAACTCTATTTATACGAGTATGGTAAGAAGCGAATAAGTTTATTATAAAAGTAATTTTGCATCTAAAGACATTTCATGTTTCGCATTCTTTAAAATTATTACCAGATTATTCTCAGGAGGTGGAATCTGATAAGATGCAAATAAATTATTATTGTTAAATAAATACCTGGAACAATTGGTTGGTGGATTAATTGGTATTTTCTTCCTCGTCGTCTTTTGTCACCATGGAGAGACCGATCGCGATGCACTATATCTACTGTGACGGATCATTCGCCACATGACTCGGCGCTCCTTAGTAGGTGAACCGTTCGCTGCCGCAAGCTTCGATTTCCCGATCGCCGAAGAATTAAATTGCGTGCGACTGACAAATGCGTTTTCGAATGTTTGTTTCAGCGACTATGTTTTCGACCGAACGAGAGAGACCGCCCGGGAAATAGGCGATAGCGGCGACCGATGATGAGAGGGGCGCGGAAGAGTGTCGGAGCGTCACGTGCGATCCGCGAAAAGTCTCGCGGAAATTTCGGCACTTCGTTGCGGACCATCGAGCGTCTATATTATTATAAGAAAATTTGTTGGTTTACCTAAGTTAGCTCGACTATCTATTATTATCTTTTTATTTTTCATTGTGCATCGCTACGACAGATATAATAGAGTCCCGAAGTATTGTACATCAAAGAAGGCGGTAAGTCCGAATCGCCTGTCAGTTTTATTGAGTGTCGGTTTTCTCCGGTTTCGGTCTCGCGAGTCGGTAGTCGTCAGTATGTAGTTTAATTAGTTAAATATAATAAGTGTAAAACTAATAAAAATAAATTAAGTGAGGAAGAAGAAAAACCCCTCGCACTACACGACAAAAATCTTTTGCACGGCTCGCGCAGAGTACAAAATTTTCGAACTTTGGATTTCGGATTTTAATGCCTAATCCATATGACTGACGAACAGCTGCGTGTTGGGCCGCCATATTAGTTGTATTTTCTCTTGATTTTGTGATATCATTGAAAACTTTACGGCATGAACCGATCGCAGCGCTTGCGGTAAAACCTAGTACTTATATAACTATTCATTTAGAAAATTCAGTGATGTTATTCAAAATGTTAGCTCCACAAAGACCTTTTTATACGTCTCACGTAGTTGTGAACAAAATTTAATCGCAATCGGTGGAAAATTCTGAGCGTAGGATCCCGAATAAAAGGGGCCGAAAATGAAACGCGCATTTGAATTTCGTTTAGAATCCCCTTAAGGGTAAGTCAAACTAACCACCCCTTCCATGTAGATTATATGATCTCAATATATTTATTACTTCTATTTCTAATATTAATCTACAATATTCATCTGCTACAATTACTTCTGATCTTTTCAACGGCTCTGACAGTTCAGAGTTTTTCACATTTCACCCCATTGATAGAGCTAAGTTACTTGAAATTATAAAAAGAATCAAAACAAACACCAAAGGGGCTGATGGTGTTGTCTTGCGTCTTCTTTTTGTCAGCTCTACCATCAATAACTGAGCATTTACTGATCATTATTAATGACTCTTTGCAAAAGGGCATATTTGTATGGATGGAAGAAAGCTCTAATTGTGCCTTTTAATAAATTACCTTCACATAAGTGTCTGTCTGACTATCGTCCGATTGCCATTCTGCCAATATTATCTAACATATTAGAACGTTTAGTATATGAACAGCTTATCCAGAGATCTTTTAAATCCATTTTAATCAGACTTCAGGAAGTTTGAGCTTCTTTTTTCTATTTTCATTAACGACGTCTCAGCAGTCCTACAGCACTCCTTTCATCTCCTATATGCAGACGATTTACAAATTCTGTTACGATGTAAACAATCCGAACTAGCGTCTTACATCTGGTTTTTGAATAAAGATATTGAAGCAATATTACGATATTCCCGTGTAAATAAGGACTAATGCTTAATTGCATAAAGAGTAACGGAATGCAGTTAGGCCATCAGACTATATAAATTCCGTTCGCAACTGAAGCGGTAAATGTAAGATTAAAACTTTACGCTACACTAACGTGAAGTTCTCATATTAAGGACGTGTCTAGAAAAGTAAATTCAATACTCTATCCCCTGAAATACAATAAGAACGTTCTCTCAGTCACACTCAGGCGAAATTACTTTGTTGCTCTTATCTTTCCGCATGTAGATTACTGTTACGTGGCTTGTTGCAATATCTCACAAACGCGTAGTGGTAACTGTCAGCGATTACTTAATTTGTGTGTGCGATTCATATTCAACGCAAAGCAGGGAATGTAGCGTACTCCGTATCAACGTAAATTTGGATGGCTTTCCTTGAAATATCGACGTTTATATTTTTTAGCTACCATTATGTGAAATGTGTCAACTTCTACTGCACCGACGTATCTGTACGGGTTATTTATAAACCGCTCCAACACAACATTGCGTGCAACGAGAGTGTCAACAGACGTGCAACAAGTTCCTCTCGGTGAAAATAAAAAAATATCAGAAGTCTCTTACTCTTTCTAGAAATAATAGATGCTTCTTCTCAAATGTTTCAAGAATTACTATATTCATACTTGTTATCCAGCCCTATTGGAAAAATCCACATGGAATCCACGTGGATTTTCCATGTGGATTCTATGTGGATTTTTGTGGAATTTTATGGAATGATGTGGATTTTCGACGTAGATTCTATGTGGATTTCTCATGTGGAATTCCACAGGAATTTTCTACGTGTATTTTCTATGAAATACATGTATAATATATGAAGCATCTTCCACCCAAAAAGAAAGCCATAGCTCTCACGTCGAATTCAATAGCTAACGAGGCATTTTTAAGAAGCAAAAAAGCAATAACCGTGGCAGTCGAGTCAATGTTTCTAAAGGCTGATGCTGCCTTTCAGGTGTCCACAGACCCCTCCTCGGCGCAGCTGTGGAGCAAGAATTCCCTCGTTGAAACTGAAGAACTTTGGGGGTTTTCTCGCGTAAACTCTCGGACACTGAACCGAGATACAGCACATACGACAGAGAGTTGCTAGTTATCTTCGCAGCCATTAAACATTTTCAACGCATTGTAAAGGGTCGTCATGTTACCATCATCTACACGGATCATGAGTCGCTGAGATACGCAGATCAGAAACCGCTACGCCATTACCACAGTTCTCAGGCAACCGGACATCCAAACCAAAAACATTGGTATCGTTTCTTGCGGCGTCAATCACTCGAGGGAGAGTGACTGTGACGGCTCAGCTCACAGGTAAACCTACCCAAGTGTCAGTAACCGATTTGGCTGTAACTTGGCATACTTTTTGATTTAACCAAAATAAGTGATACGTATTTTTTTTATCGGCAAAGAAGAAGGTTTAAGGATCGAAACTATCCCATTAGTTAGTAAAAAATACGCAAATTTATATAAAAATGTGCTATCTTCTATAAATCTCATATAGTTAAATATAATTTCTCAATATTTGGTAGTGAAGAGTTTTGGGGGGAGGAGGGGTACTAATTATGAATTTAGTCATTTTTCGAAAATATAAAATGGCGGATTGAATATGGGAGACTAAAGTTATTTAAACGCTTGGATTTCGGTGAAGCTTTACATTAAGGAATTTTAAGGTAACTGCATACAAATGTGACGTACAATATCAAAGATTTAAAATGGCCGGTCCAATGTGATTTTATATTAAGCTTTATATAAGGTGGAAATAAAGAGTTTTTTGTCAGTTAACTATAAATCAATGTTTCACCTAGAAATTCCCCTCCCTCTCCTTTTGGAGTAAACCACGGGAATAATCGACGCTTCCGTTTATCTCCAAAGTGGTTACCCCAGTAAATAGAGCTTTTCAACCATCGCATCCAGAGCGGTGATCTGTACGGAGGAAAATAATTGAAAATTTCGAGAGTGGAGAAGATTCCGGCAAATCAAAAGCAATACACAGTACAGCTGACTTCGCCATTTTCTACAACGTTCCGCGTAAGCGCAAAGTGACTAGTTGACGCCAATTTTTGATTTAATAAATATTTTGCGCAAAGGTTCAAACTTACTTTTAAAGAAAAAGAATAAAGAAACATTTCTTTTTTCACATTTCATTTCGGGAATTTATCATCCTTTTCGTGCCGTAGGAAACAGTGCCGTTTTAGTGCTCAAATTTGATTTCAGATCACGACTTGCGGTCTCATCTCGTCTGCCATTATTAAGCTTGGTGAGGACGCGGTCGAAGAAGCCGCCATTACTGTCGCGCATAGAAACATTCCGACACGAGGTAGCCGAGGCAATGTGTAGCAATACGTGATTAAATCGTAAATTTTGATTTTATTGCATTTGTAAATTGACATTATGATGTTGCATAGTCCGTTGCTGCAAATTTAATAGGCGTAAAGAACGCAAATCAAAAGGAAATGTTAATAGAGGTGAATATCAGCGCGGGCCAAAATAACATCATTACTGCAGTAACAATTCATTCACGATTGAGACGTCCTCGCGTTGTACACTTCCACCATATTGGAAATTTAATCCTAGCCTTTCGTTTGCGAAAGTGGAGGCAAATTTCAGTTTGCAACATATGCGTTCAGATAGCACGAAATTTGATACGGTTGTTTCAATTTTGGATCCGCTTCCGTTGATGTCCAAGTAAATAAATAAATATATATATATATATATATATATATATATATATATATATATATATATATATATATATATATATATATATATATATATATATATATATATATATATATACACTTGATGTGAAGTGAGGCGACAATACTTTTGAGATATAGTCAGGTTTTATTAAATGTATTTATTACATATGCACAGCAAATATACTCGCGTGATTTAAAGGAACATAACCCTAAAATGTAATCAACAAAATTTAACGTTGTCGAAATCATTAACCAAACTTTTAAAATTGTTTAAACACTTTTGCATAAAAATTTTAGAGTTAATTTTGTAATACATGTTTGCACATGAAAGCGCTGTTGTACACTCATAATTATCTTGGTGCTACATATATCGCGAAGGTCATGATTTTGCAAAAGCTCGTCAGATTCACTTGCAAACTTGCTACTCGGGGGTTTTCAGGGTCACTCAATATGCATCTGACGTCAGAATTTCGAAATTTAAAATGCGGATCCAATATGACTGTTGAAAATTGAAAATGTGTTTGAAAGTGCAACTAAATTGTATTGTGCTCTATATGTTTTCTAAATCGTGTTTTATAGTATTTTTGGGCAGGGATGGAAAATGGACTTTCATATTAGAAATGAACTTGCGATGGAAAAAATTACAAGTGACGATTGACAAGAAAATTTCAAAGTTCTTTACCGTTTGATTTCTTATATGAGAAATGGACATTGGCAATTCAATGTCGTACAAAAATGTACGAAGTCCATTTCTCATGTAAGAAATCATCTAATAAATCATCTGCCTAATTAAATATGCCTAATAAACAAAAATGTATCTGATTAAATAATCAAATGAAAATCATAAAAGGCCCTTACGGAAACTAACAAGTAAAGCCACTGTACTTTTGTAAGATCATGACCTTTGCGCGACCTCTAATTACGGTCTTCTTCAATTCAGAGGAAAGGGACATCAAAATATTTGTTGTTGTGTGTACTTCCTATGGGCGAGGTGTGCCGTTACGATTTCAGCACGCCATTTCCGTGATATTCAATTTGGTTAACTATTAATTTGGTAAACCAAATTAAATATAACGGAAATAGCGGCTATATTATATATATATTAATAATCGCTTGTATTATATATTAATGTATACATACTCCCTTAGCGCCAAATATCTAGCCGCATTCGTTATTGATTGCAGTGAATCATACATTGGTCTAAGAAAGAAAGAAGCTACCCGCTTCTTGTGAACAGCAGCATTTTAATAATGTGGCATATTTAAAATGTTTACATTTATTTACAAATACAATATATTTTTAGCATTTACTTATACGCATTCTGTTTTATCCACAGTAATTCAACAAAATTCGATGACGTTATTTAAGACTACATTCTCAAAAAAGTAAACAATTATAGTAGCAATCTCTTTAAAAGTATTAGTATATATTTATTATTTTTCTGGTGAAAATGTGAAAATATGGAGAATGCAACGAATTACATAGTTTAATACAAATTACTCGATTCTTAAGATACTTACAGAATTTGAAAATGGGATATATTAAAGAATTGTAGAGGCAATTAAGCGCGTTGTACATATAAAAGTTATTCTTGATGCAATCAAAATATAATTAATATCGTTATGTTTAGTGGAAGGGCCGACTATTTAAGTCTAGAGATTGACAAGGAATGAACAAATAAGAAAAATGTAGGATATGGATGTGGATGCATTTGAGGAAATGTATATATATATGTGTGAAAAAAAAAATATATATATATATAAATCAAAATGTATATTCTTTAACGAAGACATCAAATATTCGTAAATTACTTCTGAAGCAATATTTTTCTTATGCTCCATTATTTGGGGATGGTTCAGGAAAAAAGTTGCATCTAAATTAGTTGTATTCCTGGATAAAAATATATAGGTGCTATAATTTTAGAATACGGTAGCAGCTGTAACGACAGTCCAAGAAGAAGTAACTAACTGGCCATCGATCTCTACAGGATTTGACAACGTCTATAGGCGTTGAATATGTAAGACATATTCAAAGCAGACATGTGCCCGGTTAGTTAACCGAATGTCGATCATTGAAATACATGCTTTTCCGCTTTCTTTCATGAAACGGTAAATAAGGTGATATTCCGATTAAAAAAAACCGAAATGACGAACAAATGATCGTTGTTACCTAAGGTTGAATCTCTACGAAACAGAATAGCTGAAAGATTTAGACGTCCGCGCACCGGCAAAGGCATTGAAATTGCGAGATATTATCGGCGTCAAAGTAAATTTTACGTTTGGGTCTGATATCACTTTTGTAGCAGTTTTTGTTGCAATTTCCAATATCATCGTGGAATAAGAAAATTGTGCCATTTTGCCCAGTTATTATTCTGTAAAATATTCCTGCCATGAATGCTTGATGTTGGTTTGTGAAGATTAAGGAAATTTTGTGTACTTATACATCTGCCTCGCCAGGTCTACTAATCGGTTTATGATATGATCATTCAGAGATTTATAATGCAGTTGAAATCATTTCCAGTAGGCTTTTGTTTAACTTATGTTAGTTTGCTAGTTAAATTGTCGAAACAGAAGTCGAAATACTGCCAATTCTGCGAAGCAAACTTCAGTGGATTAGCTGGGTAAATGAAGGTGTATGCAGCCGTTAAAATATCTCAACATTCTAAAGTATTGACTCGAAACCCTTCAAATGCGTCACATATGCAAATAGGTACGAAAAAGTTAAAGATTACAAAAAATGAATGCGTAAATCATATACAAATATTCACTCACCTCTATAATTTATGAAAGAAATCCATAAATGGGCCATATTTATATTCATAAAATATCTATGGATAACCATCCGAGAAAACTTTTAGTGCTCGTGGCGAAGGGAAATCTTTGGACACTTTGGCAAATAGGCACATAAAAACCCCAAAGTGTAATTAAATTTACGTACCTATTAAGCCAGTTTTAGAACAGATCACTACGGATGGTTTTCTCACTGGTTCCATTGTGGGTTTCACTCAAAACGCAATGAGAGCTTCAACTCGATGTTGTGAAATTAAGCAACAAGATTGCTGCAAACAGCGCTTAGTATTTTTTATCATGGATTAATATGGATGTTATATTCAATCCATTCTTTTTCATCTAGATCCATTTTTTTTAACTAGGAGAATACATAATTCGAGCAAATGTATACCGATCGATTTGAAATGCTGATATGATATTCAAAATACCTTTCTCTATGGAATTACGCATTTCACAAAATATCAATATATAAAAAAATCCAATGCTGCTCCATAGTTGTTGATATATTAGAAACTAAGAAACGTTTGTTCCAGATAAGAAATTAAGGAGTTCGCCCAAGAGCCCCAAAAATATGCGCCTTCGGACAAGTGCAGCACAGTCTGAAAAATTTTTTTTTAAAATTGCTTTTTTTTTTAAAATTTTTTAATTATATTACAAAACCTGCCTTACAGATTTTCATTTTATCATTTCCTGGAGCAAATGAAATTCTCGAAAATACAATTACTTATTTATTCTCTACTGTGGCTTCGTACATTAAGTACAATGTTTTAGGGATATACAGGAACTCAACAAAATTATAACTTTCAATACAGAGCAGATTTGAAACATAACTTCGAATAAAACGTTTTATAGCATTGAAAGATGACGTTCTGAAGTATCGAATAAAAATATGGAATTTCTAATACCACTGCTTAATAAAATACATAAAAAGCATAAAATTGTAGGTGTACTTTGGAACTTAAATTTTCAATCTCTGGATGGAAGATTTTGATATATATAATTTGCTCTTTTCATGTGTGACTTACGCGGATAAAAAATGTACGCGAATCCTGCGTTTCAAGCCCATATAAATATAGCGTTCATCAGGGTAGTTGGTAATAGCGTGGAAATACTGCTAACGGCGCGGGAATGCGCATGTACATTTTGTGCTGTTGTACCACCGCAGTTTCTGCGATTTTGACTACCGTGCCAGTTTACCACGTTCTTTATTTTCACGCAAATGAGATGCATGTTTATTAGACAATAGTATTTACAACATTCAATATTGCACTTTAATGCCAAATTTTAATTTAGGTTAACCTACAAAATAGAAGAACACTTCCATCATACACTCAGAAAAACTTGCACTCACGCGACTCACTTTTAACCTGTTTTATTTATTATCATTTTGTAATGTTTGTTATTTTCAAATAATTATAACCAAAGTATTGTCTGAAATTATCACGTGCATATGACTGATGCAAATTAAAATATATATGTAGTCTTTAGGACTAAAACTTCAAAAACAGCGGAAACGTCAAGGCTAAAGCTAAGGTGTACTTCTTTTCTAAGCAGTGCCGAAGTTACACCGCAGAAACTGCGGGAGTAGAACAAGCTAGAAACGCGGAATAGCATGTTGCAGGTAGACCACCGCAACAACTACATGGGTGAAGCTGCAATGAGAAAGAAAGTAGGTGTTAGGTTAGATTGGTTAGGACGCATACAATGCTTTTTTAACAGATAACTTTTTTCTAATAAATAAGGCTGAATATCATATAAGTAACGTAATGCAGTTGGAAATGTTTGATAATTGATTAAGTTTATTTTTCTATTACGTATAAAGGGAGGGGCCACCCTTGATCAATAACTTTCTATGTTACATTTGTCTTGTTTTTACGTCCTAACGATCTTTTTTAAATACCACTTTGTAAAAATTATAATGTGGCATTGAAAATGTTACTACCTGGAATGGTAATCGACATAAATATGAACAACAATTTTAGATTATAATTTTTTCTGTAATGACATCTACGTTCCTCAGTTCCTTCAGAATGGTATGCATTGGAAGTTATCAGTGTCTAGTGTGGAACTTTTGTGTAATCTGAGCTCTAAGATCGTGTGCAATTTATGTTAATCCCCAATTTTCACCAGACCTGTATTGTGTGCCGATTTCGTTAAATTTTTATATCTGTATGAACCGTTAATATAGGTCAAAAATTACACTCTCAAGGGTGCAATGGTAGCCGGTATGTTACTCATTCTCTTCGATTAAATGCTTTGTCAGACCCAAAACATAACATAGAATATTTAACTCTGGATGTGAAGCGAAAAATAAATTCCAACAAATGTTTATTAGGGGTTTAGCTACGTAATAACGTCCGAAGACTAATATTACGAACAAAGTTTTTTTGTCAGATGATCTAAATAATAAAATCTGTAAACATTTACAATTTATCGAAGGAATGCCGCCAAACCTATTTCTGATAATGATGGAAATTATTGACCTGATGTGGTTACAACGGCAACATATATTTCTGTTTTAGTATTATTACGTGAGGAGCGCTTATCAGCTGCTGTATTATCTCAATGACAAAAAAATGCACGCTGATGGTGACATCACCAATAATATTACATTATACAAGAATAAACGCCGAGAGGAATACTGTGCGATGGAGATAAATGATTTACTCGAAAATCGGCGAAAAATTGAAGATGCAAAAATCTTGTGACGTGGAAGCAAAAGAAGTCTTCCTTACAATTTTCTTTGATGATATTGTCAAATTATCAGGCACTCAATTTCAGTGTGTCTGCGAGTCTGACAGAGTCGTTACATTGATTTGAGCTCCCTTTGGACTTGGACCTTTTCGAGCTAATTTTGACCTAGAATTTTAATTGTGGTTACTGAGAGATCAGGTTTAAAAATGAAAGTCTCATTTCTTACCTAATTTGCCCTGCCAGCAGAGGATTGATCGCATAAAGCCAATCATACACTTCTTTATCCCCTAGGGTTTGAAGAAGATATCCACGATGTTTCGTTACAACACTAGAAAACCAAACAAGATAGTTCAATCAACAAAAAAAAAACGTTGTAATACTTATATAGGAATAAGTCTTTTTACATTCATTCTGAATTGAAATATACTACATCTACGTTTACTGTTTACGTATGCATTATTGCGTAGAAATCAGATTTTGATATTTTTGTATACGATCCACTGTAATGAAATAATGTTATTTGTTTACCTAAATGTATTCGATACTTTAACCAACGAAAGTTCGTTTTCTGAATATTCAACTTGAGCAGAGGCAAGATTAATTAAGGCCCGTTCAACTGGGTCTTTTTCTTCTCTAAAGATGAAAACATAAGGCCTTCGAACTGCCTATAGAATAATAATTATGCTGAATGAAGGAACAATGAAAATTAAAATATGTTACACATTTTGTAATTCAAATAAAAATTACGAACCACCCATCGCTTCTTCCAAACATTGTTTTTTTGCTCCAAAACATTCAGATATCCTTTCCTTGCAATCACAGGGCTTATGCGTATCTCTTCAACTTCCGGTACATAAAGTACTAAATTTTCCTTTAAAGGCGATGTTGAACCTAACGGTGTTAATGCAACTGAACTTGTCTGGCAGATGGACTCTCCGTCAGTAGCCGATTCTTGAGGCTCTTGCGATTTGGCTTTTTCCGGTGAATTTAACCTAAGGATACAGGATTATTATCTTCTCTTAACTATTAGTTATGTATACAACAAGTGACTTCTACGTGTACTAAATGCTCGTTTGATAAATAAAACATAGATTTCAGAAATATATTGTTATTCCCTTTTCATTAATTTTTCATATACTTATGCTAACTTTTCGCATATAATAGATTAATAGCAATGGAGACAATAGAATCGCCATGAGTTTTACTAAATCAAACATCCATTGATATAATTGCAGAATTCTGTATTAGGAAATAATATGTATTCGTCGCAAATATGTAAGGAAAGAAATTTACTTTACACGTACCACATAGTGTAGCATATTTTACGTCAGGTGTGTCAGAAAATGCTAGATGTAAAAATTACAATGACGGTTTAATTATTATCAGGTACAAAATCAGATAATCAGAATAAAAAAATGAGAAAATTATTTCTTTAGTAATTTTTTATAAGGATTCTAAAGGGAATATAATAAACTTGTTTTATTTTTTTTAAATTGTTTATAAAAAAAAATTGTTTTAATATTTGTTGAAAGATTTGTTGAAAAAATGTTAATAATCCAACCGTAACTATTTAGAAAGTTTTTTTTCTATGTTCAGCAAATTTGTTTTGATTTTTGAAAACAATTTAGAACGTTTTAATCAACCCATCAATCATCCCTCGTAAAAAAAACTACTAATACACTAATAGTAATTTTATTATCCGCTAGAATAGATGCAGAGTAGTGCAGTAGTGCGCATCATTGAAGCCCGTTTTAATCATACACTTGATATCACGTTTAATAACATCTTAATATGACGTATTTTGAATCAATTTTGATCAATTTCGAATGTAATTCTAATTCTATTTTATCCGAAAAATGTTGATTTCATCAGAACCGATGTCAAATACGTGATTGAAACGGGTATCAGGGGTGTACACTACTGTACTGCTATGCATCTACAGTAGAATATATACTATATTCTAGTAGATAACGAAATTACTATTAGTGCACTTGTAGTTTTGTTTCACCAGGGTCCTCTAGCAAACTCTATCTCTCTCTCCCCCTCTCTCTATTTCTAAATGTCTTCTCCCCTTATACATTAAATCGACACCTTTCAAGCATCCCTTAATCATATACTATCACGATCATTGTCTGCTACCCTCCTTCTGATATGCGTCCAATAGCTAATTCGCCTCGACTTTCTAAAATCATCAATTCGCTTGCCATACTGCAAATAACCCGATACCTCGAGAACAACGACCAGATCCATCCTACTAAGTTTCTGTACTTATGTTCGTTTTATTACACTTTTAAATGATTGTATCGTTTGCCAATTCTAGACTTAGTTTGAAATTTTATGCGTTAACTTAGTTGGTTATGTTGCTATTTGTGCATTCTACACGTGTTTGTATTAAGATATGCAGAAAGATCATTAGTGACGGACCGAATCGATTTCAAATCACGCAAGCCAACTAACTTCAAATTGTAAAATAAGCTGTCCCTAAAATATATTAGTCTCCATGAAAAATAAAGGGACATGTATTTGTTTATTTTTCATAAATACTTTGTTTAACGAAATTATCTGGATTTGAATATTAAAAGGTGAAACTTTAAGAAAACACTAAAACAACATTGCTTCGTTCTTAATTTTTTTTCTAATTGACGTAATCAATTTTTTTTTTCATGGGTATTTTCGGAGGCCTGTCTTCTTCAAAATATCGTTTGAAATTTTTAAAAAGCTGCAATAGTATTTCTCGATTCAAGAGCGTAAAATACGATTTTACGCACCGCTATTTAACATGCGATAAGATAGGAGCGGTGCGTAAAATCGAATTCTTACGCTCGTATATCGAACGGTATTTTTTTACACACTATGCGTAAAATTTGCGCGCTTTTTTTAGTGTGTGCTAAAGACGATGTTACGCACGAGTGCTGACCGCCGAAGTCGAGTGGCCGGCAATGGCGGACACGAGAGGGCGGCCGGACAGCACAAATGCGTAAAATCGTATTTTACGCACTGAAAAAGATTTACAACAAATGCGTAAAATTTTATTTTACGCATAGTATGTCAAAAAATTAAGAAAATGAGTGATTTACTAAAAATAAACAAATTACATTTTCTAGAAATCCCCCATTTTTTTCTCTCAAATTTTTACCGTAAATTGTTACCAATATGACGAATAATTGCTATTATAATTATCACCCAAGAAGATGATAATTTTTTTTTAAGTATTTTCGAGGTCACTGTTTACGAATACGTGGTCGGTTTTCCGAAATTCAAAATGGCGGCTTCAATAAGTCGTCCGTCTAAGAAAAAAGTTTTTTTTTATATCATATTCTGCGCAGAATCCTGTATAAAAAATGTTATCAATTTTCTGTGTTGTCGGAATCGAGTATTAGTAAACAGTGGATATTCTCTGCGACGAGTCCTAGTAACAGCGCCTTTGATGGTATCGGAGGCATTGTGAAACATTTCTTTAGTAATCACAATTTGCAAAAATTTTGAAGCCATCCTCAACGCCGCGTTTCTATAAGAGAAGTCCAGAAGTATACTTCTTCCATCAATTATCTTTTGGTCTCGCCACCGGATTTAGAAAACTTCCGAAAACAAAAACCCGAAAATGAAAGATACTTCCAAAAATGCAACGAATTAAAAAATATAACTTTTGGAAGATCGAACATAATGAATGATTTCTTCGGAATCACAACAGGCATTTTTTTATATATAATTCTGCGTAGAATCTTTATTTTTCGAAAAAATCAATTTTTTGTCTAGACAAATTCAAAATATTATCATCTTCTTGGGTGGATTGCCCAGAGCCTACGGTCTGGAAAAAAGTTTTCGAAAATTGACTGCCTGTCAATGTGGTTTACCTGGCGTCAAACTTATAGCAATTATTCGTCAGATTGATAAGAATTTATGGCAAAAAATTGATAGAAAAAAATGGGGGTTTTCGCGAAAATGTAATTTGTTTATTTTTAGTAAATCACCCCTTATTTTGTTAATTTTGCAGCTTTTTAAAAATTTCAAACGGGATGTTGAAGAAGATAAAGCCTCCGAAAATAGCGAAAAAAAATTGATTACATTGATTAGAAAACAAAATTACGGGCGAAACAATGGTGTTTTTTTTTAAAGTTTAACCTTTCAATATTCAAATCCAGATAATTTCGTTGAACAAAGTTTTTATAAAAAATAAAAAATTCGTATCCCTTTATTTTTCATGGAGAATAACATATTTTAGGGACACCTAATTTTAGAAGTTAGTTGGCTTGCATGATTTGAAATGGATTCCGCCTGTCACTGATGATCTTTCTGCATGTTTCAATAAAAACAACTACTGAATGCTGCTTTGAGATATATTTTTCGTTTGCGGCGCTGTGAGAGATTGGCGGCTTATCGACAAAAAGCAAACTTGCTTACTGTTGCATCCAGGCGGCAGTATTTTCTTGGTAACCTCACTTATCAAATCATTACCACCTCTTAGCCTTCTTACCCGGCTGATAAGTTAATCCCCATCAGTGATTTCATACGTCGATCAACAAGCCATCATTCATCTCCATTTTCACTTGCAATTCTACGCACCATCATTTGTGCTCACTCATTCTGGATCGCAGCCATACATTTTTGGAATTCCCTTCCACGACATTTTCACCCACTTATCTCTCTGTCATCATTCCGCGCGAATATGTTTTCCCCTTTGTTCATGGCAGAGTAATACTAAAACCCAAAGTTTGTTTGCGACTGTGTCTTTTTATTTTCTTTTTTCTATTTTCTATTCAATTACATAATCTCATATTCATCAGGGTGGTGCATCTATTCCACCGAGACGTATCATATTAATAAATTAAAATATCACTTCACTTAGACCGCAATACAAAGATGTTTTATTTCCTAATAAAATACCATTAAATAGCCATGGAAAAATCCTTAAACTTTTGTCTGAAACATTTTCCCCGAAAATGTCCTCTCGCTGAGATATTTTGGTGGTCCGGAACGTTTGGATCACCCGGTATATGAGTAATTCTACAGATTTTTTAAATTTCGAACTCGGTAAAAGTTGAAAAAAAATTGATGGCACACCTACGGTATGACATTTATTATAAAGTAGGATGCACATGAACCCTTAAAATCATGACGTGCATAATTTTTTAGCAGACTTATGGAAGGAAATCAAACTTTTTATTTTTTATTTCATCTGCTTAGGAAAATAACATACAAATATAATTAGTGACTGATAATTTATTTCTTAAATTACAATTATACATCTTAATATACAAATTTATAAAGTTTTATAAATAACTTGGCCGATAAACGTTTATTTTTTGTTTTAACAATTTAATATAAATATAGATTAGTTTTCGTTTCGAAAAGATTTGTAAAGATTTCAATACGAGTACCCTTCGATAACAGTAAAATGTTTGCTCATTATGCATAAATAGTGATTGTTTATAACTAGCAATATATAGAAAATTGATGAAATTTTACATCTAACTGTATTTTGTCCAAAACTTTTCACGAATTAATACTCGTAATGGTCACACCTATCTTCAACCGTCGACAGGTCGAACAAAAATGTGGCTAAAATCCCGGCTTTCACGGTTTTATTCCTACTGTATTGGAGGTCGAAAATTCACAAATTTCAAAATCGCAGCTGATTGTATTTTCGAGATAGATGACAATTTCTACTATACCATCTGAAATTGTGCCGTATTTAAACAAATGTAGGACAAACAACAAAAAGACCCTAGAACTTCACATGCACACACACACACACACACACACACATACACGCATACACGGCCCAAATACACACACGCATATACACACATACACATATACACACACAGACTATTTACTATTCTATTGCATGTACCACCTCCAGCAATTAACCTCAGGTTGAACGACATGGATGTATGTGATCTTTTTCATATTTGCATAATTTAAAATGTGTAATTTTTTTTTAATTTGCATAATTTAAAATCTGGCTCATTTAGAAAATGATGGGTTAAGTATCGTAAGCTTCCTTAAACTCACGCATACATATACGTACGCTCACTCACCCATATTCATGTATGCCTTCTATAGTACGAGATAATTTTGCTATATGACGAACCGGATTTCTCATTTTGCTGAACAGCGGCATGCATAGTTTGTATCATCGCCGATAGACTGGATTATGGCTTTACGCTTTTATTTCGTTTTCACTAGAGAAGTGGATTTTTATTTCATATATATAAAGCGTTAAGTTTTTTAATACTGGTTAATAGGTGATTGTTGTCTTGCTGCAATTTGTATAAAATTATATATTTTTATGTTCAAATATTAATTCAGTTTTCATTTTTCATAATGAATCATAAATGTTCTCATGACGAGAATAGGACAAAAGTATGTGCAGCATGTGGGGAAAAATTGTTTTTAAGAACAAAGAACCAGAAAAGTTTCTCATTACAAAAAAAACGAGAATCTTTTAATAAAGTTGGTAAATAAAGACTTCAGTATTACCAATAGCAATTTTCCAGTAAGTATATGTCAGACTTGTCACGTTACTTTGCTCGAACACGAAAACGGCAACTTTAAAAGACCTCTGCAGAAAATGCCAAAATATCGGGATATGAAGTTGCCAAAAGACACTCGCACTAAAACTAATGAAAGCAATTGTTACATTTGCTTAACGGGTAGATTTAAGGGACATAAACAAAGTAAAAAACGTAGAATACATGAACGTAATTTATCGAAGAAAATTAATACCTCTAATGTGTTATACGGCTCTTCAAATATGAATCAATTACCAGTAAAAGCATAAAATATCGCTGACAAGGTAACAAATTCGATTCAGCTTTGCAAAATTTGCCTGCAAGAAACAGGCTGTTTGTACTTAAAGAGTTTTCGGTGCAAGAAATAACGACTCGTTTTATTGTTTGTAAAATTCTGTTTGATATGACAGATTACACGTATTCAATCCGTTTCGAGCAGTGGTCCCGTTGCAACTGCCCGAGCACTCGCAATTGTCCAAAATTTTGCAAGAAGATAGCGCTCGCGTATTTCATTTGAATTAAATAAGAATGTTTCCGACTTAAGTCCTAACACAGGCAAAGGTAAAAAGCATTCTTGCCATAAAGTTTCAGCTTATGTGCTTCAAATCGTTCAAAAACTTATTAAACAGCAACAGGAGAAAATCGTTACCTCCATTTTGACTAAAAAATTGACGAGCAAAAAGTTTCAGGCGTTTCTTAAAAAAATGTAGAGCTGCATTTGAGAACTGGAGTATCAAAAGTGAGAATCTTGATGAATCCTGCTTCTAATAACGATGCCTTTTTCAACGCAGATAGTTTAAACAATTATCAAGTAATACTGGTGCATCCTGGAACGAAATGAAAAAACTAGCCAATTGTATACGGTCTAATGCTGGTAAAAAATCTGTACCCACATATTATGCGCAACATGTTTATGAAAAATAAAAAATTTCAGAAAACGTGTATTAAGAAAGTATATAAAGAAAAGTATACACGGATTTGAGTGTGGAGGTAACGGAATGACGATAATAAAAGAAAAAACGCCAGCTATTTGGGCGGATGTAGAAGAGCTGTTGGAAACTATATTACAAAAACGAAACATAATCGGTAACATCATCATTAAAATTATGGCAGATGAGGTCCAAGGATTTTTTAAAATATCCATGACTATACTTCCAGAAAACTATACTGCTGAATTTGACAATGCTTTAAGTGGCTCAGATTCCGATGAAAAATGGTAATACAAAGACCAGAAAGAAAAAGCTCTACTCCGAAGGCGGTAGTTTTGGTACTAAAGCCAAATTAACACAGGTGTAGTGAGATTAGTAATGGTATGCGTTGTACCCGGAATAAAGGAAACTTACCAACATATTAAACTTTTATTTGATCTAACGAACATAAATAATATACGTTTCAAATTTGTTTCTGACATCAAATTGCTACTGATTGTAAACGGTCATCAAACTGCGACATCTTCTTTTCCTTGCCCGTATTGCTTTATTTCATTAAAAGATTTGAAAAATCGCAGCAATCGCTAACATGATAACGAAGATGAAACTGATGACGTTGCCTCCCACGATAACGTAAAAAATGTATTGTCCAGTGAAAACTATCTACGATTAAAAACTTACGGAGACTTGAAAAATGATTACGAGCAATTTTGTCACCAAGGAAAAGACAAGAAGCAAGCCAAGGAGTGTCATAATTCAATAAATCCTACTCTTTTAATTGAAGATGACAGTACTTTTATTTTACAAAAGTGTGTTTCCCGAACTTCACGTCTTACAAGGTCTTGTTCATCATTTATTTTGGAATGAGTTAGTGCGACTTGTTGGTAGAGAGAAGGCACTTGTTACATCCATAACATCCTAACGAAAATAAATAACATCTAAATTGGTCATGCCATGAAATGCCGGCTTTTCTCCGTTGATAAAAATAGACAGATAAGAAAGGAACAAAGACGTTTTCAAAAAGAAACCCTACAAGTGCACACAACTGAAACGAACATTAATAATGAACATTAAGTGAACCTAGTGATTAGTGAATAGCGTTAAGAACTAGACCATAAACTTAAGTTAAGAATAAAAATAAAATATCCTTGGGCCCTGGAGGGCAGTCTATTCAAGTGCGGACATCGAGATAGGTTTTAAAATTTTTGAAATTGTCCATTTACAATAATATCAAAAATACACGTGATTTGATGTTGCCTAACGTCTTCAAAATCGCATAAGTAGTGTTCAGCGGACCCTGCAGGGCAGTCTATTCAAGTGCGGAAATCCAGACTGCTCTTAAAATGTTTCGAATTGTCCATTTCAAATAATTCCAAAATACATGCGATTTGATGTTACCTAACGTCATCAAAATGACCGCTGAGGAATCATCAATTTTCGTGCAGGGCGATCTATTGAAGTGCGAGCGACGACACAGGTCTTAAAAATTGTTAAAACATTCATTAAAAATAATATCATAAATGCACGCGATTTAATATTGCCTAACGTCTTCAAAATCGCATAAGTAGTCTTCAGCGGACCCTGTAGGGCTGTCTATTCAAGTGCGGACTTCGAGACTGGGATAAAAATGTTTCAAATTATCCATTTAAAATAATATAAAAAATGCACGTGATTTGATGTTGCCTAACGTCGTCAAAATCGCATAAGTAGTCCTCAGCGGGCCCTGGAGGGCAGTCTATGCAAGTGCGGACATCGAGACTGCTCTTAAAATGTTTCGAATTGTCCATTTCAAATAATTCCAAAAATACATGCGATTTGATGTTACCTAACGTCATCAAAATGACCGCTGAGGAATCATCAATTTTCGTGCAGGGCGATCTATTGAAGTGCGAGCGACGACACAGGTCTTAAAAATTGTTAAAACATTCATTAAAAATAATATCATAAATGCACGCGATTTGAATTTGCCTAACGTCTTCAAAATTGCATAAGTAATCTTCAGCGGGCCCTGGACGGCAGTCTATTCAAGTGCGGACAACGAGACTGGTCTTAAAATGTTTCAAATTGTCCATTTAAAATAATATCAAAAATGCACACGATTAGATGTTACGTAACGTCATTAAAATGGCCGTTGAGGAATCATCGATTTTCGTGCAGGGCGATCTATTGAAGTGATGGCGACGACACAGGTCTTAAGGGGAGGCACCACCATTCATTTTGACCCCTCTAAATTTAAATCATCAAGGAGGGTTATATATTGTTTCTTGCATCATTTTACACCCAAAAATATATAGTTTGGTCAAAAATTAAAAATTTTAATTTTTGAAGAGTTTAGAATTTTTTTTTTCACCTATAGCTAATTTTTGCTAATCCATGCGAGAAGTTGCTCGAAAATATAAATCAAGCCTAGAAAAAAATTAGCGTTGAAAAATATTGAAAATTTTAGGAGAAGATCGATTTTTTGTTCTTAGATTAAGTATATTTTGCGGTTATAGGTCGTTCAAACCCTACAAAAAAATTTTTTAGGTAGCACTCCACCATGATAAGTCACGTACAATGATATATATACACAAATGTACAAGTATACACTCACAGAGATACAAAAAACGCGTCAGCCGAACAAATTACACCCTTAGAACAGTCCTGCTCCGTATGTGACACCTTCACTCTCCATCAATCTTTCTTCTCTTCGATTTTTCGCAAGAGCTATGACGTGACGAGCTTTTGTATATTTCTCAGTTGATTTTTCGATTCCTCTTGCTAAGCGCCGAGAATCTCTTTTTTTCGTCAGTTGCACAGTTTCTTGGCCAATTGGCAATTTTGATCGCTTCAAAATCTCAGTGACAGTTACTGTAGACCCAAAATTATATTCGCATATCGCTAAGGAAACTGCGATTTTTACACGCGATTTTCCAACAAACTTTTCTTTTGGACACCTACTCCAAATTACACTGTGTAGACTCTCATTGGCATTTTGAGTCAGGCATCTTGAACACCGCACCAATAAAGATTCTTCAGTCAAATCATTGTACACTGGCAATACTTCCTCAAAACATAATTTGTTCAGTTGTGTGTGAACGTTATCATTATGGGGCCCTGGAGTCTGTTTGTTTGCCTTTGCCGCCTGGTAAAAACACCAGGAAGACGGACCTTCAGGACACTTTGAATGCTGAGGTTTTTCGTCCGTGGAAACCGCATGATAAATGCTTGCGAAGATCGCATTTCTCATTGCCTAGAAAGAATCTCATCTAACTACATACTCAAATTATTTTTTGAAATGAATTAGAAATTTATATTTTTTGTAATTACATCAATATCATTTTTATTTCTGTATATCGCCTTCTTGTAATACTCGGATAGTTTTCCTATGGTGGATTTTTTTAACTGCCCTCGAGCTCTTCCGCCAAGTGTAATCTTGCGAGCTCTTTCATCTTTTACAAGAATACATAATCTTGTATACAACCTAAAAATGCGAATTATAAATAACTATTTGTAGTCTTATTTATTTCCATTGCTTATTTTGTGCTCAACTTTTATAGTATACTTTATAGAATAATAGTAGTTTTCGATACAAGTGGGAAATTAGTATACTACGATACAATTTTGCGTACAGTAGTACTTTATGCACATTGTAACAACATATATTTTACTTTTCAAGTGTGTGTGTACAATGCTTTGGAAGAAAGACAAAAATGGCTAAAATTGAATTTTATGAAAAGTGTGATATAAAAATTGATTTTCTACTTATCTTTTTCCAAATGATTTATGCACTCTTCTTTGATAATTTCATGTTCGCTTCCATAAATATTTAGACTTGCCAAATGGTTGAACGTTTTTGCATCGCCGTCAGAAAGCATTGTTGTAAAACGAAACCCGTAATCAGCTGAGCGTTTCCACATTTTTTCTGCCACTGCTATCTCCATAGATGCAGAGCTTCCATCGTGATTTTTTTCACACAATTCTGCATGCCCTTGATGCCATATCTCATATTCCGGTGAATCTTCACCTAACTCAGCTGCAGCAATTGCGCAAATTTGACAATATCTTGTCATTATGTCAAAATCAAGTACAAATCCTGTCTCTACGTCAATAGCACAACCAACACCATGGTTTGATTTGTACCCACGGGTAAGCCAACTTCCATCGTAACTTACACAAATGCTTTGAAGTTCTTCTGTACTTGATACTTCAGCTTCTTGAACTGCTTTGATTACCTCCGATGCAACATTGTCTTCCATTTCTTCAGTTTGCGAGTTTTCATAATTTGATATTTTGTTTTCCACATATATTTTTTTTACTAGCAATCGAGATTCCTGTAAAAGTTTTTGCACAACGTCATCCACGCAGCAATCATATTTTTTCAAATATTTATCGAAACTCGACTGTGAAAAACAGTGTAGATTCATGAATATGCAAAATTGTTGAATTCCTGCATATCCTTTCCCCGTGTATAAAAATGATGCAGCAATGCGTAAATTTACATCAAAGGGAGCACGAAATCTTTCTTCATTCCTCACTTGTTTAGACGAAAAGGTTTCAGATTTTACTTCTTCAAGTCCATTGTTTTTACACGTTTCACATACTAAAGAGATTTTGACTGCGAATCCATTAGATTGTGTTCTGTTGATATCAAATGTCAAAGACGTTTCATTACAATCAGCGCACTTTACTTTTTGTAATAAATTATTCAGTTGTGACATATCAACAATAGCATATTGACATTCATTATTTTCTACTTCAATTATCTTATTAGCTGCTTCAAACTTCGTTCGAATGCGAAAATTCGGTTCATTCAATTCACTTTCGATTATAACCTTATCACTTTCAATTATTGACTCAAAATTATCGTTCACTTCAGTTGAATCATTATTCTCTTCCGGTTTATTATCTCTCCATCGCTTTTTTGCTAGGTTTTGGAAATGTTGGGCCCTTTTCCGAGAGGGCATTTCTATAATTTACACCACAAATCTATGCGCTTTGTCAATCAATGTAGCACTACATATGAACAAACCAAACCTTACAGATTCACTTACAACAAAATAAATACAATTGCACCGCGGAATGATAAAGTAGTACTAAAAAACCTACTAGGGGCAGTTCAACTCAAATTATAAACAAACAATTTATAAACAAATAAAATTATTATTGAAAAAGCGTCAAATAAATTTTTTACATTTTTTCGTTAGAAACGAATTTTGAAGAAGATAATAAGGACTTACAAGCAAACATAATGAATGTCATACACAATGTCATTTGCGTGTCACAGTTGGATCATTTGTTCCAAAAACAAAGTCCGTTGAGTGTAATGAAGCGTCTTTGAAATTTGATATAAATAAAAAATAATCTAATTTTTTTTTTAAACAAATAACTAATGAGAGAATTTTATATTTCCTTTGACGTAAATGAACTTATTGCTTTAGCGGTTGTACATGAAGTGGGAATATACAGGCATACAATTTCGCATGTTCATGAATTACACAGTTTCTCACAGTCAATCGTAGCTAAATACTTGAAAAAGTAGATTCCTGCATTGCTAAAATTACGTAACAAGTTTTCAAGACAAAATTTTCAAATAAGAATATCAATTACGGTCGAAGAAAATATATGTGACAAATACACTCTCATAATATGAAAAGTCACAAACCGAAGAAATAGGAGAAACTGTATATAAACGGTATTCAAACCAGCAAAAAAATGAAAAATCAAGTAAAGAAAAATAAGGATTATGCTTTTCTGACGGCAGTCGGCTTACTCGTGGGTATAAAAACACCCCTGGCAAGGATTCTGCTGTTGACATAGTCAGGATCTGTAATTGATATTATATAAAAAAATATTGCCTAATTCGTGTAAATGTTGCACCTTAGTTTGATAAAGATTTACCGAAATGTGACGTCTGTCATGAAGGGCAGGAGGAATTATCCAACTATGAACATAACTGTACATAAAACAAATATGGAAACGTTTAGTAGATTTTTGTTTTCGTTGATTAGCCTAAACGTTTCTGGAACTGCACATTCAATTGCTAAAAATCAGCGCATATCAATAATACGAATACAATTTTACGTTTCTTTTACTTCATAAGTTTATAACATTTATATAAAATTGTATTTCTTTATATATAATTTATGAGTGTGTCTGTGTAGGTGGATGCACGTTTGTACACATCTGAATACATCATATATCATGTTAGATTGTAAAATTGCCGATAGGAATATTAATTTTGATGGTATCGAATGCATTTTATTGTAAAAAAAACATAATCTGACAAAAAAAAATCGATCTTCTCCTACAATGTTCAATATTTTTCAACGCCAATTTTTTCCTAGGCTTATTTTATAATTTCGAACAACTTCTCGCATGGATTAGCAAAAATATGCTATAAGTGAAAAAAAAAATTCTAAACACTTCAAAAATTGAAATTTTTTACTTTTGACCACACTATATGTTTTTGGGTGTAAAATGATGCAAGAAACAATATATAACCCCCCTTGATGATCTAAATTTAGAGGGGTCAAAATGAATGGTGGTGCCTCCCCTTAAAAATCGTTAAAAATTCATTAAAAATAATATAAAAAATGCACGCGATTTGATGTTGCCTGACGTTTTCAAAATCGCATAAGTAGTCTTCAGCGGGCCGTGGAGGGCAGTCACTTCAAGTGCGGACATCGAGACTGGTCTTAAAATGTTTCAAATTGTCGATTTAAAATAGTATAAAAAATGCACGCGATTTGATGCTGCCTAATGTCGTCAAAATCGCATAAGTAGTCCTCAGCGGGCCCTGGAGGGCAGTCTATGCAAGTGCGGACATCGAGACTGCTCTTAAAATGTTTCGAATTGTCCATTTCAAATAATTTCAAAAATACATGCGATTTGATGTTACCTAACGTCATGAAAATGACCGCTGAGGAATCATCGATTTTCGTGCAGGGCGATCTATTGACGTGCGAACGATGGCACAGGTCTTAAAAATCGTTAAAAATTCATTAAAAATAATATCAAAAATGCACGCGATTTGATGTTGCCTAATGTCTTCAAAATCGCATAAGTAATATTCTGCGGGCCCTAGAGGGCAGTCTATTAAAGTGCGGACATCGAGACTGGTCTTAAAATGTTTCAAGTTGTCCACTTAAAATAATATCAAAAATGCACGCGATTTATTGTTGCCTAACGTCTTCAAAATTGCATAAGTAATCTTCAGCGGTCCCTGGACGGCAGTTAATTCAAGTGCGGACATCGAAAGGTTTTTAATACGACGGAAGAAGAATTTGGTTTGGAAATTCCTACATTGGAAATCGATGAAGTAGGGAATATAAACGACAGTCAAAATTCAAATACAACTGATTCACTATTAATAAAAACCTCCGAAAAAAATAGCGGAGCAAAACAAAATCTACTAAATCAAAATCCACTGAATCAAAATGAATCAGGTCTAAAAACCTCCGAAGATAATAACGGAGCAAATAAAAACTCTCTAAATCTAAGTGAATCAAATAAGGATAATTCACAAATCTTCAAATTAAATAAAAACGAAAACTTACTAAATCAAAATGAAAACAAAAAATTACTAAATTTAAATAACAACGAAAAATTGCTAAGTCAAAATGAAAACGAAAAATTGCTAAATCCAAATAAAAAAATACTAAATCAAAATAAAACGAAAAACGAAAGTTTCGATGAAATCTTGACATACGAAGAATACGAAATTCGAAAGAAACAAGAATCAAAAAACAATAGAATATTTAACATAAATTCGATAAAAAATGAAACAATCAACGAGTTATTAAAACTGATTAATTTAGAACATCTGAATCCTGAAGAAAGATACAGCGCCGAAAATATATTAAAGGAAAGTACTGATTGCTTTTACTTGCCGGGTGATGAATTAAACGGCACAGATGTATTACAACATGGAATTATAACAACAGACGATGCGCCCATAAACACTAGGCAATACCGAAATCCTGCAATCCATAAAGACGAAGTAAACAAACAAGTTTCCGAACTTCTCGAACAAGGCATCATAAAACCTTCCAAATCTCCTTACCACGTACCCGTATGGGTCGTTCCAAAAAAGGCCGACGCCGAAGGAAACAAACGCTGGTGCATGGTCCTCGATTTCCGTAAAGTAATTGAGAAAACAATCGGTGATTCTTATCCCCTTCCAAACATTATAGATATCATACATCAATTCGGCGGAGCAAAATATTTCTCTGTGTTTGATCTAGCAAATGGTTTTCACCAGATAAAAATGCATCCGGAAGACGCGCATAAAACAGCCTTTTCAATTCCTTATGGTCACTATCAATTTCAAAGAATGCCGTTTGGATTGAGGTGCAACCATGCTGAATGCTGGCCAGCAGGGAGGTCCAAACTAACGGATACAAACCGAAAAAAAACTAAAGCACCACGCCATGGAGCGTGTGTCTTAAAGTGGCACAGACAAGCGAGGCACAGCGAAAATAAAACGAGGACTGATTAACTGACTGTGTGTTTTCACCATCTTTCCCCATCTGGATGGATGACGGATCGATCATTTCTATTAAGGTCCACGCTTTCCACTTCCGGGATAGAAATAAGGGGTTCCGTTAAAAAAAAACGACTTGACCTTCAAATGGTCTTGAAGGTTGAGGTCAAGGTCAATGTCAACGTCACATGCGGGCGTGAAGTTGTCCACTGTTTCCATTTCCATAGCAAAAAATGAGTGCTTCCATTAAAAAAATCGACTTGATATTAAAATGACCTTCAAGGTAGCGGCGAAGGTCAAGGTCAAGGTCACATTATGACGTAAAATCTTCCGCTCGTTCCATTTCCGGGTTAAAAAATAAAGGGTTCCATTTGAAAAAATTGACTTGATATTGAAATGACCTTGAAGGCCATCGTCAAGATCAATGTTAAGGTCACTATAAGTTAGACCTGTCTGTACCCTTCAACTTTTGTTTAAACAAATTTCCTCCAAAATGCTTACCATCCGAGATATTCTAATCCGTTATTTAAAATGGGACACCCTGTATATACGGAAGAAGATTTACCTTAGTCACTGATCACAAGCCACTAATTTGGTTTCGAACAATAGAAAATGCCAATTCTCGTGTTTTAAAATGGAGATTAAAACTCGCGGAATACACTTACGATGTAGTCTATAAAGCCTGCAAAACTAATGTAAATGCTGATGCATTATCACGAAACCCGGTATTCGCTATAAACACTACACACAGTTTTGAACAACCTCATCCGAGAAGTAGACCAAAAGGAGTTACGATAAATCACGAACGCCCAATACTAAGAAGAAGTGAACGTTTGAAAAAGAGATTCGAATCTTTAGTGTCATAAACGACCCTCTTGTAAACAACAAAAATGACGAAGAACTACATGTTTCAGAAAAAGAACCTGTAATGAATTTTGAAGGAACTTTAAGTAAAAAATACTTGAAACACAATTGTGATAAAAATAAACAACTGGAACATTTTTGGGAAATTAATAAAAATCCTAACACTGTAACCGTAATTGCAAATGTTCATGAGCTCCCTCGTCGAAAAGGCCGACATAGGAAAACACGTCATAAAGTGTCGACAGATTGTCTAGATCCTATAAACGATCCAAACACAGCTGGGACTAGACAACGAAAAAAAGAACCGATATAGAAATTCCTGGAAGGTACAAAAACATCACCGAAAGTGAATTTGGAGATTCTTCCTCCGATGATAGCGACGATAATACGTTCGAAAATGATGAAATTCCAAATCCAATGTCGAATCAGTGTTCTCAGATTTAGATGCAATCTCGCCCAAGCGCGGTACGCGCCATCCGCGACTCCGCGCTGGTTGGCCGGCCGATTCCCCGCGAAGCCGATGGATTTCAAATGGTACGACGGCGGATGAGTGCCAATCCAAAATAGTCGATTTTTACATAAAAATGCGTTTAAAAAATTGGGGTTTTTGGCCACGTCGACGCAAGACATGTTTCTTTCTGAAATATTGAAGAAAGAATTAGGAAATTATAAGAAATATATTTTTTGCGTGCATGATGGTGTAAAAATGCCTGTTTTTTTATTAAAATTGTATGCGATACGTACTTTTAAGCAATAAAAATTGAAAAATACACTCCCAGATTTATAAATAAATTATTCCTTTGTATGCTGTATTGAATTTTATTGAAAATAATCTTATTAAAAGAATAATATCGCAAAACGGCACATTATGTAATTGTAATATTGTTCTTTATCATGTATATGATAAAAATGACTCTTTAAAAGTATTTTGAAAGTAAATTACTTTAATTGCTTAATAATAATATAGAAAAATTTATCCGGTTGTCCGATGATCAAATGCGACAAATACTCCACAGTTTCAATGTCAATCGCGTTGACTCAGTTGATGCGGTCTTTGACTGGTGATGTAGGAAGTTGGAAGTTGGAAGTTCGCATCCTCAGCCGATTATGTTTCTTTTTTTATTTTCTTCATTTTATTTTTTTTTTTGTTTATTTTATACTATTTATTTCCTTTATTTTCTTTATTTTACTTATTTTATTTATTTTATTTATTTAAATGCATTTTTATGTCAAAATCGACTATTTTGCATTGGCACTCATCCGCCGGCGTGCCATTTGAAATCCATCGGCTTCGCGGGGAATCGGCCGGCCAACGAGCGCGGAGTCGCGGACGGCGCGTACCGCACTTGCTTGAGATTGCATCTCAACTGAGAACACTGTGTCGAATAACAACTTAAACACTGCTCGTGATATTCACAAATAATACCACCGATTTTTAAAAAACATAATTAATTGCAGAGACCAGATCTATATGCGCAGAGATAATTTCATATATTCTTTAAATGAAGATAATGAACCGGCAGATACAGGTTCAGAAATTTAAAATTACAGAAACGAAGCATGTAAATTTAAAGACTTAGAAGTAGGGAAAATTACTTACAAAAATAAAAATGGAAAATATCATATAGCTTTAATATTACAAAAAACTTGCAAAAATCTTGTAGAAGCAGCCACTATAATAAGAAATTTAATATATAAATTAGGAGACATAATAATAAAACTAGAATTAAAGTCAATTAGTATTTCCAAATCAAAAGAAATTAGCAATGTCGAATGGGAAATAGTTTACCTCGAGTTAGTTAAAATCTTTGAAAAAATCGATACTAAATTAATTATTTGTCACGGCGATGTAAAATATTTAAAAACTGAAAAACCACCCAGTATAATGGAAGAATATCATTCGTCAATGTTAGGTGGACACAAGGGAGTTACGAAGACATATAATAGAATAAGGCAACACTATTATTGGGAAAATATGAAAATTGACGTACAAGATTTCGTACGTACATGTTTAGATCGTCAGTTAAAAAAGTTAGTTCGCGTAAAAACAAAGAACCCTATGGTTATCACTGACACACCTCGGACAGCTTTTGATAAGATAGCTTTAGATATCGTAGGACCTTTACCAAAAACTAGTTCAGGCAACGAATACATATTAACGATGCAGGATGCGCTTACTAAATACTCTATAGGAGTCGCTTTAAATAATGCCATTGCAGAACTATATCAGATGCTTTCATTAAAAACTTCATATGCGTATTTGGAGCTCCTAGAATAGTTCTAACAGAGCAGGGTAGACATTTACTTAGTATACTGATGAAAAGAGTGTCAAAGAAATTCAGAATAAAAAATTGACACACTACAGCTTTTCATCCACAATCGAATGGGTCACTAAAACGTTCCCACCATGTCCTTGATCAATATTTAAAACAGTATGCCGATACTGAAAATGAATGGGATGAATTGTTAGAATTCGCCATGTTCTGATATAACACTAGTATTCATGAAAGTACCAAGCACACACCATATGAATTGGTATTCGGTAAATTAGCACGACCGATATCAAGTGATAACGTCCTGGCAGATACCCATTCCGATACTTATAACCAATATTTATCCAATTTTGTGACAAAACTACATAATATTCGACAAATAGCAAGGGACAATTTGCAAAATTTTAAACTAAAGTCAAAAGAATATTATGATAGAAACATAAATCCTCTTACTCTAAGACTGGGCGATTTTGTGTTTTTACTCAAGGGTAGAAAAATACATAAATGACAAAATCAGTACACAGGCCCCCATAAAGTATTAGAAATGATAAATAAGAATAACGTAAAAATCAATAGATTAAAAAGATCACCTATAAAATCATAATTTAATAAAAACAAAACCACGTCTGATTTTAGAAGATTTACCCAACAAAGACAAAATGATCAATTCACAGATTATACGGTCGATATTTTTATTAACATCAGTAACTTACGGTGCAGATCTAATCGGGTATGATTGCGGGAGTCCGCAATTAAATATAACTTCCTTATCATTGCTGGATGTTGGATAGTGTGAAATCCCAGAACTAACGGTTAATCACACTTCGTTATATATTCAGTTGTTGCATCTCGTAGAATATTCAACGACGAAGGCAATTCAGTGCAAAGTATTAGTTAAGAGACGTATTACCTAATGTGGAATGCATCGGCTGTATTAAACGGAATAACGGAATATATCTTAGAACTTTCGCATGATCAATGTAAAAATATACATAATACCAATACTATAGTATTAGGAAATAATGTAATAATTTCGGGCCAGAGCGTTGGTCAGTTAAATATTAGAAATGTAATGCTCGCGGGAACTGTCACAGCCGATGGAAGTTGTAACGACGCGCATTATTCAGATCCATGCGGATCATGGAACAATGTAATAGTACAAGCGGTAGTGGAAATAATCCTACCTACAGACACGATATCTCTTAATTTAAAAACCGGACGTGCACATTTAAAAACTGGAACCACTTGTTCCGTAAGCGAGGGTTCGTGTTTTGATTTAGAACGAGGTTACACTTTCTAGGATCTTTCAGAGAAAGACAGTTGCGATTTCAATAAGTATGACGTTCTGTATGAAGGAATATCCTCTCGTATAGAAGAAATTAACAATCGAGACGCACCAGTAATAATAACCGTATAAAGGGAACATATTACTTTTGCGATGACAATAAAAAACGAGCGAAAATTATGCGGATATCCAATATTTCAAACCGAACATCCGAAATTGTTTATAGCACCATTTTCAGAAAGACGACCAATCGTATCAACTGTAAATAAAATCAAGGTAGAAAACCTTGACATTTTTGCATATGTTAATAGTAAGTTTATCTATGTAGAAAAACACATTCGTAGCGAGTTAAAATCTTTATATTACGATATTTTAGTACAGCGTTGCACATTACAACAGCAGGTTTTAAAAAACAGTTTGTCCATCGCCGCCAGCAATCCAGACGAATTCGCCTTCAACATTATGAGAGGTTCGGGTTTTATGGCTAAGTCTGCCGGTGAGGCAATTCACGTCATCAAATGCATACCTGTGGAAGTAAGAGTTCGACAAACATTTGAATGTTATATTAACATTCCCGTCACCCGAGGAAACCAAAGTTTATTTTTACGACCACGCACGCATGTGTTAGTAGAGTCAGGAGTACAAATAATATGTAATTTAGCAGCACCTCTAATGTACCGACTAAATGGAATCCGGTGTAAAGTAATGCCTCATTATATTGAGGCCACCGTTCCAACTATGCTCAAACCGAATAATCAAGCCAATGGGTAGTATACAAATCTGGAGAATCTTGGATCTACGGGAATCTACTCAGAAAAAACTCTGGGCGAACTGAGGAAACATATTATGTATGTGAGTGCAGGACTATTAATGCTGCTTTTGATTTATCGATTGATGAAATTAGCCGTGGATACGATCGTTCATGGTTACGCTCTACACTCCTTTTACGGAAGGTCTTTACTCCTTATCGCAGCTAATTGGGACTCTTTCACTCACCTTCTGCTCAATCTTTCTAAAGGAAAACCTAAAGAAGATAACGAAATAGAACTTTTAACTCCAACAAATCAGGAGATAACCCTATCTCCATCTCAGAACGATGTAAACGCATCTGCAGCTCCTCGACCCACTGAAAACCTATATCCAGCTTTTGCATTAAAGAAATAAATATTTTAATTATAGATAGCACCTCGCAGTGAAAACGTGCTTCAGTTGCCTTACAAAATAAGTGAACACATCAAGAACCGATATCATCGAATGGCTCCATATTTATGTATTCAATCTATAAATTCAACAATTCTGTGCCACATCTTCAATGATTACGCTCATTTTATATGCACATCTTGTTTCAACAATGCACCTATCGAAATTCAAGAAGAATTCACTCCTTTAAAGTGGGCTCATTTTACAACCCCCGTTCAACAGATATTGATAAAACTTCATTGTAAAAAATGCTCAATTAAGCTCTTAAAAATTCAACCATCTGCTTCATGTCAAGACTGTTGTCAAAAATGAATCTTATTTAATTCAAGAGCAAACCATACGTATAGTACCCTCATCAAATTCCCCATTATACCTTGGCGAACCATCAGGAATACCCAAAATTACAACTAGCGGACATCATCAATTGTGCATAAAGGAATTATGTACAGTGATACAATATCGACGACCAAATGGCAGTATCATTTCTATTTGCAAAGATTGCCATCCAGCTTCAAGACCTACACCAGAAACACTTCCGAAATTACATGCTGCTAAATTCTACTACGCATATACAAATTACGATTCTGATCAATTCAAAGACGAGCTTGGATGTTATCATTATTGTAATAAAGAAGTATGTTAGTCCAATGGGCAAACCGATTTAGAGACTGTATTTTTTGACTAACCCAAGAATTTGAGAGCACACCTTTACAAATAGGAGTTAATCACACCTTCTTCTTACCACCAAAAATGCGTTAACAACCTCTGGAGAGGTTTGCATGCCTGGATACCCAGCCATATTTCAAGAGGGGAGGTGTTACATCCTAACGAAAATACATAAAATCTAAATAGGTGATGCCATGAAACGCCGGCTTTTCTCCGTTGATAAAAATAGACAGATAAGAAAGGAACAACGACGTTTTCAAAAAGAAAGACTACAAGTGCACAAAACTAAAACGAACATTAATAATGAATATTAAGTGAACCTAGTGATTAGTGAATAGCGTTAAGAACTAGACCATAAACTTAAGTTAAGAATAAAAATGAAATACGATTAAACAATACTCAAAACACTAATTAATTTTTGTTTCAAACTAAACCCAACTATAAAGTGTTTGGACTTTTTTAACGCTAAATTCATAACCAATCAAACGAAATTAATTAAATTTCATTTTTTAATCTATATAACAAATTAGAAATTAGTTTTTAGATGCCTTTGGTCGAACAGAGAAGCTGCCCAATGTATACACGACACCTGAGAGTTTTATGGCCTACCCAATAAAACTACTGCACTCGGCGCAAATTCTTTTTTTAACGAATAGGAAAATTTAAAAGATAGACTTCCGTTAGAAAACTCTTGCCGCCAAAAGTTTTAACCAATTACCTCATTCCACAAATATGTATTTTCTATCTCATCTGTTCTTTTCGTCCAACGCATGTAAGTATATGTAAAAATTCAGTATAAATGCAGCCTCCCCCAACCAGATCAGCACTGCACTTTGAACGCTAACCAGCGGTTGAGGTCGTTCCTAAAATAAACCTAAATATTCCGTTCCAATAAACAGTAAGTAAAAAAGAGAAATAAAATATATATAAATAAATAATGTTTTATTCACAATCGTCTTTCCCTACAGTTAATTTTCATGGACCTACCATCGCCATAAATCCTCTCCAATAACTGATGATAACAAAAAGGGCAAAAAAGGATATGATATCCGCAAAAATAATCAATTACTGATTAAAAAAGCTCGATCCTGAGGTTATTTTTCCCTTCCTTCCTTTCCATAACGATATTTTCCCAAACTCATGATCATAGGCCAGCTCCCAGGTAAAGGGCTTAAGTGCCTTGACCAAAAAATGGCCAACGAAAACGTTCCAGATCTGCTTCTCAGATCTGGGATGTAATACACTGATATGTCCACTATAATTAAAAGTCATTACAAAAAATTACCAAGGAGAATTGTTTGAAGGGAATGCCTGCCGAAAACTCTTGAAGGAGGCAGATCAGTTAATGGACTCCAAAACCTATTCAGATATTGGTAGTCTACGGTTGGTACTATTTCTCAGCGCTTTTAAAGCAATGAACAAAGTTGTCAATTGTTGCTTTTCTGCTAGAAAAGAAGTCGGGTCGGATCTCGATGAACTCATAAAACAGTTGCATAACGCATTTAAAGCTTTAGGTATCTCTGAAACCTTAAAAATCCATGTTGCCTTAAAGCACATAAAAGATTGCGTTGCATTTTTGAATAACACGTGACTGAGTACGTGGTCTGAGCAAGCCGAGAGTTTTTGAAATTCTCGGATCGATCTAAAATAAATGCCGTGAATCCCTCGTATTTATCGAGAGTGAAAAAGGGTGTAGTGGCACTCTCATCGCAGCACATACAAAACGGCAAATAGAAAAAAAATAAAATTCAGCTACTTAATCTTCTAATAACAAAATTTAAAAAATAAAACAAAAAAAAACAGCAAACGGAAAAGAAAAAAAAAATGGGATCACATTACCACTACGTCCTCGTCCTTGATCCTCGTGTTGCCTAAAGATGGTCCAACAAAAAAGTAATGTCTGCACTGCCGTGCGCGTCTCTCTCTCTCTCTCTCGCTCTCTCTCTCTCTCTCTCTCTCTCTCTCTCTCTCTCTCTCTCTCTCTCTCTCTCTCTCTCTCTCTCGCTCTCTCTCTCTCTCTCTGGTGAGTAGACACGTCACACGTGCAAATTTTTGCTCCACCTTATTTGAGTATTATTTACGATTATTTTCATTCTCCGGAGCGAGAAGTTATTCCAGAAGGTGTGCACCAGTTGTGGGCCTGATTAGTGAAATTTTTTCCCAGTGACAACATCTAGTGGGTCCACGGTGCGCCTTTTTGGAAAATCGCAAAATCTTTTCCACGGTTTTCACCGGGAACGTGTCAACGGCGATCGCGGAGCCAATTTCAACTGCGCAAGTCCACTCCAGTCACGTGGTGTAATATGTCAGCCTCCTATTTCAATTAAACAACTGTCATCGAAACTGAATTGAAGAAAAGCGACTTATTACAAGGTACGAAAACCGATGCCGAAAACTGGAAGTAACAGCAAATCGGACCATAACGTAGCTGTTCGCGTTATTTGTGCAAAGTGTTACAAGTCTGTCATAGATTTCGTCAAGTGTCCCGTTTGCGAAAAGTGTTTTCACGAGTCTTGCGGACGGCTCTACATTCGCGGCAAATAGGAATCTGTGTGTTGCGTGCGCTCCTTGTCGCACTTACTTCTTCCGCCGCCTACCGTCGCAACCACTTTGCTGTCGCGCGTGACGTATCTCTCCTCACGCTCCCTACCCCGTCCTCTCTTCTTCATCGAGTGCAGCCGCTATTAACACCGTCGCGACTATTTTCGGCTAGTTCCCTCCCTCCGCAAGTATTATCTGTTTCGCCTACCTTGCCCCCAACGCAGTCAACTATGGATACGGCTCAACAATTTTCGCAAATTCTCGAAGCGATTAACGGTGTGCGACAGGAACTTACGGCCGTTAGAGCCGATACCAATGCTATTCGAACCGATCTTACGAATTTAGCATCTGCCGTACAGCAGAACACCGCTGTATGCAATGGTCTAAAATCGGATGTTGAATACATGAAAAAGAGCAATGCCCTTGCACGACCAACTACATACCTAATGGTAAACGGTATCCCAAATCGGTGCTCTCTGTCATGTAATGACATTATGCTTCGCGTGCTTACTCATTTAAAATTGCCGGGTTTATTGAGCGACATTTTAAAAATCGAAAAAATCGAACATAATCGACCATCGACCTCCTATTCTGCCGCTACCAGTTCGGCAATTCCTAAACAGTATTTTTCCTTAAAAATACGCCTTAAATCTGTCGACGTTCGAAATTTTATTGTCGAAGCAAAACGTAAGTTGGGCAAAATTACCGTCCAGGAACTATTCCCGGAACTATCTAAAGATGCTAACGCCGACAAAACTGTGTACGTCAACGAGTTTTTGCCCTCATCGACCTACAATTTGCTTAAAGAAGCCAAACTTGCGGCTAATAACGCAGGTTATAAGCGCGTTTGGGCGAGAGATGGCAATGTTTTTGTAAGAAAAAATGGCGGCACCCCTGAGTTGTTAATTGCCACAGAACAAGATCTCAATAACATTGTCTGACAACCACAGCAGAATCTTGTTAATCAATGTGTATCAAGTAACGTGTCTTTGTCCGATTCTTTGTCGTCTTTAAAAATCTCATGTATAAATATAAATTCACTGCGTGCCCATCTGCAAGATTCCACAACACACATCCTGGCAGTCACCGAAACATGGATGACACCGCTTGTAGATTCATCGTGTGTTTCCGTTAAAAACTATAATTTCGTTCGTAATGATCGGGCACTGCGTAGCGATGATCAAACACGCTTTATTTTAGGTGGAGGTGTCGCATGTTACCTCCACAAATCTTTATCTTACACTATTCTCGAGTGCTCAGTAAATGAAAACATTGACACCCCAGAATATCTTTTTTTGGATGTCAAATCGTCTTCAAGAAATTTGTTATTTATAGGTATATACCGACGCCCTCATGGGCAACTTCTCGCGGAATTTATAGTTAAGTTTAATACATATATTTCTCAATATAAGGACATAATTGTAACAGGCGATTTAAACTGTAATTTGTTAGAGAATAGATTTGATTCTGTATATCTTCAAAATTTTATTCAAGACTATTCGCTTTTTTCTGTACCCTTTGGAACCACCCATTATTCTTGTTTTTCTTCTTCTCAGCTGGATGTTATGCTAGTCGATTCTTCAGATAAAATTAAAAGTTTTTCTACGTCTCCTACTCCTTTTGCGGCTGGCCATTGTCTTATTACGATCCAATACGAATTCACGAACCTCAATTCCATTCCACAAATTTACACCTACCGTAACTTCGCCAAATGCGACTATTCTGCTTTAAATAAAGATCTTTCAGCATTACTTCAACTTAAGTTTCCTCATCTCTTAGCTTCCGATCACACTCAACTTCAAACAAATTCGCAACCACACGGTCTAATAAACTGCGTAAATAATTTTTACGAATGTATTACCGAAGTTTTAGATTTACATGCGCCATTTACTACAAAACGTATTTTGCACCGTGCTATTCCGTGGATCACACCTAGTATACGAAGTAGGATTAAGGAACGCGACAAATTGTACCTGCGTGCGAAACGAACTCGAAACCTGCGTCTTTTCCAGGAATATAAGAATATGCGTCGCGAGATTAAAAATATCATAAAAGCGGCCAAAAATCGTCACTTAGCCGAGCTAGTGCTCCAACAAACAAGCACGAACAAACTCTGGTCTTGCTTACGAAAATTAGGACTTGCTAATCAGCCATCACAGTCAGCACTTCCTCATTTCTCACCCATTGCATTAAATCGTCATTTCGCACAAATATCGTCATCTCATCCGTCTTGTGACTTAGCGACACTCAACAACATTATCATGCGTCCATTACCCAATTTCCATACAACATTCAGCTTTACTGCTATTAATCATCATGATGTCCTACTTAGTCTTAATCTAGTTGCACAAAAATCACGTGGGCTTAGTCCCGATCATCTTCCTTTAGAGCACCTAAAATCCATGTTTACAACCATCGCACCATATTTGACATCCATTTTCAAACTTTCACTCATTTCTGGCTATTTCCCTCCCATTTGGAAATCATCTTACATCATACCACTTAAGAAAATCGCTAACCCCTTATGTCCTTCTGACACCCGTCCAATCACAAATCCTCCCCACCTCTCTAAGGTCATTGATTCCCTTGTCACCCAGCAGATCACAAAATATTTAGAGATAAATTGTATACTGCATCCCAAACAATGTGGTTTCTGCAAATTTCACAGCACTCAAACTGCCCTATTACACCTTATGGATGAAGTACGTTCGGGTATAGATCGTGGGGCAGTTACTATCCTGGTACTGTTCGATTTCTCAAAAGCCTTTGACTCCCTAAACCATGTCGTGATTCTAACCTGCCTTCTAGACATAGGCTTTGAGGAATCAACATTGAGATGGCTGCATTCTTATCTCTCAAATCGCTCTCACACAATAATTGGCCTGGATGGTTCAACATCTAATCCTGAGTATACTACATCCGGCGTTCCACAAGGTTCAAGCTTAGGCCCCATATTATTCATTATTGTTATCAATACCTTGTTTTCGAGACTTAAATACTGCAGACACACTACCATCATCTTTGCTGATGATACGCAATTTTATCTCTCGACCCCGATATGTCATCTAAATGAAACGATACGCAATATTAACAGTGACATTGCTGAGCTTGTGAGGTGGTCCCATGATTATGGGCTCACTTTAAATACGCGTAAAACTCAGGCCATCATCCTAGGTTCACCTCAGAATTTAGCCGTTATGAAAAATCTCACCATACCACAAATTATTGTCGGGTCGGATGTAATACCGTATTCATATGAAGTAAAAGATCTTGGTGTTATAATAACATCCGACCTAACATGGAATCGCCATGTTAGTACCATATCATCTAAAGTACATAATGTTCTTTACAGGCTTAAATTTCGTGGTGCTTTTCTTCCACCGCAGATCAAACTCACACTCGTCAACGCATTAATCATCCCACATCTCGACTACGCATCTTTAGTTATAGCCGATTCAACAGCATATCTGAACACTAAATTACAACGCCTTCAAAACATTGCCTTGAGGTATGTGTATCGCCTGCGCCGGGATGAAAGACTTGCGCCATATCGTCAGAAAGCCAACTGGCTACCCATAACATCTAGGCGACAGTACTTTCTCGGTAGCCTCACTCATCAAATCATCCATACCTCCCAACCTTCCTACCTGGCTGACAGATTCATTCCTCTAGACCATTCCATTCGCCGATCTTCTCGCTTACAATCATCTCAATATCAACTTCCAATTCCTCGTACCAACATCTTTGCTCACTCTTTCTGGATCACAGCCATACAGTTTTGGAACTCCCTGCCACGCCGCCTTCACGCATTTACATCTCTCGCAACATTTCGTACTAACTTATTAACATATCTTCGTAGGGCTGATCAACCGTAAGTTTGTTACGTTTTCTATTTTTATGTTTTAACTATGCGAGCGACTTCTAATCAAATTTACTACTTACATTCAACTCAAGTGCAATTTTGTTATTTTTTATTTACAAAGTAGTATGTATAAAGATGTATAATGTGTTTAGCGCCTTATAGCAGAGATTATAATATAGTTTTAAGGTTTAAGTTGTATTATGTATCGTTTATCCTGACCGAAACATTGTAACGGCAGGATATTGAGTTCATGTGTCCACGGCTCGTAGTGGCCAGGACACTAATAAATAAGTCGTCAATCAATCAATCTCTCTCTCTCTCTCTCTCTCTCTCTCTCTCTCTCTCCCTCTCTCTCTCTTTACAGCTTAATATGGCTTAGTTCATCGTGATATATTAATACTTGTGCTAATGCACCTACACCTAGTCGAGCATCATAATGACTTCATCAGAATTAATAACACGGATTTTAAACCTAATGGATCAAATCAGGAGACTTCTGGACAATATTTTACGCTTAAAGTTCTGATGAAAACCGTTGAAACTTGTAACGTTATAATAGATGCCAAGCGTAAGTTGGTGAAAATTACGGTACCTGAGCTTTTTCCTGAACTCTCGGTCAGAGACATCACTGCGAGTACCGTTTATATAAATGAATTTCTCCCTTCATCCACCCTCTTAAAGAACACTAAGGAGGTTGCAAAGAATGCCGGATACAGGCGTCGTTGTGCTTGAAACGTTCATCTCTATCTGTAAGTGTTTCGTCTGCGCATGATTCGTCCTCGATTAAAGTTTCGTGTGTAACTATTAATTCACTTCGGGTCCATCTCCATGGTAGAATTGACGTGCATCCTAGAGTTAACCGAAACATGGCTCACTCCAAGTATTGAGTCTTCCTGCGTATCCATCTCTAATTATAACTTTGTTCTTAATGATCGAGCTCATCATGCTGAATGGCAATTGCGCTTTATTCAAGGCGGAGGTGTAGCACGTTACCTTCATAAATTGATGGTTTATAAAGTCTTTGAATGCTCCAATAATATTTCTATAAATGATCCAGCGTATATTTTTCTCGACATCAAATTATCTCCTTTCTGATTTAATAGTTAAATTTAACTCGTACGTCCCTACTTTTGAAAACGTCATGCTTAGCGGTAACCTACATTGCAATTTTTTAAATAACTCATTCGAATAAAAATACCTGCAAAGTTTCATATCTGATTTTTCACTTTTTTACGTGCCATTCAGCCCTACAAACTACTCAGGATTGACTAGCTCACAATTGGATGTCATGGTTGCTGATCCCAGTGATAAGACTTATCCAAATCTACTTCACCTTTTGCCGGTCATTGTCCTATCCCCATGCAATATCAAGTTCAGAATCTTAACCACACTCCGCAAACAGTTACTCACGTAATTTTACTAATTGTAAATATACTTCTTTTTCAAATGATCTTCCCGCGAAACTTAGCGTCAAATTCCCAAACCCTTCATCTCCTGAATCTAGCACCCATATATCTCACTCTAATATTAGTGAAGTTACAAATAACCTTAATGCACTATGAATGTATGAAGGAAACTCTTGACACTCTTGCGCAATTAGTTGCGAAGCAAATTGTACATCGATTGATCCCTTGGCTTACCCCTGATTTGTGAACCAGAATTACAGAGTGTGATAAACTGTACACGCGTGCAAAGCGGTCGAAAAATATGTTACTTTTAGAACATGATAAGAAATTACGTCGTGAATTAAAAAAATTCTTATAAAATGTGAACATCCGTCAATTAACCAATTTGGTACATCAGCAAAACAATCCGTAGAAATTTTGGTCAGGCCTAAAAAATGTAGGCTAATAACGCAACGCTATCTGCCTTACATCACCTTTCTCCTTTCGTTCTTCCTCATTTTGCTTCAGTTTCATTAGTGCACCCATCATGTGATTCAGTAACCCTCGATAACTTACTACTCCGGTCTATTCCTAGAATTCAACCGACTTGATCTCTAATAAATGACGTGAGCTAAGTCCAGATCACCTTTTCCAAGCTCACATTAAATTACTCTTTACTATACTATCCTCTTTTCTGACTCACATCATTAATCCCTCATTCTCTTCTGGTATCTTCCCATCCATTTGTAGATCATCTTATATCATAACATTTAATAAAATCCCTAATCCTCAAAACCCCTTAAACATATGTCCAATTGCTAATCCATCTCTTCTTTCCAAAATCATTGATTCCTTAGTCACGCATCAAATCACCAGCTTCTTGGAGAATAATCAGCTGCATCATCCTAATCAGTGTGGCTTTTGTGGGTTCCATAGCACACAAACAGCGTTGCTACACTTACTGGACGACAGCTGGTTGGGTATCGATAGAGGCTATGCCATAATCTTGGTCCTGTTCGACTTTTCCAAAGCTTTTGACTTCCTTAAACACTCTATCACCCTGACCTATTTACGTAATCTAGGCTTTGGGACTCTGCACTCAACTGGATGCATTCATTTTCTGTCCGACCGATCTCAATGGATCAATGGATTGGATGGACAGGCATCGCAACAGGGGTAGACAACATCAGGAGACCCGCCGGGTACTAGTCTTCTCCCTATTCTCTTCATCATAATCATCAATACCCTCTTCTCCAGAATTCGTTACTGCCGAGACACCACCATCATATTCGCGGACCATACCCAACTCTACCTCTCTGCTCCTATAAGTCGCTTTATACTGTAAGGCGACATAACACTGATATTGCTGAATTGGTTAGGTGGTCCCAAGATTTTGGACATAAGCTTAACGCGCGTAAAACTCAAGCCATTATCATCGACTTTACGCAGAATCTTGCTACCATCAAGAACATACCTATGTCCTAAATTGTGGTAGGAAATGATGCAGTCGCCTGTTCGACATGTTAGTTCCATTTCATCCAACGTACACCATGTTCTCTAACGATATAAATATCGCGGATTTCTCTCCTCCTTCCATCAGATTATCACTCGTCAATTCGCTAATCATACCACACATCGACTATGCCACCGTCGTCACCGCCGATCTCTTGGGTTATCTTAATATTAAGCTCCAACGTTTAGAGAATAGTGCTCTAAGGTACATCTATCGCTTACGACAAGACGATATGCTCGCGCCATTCAGAGGAAAAGCGAATTGGTTGTCCTTTCTATCCAGAAGACTCTACTTTCCTGGTAGTCCTACCTATCAAATCATCACCACTAATCTACCATCATACCTGTCATCGAGATTCGTACCTATAGATAGTTCATTGCGTCGCTCATCTCGTCTTCAGTCATCCCATTTCATACTGCCGACTCCCCGTCGAAACATTTTGCACGCTCATTCTGGTTCACTGCTATGAAGTATTGGAACAGCTTATTACAGCACTTGCAATATATTTCATCTCCAACATCTTTTCGTATGCGTCTCTTTGCATCCTTAATCACACGGAGAGAACTTTCTGACAACAGTCGCGAGGGCTACAGCAGAGCGCGCACGCTTTCCTTCTAGCATGGTAACCATGATAGACTCGCGAAAAATGACATACGTATATCTAGCAGCATTGCCGTATTTCTCTCTTTTCCAACGGCAGCGATGCCAGACTTTCGTACGATACTTGTCACGAATAAACTAACTGTCGACGTATTGATGACCTGTCGATACAGCACGCTTGTTAATGCCTAAACCTAAAAGACCAGGTCCTACATTATACAATATCGCGGCAAGTTTCGTTTCGTGTGAGATTTGCAAAACCTCATTCCATCCATCGTGCGCACGATTATACATCGCACGTAAGCGGAACTCGGTTGCGTGCACTCCTTATCGTATCTCCTTCTCCTTACTATTTCTCTTCGAATTACAGCTACCCGTCATATGCCCCCCCTCCTCTCCGTCGTTCCACTCGTTACCGCTGCAGCCTCGTGAACTGCACCCCTCTCATCTCTTACCCCTCGCATGCCGACGAGCCTCTCGATCACATGTACGCTAGTGTCGATACCGACCTAATTAATTGCTGTACGCGGTGTTTCTCGGGACGCGCTACCCGACCAGTGTAATTCGACCGTAAATATGTCCAAGGATCCGCACATAGTCGACAATTAGGACTGATAATAATGCTCTTCGGCAATTCTCATCGCCTAGGGATGGTGTCCAGCGAATTAAAACACTCAATCACATTAAGCTTAATCGATAGTCGCCATTTATGATAATAAAATATAAAAATGTTAAATTCTATTAAACAATTATAAATAATACAAAATAAATAAAATCGGGTAAGATGGATAAAAATGCGAAGCATTTGGAAACGATACTTAGAAACACCTTTCTTCCGTAAAATTTATTAGCCATTCTTATGGAAATATTTAACTCCTCCATAATAATTAAGATACATCGTCTATCGAAATATTTGATGAATTTGAGGAAACCATATAGCTTTCGTTTCTACATCTGGTACAAGCCATAACATTCTCAGGTGTACCTGGACGTTTTGATAAAAATAAAGCTGAAATACGGCGCAGGTCTTTTAATTTGTAACCCCTTTTTACCAAAGAAAACACCTATCTAAATGATCATAACCTGCAGACTGCAACATTACTGTCTCTTAAATAGTATATGTACAATATTACTTTACGTCATTTATAATAAAAAACAATATCTCAATCTAGTATTGCATATCCATATCTGATAAAAAAATTATAAAAGATAAGCTTATCTTCATGTATTAATTTTCCCACGACGATCAGGTTTAACAAGGGGTAGGCCTAGGCCTTTTGACGCACAAATGAATTAAGAATAAGGTTAAATGTACAAGGCAGCTAATGCCCGGGCCACCCCGCTCTCCATCTTGTTACTCTATAAAACTACCGAAAACCACCTGGCTGAAACGTACGACACTTATATTTCCGTAATTTTCTCGGGCTTTATGTAGCATGTGGTTGCTAAGTTGCCTTTAGGTGCCATACCTTCCAGCCAGAGGAGTTGAAATAAAAACAAAATAATTAAATAACAAACAATAAAAGGAAATACTAAAAAAATTAAAGTATAAAAAAAATTGTAACGAAATTTAATTTCCCGCTCTTGCCGTATACTGCTTTTTGGCATATAGCTACACGTGAAAAAGCTGTGGTGGCCATGAACTATTCAGGCGGTGAGGAACGCATAGATTCGTCGTATGACGGACATGCACCAATTGAATAGTTGCAAGCCGAAAGTCGGTGAGGGCGCACCCAGTTCTTTCGTCCGGGGGCGCTTCACGGTATTTTATACTAGGTTCTTTTCTCCGTGTGCAAAGAACATTCCCATTTTAACACTGCCGAGGTAAAAGGGGCGGGGGTAGTTCCAGCATAGTTAGGTCCAAGTAATTCCGATACATATATTATAACAATATTCCTTAAATGTCTAAAAAGTGAAAATGAGCATTTTCAAAACTTCGACTCTGAAATGAATTTTTCCTATGGAAGTGTTTGCGACTCGATTAATGCATACATGAAAACTGATTTTAAAATATTAAAAATTTTTTAAATAGTAAAAATTTAAATTTCCAAAAAGTTCTTAAGTATCTCGGAGACTGTAAGAGATATGCAAAATCTGAGACAATTTTTGGGGTGTACCTATAGGGGGGGGGGGGGCGATCTCGAATCAATTAATGCATTTATGCAAGCAAATTTTGAAATTTTTAAATATGGAAAATTCTTAAATATCTCGGAAACTGGAAGAGATATACAAAATCCGAGAAAATGTTGGGGGTGTACCTGTAAGTGGGACGTTTTCGAGTCGATTAATTCATACATGTAAGCGAATTTTGAAATTAGACCTACGGTCTGAGTGGAAGTAATTAAAATTAACGTTTTAAACGAATTTTTTTTATGACCCGATCTGCGGATCGACTTCAAAAACAAATCCAAAAAGAGGTTACACGTCTCAATTCGTCTTTCTGTTCTCGAGATATCGCGCAGACAAAATTTTGCATATGGATGGACGTACAATATGACATTTGGAAGACAATGTATTGCGGACTCTATCGGCCACGCTAGACAGATGATCTCATAAAGTAACTCACATTATATTGAAGCTAAGTAGTTAACAAACAAAAGGAGGCTTTGAATTTTTCAATTCGTTATGATTTTTGTATCAAAAATAATGCCGGAAGTATAAAATTAAAAAATCGGAGCGGACCAAATTCAATACTTCGCCGTCCTACGGTCTGGGTCGAAGTAATAACGCGGGTTTTATATAAATGAAGACAGGCTCAACTCTGTAAAACGAAGAGAGCTTTAGAAACTTGAGTTGTTCCAACATTCTTACAGCTGGAGAAAATTAATTCGGACCAACATTTTATTATTATATTTTAAGTTCTCTCAATACCCTGCGACGACAAATAACTCATCCTATTCATGATCAGCAACCTCCAAACCCCGTAAGCATAATTTGGTGTAAATCGATTGATTTTCGAAAAATATCCTAAAATATCCAAACATTGTTCCACCATATTGGATCCGCCATTTTGAATTTTGCAAATCGATCTTCTGATTCATGATCAGCGTTCGTCAAAAACCCTCGTGAACAAAATTCGTCGTAAATCGTTGGATCACCGAAAAATATGCAAAAATATTCAAAAACTTGTCCACCATGTTGGGTACGTCATCTTGAATGTTCAAATTCGTCTTTAGAATCACAATCAGTGACCTCCGAAACCCCTTCATGGAAATTTGACGTAAATCAGTTGATTTTCGAAAAATATTCAATAACCGATCCACCAAATTAGATTTGCCATATTGAATTTCGCAAATCCTTCTTCAGATTCATGATCAGCAATCTCCAAAGCCCTCGGAAACTAATTTTAGCATTTGTCTTATGATTCCTTTTTAAATCTCAACGATTTCTATGTTTTATACGCCATCTTGAATAACAAACAATTTGAGCCCAAAATCAGTCGAATAGAACTACAATTTTCTTTCTTACGAGCTTTTTGACTCGAACTCTCATTTTTTTTCTAGCTTCCAGTTTCCATTTTAAGACGTCATTTCTAAAATTTAGAAAAAGCTACTTTGGCTCGTAAAGGGTATATAAGGAACATTTTAAGCGCAAGATCGTTAAAATCCACCGATTAGAATTTTTGGCGGAGTTTTGTTCCGTTTGACGTGGAACATCCCATATCAGGCATTCCACGACAAATGTGCAAGTTTTTTTTTTATATTTTTGTTTGTTTATCTAACTATTCTGTAATATTTAGGGCATGAAACTGAAGCACGTCGGACCATATATAATAATAATATATTGCTTATATAAAATATTATAGAACTGTTTACAATAAATAACAATTTCGACATTAATTTTTATAGATGATTTAAGCTCCAAAATATTAGTATAAAAATTGATATAATACACTGAGAGAAAAAAGACGCCGAGTTTTCGTCGTACTGATCGACCAAAACAGCTAATCACGTGTAACGCCGAAACGACCGGCCAGTGCAACTTGATTGGCGTTACTTATTACATTATTCACGCGGAACGATTGTGCTGCCAAAGCAACGGTTATATGGTAACGACGGAACGGGTCGTGGAAGCGCATGTCGCATCAAAGAGGTTATGTATTGTAGATGCAAACTGTCACTGCGTAAACAAAATCAACATAGACGCGTACATAGAAGCACATAGCAGATAGGGCAGACGAGACGCATTTTGGGGAACCAAATTACATAGGCAGGCATAAGTCTGTCTCACTCACTCTCATATGGGGAACCTCTCAAAGTGCGCATAGCCACTAAACACCGCGCGGGCCTTCTAGTAGCTTCTATATTCGTTGACAAAATTCATGTTCGTACTCGCATCGATTAACTTTTTTCTCATACTTCTTTTAGATATATGTTACAACTGTTTTTTTATTGTTACCTTAGTTAAGATAAAATGTGAGGTTATGACAATGACATTTCGACAGCACCACGCCTTATGTAGCGTCTCTATATAAAAATTATTTTCCGTGTAAGATTGTACACAAATCTAATAAACTTGTAGACTTTATTCATATCATTAAACGCACTGACAACCAAATGCGTTTAGTTGGGAGAACCAAATGTTTTTTTCAGTGTATGTAATAAAGTCTTATAACATTTTCCGTTTCAAAAATGACATTGTACAACATTTTTTTTATTTAAACATTAAAATTGCGATAACTTCTTAAATTTAAATACGATTTTGATTGCTTCTTTTATTTCTTTCATAACTTATGCGTTTTAATGTATAAATTCACAGACGTGATTACTTTAATGCTAACATATCGATGAATAGAATTGTGTGGCCGTTTAGATGTCACAGACCAGCAAATAGTTCACTACGGCAGTGACGAAGAAATAGCGTATCAGTAGCCAAAACTACTGGCGAACCATACACCATTGCGACGTATTGCCTATTTACCCGAATATGCCGCTAAATCGACGTTACATTCCGGATAAAGAGGCGCCTTTTTTTCAGTGTACACGGTTTCTGCAGAATTTTGATCAAGCTTTCGTATAATAATATTTATTTTTACGATTTATTACAGAAAGGTATACAGATTTCGTTTCGGAGTATTTAATTTAAATTTTCCAATAGATCCACCGTTTTTAAAAATCTGAAAATAATCATAAGAAAACCGCTGTTTAGTACATTTATAACAGCATACTATACATCTTGAGCTGTGACTATTCTCTATGTTCATTATCAATTTGAATTTAGCATATGGGGAATTCCACGCCAAGTGTGCAACTCTTTTTTCCTTTTTTTTTTTGTCTTTACCTAACTATTCTTGTATCTTTAGGACATGGAAATAAAGCACTTTTGACCATATATAATAATAATAAGAAATTAAGAACATATTGAAAAATCAGAGTAAATTATACCATTAAAATGTCCCTATTGAAATTCAATGTAATTCGGCAGCCCGTAGCTAAACTGGTCATTTCGAAGTTGAATATTTTTGTGAGAAAATACTTACATATATATATCGAATTAAAATAACGGATGACAATCAAAAACTTAATATTAAAAAAATCTGAAAACTTCCGACTTGGGGACTTGCATATAACCATTTCAATACTACTAACACATTTTGGAAATTATTGCGAGTAAAAAAATAAAAATATATAAATTTGCACAAGTAAGACGTGTAGAGCATTAACTTCCCTTTAAAACTAAAAAAAATTATTCTACGATCGAAACTGACTAAGATAATTTGCTTTCAGATTTCGAGAAAGAAGGCCCTGTGTTGTATAGTTTTACATGCAATTGAGGCGTCTTTATTTATTGCTTAAATTCAAATTGATAATGAACATATAAAATAGGCACAACCCAAGATGTGCAATATGTTGTTATAAATGTACTAAACAGAGGTTTCCTTATGATTTTTTTTTCGGATTTTTTAAAACGGTGGATCTATTGGAAAATTTAAATTAAATACAGCAGCAGCTCGCTGTTGGTAAGACGAGCCACGTTGTTTGTTTACGTTTCGAAAATATTGTTTATCTGGCGGAAATCGACTCATGACCGCCGCTGTACTTGGTGTAGGTTTCTGCAGTCCTATATTTCATACACAAATGTGAAGTATGGCGCCATCTTCGTAAGTCGATCTGCAGCTCTCGCAAAATTCACACAATTAAGTACAATATGGCAAAAATTATGTAAAAAGGGCGATTCCGCCCGTTAATTAATAAATAAATAAAAAAAAAATACTTGGAAACGATTTTTGTATGTCTTTCTGTAATAATTCGTAAAAATAAATATTTTTATACGAAAGCTTGATCAAAATTCTACAGAAATCATGTATTGTATTAATTTTTTATACTAATGTTTTGGAGCTTAAATCATCTATAAAAATTAATTTCGAAATTATTATTTAATGTAAACAGTTCTATAATATTTCATATAAGCGATATATTATTATTATATATGGTCCGAAGTGCTTCAGTTTCATGTCCTAAAGGTAAGAGAATAGTTAGATAAAGAAAAAAAATATGAAAAAAAGTTGAACATTTACGTGGAATGCCCCATATACTTTTTTTAAATTTTCTCATGGAAAAGGTTATCACTCATGGTAAGGAGATTGTGCGTTACTTCATCTATATTCTTAAATAATAAAGTAATAAGATTACAACAAGAAAAAAATGAACAATTTAGTTATCACGATTGATCATGCAAATATTCCTGGTCCATTTTAATCTTATGGTACTATTGTAAACGTTTCGTTGGGGTATATTCTCAAATTGAAGTCATTAAGATATATTGAAGTTTAAACATATGCCGAATCTTCTATCCAGATAATATAGGCCATAGTAAGCCTTAGGTCAGACTGTAAAGTAGCTTGTGCTGTGCCACGCCTTTTGTAGATATTATTTACAATAAAGACGTTATTTATTATTTTTTTGTTGTGACGGTGGGGGGAAATGCGTTAGGCACCACAAGGAGTTGATGATGTTGTTAAACCCCCTCTGTGTCGCACTCTTGACAGGTCGCTGACAGGGTAATGTATTCTGCTTCTGTGGTTGACAAGGCTATAGTCGATTGTTTCTTGCCTTGCCACGATATCGAACCACCTGACAGCTTGAATACTGTTCCTGTAATCGAATGTCTATCCTCGACATTATTTGCCCAATGTGCATCTCCGTAACCTTGAATTTATGCATTTTCTTTACGGTTATACTCCATTCTGATCGTTGATGTTTCTCGAAGATATCTAAAAATTCTGTTCACTGCTTTCCAATACGCAATGCCCGGAGAAACATTAAACTTGCTCACGATACCAACTGCGTATGTTATGTCTGGTCTTGTAGCTTGACTCAAATCAATCAAACATCCCACCGCTGCTTGATATGATATAGTCGCCATCAGATTAACTTCTTCTGAGTTCGGAGTCGAGCACATTTCTTTGGCTAGATTTAAATCCGGTTCCGTAGGAGTAGGTGATGACTTACAATTTGACATTCCAAACCGCTCCAGAATTTTTTTTATATACTTTTCTTGATCAATCCTGACACTTCCATTACGAATATCTTGACTTATCCTTAAACCTGCTAGTGATTTAACTTCACCAAGGTCTTTCATTTTTAAATTCTTTGCTAATTCAATTTTGGTAGAATTCAGCAATTTTTCATCATCGGATAAGATCAACAGATCATCTACGTATACCTCGCGATTCTCGCCTATTTAACTTTATTTTTGTTATGGCTCGATTCTGGGCCCATAACCTGATGAAAAACGATTAGGGAGAAAATAAAATAGACACGTGTCCTTCTTACCGAAATGTAGTACATATAAAACTCGTTGTACCGTTACGAGTCTACGAACCTAACGTTACGAGTTAACACATAGGATATATATATATATAACTCGTAAATATAAACAATATAGATTTGCCCATATCGGTTGCCAATGACAAATATGCGCGGTACATACAAATGTTGGTTTACACTTACTTAACAGTCCTCTTTGCTGACTATGTTTGTCTCTGCTGGTGCATAGAACTGGATGACGAAGATGGATTTATCATCGAAGTCAATAAGGACGATGTCAGGCTTATTGGCTGATATTTTCCTGCTCGTCTAGAATAAGTAATTCCAGTATATTCGGCACGACTCATTCCCGACTACCGATTCCATATCAGTGAGGACGTACGGCAAAACTGGGCTCGCATCAATACCATAAGTGCTTCAAAGATGGTAATACAGCACTCGGACAGCCGCATTGTGACGTTCTGTGTTTGCTGAAACTGCATATCTGGGGCATGCTGCCAAAAGATGCATTAGTGTCTCAGCATGCCATCTACACGATCTACAAAGCATACTCTGTACCGCCTGGTGTAAGACGGTCTGGCGATACGCTAAGGTATTGATAACCCCATCCAGGCATGCGAAGATAAAACCCTCGGTCTCGGATTTCAAGCCAGCTGATCTTATGAACGAGAAGGTCATCTCTACCGACAAGCCAAGTTACTGGACATTTCGAAAGAATTGTCCATGCAATGGCTTGTCGATATGCCTTCCCTCGATCATACGGAGTTGTTCCTTCCGTATGGTAGCCCTGAGATGCACTGGGCACAGATTCATGACTGATGCAGCTTCCTGTGCACCACTACGTACCACGTTGAAAATCAGACCGAGGTTTCGCGCCGGTTGTTCCGCTGCGTTGAACATTAACGCCCCCTTCCCCTGAATTTGATGTTGATGAACTAGCATTATTTATTAATTAATCGATCCTCCGTTCGATTAATCACATCGCAGGCCGTTTCGAAGACTAATCTCTCATGCATATACTCCAGGCTCAAAAGGCCACGACCTCCCATATTTCGGGGCAAATACAGTCGTTCCACGGATGATCTTGGATGCGAACTGCATTGCATACAAATCATCTTCCATGTTCATCGGTCTAGACCCCTTAGCTTGTCAAGGTTTCACTTAAATGCTCCAAATGAATAGAGCACTGGTGAAACGGCCAATATATTCGTGGCTGCCACCTTATTTTTCCCCGTCAACTCTCATGACCAGATCTGACGGAGAAGGCGCCGGTATTTCGTAACGATGGTCGTTTTAGCAGTCTGCACATCCTGGACATGCCTGTGAGGCACTCCCAGGTATGTGTAGGCTTTCTCGGCGCTCAGGTGGAGGATGACACTTCCGTTGACGAGCTCCACATCGTTGTTAATGGAGCCTGACCTTCCTCTGTGCAAATGAACGACTGCACACTTGTCTACTCTGAATTCCATGCCTATATCTCTGGAGTATGTGGGGGCGATGTTCAGAGATCGATGTAATTGACCCTCGCCTGATGCGTATAATTTAAGATCATCCAAATAGAATAAATACGGATAAATACACGTTCACCAGGCGGCCCATACATGTACCCTTGAGATTATCGGAGAGCAACGGATAGAGGCGATAGTGAGATGCAAAAGAGCAGAGGACTCAGAGAATCTCCCTGATTGGAATTGAACCAGTCTGGACATGGTTCTACGCTTGCCCGATGCCATGACAAAGCGTGTTTTCCAAAGAGGCATCAGGTCTTCTACACTTCTCACAATGTTTGGGTGGACACGGAGGCGTTTGAGTAACGAGCTTAAAAAGCTCGTGCGATGTGGAGTCATACGCCTTCATGTAAACCACCTAGTTTATGGACCGGTTACGCTTGTGTTAGACTGAGTCCTGACAAACACACCTGTCGATTCATTTGAGACATGCGTTTAGTAAACTGTCGACTCCCCGATTTCTTTGACAGATTTCGCGGAGTCACCAGATCACTCGCAGCCTCATAAACGGCACAATTGACTTGCCGTAGGTCACAGTCCTCCGGAAGAGCATCTAGGAGCAGGCGATTTGCTCTATCTATTTCACGTTGTTTAGGCAAAACTTTGATTGTTAGGTTCCCCCTAAACACGAGAGTCGTGCTTTCAGATTATGCAGTGTATCTCATAGTACCGTGTACGGGCACTGGTGTTTTTATCCGATCGCCCGGTACAGGTTGACAGCCGGGAACAACGAAACCTATCCGTTTGAGATAGGCCACATAATTTCTCAGATGTTGTTGAGAAAAGCGCTCTGCAAGTTTGGGATGCATTGCTGCAAAGCGAATATGCATTCCCGCCATGTAGCCTCTCTGTTGCGGACAAATCTCTTGGTAGCAGCACATAAGATCGGTACCAGTACACTTAATCGTATTCTATTTCATCGTACCCCACTTCATAGCCTTCCGTTTCATCGTCTGGACACCTCATCGTCTACGACACTTCATCGTCTGAACACTTCATCGTCTTGGACACTTCATCGTCTGGGACATTTCATCGTCTGGGACACTTCATCGTCTGGGACGCTTCATCGTCTGGGACATTTCATCGTCCGGGACACTTGTTCGTCCGGGGCACATCGTCATCGGGGACACTTCATAGTTTCTTATGTTATTATACCAGATTCTTATATATACCAGATCTTCGGGGTCGCCAATTACGGGCTAGGTGGTGGGATCCGTAGAATTTTATGTTATTAGCTATTCTGCGTGTACTGGGTGTTTAGGGTTGCCGATTACATGGTCTAGATAGTGCGATATGTAGCTTTTTATGTTATTAGCTCAAATACGTGTATCAGGTGTTCAGAGTCGCCGATTACGGGATCTAGGTAGTGTGCAACGTAGCTTTTTATGTTATTAGCTCAAATACGAGCACCAGGTGTTCGGAGTCGCCGATTACGGAATCTAGGTAGTGCGCTCCGTAGCTTTTTATGTTATTAGCGCAAATACGTGCACCAGGGAATCGCAGGTATATATGGACTCTTGGTGCTTGAATCCACCGTTGTCCCTATGTCATGGGAAAACTCCGCCCCCTAGACCCCCTTCTTGTACTAACTGAACCTAACTAACCCCCTCAGGGTGTTGTAAGGTTTGCGAAGCCACGTGCGACTCGGGGAGCTTGTAGAGCAATAAGTAGGGGAAAGTCGACCAAACCCAACCGGGTTGTACCTACTACCCCTTGCTCTATATCTCCCATCACGGTCGCCATTGGGCCACCCTCCTCTACTTATTGCCCTCCATTGGAAAAAAAAATTGTGCATACAATCAATTAACCATTTCATGGTATATCCGGAGGGATGCATTTTTCACGTGGGTTTACTCACATCTATTGGTTGGAGGTTAGGTTATTATAAAAAGGGGGTCTGGGGGGCGGAGCCCCCATGACATAGGGACAACGGTGGATCCAAGCTCTCCGAGTCGCACGTGGGTTCGCAAACCTTACAACATCCTGAGGGGGTTAGTTACGTTCAGTTAGTATAAGAAGGGGGTGTGGAGGGCGGGGCCCCCCCCCCCCCCCATGACATAGGGACAACGGTGGATTCAAGCTCCCCGAGTCCATATATACCTGCGATTCCCTGGGACGCAACTCCACATTTATCTGCGATCCCTTGGACGAAACTGCACATATACCTGCGATCCCTTATAACGCAATTCCACTGTCCGTACGCAATTCAAGTGCTGCCATTAGGTGCGAGACAAAGCAAATTTACCCGTTCTGAGTATAAGAGTAGTGTTCATAAGGCAATTTAATTCGTACGTGGATGTAGACCCAGACTTAAAAGTTTCTCAACGTTGACGAAGATACCGTTGTTGTGCGATTTTTTATTTCTTGAAAGCAAAAGGGTCAGTCGTAATGCACCTGGTTAGGGGAATTTTTTTCGGGGAAATTTTTTCTGGGGAAATTTTTTCCAGGGGAAATTTTTTCCAGGGGAAATTTTTTCCAGGGGAAATTTTTTCCGGGAAATTATATAGAATAGCTTATAACATAAAAAGCTACGGGGCGCACCACCTAGACCCCGTAATCGGTAATCCTGAACACCTGGTGCACGTATTTGAGCTAATAACATAAAAAGCTACGAAGCGCACCACCTCGACCCCGTAATCGGTGACCCCGAACACCTGGTACACGTATTTGAGCTAATAACATAAAAAGCTACGGAGCGCACTATCTAGACCACGTAATCGTCGACCCTAAATACCCAGTACACGTAGAATAGCTAATATCATAAAAAGCTACGGAGCGCACCACCTAGACCCCGTATTCGGCGAGCCTGAACACCTGGTGCACGTAGAAAAGCTATTAATACAAGAAAGTATGGAGCGCGCTGAAATGTCCCCGACGATGAAGTGTCCCCAATGACGATGACGATGCGTCGCGGACGAACACGTGTCCCGGACGATGAAGTGTCCAAGACGATTAAGTGTCCCGGACGATTAAGTGTTCCGGATGAAGAAGTGTCCCAGACGATTGAATGTCTAGACGAACAAGTGTCCCAGACGATGAAGTGTCCCGGACGATGATATGTCCCAGACGATGAAGTGTCCAGACGATGAAGTGTCGTAGACGATGAAGTGGCCTGACGATGAAACGGAAGGCTATGAAGTGGGGGACGATGAAATAGGCTACGATGAAGTGTCCATAAATCCATAATATCTTGTCTGACAAGTAACACTACGTAACTGCCAATCGGGGATTGACTTTTTATTACGTGGGTTTTGTAGAGAATGAGAAAATATGGGATAATAATTTTTCTTTTCTGCGGAGATGACGATTTAAGGGTGAAAATAGGGGTTGAAATATTGAATTTTTTAATAAAAAATTTAATTCGGATATATTTGCGAATAGTGCTGACAGGCGATTTAGTTGAAAATTCATATATTTCTGTAATTTAAGGCGCTGATTACGAATATGATCAGGAAAATTGGCGGCAAGGTCATTTTCAAGGTGAAAACCCCAAAAAATACACTAAAAATCGCGTTTTTTTCTTTTTGCGGTATATAAGGTTTTAGGTACATAGTTTTAAAATTTGGAATACTGCGTGGCAGTGCTTCATTCTACTACTGCACTGATTTGGTATTAGTGTAACAAGGTCAAATTGAATTCGAAGAACTCATAACATATACCAGAATACGATTTCGAGTCATCAGAACCATGTACCATCATTACAATGAGTGAAAGCCTATCATAACATAAATGATATTGCTTGTTTTATTTATAAATATAGATTCCATAAGCCCATCGAAAAAAGAGTATCATTCGATTAATTTTAATTTTTAAATTTTCTCAAAGATGAATATATACATATACCTAAAACCTTATCACTCACTTGAACCGTATATGTGCTTCAGTAACATGTTATTAAATTTTGTTTAAAGAATTCAGTCATTTATCAGAATTTTTAAGCCATAGTCTCGTCTTATTTTTTACCATTGGCCAAATTGTTTAAGCAAAGATTGTTTACACTAATTCATTAAGTTGAGAGTAAGAGCCGTAATACGTACATTTTAGACACCCGGTATATTTATAATATTTTGAAGTTTTCTAAAAATCTCTAAATGCAGTTTGGAAAAGTGGAACGCAAGTTTTCTCTTTGCCCAGCTGCAAGTCATAACTTATTTAAATGAGCTAACGAAAATGTGAGAATGAGAACTTGGGGACTGTAGGTTTCTCTCGGAAAACAATCATAAAAATTATCTCATATTAGATAAGCTGGCCCAAGTGTGAGAACGCTTTGGGACCGCGTCCTTGCTCGCATTCTCATACATGCAATCTGGCGGGAAACCCGTCACCAAATTTATCTAAATTTAAACACAAAGGAAACCCTCTTAATCTCATTTTCTAGAAGTTTCTTCTTCAAAATATTTTAAATTTATATATTTTATTAAGTTACAAAAGAATCATCCTTATTCATTTAAACTAAATTGTTAAATGTACCTACTGTTAAAAATTGCTTTATTCCAAGATTAAAAAATTTATAGTTAATATGAAAATATTGATAATAATGGATGCTTCTCTTGTAATACTTTTATTATTAATTAAATTTAAGCCGTATCATTTAAGATTTATATAGATCCTCGCCTTTTAATATCCGAACTATATTTTAACTGTTAAATCAAAACACATCTTTCCCTTAACTATTACAACAATATCTTCTTCGTTATTAATAACTATTGCAGAAACCGTCTTCAATTACATTGCGAAATATCTCTTACCATATATTAAATAACATTTAAGTTTGTTTAGTTATAATTGACGTATTGAATCTCACTTATAAATGCCTGTTTCAAATTATGTAACACTTATTAATATTAATGATCCACTTGGAAATAATGTTGATAACCACCATAAAATTAATTTTCGTAAATAATTTTATTTCGCTATACTCTTTTTGTTTAAATCCAATTTTCATTAATATCGATAACTGATTTAGAAACAAGGCTTTAACTATTTGTGCGTTAATTAATTCTGTATATGATATTAATATTGTTAATAATATAAAATTGTATTTGTCTTGCCTCGGCGACAGCTCGCTCGTATCGCCCCTCCCCTTGCCGTTTTTCCGAAGATCTTTGCACCCTTCCACCTGAAGAAGCTCCCTATTGGCCCTTACACATGGGTCCAAGTTCCGCCCCAGACACTACTCGTGTCTCTATAAAAAGAGGTCCCCTCGCCCTGCTCAGCAGTCAGTCAACTGTGGAGTTACCATTCCCGTCCCCTACGTGCGTCGTCAGTGCATCATTAGTGTTGCCGACCCGCCGCCAACCAGCAACCAGTCGCCAGCCACGAGTCGCCACCCGCCAACAACTTGGTCTTCAATGTAACCCAACGTGTAAGTATCAGTGCACAGTTCCGCCCGCAAAGTCATCCCACGGTCAGCTGGTTGCCCCCTTTTCCCTAGCCCAACAAAATACATGACAACATTACAATACTGTAATGTTGTCCCCATAACAGTCCCAAGTCCCGAAATGATTAGAATAGGTTGCCCATGCTTCCTAAACCCCAAATATACCCCTTCATCGTTGAAGAAACCATCTTTTTCAAATGCCCCTTTGCCCTCCGGTTTTACACTACGATCCTGAATCTTAAACCCCAAATTCAGACCCACGGTTGACTGTCCCGAGGCTAGTAATTTAGCCTCGTTAATAAATGAATTACAAATATTACAATCTCAATATCCTTATTTTTATTATTATCTCCTTTCCTTCTCTTGAGCTTCCTAATACTTAGGATGATTAAGAAGAACATCCCTTTCCTTTTGTTACGTCAAATCCCGGACGTGACAGAGTATACATAAATTAGTTAAGTACACATTTGTTCAAATACATATTGACCCATTAGAAATAACTGATACTTTTCACTATATATATGAAAAGAAATACCGCGTTTTTGTGCGATTTTGTAAGTTTTGACCTTGAAAATGACCTTAACGATTATCGTCGTGGTCATATTCGTAATCAAATAAATGTATTAAATACACAGTTATTCAAATATATATCTACCTATTCGATAAAACTCATATTTTTCAATATATACACCAGTTTCGGCCCCTCCACCTCGGGACTGGGCTGCATCCGAAGCAGCCCGATGGTCAGGAGCCCTGCGCGTTATTCTATTGCTAACCGCATATCCAGGGAGTAGGGTGGTTAGCCCTACTCCCCGTTGTTATGCCTCGCTCGTTTGTCTCTTACCTCGCCATCCACTGGAGTTGGTAACCCAGTCTCTGGCAAGGTTACTAAGAGTCCAGGGCCCACCGGCTTTAATAAGCACACGTGGAGGTGAGAGTAGGCCTTTTGGGAAGATAGGCTGGGGTGCAGCTTTTTGCTTAGCCGCATTATGTTCCGCATCATTACCTTTGGACATTGTTGTTATTGTTGTTGTTATTCCTATTATTATTATTTTAATAATAACTTAAATAACAACATTGGTTTCTTATGTCGCTCAATCTGTCCGAAAAATGAGAAATTTTTTTTTTTTTTTGACGGAGGGGGGAATCCATTAGTGACCATAGGGGGTTGAAGATGTTCTTTAACCCCCTGTGTGTCGGACTCCCTCACCTTTGATGTTGACGGCAAGGTTTACCGACTAAAACCCAAACCTCCCTTGGCCCTCCATAATCCACGTGTGCAGTCTGCAGCAGAAAAGTGGCTCAGATATCCATCTCCTCCGCTGCATACTGCACCGGGCCATTTCTTTTGTAACTGGAATCACTCCTTCTGCCATCGGGTAAGTGGTTACAGGATCTCATGTAACCTCAGTAGACGAAGAGATCTCAGAAGCACTGCTTTCTGCATTCGACCTGCGATGGAATTTGCATGTTCTCGGCAGGTCTTAAGGCACACGGTTATCACCCGTATAAAATACGACTCGTCCAAGTACTCTCTGAGGATGACTATGACAGAAGAGTTTTGCGACGAAATAATGAGGCGATATGACGATAACAATAAATTCTTTAATTGCATTTATTTCTCCGACGAAGCTACATTTGAATTGAGCGGATGTGTCAATCGTCAGAACATATTGGGCGGATGTGAATCCTCATTGGAAGAGAGATTCGCATACACAACACCCAAAAAAACTTAATGTTTGGGCAGAAATTATTGGACAAAATATTATTGGGCCGTATTTTATCCCAGGGAATATAAATGCTGAGAATTACCTGCATCTGTTACGAACGCACGTAGTCCCAGGTATCCAAGAAATTCTTGGACATGCTTTTGAACAAGTTTGGCTTCAGCAATATGGAGCCTCAGCTCACTATGCGGTAGTTACTCGATCTTACCTAAATCAATTGTTTCCTAATAAATGGATTGCTAGAAGAGGATCAATTGAATGGCCGCCCAGATCACCAGACTTAACACCGTTGGACTACTTTTATTGTGGATACTTAAAGAGCAAAGTGTTTAAGACCAAATCTGCCGATATTAATGTTACATCGCTTTTACTTTATTGAGTGTAAATCAAGCTATATTTAATTATACTATTAATTTAACACAACATAGATACCAATACCGCACATTAACATGTAAAATTACTGATCATAACGTGTTACCATAAAGTTTTATGGTTGTCATAGTAACGAAATAATTGTGACATACTGATCTTGGCTGCCAACGTATGTCGTAAATACGAAACCGTTAATTTGAAACAAGTTTCTTTTAAGTAAATTTATCATAATTAATAATATCTAATTTCAAAGAGCAAATATAACACGCAAAATTGTGGGAATCATTAAAGGTTTCTTATTTTAGGCATAAAGTAAAAAGTAATTCACTATTTTAGAATCATATCATTTACATCGTCAGCTATAGAACGTTACAGCCAAAAATAGCAATCATCTATTATTATAGAATGAACCTAATTGTATGCAGTAACAGGCTACTTTCGTATTTTTCATGTGCTATTTTTAACTATTAAGCGAACTACAATATGAGTGATGGCAGGTCAATCACTTAAAGACAAATGTTCGATTCCTTTAAGAATAGAAAGGGTATTAGGAAAAATTTTTTCAAATAACATCAATAGCGGTATCCCTATCGAACAGTATAATGATTTACTTAAAATTCCAAACATTTTTCTCAACGTAAGAATTGTGTAATGTTCACGTAGAAAATATCGATATTCAATAGCCAGTTTTCGGAAAAGAGATATTTTGGCAGTGTAGTTTAGTTTTAGTTATTGTAGTGTTACTAGACAAGTAAGCAAACTTCTGACATAAAATATAGTATTATGCCTAGAACATGGGATATTGTATCCTGTGCAGTATTATTGGTGAATGAACGAAAGATTCCAAAAACGTTTATTGCTAGCGAATTTCAAACAGCTTATTCTATACATCGAACAACGTTTAAGGTAGTTCTCTAAATACAACCCCAGTTAAAAGTTAGTGCTTCTATATTTGCTTCTGAAATAAAGACCTATTTTTGTAACAAAATTAAATTAACAAAAATTCATACATAGTTATCAATTTTAAGTAATAATGTAATATTATCAATATTATTATTGTTGTTCCTCCCCTAGGGGCTGTTGGACCTTGCAGTTGGTGGGGAGGCTTTATTCTCGGCCTTCTTGGGGTGCCTTGAGTGTCACAGGAATGTGTGAAAGGGGTCCCTATAAATGGGCTCTCCCTGGGGAATGGGGTTTAGAACCTATAGACGGTCAACCAGATGCGTGTGAGGAGACCTACGACTCGGGAGAGCAACGGTTTGAAGGCCGAACCTCCGCCGAGCCGGGCCTCCAGAGTGGATGGGTAGTGACATCCCTTGCCGGGGCTTACCACGGCCGAATGGTAGGAGTTAGCCTTGGACAGGCTCTGGGAGATAGCCGAGAAAGACTAAGAAGCAGCCCCCTAGGTGGGATTTGGTCCAACCACCTGGGTATTTTTTCTCGGACTTCATTGACGCTACGGCCATCTTTTACGGATGACTAATCCGCTGCCGCTGTGCGAGGGGTCACAGCGGGGGCGGTGTCCTAATTGACGATTTTATAACCCCCACACTTACACTTCAGTGATCTGCTGTCGCTGTGCGTGGGGTCACAGTGGCGGTGGATATTGAATAAACAAATTTTTTCTATTTACCCCACACACCCGCAAATAAAAAAATTGAAAAATGGAAAGCACAACCGTACGAGGAGAAACGTTTACGGAGCAGGGGAAGGATACCCCAGTTCCGGCGTCTGAGGGCAAGCAAGTGGGCTCTCAGCCGTCGTCATTATGCGACCGCAGCACCCCCGTGGTTGACCACTTAGTCGCGGGGGATGTAAATGCTACAAGTGAAGCAGCATACACCGAAGAACTGGTGAAGCTTCGGCAAACTATTTTAGAGGCCGAAAAGCGAGCTGATGGGAATTTTGCAGAGATGCGGCAGCTGATAAAGCAGATGCTGGCTGCCACAAAGACGCAAAAGAACATCAGCTCCACGGTAAAGAATGGTTTGCCGAAGCTTGAGAATATACTGGACTCTCTCGAGGAGACCAGGAGGGTGACGTTGGTGGCTAGACGGAAGATGATAAAACTTCCGAAACGCAACAACATCAGCGAGCCACCAGCACAGACGGAGAGGACGGCTCAGAAGAGGGCGGCAACTAGCGCCACTCCTCCCCAGATGGCGCCCGTAATTAAAAAACGTGCGTGCCCGACCGGGGATATCAACACCCCGGAAGAAGATGGGAGATGGAGGGTGGTTCGACGGAGGGAGCGGGCACCGGCGCCCGCGGTGGCTCCGGCGGCGGCTCCGGCAGCGGCGATCAACAAACCACCTAAACAACAGAATGGTGGGAAGGCCGATGACCACGAAAAAAAGGCAAAGAAGGCCAATTTCAAAAAAAAAAGAAGAAGAAGAAAAATAAGGGCGGCCGACCCGACGCCATCGCGCTGAAACCGGCGGACGGCAAAACATATGCCGAGACTGTCAGGGCCATATATAATGTCAAACCTGAGAGCTTCGGCGCGTCAGTGCGCAGCCTGCGCCAAACACGCTGGGGAGAGGTGCTCCTTGAGCTTGTGAACATGTCATCCGAAAATAGGAGAAGCCTAACTGACGCTCTTCAGAAAGCAGTTGGTGACATCAGCAGGGTCAGGGAACTGGCTCCAAGGATTACCCTGGAGATCAGGGACTTGGACTGCTGCATCACTGCTGAGGAAATCAGGGGGGCTCTCCTAGCTATCCCAGCACTGGATAAATATAGCGGAGCGCTTACGGTGTTGGTCTCGAAACCCAACAACAGGCAGCAATGTATGGCCGTTGTTGCGCTGGAGGATGAGACCGCACTGAGGCTTCGGCAGTTGAGGACGATCCGATTAGGACTAATCAACAACTGCAGAATACGTTAGCGCAAGGTAGTCGCGAGGTGCTTCCGGTGCCTCGCCTTTGGACATATCGTTCGAAACTGCGAGGGGCCGGACAGGAGCACTCAGTGCTTCAGATGTGAGACGGAGGAGCACGTGTCGGCGAGTTGTAAGTCCGCCCCTATGTGTTTCCTTTGCCCCACGGAGAAGAATCACATCTCGGGTTCGGGTGCCTGTAAGACATTCCGCGACGTGGGTGCGATCTCGGAGGCCGTGGCTGCTGCCAGGTGGACGGAGCGCGCTAACCATTACTCGCGCCCCGTCTGCCTGGCAGCTGCCTTGGACATGAAGAAAGCCTTCAACTCCGTGCGATGGACAAATGTACTCAGTGCGCTGAGAAGACTCGAGATGCCTCAGTATATTTCTCGGATGTTTGGGAGCTACCTCGAGGACCGCTTCTTGGTGTACAAGACAGAAGATGGCCTGAAAAGACGGGAGATAACATCAGGAGCTGCTCAATGCTCGGTGCTGGGACCGGAAATATGCAACAACTCGTATGACGGTATCCTGCGCCTAGACCTGCCCGAGGACACTTCCCTGATTGGATATGCGGAATATGTCCTGATGGTTGTCGTCGCAAGAGACATCGATAAGGCTCGGATGAAGCTCAATCAGGTGATGCGCTGCGTATCTCCTTGGCTGGAGATCTGATCTGATCCGCTCGATGAGAGTGGGTGACGCGATGGTCCAGACAAAACATTCCATCAAGTACCTGGGGTGATGCTAGATAACAAGCTAACCTTCTGGGATCAGATCCGTGGAGCGGCGGACAAAGCGGCCGCGGTGACGGCGTCGCTTTGCCGAGTCATGGCCAACTTAAGCGGGCCAAGACCCTGCAAGCGACGTCTGGAAGCGTCTCGCCGCGGTACAGCGGAGGGGAGCTCTCCGCATCGCGTGCTCCTACCGCACGGTCTCGGAGTGGTGGCGCTGGTGGTTGCGGGGGTCATCCCCATTGACCTCCAAGCGCAGGAGCGCAAGCTCATCTACCAGAGAAGAGAAACGCTCGGTCGTGCTGAAGCAGCGAGGAGTGCGAGGGAGGAATCCCTCCGTGTTTGGCAATCTCGGTGGGAGGCAGGGACGTGGGGTCGGTGGACCGCGCGGCTCATACCTTGGATCAATGCATGGGTCAGCCGTCCTCACGGGGAGGTGAATTACTATCTCACCCAATTCCTCACTGGACACGGTCTGTTCCGGGCCTATCTCCACAAAATGGGGAAAGTACTGGAACCGGCAAGTACCCATTGTGGTTCCCCCCGGGACGATGCCCACCACACGTTCTTCGAATGCGAAACGTGGAGGGGACTGCGTCCAGTGCTGGAAGAAAGCGTGGGTGGTGTCGGACCGGACAACATCATCGGCCTGATGCTGCAGTCGGAGCGGTAGTGGGCGCGGGTGGCTGCTTTTATAGAAGCAGTCTTGTGCCGTAAGAAGATCGCGGAGAGCACTGCCTAATAACGTCGGGCAGTAAGAATCCGGGGATTAGGGGGGCTGGTCGTAGGTCCTCTTTTTAACATCGGGTTTTATTATTATGTTTGTTTGTTTGTTTTAGATCGGAGATCCCTCGAGGGAGTCGTAAAGCAGCGCCACCCCAATATGAGAGTTCTTACGGATGTTCCTGGGTGGCTTTACATAACAACATCTGCCGCTGGTAACGATAGATATTACTCATCCATGTCCTTGTGTTGCTTGCATCTTTTTGCATGTAACCCATGGCCATGGATGGGAGGGTTTAGGCGGTCGCCCCAGCTGCTGATGTCCTGGATGTGTCTGGATTTATCCTCTCCCATCCCGGCCTGAAGCGGTTGGTGGAACTCGTCTCACCGGTAGGTTATCGGCTTGACCTCGGTCGGGAAGATACTAACTGATGGTCTGTGTGCAGATTTTCCCTTTTCTTAACCATCGCAAAATTTAAATTCTGATAAAATGTCTTTGAAAACACTGGAGTACCTAACCTCATCTGAATAGAATGAATTTTCCAATTACGGCCAGCTAAAGTAAATTCGTCATTGTGAACTCTGGGATAGTTTTTGGGTTCGGGAGTTTTTGAAGTAGCTGATTACGAACTGAGGTTACTTTTTCAAAATTTAAAATGGCGGACCCAATATGGTACACAAAAATTTTAAATATAATTAAATTTTCGCGAAATTTGTTCCTGTGGAGTTTTTGTAGTTATTGATCACGATTCCGAGGTTAATCAGCGACGCCAAATACCCCCAACCAACAAATTTTGTCCAAAACTAGTTATATATTAAATTTTTGTTCGCGATATTGAGTCCCCCATCTTGAATTTCGAAAAACTAACCTCAGATTCGTAATCAGTGACCTCGAAAACTCCCGAGTACCAAATTTCATCCCAATAAAAGAAATTTTCAATTTCAGTCAGCCATATTAGTTTCGCCGTTTGGTTTTACTAAAATGCAACTTGCCACAAAGAATGTGCACTAGTTTACCAATAATTTAAGCCCAAAAGAATTTTTTCCGCATACAATCTTTTTTTTAATTTCAATTAAACAAATATCTTTTTATGATTAGTCACTTTTCGACCCACACTAAGTATATCTTTGTAAGTTATTCAAAGTACTATATAGCTCTGAAAAATGTATACTTTAACGAACATTTTTAGCCCATGCAGACCTCTTTTTGAAATGAGACCCCAAGAGAGGTTGGCTTTTCTGACAGAGAATGCCCATATATATATTTATTTCATTTACTTACTGTTGAGAAGGAATTGCTATAGTCGACGATATCATTGATGTGGATAAATCCATTACATCTTCTCCAGGCGATACATCCGTCAATAAAACTGGTTCTTTATTTAAGATGCGTCCTTGAATTAGTTTGATATACTTAGTTGCAATTTCTCTTTCGTGATCAGTGATTAACCATGTCTCGTAAATATCTTTACTGGATGATTTCTTAAGTTTGACAGGACTGGCATGCGGTTCATTTGTGGCTTTTGCAACCATGTTACATACTTCCTAGTACAGGTAGTACAACTATTAGTATTAGTGATTTTATTATTAATTTTACTGTAAGGAGACCATGTTATACACTCAATAATCTTACCTTTTCATTTTTCGTAAAATCATGCATGGGTTTATTGCTGAAGAAAATTTTATCAATACCAAGTTTTTCTCTTAAAAGCAATGTATGTCTAACGCGCTCGACTTCTTCGATTCTTGTGAGTTTTTCCAATTCCCACTGATGGTCGAAGATCAAACTATCTCCTCGAGGTCTCCATCCATGGAGGTTTTCCTCACCTCGAACATACGTTGAACTAGTATCAAGTACGCGACGTTGTCGTCTTTGAACTCCTAATATAATGGCAAGCAAGACGTTTATTATCTTGTAAAATTAATCAGAATACTTTTATTGTAATTTACTACAAATCTGTCTAGATTGATTTTCTGCGAGGTGGTATAGAAACGTAAGGAACAGGGTGGTCAAACATTGTCTTGAAAGATAAACCTAGTCAGTTACCTGCTTCAGAAGCTCGTCGTAATACTAGCTCATAAACTCCACTGAGTCTGTTTGCTTCCAGATTACGGTAACTCCCACTGAATAGATGTTTCAGTGATCGAGCTCCAACTCTTGCGTCTCTACCATGTATTATCAAGCTAAGATCCTTCGTTATTATCGCTGGCCTGCCACAATTCTCCAACTAAAATGATGCAGTACATGTATTATTTTCAAAATTGGAACATATCCGAGTATAAAAAATAATTTTTTAGGTATTATAAAACGGTGAAACCAAGTTAAATAATTATCTATTAATAATAATAAAATTTATTCATTATCATATATTAACATAATTATTTCATTCAATAAAAAAGAGCAATAGATGAGTCCACGGCATACGGTTCTATAGTTTCCACTAAAGTTAATTGGCGATTGAATATTTTGTTCGTATGATGACAAATTTTAAATGGGATAGACCTTATCTCGTGAATACAATTGAAGAATTAAAACATTATGAAATTTATTGCCGTATTTTGAAGCATTTAAGATAGTGAAATAATGTCATTTGGACGATATTTCCATATAAAATATATCCATTTGTTGCGTGGTGAAATTTGTAAAATGCCTATTTCTATTTTAATAGGCCAAATATATAATGTATTTGTGGAAATTTGTGTGTTTGCTGAGCGCAGGTGCAGCAGTTTCAACAAGCAGCGCGGGAAACTCTTTACCGAGTAGCTTTCTTACAGTTTGATGCGAAAAACATAACACTGTGGAGGTATTCTGAATTTGATCGGTGCGAAAATGTTGATACAGTATAAGAAAATAAATAAATAACTCCGAAATCAAAAAGACAACGACGACCACTCTTGTTTTGCACTGCTCTCAAACGATGATATCTGGAATAAGCAAACTCCGGACACTCATAAGTACATAAAAAAACTATATATTATAAAAAAGATAACAATGAACAAATACATTTTTCATTCATTTTTGCGCGTTTTGGACGTATACGCCCTTAACATTTCTTGAAGTGAGATAGCTCTCTATATTATCATCTTCCGAAGTGTTTATTAATATTGTCTTTGAATTAGCGAGAACCTACCAGATAAAATTTATATGAATTTTCTAGAATTACGGAATCGATTATGAGCTATTTTAAAACGTGGATCTTCGCGGAAAACACGCATGGTTAATTTTTATACGGGGCGAGGATCGAATTAAAAAGTCTTAAAATTCCTCGGAATTTCATTTACGATCACTATCGATTTTCTTCCAGAGGATCATGAAATTTCTGCATCGAATTATTCCTCTAATGGAACATATTCCTCATCGAATGTCAATGCAGAACTTGGATTACTCGGGAAGTTTCACAAACTGCTTCACGACGCTCTACTCGTGAAAGAGTCGATGTATCGACCTCATCTATATGTTCCGAACGTTTCTGACGATCGGTGTGAGCACGAACGCTTTCACGAATATATTTTGAATCGAGTGAGGCGCTACGGTCGAGAGGGAATATAGCAAAATCGGATACTAAAAATCATGATGATGAGCCTAACCTCAAACCACCCGATGTTAGCAAAATGGATGAACATTCGTGTAATCGGATTGATGTGTGTAGTTGCAGCCTGTGATAGCCTAGGGATTGTCTGAGTTCTGCGCGCCGAGTGCCTTGTCTGCCCCTGAGCAGAACGTTACTTCTTACCATGTAGTTTTCTTCGGGTTTCATCCTTCTTCTATGGCGTTACCGTTGGTATTACGAAGAAAATACATAAGTCCTTGTTTGTAGAGAATTACACATTCTTTATTTTTTTATTGACACATTGTTTGTCAGACTCGTACTTTTCAAGATAAATGTAAACGAAAGCATGTTTTTTAGCATTTATTTTAAAATAGCAGCTACTTATATCGGCCCACCAAATTTTCTTGCGATATTCGTAACTAGCAGTCAGAAATACATAAAAAATATCTTCGACAGTTCATTTTTGGAGTAACACATAATTTCTATAACTTTCCATATATATATATATATATATTTTATATACAGGGTGATCCATTTTAAGAGTATTACATTGAAAATGATCTGCAGTACAACGTCAAGGTCACTTTGAAATGACCGACGCTCCAATTGAATTGTTAATTTGGTCAATAGGGGCCCCCCTCGGCGCCAGCGTGAGACACCAATCTAGTTTTGCGAATTTTGAGGATGCGAGACGCGTGCTTAATTATGTTCAGTTCCGTTCAAGACTTCCGATTACGCGAACCTGTTTCGCCCTCCCGTACGAGAAAAAGGTGCTCTCCATTTTTTCGCTCGTACGTTGCTCTTGATCAAATAAACATAAGTGACGGAATTTAAATCACCACACTGTTTCATTTTATTGTACTCGTCATTTACCGATTCCCAATCTTCACCTAACCTGTATCCGAGTGCTCTGGGAAATCGTCTTGCGCGATTTCACCACGCAATTATGACCATTACGTTGAACTGCAGATCAATCTTAAGGTCATATTCGGACGTGAAATTTTCTGCACTTTCCAAATCTGCGATTAAAATAGGGGTTCCCATTTAAAAAAATTAACTTTACCTTCAAATGACCTAAAAGAATTTTTCCCTGGCTATTGAATAGTACCATACAATTTGACCTTGAACGTTATTCCAAGGTCAACTTAATTCTTTTAAATGGTAACTGCTATTTTTTTCACGGATTCGGAAAGAGAATAACATTTTACGTCCGAATATGGTATGGCCTTTTTTCGGCAAGGTCATTTCAAGGCCAAACATAAAACTCCTGGAACTGCGAATTAACTCCGCAAGATGTCATTTTCGGGGAAAATGTTCCAGACAAAAGTTTTAGGATTTTTCTCGGGCTATTTAATGTAGTACAGAAATTGACCTTGAACATGACCTTAAAGATTATTCCAAGGTCAAGTTTATTTTTTTAAAAGGAAATTGCTATTTTTTTCACGGATTCGGAAAGAGCCCAAAATTTTACATCCGAATATGCTATGGCCTTTTTTTCGGCAAGGTTACAGGGGTTTTCATTTGAAAAAATAAACTTGACCTCAAAATAACCTTCAAGGTCTAAAACATTTTCCCCGAAAATGCACTCCCGCTGAGTTAATTCGCAGTTCCTGCAATTTTAAGTTTGACCTTGAAATGACCTTACTGGAAAAATCGACCATGTCATATCCGGACGTAAAATTTTGTGCTCTTTCCGCATCCGTGAAAAAAAATAGCAGTTTCCATTTAGAAAAATTAACTTGACCTTGAAATAACCTTCAAGGTCAATTTCTATGGTACGATTAAATAGCCAGGGAAAAATTCTTAAACTTTTGTCTAAAACATGTTCCGCGAAAATGCCCCCTTGCTGAGATATTTTGGTGTTCCGGGATTTTTGGATCACCCTGTATATATTAGGTGGTTCATCTTTTTCGAAATTCGGAATTTCACAACCCCTCCCCCCTCTCTTGAAAGTTTCAGCCCGATCGGATAACATTAAGTGGTCGCGCAAAGTACCTGCAGCTTAACGTTATTTTTAAATGGGAAAAACATATATTTTTTGTTACTTTAGGGCTTGTTAAATGAAAAGAAAATTAACACACAAAACATATACTCGAATAATATTTATGGATTGTACACTTGCATAATACAGCTAAATAAAATGGAAACAATACAATCAATAAAAAGCATAACATCAGGCAAGAAGTATTTAGCATTTTACTCACCATTTCCCCTGCTACCGCGGGCATTTTACGAAAACGCAGCTTCCGATTCCATGATGCGCGTTGTTCGTGCTATCGCGCGGTGGTGCCCAGTCTGAGCAGGGACCCCATGAGGTCCGCATGGCAGCTGGGTGATTTAACTATATACAGATAACCACATCATTGTGCCCTTGCATGGGAAGTCCCTCAACCAGAGCACCCACGATTTTGCACATTATACTACTGGGCTGTTATATAATGGTTGATAAGTAATAAACGATCTTTCTTTGTGGTAATCTATTGTTCCCTTACGTGGGTGGCATCTCAACCGGAACAACTACGCCTTGTGATATCGCACTGACGGGCCGATCTTTATTCTGTAAGGCTTGGTAATGTTTCTATCTTTCATATACTAAGTGTCCTCTAATATGGAAGGTGCCTAAGCTAGAGCACCCACGCAGTTGCTTATAACACTATCAGGCTTAATAACAGATTACAATAATTGATCAATTGTGGTTAATTATCTCCAGTTGACCTTCCCTAAAATGGGAGTTGGATAGACTAGCGCCTTAGTCGAAGAGATCCCTTCCATGGAAGATAGTGCTCCGTATTGGCACTTACGTTTCTAGTATCAACCGGGTAAGTCGGTTATATCACTAGCACGGTACAAATTTGAGAGAACCACCTGATGCTGAAAGAGTCATCTTGCCAGCCACTACTAGACGATACCTCAATCGGATATTACCACTTCCCCTCTACCGAGCATTATGACCATCTGAAGAAAGATTCAGTTGCATTCAATCCCACTGGTTGACCTGCCGACCTATGTTAATGTAAATTTGCCGTCTCCGTTATGTCATAATCTCCTGACCACCATCATAAGCACCGAATTGAAGAATAATACAACTTCGCCAGGTATACTTTTCTTCTCCTATGCTTATATCTTGATGTGCCTGCCTTTTCTTGTCTTAATATTTTTGGCCCTTTGAGTCGGAATACTTATTACCCAGCAATTTACACCAGGAATTTTGTTCACAAATCACCTTTATCCCTCTCACTCTCGTCATAGCCAGGTTCGGTGCATCGTTCACCTTACTTTTAAAATCCAGCTGTCTGGGATTTTCTAAAACGCCCGCTTTTCAAACGACTGCATCGGGGATTTCGCAAAGGAGCTTCACAAGTACGTGGTCTCTGCATGGTGGGCGGCTATCAAAACAGTGCATCAGCAATAATGAAGACATATAAGCTTTCCAGCAAATACTGAAAAACTAATACATGATACAATTATAATTAATGGAAAATCTGTGCTAATGCTAGGATTATCCTGATATCCTTCATGGGATTTTTTTAATTTCGAACTTCCTATGTAGATGCCTATTGTCATTAGCAAGCGCATCATTCTGTCGTAATGTGCGCAGATCTTTGACCCACGGGGGTTGCTGTCGTAGATTATTCTCCTGGTAAAATTTCTCATGTCAGAATTACGGGCCACAAATCTTCAGTGGGATGGCAATCTACATCGACCACAACTTGTTAAGTGGAATTACTTTATCCAATCACTGTTAGATCCTACGGAGATTAGGATACCCCCAATATATAGGAACCTTCTCAAACTTACGGATTAAGATTAATGATTTTTGTGATGCATCACGATTGGTCATGGCCTCCACAATATACATCCGGCTGTTACGTGTCTGCATGACCGTATCACTACTTCATTCTTATGTTCGAAAATGAAGTGCACCTTCTTAAAGTATGTTATGATTCCGCGACTCGAGTATCCACGGGTGTTATTGCTCAGCTCGTGACTATGATTACTAAAATTCTCCGATGGGCACCCAAGTTTGCGTTACTTAGGAATGGATTCACATAGCTGTTTACCTACGTACCAATCGTTCATTTCTGGATTTGCAGTTATCCATCTCGATGCAAGAATTAGATTCACAATCGCGTTTATTTAGTCAGGAAATTCTTCCTCGCGCTATCTGGAGACATGTTTCCTATCTTGGAAGGGATATCGACTAACTGCGGGATCTGCGAAGCATGTCAGGATCATGTAGCCCTGTGCGATTACTATCGTTCTTCGACAATCACGGATGTTTGTGGCCAATTAGAAAACTCGCCAGTTCCGTAAGACTAAGTGTCTTTATATTCTTCCAAAAACTCCAAATTATCCACTCTTATTGTTCGAGATGCCCATAATCGAATCCTTCATGGTAGCAAGCAGCAACTCTTTCCTATGTTAGCTGCAGCTATTGAATCTCAGAGGGCCGGGTGCCAGTTCGATCCTAAAGTGTGTGACATGCACTCGATATCGCAGATAGCGCGCTCAACAAAGACTGCGTCAGCCTCCTTCCTCCATACTTAATGCATCGCAGGCCTTTATCATACCCAGTGGATTATGCTAATCCGTAGGTTTAAAAAAAACGTGGAAGAGACCAAATGCTCGCACTTACAATTAATTAATCGCCTTATTTGCGTGCTTCTCGACATTTGCAATTCACTTAGCGTTTTAAACGACTATACCTCAGTAAGACAAGCAAGACTCGGCCGCCCCCCCCCCCTTATTTGACAAGGCTCCTTTGGTCCTGATTGATGTGCGATATCCGCAACGAAATGGCCCCTTGATCGAATGCTCACTCTATATCCAGTCAGAACGGCGATGCTAGCGTTGCCAATGTGCAGCTCGTCCGGCCACTCTAAACCGTTTATTACATTACGCCTATTTAATGTTACGGTTAATTAGAATTAGAGTCTCCTTGTTTTCTGTTTGGATTGTTAGTTTCTTATATAAACGAAGGCGGGCGAAAATTTATTTAGTAAAGAAAATTAACACCCAAAAACTATAGTCGAATAATATTTATGGATTGTACACTTATCTAATACACCTGAATAAAATAATATGAAACAATATAATCAATGAAAACCATAAAATCAGACACGACGTATTTAGCATTTATCTCCCTATTTCCCCTGCTCCCTATGATCCGCGTTGGTTATGATATCGCGCAGAAGTGTCCAGTCTGCGCTGGGACGCCACGGGGTTCGCATCGCAGCTGGGTGCTCACCCACGCTTTTGCACAGCGCCCTGCTCGGCTGATATATATGGTAATACATAATAAATTACGTTTCCTTATAGTAATTTATTGTTCCCTCACATGGAAGAAGTCTCAACCAGAACACCCACGCCCTTCTTTATCGTCCTACCGGACTTGTGTATATAGTAATTTAATATTCCCGCACATGGGAGATGTCACAACCGGGGCACCCACGCCTTTATTATTATACCCAATATGTTTCTGAAAAATAACAAATTTTAGAAAACGGGTCTAAAGAAGGTACATACAAATTTGAGTCTGGAAGTAACGAAGTGACAATAATAAAAGAAAAAAGGCCAGCTATTTGGGTGGATGCAGAAGAACTGTTGGAAACTATATGGCAAAAACGAAACATAATTGGTATCGTCATCATTAAAATTATGGCAGATGGCGGTCAAGACTGTACTTCCAGAAAACTATACTTCTGAATTTCACAATGCTTTAGGTGACTCAGATTCCAATGAAAATTTTAATATAAAGACCAGAAATACGAGAAAGAGGAGCTGTACTCCGAAGGCGGTAGATTTGATATTAAAGGCAAATTAACTAGTGTTTAGAGATTATTAATGGTATGCATTGTAACTGGAAGAAAAGAAACTTACCGAAATATTAAACTTTTATTTGATCTAATTAAAATAAACAATATACCCTTCAAATTTGTTAACAAACTGCGGCATCCTCTTTTCCTTGCCCGTATTGCTTTACTTCATTAACAAATTTGAAAAATCGCATGGACTTACATGACAGCAAAGATGAAACTGATAATGTTGCCTTCCCCGATAACGTACAAAATGAATTGTCCATTGAAAATTATCTACGAGCAGCTTTGTCACCAAGGAAGAGACAAGAAGCTAGCCAAAGATTGTCATAATTCAATCAATCCTCCTCTGTAATTGAAGATGATAGTTTTTTTGTTTTACAAAAGTGTGTTATTCTCGAACTTCACGTCTTACAAGAAATTGTAAATCATTTATTTTGGAATGAGTGAGTACGACTTGTTGGTAGATAAAAGGCACTGATTTGGACACTAAAATTTAAAAGTCATTACAAAAAATTACCAGAGAGAATTATTTGAAGGGAATGCCTACCGAAAACTCTTCAAAGAGGTAGATCAGTTAATGGAAGCCAAAATCTATTCAGATATTGGCAGTTTACGGTTGGTACCCTTTGTCAGCGCTTTTAAAGCAATGGACAAAGTTGTTAATTGTTGCTTTTCTGCCAGAAAAGAAGCGGGGTCTGATCTCGACGAATGCATAAAAGAGTTGCATAACGCATATAAAGCTTTAGATATCTCTGAAACTTTAAAAATTCGCGTTGCCTTAAAACATATGTATGCATTTTTAAATAATGTGGGACTGGGTATATGGTCAGAGCAAGCCGGAGAATCGGTACACCGAGAGTTTTTGAAATTCTGAAACCGATACGAAATAAATGTCGTCAATGATCCCACCTATTTATCCAGACTGGAAAAGGTTGTAGTGGCATTCTCGTCTCAACACATTTAAAGCGGGAAAGATAACATATTTAACTGAGCCATGTAATCTTCTAATAATAAAATTAAAAAAGACGCGTGCATATGTGTGTGTGAGAGAGTATGTGCAATCCTTGAGTTTTTTTTTTGTTTGTCCGATATTTCTTTACATACGTCACAATTTCAGATGTTACAGTATAAATTGTCTTTTTTTTATTTTGACCTAAAAATGCTTCTGAGCGGTATGCCAAACTTTACTTCGAAAATCAAATTCTCATAAAAGAATTTACAGATTTGACGGTATGACGGTCCATTAAAAAAACAACAAAGATTTTAATAATAATACCTTTCGGCAACGAATATATGCCTTTTTCAGTTCTATTTGTCTAAAATTACGAAATAAAATTTTAAATTAAGACGATACAAAATTTCAAAAAAAAAAAATGATAATTTACTACAATATTTGAAAAACAAATAAATGTTTTGTATGATACATATCTCGGTTTTTATGAAGTAGGTGCTGACATTCCAGCTTTATAGCTATTGTGAGTGTTGGATGAAAATTCAGTTTAAAAAGGAACTATGTGAAATGATAACTTTAATTCATTAAAAATAACAAAGTATGATAAGAAATTTATAAAAATTGACAACAATTCTTTTAATCCCAGATTGTTTTTAATGAAATTTGGCATTTCGATAGTAAATTGCACATATTAAAAAAACTGATCACTTTGTAACGGAAATGTGGTATTATATAATGATACGAATATTTGAGAATGAATTAAGCATTCCGTTATTCCTCGACCCGGGTGCTGACGGTCTGTCGCCATAATTATGATGCAATATCTAGGGAGTTTTATTTTCAGAACTAGATGGCGGCGTATCCGGCGGAGGTATGGCAGGGATCTGCGCTGATCCTTCTCCACATGTCCGGCGAAACCAGAGTTACCGGTCAGACCTCTACTCGCCTTAACCGGTAGCACATCGTTCGGGCTATATAGTTCACGGCCGCGTGTTTGTAACTTTGTGAAATACCGACGTGATTTACTTGTGACGATTCGGTGTTTTCAGGAGAGTTCGAGACCGACGTCTCCTTTTTTTTTATAACATTTTTCGTGAGGCGATTCCGACGTCTCCATACCGAGAACCGAGCGAGCGAGCGACCGACGTCCCTAATATATAGGACACGAGGGAGAGAGAGAGAGAGGTGTGTTGAACCGTTGCGACGCGCCTAATATTGTAAGTACCAAGCTTTGTTTCCGTCTCTTTAGATTCCTCGGGCTTCCAATATTTATCTTTTTTTTTTATAATAAATTTGTATTTACTCGAAGCTATCTACTTCGTATCTTTAATTGTTTCTCCTACTCTATTCATTACTTTCTTTCACCGCTTCTTTCTACGTGTTGTCTTTTTAAGAAACCGTAAGAGACTTTATCCAGACATCTCGTGTTTTTCCGGGTCGTCTCGTACTTGATGGTCGACACTTTTTATAACTGTTGACACGAGATCAATCTCACCAACTTTCGAGTGATTTAGTTGTGTTGGTCGTCACTTTATATTTTGTGCGAACCATTAAATTATTAATTAAAACTATAAAACAGTTATAACTTACAATGGCTTTACATAAGTGCTGGTAGGCGAAAGGTAAAACGGACGAAGAAAATTTCGTTGAACATTTAAACATATTATTATATCTCTAAACTAGTATTGTGTGACACATAAAACCTTAGTATTTACATTCAGTAGACAGGCCGAAATCGAACAAGACATTTAAATTCTAGGAAACAATGTATTTATAATATAATGATACCACTTTATAAGTGTTACGATTTTAATGTTTTTCGTAATGCGATTTTTTTATCAGGATCAGGAGTTGTAAGGGATGATTCTCGGTAGCTGAGAATCGTTTCTGGGATCTTCCGTATAAAGGGGATCGACACCCCAAGTGACGAAATACTGGCGAATTTAGTAATGATTTATATGGTAGATGACGATGAGATCATCGTCCTTTTTGATGGACACCTGCACTTGTTGTTTGCCACGTGCCATCTTCCACGAATCGCTCACCCCTTTGACTTAACGGTAACCTCGACGATTCGGGGAACGTGTGCTATTGTGTGCGTGTGTGAGTCACAATCTTATGGATTGTGTTACTTCGAGCTTCGGCGTGGCACATTCTTTTCTTGACCGATTGGGCTTGCAGCTAGAGGAACCCGTGGTTCCCAATGTAAGTTACAACACGTGTGCAATATATGTGCGACGCCGAATCGGGCCCTTCGGTGTGTGTGTGTCTTGTCGATCTTACAAAGACAAGTATTGTCTATGTTACGAGTGCTATTATGTGCGTAGCCAGCATCCGTAACACGCCCGGGGTTGAAAAAATTGACGATCCACCGTCAATCAATGGTCGTACAAAAAATTAATACGCAACTTAAATTATACGCGTGACCTTCAGTTGGCTATTGTTAGTAAGAAAAATTTTACATTATTGTCTTATTGGGTCATCTTATACATTCCAAAGTATCTTAACCTATGGCTAGTGATATCTTTTTCTTATATATATATATTTATATGCGCTTGCTTAGGCGTTCGTATTGAATTTCTTATAAAATGACATGTTATGACGCATCCCGTAGTATGCATACATAAAAAAAAGTCGCTGTAGCCCTATGGCGCCTCCTTGTCTCGTTTGGACGCCGGGCTAACCGTAACGTGGTCTGTGTTCGGAAGTCTATTTATATCTTATACACACTTGACACTACACATCACTAACACTGCTATTATGCTATTGCGCATTATGTTGTCTATGGCGTTGTAAAAATGCATTTCTGAGTTTTGTTACTCCATGGAGATTTCACTGTTGACATTTCCATGGAACAACCAAACATGACGATTGTTGTGAATACTTCTATGTATCATAATTGAACAGATTTATGTGAATTATAATTGAAACACTTATGTGTATTATAATTGGTATAATCCTTGAAACACCTATGTTTAGTATAATTGAAATGCTTATTGAAAAACTTGTTGAAATACTCGTATGTATGAATGAAATTTTCAAAAAAAATTTGGTTTGAATATTATCTCTAATTTTGGTTTGAATATTATCTATCGGTTTTTTTTTAAAAATCTTATATACGCAGAACTTCTGTATCATCTTGTTCACGTATTCTTAATATAATCATGTCCTAATGACCGTTTGATATAAGAATAAAAAATAAGTTTTATTTTCGTACAACAAATGGCATATACGGACGTTCACTTTGAGGCGGAATTGGATTTTCTGCGTTCCGCAGCAAATCTCTATATCTTGGGTTAGTAGGCGGCGGAATCTCCGTTTCGTCTTTCCTTAATTCCTTCTCTCCGTCGGTTTTCCCTTTGGCGATGTGAAGCAGCAAGTTCGTAAATGAATCCCAAACAGCTGCGACGAGAAGCAGAGACCAACCATATACCGTATGTAAGGCGTAACCATGTACGACTGTGTCAATGGCCAATTTGAAGAACCAAAATACTAATAAAAGCATTAACAGTCCTGCACTGATGTTACCGAATTTGACGAATTTGTCCCAATATATACTCCATGTTTTTTCAGAGATTGTTTAAATTGAATTTGCATCCAATAAATGACTTAACGAAATTCCTGTCCCTGTCATTCCTTGCCCAGTTATGCCTCGAGCGACCGAATTTAAAATTGCTGCTCTTTCCGTAGGGAACATAATATGATTTCTTAATTCTCCTAATGTTTTTTCGGAATATATTCCGGTAGCTCCTAAATTCTCTAAATTTGTGTATACCCAAGAGACTCGTGTGTTGGGTTTCAACATTGTCGGTGTAATGGTTTCGACGTAGTGTGGTGTTACTTTGTACCAGACGCCGTTTAGTCTGTACATTATTGGTGCTGCCAGGTTGCATCGTACTTGTACTCCTGTTCCCACCAAAATATGTGTACGTGGCCGTAAAAACAGACTTTGGTTTCCTCTGGTGACGGGAATGTCAGTGTAGCATTCCGTAGTCTGTCGAATTTTTACCTCTACGGGTATGCATTTAATAATATGAATAGCTTCACCGGCCGCCAAAGCCATGTAGCCCGGACTTTTCATTACGTTGTAGGCGAATTCGTCTGGATTTTCAGCGGCGATAGATAATCCATTCTTCAGTACTTGTTGTTCTAGATTGCAACGTTGGACCAATAAATCGTAATATAAGGATTTTAACTCATTGCGTATATATTTTTCGACGTAGACAAATTTGCTATTTACGTATGCAAAAATATCGACATTTTCCACTTTTATTTTCTCTACTGTTGTTATAATGGGTCGCTTTTCTGAAAATGGTGCTATGAATAATTTTGGGTGTTCTGTCTGGAGTATTGTATATCCACATAGTTTTCGTTCGTTCTTGATGGTCAACGCGAAGGTGATATCCTGCGTTTCTACTGTTATGATTATTGGTACGTTTTTGTTATTAGCTTCCTCCATTCGTGACGCTATTCCTTCATATAGTACGTCGTATTTGTTAAAATCGCATGTGTCTTTTTCTAATAAATCCCAATAGGAATAACCTCGCTCTAGATCAAAACAAATTCTTTCATTTGCGGGGCATGTGGTGCCAGTCTTTAAGTGTGCACGTCCTGTTTTTGTATTTATCGTTAGTTTATCCGTATTTAATATTATTTCTACTACTGCCTGTACTATGACATTATTCCAAGAACCATATGGATCGGAATATTGTGCGCCGTTGCAAGTTCCATCGCTTGTAAGTGAACCTGCTAGCATTATACTTCTGATGTTTATTTCTCCTATTTTTAGCCCAGATATTATAGCATTGTTACCCAGTATTAGCGTATTTGTGTCGAGTATCTTTTTGCACTGATCATGGGTGAGTTCCTTTGTTTCTTTTCCCTTTTCCTTGGGGTTTTGTTTTTTTTTATTTATTATTGTTGTTTTAATTGTTAATGTTGTATATTTCAGGTCGACATCGTTCGTTTCAGGCACCGAGTGCCCGAGGAAGCGCGGCGAGTGAGGGCCTACCGAACCGTCGTGAGTTCGAGCGGGATATCATCCCTTCGGAGTTCTCCGCGGGAAGGTGTGTCGGCGACACCCTTACCTCGCTACCCTGATGTGCCGCCTTCGTCTCCCCGTTCATGTTTGGAAGCGACGCGGACGGTTGTTCCGCCGGCAACTAGCGGTGACGAGGATGGCGAATATGGAAGGTTCGTGAGTGGTTCCGAGTGCGTACCTAACCATCGGCGTTCCCCTGCGTGCGGATTTCTTCCGAGTGTGTCGTGGAGGACGGAGTGATAGGAAGTGTTCTCCTTAGTTAAAAAATAAAAAAAATGTTCAGTGGTATTTAACAAGCGTTTTTTTTATTTGTTCTTCGTCGTTTATGATTCCTCCCGTGTGTGTTTCCTCGTTTTTATCTTGTTATCTAAGTCTTAACTTGCTGGTTTTTTTTGTTACCCTTTCACCGGATATCTACCGTGTGTGAAGGTGGTGAGTTCTGGGGCGGGCGTTGGTGCCCTCCTGACGTCGTGGTGTTGTTTCAATGATTGTATTATGCTGATCTGCTCTGACAGCGGATATCTGGTCCATGGATTCTGTGATTGTATAACGGAGGAATGATGGTAAGTTCTAAAGATGCGTAAAAATGTAGTGCATCCTTTTATCAGGCTTTCATTTCTCCAATGTTCCGCGTATGTGTTTCTTTTACGCGTGGGTTACCCAGTTGTCGATTTTTTTGTTTATTAACAATTTCTATGTTAATATATATTCGGGTGCGTATAGCGCAGTCTTTCCCTGTTCGTTCGCTTTCCTCTTCAACGAGATCGACGATGCGTGGATCGTCCCCACTTCTCGGTCGTTTGGTACTTCTCGTTTGGGGGGACCGATTCCAAGATGGCGACAACTGACGACTAGTCCTCGGGACTGCTCTCCCGTCCTTCGTCACACGTCGAGTTCATTTGCGAGATTCCGAGAAGGGAAGGGGTAGATGCAGTGAGTATACTCGTAAGTCGTACTCTCTTTCTCCCTTTTACTATTCTCTTCGTGCGTGCTGTGTTCCTTATTAACACTTGTTCGCTAATGTATTCTTATTGTTTTAAGGCTAAAATATGTCTATCATTTCAATATATATTTTTCTCTATCTTATATTAATTTTCTACAAACAAATATCCATCAAATTTTTATATATATTTTGTTGTATCATTATCGTTGGTGTATATATTTTTCTACGTCTTATTTTAATTTTCTATAGACAAATATCCGTTAAGTTTTTATTTATATTTTTTTTTGTATCATTATCGTATATATCTTTTTTCCACATCTTTTTTTAATTTCCTATAGACAAATATCCATCAACGGGTCACGGTTCTTTTTTACTTTATCAATGTGTACTATTTTGTTTTTTCGCGCTTTGATACGTAATTTTATATTTCGTGAGCCACATATTTCAATAATTTCATAGGGCCCAGTGTATTCGTCGTCTACCTTGCCCTTCCGGGGTTCTTTTAATAATAATACCATTTCACCTTCGCGAAAATGGCAAATATTCAATTTTTGATCATAATATTTTTTCGACCGATGTTTCATTTGTGAGAGATTCATCGCGGCTAACGTCCGTGCTTCCGTGATTCTCTCGGTCAATTCTGCCAAATAATCGTCGTATGTAATGAGCTTCTCGCGGGTGGCGTGTGCACTTGGCAATCGTGCGTTTGTCCCGTATACAAGCTCGTGTGGCGAGTAGTTTGTCCCTTCTTGAACACTCGTGTTGTATGAGAACATGGCGAATGGAAGCCAAATGTCCCAATCGCTACGTTTCTCGACAAAATTCTTCAGGTAGTCGACCATCATCTGGTGACTCCTTTCTAGGCTCCCGTTGCTTTGCGGGTGGTAAACAGATGTCACCAATGTTTTAATTTTAAACATTTTCGCAAATTCTTTTACGATCTTTGCGATAAAGCAACGACCTTGGTCGGTAAGAATAGATACAGGGGCTCCAAAACTGCAAATAAAATGTTTTGCAAACGCCTTCGCGACTTCTACTGCTGATGCCTCCGCTAGCGGAATTCCAAGGGAGTATTTCGTGAGTAGGTCTTGTATGGTTAATACATACCGATTTCCACTCTCAGTGATATCTGTTGGTCCCCATATATCAAGGACCACTTTGTCAAATGCGTTTCGTGGTGTGTCTGTAATGACCATTGGTAATCGTGTTTTTACGTGCACGAGTTTTTTTCTTTGACATCCGGCACATCTTTTTACGTATTCCGTGACGTCACTTTTCATGTTTCGCCAAACAAAATTTTCGCATATGCGACGATACGTTTTTGTCACTCCTTTGTGACCTCCTATAACTGAATCATGGTGTTCTTTTATTATGGCGAATCGCTCGCTTACTGGAGGTATGGAAAGGTTGTCCTTACAAAAGGTGATCGTTAGTTCTCGTCGGCCAAGTAGTGATTGAATTGTCTCTTGGATATCCCGCCATTGAATATGTTGGAACATGTCGCGATCCTGCCCGAATCTTATGGACGAAATCTCAAATTTTGTTAAAAGGGCATCCAATACATTGATGGATTTGACAATGTTTGGTTTCAAGGCTCGATCATCAAGGTTTTGTTTAACGTCAAGTCCGAAAAGTCGGGTCTTACTTTTTTTTATGTACAATCACTTCACCGATTTTTAATCGTTTGAACGACAATTCGTCGGAATTAATTAAATGTCGTTCCACGAGGCCTAGACCGATTTCGCTATTTAAATGTCCATTGGCCGTGGTAAAGTAGACAATATGTCCCTTTTTACTGAATACGTGATCGTTGATAGTATTTATTCTTAGTTTAGAATCGACAGGCTCGTAAAAGTCTTCGTTTCTCCCAGAGTCTATCGGATCGTAGGACTTCTGTTTACGTTTCGGGCCATTCCCTCCACGTTGCTGTGTCGAGACGTTGGGATCGTGACCTGCCTCAATCGGCTCCGTTGCGTTCGGGAAATTCCCGACGTACGATGACCTATGTCCTACCGTCGCGTCTGATAGTCCCAATATGCCTATGTACTCGGGCAAGAGTGGGGTGTAGTGTAGCCTATCGAGATGGTGCATTTGGTGTGCATTTTCCGGTTTTACGTGATAAAATTGTGTTTTATCTGTCGGACTATGCTCATGTACGCAAATATTTGAATTGAAATGTCGTGCAAATATCATTAAAATGTTATCGTCGCCGAATTCCGATGTAGATTCCAGTATGGAAAATGCACGTACATATTCAGCACAGGATAATAGAAAATCGCTGTCCTTCAGCGTTTCTCTTAATTTTTGAGGGCTCATATTTAACTGTTGTAATTTGATTAAAGAGGTAAAAAGGCAATTTCCGTCTTTCGCTATATCAGTATACTCCTTTAGAGTTTTGTAGGGTTCCATACATGAGTTTGAGAGTGAATAATTTTAATGACGAGACAATTCATCGTTCTCAGATGCACGCATGGTCGTTTCGTCGACCTGCATTTCGTTTTCTCCGATTTCGTTAGGCTCAACGGGGATATCGTCGAGTTCCATCGACTCGTCGAGGATTTTCGTTTCGTCCCGATCTCCGGGCCGTTCGTTGGTGCTCGGGTGAGCGTGTCCCTCTCCGTCGATAGTAGCTTCTCTAGCTCTCTGCGCTTGCGAGTAAGAACTATTTTTAGATGGGCCCTTCTCCTTGGGCGTCGAATGGGGAAGTAAACGTATAGTTTCTTCGGGCGGGTCGAGGGAAAAATCCGACGACCATGAATCTTCTAGGTCCTCGTTGTCCGACGTATGACTTTTTCGATTTTTCATTTTCGTCTTTTTCTTCGAGTTTTCTCTGAGGCTTAGTTCCTCAATTTCGGAATACGTGGTTTCTGTATCTGGTTGTGATGTAAGTTCGTCCTCAGTAGGAAATTCTTCTATTTCCCTCCAACGGTCTCGAACATCAGCTAACCGTGTCTTATAGTTTAATTTCGTTCCTGCTTCGGATAGCACTTCATTTTTTATTTTTTTTTGGTTTTTCTTTTATCTGAGTTCGCTTTACTGTAGGGTCAATTTTCAAATAATCCGGCACTTGTAGTTTTTCTACTTCCGTTATATATTGTTTTCTTTGTTTTTTCGTCACCGGTGTAGGAGTTTTTTTCATTGAAGTTGATCCGTCTTGCTGTCTCGACCGAGTTTTTCCTTTATGGTTTCCTAATTTCGTGTAGGCTGGCAATTCGAGTTTTTCGACCTCGGTTATGTATTTCTTTCGAGCTGTCTTTTCAACTCCCAGCATTTCTACATTGGAACTCTGGCTCTCTTTGTCGCAGTCAGTCACGTTGTCTTCAACATCTCCAAACGTATCGGTTTCTACATCGAAATCCTTACCACGTTTTTTCGGAGCAGGATTTCCTGACCCGTTACCATCTGAGACTCGCAGTCTCTTAGCGTTTGTTGATCGTTTTTTGTTTTCTTTATCATTTTTACCGCCTTTAATTGGCATACACGATTTGTCAGTTTTTCGTGCGTTTTTTAAATTTTTAATCGTTTTATTCTCTTTATTTATTTTATTATCGACCATATCTATTTCGTCGTTATATTTATTTTCATTTTCGAGGTCGGATCTATCGATTGGGTTACGCGATATTGCGTCCGCGTTTACATTACGTTTCCCCTCTTTATATACTACATCCTATTCGTAATCTTCTAATTTTATGCGAAAACGGTGTAATCTCAAATTCATATCCTTCATAGTTTTAAGGAATCTTAGCGGTTGATGATCTGTTACGAGAGTAAATTTTCGACCATACAAATATGGACGGAACTGTTCTACGGCGAACACCGCAGCTAACATTTCTTTTTCCGATGTAGTGTATCGGGTTTCTGCTCCTTTCAAACTTCGTGATGCGTATGCAACTGGTAGATCCTCTCCAATCTTGCCTTGCGATAAAATAGCGCCAAGTGCTACTCCCGAGGCGTCCGTAGTGACAACGAATGGCTCGTCGAAATTTGGTAACTGTAAGATTGGTGTATTACATAACAGATCCTTTAGTTTCTCAAACGCTTCTATCTGCTCGGTACCCCATGTAAACTTGACATCCTGACGTAATAAGATAATTAACGGGTGGGCGATTTTTGAGAATCCCTCAACAAATCGTCTATAATATCCCGCTAGTCCAAGAAATTGTTTAACGTCTTTTTGATTTTTGGGGACCGGATATTTCCTTACCGCTTCGATCTTTTTCGCATCCAGCTGAACTGTATTATTACCAATAGTGTGTCCCAAGTACGCGGCTTCCTTGCGTAGGAACTGACATTTATCGGGTTCCAATGTAAGATTTGCGTCTTGAAGTCATTTCATGAGGCGTCTAAATTTAACCTCATGTTCATACAAATTTTTTGCATAAATAATTATGTCATCGAGATATACTAGTAGCTCTATCCCTTGTAAGCCCCTTAATACTAGATCCATAAGTCGCTGAAAATCGCTGGGGCCGTTTTTTATTCCCATTGGCATTCTTACATATTGATAGTGACCGTTTGGAGTCGAAAACGCAGTTTTATGTGCATCTCGCTCATCCATCATTATCTGATGGAACCCAGATTTAAGGTCGAGAGTTGTAAAATACACGGACTGACCTAATTGGTCCAAAACGTCAGTAATATTCGGAATAGGATAAGCATCCCCAATTGTTTTCTCATTGAGATCGCGAAAATCGATAACTAAACGCCATCGCTTTTCGCCGTTAGGACCTGGTTTCTTAGGGACAACCCAAGCTGGAGAGTCATATGGAGAGCAGGACGGTTTAATCAATCCTGCCTCGAGCTGCTCGTCCACTTGTCGCTGTATTTCGGTTTTTATAGCAGGTGGGTGCCGGAAACGTTTAGCGCGTATCGGCACATCATTTGTGGTATGAATGCGGTGTTTGAATACGGAATTCGCGCCTAATGGTTCCCCTGGTAGGTGAAACATGTGAGCGTAGTCGTGAACGAGATTCTCCAGATGTTTTCTTTCCTCGTCAGACAAGCCGTCCACATTTATCCGCTTCAAAACATCGTTATTTCTCTGTTTATCATGTCCCATAGCCACTTGTATTTTTGCGTGATTTTGTTTTTCTGATTATTTTCGTAATTCTTAAGATCCTGCATGGATTTTATAACATTATTTTCTCTTTGTATATTTTCTGCTACTTCGCATTCTTCCAGTTCAATTTGTGGGACGGTAAATTTTATTTTATAGTCATTCGTATTTATGACATACAGATATATGTATCCATCGCGATTTTTTACTAGGGCATTACCAAAAAATAAACCACTGCAGATGTTGACTTTTGGTACAAATCCGAAGTCTAAGTTGTTTAGAACTTCTACGCGAACTACTCTGCGACTTCTTGGCGAAATCTGTATGAATTCTTCATTAATAAATGGGATTATATCATTTCTTATATGTACGCAATCTTGTTCGTAATCGATTTTTGCTCCGAGAGTTCGGAAAAAAGGATTTCCCATGATTCCATCTTCATCGATAGGGAAGTCATCTCTCACTATTTGAAACTCTATAATTTCATCATTAAATTGTACTTCTGCACAACCTAGCGTACCGATTATTCCTTTGCCGATTCCGCTTAAATCGAATTTGATATCCTGATCGGGGTACAGATCTCGACGTAATTTACTCAGTTTTATAAGATTTATTTCTGCTCCGGAATCGACCAAGAATATTCCGTTTCCGTAATGCAGATCGGGGCTAGAAATGTCTATTCGTGGACATTCTGAAGAACTAACATGCCCGAAATGGACTCTGGCCGTTCCGCTTTTACGGCGCGCATTTTCCGAGTGGAGTTTTTGTCTCGGGCATCGCTCGACGTTGTTGGTTACTGTCGAGCGCCCCTGGAGATTGTGATTTTGGCTGTAGGATGAAATGTTTTCTCGTTTATCGGTGTCTTGATTATTCCCGTATTTATTTCTCTGCCATCTATCATTAGTCTGATGAGACGAATGATAATTTCCCGAAAACGAACGATTTCCAGAAAAACTTGGGAGGTTTTCCCTATTTCGGTCATTCCGGAATTTCAATTCGTCCCGGCGATCGTTATTAAAAAAAGTTTGGTTATTTTCTGCAAACCTATTTTTTGACCTATCCTGAAATTTTCCTTCCGAAATCTTTTTTTTCACGCCGTTTCTAAAAAAACATGTTTCACTGCCGTGACCTATTCGCTGGCAAAACTCGCATTTTTGTTGATTAAATCTTTGCGCCGGACAGTTATCTCTGGTGTGACCTATGCGATCGCACCAAGTGCAATGTCTCTGCATGTCCGGGGTATCGAAATTCCTATTTTTTATAGTTCGGCATTGTTTTCGAGAGTGCCCTATTCTTTTACAATAACTACACTGAATGTCGTTATAATTTCGCCATTCAGGATCGATTTCATAATGTCCTGGCCGGTCTAAATAGTTATGCTGATATTGCGGTCCTTTCGAAACTAAATGAGCAGACGCTTGATAATATCTTTCTCCACGACCTCTCAGCATAGGATCGGATCCTGCGTCTTTCGCGCTGTATTTTTCAGTTAGTTTTCTAGCGTGTTCTACGGCAGCCTCGAGCGTATCTGGATTCAACTGCGTGAGGCGTACTTCCATAGGGCCTTTCGCGCAGTAAATGAAATGCTCCTTTCCGTTACGATTTGCCAGAGTTAATAATCTCTGACCGGCAACTGCGTCAAAATCTCTCGACGAGTTTGTAGCTTTCTCGAGAGCTCGATAATCGCGTAATAAACCGTAACCAAAATCTTCTAAACTTTCGCGTGGTCCGGGGTAAGTATTTTTTAATCCCGCTAGCAACTTGAGCGGATCACTAGAGATGCCGTAGGCAGATTTTAGATCGGCCAGAAAGGCTTCTACTGTCGCGTATGTCGAAATTTTTTCGCAGAAAATTTTCGCTTTCCCGGTAAGCTTTTCCTCATCATGTGTAGATAGATCCGGGTTTCGTCGGCCGATAATAATCTGAATCCGTCGCGACACGCACTTTCGAAGTCTGAGAATTTTTCGCGGGTGCCGTCAAATTCCGGCACACTGCTCACTGCTTCCGCAATTGGTGGTGCTCGTGCTACCACATATACCGGACATGCGGGGGCCACTTGGTGGCTACCGCTTGTCGTTATTCCGCTTTTATAGTCCGCCATTTTTTGTATATTTTTTTTTGAAAGTCGCTATTATTAATTTCTGATTCGCGTTTGTTTTGTATTCAAAATTTCCCCTTTTTTTTTTTTGTTAAAAAATGTTCGCACGATGTAACAAATCGTAAATTTGATAATATTCAAAGTTAGTTAAAAGAATATTTGGAAGTTAATTATAACAATATTTCAAGGTTAATTGTGACAGTATTTCAACATTAATTGAATAAGCACTTCAAAATGAATTATAATAGTGTTTCAAAATGAATTGTAATAGTTTTTTTTTAAATCAAGAATATTTCAAAGTTCATAAAATTCACAACAATCGTTAAATAGTTTACAAATTTTCTCTCTTTTTGTTCGTGAAATTTAAATATGCTTCTGAACAAAAGATTGATAAATTAATCCAAGGTTTTTTTTTTTTGAGAAAATTTGTACAGAAATGCAAATTTACTTACGTAGCTGCACTCATGAAGTAGACAATCAGCGTCCTCGATGTCTTCTCTGCTCTAGTTGATGCGTTGAGCTTCCTCAAGTTACTGGACAGTCCCTCAGGTTAGTGAAGCGCCCTCGTGAATCTTGAATTGGATAAGGCCTCCTCCGCGTTCTGGAGCAATGAATCCTGGATAGCTGCGTCCCCAAACAGCTCGTGTTCATTCACAACGTTATTTTACGCGAACCGGACTCCGTTTACCCGTTCTAATTTCCTTGAAAAGTTATTTTTGAAGTTCACCAGTCACTTGCGGATCGCTGCCACCATTTTTTATGTTACGATTTTTATGTTTTTCGTAATGCGATTTTTTATCAGGATCAGGAGTTGTAAGGGATGATTCTCGGTAGCTGAGAATCGTTTCTGGGATCTTCCGCATAAAGGGGATCGACACCACAAGTGACGAAATACTGGCGAATTTAGTAATGATAACTTTATTTTAACTTAGGGAAATTTCAACTTCAGGTCGTACAGATCGTCCTGGTATATAAGTACTAAGTCCTGTATTGATTCGCGGAGAGTCGCGGATTAGTGTGTCGCGAAGCTTCTAAGTTCGAGTGCGACTCTGTACCGAGATCTTCTCTGGATCGTACACGTTGCGACTCTGCACCGAGATCTTCACGGCGTCAATCGCGGGGCGACTCTGCACCGAGATCTTCACTCGATCATTAACGGGGCGACTCTGATTTCGGGCAATGCGATTGCCCTTTTTATATGGTAGATGACGATGAGATCATCGTCCTTTTTGATGGACACCTGCACTTGTTGTTTGCCACGTGCCATCTTCCACGAATCGCTCACCCCTTTGACTTAACGGTAACCTCGGCGATTCGGGGAACGTGTGCTATTGTGTGCGTGTGTGAGTCACAATCTTATGGATTGTGTTACTTCGAGCTTCGGCGTGGCACATTCTTTTCTTGAACGATTGGGCTTGCAGCTAGAGGAACCCGTGGTTCCCAGTGTAAGTTACAACACGTGTGCAATATATGTGCGACGTCGAATCGGGCACTTTGGTGTGTGTGTCTTGTCGATCTTACAAAGACAAGTATTGTCTATGTTACGAGTGCTATTATGTGCGTAGCCAGCATCCGTAACATAAGTTATAACTATTATAGTATAAATTAAAGTAAAATATTATGAATTTCTGGAAAACAAGATCTTTTAAGACGTTCGTTCACTTTTGAATATAATAATATTGTACATTGATTTTGTACATTTTTTAATATAATAATTTGTATATTTTTTCTTTTATATTTGTTTTTCTATGTAGCTAACGTCTTAACTTTAGAATAATTAAAATTATGCAAAATTTCAAGTCTGTTTTTAGTTAATGCTGCATAGTTAATTTCTTTAACATTAATATTATTTTTGTGTTTAGTGTCTAGTTTTTAATAAACTACAATTGGGACAAATATATATTTAATATGTATACATATATTTTGAACAATCGAAGCTCATTTTAAACTGAAAAGAGTACAGAATTAGAATATCGATGGCTCATAATATTAGAACGCGTTAGAGAATAAAGGTAGAACACGTCATTTCGAAGATATGATTAAAAATGAGAATGAAGTTTTGAACTTTTCTATTATTGGGGGGAAAAAAATATGAACTTTAAAAATGGCATTACTCCGCATAAAATGGTTCGTTTTTAATCGCACGACTAGGCTCATTTTGTTCTGAAAAGATTTCGGAAAAGAGGATTCCTTTATGAAGGATATACACTTATTACCTTGTATATAAGAATTTCCCCTCATTCGTTTAGTTTCTATAAAAATTGAACCGGAGGGGAAACGTTAAATCTTGTACAATATGCGTAAAATGGATTTTACATTCATGGAGCACGTTTTTCGCCAATTTTATGAGATTTAACGTCTCGCCGAGGGCTCAATTTCTATCGAAATGAAATATAAGAGGGAGAAAATTTAATACGAAGAGATGAGACGAAGAGAAAAGATGCGCGCAATATAAACTGATCGTGCGTGCGGGAAAAAAGAGTTCAGAAAGATTGGAAAAAGAGTTTTATTTTTCTCCTTCTCCTCTTTTCTCTCTTTATGACTATCTTTGAATAAGTGGAAATATAGAAGTGTGTGCGCGTGGACAATCCGCACTCCACTCCTCCTCAAATGTTAACGCTGATACAAATTTTCGTATTGGCTATCTGCTTACTAATTCTAAACTTAGAACTAAGATTATATGAATCGCAATACGTACGAGGCCGATTGCCGTAACCATATTTGTACTTGAGTTAAAGGATGAATCCAAGATATTTTTTTCTTTGCAGGAGTACGGAGCTTGGATGAGTGCGGAGCAGGCGAAGTATCACTGGTTACTGGGGTAACATAAAGATTTTCCGTGACAAAAAACACTGGTTTAAGTTTTTCGACAGAGGTTTCGCGAGGACAACCGTCAAGTATAAACGTTCTATGAGAAGTACGCTGTATAATCTTATGCGACTTTCGAATGGTTTCTTTATGCTTTGGACGCGAATGAAGACGAGTGAACATTTAAAGAAGTCTTTGAAGTAAAACGCCTCGTTTTGCTATTTTGATGATCCACGAGTACAGACTATACTATTCGCAGGTGTTTTCTGAACTCTCCCGGAGACTTCTCCCTGAAAGTACAACTATATAGAAATTCAGCAGCGGATGCATTCGTATCCAGCCGTAGATGTACGCGAGGTCCCAATAGTATCGTGTGTAAGACACATGTCCATTTAAGAGATGCATGGCACATTATGGCTGTATTGAAAACCCTGTGCCATTTTTATATCACGCCATTGGATTGCGAATTATAAGAGGTGGTACGAATGCGTTTGCATCCAATGACTTTGAGGAGGGCTTGATAGAGACTCGACTAAAATTGCAAAACCTGATCTGAAGTGAGAATTTCTGCGAAACTGTGGTCGCTTTAATATTCTTCAAGGAAATCGTGTAATGTTAAGGTGTTTGAATTGAGCGTCTGGAGGGATGAAGTAATCGGGAGGCAACGAGTATGAAACATATAAAATATGTGGCAACGAAGAGGTTCAGTGATATACTGCCTTATTGCCGAACCGTAAATCTCGCCAAGAATTGAAAGTCTTGAAAGGTTTGGGTAGCGCTATTGAGGTGTTTAAAGTCGGTTTCTTGTGACTTCGAAAGTTCAAGGACATCGCAGTCAAGAGGAAGACGAAGAGAGTCGATACGCGAGAGCGCATCAGCAACTACGTTATCTGAGCCTCGTTTATACTTTATATTGGTAGTACATTGCGCGATATAGGACAATTGCCTAGTTTGACGAGGTGAGGACTTATCGGAGTGTTGTTGAAAGACGGTTTGTAGTGGCTAATGGTCATACAAGATCGGAAATTCGGGAGATTTGACAAAATATCTGAAATATTTGACGGCTTCAGAAATTTTCGTTAATTCGCGATCCTATACGCTATATTTGCTTAGCGTCTCAGAGAACTTCTTTGAAAAGAACGCCAATCATCTCAACGGTCTCATTCATCAGGAACATCCAATCGGTTCCAACCATCATTTAAGCTTTGTTGAAGAGCGGTTCCATAGGCGAAGAAGATACGTCGGTTACAAGACCTAATTCAGCCTTAGTGGAAGAATACACGAGATGAGCTGCATTAGAAAATTTATTTTTTATCTTTTGTGTTTTTGAGTTTTTGGAAAATTCTGCTTCTGTCTTAAATCTCGAAGGTACATCTCTTTTATTGTCCTTACGGACATTCGAAAAAAATGCATTCCATGGAAGTAGTGTGTGTGCGGCATACCATATACAGGACTTAAAGAAGGCGATTACGCTGAGAAAGTGTTGATGATCAGAATTGGACTTAGGCTTAGGGTAGCTTGCGTTGGCTTGAGCTGTGTCAAGCAACGGTTTGCACCCACGCTCATCGATTAGATAACCTAGAAATTCCAACTTCGATTTTCCGAAATGGCATTTCGTAACTTTTAATCGAAGATATGGCTGTCCTTGGACCGGAAGTCATAAATTCAAACTTAAATAAACCGAATGGTGTGATTCCTTTAGACCCTACCTGTTGGCAGGCTTTGAAAAGGTCAAGTATTGAAAAAAATAATTTTTCCAGCGGAAATTTATTCGGCTGGGTTATGGCATTCAGGCGACGATAGTTAGCGCATATCCGGCACGAACCATCCTTCTTCCGTACCATGTGAACCGGACTGCAGATTCCCACGTCCACGATCCTGTTAAACTCGGCTTAGCGGCTTGTAGTTTGTGTGGAGCTAGTCTACGTGGACGTTCCGAAACGGAAAGCCCAGAAATGCCCCAAATTGAGGTGCTTAATTTGGGATTGATTAATCTTAAATGGGGTACAGTCGACTAACATTTCTGGGAAGCATGATAGAATGTTTGCAACTTTGGACACAGGATGAACAAAATTGACAGTAAGTGCTTAATAGGGCTCCTAGTAAACATGTTCAACTGTGGATCGATAAGTCTACAGAGTGCCAAGTCTACGATTAGTTCGGAACCGTTAAGTAGGTCAGCATCAATGATGGGACAAGAAACTTCGACAATGCAGAAATCCCATGTCATGGGTCTAAGACCAACGTCATAAGTGTTAATACGCCTGCCATTGGCAGCAAATAATTATGGCAGTCTTTCTTCGTCACGACGTCGTCTCTACAAATTTTGCCACCCGTGCCCTCCACTCCTCCGCCTGAAGCATCAGGCCGACGATGTTGTTCGGCCTGACGCCATCCAAATTTTCGTCCAGCTCATGTCGTAGCACCCTCCACGTTTCGCATTCAAAGAACGTGCGGAAGGCATCATTCCGGAGGGAGTGACAATATTATGGAGATCAGCCCGGAGCAAGCCGTGTCCAGTGAGTTGAATGAGATAATAACTCATCTCCCCGTTATGACGGTTGACGCACACACATCGATCCGAGGTATGCCTCTTGCGAGGACAAGTATCGGGACATCATCCAGATGTTATCTCAATTCGTTTCGGGCCGTCATCTATCTTGTACACCAGGAAGTGATCCTCGAGGAAGCTTTCCAGCAGCCGTGAGATATACAAAGGCACCCGAGTCCTCCCAGTGTACTGAGTATATTTGACCATCGAACAGAGTTGAAGGCATTTTTCAAGTCCAAGGCAGACGGGGTGCGAGTAATGGTTATCGCACTCACTCGACCTGGCAGCAGTCACGACCACCTAATCGCACAAAATGTCGTTCTCCTCGTCCTGAATTCGTGCTGACTTTCAGCAAGTCTACCGGCGATTACCATGGCTCCCTGAGTGGGGCTGGTTGCTGCCCACTGACGTCCTGTCTTAGATGACAACGTCGTCGTCGTTGTTGTCGTCGGTGGCGTTTTATGTTGAATTTTGCAAGTTTCAGAATTTTCCTTTTTCCTACCGACGCACACTAGCGGCTTGGATGTTGTTGGATTCAAAAAAGTCTGAAATTGTGAATTCTTAACTTATTTTAATGAAACAAAAACGACAATTTTCTGTCAAAAGATTTGTAGTAGACTGATGGAGGCCGATGTTTTATTTTTGTTTTTGTTTTCTTTTTCAAGTTCATTGATCCATTTTGGCAATATTCTAGCTTTTTAAATTCACCTTAATAATTTTCACAGAACGCGTGAATGAATTTCTATAAAAGTGGATAACTTATAGTAGCGAAGTCTGCTCTTTCCGAATGATGTCCATTTTCCAATGTATACAGTTGATTTCCCAATATGGAGCTCATACTGACAAACAAACCGAATAGTATTTTCAACCTTTTTTTATACATTCGGATGCAGCCCAGTCGCGAGGTAGGGGGGGGGGCTATAAGGAATATCCCGGGACAATGACCATCAATTGCTCACAGACGATTTCAGTGGATGGAGTGTAGCAGACAAGATGTTATGCGGTGCTACGAGGAGAGCTGTCCTCAACAGAGAGGCTAGAGAGGCATGCAAATCGCTTTTGTCGACAACATCTGAGAAACTATGTGCCCTATCTGAAACGGATAGATTTCGTTGTTCTCAGCTATCAACCTGACGTGCGGGTAACAACACCGGTGCCCGTACGCGGTGCCCGTACACGGTGCAAAGAGAGAAACTCTATATTCGAGTTTGTAGGGGGAATGTGACAACCAAACAACGAGAAACATACAGAACAAATTGTATACTCCTGGATGCTCTTCCGGAGGACTCCGAATTATAACATGTCATTTGTTCTATTTATGAGGCTGCATGTGATCTGGTGACTCCGCGAAATCTGTCAAAGAAATCATGTCTCAATTGAACGGCAAAATCATCATTATAATTCTATAGATCATAAAACTATGGAGACAACAATTTTTGGAGGCAAAAAGTCTATATTTTTTAAAAGAACACGATGAAATGTAAAAACTTATATAGTGTTGTTAATTGTACTATTTTTATTTTAGTTAATAAATAGTAGCTAACTTTACCTAAACCCATGGTAAATTTGTAGCAATTTTCAAATTTAATTGAAATAAGGTCTACGCTTTATTCAGCTACCTATATTCTGAGTTCTTTTGACTATTTTAGGGCAATTACTGCCATTGACAGAGTGCACTTGCCGACCTATTGAACTACGAAGAGTAGTTAGAAATCATTAATATTTACCAAGAATTTGTTTTCAGTGCAACGACCACGCCCGACGCAATTTCTACGCCGAGCCAGTAGCGCGCAGCGTGCCGCAAAAACTGTAATATAAGAAAATTCTAGTCTTTGCGCCACCATTTTTTTTTCGTTTGCATAATATTTTTTAAAATTTTTATTAGATCACATAAAAGAACAATCATTTATTGGCCTACTCACCAAATTTCATTGAATTTCGTTAAAAACTTTACGAGTTGTAGACATTTAAATAAAAAGTTGCTTAAAATTTTAATTAGCAATAAGTATTGCAATTAATAAAATATTCACAAAACCTTTTGTGGACGTATTTCTAAGTAACAGGACATTAAAATACGATGATTAATCCCACAGTGCTCCAAATGAATACAGCATTGGTGAAACGGCCAACGTATTCGTGGCTGCCACCTTATTTTTCCCTGTTAATTCTGATGTCTAGATCTGCCGGAGAAGACGACGGTATTTCTTAGGGATGGTCGTTTAGCAGTCTACAAATCCTGGACATGCCTCTGAGGCACTCCCAGGTACATGAATTTTTTATTTGATTTATTTAATTCAAAAGCCCTGTGTCGTACCCAAAGGGCGGGCATTAACATTTAGAGGCACAAGGCTAGATAGTCGCTAACGGTCTCTGAGTGGGGCTAAAGGGAGCATGATGAGTACGAAAATTCCCTAGGCCGGGCAAGAGGCTCTCCCCGGCTGGTCTGTTATTTCCTCACTACTCGTAGGACTCAAGATGGATTCTATAAACAAAAAACAAACAAAAACCGAACCGAAATCAATTGGATCGACCATCGCAGCCCACAACAAGGACATGATTGATAAAAACAAAATACTATCACAACCGACAATGAGCATAACCAAAAATATTGATTGCAAGTCTAAAACAGACCAATGCAACATGAAAACACTGAAAAACCCAAGCAACCGGCTAAAAATAAAAAAACAATGGAAAATCAAAATCCGAATCTCATTCAGAGTCTGACTCTGAATTATAAATTATGGATGTAGATATAAAAACAGCAGAACTGAATAGAAAACAAAAAAGGATGAAAGCGATAATCTCTGATCCTGACAGCGAAAACGCCAACACAATGAAAAAACCCAAAAATAAATATCCTAAGACTGGGTATATTTCAAAAAAAGTCGACATCCACATGAACAATGATGAAATCCATGATGAACTGAACACGGCAATGATACCAAAGGAACTCTATGCGAATATAGGAGTCTTGCAGATGCTCATTGACACTGAGGACAATGAATATGTACAATCGAAAGCTCAAAAAGCACTAGACAACATGGTAGTAATGATTACTAATCTTACCATCAAATACGCAAAACTGCAAGGAGCATACAACGAACTAAAAAATAATAAGCATCCTTATGAAAATAAATCACAATTGCCAAACGCAAGACCAACATCTTATGCTGGAATTGCCGCAAAACTAGTTGTGCCTAAATTCCAGAATATCAAAGCAAGCATCAACTCGCCACCAAAAATCGTAATACTAAAAGCCAGAGACGCAGAATTTCGAAAAGACCAGTATAAAGCAAAGAAACTACTCACTGAGTCTTTCATCCCATGTAGAGAGGGAATACAGATCAAACAAGAAAAGGCCTAATGGACGAAGCTCCTACGCTAGAGGACTTAGAGAAATTGCAAAAGAACCAAAAGGTACTCAAAAACTTTAAATGCGAAAAGCTAACAAAAAAGATCCCAAAACTCATTATATTTGACGTGCCGGGAGATATACCAAAGAGGAACTGCTTGCCGAAACTATTATGAAACAAAACAGCGACGAAGCTAACAATCTGTAATTCAAAGCTGTCCGTAGAAACGATGCATCCAATTCCCATTGGGTAATAGAAGTTGCTTCAGAACTTCGGAAACGAATTCTGAATAAAGAGAGATTATACATCGTGTAAAGACAAAGTCTTTATCATGGTGACAAGATGTTTCAAGTGTGAAGGGTATGGTCACATATCCAATTATTGTACCGCTGATGTAATTGGTGCACATTGTGCAGATAAAGGACACAAGCGGTAGGATTGCCCTAAAAAGAGCGAACTGCTGATCAAAAAATGCACTAACTGTCTCAATCTTTATCTCGCATGAAAATTGATCGATCCTTTCAAATATTGGTGGAAATTGATTTGTTTCGAAGTTATTAATGTTTCCCAAAAAAAGATGCAATGTTCAACGAAAAAGTTGAGTGCGAAAAATTGACTTACATACTTTTGATAGGGCTCATTTTTTTGCTGGAAACTTTTGAGAAATTATAAAAAATATGTATACTCGTGTGCTAAACAATAAGAAAATTAAAAAAAAAAATGAAAATTGGGATTTTTGGTGTGAAATTTTTTGTTTAAAGCTTGAAAATGTATTATTAATTTTGATTATTTTGTAAAATAACAAACACATACTTGTTCTATGGAAAAAAAACACATTGAAATCTACTGTTTACTTATTTTGGACAGCTTGACTCGTTAAATAAGTCTATGTAGAAGTTTAAAATGTTCAGTCATCATTCAAATGTCGTCTCCGAAAAACAGTTAAACTAATTTTTTTACCTTTTAACTGGGACTGGGGCATAAGATTCCGGGCTCTGGGATGGATATACAAAGGTCTTTTCATACCGATCGTAATCTATGCGGCACACGGTTGGCATGACAGATCACTAGCTGGCGATAAAAGAAAATTGACGATGGCACAAAGATTTGCTCTAATAATAGTAACTGGCTCATATAAAATAATATCAGGCATGGCAGCTCAGGTTATCCGTGAAGTACTACCAATACATTGTAACGAGCCGTTTAACTCGACCGCGCGGAATAGAAAGAGCGGCGGAGAGAAAGAGGGCCATTACAATTTATATCGACGCGAGTAATTAAGAAAAATACAAAGGACGAGATGCGCGCTTTTCCCGGCCGGTCGGCCATTTTGGATCCCAAGCCCACGTGGGATCCGAGCGCGCATCAATGGACATGCGCGCGCAATCACATGGCGCTGGCGCTGGTGCGCCTCTACCTGCGCAGAAGAGGTGCAACGGCGCCCTGGCAGCGCAGCATAGAAAGTGGGCAACAACGGGCCGAGTTCCGAGCTCGGAGCGCATGTGTCGCCGCAATGGGGCGCAGGCGCTCCAAATTCAAATGAGGGGCGGGCTGTCAAACTCAAATTAAGCAAATTAGATTTAAATGTTTGACAGTTCCCGTCCCAATTCTCAGTAAAAATGGAACTCGGCGACATCACTGGACATAGGGATACTTACCGAGGTATTATAAGACCTGGTAAGTATCCCTCAAACTCTCGCATTTTGGACTCTCTTCTTCCTGGACTCTTCTGGTGGACTCCTGAGGACGACTCGCTGCCTCAACTCTGGAGGTCCTGGCTGCTCCGAACAAATAAGTGGGCCCACGCATTTCAACAGCCAGCATCGATGATTCATGGAGGCGGCGAGGATATAATTTGTGACAAGGCACCAGGAAGTGACGACGGTACTCCGTTCGTCCCATGGACGTCAGAGGCTGCTGGTCCTCTCCCTCGTGGTCGTGAGGGAGTGCGACATCTTTATTGATTCACGAGATGACAGCAGCCGCAAACAATAAACATTTAGACGGATGGAGGACCCGAAACCCAAACAAGGAAACAAAGGACGCCACAAGAAAGAAGACACATGTAAGCCTCTTTCTCTTCCGTCTGTGCAATATTAATAATAATGAATATGTGCGTTTAATTTATGTATATGTGTTAATTTATTTATGTATATTAATGTATATGTGGATGTGTGAGAGTGCAATATGTATTGTATGTGTGTCCGCGTTAAATTAATTTATTGCCGCGTAATTTATTCCGTCGTTGACGACAATATGACAGTTTTTATATCTCTTGACTTCACACACTTTACCAACGACTCGATTACCCATTTTATTATACTGACTCTTATCTGTTTTTATATTCGCTTTGACTCCGAGTGTGTTGGTATATATGTGTGGTAATTTTATTTATGACGAGTTCAACTATTTTATAAAGTTCAAAGAAATACAAATATATATTTTAATTGATCAATGACAAATAATATTGACTTTTATTTCAGCACCAACGATTCCAATCTATGATTCATTTATTTATTTATAATAATTGACCAATAATTTGACTATATTTATTTTTATGTTTGGACGATTCGAAAGTTTTATCCAATAGACTCCGATTCGTTTCAATGGCGCCCAACGTGGGGCACGAAGGAAAATACTTTCCTTCGAGTGACCCAGTTTTATGTTAATTAAATTGTGACTGATAATGAATCGTCTGGTGTTGAAGTAAATGAATTTTTGAGCTTTGAATTTTGTAAATAGTTGGACAAATAAATTTAAAAAAAAAATGACGTCAGTTAACGACAAAAAAGTTCACAATGGGTCGACGCAAGCGAAAATAAATACGGCGATCAAAATCCAAGAGTGGAAAATAATGATCGCCGAAATGCAAAAAGAAATAGATGAAATACAAGGTCAAATGCGGCGGCAAAACGAGGATGACAGGCAGCATACGGAAAATCGAAAAAACAATGACAGAAATAAAACAAAAACGCGTGCAAACGAATTGGGTGCAATTATAAATAATATGAACAATCAAAATATCGACTTAATTGCACCCAAATTTGAAAACGAATTCAAAACAAATCCGGTGACATTCCTGAGGGAATTGGATCGGTATTTTGATGTAAAAAATATAAAAGGAATTCGAAGATTGTTGTTGGTAGAGGATACACTACAAGGGAAGGCAAAAATGTGGTTTATGGTAAACAATTTTGAAAGCTACCCAGAATTCAAAAAACTATTTATGAAAAAATTCCACACTTTAACAAATCGAGTAGACGAGGCTTTAGCGAAATTGGACGCGATAAGCAAGGACATAATACAACATTCACTTGACCCCGCGAGCAAACTATCAGGCTCGTATGATGACGAGGCAACGTATGTCTCCGTTATGAATAAAGGGGATACAGAAAATTTTAAAAATTATGATATAGGAAAAAAGGGGGATAATGAAACAAATGAAATATTAAATAATGATACTAATGAAGAAAATAATTTGATGAAAAATAATGAAATAATTAATGATAATAATATATGTGAAAATGTGAATAATGATATTTGTGTAAATGTGAATAATGATATATGTGCTAATGATAATGATATGTGTGTAAATGTCGATAATAATATATGTGTAAATGTAATTAATGATATTGATGTAAATGATGTAAATGTTGTAAATGATGTGAATGTTGTAAATGATATAAATGATGTGAATATGTCTAATGGTATACGTCCTAATTTATTGAATGGTGTGAATGATTTTTGTATACGTCCTAACTTATTAAATGTTGTGAATGATGTGAATATGTCCAATGGTATGAATGATAATGGTAATGATAATAATATGTATAAAAATGATGTTTACGTGAATTATGAAAATGATATTTATGAAAATATGGATAATGATACTTGTGAAGATGTTGATGATACTTGTGAAAATGTCAATGTTAGTATTATTTATGAAAATGTTGATAATGATATTTGTGAAAATGTTAATATTATTTATAGTAATGATATTCATGTGAATTATGAAAATGATAATGATATTTTTATAAATGTTGATAATGATAATTATGAAAATGTAAATGATGTAAATGTTGTAAATGTTGGGAATATGTCTAATGGTATAAATGATAATGGTACATGTCGTAATTTATTAAATGGTATGAATGATAATGGTATACGTCCTAATTTATTAAACGATATGAATGATGTGAATATGTCTAATGGTATGAATGATAATGCTATACGTCTTAATTTATTAAATGGTAGGAATGATTGTAGAGTAGGTACTAATGATATTTATGTGAATTGTTTAAATGTTGATACTATTGATGAAAACCATGATAATGTTAATAATGTTAATAATGATATTTATGAAATTGATGTTGATGATAATGGGATGATAGAAAACAAGAATAAGGATTTTTATAAAAATGATTACGTTGATAACGACTTTTGTGAAAATGAGGTTAATAATGATTTTTGTAGGATTAGCATTGATGATGAGATTAATAAAAATGACTATTATGAAACCGGTGATAATGGTGGTTTTTATGATGAAGATATTAATGATAATGTTTATGAAAAGTATTATAATGATGTTGAAAAAGTTTCTGATAATGATTTATATGAAAATGACGTTGGTAATGGTTTTTATAAAAATGACGATAGTAATGACGTAATTGAAGGAAACGTGACTAATTATTTTTATGAAGAGGACAATAATGATTCTTGTAATGGTGATGTTTATGATGACCTTTATGGGAATGATTTTAATAGTTATGACATTCATGAAAATAGTTATAGTGACGATAAATATAATAGTATTAACAACAATTTTTATGAATATGATCTACGTAATGAGTTTTATGATAATGATATGCGGAATGATGACAAAATTTTAGATTATAACGATAATGAGAATATTAATGACGAAATGATAGATGTGTACGATAATTTAAATAATGGGGGGATAAAAGAAGTAATCCCCATTATTCATGACGGCGAATATGGAGCCGATTTAGATGTAGATATGAAACGATATGGATTCGGATAGAGTGATGGAAAAAGATTTTTATTTTTAGCGAAGGCACCTAACAAATAAAGAGATTAAAGGGGAATAATGCCTTCCTTCTGAGTGTCCCTACAAACAATAATATAAGAGGGACTCATTATCGATCCGATTTTCGACGGGGTGTTGCACCGGAGATGTAATTAGTCCTCTGCTGCAACTGGAATCCTCGTCACTAAAAAAGGGAAATTGGACGAAAAAACAAATGACACAATTGTATTTTATATTTATTTATTCAGTGCACAGCACAAGCCCCACTCGAAACAGCACATGGCGAACGCGCGCGAACCGATTTTCTTTTACCGTGATCGCGATCCCGAAAAAAGAAAGGGGGATGTTGTAACGAGCCGTTTAACTCGACCGCGCGGAAGAGAAAGAGCGGCGGAGAGAAAGAGGGCCATTACAATTTATATCGACGCGAGTAATTAAGAAAAATACAAAGGACGAAATGCGCGCTTTTCCCGGCCGGTCGGCCATTTTGGATCCCAAGCCCACGTGGGATCCGAGCGCGCATCAATGGACATGCGCGCGAAATCACATGGCGCTGGCGCTGGTGCGCCTCTACCTGCGCAGAAGAGGTGCAACGGCGCCCTGGCAGCGCAGCATAGAAAGTGGGCAACAACGGGCCGAGTTCCGAGCTCGGAGCGCATGTGTCGCCGCAATGGGGCGCAGGCGCTCCAAATTCAAATGAGGGGCGGGCTGTCAAACTCAAATTAAGCAAATTAGATTTAAATGTTTGACAGTTCCCGTCCCAATTCTCAGTAAAAATGGAACTCGGCGACATCACTGGACATAGGGATACTTACTGAGGTATTATAAGACCTGGTAAGTATCCCTCAAACTCTCGCATTTTGGACTCTCTTCTTCCTGGACTCTTCTGGTGGACTCCTGAGGACGACTCGCTGCCTCAACTCTGGAGGTCCTGGCTGCTCCGAACAAATAAGTGGACCCACGCATTTCAACAGCCAGCATCGATGATTCATGGAGGCGGCGAGGATATAATTTGTGACAAGGCACCAGGAAGTGACGACGGTACTCCGTTCGTCCCATGGACGTCAGAGGCTGCTGGTCCTCTCCCTCGTGGTCGTGAGGGAGTGCGACATCTTTATTGATTCACGAGATGACAGCAGCCGCAAACAATAAACATTTAGACGGATGGAGGACCCGAAACCCAAACAAGGAAACAAAGGACGCCACAAGAAAGAAGACACATGTAAGCCTCTTTCTCTTCCGTCTGTGCAATATTAATAATAATGAATATGTGCGCTTAATTTATGTATATGTGTTAATTTATTTATGTACATTAATGTATATGTGGATGTGTGAGAGTGCAATATGTATTGTATGTGTGTCCGCGTTAAATTAATTTATTGCCGCGTAATTTATTCCGTCGTTGACGACAATATGACAGTTTTTATATCTCTTGACTTCACACACTTTACCAACGACTCGATTACCCATTTTATTATACTGACTCTTATCTGTTTTTATATTCGCTTTGACTCCGAGTGTGTTGGTATATATGTGTGGTAATTTTATTTATGACGAGTTCAATTATTTTATAAAGTTCAAAGAAATACAAATATATATTTTAATTGAACAATGACAAATAATATAGACTTTTATTTCAGCATCAACGATTCCAATCTATGATTCATTTATTTATTTATAATAATTGACCAATAATTTGACTATATTTATTTTTATGTTTGGAGGCTCAGAGGATTTTAACTAAAAGACTCCGATTCGTTACAACATCAAGATATTCAAGAAAAGAGTAGCACATGATAATATCAGAAAAGAAACAAGCTTCAAAATAAAAAATTACAAAAAGCTTCATGAACAACTTTTTGGACAATGGCAAGAGGATTGGGACGCGACTGACAAAGGGAGAATTACATACAAATACCTGTTTAGGGTGAAGGAGAGACTAAACTACAATTGGATCCGCCCTAATAAATGGACAAACCAGTTCCTCTCGGGACATGGTAATTTCAAAGCATGGAAATATGACATTGGAATTGATAAAAACACGGTCCATTGTTCCAGCGGAGCTCTGGAAACTTCCATGCATATACTTATAGAATTCAACAAATTTACAGAAATCTGGTCGGAATACTGAGCAGAAATCTACAAAATAGAAATCAGTGTCTCAGAGATCCTGCAAATTAAGGAACTCTGGGAAACGTTTACCCAGTTTGCAAAGGATTTGCTCGACGAAAAGATGTGCAGTGAGATAATAGAAGAAATGGAAAATGGTGAATCGTAAATAAATTCAATTGTACATAGAATTTTAGAAATAAGAAATTAGAATAAAATATAGAAACCCGAAACTTTCCGAGGGAGACAAGGTTAAACAAGTTAATGACTTATTTTATAATCTTTATGTTGATAAAATGAAAACGAAGAAACAAAACATAGGTTCGGAACCCACTATAAACTGTAGGACCTTTTTTTTATATTATTTTACGTCGACTGTTGTGAACCCACATGGGACTCAATCGCGACGGGACCTACAGTTTATGAAGGTGGAATTCGAACCACCTGAGCTTTGGCGTTATTACACATTTATAAACAAATACAGAGGTGTCCCAAACTGTAGGACCTGCATATACCTTCCGTCGCCAAGTTGGGTAAAAATAGAAAACAAATACTACTCATGTAAAGGTAGAAAAAATTGAAAAGCGAGAAGTAAAGTAAAAAAAGACTGAAATGAACGTTTCGTTATATGGATTCCGCGCGACAAGCGCCTGCTGAATTGGCTACCCGGCCTCGCACGCATTGGAAGGGATCCGAGCCTACGTATGGCGTCCCGAGGTGAGGAATGACTCTCACCTCGCCACGACCGAGTATCAATTCGCCGGCGCCGGGCTATTAGGAAACAGTCGGCAGCCCGAGCAGTCGGGCATGAGACTCCCGGAGTAACTCGGCAAACGGCTAGAGCCCCGTCTCCCCTAGGTCATTATCGACCAGGATTCCATCTTACCGATCTCCTAGGTGGTTATCGACCAGGATCCCGCTTCACCGTTCGCACTAGGTCATTATCGTTCAGGATTCTGCGCCCCACATAGAGTGGTTAGTCGTCGAACTAAAGCAGAGGGTGCGCGAAGTATTCTAAGAAGATATCAGAGTCCAGGAAGCATGTACAAACTGTAAGTTATTTACGGCCCTAATAATGCAGGTACGCAGCACTAGACGAGATAAATCTCTAACTATAAGGGTGCAGAGCACCGAGGATGAGCCGCAGAATCTCGAAGCGTCACTGGATAACGTTCAACAACGTGAGAATCCTCCGCTCGAGAATCCTGACGAGCAGCTCAAACGCATCTATACGAATATGTTGCCACGTCTCCGACTACACATCAGGCGAACCGAAGTCACCACCTGCACCGAACTGGCCACTTGAGCGAGAGACTATGAAAAGGTCTTCTAAGAAATTCCTGCCTACCATCAAAGAAGTACCCACACGGTAGCCAAATCGAAGACGTTGAAATGTTCGATCGTGGTAACGGCCTCCAAACCAACCCCATTACTTGAACTAACAAATTAAGGGTGACTCGAGCAGTTACGCATTCCGGTGCTCCTTGTTCACGGAAGTTATCACTAATTAATTATTATTTTTCACGCCATAAAACGTCACCATTCTTCGGCCCATATTACCGGCTCTTAACTCATGTAAGTTTTTCTTGCTGTCCTATATCTTAAGAGCTGTTATGCCGATTTACAAAATCTAAATTTTTCATTTTTCCGTTGACGTAACGAGTAAATTCATCGAATTAGAAAACGGGCGAAGTTCGAATTGTCAACTCGGTGATCAGCGGTCGGAAAATACACAAGGATTCTCCTCTCCCGCTGCCCCTTCCACTGCAAGCAGGAGAAGCATAAAGAAAGTGAGCGACATTACATCAAAACGATGGTAAATCAGGACTCGCCTTTTCAACATACTCGATCTCGGACATCATCAACATCCTCAGTATCATCTTAGGTGTCATTGCAGATCGACATGGTAAATGCATAGCAATCTAAGATTAGTGCAAACACTGACCCAATATTAGCTGCAATTGCTAAATTGAACGCTGATTTTCTCGAGCGATCTGCTAAACAAAATAGCCATATTTCAAATTTATCGAATCAGTTTACCAAACTATCAGCGGATTTTCACGAAGGGTTGTAAGACATGAAAGCTAATCACAATGCCATTTTAGAGCGATGTACTACACTAGAAGCTGAAAATCGAGATCTACGAAGAGATCTCAACCAGCTCAATCATCATCTTCGTCGTTTTGAAGTAGCGCAGGATCGAAACACTCTTCTGATCTCGGGCCTTCCGGAAGGAAAAAAGCTTGCCGAAGATATAATCTTGCTTGTATCGCTAGTTGAAGTAGATATATCGGCCGGCGATATTTCGGAAGCAACTCGCATGCACTCGACAATCAGCAACGACACCACCAAGCCAGAAACAACAAGCGTGTCATTCACAAAAACATTCTGTCAAAGACGCTTTTCTTGGGAATTTTAAACGTAAAGGGAGAACACTTTCAACAGAGCTGTTTCCAAATTGCCCAAACATCTAATACATCTAAACGAATGGCTACCATCTGAACTTTTTTCTACACTCAAGGAATGCAAAGTTAAAGCTAAAGAACTTGGTATTAAGTATGTATGGCATAGAAACGGCTCTATCTATGCTCGGCTTGATGATAAAACAGACTCGCGACCTCAGCAAATCCACAAGATAGACGATTTGAAAAATATCATTCTATGACTATTCGGCCAACATCGTTTCCTAATATCTACGAACATATCTCGACACCAAAATACTATGCCAGAAGCATCACCAGCATTACTTCAAGGGAACGCTGTTCAATTTAATTTTGCGAATATCAATCTACTGTGTAACACAAGTCAACTACATCCTGTAAACAAATCATTAAATAGTAATTCGTCATATTATTCAGCTAGTTCATCTTCAAATTATCTTCGTATTTGTCATATCAACGCACAGTCACTTAAAACAAAGGGTCGTATAATTAATATGAACTCATATTTTTCTTCACACTCACATCATATTATCTGCATATCAGAAACATGGCTAACCCCCGAAATCCCGGATGACATGGTCAGTCTCAACATGTACATGATCTACCGGGCGGATAGGCCCCTCAGGACTGGTGGAGGAGTTGCAATCTATGTTCGAAATACTCTAACTGCACGCACTATTCTTGCGTCATCAGACACTTCCCTTACCCACTCTCATAATAAAACGGAATATATTTTCATTGAACTCTCCTTCAGACCGCACCGCCTATTCTCCTAATTTCTGTCTATCGTCCACCCAACACACCCTTGTTCAAGGACCTTGAGGCTGATCTAGACAGAACAATCCATCGGTACGCGAACATAGCGATCATGGGTGATCTAAACATCGATCTTGAAAAGGCTGACTATCCGTCCAACTACCTACATACCTTAACATAGCCATGTTATCCTGCTTTTGTGGTTAGTATTAAGGATCCGACAACGCAATTTGTTGTAGCGATGTCAAGCCGAGTGTTATTACCGGAATAGAATTAATTTTATTGATAACTTTGGTGACATGAAGCCGCCAGTGTAAAGCTGGAGTAGGCCATACACCTAGGTTTTTAACAGCCTTAACAAAGGGAATGGGTACGTTGTTAATGCGAAGAGCATCGTTGAGGACAAGTGGGTCAATCTGGAAAATGGCGATTGAACTGACTAGTATTATCGCTTTGGGTTTCGTTAAGTTTAACGAAAGACCATTTTGCTCAGTCCAGTCGGCAATTGCTTGACAGTCCAAAGCAATGTTAGCAAGTCTCTCATTAATTTTGGTTACTGGACAGCTAAGTTAGATTTGCGTGTCATTGGCAAGCAACATGTATTTGGTGTGCATAAGAATATGACTCAGGTCATTGATGAAGATGAGAAATAACAATGGTCCAAGCACTGATCCTTTAGGCACACCACAACTAACAGATACTCAATCGGAAAGAGAACCGTTATCATGCAAAACTACCTGCATCCTTCCAGTAAGATAACTGGAGAACCATTATAAGATTTGATGAGAACATCCAATATCAAAGAGTTTATGGATTGAATGATCATACGGAACGGTGTCGAAAGCCTTACTAAAGTCGAATAGGACAAGAATGGTCACCATCCGTTCATCAATACCCTTGCGAATGTCGTCAAGTGCACCTAGAAGAGCTATATGGGTATTAAAATTGGATCTAAATCCGGATTAGAAGATATCCAATAACTTGTTAATATTAAGGTATGAAATAAACTGGTTGTAGATTAGCCGTTCAAGGTACTTTGACGCCTCGCAGAGGTTGATGATTGGCGGTCTGTATTTGAGCGGGATTTACTAAACTTGATCATCCTCTGAACATCACTGATGGTGACAGTACTAAAAGTAAACCTAGAATGAGTTCGCGATATGGTGGGTGAGTGGAGAGCGCGGGGTGGACGTTGGAGGTTGCTGCATAATGTAAGTTTAGTACGTTTGAAGACAAATGTTTTAGAGGAGATGCATTTTTTGTAGGGATGATGCCAAGGCTTGTAAGCTGGCTCCAGATTTGTTTAGGGCTATTAGCGCTATTCAGCTTCAGACTGAAGTAAGAATGCTTGCCTTCAGAAAGACGATAATTAATAGACGCACGCAGAGACCGTATTGGCGTAGGAGCTCGGGAAAGTTTCTTGCCTTCGCTAACTTATACAACTTATCTCGTTTCTTGGTCATAGAACGATATTCCTGGTTAACTCATGGTTTATGTTTATTCGATAAAACGATAATGGTGTGATAGCAATAAGATCAAGATCAGTGGTTACGAAAGAGGTAAAGTATATTGTGCGGATTGGTCAACATCGCCGTTTGAGAGCTCAAGCGAACCGAGATTACGACTAACTCTGGCAGTGAATTCTCGCTATTAATGGTCCGCATGTCAGGAGTGATAATGCATTTACGAAAAATTTTCGGGCGAAAAAATCTCGATTAGATCATGACCAGTGATGAAAAGGGAATTAGATTTGTTATAGGATATGATATTCGTACGTAATGTAATTATACAAAAATCGATCAAGGTATGAGAGGTTGCAGTGTGATGTGTTGGTGGGAATGGGACCAGGTGAAGCGAATGAAGAAAAAGTTGAGATTTAGGATTATGGCTTTCGACAGTGTCCGTATTCGTGTTACAGTTTAAATCGCCGGTAGCAATAACATTGTTAGAATTGGGAAGATAAATAACTGGCGATAAAAAAACTCTGTTAGAAGTGTCGCCTTATGGCGCCTATGCACTGCCGCAATAAGCATGGTATCATCACGGGATTTAACTTTGCAAATCAAGTATTCAGCTTTATTGCAGGAGAAGCCTGACGAAGAGGCTAGGACGCGCGATTTAAAATCAGAATGGATGTAAAGAGCGACGCTACCATCAGGCTCACCAAGTCTATCGTTCCTGCAAAGATCATAACTATCAATTTTTAGAGTATAATCAATGATTTCGGAAGTTAAAAAAGTTTCAGTTATTGCAAAAATGTCAAATTTGTTTAATAAAATATGAGTGGAGATAAGGTTGATATGTCTACATAATCTGTTTGTATTTATGTGGCCTATTTTTATGCCAGTGTCGTATAGCGAGCCATTAGGGGGGTGAAGGGAAGAAGGAAGTAGTCATGTTGCATTATTAGTAGTATTATTAGTATTGAGGGAGAGTGTTGGTGGGAAACGTGTTGCGAATATCGAAGAGCATATCGTCGGAGAAAACCTTGATTTTATGCGAATTTGGAGCGAGACGTAAAAAGAAGTCGCCGTTGTTTGTCCAAGGTTTGAGAAAGTTATTATCAAAGGTAAACTTATAGACGCGTTTAAAGAGTGCGTAGACAAGCGGAGGCAAACTTTCGCGCACAGATAAAACCAACTTTCGCAAGATAATCTTCGCAACTGCTGGGCTAAATAGTTGCAGAATGATCTTCTCAATGGTGATGAGCTACGTTATTCTGGTCCGAGAGGTGGTGGTAGTCCAGAAGAAGATGTACCAGTTGGTGGGCGATATGAAACCAGTTAATAATAGGTGAACTACTACCTTATTGCCAGTTGTGATATTCAATGGAATATTAGGGACTATAATCTCAGGTGGCGTAGAAATCGGTAGCTTGGAAGCAAGTAGTTCGTTGACTTGCTTCTGTTGTTCTGCGTTGGTCTACTTCAATTCGTCAAACTCGGAAGTAACCGCTACTGAACAACGAGATATTTCAAAATGGGTAAGACGTTGGTCTGTCGCATGCTGAAGTGTTGTGTATCTATCTCCGAGAGACGTCACATGATCATCCAGGTCACTTGTGCGTTTACTAACAGCTCTGGGATTTAGCGTCTTTGGTGAAGCTGAAGACGTGCATACACCAATATTCATTGCCGAACAGTTTTTCGCAGCTGTCGCAGAAAGCCGGATGTTTAACATTCGTATTTGAGTGTTGACATGGTCCGTGACATGTAAAAAAAGCCATGTTATATCAGAATAACATCGATTAGAAATATAAAGTTAAAGTTTATATTTTAGTTGCTTGACTCGACGTGTCCTCAAGAGTCTGAGTATAGTGGGCTCGTTGAGCGCCCGTATGAAAATGAGTGCCCACTTTTGCTGAGTAACGAGCAGACATCGAATTTTGATACTCTTCAGTAAAATTCGTTGTATATGCAGGTAAACAACGAAGAGATTGCAAGTGAGAGAGACACAACCAGCTATATACGTGCCATTTTAATTGATGCTATGGATAATTGACGAATTATTAACAGGCATGCGCACTGGTTCCTCGGCGAAACGTGGTTGTCGAGAATTGGAATATACCGCACAGGAATAATCCAAATCGAACAAAAAGTACTTTTCAGGATGCAGTTTATACACAAATTATAGGTCCAACACAAGCACTAATCGGTGAACTTTGGTTAATAAAGGATTAAAAATGACTTGTAATAATTTGAGGCAGCAAATTTGTGGCCGTTTGCCCTCGTTCAAAAATATGTAGGCTTCCTCGGCGCTAAGGTGGCGGATGATGTTTCCGTTGGCGAGTTCCATATCGCTGTTAATGGGGTCACAACTTTCTCTGTGCAAATGAACGACTGCACATTGTTCTAATCCGAATTCCATACCTACAGCTCTCGAGTATGTGAGAGTGATATTCAGAGATCGAACGAAATGGATCCTCTCCTGATACGTATAGTTTAAAATCATCCATTAGAATAGATAGGTGATGTTATATAAACGTTCACCGAGCAACTAACACACGTACACGGAGAAACGGTCGTCGGACGAAACGAGCTCTTACGGAGCAAGCGTAAAACGCCCGGCAAATTAAAAGAAGGAAATGTCCGGCTCAACCAAGAAAACATTTTGCAACTGATGCTCGCCTTCCACTCTTCCAAGATCGCGATACTTCATCGGTACTGCCGCGCCATCGTGCGGGCTTGAGAACAACGTGTTACGCTTGCTTCGTGAGAGCTCGTTTTGTCCGTCGACCGTTTCTCCGTGTACCCTTGAGATTCTCGGAGAGCTATGGATAGAGGCAATAGTGAGATACAGAATAGTAGAGGACTCAGAGAATCTTCCTGATATACATCTCGAATTGAACCACTCTAGACATGGTCCTACCCTTGCTCGATGCCATGACAAAGAGCGTGTTCTAAAGAGGCATAAGGTCCTCTCCACTTCTCACTATGTTTGGGTGGACATAAAGGTATTTTAACAAGAAGCTTTTGCACCTATTTTGCAGCCTCATTGTTCTACACTATACGATGCCACAACGGTTTCACGGCTTTCTCAAAACTTGCATTCACGGAGTTAGTGAACCATTTTTATAACGTATCGAGATACGTGATTGGTCTATGGTTTCTCATCAGTCAAGTCCCCCGATTTTGATATTAGTATCTTTCGGACCTCCATCAGCCAGTGCAGAATGGGGTGGTCTCTATTTATATAAGAGGTGAATATTCCGGCTAGGTATTGATGGACTGAACTTCTTGCACCAATAATTGTTAATACCATTTCAGTCCGGCGAGTAAAGATTTCTCACATTCTTGATGGCATAATTTAACACTAATGCACTGACGGGTGGGCAATCTTCACTTTGTTGTGCGAATTCGTCACACAGCTCGGTACATATTTTAATGCCTGGAGTGTCTGTTTCAAGCCCAGATGTTTTCTCATAGATGCTCATCTAGAATTCCTCAACCGAGGGCATCGACGGAAACAGGCGTGCGGCTGAGATTCCATGTTTAAAGAGGTTGGGAGGATTCGATCAAAATATTGCATTTTCTCGAATTCTATCTACCCGCTTTTGTAGATTCTTTTTGGCATTCGCCAAAAACTGAATTTTATCCGCCAATCATTGCTTGCTGTTAAGCAAGTTTAGCTCGTTCAGTATGCGATAGTATGTGCGCAGTTGACGTGATGTGAACGTCTTGACTTTAGTCGTAAATGAATAACCAGAGGTTGAGGTTGAGACGTACGTTTTGTAATCTCTCGGCTCCTCGATTTCTTTGTCAGATTTCGCGGAGTCACCAGACGGAGCCTCATAAACGGCACAAAATTGACTTATTTTAGGTCATAGTCCTCCGGAAGAGCATCAAGGAGTAGCGCAATTTGCTCGCTCTATTTCTAGAGACTATGTACTCACGCCATGTAGCCCCTCTGTTGACGACAACACTCCTCGTAGCAGCGCATAAGATTTTTCCTGCGATTCTCCATCCACTGAAATCGTCCATGGGCAAAAGCTATTTATCCCGGGACATCCGTCTCGGGACTGAGCAGCGCCTGAAGCAGCCAAACGGTCAAGGGCCCAAAGAGAATGATGGGAAATTCCATGGAAAAAATCGACGTATAGTCGACGTATAGTCAGTCGGTGTATAAACGAAGATCTAATCGAGGCCCCTGAAGGGGACTCGTCAATGAGTGGAAACGTTGGGCAGGAATACAAATTTTTTAAGCAAAAAATCCTTTTGCTAATAAAAAATGGAAATTATGACAGAACCGTAATAGCCATATTATTTCACCATCCTACAAGTAATTTATGAATAACGGATCATCAATTATTTCACATCTGTTTTACAATTAGCCTTCCAATTTCGCAAATATTTAAGACGTTATAAGAATGCTGTGAGTTTAATCATTTGTAGTTGTTCCACTTCTTTAAATTGTATTTCGAGGATGATATAGCAGTATACTCTAAAAAATAAACCTTGAGCATATATTTCTGATTTATTATAAATGGAGATTATTTGTAACATATGCAATCGTTTTGAATGGGAGATTTTGCTACGCTAGAGGCAGTAATTTCGATTCCATGACATCAATTTATTATATTGGGATAGCGATGATGGCGAAGTGAACAATAATAATAGAGAAATGGTAAGAGCGTTTATTTCGGAGTAAATTATTGTTAAATTTTCTGTATTATTAATGGAGTTTTGCGGACAAGAAAGCGAAAAATCAGGATGACGATGATGATGGTGATAATGTTATAAAAAATGCGCAAAAGATGAACCACAGCGATAATACGCAATTTTGTAAGCTGACCTAATGTTATTCATGTTGTATACCAAATGTTGACAGTTTCATAAGTCTACAATAGAGATTATAAGATTTTAAAAGAATACAAATTTTTCAATCGTCGTATACCTTTCGGCCATATTGAATTCTATTGAGTGATAATTGATTTGCATCGTTATTGAACTTAAATTTAAATATGTAACTGTGAAATATTAGTGGAACACAATTATTTATACACCGCAATAAAATGATTCCTTACCTCCAAATATGCTGAAATAGTCATGAATATTTGCTCGCCGTATGTTGTCACTCGATTTAGCAGTGTTGAATTATGAAGAGAACTATCCCAAGCTGCTTCGAATCTGAACATGCACCTGTCGTCACCGGGAATTTCCAAGTATTCTCCAGGAAATAGACCAAGGGATAATACTGATGAGTCATTATCTTCTTCTTCTGGTTCAGGAGTGTTACGAATCCGTCCGACGACAAGTTCCCGCACGTCCTTCCATCTTAGATCGGAGGCATGATCGTAAACAATTGTAATGCGAATGCGGCGTTGTATTCCTTGATGGAGTAAGAAAAGCCCGCGACATGGTAAATCATCGCTATGGTCGACGACGGATGATACGTACTCTCCATTAGGGGCTAATTCACAAATCTCAAACCATACGAGCAGATCATATTTTGCATAAACATGTGATGTACTCGGCGACGGTAAAACCGTGCTAAACTTTGGAGATCGAACTGGTTGGCTGATAGGAATTGAAGGAGGTAACATCCGCTTTGGTGGTTGCCGAACGCTGCTGTAAAACATTAACCCTCTTACGTAAATAATATTTATACCATGAATGATCAAATAATGAGACCGAATTAGAAACTGCGAAAAAAAGTAAAGAAACTTATAATCCTAACTGTTGCGGAATGCGTCGATACAGCACGAGCTGGAACACGCTCAACATAACATGAGTGAAATAAATGGAGTTGACGAAAGACTATGAAAAAACTGACATGCCCATTTACTGTTAATTCCGATTCATAAAATATATTTCATCTACTAACAAGTACACATTCTAAATCAATTGCACTAACGATGGTGTAATAACTCGGTTACGTTTGCACGACCGCGATACAGTGGTGGAAGCTGGTTTGATGAACGACCAACAGTACAACCGTCGTTGCGGACTAGATACCAACTTGCGTGGAATTTTCTTGAGTGGAAATGGAAGGCTGTGCTTGCATTTCTTTAAACGTGCCGGGGCCAATACGACTCCCTGAGCACCTCTTGTCGTGGATCGTGAGTTTCGCAAACATGAAAATCGCGAACAAACTTAAAGATACGCAGCCGCCCTACGAACATTTGCATCCCGCAAAACTCTAATAGAAAAGAACTGAAAATTTACAACGCCATATCTACTGATTCTTTCCCCGGACTCACTTGTCAGAAGCGTACATAACTCAAGGGGTCCAGAGCTTAAATGCATGAGCAGAATAGAGGAACGCTAACATGTTAACATAAGTAATCAAAATTCTTACTAATCGAGCTTGGCATCTTTGTGAAGCGGATGTTGCTGATAATGACCGAATACCTCGAACACTATTGGTTGAATTTTCAGATATTCGAGGAATGACTTTGTGACTGTCACAGTAATCTAAGGTATAAATACAAATAAGTATAACTAAAATATTAGTTCCATGTTTAATTGTATAAAATAAATGTTCTGTTATATTACTCACATTTTGTACATGATAAAAACCAGGTGAATTGCCCTTTCCTGTATTCTTTATTGGCTCAGTTGAAAAAGCTTCATCATGTCTATGTAAAAAGCTGTAAAATAAAATATTTGCATAAGATACACTGGCCAACAAATGTTATGATCTGTATTGGATAAAAGATAATAGTTAAATTATAGGTTTGTAATATGTATGGTATCTCTGTATGTATATAAGTTTATTTCTTGAATTTTCTAATCTTATTGCAGTGTGAAAGAGTGTTACACTTACCAATTACGCAAAACACTTTATATCAAATCTGCAGCAGGTGCAATATATTCAATTTGAAAATGATGCGATAACGAGATAAATTAAATTTTCTTTTAAAAGTATTTTTGGAAGCTGCAGATTTTTGAATTAAAATGAGGGTAAGTATGGTTTTAATACTAAAATGCGTATATGGCGAGGCATATTATATCCACAAAAAGTTTTATTTATAGTACTCGGTTAAAGTTTAGATATTCAATACTACCGTGACTGTAGCCAGTACTTAGTAGAACTTCTGTTCTATCCGATCTGAGAATACAAAATTTTACTTATGAAGTAGTTAAGTGCAAAGATACAAACTGAAAGTCATGTAAAATTCATAAATGGCTTAATCCATTAACGCCTGAAATTTAATTTGTTATGTGAAGTATTTCGTATCAAAGTTAAACAAAAATGGAAAAGTGCGTATATACTACTATTCGCAATCGCACTTGAAGATTCTGAGGTCAAAATTGAGCTTCAGGCGTCAGGAATCCTAATATGATAAGTAATTTGAAAAAATTTCCCAAAAAATTGAAAATACATAGTTTTATTGCATTTTTTCCAGCAATCACAATATTGAAATTGTATAGAAACCATGGACAAAGATACATAAAACATTTAAATTTTATTGAAACCACGTAAAAATGGCGTTTTGAAAAATATTTTAAAACTTTTCACTCAATGGGATTTTTTCGACTATTAATAAAGAAAGGTTGATTTCTTCCCTTTAAAATGATCCTAATTAAAAAATGGTCGAATGAATATTAGTGCGGGACTACTCGAGCTTATCAAATAGAATTTTTTACACAAAACGAGAGATTGTTTTCTCTGTCCAACGCTTCCAAATAAGAGTAAAGGCAAATAAACATTGATTGAGATATACGGTTTTAACTGCTTGGCGTCGCGCGTGTCAAAGTGACTGTTCGTCGAGTCGTTTTATAGTTTCTAAAATGGGAATTGTCGACTTTACATTCGACGTACATGATTAAATATAAAAATGATGGAGTGAATTATCATGGACGTTTAACGCGGTCAGTAGCATTATCCGAGGTGCACCACGAGGAAGAAGCATGGTTTAATTAATCAAGGGGCGAATTGAATGAAAAATTCAAAAATATTTTTAACTGACAAAATTACAAATTCCACTTCTAGGTTTGCACCTCCTGAGTAATCAATTATCACTCCAACGTGTCAATTACCGAAGAGCGACGTCCGTTTTTTTTTCTAGAAGAATTATGCTTTTCCAGACCCGAACTCTCAACGGACATTAATCAACCCGTCCCCAACATTTAACAAACAATAGTTCCAACGATAAAACTGATTGATGAATGATTCATGCAAAACAAATTCGAATTTCTTTATATATTTATCGGCTTCGTGGCTCAGGCGGTTAACGCACTGGACTACGAAGTCGTAGGTCGTGAGTTCGATCCCCGTCTGGTAAACAAATTTTCGATTTCGTTTCCAAGCAGCAGCTCGCTGTTGGTAAGACGAGCCACGTTGTTTGTGTTTACGTTTCGAAAGTATTGTTTATCTGGCGGAAATCGACTCAAGACCGCTGCTGTACTTGGTGTAGGTTTCTGCAGTCCTACAGTTCATACACAAATGTGAAGTATGGCGCCATCTTTCTAAGTCGATCTGCAGCTCTCGCAAAATCTTACGACTCATAATTCGCAAAAACAATTAAGTAAAAAAGGGCGATTCCGCCCGTTAATTAAATAAATAAAAAAAATAAAAAAAAAAAAATATTTAACAAAAAAAATTTCTACGAATTAAAAGTTTTTAGAAATTATCGAGAAAAGTACTGGATTTTTTTCATACATTTTTAATTGAAAAGTGCTTAGAATTCATCAAAAATTTTACCAAATTTCTTTTCATAATTTTTCGTTACTTTTTAAATATTTTCGAACAAATATAAACAAGAGGTTTCGAAAAATATCTTTCAAAAAAGTCCAGTATATTCCAGAGTGGTTGCTAAGAACTGCTTCTTTTTATAATTAGCATTTTTGTTTAAGTTCGTAATTATTGTTGTTGTTATTATTATACGTATTTATTGACAAAAAATGAGAGGATTAACTTGATTCCGCCAAAAGACGAGCTACAGCGAATGCTATTTTACAGACTAACCTAAGACAAAAATACATCTTGTTATCTAGAAACTTCGCAAAGTATGATTAGTATCACATAAAGACTTTTCGTTTATTAGTCGAGCTACTCAGAGTACAGCAGCGCTACGATAGCTTTCGCACAGGCGTCGACCAAATTTTCTGAAGAGGCGTCCGAATTTTTTCCGACCGCTACTAGCCAAAAGTGGTAGGAGCACGAGAATTCGAAAAAGAGTACCGAGGCGACATATATAATCGCGATAAAAGTGATAATGTATATCATTAGACCTCGCAAAAAAAAAGTTTTTTCTTTGTTCACCTCACACCCGTGAAAATGGGTTCTTATAGCATCAAGAGTAATATCTTCTTCGCCTACCCATGAGCGATTTTTTTCCGCGGAGCTCATCGAGAAAATCAGTTTCCCATAAGATTAAGACGGAACCTGGCCCGTATTTTTAAAAAATCACTAACCAAATCTCGTGAAATAATTGAGCAGTTTTCTAAACTATTCTGTCATGGCATTACATATACATATATCTAAGAATTTGCATGTGGGTGGGGAAGGGTATACGGGGGGATTTGTTTGAATGGATTCGCCACCATCATAATACGATTTGAAATTTCAAGATTTCTTCTCTTGTAAGTTCAAAAGATAATTATTAAAACCCTCCATATATATATATATATATGTCCATGTGTTGCCTAAGTATCCGCAATTACTAAGGGCTCTCTAGCGTCCCGGAGGCTGTCACAAAAGCGAGAAAACTTTGAGCCATAACCATTGTTTTTTTAGGTACTTTTTACAGAATTTCTTTACAGACATAGGTTTCTCATCATAAGAGCAGCCGAGTGAAGTAATGTAAGTTAGGATTCGTTGCTTATAAATAGCAAAAATCAAAGTTGAAAGTTTCATGACTGACATAGAACTTGACAGGTTAATAAAGGAAAATCAAAATTTCAAAATTTGACGAAAAACTTTCCGGTTTTATTTTTCATATTTATAAGCAATGAATCCTAACTATATTACTTCACCCGGTAGCCCTTACGATGAGAAACCTAAATTCAATAAAAAATGGCTAAAAAAATGAATGTTTACAGCCAAAAGTTTCCACGCTTTTTTGAGAACCCCGGGACGCTCCAGGGTACTTAATACATCTTTATACAAATAAGTAAAGCAATCTATTGCTCGAAATCATGATTATACCTATCATCTCTGTCATTGCTCAACAAATTATTCTGCCGTATATGTTTTACATCTGTCACGTTGGGATCTGGTTCTTGACCTCAAGGCACACACCCATTTTAAACGCATCTTAGCCCAACTTTTGTTATATGTAATTGGGGTTTGACATAGATCAGCGAAGAGAAGAAAATCAATAAAACAATAAATATAAACAATAAATTGGGTAAAACATCACACACACACACACACACACACACACACACACACACACACACACACACACACACACACACCCACACACACACACACACACCCACCCACACACACACACAGACACACACACACACACACACACACACACACACACACACACACACACACACACACACACACACACACACACACACACACACACACACACACGCGCGCGCGCGCGCGCGCACGCACACACATACATACAGTGCGCATCCCATTGAGGCTATGCTCGGGGTTGACATTTACGGCGATATTCTTCTTGATGGCATACTACGCCGCGAAAATATGTCCGCTGCACAAAATACCGTATACGGCTGGATACTGTTCGGACCGGTTTGCTCGTCAACTCGCGAGCCATCGCGTGCCCTACATTGTCTGAATACGATATCTAATGTTGATCTGCATTCTAGTCTTGAAAAGTTCTGGGAAATAGAGGAAGTTCCGGTGACCGATCTATGGTCCGAGGACGACACCGGATGTGAGCAGTATTTTTCCCACACGACACACCGAGATCAAACGGTTGGGTATCAGGTGCGACTACCTTTCAAACGCGATCCTCCAGACCTCGTAGAATCCTTTACGCGTGCGGAGCATTTACTTGAATCAGACGAAGGGCGCCTAGCAAAGAATCCTGTCTTACAGGCCGCATACGATAAATTCCTGCAAATGTATCTAGATCTCAGTCATATGTCTCGTGTTTCGTACGACTCTGTAGCTCCAAATTATTATCTTCCTCACCACGCAGTTGTGAAAGCGGCCTCCTCGACCACCAAGTTGAGGGTTGTTTTTAATGCGTCGAGCCCCAGCTCGAACTCTAAGTCACTCAATGACAATTTATTAACCGGACCTAAACTACAGCGGGACTTCACTTCAATACTGTTACGTTGGCGACAGCACCGACAGGTGTGTTCTACCAACGTCGAAAAAATGTTTCGACAAATTCGCGTACACCCAGACGACGCGAATTATCAATTAATACTTTGGAAAAGCTCGCCACATTCCGGTCTCGACATCTTTCGACTAGATACCGTAACCTACGGGACCAGTTCTGCACCGTCCCTTGATTTACGAGTGCTGTATCAACTCGCGTTCGATGAACAAGCTTCCTTTCCCGATGCTAGCCGAGAAATTAAAAACAATGTCTAGGTCGATGACATTCTTTTCTACGCTACTTGAAACGAAGACTCTCCGCGATCAAATTATTATCCTCACCGGTGCAGGAGCCTTTAGTCTGCGAAAATGGACATCTAACTGTCCTGCGCTCTTGGCGGACCTGGCCGAGGATGTTTGCGATATAGCGCTCGATAAGGTATTCTTAGACAATGCGTCCGTCAAAACGCTTGGCATCCTCTGCAGTCCAAACGCTCAATGCTATATTCCACAGCGAAACTCTTCGATCCCCTTGGTTCAATATAGCCTGTGATCATCCAGGACAAAATTCGGACCCAACAACTTTGGCTGTCGCACGTGGGATGGGACGATTCGCTCCCAGAAAAGACTCTGCACTCAGGGATCTGAGTTATATCTTCATTCCACGTTGGATTTGGGCCGATTCCACGGGATTTCTTTGCTTCTATGGGTTTGCCGATGCCTCTGAAAAAGCTTATGGAGCCGTGATTTATGTTGTCTTCCCGTTCAGTCAAACCTGCTTTCTTCTCGCGAGTAAGACGAAGGTAAATTTCGTGTAAAACGGCTCAGGGTGCCACGTTTGGAGCTTTGTGCCGCCCACCTTCTTGTTATACTGCTTAAGTGGAGCGTAGACTCCTTACAGCGCAGATCCATACCAGTTATAGCATGGCAAACGCATCTATAGTCCTCCACTGGCTTGAGAAACATCCTTCACTTCTCAAGACCATCGTTGGCAACCGAGTTGCTCAAATTAAGGCTGCGTTGTCCGATGTAGCTTGGCCACACGTCCCATCTACCGATAACCCAGCTGATTTGGCCTCACGGGGTATTACTTGCTCTGATTTGACATCAAATATGTTGTGGTGGAGTGGGCCCATATGGCTCACCTTTCCCAGCTCACTGGGATGATTCCTATTTATCGGCGCTTCAATCAAAGATTCGTTCATGGTCATCTTTTTCTACGGTAGGACGCCCATCTATCGAAATATATTCGCAAATTCCGGAACGCGGGAACACACGTCCGGCCTCATATTTCCGTTCTGTCTTTTGATCCAAGCAAACCTACTTCGCCAACTCTAATGCAAAAACGTTCTCTTTTCGTCCGTATAAAAGTGTAAATCGGTGGAATTACACATAGTTACAACTGCTCGTATATCAAAAATAAAATAGCTTTGATACGCATATATTATTCTATCTCTCTCCTCTCATGATCTTCCCCTACCTGCCTGATTTCTCTACGCAAACAAGTGCGATATAAGAAGTTCCATTTCCTAAGAATTTCGATGATCGCTGTTGTCTGATTCACAGCAGTACCACTTTGAAGCTTTGGAACACCCAAAAGGTACATGGCCATGCGAGAGATCGACTACATCCCAAGCCGGTTGCCATGATAGGCAAGTGATCCATTTTTTGACGACCAACAATGTCCGCCAAGAGCTTCCCTTCAAAATGTACTTCTAAATGACTAGCAAGTCTAAGATTTTTTTAAATTAGTTGTGAATTTTTCTCGGTGCTGCCTTCGTTCTCGATTGACTATACTGGCACTCAGAACAACATCATTTAGATTGTATCCCATAGTTTGAACAGTTTCAGCAATTATGAAAGTAGCGCTGTTGTCTGTAGTTCCTGTTCTACCCAATGCAGCACATAGATCGGGAGTTAGAACTTTCAATTTTTTACGAGGCTCGCCTAGTAAAAATGGAAGCATACACGAAGAGTGCGGTAAGAGTGAAATTAAAAGTACAGGAAGAGTACATACGCTTCGTGGACGTTATGATAAGAGTTCCCGCTTTCGCTTCCCGAAGTGTACAATAAGAGTACAATAAGCATAATATAAGAGTTGATTTTGGACATTATGAGCGAACGTATGTACTCTTAAATACCGCTTTCCCAAAGTGTACAATAAGAGATTTTAATACAAAATTTTAGTTTTTCTTTTTTCTTATTTTTAGTTTATTATTTAATTTTAATAAAATTTAAACTTTTTTTAAGGTAAATCAATTATTTTACAAAAGCTGAGATCTCAAGCAATCACTTATCCAAGTACTGTTCCTCAACAAGGTTGCTTTACGCGATCAACGACCGCGCGCGATACGCATCACTCGTCTATCACTGTCTATCACTATTTATAACATCATATGATATTTGTGTTACATGTTAAACGTTAACGACTGGTGGAAGGACTTCAAATAAAACGCGCAATATTATCGGCCAAAAACTAAAAATCAACTATATTCCGATCCCGCGGTGTCGATCCGATCGTGACGCGGACTTCCTAACCCGACGACGTCCCTAAACGTACTCTAAAACCCCGATCGTCACTTTTTCACATCTTAGTTCGACTTTTCCATTTTTCGAAAATTTAAATAGACTACCACGTCATATAATGCATCGATATTATAATATTCGAATTACAAATAATTGTATCGAGATCGTAACCATTTAGAAGGGCTTTTTACATAATTTACCTAAAAGGCCTGCTTCATTTTGAGAGGTACCCCCATTCGGGTGTGCAATGTCGTAGGGAAAACCACCTTTGTGCGAAAAACCTACGCCGGGTACCGCAGTCTATAAAACATCGATTCCATCCGTAACATTCTCCCCCTTGTACGACGTCGACGGACTCGTACACATCACTAGAATCGATGTTTTCATAACCCAATCAATTCATCATCGAAGTCTTCACACGTCATGCACTTCGCATTAATAAATTTTGGAACTCGCAAGGCACTATCACATGGTACCGTCGTCATAACTCAATAACAAGTACAATATCTTGCTCATTCATTTCCAATTCTCTAATATTATTCCACCAATACAGCTTCCAATTAGCATTTCCATACATACAAACTCACAACAACATCATGTGACATTTCAGATAACTGTTCTGTCGTGATCATCAGTATTTATGTCCAAAGTCAGTAAAAAAGACAAAGCAGGTAGATCCACTAACTACTACAATATTACTTAAATAATATCAAAAACAAAGGGAAACTTAGTGATCATAAAGCAAAGTCAGAAGAAGGCATATATACCATGTGTATATATATATACCATGCCAAAGAATGTTCGCTATCAATGCAAGAGGCTTACAGATGTCTGTAATACTACTCAAATACTACTCAAGGTCGTCAAAATACTACTCATATTCTATGAAACCACACTAAGACAAACAAGTCGAGATTTTCATAGTAGCGTTGTAAGTCATTCAAGTCAGTCTTATAACGAAGATGCACATTCACACAAGACCTCGTACTCCATACCGTATTACTGCTCCTCCCGCTAAGGGAACATCATCGACAAAATTCGCACACAGCAACCACACATCTTCGTAATCAGTATTGACACATTGCGCCATGACCATGTAAAAATCACCACATCTTAAGCATTCAACTATAAGATTTATTTATTTACAAGTTGCATAATAACTCTGACGACTGCATGGATTTTCGACGAAATCATTCCATGTCACACATGGTGTTTATAAATATCACAAAACGAAAGTTAAGGCAGCTAGGAAACATTTCGTCTCCGTCGATTGATAAAACAATTGTTATCGATATATATTATTTTTTGGCATCTTTTAAAATGATTTCAAAATTATTAAAAATCGATAGGCGGTAGAGAAATGAAACACGCGATTTTAGTCAGCTCCAAATAAAAACGAATAATTTATTCGGTAAACCTGCGGCGCCAACGATATTTCTCGTGCGGAATTCGCGGTCTGATCCGATCGAGTTCGTTAGATGGAGTGAGGGAACGGAGGAGGTTATCAAGTCGTTTTTTGTTGCTAAGCAACACAAACCTAGGGGAGAGATTTTATCTCACTCGTTTTGATCTAGAATTTACCATCGAGTAGTCGAATATCGTGGGGAACGCCATCTTTCCTAGCGGTATTCGAAAACCGTTCAAAACGGCCCTCGTTCCGAACCTTCGAACTTCTTGTTCACGAAAAGGCCAGTACTGGTACGAAATCGGAGTCCCCATGTGACCACAAGGTCAATGGGTCCGATTTCTCGTGCTCGGAACCAAATGACTACTCTCCATCCGGAAGCGAATCATGCGGCCGAAATGATGTATATTTGACTATCCACACGCTTTTAGATGGACCAGATTCAAAGGGGTTTTTGAAATAATTGACTCGCACCGGTGTAATAATCGAGACTCCTCTATTGCCTCGAAAGTAACAAATCGGTATTTTAGATGTTTCAACTCATGTCGCCCGATATCGTCGCCGCAGTTGAAGGGCCCGTACAAATGTACCCAGTACCTTTATTTATGTTTATGACAAATATGTCCGTAACAATTGTTATTCCTGACTGCCTCAAATTATCCGATTACTTTTGTGTGTCATTTTCGACGTCTACCAAATTACGTTTCTTAAAATAGAACATGTCGTAGATCTGCAAGCTCTGTTTGTATTGTATTGCCATAGTAGCATTATGTCACTTTAAGTAGGACATTTTAAAAAACAAGAAACTATATAATCGACCTCTTTATTCACGACCCGAATGACTGTCAGGCATGAAAAATAGCTCAAGTTTGGTATCTTTTTTTGGTAAATTTCATTATATTTTTCATCTCGTCAGATTGCAGCCGACAAGGCTGCAACTATAAATACGCCAGGCCCGCGTTCCATCATTCAAGACCGGGACCTGTGCACAATCGATCATGACTTCACAAACGTGAACAATCATTATATGTACTGTGATTTATATTTTAGTTATTACCATTCAAATTGTAATTCGCGAACAAAATTGGACTTGAAATTGATACCAAACCTTTCATGAAATGGTCGAACTTCTGTTTTATTTGCAATTAGAATCATATTCCCATTACACATACATCGTGCTACTTTGTTTCCATATTCGAAAACAAATCAAATTTCTTTAATCTACATGATAAAATCAATAATTAAGCGCTATCAAAAACTATTATTTTCTATCCAACTTCTGTTTGAGAAAATGCGGAGTTCTTTCGATTATCTTTCAAAGTACTGTTTTTGTGCAAAACGGGCGAAAATATAAGAGATGTGATTGGGTCGTTGAATACTATTATCCTTTTTTTATTAAGGACGTAGGCAACAATTTCCACAGTAAATAAATCGGACCGACGCAGGTTTGACACAGAGGCTACTACTGTCAGAGCTCAAGATCAATTTTCGACTGCCAGCCTCGAGGAGGTTTCCAGGGGAACCAACTAAAACAAGAGACAAACCTTCCCCGGCCAAAGCCAAAAGGCGGCGCTTTCAAGCGCTTATATCGAAACACAAATCCATAAAATTCAAAAGATTAATTATTTTCGAATTTGCACCAAAGACTTCAGGAATCGAATTTCAATTCGATTCGTCCACACTCAGATTCTCAAGACTTCTCATTCGCCAGAGGCCTGTATAAGACACTTAGTCATACACATGTTCCTGTCAGGCTACTATCCATCAGGAGATTGAGCATCATGTAGACCAAAATATGTCACGCTTCGAGCCTCCGGACTTCTTGTTCACCAGGAGACCAGCGCGGTCAAAATTGAAATCTGACTCCAATTCCCGAACTCGTAACCACACAGGTTACTCTCCATCCAGAAGCGAGCCACGTGTGACATCAAAGTTCGATATCTAAAGCAATATCTGCTTTCAAAATTCCCCATAACGCAAAATAAGCTAGACAGACTTTCTTCAATTTGGAGCCAATTTCGTTCACAGGAAACTCGACTCCGAATTTGCGGAATGTCTTTTACGATTCAAGCTCGCTTTTACGTACCGGATATAATGAAAGGTTCAGAGGGCTATCCGCAAGGACGGCCCTGAGCGCCCATAAGTACACATATCAGAGGTACCCCCATTCGGCTGTGCAATGGCGTAGGGAAAACCACCTTTGTGGGAAAAACCTACTACGGGTACCGCAGTCGATAAAACATCGATTCCGTCCGTAACATTAAAATTTAAAAAAATTCTTAATTATCTCGAAAACGGCAAAAGATACGCGAAATCTGACAAAATTTCGACAGTTATTGATAGCGGGATGACCTCAAGTCGATTAATACATATATATAATAAATGAATTTTGAAAAATTCCAAAACTTAAAAAAGAATAATGTTTTCGAAATTTGTACATATCCGTGCGTACGTATTATGTATTTATTGTGTAGAGGAAGAATGCATTTTGATGTGAAATAGCGAATTTTTTGCATTGTTCCGTACGGATGTTCTGGAGATTAAAGCTATATGTTCTGAGTAAAATGTAAATATTATTGTAAATATAAGTATGCTACATTGCGCCTAGGCACATATATAAATATATATAACGTAATTGTTATTAAATATTGTTAAATAAAATATTTAATTCAAACTTGTACTTGTATAAAAATTGAAAAACTACGTACTATATACGGAAAGAGAGAAATAAAAACTGCTAATTTTATTTGATATTTCATTTGTTACATTCCCGCCCTCTAACCTTGCTTCTGATGTTCGACGTGACTTGTTATATTCCTCATATGTATTTTGAAATTAAGGTCACTTGTACATGCTCTAATTTACAAAGCTTTTAAAGTATAAAGTTCTGAGTCATTTCTTTTTATAAAGGCGTACTGAACGCTTTATTTAGCATGTGAATGCATTAATTAATTCCCAAGAGGTGTACACCTAGATCTGATTAGGAAAATGAATGAGGTGTACGCAAGTACTCTTGAAAAGTCCAAATTCACTCCTGTACTCTCAGCAAGCGAAAGAGAACTTAAAAGTACATGAAGGGAACGTGCTCAGTTATTTCGCTCACATTTGCATTAAGTTGAAAAAATAAAAGATATATTCATATATTTATATTGAAATCCATAATTTCGACCATCGCATTCTCGTTAATTCAAAAAACACTTTTGTTTATGCGTCGTGCAATATTTTTTGTTACGAGTACGCCTAAAATACAATTGAAATAAAGAAAAAATGTATTTAAAAAATCATCATTTTCTGTTTTATTAACCCTTTGCGGCATAGTGGTACATACGTTGTACCACCTAAATTTATTCACATTTCTTTACTTTTCTCGCAGAATATGAAAGATACGGGGACGAAATCTTTTTTCATTTCCTATATAGAACTAATATAACTATAAAAAAAATCATTTGCTCGTTTAGTGTTATTATTATAATTATTACTAACGAATAAAATTGAAAAAAACGGCGTTTTTTTCCAATAAATTCATTTTTGCAAACTACACAAGGTTTTTTTTTACTACAGATTATTTATGAGGGTTTTTGGGGTCGCTGATCCCGAATCCGACGTTAGTTTTACTAAATTCAAAATGGCGGATCCAATATGGCGGCCAAAAAAATTTTAAAATACCTTATTTTCAAAAAAATTTGTTACTCGGAGGTTTTGGGAGTTGCTGATTACGAATCCGATGTAAGTTTTACCAAATTCGAAATTGCGGATTCCATATGCGGGCCAAACAAATTTTAAAATGTCTCATTTTTAACAAAATTTGTTAATCGCTGGTTTTCGGGATCTCTGATTTCGAATCCAACGTTAATTTGCCAAATCCATTGAATCCGGAATTTGAGAATATTATGCTCGGATTCGTAATCAGTGCTTCTGAAACCCCTCCAATATAAAATTTTCTTCAAATGGAGTCGTTTGTAAAATGTTTGTCCGGCAAGTTTCATCTGCCATTTTTAACTTGGTAAAAATAATAACGGATAACATGAAGTCGTTTTCAAAATTTTTGGCTAATAAAATTGATTTGCCATTTTTAATTCATTAAAACTAACGTCGAAAACCCCCGAGTAAAAAATTTAAAGCGAATCTGATGAATTGCGAAAAATTCGTCCGCCATATTGAATCCGCTATTTTGAATTTTCAAAATCTGACTTCAAATTCGTAATCAGCGACCCCAAAAACCCCCGAGTAACAAATTTCAGCTATTTTCCATGTAAAGAATAATGTATGCCGCAAAGGGTTAAGTAACAAACAGGGTACACACCTGATTCATCGTCATTGCTGAAATTTTCTAATTCATCAGAAATATTGTTGTAATTGATATCGATGAATTATTTTTTCAATCATTTAGTAGTGAAGGTGACATTGGTTTTTCTGAATTGTATGAAAGCGGATGTTAATACGTACGAATTAAATTCGAGTTGATGACAACTCTTTAATGATGAAATGATTTTATATTTAAGGGATCAGATAATTCAAATGCAGTTCGCATTCAGGGTTTTTATAATGTGTTCGATTCAACAGTTTCAAATAAACTTTTTTGCACAGAAAAATTTAGAGTTCTATATTTAAAACAAAAACACTTAAAACGCCCTTAATTATAGGCAACTTATTGTTTTTGACTTTTTCCACTTCGTATTCTACGAGGCAAATCAATTTACACATTTTTTTCATACATTTTGAGCAATATATCCAATAAAGAATGTTGACACAATAATGCAATGCGTGATAGACAGGATCGTGAATTAGAGTCATGAGTAAACTATCTCAATGCTGCTGTATCATTGTTTTGAAACCTTTAATTATACGAACTGTAGTGATAATTAAAGGACACAAGCAAAGAAAAGGAAGACAACAACAAAAAATCAACAATAAGTAGAGTCCACAAAACAACAATGCCATGATAAACGAAAAAGAGGAAAATAAGTACAATAATGCTTTCGATCAATAGGTTGCGTTATTTTAATATAATAAAAATATAATCTCGAAATTTCAAATCGCATTATGATGGTGGCGAATTTATTCAAACAAATCTCCCCGTACCCCTCTCCCTCCCCATGCAATTTCTTGAATACTTGTATATATAATGCGATGACAGAATACTTTAGGAAACTGTCCGATTATTTCATGAGATTTGGTAAGTGATTTTTGAAAAATACGGCGCTGGTTGCGTGTTAATCTTATGGAAAAATGATTTTCTCGATGAGCTCCGCTGAAAAAAATCGAAAAAAAATACTATGTTAATACATCTTAAAGATAGACGTACACGGCTTTGTAAAATTGAAATTATACTTTTTAAAGGTAATAATTTTGAAAAATCGCTTGAGGCACATTAGAATTTGACATCTTCAGCACGTTTTACTAGCGGTTGCGAATGATTGCACAAAATTGTAATCGTTGGAATTAATAAAGTTAATCCTCCAAAATAATAAACAACTAGTTATATTTGTTCAAATTGCAACAACGAAAAGTTTTTTCACTCTATATTCGTGTGTAGCGATTTTCTGTAATTCAAGTCCCATCCCGTTGTGGAGCTAGTATTAAAATATAACTCTAACATTCGGCTTTTGTTTTCGCATAATATAAGTCAGTTATAATTCAATTACAGATTAAGGAGGTTCACCAGGTACCTACCGAGTCAAATGTAGAATTATCGCCATTATGACTTCCGTGGTAGGATAGACAAAAGTGACTTGGCAACGTCGCGTTCATACATTCACACATTCTCCCAATCAACCCCTACACAGCCCCAACACAATCGTTCGTGCCCGCCAATTACCCCGTATTTTTATATCAAAATGTCAAGAAAATGGTGTTTTCGGAAAAGAAAGCGGGTGACCGAGAAAGTGCTTTTGAAAAGAAAACAACAGCAAACCATCGGGAAAAATATACGAAATTTATTTCAAAGTCGCAAAAAGTTAGTTCCTAACCTCGAAAAATTGGAAACTGAAGAGAAGGAAGCTGAGCTTGAAGGGCGACGAATTGTGCACTTAAAAGCCCTGGCAAAAATAAAAAATATAATAATATAATAATATTAAAAATTATGAAAATATGTTACACTTTGTCATCAAAATATACTTATATAGAGTTTGTTATTCATTTCTATGATAACATATTGAAATTCAAATTTATGCCACGTAATTACTTCTTACTGCATCTTCTTTCAAAGAATATTAACTGTTTGTTTTTACAACTCAGTACTAACCGCAAGATTCAAAAAATTATTTTAATTTAACTAAATTTCTCAAAAAACTATTTGATTGACATTTTGAATCTCTAATTTTAAATTTTGCAAATCTGAGGTCCGATTCGTAATCAGCTATCCCAAAAACCCCCGAGAGACAAATTTTGTCTTGATGAAGCAATAGCAATTGCTTTTCAGCATACATTTTTTCTAACAAAAATATATATTTTGTATACTTCTTTTAATACAATCAACAAATAAACATAATAATAATGAAAACAATTCAATTATTTACATTTCTAAATATTTTGTGAAAATAAAGAAGCAAATTTGGATCAAAATCAGATTTTGATTACTTGAAAAATAAAAAAAATGGCAAAGGTGTTGATCTGGATCGGCATCGTACAGGTAAAGTTAAAACGACATATGAACATACAATATATGTAAGAAACCATAATTTTGAAACTGTAATTAGTATTCATATACATTTTATTCCGCCCGTGTCACGGTCATGCTATATTTCAAGTGAATCTAACGTTTGCTTCTTTTCAAATGTCCCTCGTTATTCCACGAAATATTGCGACGTTGCCGCGCCTTGAGCATCGTCCATCCACATAACCGTAAACGACCTTTTTAGCTATTTGTTTATTTTATTTCTCGTCCCTAAAGGTAGGAAGAGACTTAATTCTTTCTGCAAATATCATGTCACACATTTTTTTATCAGCAGTATAAATTTTATGAAAAACTCAATGTTAATTCAATACGAATTTCATGAATATATACATGTTCCCATAAGACCCAATGTTAAAGTATCGTGAACATTTTTATTAATTTCTCTGCTCTGAAGGTCCCTAGGGGCTTGAAACTTTGCAGGCATTAATTTCTTTCATTGTTTAATCTGCTGTAATTTTTTCGTTAAATTCTCAATGTTAATTCTTTAACCTGGTGAACCTCCTTAAAATATTAACAAAAGTACATAATGAAGCTGTTTACAATCTTTGACGGCATGTTAGGTAAGGAAACGTGATTGTAATTTGAAAATGTAATTCAAGTCCGGCTATTTTTAAAGTAAATAATGATAATTTTTGCCTACTTTTTCATTTGCATATCATTCCTAACCTTAGTCGGAGTATGTATGCTTAGTAATATTTCTAAATGCCTAAAAACAAGTATTAATTGTTAATATACTAGTAAGTGTCATTCATGCCCCATTTCATGCATGTCCCCCTTTCCTCTTATATTAATCAATATGGGTATTGGGACTGAAATAAGTTGTGAATGCTATTTTAAACTATAAAAATTATACATACTAGGATGGAGTGAACAAAAAAATAGAAAAGTGTCCCTAAAAGGTTATATTTAGGTCAAAACGTGTTTCTAAATAAGTTTTTCAGATTTAAAAAATTTGTTTACGGTCGAATTTTAAAATTGATTTTGAGATTAATGGGTTTTTAAATTTGAAGGATTTTTGGCGTTTATGGGGCTTGGGGTTTCTGGGTTTCGGGATTTATGGGTTTAGGGGTTTATGGGTTTGGGGTTTATGAGAATAGTTAGTCACTTTTAATCACTTTCAAAATTTTGGTTGATCCCAATTATTGGGCACCATTGTTATGAGAAGGAGCAAAAAGTCCTTTAGTTGAGACATCAACCGGCATGTCTTTCGAAGGTAAGTATTTCAACGTAACAAAACCGCCCTCAACAACATTTCTAATGAAGTGGTGTCTAACATCAATATTTTTGGTACGAGAATGATGCACCGGGTTCTTCGCCAGTTCTTGAGCACCTTGGTTATTGTTATAGAGGGCGATATTGTTCATAAGAGTTCCGGTTATTTCGCTGACGAAACGCTGAATATGCTTCGCCTCTTTGGCACTGTCGGCAAGTGCCATGTACTCTTCCTCGATAGAGGATAGAGCGACGATCTGCTGATTACTTGAGTCCGGTGTATAATTTTCTGCCTTTCACACAACCGCCCCAGTCGGCATCAGTGAATGCGCAGATTTATTCCTTGCTTGGTGAATACATCAATCCGATGTTTAGCGTGCCTTTTAAATAACGCAGAATCCGTTTTGCGACAGCCCAGTGTTCCTTACCGAACCCGTTATTGAATTGACTTAAAGAGTTAACGGCATATGCGATGTCTGGTCTTGTACACACTTCCAGATACATGAATAATAGTTTTCGCTATGGGCTCGTTAAGTTTTAATGCCGTGTTCACGGGTGTCGCAATAGGATTGCCATTTTGCATTTTGAATTGTTGTAACAAGTTTTTCGCATTCCCTTCTTAACCAATGAATAACCCATCTTCAAACTGATGAAACTCGAGGCCGAGACAGTGATTGATCTTACCCAAATCTCTTAGAGCGAATTTTTCTTTTAATTTGCGTTTGATCTCCGTAATACAATCGTCGTCATTCGATGTGATCATAAGGTGATCAACGTAGTTCGCAATAACCATTTGTTTTCCATTTTGTTTCGCGAAGTGGACGGTCACATCTCCGCTCGATTGTTTTAATCCTAATTTTAGTAATTCTCGGCTGAACTTTTTGTGCCATTGACTATGGACCTGCTTGAGTCCATGTAGACCATGTTAAGCGCGCACACTTTGTTCCAGATGATATCGTCCTCGCATTGCAAACATTGTAATTTTACCTTTGCCTTTGAAGCATACATGTTTCTCTTCGCGGAAAACAGCTGAAACTAGTTATTCAGGAGTTTTCCAGGTCGCTGATCACGAATACGGACTCAGGTTTTCAAAATTCAAGATGGCGGTTCCAATATGGCGGACCAAATTCAGAAAAAGTTACTTGATAAAGCTTAAATAAGTTACTCGGGGCTTTTTCGGGCCACTTATCACAAATCCAGCCTCTAGATATTGAAACTTCAAAATGGCGATTCTAACTTTGCTAACCAAATTCATGAAATGAACGTGTCCCGATGACAGATTACAGAGGCCGGGATCGAACCAGGGTTTTCTGATTACGAAGCCGATACTCTACCAACTGAGCCACTGCAGCTCAATTCTTCCTAGTTAGTAGAACAAGCGCGTATATTTTTTGTTTCTCGCAATTGAAGTGTGCAACATAATATCCATAAGAAGGTGAGGTAGTTCATTATAACAATTTTGTGACATTACGTAGTCGATATAACACTCGTATTTGTCACTTAACCATTTCAATGGTAATGGATCATATATGTACAAAAAAAATTATTGACAAACGTGGTAATGGATCATATGTGTACATTTTGCAATAACTTTTACAATTCTTAATGAATTTGCATGAAACTTCGTATACCAAGATATTTTGGGTCGCTGAATCCGAATCTGTCGTCAAAATGGGAAAATTCAAAATGGCGGATCCAATATGGCGGCTGCAAATTTGCTAAATTTATTAAAATGTGCGGCGCACATTTTTCTTTATACGGAAAACAGCTGAAAATTGTTACTCGGGGGTTTTCGAGGTCGTTGATTCCGAATCCGAAGTTAGATTTTGAAAATTAAAAATGGCGGATCCAAGATGGCCGACCGAAATGCGAAAAATTACCCAAACTTTATGAAACTGGATTCTCGGGGGTTTTCAGGGCCGCTGATTATAAATCTGAAATCAGATTTTGAAAATTCAAAATGTCGGTTCCAAGATGGCCGACATAAATGTAAAAAATTTACTTGATTTAGATGAAAGTTGGTACTCGGGAATTTTTTTGGTCGCTGATTACGAATTTGAAGTCAGATTTTGTAAATTCAAAATGGTGGATCCAAGATGGCAGACATAAATGTGAAATACTACTTGATTTTTTAAATGATTAATTAAATGTTAAATGATATATTTTAGGAAAAATGGAACCCGTGTTTCACCGTTTTTCGATATCTTAAGTACAGGGCTGTACCACTTCTGGCACTTTTTTTTTTTAAACAGCTACCACTGAAGTGGTTAAATTTATTTTAATAAAATATATTCTCATGCTGAAAATAGAGTTAAAGTTTGTACCCCTGTGGTAGAAAGATATCATTTGGAAAAATTAAAACAAATAAGTTTCTGATAAATGGAAAAATTGAAGGCTTTATGAAAAAATGTATAAACAACGATTTTGAGTTATCCGATGAAAGGTTTCCTTTAGGGATTTGTCGAACTTGCTATTTGACGCTACTCGATGCTGAAAGGGGGATTTTTAATAGACGCATACAAAAATGCCAGATTATAAAAAAATAATACAGCAAAAAGAAACTCAATTGTACTTTTAAATCAGGTAAAGTAGGACCTTCGCTAGATTTGCATATAGACGAATTACGTAAAAATCTTCAGTCTTAATATTTCTATAACATTAAAAATTCACGTAATTTTAAACCATTTAAAAGACAGTTTGCAGTTTATTGTCGGTAATAATGGTTTATTGGTCCGAACAATCTTGCAAATTTTGCAGGTTCGCAAAATCACGCGAAAGGAAAATTACTTGACAATGACCGGAAATCGCGAAGGGATACAAACAAAAGGATCGGGGCTGTGGTACTCACAAGAGTTGAGCAGAATCTCGCAAAGTCCATCCAGACTCGAAAATGGCCAATTGCTCCTAGAGGCTTCACCTGTCTGCAGCACACATTCACGCCCTACACTTCAAGGGGCCGAATGCAAACAAATGGGTAATTGCCACTATTTCGGAGTAATTTTTGGGGACCGCACTTTTGGGAATCGATAGCTAGAATTCATAACTACTAAACGGGATCGGAAACGCTCTACAGATACACCGCATGCCTAGAGATCGCCGGACGGAATGTGACGGGGCTCTTGAGGAAATCTGCGAAGCTCATGTCCTCGGGCTCGGTGTTGCTAATATTCCATCGGCATAGATCATCATGTGTAAGGAGGGTGAAGATGACAATACTATATGAGCATGTTGACAGAAAAGAACAGCGATACCGGACGAAATTAGGAAAGGTGTGACAGCAGTACAAAGAAAGGGGGGGGGGTGACGTAACAAGATTTGTCGCCATAGGGAGGTAAAGAGGTGGTAATTATATTTCCTCATATCTAAGATTTAGATTTAGATTTAGATTTATTTATTTATTATAGCTATGTAGGCATAGGAGTTTGAAGTTTAAATAATCATTTCGATAGATAGAAGTTGTTTGGTTGTCAGGTTCCGCCTACAAACGCGAATATAGAGTTTCTCTCTTAGCACCATGTACGGGCACCGCGTACGGGCACCACGTATGGGTACCGGTGTTGTTACCCGCACGTCCGGTACAGGTTGACAGCTGGGAACAACGACATCTATCCGTTTCAGATAGGGCACATAGTTTCTCAGATGTTGTCGACAAATGCGATTTGCATGCCTCTCTAGCCTCTCTGTTGAGGACAACTCTCCTCGTAGCACCGCATAACATCTTGTCTGCTACACTCCATCCACTGAAATCGTCTGTGAGCAATTGATGGTCATTGTTCCGGGATATTCCTTATAGCCCCTCTACCTCGAGACTGGGCTGAATCCGAATGTATAAAAAAAAGGTTGAAAATACTACTCGGTTTGCTTGTCAGTATGAGCTCCATATTGGGAAATCAACTGTACACATTGGAAAATGGACATCATTCGGAAAGAGCAGACTTCGCTACTATAAGTTATCCACTTTTATAGAAATTTATTCACGCGTTCTGTGAAAATTATTAACGTGAAGTTAAAAAGCTAGAATAATGCCAAAATGGATCAATGAACTTGAAAAACAAAAATAAAAAAATAAAACATCGGCCTCCATCAGTCTACTACAAATCTTTTGACAGAAAATTGTCGTTTTTGTTTCATTAAAATAAGTTAAGAATTCACACCTTCAGACTTTTTTGAATCCAACAACATCCAAGCCGCTAGTGTGCGTCGGTAGGAAGGAGGAAAATTCTGAAACTTGCAAAATGCAACATCAATAATACGCCACCGGCGACGACAACGACGACGACGTTGTCATCTAAGACAGGACGTCAGTAGGCAGCAACCAGCCCCACTCAGGGAGCCATGGTAATCGCCGGTAGACTTGCTGAAGCCAGCCCGAATTTAGGACGAGGAGAACGACATTTTGTGCGATTAGGAGGTCGTGACTGCTGCCAGATCGAGTGAGTGCGATAACCATTACTCGCACCCCGTCTGCCTTGCACTTGAAAAATGCCTTCAACTCCGTTCGATGGTCAAATATACTCAGTACACTGGGAGGACTCGGGTGCCTTTGTACATCTCGTGGATGCTGGAAAGCTTCCTCGAGGATCACTTCCTGGTGTACAAGATAGATGACGGCCCGAAACGAAGAGAGATAACATCTGGATGATGTCCCGATACTTGTCCTCGCAAGAGGCATACCTCGGATCGATTTGTGCGTCAACCGTCATAACGGGGAGATGAGTTATTATCTCATTCAACTCACTGGACACGGCTTGTTCCGGGCTGATCTCCATAACATTGTGGCTCCCTCCGGAATGATGCCTTCCGCATGTTCTTTGAATGCGAAACGTGGAGGGTGCTACGACAAGAGCTGGACGAAAATTTGGGTGGCGTCAAGCCGAACAACATCGTCGGCCTGATGCTTCAGGCGGAGGAGTGGAGGGCACGGGTGGCAAAATTTGTAGAGACGACGTCGTGCCGAAGAAAGACTGCCATAATTATTTGCTGCCAATGGCAGGCGTATTAACACTTATGACGTTGGTCTTAGACCCATGACATGGGATTTCTGCATTGTCGAAGTTTCTTGCCCCATCATTGATGCTGACCTACTTAACGGTTGCGAACTAATCGTAGACTTGGCACTGTGTAGACTTATCGATCCACAGTTGAACATGTTTACTAGGAGCCCTATTAAGCACTTACTGTCAATTTTGTTCATCCTGTGTCCAAAGTTGCAAACATTTATCATGCTTCCCAGAAATTTTAGTCGACTGTGCCCCATTTAAGATTAATCAATCCCAAATTAAGCACCTCAATTTGGGGAATTTCTGAGCTTTCCGTTTCGGATAAGCATTGAGTTACTGACATAGTTACATTTCTTCATATTTCACGTTTCAGTTGGCGATACTGGCGCTATCTCTGCAAATTTTAAAAATAATGCACTACATTCATATTCAATAACGTGAACTTTGAAAACGTATGAAGTTATTATGATTTTAATAGTTATTTATGCGAATTATTAAGCATTTCATTATCTACGTCGGCACTGTTTCTCCGAATTTCATGTTTCAGTCAATACCGCCATCTACAACAATTTTCAAAATGATGCTGAAGATCCATAATCAGCATCATCAAATCTATCTATCCGCCAAATTTGAAACAATTTCATGCTAAATTCAGCTTCCTAGACAATTTTGGCGGCACGTTTTACAGCAGAACACTACCGAGGGCCGGCGGCGTGGGACTAGTAACATAGAAGGGGGTTGCCATCATGCAGATATTGACGAGGGAGGGAGAGAGCAAAAGAAAATTTTCCCGCAAGCAGGGAAAAGAGATGAAAGAATACCTATTTTACTACCGGTTGGAAGGGAATTAACAATCAATTTCAAAAAATTCCAAGGATTACACTCCCGAAATTTTCTGGAGACATCACGTGCTGGGAGACCATCCAAGATTTGTTCCAGTCACTCATCGTGGACGACGTTCATTTAAGTAAAATTCAAAAATTACATTATTTGAAGACGTATTTGACCGGTGAAGCGCTCAATGTCATTCCAGAATTTTCGGTAGCAGGATGCAATTTCGAGGCAGCCTGGAACTTGGTAAAAAAGACTTATTCGAATAGAAGATTATTAATATTTTCTTTGACATCACAACTTCTAAGCCTACCTCCGGTTACTAATACTGAGCCGCATTTACTCCGGACGCTCTTGGATAAAACCAGAGCACGTTTAGCTTCTTTAAAAGTACTTAACGAACCATTATATAATTGGAGTACGCTTGTACTTGTGATGACAGTATTAAAGTTGGACAGCGCTACCTGCAGCGCTTGGGAAAATCATTCGGTTGAACAAGATGTGCCAAAATTTGATGATTCAGAGTTTTTTATTTTGCAACGTATTGAAGCATTGACTCTAACTGGCTTTAAACCTCCTGTCTTTAATACCAATTCGTCCAATTCTACGCGATACACGGCGCATGTAAGCACGGCACCAAATGTGCTATGATTCGTTTGTACTTCAACGCACGATATACGCGATTGTTCAGCTTTTAAGCAGATGTCACCAAACGAACGTTTGAAATTAATTAAAGATCATCGCTGTTGTTTCAACTGCTTGAAGGCTGGACATTTTCCTAATTGTTGTAAAATGAAAAATGCGTGCTTATCATGTCGAAAGACGCATCATATTTCACTTCACGAGGCATTATTAATTGCGAATGAAAATGCTACGGTAAACATTGAAGATCGTACCGCAGATCTAATTCTTCAATTACGAATGTTGCGCCTCACGTCGTCGTGACAAGTCATCTGGCTGCTCCTACAGCTACCGTTAATTTTTCGAGTGTACTTTTAGCGACTGCTTGCGTCAAGGTCGCTACTTCTGAAGGTCGCTCTATGTTGGTCCGTGCGGTAATTGACCCAGGCTCGGAAAGATCCTTTATTACCGAATCTATCAATTTAATTTTGGGAGCTGACGTGTGGGGAGATATAATATGTGATGGCGTGCAGAAATCCGAAAATGGTACTTTAGCCCAACAAATAATATTAGGTTGGATTTTAACAGGTAGTGTGTCTTTAGAAACGCCCCCACCCCATGTCATCTCCTTATACGTCACTTCTAATAACGAATTACATGTTGCGCTCGAAAAATGTTGGAATGTCGAGGAATTGCCAAAACAACGTTTTATAAATGCGGATGAGTTGACTTGCGGAAACTTATTTCAAGAAACCATTACGCGAGCTGAATCAGGTCGATATACGGTTACCTTGCCGTTCAATCGAAATCCTCCCTTGAACTTAAGCGAATAATAAGACATTGCCTTAAAAGCGTACAAACGCATGGAACGCAGGTTGGCTCGTACCCCCGATTTGGTTCGCGAATATCATGCGTTTTTACGTAATTCTTTAGCAACAGGTCAAATGGTTCTATATGAACGCGTAGACGATGACGATGTTTTATAACGCATCATGCTGTAGTCAAGAAATCGAGCACGTCCACCAAATTACGGGTCGTGTTTAATGCATCCTGCCCAGCGTCGAACGGAGCGTCCTTGAGCGATCTTTTATTAGTCAGCCTCAGGCTGCATCAGGGGCTGCCAGATATTCTTACACGTTGGCGCCTCCACCGATGCGTTTGTACTGCTAACATCACAAAAATGTTACGCCAAATTATGATGGAATCTTCTCATACCAGGTATCAACTGATTCTTTGGCGATCTATGGAAAAGGATGACATCCAAGTTTTTCGTTTGCGAACTGTAACGTATGGTACTGCTGCGGCACCGTATTTGTTACTTCGAGTGTTACAGCAACCAGTTCTTGACGAGGCGTCCAAATTTCCATTAGCTGCTAAAGAAATACAGAATGTGTATGTGGATGACATTTTGTTTGGATCATCCACACCTTCCGATTGCATCAAACTTCGTCTTCCATTAAAAAAGTAGAGTGCTAATGGACCCTCCCTATTAGAAGGTATTTCTCTCGAGGAACGCGAATTACAAGCACAAAAATCTTTACAAGAAGTTGACCAACTCAAGGTGTTAGGTTTAACCTGGAGTCCTGCCCAGGATTGCTTACGTTTTCCCGTCACATCAGAGCTCCCTACTACATGGACGAAACGTAGCCTCCTTTCTTACGTGTCCAAGTTGTTTGATCCATTGGGGTTTGTGGTGCCAGTAGTGATAGTGGCGAAAGTCCAGTTGTAAAAATTGTGGTCTCTAGGTTATGATTGGGACGCTTACCTCCCAAGTAACCACCTTGAAGAATGGTGTAACTTTTTTCAGGATTTAAAGTTCTTATCGATTCTGAAAATTCCGCGATGGGTAAATTTTGAACGCAGACGCTCAGTTCTAGTCCACGGATTTTCTGACGCATCATCAGTAGCTTACAGTGCAGTAGTTTATGTGCGTTTTGCTAGTAAATCAGCTGTTTATGTAAATATAATGACTGCAAAGACTCGTGTTGCGCCTAGAAAAATTTATGTCACGATTCCCAGGTTAGAGCTCTGTGCTGCTGATCTATTAGCTCATCTATTGCAATGGACGATTGCTTCCCTAAATTTAGATATAGATTCAAATCCCGTATATGCTTGCTTACTCTTCCGTGGCTATTTACTGCGTAGTAGGTTGTCCATCGAAGTGGAACGTCTTCGTTGCAAATCGTGTCTCGCGCATTCATAAATTTTCCAAGGAGCTATCGGTAACGTACCCACGGACTCAAATCCGGCCGATCTTGCATCTCGGGGTGTTTCTGCGACAAATGTGTAGACACAGATTTGGAAGCGCGACCAACAAGAGTGCATGTTGCTCACACTGTAGAATGGGAACTCGTGAATCGTTTTTCAGATTGGGGCAAACTTCTGCGCGTAACTTCCCTGTTGATTAAATTCTTTCTGCGTTCATTGCCTCGTCTTAGAGATTCCGGAAAGATATCCGACGTCAGTTGCATAGAAAGGGTGCAAGTTTTTTGGCCGAAGTATGTTCAGCAGCGATGCTTTGCTAATGAGCTCTCCTTGCCCCGTGGTAATACTTTGCTACCACTCTGCCCAGATGTAGACAAATTCGATATGCTTCGTGTTGGAGAAAGACTCCAACAATTATGTCTCAATAGGGATCGAGTGCATTTTATTATTTTGGCGAATCATCCTGTTACAGATACTTAATTATTTTATTATTTGAACATGTTTGTAATTGTTAATAATAAAGTTACAGTGTTGTAGGTGTTAATCGAGGTTTGCTATTTACAATATGATTATTTTCTCTGTTGTTTTTTAATATTCTTTATCATAATTTCAGTATGGTTTATTGTACAAAGTATTGAAGATTTCAATATAAAATGGAATTAAAGAAGAGATTTATAATTGGAAAATGACGAAGAGTTCTGCTCAGATGAAGACAGATGGTCATTGGAATATCTTTGCAGAACATACAATATTTCTGGCTCGGATGAAGACAGTTGTCAATGGAATATCCTTGAATAGATATTAAATAGAATGGTGTGATATCAGTGATAAATTAACATGATTCAGATTGAATTTGAATTCGAATCATCGATTTGCAATTGTTGTTTGATGGTTTTTTGTTTTTTCTGTCTGTCACTCTTGACTTTTGGGTTAACAAATTTCTCAGCTCTGACTAAAATAAAACAACAACCAAATTAATCGAATTGTTATTTATTAGTAGAGACAATCATTATTGACAACAAATTGGTGGAGGCGCCGGGTAAACTTTATCCGAATATCGATCGAGTCGGCAAAGGACAATGGTTCGAGGTCGAGGAAGAAGGCATGGAGGACATGGAAGAGGAAGTCGTACACGAGACGAATCAATGCGAGGAAGAGATGAAGAAATTCAAAGAAATAGCAATTCGATATCTCCTAGTCAGGTTGCAGTACAAACTACAGGTGACAACACCGAAGTGGTTTTGGAACAAGGAAATCCACCAACTCCGGTGGAAAGAGCAACTCTGGTTCAACCATCTAGTGATGCATCACAGTCTAGTACACAGGTATCAGCACCACAAGTTGTAACAACTCGCAGTAGATCGAGATAATTTCAACATAACCTTATCGTTAATGATCAATACGATCGATCAAATCAATGCAATGTACTGCAATCGATAGTAAATAATCAGAACGTAAGAGAAAATCAAAATACCGATATTTCACCAGAAAATCACGTTAATATTGATAATTCTACTTCCGTTAATTTAAATTTGGCATTAAAGAGAAAAAAAGAATTATTACTAGAAGCTGCAAAAAGCGGTATGAAATTCAATATTCTTTATTAAAGGAGAAGGAAAAAATAAAAAATGCAATTGATTAATGATAATTTAGAAGCCTGTTTAGCAGAACTTAATGAAAGAACAAATGAAAATATTAGTGAACAATGTTCTAATTCGGGCGTAAATGATAATGCTAGTGTTGTATTTGATTCTATTGAGGAAATCCCCGAAAATAATGACAATTTAGTTACAAACAATATACCTCTTAATCAAAACACTCCAATAACTGGAAATGATTTTCGTGAATTTACTCAAGAATTATCTAGATCTATTCGAGAAACGCGTACGGAACCACTATCACAAAATGTAACATAAAATGTAACACAAAATGTACTTAAACATATGTCAATTGGAAAAAACTTACCGATTTTTGATGGAGATGTATTAGAATGGCCAAGTTTTAAGAGAGCCTTTGAAGAAAGTACCTCAAAAATCGGTTATAGTGAACAAGAAAATATGGTGAGACTTAATGAAAGTTTAAAAGGGACTGCAAGAGAAGCTGTATCCTCATTAATGATAACTACAAACGATACAAAAAAAAATTATGCAAGTACTCCATTTACGGTTCAGGAATCCTGGTGCGGTTGCAAAACGTATAATTAATAAACTTCGCGCTTTACTTATGATTTCCAGTGTTGAACTTATAGATTTTGCAACTACTGTAAAAAATTGTGTCGCCGCATTAGAAGCCGCAAAGCATATAGGTTATTTACATAACCAAGAACTTTTGATGGAAATTACACGAATGATGCCGTCAGCTATTATATATAATTATAATCGTTATTTAAATGAAAGAGATAGTCAGGAAGAACCTGAGATAGTAACTTTATCGAATTTTTTATTCTTTGAAGCTGAAATTGCATATAAAGCTGGTATTTATGAAATCGTAGAATCAAAAACAGAATATAAAAAAACGAGATCGTGACTACAGTCCTGACAAAGAACGATTTACTTCAAAGCGGGTGAAAACGAACTATTACAATAATTTTAAACCTAATACACGTTTTAATGAAAGAGTTTTCACATCGACAAACGCAAATTATTGCGTAAATGATGAACTAAAAAATAATTGTGCATTCTGTAAAAATGATCATTTGATAAACGATTGTCAACAATTTCGAAAACTATCTACTACAGATCGTTGGAACTGGGCTAGTACAAATAAAGTTTGTTTCAGATGTTTAAATAATTCTGAAAATAGATCAAATCGATGCCGTGAAAAGAGAGCGAAATTGAGGGATGTAATAGTACACATCATGCATTATTACATAGGACACGCGATGAAAAAGTCGATCAACAAATTTCGAAATTGAGAGAAAATGCGATAAGATCAATAAGTCAGAATAGATCAAGCAGTTGACTAGAAATGGAAAAACGCGTTCTCTTAAAAATTGCGTTAATAAGACTACATGGACCAACAAAAAATATTCTCGCATTTGCTTTAATGGATGAAGGATCGACGATAACATTATTAGATGCAAAATTAGCTAGTGATTTAGGTATTCGGGGTACTCGACAACCATTAAATATAACTAACGTGGGGAGTTCGAATGTTTCGGATTATTATAGTGAACGGGTAAATTTTGGAATTAGTTCACCAAGTGGTACAATAATACATTCAATAGTCGATGCAAGAACTTTAAATAGATTGGTACTCCCGTGTCAAACGTTAAGAAACTCTGAAATAAAAAACTATCCACACTTATCTCGATTACCCATTGAATCGTATACAGATGCTATACCAAAATTATTAATAGGTCAAGATTATTGGGACTTGATAACAGCAATTCGTATTCAATCCACGAATCGAAATGAACCTACTGCATCCCCTACAAAATTAGGTTGGATAGTACACGGTCAGATTCCTTTATACTCGACACAGTTCAATTACATGTGTTGTTCACTAACCACGCCGAAATTTCCAGATGAGTGTAACCATCTCATATCTGATATAGAATTACAAGCTCTCATGAAAACGACATTTAGTGTTGAAAGTATAGGTGTTTCAAATTTTAGTAGAAATAATAAAGAAGAGACGAGGGCAGAAAATATTTTATTGTCAACCGCAAAACAAGTGGGTTCTAGTTGGCAAGTTGGATTATTATGGAAAAAAGATGACATAAAAATGCCAAATAATCGCAGGAATGCAATGCATCGACTAATGTTGCTTGAAATGAGAATGGATCGTGATCCTGAATATGCAAAACGGTACTGCAAACAACTAGATCATTTACTTGAATGTGGATACGCAAAAAAATTAACATTTCCAGATAATAAAAATCCTCGGACATGGTATCTACCACATTTTGGTGTTATTAATTCAAACAAACCGAACAAAATTCGACTTGTATTTGATGCTGCAGCTAAAACCGATGGGGTTTCTTTAAATGACAAATTATTATCTGGTCCCAATCTTACATGCTCATTGTTAGGAGTTCTTATAAGATTTAGAGAACGAGCTGTTGCGTTCATGGGAGATATTCGAGAAATGCTCCTTCAAGTTAAAATTCAACCAGAAGATCAAGACACACAACGATTTCTATGGCGAGGCATGGATAGAAAACAGGATCCCGATACTTATGTAATGACATCTATGTTATTTGGTGCGACATCTTCACCTTGTACAGCACAATATATTATGAATCTTAATGCCAGTAAATTCATTACTAAGTATCCACAAGCTGTAAGGGCTGTAAAAAACAAACATTATGTAGATGATTATTTAGACAGCGTTGACACGGTAGAAGAAGGTATTAAAATAATTAATGAAATCACCGAAATTCATAAAAAAGGAGGGTTTGGGATCGCAGGTTGGGCTAGTAATAGCAAGCATTTATTACGATTACTATCAAGTCAAATAAAGGTTAATGATAATTTTGAATTTACAAAAGATCATATAGAAAGAGCATTAGGTGTAAAATGGAATTCTACCAAAGATATTATTTCATTTAATATAAATCCAAAGAAAATAGAAAAATATAGTCACAATATCACGAAAGAAATATCTAAACGAGAAATGTTACGAATTATTATGTCAGTTTACGATCCTCTTGGAATGTTACTTCCATTTATAATTAAAGGTAAAATGTTGCTCCAAAATGTTTGGCGAAGTGGAATCGGGTGGGATCATCCTCTAAAAAAGAGTGAATATGACCAATGGACATTGTACATCAGGGAATTTCAGGAAATGGAACAATTTTCCATTCCAAGAGCTTATTTTGGTCATACAAAATTACCTAGTGATATTGAGCTACATGTCTTCAGCGACGCAAGCGAAATAGCTTATTCTGCCGTAGCATATTTACGAGCTGTACGAAATAATGGTACAATTCATGTCTCCTTCGTAGCCGGAAAATCGCAAGTCGGTCCCTTGAAACCATTATCTATTCCTCGAATGGAACTGCAAGGAACATTAATGGCAAGTCGTCTTGGCACAACTATTATGGAAGAACTTGAAATAAACGTTAAAAACGATATTTTTGGACTGATTCGCGTACAGTATTAAGTTGGATACGAGCAGATCCTGGGAAATATGAAGCCTTTGTGGCACACCGACTTGGAGAAATCGACGAGATAACGAATGTATCCGAATGGAACTGGGTGCCATCAAAGAAAAATCCTGCTGATAATGCAACGAAAAATGTAGGAAATATAAAAGAACACTTGAAAAAGTGGCTTCAAGGTGCACCATTTCTTTATAAATCAAAATCTCATTGGCCACAACAGCCGGGTATAGGTAAAGATACGGAGTCTAAAATTGAAATGAAGCATGCATTCGTAGCAGCATTGTGCGAGGAGAATCGAATTCCATTGCCAAACGTAGATCATTTTTCAAAATGGTTATGTTTGATTCGTAGTACTGCCTTAGTTTTATTAGCAATTCAACGTTGGAAACGACCAAATCAATTCGAAATAACAACCGAATTGATAGAACGTGCAGAACAAATGTGGATTCAGAAAGTTCAAGAAGATTGTTTCAATAAAGATTTACAAGCTGTAAAGGAAACAAAGGTATTACCGAAAGGTAGTAGATTGAGCAAGCTATCACCATTCATTTTCCATGACGAAAAAATGCCAGTCATTTTAGATGGTAAACATCCGTATACCCGTCTTCTTATACAATATCATCACGAACGTATGAATCATGGATTAACTGAAGCAGTGGTCAATGAATTAAAGCAAAAGTATTGGGTATTAAATTTACGGCCCACTGTAAGGTCAGTCGTATCTCGATGTCAATGGTGTCGTGTTCAAAAAGCTAAACCACAAATTCCTCGTATGGGAAATTTACCAAGAGCAAGATTAGGACACCATCAACGACCGTTTACCTATTGTGGAATTGATTATTTTGGTCCAATGACTGAAACAATTGGCAGAAGAACAGAAAAAAGATGGGGCGTTCTCATAACATGTTTAACTACTCGTGTCGTTCATCTTGAATTAGCATCGTCTCTATCAACAAATTCAGCTATCATGGCCCTTAGAAGAATGATAGCTCGTCGTGGAAGTCCATCAGAGATATATTCTGATAATGGAACCAATCTAGTAGGCATGGACAAAGAATTACAGAACGCTTTCAAGGAACTTAATTGTGATGTTTTGCGGGAAGAAATGACCAATCGTAAAATCAAGTGGCGATTCATACCGCCGGCAACTCCTCATATGGGTGGAAGTTGGGAAAGGTTGGTCAGAAGTGTAATGGCGGCATTAAAAGCAACCTTAAATTCAAGATCGTCGAAAGAAGAAATTTTAATGACGCTTGTTACAGAAGTTGAACATATTGTAAACAGCAGACCGTTGACACATGTTTCGGTTGAAAATCCACACATGGAAAGTTGGACTCCCAATCATTTCCTCATTGGCTCTTCATCTGGTGCACCTGTACCAGGGAAATTTACAGATGAGAATTTCTGTTTACGGAAGAATTGGAGGAAATCACAACGATTGGCCGATATGTTTTGGGAACGATATGTGAAGGAATATTTGCCAAATTTAGTAGTAAGAAAATGTTGATCCCAAGAAGTGCGATCACTTCAAATCGGCGATATTGTGATTATTGCAGATTCAACGTTTCCCCGAAATACTTGGCCTAAAGGATTAATTGTGGAAGTTTTTCCAGGAAGAGATGGACGTGTACATTCAGTAAACGTACAGATTCGAGGTCATATATTTCGACGATCAGCGGTTAATATTATAGTTTTAGTTCCTGTATCTGATTATACGGAAATATCACATTCCCGTACTGGGAGGGAGAATGTTACAAATACTTAATTATTTTATTATTTGAACATGTTTGTAATTGTTAATAATAAAGTTACAGTGTTGTAGGTGTTAATCGAGGTTTGCTATTTACAATATGATTATTTTCTCTGTTGTTTTTTAATATTCTTTATCATAATTTCAGTATGGTTTATTGTACAAAGTATTGAAGATTTCAATATAAAATGGAATTAAAGAAGAGATTTATAATTGGAAAATGACGAAGAGTTCTGCTCAGATGAAGACAGATGGTCATTGGAATATCTTTGCAGAACATACAATATTTCTGGCTCGGATGAAGACAGTTGTCAATGGAATATCCTTGAATAGATATTAAATCGAATGGTGTGATATCAGTGATAAATTAACATGATTCCGATTGAATTTGAATTCGAATCACCGATTTGCAATTGTTTGATGGTTTTTTGTTTTTTCTGTCTGTCACTCTTGACTTTTGGGTTAACAAATTTCTCAGCTCTGACTAAAATTAAACAACAACAAAATTAATCGAATTGTTATTTATTAGCAGAGACAATCATTATTGACAACACATCCCGTAACTGAGTTGATAATGCGACACGCTCAGCTACGCACGTTACACGGTGGTCCGCAACTCACACTAAGAATTTTACGTGAACAGTATTCGGTGATCATTGCTCGTACGCTTGTCAGAACGCTAATTGCGCATTGTGAAGCTTGCATCAGAGAGCGTCGTTATCGTCCGAACAAATGGCTCTACTACCATCGGTTCGAGTGAATTCGGCTCCTCCATTTCATACGGTGGGTGATATATAAAATAGTGGTTTATGTTATCCAAAATTATGTGTAAGTAATGTAATTATACCTACTCAATATCCATTGCTTGGAACTGTACTGATGAGTGCACGTTTTATTTTTTTTTCTGTTGTTATTAATTTTATTATTATGTTAATATTATAATTTATTAAATGCTATTTAAATGATTTATTACATACTTTTTAAAATATTGTAAGTGTTTAAAGAAATTGTAAGTCTTTAAATATATTTCTTCACGTAATTATGATATATTTTTTGTAACTCATTTCGGTTATATTTCTATTTGTGAGAATCATTATTATCAGTGACCGGCAATATTATATAATACATTTTCTAAATTAGCAGTAATAAATAAATTATTTCCTACAGTTAGTACAATATCGCCAAAATGTTTCTATTTCTTCTTTTTTAGGAAAAAATCAATTCAATATGTAATAATATTTTATGTTTAGTATCATAAAGCATGCATATATCTACACTCATACCCCTTTACAATATCATGGTAATTCATACGTTGCGATTTTCCAATGAAAAAAGATATTAAAAAATTCTATGTTTAAATACATTTAGAGAACTGGCTAATTAAGAGGTAATGAACCTAGTAACTTATTTTATGTAAAAGTATCTGCAACTAATGCAATTACACATATCCAATGCCCAATACCTGCATAATTGTTGTTTAGGAAGTTTCATTCAAATTTTCAAAAAAAAATATAAAAACAACCAAAATTAAAAAAATACCACGACAAGAACATTACAGAAATAATAATAAAACGGGAATATAATATATGAATAGCATATATGAAAATAAGCAGCTAGACATGAGCAATATAAATTCACTAACAACTTGTAATAAAAGTTAAAAAAAGTTAAGATTAGCACCGAATCGATTGACATATTTTAGACCCGTTTAAACTGAAATGATTATGTTTAAGAGAAAATACAATCTCGTGCGGTGTTGCTGGTCACCCATCGGGCCCCTCCCCAGGTGGCGGATAGGGGAATGCTCGCCAGATTTGGAGGGTACCCGAGAAATAAAATACCCGGGGCGGACCAAAACCAGATAGTGGAAGGCTACCACGATAAAACAATCTAGGGGAAGGCACCCCGAATATAAACCATCCATGGAAAATTCAAGATAAACAAAAACGTTTAGGGTGCAGGGGAGGGACATCCCAGTACCGGCGCTGACGGGGAGTGAGATAGCGGGCTCCCGGGCGTCGATATCCGGCGACCGCAATGACGTGGAGGTGGTCGACTTGGCCTCCACGGCATATATGGCTACAAGCGTAGAGAAAAAGGGAGCGGAAAACGGAAGCATCCCGACTGCACCCATGAGTGCTGAGGACAGGAAAGCTCTAGCGGAGAGATACGCGCTCTACGAAGAAGAACATGGGAAATATATGGAAGAGCTCGGCATAGCACTATCGGGCATGGAAAAATATTGTTGCGGGAAAAAGAACATGTTTCTCGAAATCAGGACTGGCCTGGAGAAGGCGCGAGAGGCGTTCCGACAAGCCCAGCGAGAACGGGTTATGCTGTCTGGGGCCCATCATAGGCTACAGACCGCTGCCACTACATGTGACCTACCACGAACGCAAGCGGTAATGCAGCAGCTTTCGTTGAATGGAAACATCAACCTTAACGAAGCGCAAGATGCGTCTCGGGTCCAGTTCAGAGACGCGCGTTTGACGCCCTTCGCGTTCGGCGGCAGCCGACAAAGAGGTACCGCGCTACCTGCAAGAGATGCGCTGCATCGTGACAAAGATGTCTGCGGTTGCGGGGAGGCAAACTAACACCAGCAAAGAGGTTAAGGGGGGCCTCCCCCAACTCGAGGCGGCTTTAGAAGGCATCGAGAAACAACTGGAGGGAAGCTCGCAGACTTTCTGAAGCCTCCTGAACTTAAAAAGTACGGACGATTATCAGGCTCCTGGATCAGCCATAAACACCCACGTGAGGAAGAGAGGGGCCTCCAGCCCTCCAGCTGCCGACCTGACCGCGGCCAAAAGATTGAGGCTGCGGAACAAGACGACTCCGCCAGCCCATGAGGGTTGGACGGAAGTCCCAAGAAGAAGGTCCGGGCTGAAGAGAAAACGTGAGGAACCACGATTGGCTGATCCAAATTCCCCTAAAGACGCACCCACGACCGGGGAAGGAAAGCAGACGGTGAGAAAGAAGACGACGCAGAAGAAATAGAAGAAGAAGGTGAGGACCAAACCCGAAGCTATCGCCCGGAAGCCGAACGAAGGGAAGACCCACGCGGACGTGCTCAGCATCGTCCGGCAACAGCTCGACCCGAGTTGCTACGGTGCAAAAATCAGGGCGGTACGCCGTACAAAAACGGGCGAGGTCCTCATCGAGCTGAAGAATACTTCAGCAGAGGGGAGGAAGGGCCTCTTCCAAAATTTGCAAATAGCAACAAGGGGGAAGTGCAGCGTCCGAGACCAAATAGGTCCGAGCAACGACTCGTATTCGTCGAGACAGACGAAGACGCTGCCGAGAAGCTGCTCCAATCAGCCCATATCCGGATAGGGTGGGTCAACTGCCGCATCCGTCGACGGCAAGTAGCGACGAGATGCTATCGAGCAGGGGGCAAGATCCAGTATGCGAGCTCACATCGCAGGATCTGCCCGCTGCAATGTGTTCAAGGAGGCCCTGTCCGGATCTAACAAGAAGAAACAAGATGCCCCGCGTTCTGCAGGGCAACCTGAATAGAAGCAGGACGGCCCAAAATCTCCTGGCTCAGATCTGCCGCGAAAAGGATGTAGGTCTTGTTCTTATAAGTGAACAACACCGCGACAGAGACGGGCCAGGCTGGTTTGCGGATAAACTCGGCACCGCCGCCATATGGATTCCGGACCTTGGTCGGATCCTCGTTGAAGACAGTGGCTCCAGCAGGGGTTACGTCTGGGAGAGGAGCAGCGACATGACCTTCATTAGCTGCTACTTCACCCCAAACGAGAGGATCGACGACTTCCAGGCCAAACTGGATGACCTGGAAGACAAGGTTCGGAGCATTAGGGGGAGATTGTAGTGGCCGGAAACCTCAACGCCAAAGCTCTCGCATGGGGGGAGCCCAACCCTGACTCACGAGGCGGAAGAGTCATGGATATCGAGAAGCTGTCTCTGGCCATAGCAAGAGGAAAAGTCTCCCTCGATGATATTCCTCACGGCCTAGATGCCCGCATACAAGCGGAGGCTCGAGCGCGAGCAACCATGCGCCTTCTACAACAGGCCTGTGAGGAAGCGGTGCCGAAGAAACCACGTCCGCGGGATCGCCGTCCTGTGTACTGGTGGACGACGGAAATTGCGTCGCTCAGACGTGAGTGCCTTACGAAATGTACCGCAAACGACTGGCCGCTGTTCAGCGAAGGGGGGCCCTTCGAATTGCCTGCTCCTATCGCACGGTCTCGGAACCCGCAGCGATGGTGGTGGCTGGTGGCATTCCCATCCACTTCCTCGCCCAGGAGCGAATGTTCGTCTACCAGAACAAATCACAGATGGGGTTGTCCTGCGCATGAGAGACTGCCAGAAGAAGGACCATGGAAGCCTGGCAGGATCTCTGGACCCAGGAAACAAGAGGGAGATGGACTGCTCTCCTTATCGGCGAGCTAAAAGATTGGACCGATCGCCAGTTTGGCGAGGTAAGTTATTACTTGACGCAGTTCCTGACAGGACACGGCCTGTTCCGCTCCTACCTTCGCAAGATGGGAAAGGTAGCGGACCCAGGCTGTGTGCATTGCGGCTGCATCCGCGACGATGCCCTCCACACGTTTTTTGAATGTGAGCAGTGGAGGGACGCCAGGTGTGGCCTAGAAGAAGAGATTGGACAATTCACGCCGGATAATATCATCCGGCTGATGCTACAAAACGAAGACACCTGGGCAAGGACTGCCGATTTTGTCGAGGCGGTCCTTCGACACAAGAAGACGGACGCGAATGTAGCCGCAGCATGATGAAGAGAAGGTCAGGCAATTAAGAGTCCACCCTATTTATTTACTTGTAACAGAAGACGACGCAGCCACTGGGCGCCAGTGGTTGCGGAATACATCGTACTGTGATGTGTGACTCTGTTTTTTAATAGGATGTACGTATCTGATACTTTGTTGTGATATGTACTTATTTATTTTTTTTATCAGCGTGACGCAGCGGTCACTGGGATCCAGGGGTCGCCAAGACGTCAGCTTTTAAATACTGGACGACGAAAGAGATGTAAAGTATTCATTTATTTTTTTACTGGAAGGACGTGGCAGTTACTGGGATCCAGTATCTGCTCAATAACCGATGCCACCGCGAAGTATTGTTATTAGTTCCGCGGTGGTCACTTGAACGTAGGTCGGATAAGAAGGTTAGGGTTTAGTGGGTATGCCTGTGTCGGAGAACAGGTAAGTCCCACACACGGGGGAGTCTCGCACGACTCCCTGACGGTGCTTAACGCATTCCCCCCTTCTTCGGATAAAAAAAAAAGAGAGAAAATACAATAGAAGTAATATACTAAAATAGATTCAAATTAAAAAAATATCGATGAAATATAACAAGTATAGAAAGCGTGATATTTAACAATTTTTGTCATTAATAATTATTTGAACAAATAGAAACAAATACAAATAGAAGTAGCATCAAAGTAAGTTACGAAAAGTATAAAATTAAGTGAAAAATATATTTCAAGACTTAACATTTCTTTAAAAAATTACAATATCTTAAAACAATATAATAAATAATTTAAATAACATTTAATAAATTATAATATTAACATAATAATAAAATTAATAACAACAGAAAAAAAAAATATCATAATTGCGAGAAAAAATATATTTAAAGACTTAAAATTTTTTAATATTTTAAAAAGTATATAATAAATAATTTAAATAGCATTTAATAAATTATAATATTATTTTACCAAATGCTTTTTTAATTTTTATTATTTTTAAGCATTTTTTAAAAGCTAAATAAAAATCACTCAGTAACAACAACATTCCAAATAGATAGATAGATAGATAAATAGATAGATAGATAGATAGATGGTTTATTCTCATATTTGGGGATATCAAATCCCATCGAGAAGGAGTTCCATAGTTCGGAATACATAAACACGGGAGATCGAGAAAAGTACAAACTGCGAGGTCTAAAGACTAACGGTTTGTTAACGTGAAAATTAATAGACTGCGGCCCGATTACAACCTAATCTATTCGATTATTTACTAAAAGTACTTAATATCTAAATGGTTGACAGAGTGCGGTACAAAGACTTTAATTCAGTGGTACATTTCAAACGCGCATAGTAATGCCTACTATTTCAGACTAAAAACCTAGCATGAAATTTCTTCGCACAAAGCAGGCTTTAACAAATGAAAAGATCTTTTTCACTGACTGAGTCTCCGTTGAGCAGAGTATCTTTAAAAATTCTTGTTGAACAATTGATGACGAAGAGTTCCTTGTTATTCAATAGCAAGATATCTGAGGGCCCACAGCGGTGCGGCATATAGCATGACCGACATTACCAGGGAACTATAAATTTTCCAGAAGGCTTCCCACGACTCTATTCTGGCTGTGGATGCTATCGAAAGTATTGAGGCAACCGCGGAGTTGGTTCGTAGAATAGCGTCTTCTGTGGGTTGAAGACCTAAGCCTGAAGAGGAAAAAATAATTCCTAAATAACGATATTTGCTGACCACCTCCACCGGTCTATCCCTGTAACAAAACGCTCTAGAATAGCGGTCGAGAGAACCACCTCTTCTAAAACACAATATCTTGGTTTTGTCGACGTTCACTGCGAGGGCGTTCTGAGTACAGTACTCAGAGAGAACCGTCAATTTTCTGCGTAAATCGGCTGGAGAGTAGGCGAATAGCACGATATCGTCAGCGTATAGAAGCATGAGCAGATCATGAGTGGGGGAAATATCCACACCGCGGGTGCCCCTGTCTCTGAAAAATCCTCGATATCGGCGAGAAATAAAGTAAATAGGATCGGACTCAGAATTTCTCCCTGCAATACGCCTTTGGAAACTTGATATTCACTATCTGATGCTTCCGTAGATTGAAGATAGACAGAAGCAGACTGATATAATGCACTTTAACACCTTACAAATTCTTCTTAAGCGAAAACACATTCTCTGTCAAACCATGGTTTGGTTACAAAATTTAATTTATGTAATTTAATAGGAACTGTTTGCAATAAATCGGCTTTTTCAACTGACTGACGTATGCCGGCGCAGTACAATTTCAACGATACATAGGTGTCGGCCCCGCGACAAACCTCCGCGAGAGTAGAAGTACCAGTAATTTGCAGGCATTCCTGAAATTGTCTAATCCCGTCATTCGACTTTAAGAATCTCGTTTTACGATATTTCTCCACGGCTGGAGTGGATTCAGCAGGCCTGGGGCTACACGAGTTTAGAAACAAGGAAAGTTGCATGGGAAGATGGTCAGATCCGTAAAGATCATTGCCCGTTTTAAGGTCTTGAACAAAAGGGAGATAGGCGTCCGAAATCCATATGAGATCAGCCGTGCTGAATCCCCTGCTGCCAAGAAAGGTATAATGCGCAGGACAGTCGCTATTAGTACGGCCATTTAGAAGAACCAAATTGTTTGAGTACATAAATTCATATAAAATGGAGCCGCGTGTATTATGAACCTGATCGTAAGTTTTTCTATTCATTTTGACGTTAGTATTTTCAAAAATTTACGGAAAATCAAACGGAGTATCTAGTGATCCTATCCTAGAGTTGAAATCACCGGCTAAAACGAGAATAGAGTCAGGATAAAGGGCTTTCAGAGAGTATATTATTGTTTGAAGGAGTACGAGATCTTTAGTTATATCTGAGGTGGGGGGGGGGGGGGTAAATACACGGAGCCAATAATTAAGGGAGACGGAAAAGTTTTGATCGAAAAGAAAATCCAATTTGGAGAGACATCTAAGATGTCGTGAGAGTGTGCCTGTCTAATTAAAGAAAAGAGCCCACACGGAAAGACCCGTGGAGCGATGATCGTATGAGAGGTTCGGCACGCTGATCGTGTGGCAGACTCGATACGATAGTTGCGCCGCGCTCGGACGACTAGAGTATGAAGTCATCCGATTGTCGTGCCTTGAGTAAACAGATGACATGAGTGTAAGAGGCACGCCTTAATAGTGCAACTTCTATGGCAAAATCGTGTGAGTGCTGCACGTAAAACGTATCCCCTCTACCATATGAAATTCGTCCGGAGCCACAGGATTTTTCGGTGGCCTTGCACGATTATGCGGTGTCTACATATGTATATCTTATACATATATGTTTGACTTGCGCGTGCTTTGAGACTGATCTGCAAGTTTTACGGTGTGCATTTAATGTGCATTTAATGCATTTAATATAAAACGTAATGTGAAAATATTAAAGAGCTACATTTAACTGTAAACAGTTAATACTTAACAGTTAAAAAGTTACAAGTAAACTTAATGAAGTTACATGACAAGTTAACGATTGAAGAAGGAATGAAGTTAAATTAATGCTGATTAAGTTTTTAATTTTCAACTGCCGAACTCTGATTTCCACAAAGACTGAGAAAATATTCGGATTCTTTTTTAATTCAGTATGACCAATTATGAACAAACTATCCAATAATTTACAAATTAAGAGTTTTTAACGTAGTTAACCTCCCAGCAAAGAAAAACGATTCCGAATGATTGCAATTCTGAATACCTCTGTAATCTATTTCTTAATGCTTCCATAATGATTTGGTATATATGTATATATATAATATATATGTATATTTCAATAAATGGTTATATTTTTATAATGTAATCTCAAGCATATTTTATTTAATTCAAACATTTAGAACCACATGTGTTGTCTGTACCTCCCTATACTCTGTAATATATATATATATACGCATAATATCCATTTTTAAATTTTACATTATACATTAATTCTTACAATAATACTTTTCACACGCATTTAATAGATTTATCCAATTTTAATTGGACCTTAAAATTGAAATAGTATATATAAAAGCTGCCTGAGGAATCTCTGATGATTTCCTGTACCGACTGTAACATCAGCGTCTGTCAAAAAATGTTAGGCAGCCTATAAAATGAAACATATAATAATATTATAAGTTTGAAATAATTTAATAGATACATTATACAAATTTATTTTAAGTAAAAGACTTTTGAATTGTTGTATTTGTATCTCATTAAGATCGTAGTTTTATTCTTTCTATATAACTCCACTCTTGCAATTACATACCGTCAATTGCATTATCATTTACAATTTACATTTGCAAAATTTTTTCTTGTCTTGGGATATAATGAATTTAACGTATTTTCAATATAATATTATATAACAAATATAAGTACGATTTTTTCATGTTTTTAATTATGAGCATTAATTGTAATAGTGACATATAGGTTTTACATTTTAATTTTTTTCTCGATTATACACAATGTTTTATAATGAATTTTTTATATATTAATTAATATTAATTATGTTATTGTAATGAAATAAAGCGCATATCAAAGCACGCGCAAGTCAACATATATGTATAAGATATACATATGTAGACACCGCATAATCGTGCAAGGCCACCGGAAAATCCTGTGGCTCCGGACGAATTTCATATGGTAGAGGGGATACGTTTAACGTGCAGCACTCACACGATCAGCGTGCCGAACCTCTCATACGATCATCGCTCCACGGGTCTTTCCGTGCACCAATGCAGCGTCCAACATTTGACGCACGCGTAGCGGAGGAAAATATCCTTAAAAAACCCGGGTGAAAATCCTTAACTCGATCCTCGTTTTCGCACCAAGATTCGGAAAAATTAATAATATCGGAATTTAAATAAAAACAATATTATTTGTTACATTGACAAAGCTGCGAGAATTCCAAAACACAATATTAAACTTATACGGTTCTGCGGTTGCGACGAGATTCACTTGTGAAGGTGATGCACTTGACGAGCTGGAACATAGATGTGAAGAGACATCCAGACGAACATTCCAAATAATGGACATTGAATAGGTATAATTTAATTATAGTTACAGATCATTTTGCATAATATTAGTTACTATTTTGAATCGGGAAAAAATATAATTACACATTAATTTCATTTTTGGCGGATAGATAAGAAGTGAAAAAAAAACTGTGGCAATATTTGTATAACGTTGGAAAATTATGTATTCAATACTACCAGTTTAGACAATGCGTTACCTTTTTATTATTACTTTCATAATATCGTTTTCATAGCATTTTTTAATTTTAATTATATTTAAGCATTATATGAAGCATCATAAAATTAGAGTAAGTAAAAACAGCATTCCAAGTATTGGAAAATGGATGGGTATAGTTGCATTAGTCACAGATCTTTTGCATAATATAAGCTACTATTTTATGTACGTAAAACGTATAGTGACATATTAATTTAATTTTTGGCGGATAAAGAAGAATAAAAACATTTTGGCAATATCTTCCTAACTGAAGAAATTTATTTTTTGTCGCAGTAGACTGCAAAATGCGATTTTGCGCCCCATTTTGAGGGCACAAAATGAGATTTTGCGCCCGCATTGTAATCATAGAGATGTATGCTCGAGGTCAATGGGCGCTCATTGCATTTTGTGACCTTCTGCGACAAAAAATGTTGTTCGCCCCTCGGGCGCAACACTTCTCACCCACAGGCACGAAATGTCATTTTGCGCCCTAGGGACGAAAAATACTATATTTAATACAACTGTAATATATGTTACGTCCACGTAACTAGCGCGATTAACCAATTTTCGGTATGCATACATAAATCTGAAAACTATCGTAATTATATGTCGGCACCGGACAAACGAGTCCGTTTCTTACAATGTAACCTTCAAACCACATAGACGAAGCATATTGGAACGTACCTGGTTCAAATAACATTTTCTTTAAACCTTTATTAGCCATAAATCAGGAGACGGCTCACGTCGCTTAAGCCGAAAAACTTTCCTAAAAAATCACCGTACAGACGCAATCAGTTTTACAACGATCTTTCGTAACATTTTTTCTACTATAGAACAATCGTTTTACATTACCGTGATTCTCGTCTCTTCCAAAATTTACGATAATTGAAGACGTAACTCTCAAGCTACCTGTTTTTTAACTTTTCTTAAAAATATAAAAAGAGAAAACGGGTACGTTCTAACGGGCTCTCTATAGCAATAATTTTTAGTTAATGTGTTTTCCTCCATGGCCCATTTCCAAAAACCTGTCCAACATACAAATCCACCACCTTCAGAATAGAGGGGGAGAACTCAAAGCGGGGATAAAAAAACTATGGTCCACCATAAATACGCGTGGGGGACAGCGAAAACAGTCAGTCGTTTTTTTTTAGTTTCGCGGATGATTTTCAAAAGGGGAGAACCAACTCCAGTCTAAGGTAGAAAAACCTTAAACAGTCAGCCAGTCCACTCCGATTTTCGAGGCAACCAAAGAATCTCTAAATTCAGCGTCGGACCCGAAAAGGAACCAAGACCATTATTAAAAACCAGCCCACCAGCCTGAACCAGTCGACAATCGTCCAAAAAGGGGACCAGCGAAAAATAAGATGAAACGCCGCCGAGGAGGGCGAAAGATCCAACGCCAAAAATTGGCAAAGGCTCTCCACCTTGCCCGGGAGAAAATTGAATCGCGGGCTGCTATACTTTTCTCCCCTAAGGAAACTTCTCTTTCTTTCTCTTTTCCCTCTCGTCTGACCACTCCGCTACCTACTCCCGAAGAATTATTTCCTAACTTATACACCCCCTTTCCCCTCTTCCGACAACTCCTCTACCCACACCGGAACAATTGTTTCAGAAATAAAGTAACTAATTTTACCCAAATAAGGTGTTTTCTTGTTTTACCCTTATTCCCGATTCTCCTGTGTCATCAGTAGCCCCCACTCACCAAAAAGAACACAGTAATTCTACTGAGTTACACGCCCGTGTTACAGTTCAGTTAATATCTCATTCGAGATATTCACTAGGTCGTAACATATACAACTATATAAATAAAAGTAGAGAAAACATGTTTCAGTTTTATTTAACGTTATATTCGTCAAAATAAATTACAAAAAATACCTTAAGTTAGGTTAAAAGTATATTTAAAGAATTAAAAATTCCCTTAAAAAATATACCATAAATAATTTGAATAGCATTTAAGAAATTACAATAAATTCATAATTATAAAAATAAAAAAAAAATAAAAATAAAAAAAGCATCTGCGAGTACGCGAAATACAAAAGTTATATTCACCAGTCGAGCGCTTTAACCACTTGGCTACTACAACCCTTTACGAGATATGCCGCAAAGAGGCTGATAAACTGCTAGCCGCAGTCATTTATACGAAGCATGAACACGCAAGGACTGTAGATTTTCCGCCGGTGCTCGACTGTGCCTCCAGCCGGCAATCGCGCCCAACCTGCGCACATCGGTGCGCAAAAAATCCTCGATATCCCATCACTGTATGGCACCTGCAAAATGGCGGTGTTTCGGTTGGCGTCCGCACGTGTTTGGTTATCCCGGGTACTTGTCGAGTTGCAATACCTGATGAGGAAGGAACCGGCGCTATCGGCACCAATTAATATTCTTTTCCTATCAAGAGGATACTGGTCAACCTATGACACTGATTAAGAACACCCGTTGTGAAGGTATGCGGGAAGTTCTTTTCTTTTAAGAAAAAAGTATAGTACTCAACAAAAATATTATAAAGTAAGAAACAATTATTTCCATCCGAGTGGAGAAATTAAAATTTGGCTCTTCACTTGCAGAGAACGAGAATGGAGTAGCCGACTGGTTATTACGCGAATCTTTCTGAGTCGAGTTAAGGAACATGCAAACCAATTTACCATAAAGCATGGAAAACAAAAGTTTTTAAATTACATTGAAAAATGAATTCTCCTAAATTCAAACCATATTAGCGCGCTTGAATAGTATTTTTCGATACAAGTGGGTAAAAGTTTGTTTCTGCGAATGTCAGTTTTGCGGGCCGAGCCGAAGACAGAAAAATGAATTATGAATTGAAATAAAAATAATCATAATTGAAAATGAATTATGAATTGAAATAAAAAAAAATAGAATATCATGAAATGATTATGAATTTAAAATGAATATTCGAGAAATTATCTGTATAACAGCACCCACGACTTTGGTCCTGCAATAGCCAATCGGGCTAGATGACACACTCCGTAATGTTTCATGATTTCATCTGAAATATTTGTATGTTTTTATCCAGAGATGGGCATAATTTGACGAGTAATACAAAAATTAAAAAATCATTAATGGGCCTTAAATATTAGAAACAAATTGTAACTACAAATTTCATTCAGCACGCTTGCAACTTACGTTAATTCTAATCCATATTGACAAAAATTTATGGTAAACATTTAAGCATAAAAGTATGGAATTTTCAAGAAAATTTAATTCATTTATTTTTATAAAATCTACCGCAATTTTGTTAATAATGAAGAATTTTTTTAATTTCAAACAATTGTTAAAGGATACAAAATTGACTCTAAGATTTAACAAACAAAAATTCATAGTCTACATCAGGTTTACGCACTAGGGCGAAATTTTCATGTACGTAAAATTGCGCTCTACTCACGTCGTATTAAAAAATATCGTATGCAACATGGGCGAAATATCGACCTCCGTCGATAATGGCGCCCTTGTTGCATAAAATACTATTGTAATTGCGCCAACATTGATAATTAATATTTTCAATATTTGATACATTTGTATGAAATGTACTTAGCAGCGAAGGTGAACTCTAAAATCGGGGTTTTAAAGAGTTGTAAGACGAATCAACTTCAAATTTGAAGAATGTTTACTTCAAGTTCTTATTAAGTTTTCAAAATAACTAAACGTTATTCTCAACAAAAAAAACGTTTGAAAATATCAGTAATTGATTTAGCATTATTTGCACTTCCGGTATAACACGATTAAAGTAACCATTAATTTTACCGAATAATAAAAAAAAATATTTTTCAAAAATTATTCTAAACCCTTAAAATTAACTCCTTAAAATTACGATTAATTTTAATTAGGCATCGCTATTCGATTTCGTGTAATTCTGAATCTAACATAAATTAGGGTAACCGAAAATTTATTTTTAAAATGGTAACTCGCGATTAAATCCAAGTCCGGTGACTTCTTTCAACTTACATTTTTTTTCTAACGGCTCGGGGACGGCAGGGCGGGTGTTTGTCAACACCTCGATTTACCGGGCCAACTTATTTCCCGGCAACTGGTTTTCGTATTTAACATAAATACGAAAACAAGTGCTCGAGCGTTGCAACGATTTAAATTTTTGATTTACCGTTGCAACGATTTTTCTGTCTACGGCACTTCTTATTTTTCTCTATTTTTTGTTTCTAATTCCCCACTTCCGGGGGACGCGACACTAAAAGGAGTCACGAAACTTTATTCCACTTCGCACTCCCGGCGAGTTCCGCCGAAATCGTAACGACACTTCCGTTTAAAAATTTTGTATTGCACTGGGAAAGTCAAATTAGATTTCCCCACCAGGGATGCCATTTATAACCTCGCCCTTAGAAGGACGATGCCGACGGTTATACCAACTTTTATATCCGTGTAGGCGATCTTTTTCGTTTAAAACTTTAAAATTTCTCGAAAATTTCACACATTTTTGCTCAAATATTTACCATAAATTTATGTCAATATAGAGAATAATTTTCCAATTTCGTAATAATACAAAGCATGCGAAACAGGCCGAAAATTAAAAAATTATTTAATTCTTAATAATTTAAACCCAAGCGCATAAAAAAATGTTTCGTTTTATACTATTTTGCATGTTTTAAAACCGACAATGTTTCATTTTTTATGCGCGGCTTAATAGCGCTTCAGTATCCTGTGCGGCGAAAAGAGTAAAGTTAGTACATAAATTAATGAAGTCATATTAATAATAGCAATCATCGTTCTTTATTTGCTTCATTACGCCATACTAGAAGTCGTTCCTTTCTACAAATGGGCTTAATAATATTGGTTAGATATCGCCTTCCATCAGTTGTCAGTTCGAACCTGCCTTACCGGGAATTTTGAATTTGATTTTCAATTGCCAACGAATCCCGCGAACGAACTAAAAGAGAGCACAAAGGCCGATCGCACTTTGTCACAATTGTTTCGCTTAGGCAATCCCCCCGAAATAAATACGTTTTTAACGTTTAATTAAAAAAAAACCCTACATTCCAGAAAATTATATCCAGCGCCATTCGATTCCGAAAAAAAACCTACCTCCGGATGTAGGTCGATTCCGGTCTATTAGATACACCCTGTATAATATAGCCAAACATGTTTTCTTTCGAAATCGTTTTTCTGTCGAAATTTTCGTTGAAAAAAATGAGGGCCCGTGAGAATTGGCACCGTAATAAATAAATAAAGCGGCAAATGCCGTAGCGCTCGGAGAAATAGTATACTGCCGGACAGTCGGTTCAGTTCATATCAGGGGGAGTTAACTTAATAAGGAAAAGAGGTTCCCGTTACAGTTTAGTTCCAAAGGATACGAATGTCACGTTACGAGTTAGATAGGTGTCGCTGCGTTGATAAAAGGAAAACGCGGCCTTTTCTATTCACATTTTGAGGTCAGTCTGTAAAATGAGGTCAGTCTGTAAAACAGCATCAGCTGTGGCTCGCCTTTTGGCATATCTGTTTATATGTATATTTATTGTTTGTAACTATTTTAATAAGGCCAATAAAGTCGTAATAATAATAATAATAATAATTTTAGCAGCTATCAATAGTGTTACATTGGTTAGCTACATCTTATTGCAAGCCTTTTTATATCAATGCATTGATTGCCAATTTTATATGCATAAAATACGGCATTCTTCATCACTGACCATTAGCATAAATAAATATTACTGTTAAATGTTAATATACATATAAAAAAGTGTGTTTCATACTTGAATCTTTACGTTTTATGGTACACAAAACAATTAAGTAATAAACTGAATATTTTGAAATGGAAATTGTATTCCAGTAATGGATGTATACCGTAAATGTGTGTTGTTTTGATCTGCCCAAGCACCAATTCGATACTGGTATATCCTGCAACAACTTCAAAATATGAATCGACAAGGCCGCGCTTTCCTTTCATCAACGCAGCGACATCTACTTAACTCGCATCCTTTGGTACTACACTGTAACGGGAACCTTTTTTTCCTATTCAGTTAACTCCCCCTGCTTCGTATTCGGGCTTTCGACTACTGTGCTCCGCGCTTAGTGAAGTTTGATGATAAGAATTTTTATAATGTGTATTCTTTTAATTGTAAATGTACGATATTCTAATTAATAATTATGCTTCGACATTGCATAATATAATTTTCACGTACATTATGAAACTTAGGTGGCTAATTTAATCTTTTAATGAATTTTATTAAAGTAGTTTTTTATTAACATAACGTGACATTCTTATTCATTTCTAAATACTGCATATAAGTAACAAATTTCAAAAATTTAAGTATTCAGTAAAATACATATTCGGGTGTACTGATAACCCGGATTAGGTTGTTTTTCACAAATCGCTTTCTTATAATCAGTACACCAGAATATGTATTTTATATTTTAATATTATATTATTTTTAATAAATATATTAATAAAATTCATTAAAAGATTAAATTAGCCACCTAACTTTCATAATGTAGGTAAAAATTATATTATGCAATGTAGAAGCGTAATTAATTATTAATTAGAATGTACGAAAAATTAAATTTTATATCGAATATCGTACATTTACAATTAAAAGAATAAACATTATATCATTTCTTATCATTAAACTTCACTAAGCGTGGAGCACAGTAGTCGAAAACCTGCATATGAACTGCGCCTACCGTCCGGCAGTATTCTATTCCTCCGAGCGCTACGGCATTTGCCGCTTTATTTATTTATGACGGTGTGAATTCTTACGGGCCCTCATTTTTCCAACGGATTTCGAAAGAAAACCTGTTTGGCTATATTATATATTTTTTTTAAACTGTTAACTCTGGCCGCCCGGAAATATGCACAGTTTGTTTATAACAATTACCAATAACAATATTCAAAATTAATTTTTTAGAGGTCAATTATTTTTTTTTTATATAGATTAAGTATTGTTTGATAATTTTTTATATATTAAATTAATATTAAAAAAATTTGTTTAAATAAGAAAAAATAATCTAATTATTATATAATAAGCAATTAAACAACTCTAAATGTTACGCATTAGGCTCAAAATCGTAACACTGCATGTTTCGAGAAATAAAATGTGACCGAATCATACACAAAGAATTTAAATTACTTTGGCAAAGTTGATTTCTTCCGAACACATATTATTATTAATCGAAAAAATTCTCTCTGTGGGAGCATTCGATTGTGGAAGGCTGGGAAGGAGACGAACAAGTTCGCTTAATTTCGGGAAAACTTGTATTTCATGATATTTTTTATTGCTAACGTTTTGCCAAAAATGCTCTACATCTACATATAATTCATCGGGATCAATAAGTTCAAAAGGGACGTATATTAATTCCTCAAGCAAAGTAATTTCATTAATTAAATTCGGAAATCGATCGCAAATTTCGGAAAAGTTATTTGCGACCTCAATTTGTCATCCACAAAAACTTGATGTTCAGGCAAACTTAAATTTTTCACAAATTCATTCGCGATCGGGAAGCAATAAGGTTATCCTAATTTTTAGCTTTATGGTGCACTAAAATGCCAAGAATTTATCAGTTTAAACACCAAAGATGTTCAAGAATCAATTAATTTGCAAGATAAAAGTAAACAATATATTACAACCGTCAAAGATACAAAGAACGAATATCCGAAACAATTTGTCGTTCAGGTTTTAGGTTGAGCAAAGAAGCGTCTCGCAGTATTTCCGGTATTTGTATTCCCCGCTCCTTGTTTCACTACATTTACAATAATACCGAGTTCCGTCTTCAAATCCTTTTGAATCTGAATTTTTCTTGCTTGTTTCAAACATGTATTTTCCGTTCCTCTAGCACTGCTTTGCTTAAAGTCCATATTATAAGCAATAAGAAGCAATCATTCTATAAAACGCATTTTGCAATGCAGTGTAGATAGACCAAGCGCGTAAAACTCAGTTTTTCGTGGCAACTTTTCTAAAGCACTCAAAGTATTAATTTGTGTTGGATTAGCGCAACAAATATTGCATGAATTTGAGGATTTCTGTTCGCTAATGGCATGACCTGTTTTTCCGTCGATTATTGTACAATGCAAGCAATGTGATACAGATAATGTAACGTCATCAAGTTTTACCGCACTCGGTGCAAGATTGCGTATTTCATTTGTATAAAAATTATACTCCTGCAGGGTGTTGATTGCATTCTCTTTAACAAATGACAATTTTATAGGGCGGCAATACCGAATTGAAGAGGGACGATTGTTTATCCATATGCAATCATCGTCCTTTTTCAATTTTAACGGGACGAAAGATATAACAAACACAGATTGATCACACACATTATCTTCGACGCTGTTCGATTTACTTTGAAGAATCTGTTGTCTAGAAGCGCCATCCATGCCCCATTTACTATCCAAAACTAACGACATATTATTTAACGACTTCAGGTCATCTTTTGGCAATGCTAACATTCATCGATTTACCGTGTGGTCTAGCAAAGATTGCAATACAATGCATACACCATTTTTTGTGACGTTAATGTTATCGGGATAACATCTCTTTTTTGCAGCGATAATTGAGAGATAAGATGGATAGGTTTTATCACCCAATAAAATTTTATTATGAGTACTGAGATCATCATATTTTTGTTTCGTTAAGTTTAAATTCATGTACATGGCCAATATTTTATCGCTATAATCCTCAACTTTATTATTTAGGACATCATCATTATCATCATCATCATCATCATCTAATGTTTGTTCGTCATTTTGACGATAGCACACTTCTACAGCTCGTTGTAATTGTTCTTCTGAAAACCTTGACCGAATATCTTGTATGCGTCTTCTTTTTGTACTCTCCGATGCTTCGTCATAGGGAACTCTGGGACGACCTTTCACGGTAGAAGAATGAGAGGTTGACGGGATAGCATTTTTTAATGTCTTGTCTGTAAATGATTCATTTGTCGTAAAGATGATTTTAAATTCATTACTTAAAAATTGTTTGTGCTTACTAACAAATCGTTCTCTTATACGAGACACAGAACTCCACTTGCGTGAATACGCTGGCAAAAAGTTATTTTTTATCTTATTTCGTACCTGATCAAGTTGATTCGGATCATAATCACCGATTTTCATAATATTTTCCATAATTACTTCGGTATTATCATTAATCGAATTTTCTCGGTTCCACAACCAAGAACATAATGTGCTTTGTGATATACTGAAAGTAGTCATTTTTACCGGAGAACGAATATCAAATAAAATAAATGTATATATGATATCTATAGCACTTATGCTAATGAACAGTTTTCTTTCATATCAAACCGAGCCGTACATCTCTAGTGAGAGCGCATCTTTCAGCGATTGCACCTAGCGGCAGTTACGCTTACTTGCCTTCACCCACTGCACTTCCGAAAACAGTGCATTGATGGTCAATCCACGGATATAAATTTCGGCATAACAACGAAATGTTGTCTGCAGTACGCTACTTGCTTATCGGGTTGGTTCACACAATTATCGCAGAAGTGTATATAAATGGAAGTACGAATTTTTATATACGAATTTTTGCCCCATAATTATCAAGAAAACCCGCAAACCTTTGTTCACCCGTACCCGGCACACGTCAACTTTCCAAACTTAAGTTCTAGACCCCAAGGAACGCAGTTTTGATCTAAATTGAAGCACAACACTTATCAAGAGTTGATTGTAAATAAAACTGAATGTGAACAGCAAAACTTTGTCAAATTTACGCTAATTAAAGGTCGTTGAAGGGTTTATGAAATATTAAGGAGCTAAAAAAGTACAGGAACGTTTTTTTACAATGAATTTCATTACATAAAAATAAAAATATTCATAATATGTTACACACCATTTCGAAACTAAATCGAATGCTCTTTGAATTGGCCCTTAAATTTCTTTGAATTTCTCTTTTTTTCATATAGAAATTTCAGTTTGAAACTTGAAACTCTTGATATCTCAAAACACCACCCCCCCCCCCCTTAAATTTCCTCGAAACTTATGTGAAAAGAAAACTTAGCATTTTTAGTTTATAGGGCCTTGATATTTATTATGCACTTTTTAGAGGTTATCAAGTTAACAGTGATAAAATATGTTGACTCTTAACCCATTCAGCCGACATGTCAGAATCTAACCTAAGCTAAGATATTTTATTACTGTTAACTTTAAATTCTCTAAAAAAGGCCACAATAAATGGCACTGCCCTATTAACTAGAGACGCTACACTTCCTTTTCACATAAGTTTCGAGAAAATCTAAGGCAGGGTGTTTTGAGATATCAAGAGTTTTAGAGTTCAAATTGGAATTTCTCTATGAAAAAGTGAGAAATTTAAAACAATGTAAGGGCCAATTGAAAGAGCATTCAATTCTCTTTCGAAATAGTGTATAACATATTACGAATATTTTTATTTTCATATAATAAAATTCACTTTGAAAAACGTTCTCTGTGCGATAGTCTTTTGGTGGTGATCGGTTTCAGATAGAATGCCCCAAATGAAGAATCATAAATAAATTTTTGTTTCTAAATAAAAAAGCAAAGTTTACCAAACTTGTCCAAAAAACCACACGGATTTACGCTATTTAAGGGAGGTATATGGAACTCCTTAATCATTCTAGAGCATGTAAAAGTTCTATAGACTTCCTTTTATTATAAAAATAAAGGATCATAAATAAAATACTGGTTATAAATAAAACTGAACAAGAAAAAGTAGAGCTTTGTCGAAATTACGATATGTAGAGGTGTTTGAGGAGTTCCATAACAATAAAGGGTCTAAAAAATAACGAAGACTTATTTTTATCATAAAAGTAAAGAACTAACCCAATGAGAACGTGATTGTTTAATATACGTATACATTATACGTAAAAGAGATATAAAAATGGTACACGTATACGGCACACTATAAAATCGTTGGACTTCAACCCAGTCCCTTGGACTGAAACTTAAGTCCATTGGATAATGGACGTATAAATATAATTTCTGAAATAAAGTATTATTTTTACGTATATATCAAACGTATATAAATCGGAACTTACCAGTATAATGAACGTATTGAAAAAAACGTTTGTAATTCATGAAAATACAATCGTTTAAAAAATGATTTTACGCCACGTTTATTATCGGAATATATTAAATGCTAATGAGATATCTAAGACTCCCTTCAGAAATATATAATGTAAAACGTTGATTAAACGTTTAAAAATAATGTATGAAATATCGCATTTTTTATATGTATCATAATATTACTTACATTATTTCCGCTAACAAAATATAATGCGAAACTTTTTTAAATGTTTAAATATAACGTTTGAAATATCCCATTTGCATATATGAAACGTGCAATACACAAGTTGAATAAGCGCATTAAGAAATCGTTCATAATTCATGATAATAGAAACGTTATGAACGATTTTGTGCCACTTTTATTATCAGAACTTTTTCTTAACACGAATGGGTATTTATTGAAAATTTGAGAATTAACTGCGTTTTAGTATTTCAAAATGGCCGCCTATCACTCTGGAATCATTTTTAAACCTAATCTCTTCTGGGGATCCCAAGAAACCTCCAGAAAAAAAATTGAAAACAATTCGGAATTTTCTTTTGTCACAAATAGGGATTTATTGAAAATTTGAGAATGAATTGCGTTTTAGAATTTCAAAATGACCGCGTATAACTCTGAAATCATATTTAATCTCTTCTAGTGATCCCAAGAAGCCCCCAGAAAAAAATTAGAAACGATTCGGAACTTCCTCTTATCACGAATGGGGATTTATTGATAATTTGAGAATGAATTGCGTTTAAGAATTTCAAAATGGCCGCGTATCACTCAGATATCATTTTTATCTTTTCTAGGGATCCCAAAAAGCCTCCAGAAAAAAATTAGAAACGATTCGGAATTCTTTCTTATCACGAATGGGGATTGGTTGAAAATTTGAGAATTAATTTCGTTTTAGAATTTCAAAATGGCCGCGTATAACTCTGGAATCATTTTTAATCTCTTCTGGGGATCCCAAGAAGCCTCCAGAAAAAAATTAGAAACGATTCGGAATTTCCTCTTATCACGAATGGGGATTTGTTGAAAATTTGAGAATGAATTGCGTTTTAGAATTTCAAAATGGCCGGTTATAAATCTGGAATCATTTTTTATCGCTTTTAGGGATCCCAAGAAGCCTCTAGAAAAAATTGGAAACGATTCGGAATTTTCTCTTATCATCAGTGGGATTTATTGGAAATTTGACGACTAATTGCCTTTTAGAGATACAAAGTGGCCGCGACGTGCTCTGAAATCAAGATCAATTTCAAAAATCGTGCGAATCTGCAATGAAGTATGATTATTCACGAGTATTTTAAAAAAAGATTCATTAAGATCGGTCAAAAATTCAGCCGTCAATTGACTTTTGAAGTCGATCACTCCATGGATTCCTACCGTGGGGCGGTCCCGGTAAAATTATAGATCTAACGGTGTTTATCGGGACGTCCCGTTAAAAATGACGTTTTTAATATTCCATTTTACGGCGTTGCACTCAGTTGTAGCTTAGGCAAAAAGGAGAAGGTTAGATTTTTTTAGCAGGGGGCTCTGGGCGCCGCTGCACTCCCCCCCCCCTCCAGTAAGCACTGTTCTTTAGCTATTGCTACTTTATGTATGTATGAGAAATATGCACACCGGTGTTTAGCGGGACCCCGCGAAGCGTGTGCTTCAGAAGCTTCCGGTGGGCGTATTTATAACTATAAATGTATCGCTAATACTTCTAACCAGAAAAATATAACTAGTACTGTTACAAAACCAAATTCAATAGAAACATCTATTCAATTCCCAGGTAACAATTATTTAGATATTATTTACAAAAATACTATAACTATTAATAATTAAAAATTTGCAGAAATACCGTCGATTAAATCAAATTCCTACAGTGAAATTCTCATCAAGCACGCAATCATCGACATTAAATTAACTTTATTCAAAACATAAAATCACAAATAAAACATACGTCGGGGAAACATCACATAAAACAACAACTAATTAATCTGAAAACTATTTATGTCATCTGTAAATACGCTGCCACCAATAACTTACCATTGGACGACATCGGCTTCGAAGATATCAACCACGATAATAACCCCATGGTTCAAAACTCGAAGAAAAGAAAAGCAGGCACAGAATTTGATCTCGATTAAGATGAAGCAAATAAACCGTGTATATATAAGAATTGCGAGATTCACAATCTAACAATTAATATAAATTATTATTCTTCAGATAAGAAAGACGATAATGGCGCCCATATTTGAAACTTAAGCGGAACCCCTAGGGCCCAGTTAATAAGGTAGGCATTTACGCTAAAAAATGTAAATAATTATTCGTATTAAATTAAATACGATTGAACCAATTTTTCAAAATTCTGAATAGTAACAACCCGGCTTCGTAATTAATAAATATACTCTACTCTCAGTTCTGAATGAATTTCTTTGAAATTTGGCATGAAAGAATATGTAGCAATTTCTAAGCTGGTTTACTATCCAGAATTTTTTAAAATCGATTAAACCATTTTTAATTTACATTTTTTGACTGTAAATTCCTACACTATCGACTGGGCTCTATGGCATTCCCTTAAAAGCTCCAAGAAAAATAAGTTTTATAACGTAATTGTTTGTAACTTAGTAAGAAACATGTATGTACATTTGATACATAATATTAAAATACATTAATTTGCATTTGTTTAGGACTTCCGGTTATGAACGCACTTACGCCACGAATGTGTTTTTCGCAAACTTTCATTATGCCTTAATAGGTTTTATTCATGACAAGAGCCGACGATTGGCATAGACACTTTAATGCTAACAGTCCCGGAACTTTCGGTTTTAGTTTGATCATATACAATTCGTTATTGTCAATTATCCGAAGCTTCAGCTATGATGTCAGTCAAAGAAATCTGTTCCTTTTGAAAATACTGTTTGAAACTATCATACAGTTTTTCAGCAGAACAGACTTTTGCATCAAACCGTATTAATAACTGGGTGATGGGTAGCAGCGATTCAGGTTCCACGTATGAAACGACGAGACAAACCAATTTATTACTCGCGATGTCCGTACATTCATCCGCGAAAATATAAAATGGATTTTTTTTTAGAATATTTGTTAACGACTCATATATTTCTTTACCGATTACGTTTTTTATGATTTGAGTGCAGTTTGAACTAATTGAATATCATTTATGATTTTAGAATTTGGGTATTTTCTTCATTGCCGGAGGAAGATGCTCTACAACGGAAATTGCAATGTTTTGGTATGCCACGAAGGCGGCAAGATGTAGTTCGCCTTTTTTATCATTTATCCGTATAACATTAACAGTACTCATAGTATGTCGAAAAATTCCGTTCGATATACGGGCGTAAGAATTCGATTTTACGCATCGGTCCTTTCTCATCGCATGTTAAATAGCGGTGCGTAAAATCGCATTTTACGCCCTTGCTTCGAAAAACACTAGTTTGATATAGTATGCATAAAGTTTTACTTTATGCACATGTTTCCCTACAATTTCTTTAAAAAAAGACGATATTTTAAAAAGTATATGATAAATAATTTAAATAGTTTTTAATAAATTATAATATTAACATAATAATAAATTGAATAATGACAAAAAGGAAAGCACGTACTTGGGAGTACGCGATCTCCCAACGGTATACTCGGTAGTCAAACGCTCGAACCAGTCGACTATACGAACTTCTTTTAAATCATTGTTGATTTGGAGTGCATTTCCGGTACCGAATGGTAGCACACGCTGACAGCTTTAGCTCCGTGTTTTTATGTATCTTTTTAAAATTGCTTGTGCATAATTGTCCGTGTCGAAGTCACCAATGTAGTTCGTGAGCTATCCTACAAGAATCTTTTATTTAATTTTAAATCTGTACTGTCCAAGAAAATTCCCAGTCTTCGTCGTGTGTCGGATTCTTTTCTAACCTTGAAAAGTCACTGCAAGGTCGCTGTCAAATTTTTATTACATTCCAGGTTATATGCACTCATTATGTCCTGTCATATTGTTTGCCGAGTGCTGACTGCATCACACCGGAATAGAAGGCGGTTACTGCGCATCTTTTCTGCGCACCATCGGACCTCTACATCCGTAGGCAAAGCTCTGGTGTCGGTAACTGCCGGTAACTAGTGTCTGGTTACTGTCCCGCGAGAGGCAGCACGTCCTGGGTGTCCCATGCAACACGAGGAGTCGACCACGCCTTCCCACTCTCCACCGACTACGCCAGTAAGCTCGACTGGTCAGAAGACCGAGTCGCCAGCTACACTTCACTCGCGCTTAGCAAGAGTAGGAAGTGCCGGGACTGCGAATAAATGACTCGCGTATAGAGAACCGCAATCCAAACAAATTACGGATTTTTTTTTGCGAAGGAAGAGAGCTTGCTCTCCTGAAGCTTCTCCATCAGCCGCCCTGGTTGAGTTTCCGCCCAAGCGATACTGTGATGTTTCAGCTATTACAACGACTGGTCCACCCATCCAAAATATGGAAGGTCAACTAAAACGCATGCAAGATTCCATCATCGCAGCCCTGTCTGCAAAAATTGATGCAAAAGTTGATGCGGCAACCAAATCTAACCTTGATGCCATTTCGGACCTTAGGAACGAGGTCCTTAGCGAGGTCACCAATTTGAAGGCCAAAATAGAAGATCAGGAGGCTCAAATTTCGCACTTAACCTCTGAACTGGAGCAGCAAAACAAGCTACTGAAAAAGAACATTAAAATTCGTGGCTTGAAGATGACGGGTGATTCAACTGCCTGTGTGGAGACATTTTTAATAGATGTATTCGACATCTCGAACGTGGTCGACACAGCGTACGTCGTATGTACAGAACCACTCATAATAATAGTGGAACTTACTTCCAAGGTTAGTAACTTACTTCCAACGGTTACTTCGTACCGTTCCAAGCTCCACATCATTGCCCAGAAACAACGCCTCCTAGCGGGCAAGAACATCTATATTAACGCCGACCAAACGGCCAGGGAACGATGTATTGACTACCACGCCCGGCAGCTAACAAAGAAGGCTAGAGCAGACCACAAAAAGATTGAACGCAAATACCAGAAGATTCGTGTCGATGGTGTTTGGTACAGCTGGTCGGATGTAGCGGAAACCTTTATACCGGAGGTTTCAACATCATCTACTGGAATGGAGGTCGACTTCTCATCCTCTTAGCCGATCACGTCAGCTCCAAGTGCATCTCGATCGCGCGCCAATCGATCCCATCTAAAAAACGCATAGTTGCAGCCCCGTGTACCAGTTTCAGGGGCTGCCGAACATCTCAACATGCCATCATCCACCGACTGACTTCTCAACCCTCTACGTCAGCACTACCAGCTCGCCAAACTCATCTTCCAGTGGAGCTACCTCATCGGCGAGACCTTCCATTTTCTGTTATCTTCTGGAACATTCATGGCCCTCACAACTACTGCATGGCTATGAGATACCATCAACATGGGGTAATAAACTTTAGTGAGACATGGTGTGCTGAGCCATCTGCACCTTCATCATCCCAAGATTTAGTGAACTTTTGTGTCCCGGCAATGCGTGAAGGCTCCAGAGGACGATTCAGCGGCGGCTTGTCAACTTTTACTCCGTCGTCGGGATAACCGGTGCTGATTGAAATCTCCGCCCACTGGCTTTTTATACTAATTAAAACGCATCCGCTTTCATTAATTCAAGGCTCGTTTTATTTTCCGCCAAATTCTGACCTTACTTTATTGCTATCTTCTCTTCAGCTTGTCCTCGACTACACATCAGACAAATTTCCGGCTAGTGTTGTCACTGACAACGACGGCGAATATTCAAAGTTAGTATGTTGTCACACGTACACATTTGCATCACATGTGAAGTACGCACACAAGCGTACCCCCACTTGCCTACAAAGAGAGGGCCTCACCGACGATCCAGTATCCAGTCGTCGCAGCGCGCTTGTCTAATAAGCACCGCTACGATCGACGATAGTTCGGCGGCTTGTGTTTTTACACGAAGCGTCCGTAACTAATTAATGTCTAATGCCCACAGATTCAACTGGGAATCTGTGGTGTCATTGTAGTTAAAAAGAACACCAAAGACTCAGACTTCTGGACTGAGGTTTTTGTGTGCGAATAAATATTCAATGACAAAAACAATAATTATCATTACGATTCGCCAAGCAAATAAAATAGTAGCGTTCAGGCGCAGCGAGCACATAGAGTAAGCACACAAATTGCATAAGGACAGGCGCATTCGGCCTATGCCAAATTATATGTACTAGTCACTTACACGATAGAAGTGGCTAAATCTCTGTATTATTTCAATTGAATAAAAAATAAAGATTGTTTTATACCTATCTACCTCTCGAGTCAATTCTTTACTTACCTGGTAAGTTACAGTGTATTTATTTTAGGAGGAGATTTCAATTCGTGGACCGGTGACCTTGACTTTGAACGTGAATTTCCGAACTGGTTTGAGGAGACTCAATTCGTTGCTGCCAGACAAACTCGCGACAGCCGATATGGTACCAGTACACTTAATCGTATTCTATTTCATCTTACCCCACTTCATAGCCTTCCGTTTCATCGTCTGGACACTTCATCGTCTACGACACTTCATCGTCTGGACACATCATCGTCTTGGACACTTCATCGTCTGGGACATTTCATCGTCTGAGACACTTCATCATCTGGGACACTTCATCGTCTGGGACACTTCATCGTCTGGGACGTTCCATCGTCCGGGACACGTGTTCGTCCGGGGCTCATCGTCATCGGGGACACTTCATAGTTTATTATGTTATTAGCTATTCTACGTGCACCAGGTCTTCAGGGTCGCCGATTATGGGCTAGGTGGCGGGATCCGTAGAATTTTATGTTATTAGCGATTCTGCGTGTACTGGGTGTATAGAGTTGCCGATTACGTGGTCTAGATAGTGCGTTCCGTAGCTTTTTATGTTATTAGCTCAATTACGTGCATCAGGTGTTCAGAGCCGCCGATTACGGGATCTAGGTAGTGCGCTACGTACCTTTTTATGTTATTAGCTCAAATACGAGCACCAGGTGTTCGGGGTCGCCGATTACGGGATCTAGGTAGTGCGCTCCGTAGCTTTTTATGTTATTAGCGCAAATACGTGCACCAGGGAATCGCAGGTATATATGGACTCGTAGAGCTTGAATCCACCGTTGTCCCTATGTCATGGGGAAACTCTGCCCCCCAGACCCCCTTCTTGTACTAATTGAACCTAACTAACCCCCTCAGGGTGTTGTAAGGTTTGCGACGCCACGTGCGACTCGGGGAGCTTGTAGTGCAATAAGTAGGAGAAAGTCGACCAAACCCAACCGGGTTGTACCTACTACCCCCTGCTCTATATCTCCCATCACGTTCAGTTAGTATGAGAAGGGGGTATGGAGGGCGGACCCCCCCCCCCTCCCGTGACATAAGGACAACGGTGGATCCGTTCCCTATGGGGAAATTTTTTCCGGGAAATTATATAGAATAGCTAATAACATAAAAAGCTGCAGAGCGCACCACCTAGACCCCGTAATCGGTGACTCTGAACACCAGGTTTTTAGGGTCGTCGATTACGGGGTCTAGGTGTCGCGTTCCGTAGATTTTCAGTTTTATAATTAACAAACGTGCCCCCGGTGTTTGGGGTTGCCGATCATGTAGTCTAGGTATTCACTTGGTGTTAACCAACGATGACCTTGAGGTCAAAGTTGAAGGTCATTTCAAGGTCAAATCAATTTTATCTCATAAACAACGATAACCTTGTCCTTGACCTTGGGTCAAATTTGAAAAAATTTGAAGGTCATTTCAAGGTCAAATCAAAATATGTTCAAATTTGAAGAAAAATAACCAAAATTGATTTGACCTTGAAATGACCTTCAACTTTGACCTCAAGGTCAACGTTGGTTAACTCGAAGTCAATACCTAGACCCCTTGATCGTCGACCCCAAACGCCTGGTGCATATTTTTTAGTTGAAAAGATGAAAAACTACGGAGCGCGATTCCTAGACACCGTAATCGCCGACCTTGAACACCTGGGGTACGTATTTGAGCTAATAACATAAAAAGCTACGGAGCGCACTACCTAGATCCCGTAATCGGTGACCCCGAACACCTGGTGCACGTATTTGAGCTAATAACATAAAAAGCTACGGAGCGCACTATCTAGACCACGTAATCGTCGACCCTAAATACCCAGTGCACGTAGAATAGCTAATATCATAAAAAGCTACGGAGCGCACCACCTAGACCCCGTAATCGGCGAGCCTGAACACCTAGTGCACGTAGAAAAGCTAATAACACAAGAAAGTATGGAGCGCGCTGAAATGTTCCGGACGATGAAAGTGTCCAAGACGATGAAGTGTCCCGGACGATTAAGTGTTCCGGACGAAGAAGTGTCCCAGCCGATTAAATGTCTAGACGAAGAAGTGTCTCAGACGATGAAATGTCCCAGACGATGAAGTGTCCCGGACGATGAAATGTCCCAGAGGATTAAGTGTCCAGACGATGAAGTGTCGTAGACGATGAAGTGTCCAGACGATGAAACGGAAGGCTATGAAGTGGGGGACGATGAAATAGGCTACGATGAAGTGTCCATAAATCGATACAATGTCCGTGGAAAATGTCTTTACGATTTTATGTTTAACAATAATTTTATACTTTTAAATGGTCGCTCGCTCAGCGATTCCCCTGCGCAATTTACATTTTTAGATGTACAGGGGCGAAGCATTGTCGACTTGGTCTGGGTCTCGGCCAATCATTTATATTTGGTGAATAAAAAATGACTTTTTTATAGGCCCCGATGGTGGAGGCTCGGATCATTTTCCGACAGTTTTTTTGTTGTCTCTCTCGTTATTTAATTCTCCGTCCGTGTCCCATTTTTCATCCAGTGTAGCATCAAGGTATGTAACGTCGTGGTCACCCGAGGGGGAGGCAAAACTAGTTAAATACTTCCGCGAAGTTGACCCCTACACATTGTTCTACGATCATGCCGCGCAAAGCCTGTCTTTCGACTCTTTCTGTTTGGGTCTTCTCATCCAGGAGGGATTAGTGATATCCAAAGGTTCTTTCCGGGGCACAAACACCTTTAGGCGTTTTACACCTCGGTGGTATGATGCGTCTTGTAAGTCTGCAAAAAGAGTCATGAACAGAGCCCTTCATCTCCTTCGGTCGAATAATTATGAGAACTCTTATGAACTTGCTTACCTTGCTGCCAAGAAAACATTTAAACAATCAACGGTAGTAGCTAAAAAACTCCATACTACGAGTACAGCAGATGCCTTCGCTGGGGTAAGAGATGCCAAGAGTTTCTGGTCGTAGGTTCGGAGGCACAGGCGGGCGCCACCTTGTACCTAACCGGTGTCCCTGGAGGCTTGGGCCGGTCACTTGAGGCTCCTCTATCCTTCGAGGCCAACGGCGTCTTTAACATTCTATGGGGCACTCGATGAAGATCTTGACGGCCCTATTCTTCCCCAGGAGCTGCGGGAGAGCATGAGGAGATTAAAATCAGGTAAAGCTGTAGGTCCGACCGGCATCCCAGCAGAATTGTGAAAACTACTCACGGGGGAATGGTTTTCCTATATTTTGGACCTTTTTAATGTCATTCTAGTAAATGAGCTGCCACCCGAGGGGTGCATGGTGGCTGATCTCTTCATGCTCTTCAAAAAGGGTGAGCGTTCAGATCCTGAAAATTATCGTGCCATAGCCATAACTAATGCTTTAACGAAATTATTTATGCAGGTGCTTGCGGCGCGACGGGAGTACTGGCTCTTCCAGCGCAATATACTCCCGGAAGAACAAGCAGGATTTAGGAGAGGGCGCTCTGCGGAAGACAACATTTTTACATTAAATGCAGCAATTTAGATCCAGCTTAGGAAAAAAGCCTTAAAGTGCTATGTCCTTTTTGTTGATTTCTGCAGAGCGTTCGATTCGATCCTCCACACAAAACTCTGGCACAAGTTATACAATATAGGGATTAGCGCCAAAATGGTTAGGGTGTTTAAGGCCTTTTACGATTCAGCTAAATCTAGATATTCTATGTGCGGGTGGCTCTACCGACCGAGTCAGGGTGACCGAGGGGGTCTTGCAGAGAGAAATTTTGAGTCCTCTGCTCTTTATTACGTATATCTCCGACATCGTGTCATATTTTCGTGAACAAGGCTTAAGAGGAATCGACTACACAACAACAGATGACCTCATGATGCTTCTCTTCGCTGACGATCTGGCGATTTTCGCGTAATCCCCTGCTGATCTTAGAATGAAACTGAGGACGTTAGAGTCATTTTGCAATCTGAACAACCTTGTAGTCAACCTATCTAAGACTAAAATTATAGTATTTAGAAGAGGCGGCCCTCTAGACGCATTTTCTAGAAAGTTTTGCTACGTGGAAGTTGCGGCCACGTATCCTTACCTTGGATCAATCGTCTCCTCTTCAGCGAGTGGGCTGAAGGCGTCTGAAAACGCTATAGCAAGGACTCGCCAAGCCACTGCGGCGGTCTTGGCTATAATGGCTCCGGTGGCTTGGGTATATTGGCTATAATATAATCCGGTGGTTCCTGCAAATATTTAAGTAATAAATTTAACGCTCTACGCACTATCTCGACCGATATTGGATAAAGCCCCAATTCGAGACGCCGCCCTCCGTACCTTTTGCGTCTCGAATTGGGGCTTTATCCAATATCGGTCGAGATAGTGCGTAGAGCGTTAAATTTATTACTTAAATATTTGCAGGAACCACCGGATAGTTTGAGGCGACTCGGATTAATAAGGCTTTATGAACTTAGTATCAGAGACAATGGTGTTTCGGCAATAAACTGGCTTACTCAGTTAAGATTGGTCCTAGGCTCGCCTCTAAATGAAAATCTTAGGGATTTTCCGGCAGCAAATTGGGAGTCCAAGGTGGCCTCCACTTGCGAAAGTTTTGCCTCCCTTCAGCGCAATCGTGACCTTAAACGCTATTTCGAATCGGACTCAAAATAACAAAAATAATAAAAAAAGTAAAGAAAGCATCTGCGCCTACACGAATTACAAATATTGTATTCAGCAGTCGAACGCTTTAAGCGCCCAGGTGCTGCAATCCTTTCGAAGATATGTCGCAAAGTGGCTGATAAACTGCTACCAGCAGTCATTTATTCGAAGAAGTGAAAAATCTTCGATATCACATCACTGCCCGTAGGTTACCAGCGCGCCAACTATCGAATAGTCCCTAACCAATCAGAATCGTAGCTTAGGCCAAGAGCGCCCCTGACAAGATTTGAATTTTGCGCGCCTCAAAATTTATGTTTAAGACATAGAAATGATACGTTACAATTTAAAGTGCAATTTTACATATACACGTAATTAATAGATATAAAATCAGTCCTCACTTGTAAATGAAGAAGAAGTGGCTAGTCCTTACTTATATTACAGGGAAGAGCAATAACGATAATAACTTTCAACTGTAATTTAAGTTACAAATACATTTGTACATTTAGATAATATAAGTAAATTCGAAATCACTGAAATTTGAACATATCGTGTTATTAGTGTCAAATGTCACATGTTAAAATTGTAATTTTCTGGCATTTTCTGAGGCCAATTTGTCAGTCGTACATTCCACATTATTCGTTCCTGCAATGTCATACTCAATCGACAGAATGTCGAGATTACTCAAACGCTCTTGAATTATCTGCGATCGTAAATAATTTTTTATTAATTTTAATTTACTGAATGACCTTTCACAGCTGGCGGAAGTTACAGGTTGCGTCAATGCTAATCGAAGAGCAAACCCTATATTAGGGTAACTGGTTACTAAACCATATTCTTCATGGCAATTAAGAAGTGCAATGTAATCTGCGTTGTTTAACTCAGGCAATAATGATTTTATTTGATACATGTAGCTTTCAATCTCTAAAAATAACTCGTTGGCATTTAAATCATCTTTGTACTTTAATGCGAGATCAGCAGATTTCTTCAGTTCTTCAGTAGAGGTTTCAAGTGACGAACGTCCTGCTAGGAAACCAAAACCTGAAGCAACATCGGTTAAACTTTGAAATCTCCATCTCATTTGCTTGATGAGAGTGTCCAATACCGAGTCCAGCTGAAATTTAAATTTTTTATGCGGAGTCATTATGGCCGCATCATCCTTGGTTCTATCGTCGAACATCATTTTTACCTTCCATTTACGCTTTTCAGGAAATTCCGGTTTAATTGACAACTCATTTGCTTGATTCCTTGCTAACTCGATACACTTCTCTATTTCGGTTTTCCCGAAATTGCACAAGAAGTCCACAAGACCCTGCAATTGTTTTTTGCAACCTCAAAGGACAGTGTTTTTTTCTGTAAAATGGGATTAACTTTTTCAATATTTCTCAGCATATGATCCCATACGTTCAATAAACAAATAAATTCGTTTTCATTTTTAAAATACTTTTAGCAGATGATACAGACGCAGCTGTGTATTTCCTTTCTCCATCGCTTTCTTCTGCAATAATATGCAATGTTTCTATTATTTGCGGTAATTGAGTATGCAATGAGTGGATTCCATGATATTTTAATGACCATCTCGTACCAGAATGTCTCTTCAAAGTCAAATTTAAATTTGATAGAGATTGCCGACGTTCAATTGATCCAGAAAAATAATTTAAAATATTTTACACTATGCCGAAAACGAAATCATTTTTGGTGTTACATTAGAGGTATGAACTCCAACTAAATTTAGTGAGTGAGCACAACATGGTAAAAATCTGGCATGTTCATGAAGTTGTAAAATTCGCGCTTGAACGTCTTGATATTTATCCGCTATGTTAGCGCTGTTATCATATGACTTTCCCCTACAGTCTCATACTATAAGACTATTTTCAGTTATTATATTTACAATTTCATCCGTACGTCCACTGTCCGTTTTTTCGTGCGTTTTTATGAAACGTAAAAAATTGTCTTCAACCGTCCATTTTCCATTATTTGTATCAACATAGCGCACTATTTCAGACATTTGTTCTTGGTGGCTGATATCAGGAGTACAATGAAATGAGATAGCGTATACTTTGCTTTCATAATTTTTGATATAATTTCATTTTTTACAGCTAATCGTAATGTTGAAATTACTTTGTTTTGTATAGTAGGTGAAAAGTAAGATAGGCTTCCCTTTTCGATACCGGATACGTGTTCCTTCAATTGTAAATTATGATTAGCTAGGAGTTCAGTAGGACTCAAAAATATATCAGATTTTCGATGTCCTATTTTCTCGGCTCCACCTCTTAGTGCGAGGTTGTTTTGGCACAAAACAATACCACGACGATTATTACCTTTAGAATATATCTCCATTTTTCTTTTTCTGATGATATTCCACGATGCAACTCATCGTCTAAAGTCTTACCTTTTGTCAACCTCATTTCCATTTCTTTCTACGTAACGTAACACTTACGGTGATCTCAAGAGTTTTTGTGTTCTCCTACTCTTGGATTTAAATGTTTCCAATCACGAAAACTTTTTGAAAAAATTGTTTCTTTCGTACCAAACAATAAACAAGGAAAACAAAAAATAGGTTTGGCATTTTTACTATAAATGTATTCCTTGCTCTGGTTCAATGAGACAGCAGCTAACCTTGTCTTCTATCTGCGGCTATGATTTAGGGTCATTATAATTTATGCACTTTGACGTAGCAAACTCAGTATCTTCAGACTCCAATATCGGTACAGCGTCCGAAAGTTAAAGTGATGATCATGAGTTTTATAGGTCGATCTAAAAAATGTGTGATGATTTTAAAAAAACGTGAATAGAGTATATAGAATATTGTGTAGTTTTAACTCTCAAATTAAGGAGCTTAACGACAACGGTTTATGATGAAATCTAATCAGAGTAGTGAAACATTAATCGAATAAAGAATTGTGGTATATTTGTAATCAACGCATGGTTTTATTTTAAAATATTTTTTACTTGTTTTATACCTCCATTTTTATATTGAACAGGGATGATTTCATATCTGTACGTATGAAACATTATTAAAAAAAAGTTCAACAGCAGTAATATAGCTATAGACTGTGTGCATACTAACACAAACTTACGTAAGTAATGTTGTGTGACTGTACATTAGGGCGGTTCTTATTTTGCGAAGTTTCAAAAGTTCTTACGGGTCCTCCCGGAATTTCTTCATTTGTGTGAAAAAATAAACTGGTGAAAATTTTAGCCCGATCGGTTAAAATTGAGAGGTCGCTCAAGAGCCTTCAATTTTAACATTGTTTTCCCATAAGAGAAACAGTTTTTTCAGTACTTTACGTAGCATTTTTACCGCATTCGTTCTGAATATCTACAAATTTCGGTATCTTTTCTTGGATGTTTTCCGAAGGTAATGGCCCTAATCCGATCAAAAAATATTAATTTTCGGTCGAGTTATTATCAATATTCAAAACGTGCAAAAAAAATGGTAAAAGGCTAAAAATTGCAATTAAATAGCCATAACTTTGTCCGAATGCATTCTAAAATTCAGTTCATCGTGTACATAACTAAAATTTTATAAAAAGTTGAGAATAGTAAAATTCAAAATCATATCTCTCTAGAACCGATCCGAAAACGTTACCAAATCCGTTGATGGAATCGAAAATCTGGAAAATAAGGGAATGTTTCACGCATTGTTGGTGTGCATTAGAATATAGTACTACTTGCTACAAGTGGGCAAAATTTGTTTCTACGAATGTGCGGATTGCCGGCCGAACCGAAGGCGAACAATATCATGAGTTGCATGTTTGCGTAATTCACAGGTTACGCAGACTGTAACAAAAATGAAATTTTAACAAGAACGCTTTCACTTCATCAACTTTTATAATATTTAATGCATTGTCGTCAGCAATATCAAATAATTCGCGCAAATATTCACGAAATTTATTTTCATTTTCCATTTGGGTTTTACTACGCCGTAATGAATTCTTTTTCAACGCAAGCCAACGATTAAAGAGTGCCTCTAATTTCATCACTGATTTTACTTGTTGGTGTACAGGAATACCAATCTTATTCCATATTAATTCGGGAGTTGGGATGGGAGTTGTTCGTTGGGAGTTGGGATGGGAGTTGTTCGTTGTACGCTTCGCACGTGTCGGTCGCTGTTCGTTCTAAATTGAACCTTTTGGACTTTTATTAATCATTTGCCGGCGTATTTTTTATACCGATCGGAATGTTGATCCTTAGTGACTCTTTTTGGTGAACAGGAGCGGCGATCCACGCTTTTTCTCTATTAAAAGGAAGTGTTCCGTGGCGATCGTGATTTGGATTTCTGGAAGCTCTCTTGTTTTGATCACGTACAAGGCGCTTGCGACGGATGTGTTAGTGCAGACTTACAAGTGCATTGAGAGTGTATTGAGTATTAATAATGATTGATAGTCGATTTCGCATCAAGCTATCATTTCTCCCACGGCTTGCTGGCTGCGCCTTGCATCGGCGCGTACGGTTCACCTTCGACTCTCATTTTAATTTTCTAATTTTTCTCATTAGTAAAGAAGGATAGCTATATACGAATTTCAAACCAGCAACAATTACATTTACTTTTTATTAATAATTATAAATTACAATGAGCTCGGTTTGTAAGATGTGTGCAGTGGCAATTCAAACTGATCAACTTATCTCCTGTATATCTTGTCTCAGCGATTATCATAAGGCTTGTATAACAGATGGCGGATTTAGTAAATCGGGTGATTGTATGTGTTGTTTCACTACTTCGCAAAGTAAGAAAAGGAAAGCCAATACGACGTTTATCGCCCCAGCGCGGCTGCTCCGTTCTGGCAGCTGCTCATCGGTCACCTCGGAAGCCGAGGTTGATTTCTAAATTTTTATCGAGAATATGTCAGTACATCGGAAGACATCAAAGAAATCAAGTCAAAACTCGATCAAGTTCTCAATCTTACTGAGCGTGTGAAAAACGTCGAAGCTAAAGTTGAAGCGAATACCGACAAAATTGCTAAAATAAATTCACGGCTAGCAGTACACGGTTACGAGAATCGCAATTGCGATTGTGTTATTTCAGGACTGCATGAAACCGAAAATGAAGATCTACGTGATATCGCTCTTCAAATCGGCAGGGCTCTCAAAGTGGTTGTCGAAGCTCGCGACATACTCACTGCTTACCGTCTACCATCTAGACAATTTACGTCTGGATCTAATACTGCCGCTGGGCAATCTGTCACAGAAGCAACTCAACCTGGCAGTCAGTCTACCAACATTCGACCACGCACAGTTTTAGTCCGTCTGTCGTCGCCTCATTTGCGCTCAGCTTTTATCTCTGGAATGAGAACAGCCAAATCACTTTTCTCATCATCATTCAGCAATTCCCTTCCTAACTCGCGGATTTACGTCAGGGACCACTTGCCTCCAGAAACCTTGGAACTTCTCAAAAAAGGCAAGGCCCTGTGCAGGAATAGCACCAGTAAGAGATGCTACATCTACAAAGGCATCGTGCACTTTCGCCCGCAAAATGGTCAAATTTTCCAGCTGTCAAAATTCTTTGTAATGAAGATCTTCAACTAATCTCGGCCTGACTGGTGGTGAATGGCCCAACCAACACATCACCTTCACCGTTGCCTTCTCTCAACCTCAACTCAAAAAACTTTTTCAAGTGAATCTACACTTCGGATATGTCACTTAAACGTTCAATCTTTAAATTCGGCTAACAAAATGGACTCTTTTAGAAATTTTTTTACCGATAACTTGTACCACATTATTCTTATAACGGAAACACGGCTTAATGCATCTCAATCAGATAGATTATTGAATATTAAGAATTATTGTCTTTTACGGCATGACAGACTGAGTAAAGGAGGTGGTGGTGTTGCTGCCTACGTACATGCATCTCTCTCATATAAAATTCTCGCACTCTCTAATAATTTACCTAACCACATCGAGTATCTCACCTTCGAAATTAAGGCCCATGGCTCACCTCCTTTACTACTGTCTGTCATATATCGCGCGCCTAATTTACCGTTTCTCGATAAATTTGAAGAATCGCTGCAGTTGTTGGGTCATTCATATAATGGCATCATCATTTTTGGTGATCTCAACATTGATCTTAACAAGGATAATAGGGCCTCCTATTATCTGAGACAGTTTGCTTCTGCTAATAACCTCGAATTTGTACCATATAACTCTACGCACCACGACTATCGTTCTGACACCTGGATTGATCATTGCTTAGTCTTTAACTTTAATAATATTGTTTCTTATGATCAAACTATGGTGCCATTTGTTGGTGGCCACGAATTAATTTCAGTCGATTATAGGTTCCAGACTCCTAATCGATCTTTAAATACCGTTAAGAGCAGAAATATGGGAAACATTAATACCGATAATTTATTATTGGATATTGACAACCTGCTCTGGACCGACTTCATGATGGGCTTGGGCGATACCGACGCAATGTGCAGGTTCCTTAGCGATGGCCTGTTAGAGGTTCTCAACAGACATGCCCCTGAACGTGTTTTTACCCCTGGCAAACGCACTATTCCCTGGAATACCCCGGAACTCCGAGTTCTTAAACGAAATCGAGATACCTTGCTACGAGCTTATAGAAGAACACGCTTGCCCGAACTAAAAGTCGCCATTAAAAGAGCCCGCCAGATGTATAAGTCTAAGCTTTCATTATTACGCGATTCATACTTTCTGAATAAATGAGATTCGATAAAAAATCCCAAAGCACTTTGGAACGAGATCCGAAAATGGATATCTTAAGTTCGTCTGCCACGAAAGCTTCGCTAAGTTGCTCGGTCGATGAAATAGCATCGTATAGTACCACCAAAACTACACTCTACACTCACTTTTTCCTCAGATCTCCTTAAACAACTTACCACCAGAACTATTCCATGACACTTTCGATGAAGAACGTTTTTTCTTTTCTATCATAACGCCTGATATCTTGCACAGACATATACGCCGCACTCAGTCGGACACTAAAGGCGTTGATCAGCTTTCGTCTAGCTTCCTACTTAAGGCTCTACCTGCAATTTTTCCCTTCCTTTTAGAACTTTTCAATGAGTCATTACAAGGGGCCGTTTTTCCTCAGATCTGGAAAGATGCCTTTCTTGTACCTCTACCTAAGGTGAACAATCCGATTAATCCTTCTGATTACAGACTGATCTCGATCCTGTGCGCGCTTTCTAAAGTTCTGGAAAGAATAGTTTATGAACAAGTTATTGGCTTTCTTGGTAGTAAGCAGTGGTTTGACCCTTTTCAGTCTGGTTTTAAACAGGGTTACAGTACCCAGTCTACACTTTTAAATGTCACAGATGAGATACGGTTTGCTATGGACGAGGGAATGGTCAGCATTGTTATTTTGTTCGACTTCAGTCGAGCATTTGACACTGTTGACCATTCTCTCTTGTTGGTAAAACTAAGAGCAGCCAATTTTTCTAATAGAGCTATTCAGTGGTTCGCTTCGTACTTGTTGGGCCGTTGGCAGACTATTGTGGGACCTGGGGGTGAACAGTCCGACTGGTTTCCCCTACTATCTGGAGTGCCCCAAAGATCCGTATTGGGTCCACTTGTGTTCTCCATCTATATTAATGAGCTTCCTTCTGTTCTACGATACAGTTCCCATAATATCTTTGCCGACGATACACAAATTTTGTTGAAATGCAGACCTTCTCAACTGGAAGAAGGCATTAAGCGGATCTCTGAGGATGCTAATAGATTCGCGGACTGGGCTCTCGCGAATAATCTCGCTCTAAATATCGGTAAAACCCAAGCCATTCTCATCGGGACCAGGCAGTGCGTTGGTGGTCTCAACCTCGAGGGAGTCTCGCCGTTGGTTGTCAAAGGTGAAACTATTCCTTGGGCAAATAAGGTTAGGAGTCTGGGACTTGTGATTGACCACACGCTGTCATGGAAGGAGCACGTCACGCTAATATCTCGTAGAGTCTACGGTTCGCTCAGACAACTTTGGCAGAATTCTCGTGCATTATCCCGTCAACTAAAAACCCGTTTGTGCATTTTGTTAATTCTTCCACATATTGACTACTGTTGTGCTGTTTTTAATGATCTTGACCACGACTCTTGCCTGAGGGTTGAACGTATGCTCAATGCTTCCATCCGCTTTATATTTAACCGTAGAGAGTTTGAGCACATTACACCCTTTAGAAAAGAACTTCGCTGGTTATCTTCGGTGAACCGCAGGCTCTACTTTATAGGTTCTTTGGTCTTCCAAATAATTACGGAGAGGAAACCGGACTATCTTTACAAAAGATACATTTGGCGGGAATCCCAAACTTCGCGAGTATTAAAACCCGGAACAAATATGTTACGTATCCATAAACACCGTACCAAACGCCTTTCGAACTCGTTTGTAGTCACTTCATCGAGATTGTGGAATGCAATTCCGGTAAATATCCGGAGGTCATCGACACAGTCAGCTTTTAAGAATAGGCTTTACGAATGGCTACTAAAGGCTGAAAACTCTAATCAATGTATTTTGACCGCGTGATTTTGTAATGCGATACATAATTTTATTTTTAATTTTATTTTTATCTATGGTTCAACATTTAAACTTTGATATTTTCTGTTTTGCGACCGTACCCTTAGCTCACCATTATATCTACTATTTCCACGCTCTTCATCCCTGATGGTATTAATTCGTTCTCAACTAACTCTTGTATTGAAACACTTGTTATCTTACTTGTATTCTATTTGATTGGCTACGAAGCATCAGTACGAGCCATAAATAAAATTACTTACTTACTTACTTAATTCGATTTTTTCGATACATTTTTTCGACGCATCGCGTACAAACTCTTTATTAATTCTATGGAGAAAGAGAAAGTATCCTAGGACTTGTTTGTTAGATGGAAATTTTGATCCATCAATATTAATGTCATCTTCGTATTTTTTCAACAAATACGCTTTTTCCCGACTTCTAAGATTAATTTTATAAAACAATATGGGAAATATGAGTAATGTGAAATTAAACGAAATGTAAAATTTAATATTAGATATATGAGGACCTTGGGCAAGTGTTTCAGGTAATAATAAGTATAATACAATCATGCTGAAACGATCCCTTGGCTCTTCACATATATCAAATGGAAATCCTTTTCGTAAGCGCGTGGAAAATTCCGCCGCGAGCGTCGCGTTCGCTCCTAGCATCTCGACAATAAACTACCGTTTATCGTTCCGTTCCATCTTTCAAGTGTGTGACTACTGGGCATTTAAAATCGACGGAATCAAAAATTTGGACATCTAGTATGTATTTTATGTTTAGGTGGATTCTATTTTGATGACTCAAATATTATAAAATTTACCATCACTCATTCTCCAAAACGCCCGAATATCCAATGTCCATATAACTAGATACCAAACATGGAGGAATTAAAATACCGATACATAGATGAAAAAATTTCATTATAAGTCACTAGTTAGGTTATTCGATGCGGTAAAATGTAAAGGAATTAAGTGCCTTTTAGGGTAATAATATCATTACGCAATAGAGAACTTGCATGACTTTCAAATTTAATGTAAATCGAAAGATAATTATTAGAAATTAAAAGTTACAACACAGTTTTGCAATTTTCGAAGTAATTATTTAGATATAAATTATTACAATTTGCCAAAAATTGAAGGTCGGTTTGAATCGATGTCACGTGACTATGACGACATAGTCGGTAAGGTGGCGTCGCTGACGGCAATGCAGTGGAACTACATTGCATATATATATATATATAGATATACATATACGTTATATGCATGAATGCATGTACAAAATGTCAATGACGACGCGTAGTCACGATACCGTTCAGAGAGTCCGGCAAATTGTGCATCGAAAAAGGCGGTAAGTCCGAATCGACTATTAGATATTTATTAGTATAGTAAATATTATATGAAGTTAAAAATAGTTAAATATAATAATCTTTGTTTAAACTAAGTGAAGTGTGTTCATTAATTTTTATCCTAATTCGTATCATTAATTAGTAGAAATAAATTAAGTGAGAAAGAAGAAAAATCCCTCGCAACGCTTTAAACAAATTAAAGTAAAATGGCTATTTCCAGATTTCGTGCACTCCAAGCGAAGCAAAATTCAAGTGACCTCTACTACGTCAGAATTTTTTTTCTAGTTCAACAGAAGGCGATTCAAACTGGAAAAGGGTGAGGAAAACAATCGTCCATTGTGTAATATCTTCGGATTTTTTTCTTCTGAATTGTAGTGAATAAATTAGAAATTTATTTCTTTTACCTGATTTTAGCGAAAAAAAATTTCTTTTTAAAAAAGCTATCTTTCGGTTAAAAATTATCATCTTTTACTCAACCGGGGGTCATTTTAAACGGAAAACAGTAAGGAATTCGAAATTCCGGGATACATAATTTTAGAATGCATTCGAACAAAGTTATAGCTATTTAATTGCGATTTTTAGTCTTTTACGATTTTTTTGGCGAAAAATTATCAATATTCAAAACGTAAAAACTTGACCGAAAATTAATATTTTTTGATCGGATTAGGGCCATTGCCTTCGGAAAACATCCACGAAAAGATACCGAAATTTGTAGATGTTGAGAACGACTGCGGTAAAAATGCTACGTAAAGTACTGAAAAAACCGTTTCTCTTATGGGAAAACAATATTAAAATTGAAGGCTCTTGAGCGACCTCTCAATTTTAACCGATCGGGCTAAAATTTTCACCAGTTCATTTTCTCACACAAATGAAGAAATGCCGGGGGGGGGGGGTTAAGAAATTTGAAACTTCGCAAAACAAGAGCCGCCCTACTATACATGAACACTTCAAACGCCCTCTTTCCTGGGTATGTATACATAACCACACAAACTCACGCCTGCAAGTTTGGGTTAGTATGCATATAGCTTATATAATTGTAGATTATGTGGATCGCAGTAATTAGAATATTTACCCAAATATTATTTAAATATATATACTGACGTACCATTACTTTCTTTTGCAGCAGAAGCTTTATTTTGTTCTTCACGTGTGTTCATTGGGTCCTCAACATTATTTATAGGAGAAGCTGTGGTGTTAGTTTGCAGCTGCGATGTGTTAGCTACGTTATCTTGTGGCATCGATAATATCCATTTCTCATTGTATCTGCTAAATTTTTTTGTTCTTCATTGCGTGCACTTCTAATCTTTCGAAATCCGGCACTAGACGGTTATTTCGGTGGTGACATTTTCAACAAGGCTATTAATTTTCCATAACCTGACAAAAACGTTCCCTCGACTATTCCGCAAGATTTGAAATATCTGCATCATTGATAAAATTTTGCACAACAAACATTGCAGGAATCGACAGGTCGCTGTATTACCCATGGAAAGTCTGCACAAGCGCCTCTTTCGGAAAAATCGGAATTACTTAAAGTTTTCGAAACGATATTCGTTATGTTAGGGATCACCGGTAGCCCTGCCTGGTATCCAAATTGGAACTATTCGTCATGTTAAGTACCGCTGGCGGCGAAAATAGAACTACAGAAACTAGTTTCACCTATACCCAGGGGCGTTAATTCGCGCGGGGAATCACCGCTGATCTCCTTGTTTTCGCCTATACATCTCTATGTGAAAAACAAGGACATCCGTGGGATACACTCATAAAAATTTCTGAACGTGGCGCCTTGATCGCGCGTCGCGACATACCGTTTACGATGTGTTCGATAAGTGATGATTTGGCCTTACCAATGCTACGTTCTGATTGGCGTTCATAGGACTGCGTCTCGGCGATCACGATCGAGACGATGAGTCTTCCATAACGACTTACCGTGTCATGACGCCAGGCTATGATCGCCGAGACGCAACCCTATGAACGCCAATCATAACATACCGTCTTGATTTGTAAAGCAATAGTCCTCAAAGCGTCCAATCGCAAGGCTTCTAATACAGATCCCACCAGTACGTTCCGAAGGCGGCCAAGCCCAACGCACTATGGGCCAGAACACCCTATATCTTGACCAAAAATCAGTTGTTGAATTAAAAATAATGGAGTTGTTTATAGTTTAGTGAACATTTTGAAGTACCTAAAATTTGATTATTATAAAATTATTTATCTTTTTTCACTAACTTTCAATGTCTTAGAATTACAAAATTAAGTATAAAAATTTATTATCAGTTTAATTATTATGTAGTTTATCTTTTTATAACTAGATACATTTAATTTAACTAAAGCTTTTTATATTATTATAAGTCAAATGTTAATAACGTAACGGAAAAATTAGAATAAATGTATAGATTTGTTGTTATTTGTGTAGTTTATTTACGCAAATAGTGATTTATTACCATGTGGACGTGTTTCCTTTTATTCCACTTCTAAACTCCACTACCAGATGAGACAAATGAAGTGTCATTTTCTTCAGGAGAATATATACTTTTGATCTCGACGGCTCAATTTGGCCCGTTTTTTATTTCTCTCATTTTATCTTAATTTATTGCAAACTAATAATATTCGCTCATTACGAAAGTCAGTGTAAATTAACGTATAAGGCTTACATTGTCAGGAAAATAAGTATTGCCAACTGACTGTTATAAAAAATAGAATGACAACATTCTTAAGCAAAAATTCAATTGAACAATAAAAACTATTAAGGTTAAGGTTTTGCACACCATTTTATTATAAACAATTGTAAAGTTTAGCACGAAAGATCTCAGTTTTATTTAAAAATTATCAATATCTATTTCTGTTTTGCAAATACTTCTATTTCTAATTGAAAAAAAATGGAGTCATAAATTCGCCACGTCCACGTTCGTTGACTCTGGGTTCGGCAGAGAGCGAATAAATGTATCCATATGCGTCCACCATTTTGGATCCCTTATTTTGAATTCTTCAAATTTGATATCAGTTTCGTAATCAGCGACTCGAAAAACACCTAGGTAAATAAACGATTTCTTAAAATTCATGTCCGCCATTTTGGATCCGCCATTTTGAATTCTTCAAATTTGATGTCAGATTCGTAATCAGCGACTCAAAAAACACCTAGGTATTCATTTTTGTTAGAAATAAACGATTTCTTAAAATTCATGTCCGCCATTTTGAATTCTTCAAATTTGATGTCAGATTCGTAATCAGCGACCCAAAAAATTCTCCAATAAACATTTTCAGTAATCTTTGATCAGTTTTTGAATTTAGGCCAAGACTTGGGGTATTCTGGCCCATAGTGCAACGTCCAGAAAATTTGTATGAGTGTATATATACATATGTCCGATATGTTTGTGTTTGTTTTTAATCATAGTATATTGTATGTGAAACTCGTTTCTGTCGTTCCATTTTCGCCACTAGAGGTTTTTATCAAATGTAACTATAGACGCAATTATTCCTTTCAGGGACATATCGTGTCTCAGTCGCCTTGAATAAACACTAATAATTAAGAAAATATTAATTGATGGTAATAGTTTGTTATGATAACCAAATTTTTTTGCGAGTAGCAAACTGTACATAGATTTTATTAATGCAATTCTGTATACCATTTTCCAAGAGAGTAAATATATTTCGTACAGAAATATATGACATACCTATACTACTGAAAAGTAGAGTATTTTAGGCGCCTTCCTTCCCTTGCGGGTTTAAAACACGCCCCCCCCCCCTCCCGGGGATGGGGCCATATTTGAGTGATGCACCACACCGCTGGTTGTGCCCATTGAAAAATAAACAACAATTCAGCTACCAAATTATTAGTAACAAGCTGCCTGCCTTGAGACTTCTGTTGGTTCAGAGAACCCTTTCTAACGTTGCCACGACCCACTAGAGGCCAACCCTCTTTGCGGTTACTACCGGACGGACACGACACGCCGCAGCGCTCCCCCGTGTGAAACCCGCCGGCAGGCGCTTGACACCGCACCCTAGTTCCTCAGTACGGTGAGTATCTCGAGTCGTTTTACGATCAGGCATTCGACGGTAACAGACCAACTGAACGATCGGGTCCGTGAGGTCGTCAATTCTCAAAACTTGCTAAGAAAAGCGGATCTTTCAAAAACATTGCTCCTATTCGAGTTCGGGCACTTCGACCCCTCCCTCTTCCTTACGGACGGAGTTACCCGCTCTGATCTCTTCCACAAGTCCCCTTGGGAAATAACTCTTTTAAAAAAAATCGTACAAAACTTCATTTGTTTATAATTTTTAACAAAATTGAAATTTTTAAAAAATATTTTAGGGTATTATTTTTAACATATAAACCTCTAAAAATCTGTAAAAAGAAACATAAAAATCAGGTAGTCGAATTTTCGTGGTCCACTTGAGAAATTTTGACTCCACATCAAGCACCACCACTATCAAGCAGACATAAAAATCTCAAAATATTATGATCCCCATTGTTAAGAACGTCATTGAACACATTTATCAGTGCTGCCTCACAACCATGAAAATACTTCACACCTGATTGAAACGTTGGAAATAGATTGAAGTTACCAAGGTGCCGTAACAAGTTTTCATAACAGATTTTTTAAATTAAATTTTTAGAAAACAGTATTAAGAGGCTTATCGGAAACAGGATATTTTAGTTCGCAAGTTTTGTAAAAGGACAAACGTAGGGGTATTTCCAAATATCAGGAAAAATTCGATCAACATTTTTTTGTTTAATCATTTTAGAAATCGCCTAGATACTACTACTGTCAGGGTAGGGCCATCTGGCGGGGGATTGCATGGGCGAAAACCATAGTTCTCGCTGTATGAGGTATGGCGCTGAGGGTCACAAGGTTGTCACGTGTGCCAATGATCACGTAGGTCCGTATGGTTTAAGGCTTTAAAAGAGGCGATAAATGAGCGACAATGACAGAGGTCGTTCTGCTGTCGATGGCCTAGAGATGACGTGGATTCCCTCTTCTCACCTATATGGTTTGAGATCAGACTTTCCCGATTTTACAACCCGAAAAAAATAATAATAACAAAAACATCAATTATAATAAGAGGGCGCGATGGAACTCAGTACCGACAGTGCAATCACCTACCTCATGGTTTTGGGGGTGGTTGCAGTGACAGAGATTATAGGGGAGATCGCTCAGTTGGCTGAATTCAGCGAGCCGATTTTGAAAACGTCGTAAAGTGGCGCCCCGAGGGAATCCCATCTGTAACTAAATGAGGACAAGGAGAGAAATATATTTTCACCGCGGAAAAGCATAGGACAGAGTTTGATCGAAATTAAACATAACACTATCGGTACGATAGGAACACGAGGGGACCGCGGGGCATAGCGGGGTTGGATTCGAAACTTGACGTCGGAGAGCCAAAAAGAAATCGAGAAAGCGGCAGGGACGAATCACACAATATGTGCTCGGGCCCAGCGCTAAGGCAGATAGAAAATTTTATTATTTTTCCAAAAAATAAAAATGCCCTATCATACAAAATTATTCAATAATTATATTTCAATTTATATTTTTAATAAATCATTAATTAAAATTATTATTGCTCAGCAGTAATTAGATATATGGGGCATTCCATGCCAAACGGGCAACTGAGAAGATTAGCCCTTTTCGGTATCTCGCATCAAACGCTTGTTTCTGAAGTTCTGTGTCCGAAAGAGGAAAAAATAATTAGTGGATTTTATTCATCTTTTTATGCACTTTCCGATGATTAAAATGATTTTTTATTTTATTTATATATTCATCATGATTTTTCAGTTCAAAAAATAAAAATTGATTTTTCTCAAACTTGGACGTTTTAAATAATTGTTTAAAGAGGATCAAATGATAGCTCGTATATTTTCCTATAAAATCCCATTGTCACAATTATCGCTTGGTGCTTCATCCATAAATATGCATAATAATAAGCGCATTTGGGTATTGCCGCTCACGAGGCTGCATTTCTTGCACATTTCAGGATGAAGAACCAACCGGCCCATAATTATGACAATGTGATTTTATAGAAAAATATACGAGCTTTCATTTGAGCCTGTTTTAAAAAATATTTAAAACGTCCAAGTTTGAAAAAAAATCAATTTTTATTTTTCAAACTGAAAAATCCTGATGAATATATAAATAAAATAAAAAATCATTTTAATCATCGGGAAGTGCATAAAAAGACGAATAAAATCCACTAATTATTTTTTTCTTTCTCCGAAACATATATATGTATATTATTATATGTTTCGTAGAAAGGAAAACATAATTCGTGGTTAATCGCATTATATATGTATATATATATATTAGGGTGTATCGAATTTTTTAAAATCGAAGTGAGTAGTGATAAAACGATAGTTTAAGATGCCATATTCACGAAAAAAAATATTTAAAAAATTAAAATAAATATCTAGCATCCGCGCATGCGCGTCAAATCGTCGTTTTTGGGGTATTTTTTATATCTTTGCAATTTTTTTTCCCTTGACTTTTCTTATTTTAAATTGTGCCCAGAGTATGCATCTTTCAGACCCAAATTACAAAAAAAAATATTTTCGCGCCTTTGTAAAATCGCTAAATATGACCATTTTTGCCCCGTAACGATAATCCGCTATAGCAAACCTGGTAAAAAACTGGTTATCCGAAAAAATAATATTTGACAATATGATTTTGATGTATTTTGGTCTCCTGATTACGAATATGATGCCAGAAATTGGCGCTCGTCAATATTTCGTCCGCTATCTTGAAAAAATAGCCAAAAATAGAACTATTGGAATGAAATAATACATATTGGAATAGTATTTTATGTAACAGGCGTACGGTTTTCTCGGCATTATGTTTGTTTGGAAGACCTAAAACTAGTCATTACTGATGAGCAGCTACAAAATCCCGTTTTTTTTTGGCTATTTTTTATTATATTTATTATATTTATATATCTATTTTTTTATTTATATATCGATTTTAAAAAATTCGATACACCCTAATATATATACGGCGTGTTTCGCAACCTATTGAACCCCGTTCACCAGCCGATAGAGTTTAAAATTCTGAAAAGTAAGTCATTTTGTGAAAAATGATTTCGACCTACCGTTTTCAAGTTATTCAGCATTGAAATTACCCAATAAACAAGTTCTTGTGCAACAATTTTTAATACGATTTCATACGTTTCCATCCCGTTTCTTTCCTCGTTATTTCGCGGTTAATCGCATGAAAACGTATGTAAGATGATACAACTAGTTAAAACGCATCGAATCGAATGAAATTAGTGCATCGGCGCGGCGTATAATTTCGTACGGAAGCATTTAGGAATAAAAATTGAGGTTAGGTTTGCACATAATTAATTTTCATATTAAAACGCATGGAATTGAGCCAAGTTTTACCGGGTTTATACTTCGTCTTTTTTTTTTAATATCATTCGAGGTTCAGGTAATTAAAAAAGGATTGTGTTGGAACACATATATTTATTTTTTATTGCATTTTAACATTTTAAAAATGAACAATAAAGTAATATTTTCTTAATATAAAACAGATCAATATCATAATCTAATTATCGGGATCATTCAAGGTGAGATTCATCTAGATAATGATCGTCAACGAATATATTATTTTCGAAGGGCTAATTGTTTCGTCTATCTCGATCCTGGTAAAATCAACATTTACGTTTTCTTGTACATCTGCCTCGTCTTGCTCAATGTTTGAGAGCTCACCATCATCTCCTTTTCCTTCTGTTTCATCACCCGACATTTTTATTTTCTTGGACTTTTTTGTGCCTTCTATGTTTTTCCTCTTGGTTGTAATTGGTGCTTAAAAATGATAAAATTATACAAATCATTTAATGAGTGAACATGATGTGAATAACAGCTGAATTGTGAATAATAGGAACTGATGTTATCGAGGGTCAGTTCGTCGTTTTCACGCGTAAGCGCCACCAGCGATCTAACATGACTTCGTATTAAAACGAATGAACACTTCGTATAGGTAAACACGTATGCCTTGGAATGATTTCAATAAAAAATTTGCATTCGACAATTAGCCGTTTTCGTATGCGAACGGATGTACATATCCTCAATTTTAAAGACTATTAATACTGCGCACATATTCGAATGTTTTCGAATGTAGAGCGAAATGAAATCGTATGAAATATCATTCGCTTTAAGCAACCCATCAAGGAACGTATCATTTCGAATGAAAAATTAATACCCGTGATTCAAAAATATCGCATATTGACGCATATGATCGAATGTAACGTATGACATCGGATGCATTGAAAAGACGACAAATATTCGAAATATATTGTGCGTATGAAAACATTTGAAAACGACTAATTTCGTATTAAAATATGATCAATTTCATTCGAAATTGGAAACAAATCGAATGAAAGTCGAAATCTTTACACACGAACTCGTTTATTGGGTAACCAATAGCACAAGAGCTCGGCGATTGTCGCGATCGGTAGCATTTTCGGTGAATGTTGATAATGAATATGAAGAAAATGCGCATCGTCGATAAGCCGCGCTTTTTTGTTTTCTAGAGAAGTCGAAAAAGATGTCAGAAATATCGATCGAATTCGAATGCCTAACCTGCAACTCGCTTCCGCCATCGAAAGTAAAATTCAAACACGTCATTCGAATTAACATTGAATCAATAAATATTAATCAAATTAAGGATGATTTTACAGGTTATAAGTGCAGGAAATAAGGTTACATATGATTCCATAATACGAAATACCTTAGAAAAAACGAAAATGCAAGATTTAAAATTAAGGAATCGGATTGAATAAAGGGTTACGCGCGAAATCGAATAAGTTTTGACCGAATGACTTTTTCTACAAAGTATTCGGATTTAAAATTTGAAAGCATGGATTTTACGAATTTTGTCAGAAAGTTTTTTCAGTTAAGGCGCACTATTTTCACCATGAGCTATCTTTGGGAAATGCCTAACCTGCAAAGAAAAATTGTATTCGAATTGATAATGACGAATATTAATAGTAAACATTAATAATAAAAGATTAATATTAATAAAAGTTATTATTATTCAAAATCAAATAAAATAATTTTACAGGTTATTATTACGCGAAATAAGTTTCACTGGTTTAAAAAATCTGTAAAAATACTTGGTAAACTTTCTAAGCTAAAAATAAAAATGATAGGCGAAGAATTAAATGAGGAAATTCCAAAGATAACATACGAAAAGTGTTTGAATTCTAATAAAAAAGCCGAATTCAAGAAAATATGTCTAACTGAAGTTAGTGAATTGTTCGTATTAAAATTTCAATTAATTAAAATTTGTTTTTAATTTATACAAAATCATAATAATACGAACTACTGAATTTGGTTCGCTTAGTTCGCAAACTAACTACTTCTTCCTTAATATAATACTACAAAATTTTCTGAAAAAAAATTATTAAAGAAAATTTAATTTGACAAATGAATCAGTAGTTACTTATTTTGCACGAGTAAAAGTTATTAGTAATTAAATTAGGGGATACTTTCAATTTCTACATTAGTACTATACTCGGATTTAATGATATACATCTCCAAATTATGCTAATAATATTTATCGACTTCAAACTCAAATTTCTCGCTCAATTTTTTGTCAGTAGTAATGAAAAAAATACCAAGTTGTTAAAAAGTTGGGATGTAGGATGTAATCCGTAATCGCCATCGTCCAGTACGTTCAGCATTTGCCATTGTCAGAATCGTCGTTTGCCTGGTGTAGGAGACGAAACCGCACGGTGGAATTTCACTGCCAAAGACCGTAGGAGCAAAGTCCCCTTTTTCAGTATTGATGAACTGATTTTGACTTATTATGGATATTCAAATTCTTAATTAATAAATAACTATTGAATTAAATAACATTGCTCACTAAACTAAAGCTAATACTAAACTATTAGTGAATTTCGCTGTCGAAATGCTGTCTATTTCGTTAAAAAGAATGACGGATACTCATCTCTTTCATGAAATTAATAGCCTTCATAGGGTAAACGGTACAGTAGTCGGCCACCTTCCAGTTTTAGTCATTAATGTTAAAATTTTTGGGTGATATTTATATGTCGTCAGAGTATGCGGTAAGTACTATGACGAGATATAAATTTACCCAAAAAATTTTAACATTAACGACCAAAAATGGAAGATGGCCGACTACTGTCGGGTGACCGACTACTGTACCGTTTACCCTATGTATAAGAAATTCAATTATTAAATCAATAGGCTGAAATCTATTTTCTGTTTCCGATCGAACTTATTTCTGTCGAATCTACTTTAGTTTTAATTATGAAAACTAATTTCGAATGCTACAATAATTATTATTTGCGATATGTGATTAAATGTTTACGATTAATAATTTGATATTCTACTGATTATTTCTGGCTCAATTACCACTACACTATGCGAAAAAGGTTTTGACCTGTTCCAAGTCATTTTCGAACCACTTCTGTTAAAAATATTCGTTTTATTATAACAGTATGGTGCGAAGTTTATCATAAGCGAGGATTGGGGAACTGGCTGTGCCGCTGGATTTAACTTTTATTAATTAAGATTACTAATAGACTAATTGTATCATTTAAGGTGTAAGTTTATTATGACTATTTAACAAAACTGTTATGATTAAAAAACACCCCTATGTAGAAAATGCTGCCAGTTTCTACCCATTTATTCTGGTCTCTATGCTGTAAGTTAGCAAGGAAGCCCAGGAAAACTGGCCAGAAACTAATGTCGGTTTCTACCAGGTATTTTTCTTTGGTAATTAATACATGTTAAAATCGATTGAAAGATAAGGGATCAATTATAATCAATAAATTGCTGCTATCTATCAAAGGTAAGAGATTTTTTATACATTACATAGTTTTGAATGTTAACTGGAATCATTATTGACTCATCATTAAAAAAACTCATTGTGCACTTATTCTCTTAGCCATGTAGTGTTGTTAATTTTCGAGATGTTAGTCAATTGAGTGATAATTATAAGTTACAAGTACGGTTTAGTGCTCTTCCTGGAAATTAATTTTCTACGTAAGACCATTATCTTTCCGGGAAGATAGCACCTCTAATAAAAATAAGAACATATTTATTCATACATATTATTTATGCGCCCAAAAAACGCCCAATGAAAAAGTAAGAAAATAATGTAAGTAGTAGAAGAATGACCGTCCCCACGAAGTTCCCGCCGCCGCCACCAGGTGTCGCCACGGTTGCGGCGCTGTCGCAGCATGCGAGGTGGTAGGTTCGTGAACTAATTCGCATACTGATTCGTGGACTAATTCGCGGTCTGAGTCGCGGACTGACTCGCGGGCCGATTCGCGGATTGATTCGCATTGTTGATTTGCTGTTTAGTTCGCGGGCTTATTTCAAGACTTTCTCATTGGGAAATCGGACCGTCACTAAATAGGTCATTAAGATGACGCAAGGACTTCGTGGACGGTCCATTGAGTTTTCGAAGATTAATGCTGTAGCGTTATGCATATATCTTTCGATCTTTTAAATGTGCCCTGTTGGGAAATCTCTCTTTCAATATGATACACCGTTACCGACGTATTTCAGATGGTTTGAAGGTGTCTAGCCCAATCCCGTATATCGACGACCTACTTTTTAAATCTCACACAAATTTTAAAAAGCTGTTCCTCGTTAGTGATGCACTCAGAGCTTTGACCTCTCCCTTGTCATGTTGTAAGTTCGAATTCGCCTTTCAGAATTTTCTCTCGTCGGGGAAATCTCTCCACCAATATGACAGTCGCACAACCGGTTTGTAGACCTTTCCCTTGACAAGCCATTAGCGTAACTCAATGATCTCCAATAGTGACGAAATCGTTGAGTCCCTTCACACAAAACTGCTAAGGCCATTTTTAAATTAATTTAGAAAAGCCTCTAATCAAGTCTAAACGAGTTCAAAAAAGCTGACGTCGACCCCCTGATGCGCGGGACTTGCCGGCTACGACAGGTCCGTTTATCCTACCTATCAATTACAAAATTTGTTCCATCTAACATCAATATTTTAATTTTCTCGTTCCGTGACATGACGTTCCGAAATCCTTCTTGACCTACATATTTTAAACAAAGATTTTCATTCATAAGGTGGAAAGTCTTGTTTTCGTCTCTCCTCCGATTAAAACCCGTTCCCATTACCACCATCGCAACGCCTCGACTGTAAAACCCATTAATCATTACGTCGATCATCGACTCTTTCTTAAATATTTATTTTTTTTTGATACAATATCATGCAGGAAGGAAGATGAAGAAAATATAGAAGATGTATTTAATAAATTTTATTTTTCAAATTCATATTCATACATTAATTTGTTTTGTTCACAATATTGTTATACATAAGAATATAAAATAGCTATTACATAAAATTTATATTTTCAATATCGTCAACTAATGCGTCGCTTTTAATTTGACAACTGATGCAGTCCTTAATCATAGGCGGTTCATCATCTATCGTATTATAGCTTGATTCGAAATGTTTATAACATCGTCGACATTCACGTATTTCAGGATGCATTTGCATAGCAGGTGGCAAGCAGATCCATGCTTCTTCAATTTTTCGTTCAGCAAACATGCAGATGAAATCGATCGGTAGACATTCTATATCTTTTGTTTCCATCAATGCGAGACGTTTCACTTCGTAATAAATCCGTAATGAACGTTGAAGAGATGCAGGCTGTTGAAGTAGATTTCTCAATACCCAATTTTTAAGTATTTGTACATTTTCTTTAGTGCAAGTTCCATTAATCGTATGGCTTTCACACTTCTCCGACAATTCATATTGCTGCTGTTGCTTCAGTTTTGTCATAGATGGACAGTCGAAAACGTCGAGATCAATAACATTTTCAGCGTTTCATATATCCTCCAACCAACATTTGTTATCGACTCCTTTTACATAAATTTTGTTGGCACATTTAACGATATCCTCCAAAGTCTCGTTAATAGCATCAAAGGGAACGTCACCAGATGCCATGGTAAGCCGTGGTAATTATACATTAACCAGTTATTGACTCTTTTATAGTGTAAAGGTAACCACACCCGTAATTAATCAGGTTCCTGACCGTTTTTTAATGTGTGTGTACCACATCTTAAACATCGCCATACATGTTTCGACCTGTTAATTATCCGTAGACTTTACTATACGGTAACAATGAATCTGACTTCCCACAGGTGACGAACACATACGAGTATCGACTTGCTTTTAATATAATTAATTAACCTTCATTTAATATTTCCCACTTTTAAAATTTCTGAGAATAAGAAGATCGAAATGACGATGTAAAAATCTAAGAGAAGCGTGTAAAATTCAACAGTTTCTTTCTATCTTCACGCAGAGTTTTGTGTCTTTTAAGTAAGCAGTTAAAGGAAATGATAATGCTGCCATCTTTTGGTATGTTTAAAGAGATTACAGAATCTGTATATCGCAGAATGAAATAAGCGGATGCATCTAAAATGCATGGATTCATCGTAGGCTGCCATCATACACTTGCTGATATTGACAATTGAATCTAGTTGACAATTAACCTTATTATCGCCATGCAAAAGAATATGAAAGTGAAATTGTTAAATATTACCGCGCATCTATTGCAAAGCGAAAGCAATCTCGCTATTTTTAAAATACCTATATTGCCATTACTATACATCCCTCTGAAATTAACACTTTGCATAGTCTTTAATCATCGACGGTTGTCTATCTACGGTATCATCACTCGTTTCAAAATGTTTATCGATGACATTCACGTAAATCTGAATGCATTTGCATTGTGAGAGGTAGGCATGATCATGCTTCTTCAATTTCACGTTCTACAAACGTTGAGTTGAAATCTATAGGTAGACACTCGATGTCTTTCGTTTCCACTAATGCAAGACGTTTCACTTCATAGAAAATTCTCATTGACTTTTGAAGAGATGCAGGCTAGTCTTGTGACGGATTATTCGCCACATGACTTGGCGCTCCTTGGTAGGCGAACCGTTCGCTGCCGCAAGCTTCGATTTCCCGATCGCCGAAGAATTAAATTGCGTGCGACTGACAAATGCGTTTTCGAATGTTTGTTTCAGCGACTATGTTTTCGACCGAATGAGAGAGACCGCCCGGGAAATAGGCGATAGCGGCGGCCGATGATGAGAGGGGCGCGGAAGAGTGTCGGAGCGTCACGTGCGATCCGCGAAAAGTCTCGCGGAAATTTTGGCACTTCGTTGCGGACCATCGAGCGTCTATGTTATTATAAGAAAAATTTTTGGTTTACCTAAGTTAGCTCGACTATCTATTATTATCTTTTTATTTTTCATTATGCGTCGCTACGACAGATATAATAGAGTGTCCCGAAGTATTGTACATCGAAGAAGGCGGTAAGTCCGAATCGCCTGTCAGTTTTATTGAGTGTCGGTTTTCTCCGGTTTCGATCTCGCGATTCGGTATTCATCAATATATTGTTTAATTAGTTAAATATAATAAGTGTTCCAAACTAAGTGAAGTGTATTCATTTACTTTTAATACGTATCCCTAACTGATAAAAATAAATTAAGTGAGGAAGCAGAAAAACCCCTCGCAAAATTGGCGTCCCAACTAAAGGGCCGAATGAAGAATAATTAAGTGGAAATTATTTAGTTTAAAAATAATAATTAAAAAAAAACATATATTTCGAGTACCGACTTCGCAACGGACGGCATGGTGTTGTGTTGTGATCGTTCAAAACAAAGAAGGTCGTAACGGAACGATTTTAAATAAGGTAGGACGTGTCATGAAAATTAATTTTGAAGGAAATTTATTTAAAAAAAAATTAAAAACAGGTAAATTTATTTTGTCGTGTAAATTTAAAATAAATTGTTTGCAAGAAAAGAAAGTTAATTTTAAAAATTATAGTAATAATAGAATGAAAAGTGATTAATTAAATTTGAAAGAGAATTTTAACGATTAATTTATGAAGTAATGACAGAAATTGTTTAGAAATTTTATTGATACAGCAGTAAGGAAAAATAGTGCTAGAAGAGAAATTTGTGTTTAAGAAAGTAAAAGTCGTTGGCAAGAGAGATTCAATTTTGAAGTTAATTAAATTTAGAATAAATTTTTGATAATATTTACAAGTAAAATATTTTGAAAGTGAAAGCAAAAAGTTAGTTGTGATAGTAATGAAATTTAGTACGAAATCTAAATTTTGAAAAATAGTGAAAAACGAAAACTAAAGAATAATAAGCAGGAAAATAATCCGTTAAGATAATTAATGAATTCGGAAATAGAAATTGAATTTTTTTTTCGTTGACAGTTATGATGATTTTGAATTTTGAAGACCTGTTTGTGTTTGTGTAACTGTGTTGTATTGTCATTTATATTGAGAGTCTCTTACAATTTCAAAATCAACGGTTCGAATGGAAATAATAATTCAAAGAATAACTAACGAAATTAAAAATTTTCTAGAAGATTGAAAGTTGAACTCGTCTGAGACTGAGTTAATATTTTAATTTTGTGCGAATTTATGACGATTGTAACTCAGCTTTAAACTTAGGTGAAATTAAATAATAAATGTTTGAAATAATGAATTTGGAATAATGTAATGTTGATAATTGTTTTGATTTTTAAGATGATTGAAGGATACATTTTTTAATTTTATTACCTTTATTTGAATATTCTATTGGAAAGTTGTATGAATTAAAATTTATTGATTGAGAGATTTTGAACGGTTAAACTGAATTTATGAGAGATTTTAAATTGTAATAAGAAGTTGATTTAATTTAAATTAGTGAAATATTGGAAATTAATTGAGTTTTTATTTTTTTTTTATTATTTTGTTTTATTATTATTTTATGCAATTTTTTAATTTTCCAATATTGAGTGAACTTGATATTAACGCAAGGAAAGCATACGTTTGTAACGGTTAAGTTATAAATAAAGAGAAATTGTGAATATTTTTGAGAGTCAGTTTATCTGAAGGAGAATCTTATGTGTTATTGTGTTGTCCTTTGGTAATGAATATTTAATTTGATATTTGAATTTTCGGTTGATGAATAGGAAAATTTAATTAAGATTTTGAAAGATGGAATTTTATGTCGGAATTTTAGAGTATAAATAAATTGATTAATATTTTACGTAGTGCGTGCAAGTTCGGGAAGAAGTAAATTCTATAGGTTTGATTTAATTAATATCGGATTTACTTAAATGTGGAAGAATATTTGAGATTCTCACATGAGCTTCTGTTCGATTCCGAACGCTTCTAAATCGATTAAAACAGCCGCTTCGAGAAAGTAAGCAAGTGCAGATGGCTTATAAAAATTTGCGCCCGGATTATCGACGATTTATCGGGTCCCGACCTTTTACTGATTTTTCGGAGTTGAGGAAGTTAGGAAAGCAGCACGAAAAAGAGAAGAAATGGGACCAGGACTATAAGAGAGCCAATGGATCGAATGGTGTTCGAGAGTGGGGAAAGCCAGGGAAATATTCAACTAAAATTGCAGCGATAGAATCGTCGGTATCAGAGGAATCTACGCCGAAGAGAAATAAAAAGAAAAAGGCGACGAAGAAACGCAAAAGTCCACAAAGAGTCGTAGCAGTTATGCAAGAAGAACAAAATCGGTCAGGAATCTCTCAAGTTCAGAAGAAATCATCACTTCACCAGCTCGTAATAATCGTCTAAATGTATTAGCTAATCAAGTTCCTAGATCCGAGAGTCAAGTTGGAAATACCCGAATATTCTCAAGGTCTTACGAATCAGTGGCAGGACCTTCCTGGAGAAAAGAGACCAGATGGCAACCAACGTCCAATCCTCCAGCGAGAATGGTTAATACTCCTAACCCACAACCTAAGGATGATAGTAGGTTGAATGGAGATATGATAGTCTGTTACAATTGTTAACAGCCTGGACATACCTTCCGAGTATGCCTAGAGCCATTACGTTGTTTAGGTTGTGGACTCGTGGGATTCCAGAGGAACAGATGTCCTAATTGTCAGCAGTCCAAAATTGTGGATCAGGGAAACGGTCAGAACGGGCCGTGGCAGGGTTTTCCTCGGTCCGAAGCAGTACCCAAAACCCAGTGACGATAATTCCGAACGACCGAGCTCTTCATAACCAATGCCAGGAGCCGGAGCTCCAAGAAGAATTGGTGAAGGAGGCGGTACGTCATTTCGTGACCACTAGATGGAATCCAAGATCCGGAAATGTAGAAGTCCCAATAAGTTCTGAAAATGGGACAAGCGATGAAGAAGTTAGACATTCATCTGAGCCAGTAGAACCAGAAGCAGGAGTTCGGTTGGATAGGGACGCTAGGCTATATTTTTCACTAGGGATAGAAGGTCGTCCGATTAGAGCACTGTGTGACCCGGGAGCTAGTAGGTCTTATTTTGGTCCGCATACGAAAGATAGTCTTCAAAAATGGATTCAGCCAGGACATGGTTATATTCGAGGTGCCACTGGATATCAGGAAGAAATTGGAGGTCTGGTCCGCATTTGTATGGAGGTGGATGACCAAATAAAATGTCTACATGTCCGGATAGCCGATTGTCTGGAATATGATGCTATCCTAGGAATGGATTTTCTGCAACTATTCCACATCAAAGTAGATTTTCTTAATCGAAAATGGCAAGTTGGCACGAGTCCATGGAAGTCCTTTGAAGACAGCAGTAATTCTAAAATCTATGCAGAATGTGCAACGATATCAGAAGTTTCTTCAGTCCTGCAAGAAAGGTTAACTCAGTTGTTAAATCGAGTTATCCCTACTGATGACAGAATGATAGGATTGACGACTTTGACATTTCATCATATTGATGTCCAGGGTGCAGCACCAATTAAGCAGCGATTCCGGAGAGTATCTCCCGCTGTCCTCCAGGTAGCCCATAACGAAGTAGATCGGATGTTATCCGAAGGAGTCATCGAGCCATCCGTAAGTGCGTGGTCTAGCGCACCGGTCATCGTTAAGAAGCAAGATGGTAGATATCGATTCTGTGTCGACTACCGTGACGTGAATTCTGTCACTAAGAAGGACGCGTATCCTGCACCCATTCTGGATAGTATTCTAGATAAAATAAGAAAGGCCAGATACATTTCGAAATTGGATCTGAGTCAGGCTTATTTCCAGATACCGTTATCAGAAGAGAGTAAGGAAATTACGGCGTTTTCAGTCCCTGGGAAAGGACTATTTCAGTTTCGAAGAATGCCTTTCGGACTAACCAACGCGCTTGCTACCTTCCAACGATTGATGGACGCTTTATTTGGACCAGAGTTCGAACCCCATGTTTTTGACTATTTAGATGACATTATCATTGTATCAGAAAGCTTTGATGATCATTTAAAATGGTTAGAGAGAGTCCTAAAGAAAATTATAGATGCGGGACTACAACTCAACCGAGACAATAGTGAATTTTGTTGTTCAGAGGCTCGATATTTGGGATTTCTCGTGGACCGGAATGGATTGAGACCAGATCCAGAGAAAATAGAACCTGTACTGTCGTATCCGTCGCCTACGAACCTATCGGAATTAAAAAGATTTCTAGGCATGATTGGATGGTACGCGCGGTTTATCGCAGATTTGGCCCAGAAGAGGATTCCCCTAACGAAATTAACGAGAAAAGACGCGGAGTGGGAATGGACCAGTGAGCATGAGGAAGCTTTTGAAACGCTAAAGCAAGACCTGTGTCAGGCTCCCGTCCTAGGAAGACCTGATTTTTCTCGTTCATTTTGTCTTCAGACAGACGCAAGTAATTATGCGTTGGGTGCAGTATTAACGCAGGAGCAGGAAGATGGAGAACACCCAATCGTATTTTTAAGTCGGACTTTAAATTCTGCCGAGAGAAATTATAGCACGACGGAGAAAGAATGTCTTGCTGTGGTCTGGGGAATTAAGAAGTTACGTCCTTACCTAGAAGGTTATAAGTTTGATATTATAACCGACCATAGTAGTCTCCGTTGGCTTAAGAATTTAAAAGATCCAAGAGGACGTCTGGCGAGATGGGCGTTAGAATTACAAAGCTGGGATTATATAATTAAGCATAGGAAAGGTGCTTTTCATCGAGTCCCAGATGCTTTATCTCGATTGAGAGGAGATATCGAAACCATTTTGCTGATAGAAGAGACTCAGGATGGTTGGTATCAGTGACAGTACGAAAGTGTGGAAAAATATCCATGGCGATTTCCAGATTGGAAGATCGAGAGAAATCTGCTGTATTTTCGTCGGGAAGACCCACTGTTAGATCCTATTAATGAAGGAGAGGATCAATGGAAGTTGGTCCTTAATCAAGAACTTCGTGATCAAGTAATGAATGGAGCACATCGCGAAGCACAAGCTGGTCATTATGGAAGAGAGAAAACTTATCATCGAGTTGCCTTAGAATATTATTGGCCCGGTATGAGGTACGACATTTCGAATTACATACGCGCTTGTCCCGAATGTCAACGATACAAAGTCTCGCAACAAGGACCAGTAGGATTAATGGGCGAACGCATCGTGGACCGGCCATGGATAATCGTTTCCGCCGATATAATGGGACCTTTACCGCCAAGCAAGAATCAATATCGATATATTTTGGTTTTCCAAGACCTCTTCACTCGTTGGGTAGAAATAAAACCGTTAAGGAGAGTCGAAGGAAAAATTATTGCTGAGGCCTTTGAAGATTTAGTCCTATTTAGGTGGGAAACCCCCTATTATTTATTGACTGACAATGGCAAGGAATTTGCTAACCATGCTCTAAAGCAAGTCTTAGAAGAACATGGAGTCCAGTGGTTGCCAATTCCGCCATATCATGCACAATCCAATCCTGTCGAGAGAACGAATCGCATCATAAAAACGATGATTTCTACGTTTGTCAAGCAAGATCATCGAGATTGGATCGTCATTTATCGGAGTTTAGAAGTGCCATAAATACTGCTGTTCAAGAGAGTACTAAAGTATCTCCAGCATTTTTAAATTTTGGAAGGAATCCTAGACCAGTAAAGAGTTTAAGAAGGACAGTGGAACCAAGTCCTACAATATTGAGAGTTGATGTTGAAACCTGGATTGATCGTGTCAAGCGATTAAGTGCCATTCAAGATTTGGTAGTGAGACATATCGATAGAGCTAGGCAGCGTCAAAAGCATTATTACGATAGAGGTAGACGCACTATATTATATAATGTAGGTGACTTGGTTTTAAAACGAAATAGAGTCCTTTCATGTGCGGCTGAAAACTTTGCGGCGAAGTTAGCACCTCGTTATGACGGTCCATACGAGGTTATTAGAGTCCTATCTCCTGTCGTGTATGAGGTTCGAGGATTAATGGCTTCGAAGTTAGATGATTGAGCAGTGTGTTATTTATAGGATTGTTATCGAGAGTCCTAAATAGGTAATTGTTTGGTATAGCATGCGGTGATGGGATGTTATCATAATATAGCTAGTGAGTTGTCAGCCGAGATCGGGGAATTGTGATTCTCTTTAGAATGATAGAGATTCGGAAAGCTAATGGCTTCCCGGCTAAGGAGGGGGGAGTTTGTGACGGATCATTCGCCACATGACTCGGTGCTCCTTGGTAGGCGAACCGTTCGCTGCCGCAAGCTTCGATTTCCCGATCGCCGAAGAATTAAATTGCGTGCGACTGACAAATGCGTTTTCGAATGTTTGTTTCAGCGACTATGTTTTCGACCGAACGAAAGAGACCGCCCGGGAAATAGGCGATAGCGGCGGCCGATGATGAGAGGGGCGCGGAAGAGTGTCGGAGCGTCACCTGCGATCCGCGAAAAGTCTCGCGGAAATTTCGGCACTTCGTTGCGGACCATCGAGCGTCTATGTTATTATAAGAAAAATTTTTGGTTTACCTAAGTTAGCTCGACTATCTATTATTATCTTTTTATTTTTCATTGTGCGTCGCTACGACAGATATAATAGAGAGTCCCGAAGTATTGTACATCAAAGAAGGCGGTAAGACCGAATCGCCTGTCAGTTTTATTGAGTGTCGGTTTTCTCCGGTTTCGGTCTCGCGAGTCGGTATTCATCAATATATTGTTTAATTAGTTAAATATAATAAGTGTTTCAAACTAAGTGAAGTGTATTCATTTAATTTTAATTCGTATCCCTAACTGATAAAAATAAATTAAGTGAGGAAGAAGAAAAACCCCTCGCAGTCTTGAAGATTTTCCAGTATCCAATTTTTAAGCATTTTATCCTATGAGTTTCGGTAGAGATGGACGGGCCAATATGTCTAGGTCAACAGCAATGTCAGCATCTAAAATTTCCTGCAACTATATCTTTTTTCTTATGTCTACGCCTTTTATGTATATCTTGTGAGCACATTTAACGATGTCTTCCAACGTTTCGTTGATTGCATCAAAGGGTATATCGCCCAATTCGAATCGTAGACCATGATAATTGTGCATTAACCAATCGTTTTACATTCGAAACGTACTTTACAACATCACTGTCAGAAATATCCATAATGCACATTTCCTTCGGGATAAACCGATTACCAGATCGGGGGAATCCTTACACGTCGGCAACATACTACTTTTCTGGTACCTAATACTGATTTGCTTGTCCCCTCCATTAATTGACGCATCGCTCTCTCTCTCTCTCTCTCTCTCTCTCTCTCTCTCTCTCTCTCTCTCTCTCCCACTCTCTCTCACTCTCTCTATCTCTGTATCTCTCCTTCTCACACACTCTTTGCCACTTCCACATATGGCGTGGTACCTCCAACTTATGGGTATACGTCGTACCTTTCTTTCTAGATCGTAGTATCTCCTCGACAAATCCTATGAATCGGAAATCAAATCAGAGTGTAACAAAAACAGATAGTTTTCACGGTCACTAGATCCCTCTCGGTATCATCCGATGTTCCTCTTGAGATTCGGATAGACGGTCCCATAAGCGTCCATTGTCGATAGTTTGCGAGTTACGATACTCAGATGATGAAGAAGAAGTTAAACGCAATATTAAATCGTTTCAAGTACTAGCACCATTATGATTGACCTAGGTCATTGTTTTTATTTTTACCTACCTTCTCTTCCTTCAGCTATACCCGTGCCCCTTGTTTTGAAGACCTTGAGATAGGTCTCGCTTACACACTTAAACGTAGACATCGGGACTCCACCGTATACTGGTAAATTCATATACTCAACTGTAAGAGAAGAGTTCGTTACACCAACATACGAAATATTTATTTACGTCAACTCCCCTCCATGCCTACCGAATGATCGAAACAATGGCGTCATTGATATTACCCGCAATGAAAACATTTCGTTGCGAACTTGAACCAGCGGTCGAAAATCTCTACCCTGTTCGCCAATATTTATGTTATCAATGAACGATAACGTAAACGGAATGCGAGGTCTTCTTAGAACGAATAAAATAAATCTCACATTTAATCAAATCATGTTTATTTTAAAAATAGCAATTTTTAAATGTACATATTTGATTACATTTTGCACTGTATTGCCCGCCATAATTAAGAATACGATTAATACATATACCATTATTTTGTTTTTCACGACAATGTGATTTATGCAAAAACTGATTGTACCATTCACTTACAAAATAGTCGTTTTGTCTAGTGTCATTAGAGAAATTCTTATAAAAGTCATGTAAACTATAACCATTAGCCACCGTGTACAAAAACATAACGCAGTATTCGCCGCACACAGAAGAAGTAAAACTTTGAAGACACTTGTAACTCCATCGTATCATTTTACAGTTTCGTCGAAGGCGATGAATGTGATGTGCGATGAACGGCGGTGATCCATAGCTGTCGAAGAAAATTCCGTTCCTAAACGCATCAACGTAGAAAGCGACCCAGTGCGAACTAGGTCTTGTCTGATCGTCCGTGTTCGCTATTATAGATGCCAGTATCGTCCACACCCGTGGAATCAGATCCGACGGAAAGACGCCCTTTCTTCCCCGGAATATAGTTTAGGGCGTGTAAGAGCTCTTTCGAGTTCATTGTCGGTTTTTTCAGCCGTTGTACTAAAAGCGTCTATAGTGGATATGTAACTGGTATGTATAGACGATGACTGTACCGATGACGTTGGTGAAACTGTTTCGTCGTCCTCGGTGTTTATACGCGAAACTATCCACTTTCGCAATTTTAATGAGTTATTCAGAGCGCACATGTATTTATCAGTTTTTCTGATTCCGTGATATGTGCAGAAGGCTTCGTCCGTGTTGATTTGAGCAAACGTCGGCGCATCGGGATCCATAAAAAAGCAGTTATCTTTGATAAGATTGTCCAGGCTGATGATGCCAAAGAAGAGATAGAACTGAAGAAATATAAATCTGATTTGACAGCCGAAACATCTGCCACTGTACCGCAAAATAAGGATGACGAAGTGACACTTGGAAAACAACATTTCACACCATCGATAGTCATGCAACGATCAACGTTTGATATTTTAAAAATTGTTATTCCTTGTGTCAATGAACATTTAATTCGTTTGAGTGACATTTGTGACGATGTAAATAAGTGTAAAAATGTTGTGGTCGACGAAATTCGTCAATATTTGTTCACGATGAAGTTCCAAAGTCTTCCGTCTGATTTACGAATTCGAAACATTATATATGAAATTAGAGACAATTTAAGTGGAAATATCAAAACTAGACTCTCCGAATCATTTTCTATCTACTTGAATATTGTTATAAATGAATTAATTGCTTTTTATATGGATATTTTGATATGTCAAACAAAACAAAATTTTACTTAAAAAAAAGAAAACATGTAATTTTCTAATAATTTACAATACATTATTTTGTAGAATTTATATTTTAACGTGTCTGATTTATTTTATTCCTTAATCCTTTCCCGATTTATCGAGAATTTTAAAATCGCAGCAATTTAAATTTTAAATTTTAACGCATTTAATTTCATCGCAGAAGTTTTCGAGGTACAAGTGATTTCGATTAGATGTTTGAATGTTTACGACGCTCTCGAGTTAGTCCAAACAAATTTCTAACGTGCTTGCCTTTGATAGAAAATGAGTTAACTTTTATATTTTTACGAATTCAAAAATGCTTTATTTTGCACGTAATCAAAATAAATGTTGGTCAATAACGAAGACAATAATCATATTACATTTTTTGTTAATTACCAGGTATTAAATTAAAAGTAAGCATTTTTTCCGATACGCTGTAAATCAGCTTGCGTAGCCGCGGTCTACGATGATCAGCTTGCGAAGCCGCGGTGATAAGATCGCTAGTCGCAGGCTCCTTGTTAGCTTACGAAGTCGCGAAAAAAGCTCGCGAAGCCGCGGACCGCGCCGCCGCCAAGAAAAAAAAGGTCGGTTTTTTATATAACTTAAGTTTATAAGACTTCGGCTCTTATTTCCACGATCAGTCGATGTTGACAACATATCGTGAATGGTTGAGATTCGAGAATTGTCGAATAAAAAAAATTTTAATTCTATCATGGATACGCGTTGAAAGCATCCGTGGACGTGTCTAGTTTGTGGACCAACGGGCTGTGGTAAAACGGTTTTTGTAAAAAGATTTTTAAAAAATTTGACATCTTTAGCGGATGTCTCTTTCGATCGTGTCATTTTTTATTACGCCGAATGGCAAGATGAATATCAAAGTAAAATGTCTGTAGACGGAACAGCGCCAGCTTCACAACGTGGAATCGAGTTTCGCGAAGGTTTGCCGAATCCCGAAGATTACTCCAAAGATAACGACTGTAAAAAATTGATTATAATCGACGATCTTATGCGAGAATCGTCTAACAACACAATAATGGACCTCTTTACGAAAGGAAGCCCTCACAAAAATATTAGTGTAATTTTCATAACACAGAATATTTTTCATCAGGGTCGCGGACAGAGAGATATTTCTTTAAATACTAACTATATCATTTTGTTTAAAAATCCTCGAGACCGCGCGCAATTTCAGCATCTCGCACGACAGGTATATCGTGAAAATTCAAAATTTCTGCAGGAAGCATATCGAGATGCAACTTCTCATCCACACGGTTATCTTCTTTTGGACCTCAAGCAATCGACACCGGATGATTTCAGATTTCGTACTTGTATATTTCCTGATGATAAACCGCAAATTGCGTACGTACCAAAACGTAGGTAAACATATCTAATTATTATCATTATCATATATGGCTTTCAGTACGTTGTAAACCACGAAGATGAACGTATCGAGACGCATGCGTAAACACAATAAATTGGCGAACGGACGAAACCTTGGAAAGCATTCAAGTAAACAAGTTTTTGAAGAAAGTGCAAGTACTCGTGCTGCGAAAACGTCGTGTTTCCCTTTCGAAAAAAAGTATCTCGCGTTGTTACATGCACTTTGTCATGCTGACAAAAGACAGAGAGCGGCTTTATTAAAGACGGCTGATCGAAAACTTATAAAACATATCTGCGAATGTGCACTTAATGCATTGTATGGCGTCGTTTCATTAAAACCGCGTGAGAAAACATTACTTGGAAAATATAAAAATATACTACGTAATCTCGCATTGTCGACAAGAAGTAGGGCTATCAGAAAAACACGCGATCGCACCCGTAGCAATATTACCACTTGGAAACGGAAAAAAACTCTCCTTTTGCAGAGAGGTGGAAATTTGTTACCAATTTTATTGGCTCCAATAGTCAGTGCTGTTTTCTCCAAATTATTCAGTTCTGGTCACGAATAAGGTCTGGTATGGAACACGCAAAGAAAATGATCCTTGTTCCTGAAAATGAAGTACCTACAAATGGTGAAAAGAAAACTGTGCAAACACCCGGAACGGTGCTTTCAAGATTGGACGAGGAACTGTCAAATATTCTCCACGATGAAAATAACGGATCTTTCAACGATCGTAATTGTACAATAAAAATCAAAGACAGAGAAGCTGCTAGGATTTTCGATGAAGGTAGAAAACTCGCAAGATATATACAAACGCTTCAACGTTACTTACATTTTTTTTCCAAAAATCTGTACGATGAAAAAGAAATAAACGATAAGACTACGAATAATAATACTAGTAACAGCGAAGATGCTGCAAGTATGAAACGAGAGAAACAATATCAACGAGATGATACTCGGCGTGAGAACGACTCATCGAAAGTGGAATCAAAGAAAAATCGTAAAGATATCCCACCTTCTATCTCTATCCGTGAAATAGTTAAAAGTGTTCCAGTTTCGTACAGATTGAAAGCCTTGAAATTGATGAATCATCTGCAACGCTCGAAACGTATATCCTGGGATAACGAAGGTGTCGTTAATATCGACGGTTATGATATTATAGGATCCGATATCGTCGAACTCATCAACGATGCAATACGCTCGCGAAAATCTGTAAATCCAGTTGGTCGCGAAGACTTTATTCGTGCACTTCGGGCAGATCGTATTCCCACACGTTCCATCGGTAATAAAAACTTTTGGAAACTTACTTCTACCCCGCGATTTGGTAAAAAATCTCGAGAGATTATAAACGCAGCGAGATTTGGAAAGAAAAATTTGACCGAAAATATTGACAACAACGACGTTGACGACGACGACGACGAAAAATGAGAAGAAGCTAACAAGAGCCAGACGGAATGGCTGGGTCTCGAAATGTAATCGTAGATAAGATCGAAAGTGTTTATTACGACCCTTCACATCCTGTTAGCTACTCGGGTGCTCGAAATGTGAGGCAATTTTTTATGAAGCATGGCGTGTCACCGGATGATGTTCAAGAGTGGCTAAACGCACAAGACGCGTATACTCTGCATAGACCCATACGACGAAATTTTCAACGTTTAAGATATGACGTCACAAATGTCGATGACCTCTGGGAAGCAGACCTTGTTGATCTGAGATCGTTGAAAACGTACAACGATAACAAATGTTACATTCTCGTTGTCATAGACGCGTTAAGCAAATACGTATGGGTCGAATCGTTACGCGATAAAAGTTCACACGAGGATCTCGCAGGTATTAAGAGAATTCTGGAACGAAACAATAAGCGAATCCCTGTCACGCTTCAAACAGATCGTGGTAAAGAATTTATTGGTAAACAAGTACAGAATTATCTACGAGAGGGTAACATTCGGTTTCGAGTAACACGCAGCCACACTGATGTAAAAGCAGCGATTGTAGAACGCTTCAACCGAACGCTTAAAGTGCGTATATGGCGCTATTTTACACGTAACAATACCAGACGATACGTAGACGTTATGCAAAATATTGTCGATGCTTACAATAATTCTTTACATTCGAGTATAAAAATGACCCCTGCTTCAGTTACATTATTCAATGCTCATATTGCCCGGCGAAATATTGAGAAATCATAGAGTTAGTCTCAGTCTGTAATGTAGCTGTATACGTGAAATTACTAATTATATAGGTATTAGTATCTGATAACATTGAATGCATTTTATTCAGATAATCAGATTTATTCATCACAACCGTGATATTCCCTTTATCAGCATCGGTGAAGAAAATATTAGGGTTATTTTTTTGGAAAGATTTAATAATTTCATTATCAAAAAATTGAAAATCATTATTAACATCATTTCTAGTTTGATGTAAATATTTCTGTATCGTATAAATGCAATTAGATCTTATATTATCTTTCTCATGTACAATAACATTACCAAGAGTATCTAATTCATCATTCGTAGGAGCGCCGGCCACCAGCTGTTCTCAATTTTAAGACTTGAAAAACGTTTTGTGCCATTGGCAACCAACATAAAAAATTCCAACCTCCCCTGACACCGCCGAGGTAGTAAAATGGAGAAAAGTTGCCCCAAATTTCTATAACAGCAGATTTCGAAATTTTAAGACTAGAAAAACGTTTTGTGCAACGGCCGCTGGATATGATTTTAGTTCCCGACATTGTTGGCAGCCTACATAAAAATTTCCAATATCCCCTGACCCCGTCGAGGTAGGTAAAATGGGGAAAAGTTGCCCCAAATCTCTATAACAGCCGATTTCGAAATTTTAAAACTTGAAAAAAGTTTTGTGCCACGGCCGCTGGATATGATTTTAGTTCCTGACATTGTTGACAACCTACATATAAATTTCCAATATCCCCTGACCCCGCCGAGGTAGTAAAATGAGGAAAAGTTGCCCCAAATCTCTATAACAGCCGATTTCGAAATTTTAAGACTTGAAAAACGTTTTGTGCCACGGCCGCTGGGTATGATTTTAGTTCCTGTCATTGCTAGCAGCCTACATAAAATTTTCCCCATTATACCTATCTCGGCGGGGTCAGAGGATATTGTAAATTTTTATGTAGGTTGCCAACAATGTCAGGAATCAAAATCGTATGAAGCGGCCGTGGCACAAAACGTTTTTCAAGTCTTAAAATTGCGAAATCGGCTGTTATAGTGATTTGGGGTAACTTTTCCCCATTTTACTGCCTCGGCGGGGTTAGGGGATATTGGAAATTTCTATACTGGCTGCCAACAATGTCAGGAACTAAAATCATACTCAGCGGCCGTGGCACAAAACGTTTTTGAAGTCTTAAAATTTCGAACTCGGCTGTTATAGAGATTTGGGGTAACTTTTCCCAATTTTACTACCTCGGCGCGGTCAGGGGAGGTTGGAATTTTTTATGTAGGCTGCCAACAATGTCAGGAAGCAAAATCGTACAAAGCGGCCGTGGCACAAAACGTTTTTCAACTTTTAAAATTTAGAATCGCTGGTGGCCAGCGCTCCCACGAATCGGCCGCTGGAATCGGTCGCTAACTTCAGGGTCATAAAATTAATTGGTAGGTCATTTGACGCCCAATTTAAGTAAACATTTTTGTAAAAAAAATGCAACAAAATCCAAAAATATTGTAACAACTTTTAACATTTGTGAAAAATTTGTTGCATTTTTTGAAAATTTGTCCAATGTGGTATAATTGGTGGTTAGGTCATTTCAGGCTCAAATTATGTATATATTTTGGGTAATTTTTTACATTTTTCACAATGTTTTTCGATTTTTTGCATTTTTTTTACCGAAATTTTCATCCATTTTGGGTCAAAAATGGCCTAACCACAAATCCAACCACTGTGGAAACATTTTTAAACAATTTGTCGTATTTGTTGGGAATTTTGTGAATTTTTTCAGAATTTTCGTGAATGGCGCTTTTTTAACCATTTTAATGTCATCAAAAAAAAACGTCGAAAAAAATCTCAAAAAAATAAGAGTGCTTCTTTTTAATGGAGAGGCCATGATAAAAAAAATTAGCAGCAGCATCTGCGGGAGTGAGGTTCACGACCTGGTCAAGTTGGCGTGGAATGCCCCATATATAATAATTGTCATGCAAAACATTAAAGTGGCCAAAACCGGTCTACCCTATATGTAAGGATTTTTATGGGGCCACCATTTTTTTTAACGATTGGGTCGTCAACATACATGTTTTAAGCGCTGATTCGAATAACAAAAGTCCAATTTTTGTGAAAATTAAAAATATATTAGTCTATTATCTTCGAAAATCGTTGTTTTTGCAAAAAATGACTATATTTAGGAATTTATTAAGAACCAAAAATTATTTATTATTTTTTCAACTATTGGGTCGTCAAAATATGTGTTTTAAGGACTAATTTCAATATTAAAAGTCGAATTTTTAGTTAAAATTGAAGAAATATTAGTCTATTACCATCAAAAACCGCTATTTTTGCAAAAATCACTGTATTTTGGGATTTTTTAGGGACCCAAAAATTATTTTTTTATTTTTGCAACAATTGGATAGTCAAAATATGTGCCTTAAGGACTAATTCCAATAATAAAAGTCCAATTTTTAGTTTAGATTGAAAAAATATTAGTCTATTATCTACGAAAATAGCTCTTTTTGCAAAAATGACTATATTTAAGGATTTTTTTCGGACCCAAAAAATTTTTTTATTTTTTTTTAACAATTGGGTCGTCAATATACATATTTTGGCCACAAATTCCAATAATAAAAATCCATCTTTTAAAAAAAAATGGCGAAGCTAAGCACAAATAAAAAAAACACATCAAAACAGGGTTTTTAAGGCGATTCCGCGAATGCAGGATATTTTTTTTAATTTTTTTTATACCCCTGAAAGTCATCAGGAACACTCAAAGTGTCAAATAAACGGGGACATATAGAAGTTACCAGATTCACTCCACCCTTCTATATATATATATATATATATATATATATATTAGTAGAAGCAAATGAAACAACGCACGTTTATCATTGTACATAATGTGCTTCTGAATAACGTAAACTAACGTAAACTTTGTAATTCTAAGAATAAAAATTAATTTAATTGTTGAACGATATTGTAGACATTTATCTGAAAAGGGTGTGACAAAGTACCTAGGTCCTTTACGATTAGAATTAACTCAGTAGACTGGATAAGCGTGATTTTCGCAAAAATTAAAACAATTAAAGTACGTTCAGCAGGTAGGGCTTTTATAATAGGTATTCATATGTAAATAAAATTAAAAAAAATTTCCCGACGGAGATTCGAACTTCAAAATTTTGACTTACAAGTCAAGTGATGTAACCACTCAACCACCGTACAATTATTTTGTTAAATAACGGGTAAGGGCAAATAATGTTTTCCTTTAACGGCATTTATTTTTTATACTTGACGATAAAAAGGGAAATAGACGCAATATTATTAAAAGATTATTTAAAGAGAATATTAGAAAGGGATGTGAAATAGGGTATTGTGAAAAGTAATTAATTGTCCTTCCATCCTGAAATAGTTGATTTTTCAAACCAATCAGTTAATTTCAGAAAGGACAACTAATTACTTTTCACAACACCCTATTTAAAAAAAAGCAATAGTTTATAAATTTGTTGACGGATCCATTTTCTGTATTAACAAACAATTTCATTACAAAAACATTAAAGAAATAAAAAGTATCTTGATTAACAATGATTACCCCATTTCATTCATTAATAAACACATTAAAAATAGATTACAATACATAAAAAACAGCTATAATTCTTCCTTATTAGATACATCTGAAAATTCACTCTTTAAAATGGTTTTACAAATTCCGGATATCAATGGTTTTTTTAAAACTCCGTTTAACTTTGTTTAAAAAATGTCTAATATTCCCTTTAATTATTCTTTTAATAATATTACTCTTATTTCCTTTTTTATTAGCAACTTAAAAAAATAAAGACCGTTATACGATAACTTTATTAGCGTTTATCCGTTCTTTAAAAAAAAAAACTATTCTACGGTTGTTGAGTGGTTACCGAGCTGGACTTGTAAGTCAAAATTTCGATGTTCGCAACTCCGTCGGGAAATTTTTTTTTTTTAAATTAATTTACATATGATTACCTATTATAAATGCCCTATCTGCTGAACGTATTTTAATTGTTTTAATTTTTTGCAAAAATCACGCATATCTAGCCTATTGAGTTAATTTTGATCGTAATCGATTCAGGTACTTTGTCACACCCTTTTTAGATAAATGTCTACAATATCGTTCAACAAATAAATTAATTTTTATTCTTATACTTACAAGGTTTGATAATTTACGTTATTCACAACCCAGCAAACGAAAATTCATTGACGATCCATTAAAATTCATTCACTTCTGAATTCGTTTTTTTAGCTTCTGCAATGAATTTCAATGAGTGAACGCAAATAAACCTATATTATTACTAATAATATTCTCTTTAACTATATTATATTGTGCATAGCGCTTTTATTTCAATCTACTTTGGTCTACATATAATAGGATATTTATATTCATTAATAATATTGAATCGAATAAATAATAGAAATGGAAACCAACAATATTATTTTCACCCTAAAATTGAATATCTCACTTTTTACTGTAATCGTTAAAAAAGTAAAAAATCGATTAACCTTTTCAATTTTTGTAGTGCATTTTTGCTCTTTCTCGCCCAGAGATCATAATAATAATAATGAATGGTTTAACGTGGGTCGGATTCTAACAAATTAAACAGTCCGCTGGGAGGGGGAATCTATAGATTTCTCTATGGTGGGGTATAAGCCGAATTTAATTAATTTGTTTAATTTGTGCGAAAATAAAATTACTTTTTGCAGAAAGAAAACGTTTGCGTATCTATATTATCGGATATTTACATCCGTTAATAAGCATTCATTGAATAATTAATAGAATCGGAAATAATGTTAATTTAAAGACTTTTGCACTTTACTGTTTGCTGTAACCGATAAAAATATATAAAATAATTGAAATAAGTAGAGTAGATGGGATATTTACAATAATCACTATGTTAATATTTAATTACGAAAAGTGTAAATATGTAAGATAAATAAAATTAAAATGTTTAATCACGAATTTACCTCATTTTCATAACATTAATCTGATAATAATTAAGATATTAATAATTTCAAGCATATATCAATGTTGTTAGTTAAATTCGCAAATGACATTGTACACATATATTAAGTTGTGTTTTACGATTGTTAATTACGCATAATTTTCAATATTTTATTTTATTTGAAAAATATAATGAATTGAAGACGTAATTTAATTTTATAATATTAAATAAGTAAGTCATATGAATATAATAGTAATTAAAGAAATAGGAATTAAGGACCTATTTACTTGTTACTGAAAAAAATAATGAAATAAACAATAAAAAATTATTAATCTAAAATTGCGACTAAAAAATGAATTTGTAATATTAAAAATTACACAAGTTTGATAAAATTAAATAATTACTGCTCAGCAATATTTATTTTAATTAATGATTTATTAAAAATATAAATTGAAATATAATTATTGAATAATTTTGTATGAGAGTGTTACGATTTTTATGTTTTTCGTAATGCAATTTTTATCAGGATCAGGAGTTGTAAGGGATGATTCTCGGTAGCTGAGAATCGTTTTTGGGATCTTCCGCATAAAGGGGATCGACACCCCAAGTGACGAAATACTGGCGAATTTAGTAATAATAACTTTGATTTATTTTTGGAAATGCCAACTACAGGTCGTACAGATCGTCCGGGTATATAAGTACTAAGTCCGGTATTGATTCGCGGAGAGTCGCGGATTAATGTGTCGCGAAGCTTCTAAGTCCCGTGCGCGAGATCCTTTCGGTCTTGTTCACGATGCGACTATAACGGAGATCTTCGCTTGATCGTACGCGGGGCGACTCTGCACCGAGATCTTCACTCGATCATTAACGGGGCGACTCTGCACCGAGATCTTCACGGCGTCAATCGCGGGGCGACTCTGCACCGAGATCTTCACGGCGTCAATCGCGGGGCGACTCTGCACCGAGATCTTCACGGCGTCAATCGCGGGCGACTCTGATTTCGGGCAATGCGATTGCCCTTTTTATATGGTAGATGTCGATGAGATCATCGTCCTTTTTGATGGACACCTGCACTTGTTGTTTGCCACGTGCCATCTTCCACGAATCGCTCACCCCTTTTGACTTATCGGTAACCTTGGCGATTCGGGGAACGTGTGCTATTGTGTGCGTGTGTGAGTCACAATCTTAAGGATTGTGTTACTTCGAGCTTCGGCGTGGCACATTCTTTTCTTGACCGTTTGGGCTTGCAGCTAGAGGAACCCGTGGTTCCCAGTATAAGTTACAGCACGTGTGCAATATATGTGCGACGCCGAATCGGGCCCTTCGGTGTGTGTGTCTTGTCGATCTTACAAAGACAAGTGTTGTCTATGTTACGAGTGCTATTATGTGCGTAGCCAGCATGCGTAACAAGAGTAAGAGATATCCGATGTCAAGTTTCGAATCCAACTCCGCTCTTCCCTGCGGTCCCCTCATCCTCCTATCGTACCGATAGTGTTATGTTTAATTTCGATCAAACTCTGTCCCCTATGCATTTCCGTGGTGATAATATATATCTCACCTTTTTCCCATTTAGTTACCGATGGGATTCCCTCGGGGCGCCACTTACTGGCAGTGACATTTCACGCTGATCTGGTAGAGATCTTTTAGCAGAAATACGCGCACACGCAATGGCGGCCTTTTCATTGTTTTCCCTGAAAACGCCTTTTAAAACTATATATATCAGAAAGCATAGGATAAATGGGATTCTTTTCCCATTTTTATACAAAATATATTTTTATTGATTTTAATTTTTAACTTTTTGTTTAATTTAATTTTACTATTTTTTGTATATATTAATTTTATATATTATTTAATTATTTAATATATAAATAATTTACGAAAAGCAGTTCTCATTTGCGTCACCTATCCAATAGTAGTTTACAGTGTATGCCACTTAACTTTAAGTGGAACAGCGTGCACCGCTGATCCATGGTCTACCACTGCCGAATACTATCTAAAAGCTAATTTGATATTTATGTACAAATACTTTTAAATGTCATACAGCTTTTATGCAGTTTTTCAAAGTATTTCGTGATAACTAGAAGGGAGTTGAACTCGATGTTAGGAATTTTCAAAAATCGCGGACAAAATTTAGAGGGATTGTCAAAAGTGAACATTTTTAATATTTAAAATATCGCAGAAAACGGCAGGGGATACGCTGAATTTTCTTGTCAATAGTTTTAATATGATAAGAAATATAATTGAAACAAACAATTGTTATTAATGTCACTCCACAAGAACTCAGAAATACTTAAAACGAAGCATCCAGAAGGATAGAAAATATTCATATTTATTAAATACCCTGTTTTTGGACATATCGTGTAATTTATGCAATACAAATGACATAATAACGATTGATGAAATAATTTTCACACATTTAAGAAATATATTTATACTATAGCACAATATATTGTGTCATTGTTGTGTGTTAGGACTTTTATTTTGTCGGAATACATGAAATCACAATAAACTCATATATGAGAGTAACCGGAGACTTTTTGGGCTTGCGCAATGCATTAATATCTTTTTTTTTTAATTACATAATTATTTTGTACGCCTCTACGATAGCCCCAAAACACACCTAGATAGCAATGTGAGTCTTATATCGCTCTCCATGTGCACTCATAAATGATAGTGGATCTCATTTATGAGTCTCCATGTAAGTGCTATTTGTGAACGCAGATTGGGTAGCGATACACTCAGAAATGAGATTTCCATTTACTAGAAATAAGCGCATGCTCAATGGTGGCTTTTTCATTGGCTACCCTCAAAAGCGCCTGTATAACTATATACCATATAGCATTGGATAAATAGGATTCTTTCCCCATTTATGTTGAACAATAAGAAAAATGACTATGGCTTTATTATAGTTAGCTTATAAATGCTCAGATTTTTACTCTATTATCTTATACAATTTCATAGGAAAATAAAATATTAAGTCTAAAATATATTCCAATAGATAATAAAAAGTAAAATATGAAATACAGGCATATATACTAATAACACCTATAGACGGCAAATGTTTGTGTCACCGCCCCCCGTACCTACTCACATGGCCATTGAGCGTCGAGGCAGCGGTGATCGACTGAAAAAGTTAGACCATGGGTGAATTTAATTGGGGTTGTATTTCTTTTAAGTGCAAGATACAACTAGGCCCCGAGAGCATTTTTGCAATTAATACCCTCTATTGGGCAGAATAACCTCGCTTTTGTCGAAAATAAGACGTGATAGAAAAATCCTGATAGAGCCATAATCTTCAGCATGAAAAATGAGTTCCGAAATGATACTACGATTGCCAAGGCAACCAAACAGTAAAATTTGGTCGGCCAGTGTTATTGATATTTGATCGATTATTGATAGTTGATCCATATTTTTTCATATCGAAATAATTGGTGCGCCGCTTCGCCCCAGTATAGCTGCTTCAACCCAACATGTATACTGTTAAAAAATCGGCTGTAGCTTTTATATAGTTAAAGTATCCTACGCGACTCATATAATGATTTGTGCAGAATGACAGAGATATTTGGTTACCTATAGATGTTTAAAAACATTTCACCGGAGATAGAACCTGGTGACAAGAGAAAGTGAGGATATATTTTTGGTTGTAAGAGTATGAGATTTTAATAGCGTAAGCAGGTTAATATTCAGATATTGAGAATCAGAAACTTATACTTACTTGAATTGACAAAATATGTCTGCGTATTCTGTTGCAATTCCAACGGCTTGTAACACTGTTACTCTGAAAGTGAATTCCACTCCAGGCTGCAAGTGGTCTGGAATTTCGTCTTCTTTCATATCACTAGATACTGAACTATCACCTCTCCCACTATCGGCGTCACCTGCTTCTTCATCTTCTTTAACACATTTCATGTCTTTAGAATCTGTATGTCCTTCCACGACGCGCTCTTCACGCATGCAAATTTGCGGATTTTTCTCGAAAGGTTGAGCAAAAAGCGTGTTCCGCCTATTTTTTCGATGGATCCCGAATAAATCATCCTCAAAAGAAATACGAGCTGACTGTCTGAATCCACTCGAATATTCGCTGTTTTCCTCTTCTAGAACATGTGATAATTATTACATACCCATCAAGGAAATAGGAATTGTCAAGAGTTTTAAACATACCAATAACAGCTTGGACAGCTACTCGAAGATAACCTTTAACGTCTCCCTTTTCGTTTACAATTGCAACTTTATGAATTAAAGGCACAGGGTACAATAAGTTACTCAGATAGACAAATGACCTATAATGTAAAAAAACAAAAATATATTGTAACCTTTCATTACATCAGTTGCACAAGTAGCATTAAGCGTGCACTCATGAATTAATTTAAACGAATTGGAAATTGGAAATCTGCATCTACGGAATAAAATGTCTTCTACAAATTTTCTTAATGTAATCCTTAACCCCATAATACATAAAAAAATAACAATTGGCAGTTTAAGTACAGAAGTATAACATTAAAACAATATTACATTTTATGTACACATAGATTGTTTCAATGATGAAACCAAACAGACGAGAAATTCTGTGGTATTTGAGTTGATTTTAGAGAAAAAATAGCAATGATGGATTCACATTTTAATCTGTTGAATAATTCAATTTGTTTTATTCTAGGGAATCCACTCCTCCTATTCAATGTATTTTGATCCGTACAGAAGAGTATGATTTTTAATTCTGAATCCATTCATATAAAAAAATAATGTCACCAAAAATATATCAATCCTCAATTGCTGCAAATACAATATAATAGATTCAAAGTTGATGAATTCACATCCATTAAAAAATAATGTAACAAAAATATATTAATCCTGAATTTCTGAAAATGGAATGTAATAGATTCGAAGTCAGATTTTGAAATCATATGTCGTCAAAAATAATGCTACCAAAAATGAACCCACTCAAATTGTATGCCTACAAATAGAAAATAATGGTTTCTACATGCAAATATTAAAGAGAACGATGTTGGAGGGGAGGGAGGGTAATGCCCAGTCGTAATTATCCACACGAGTGGTGGGAAGAGCGGGGTAACGGGGGTAAGGGGGGGGGGAGTGTTATTGCCAACTAGGACATGCAAATTTTGGTAAATTGAGGATCGCATCAATTCATATATTTAAAATGGGCGAAAAAATTCAACATTCCTTATCTTATCTCATTATATGTTTATATTGAAATTTCAGTTAATTATCAAATATTACATCCGCAATCACATCCGGCGGTTGTTTCTTGAAAATTTAAAATGCCTATTAATTTGAAGATTAATCAAATTTTAAAAAATGGAAACTATAAAAATAGACGAAAAAGTGAGTAGATGATGTTTTGAAATTACCTTAATCATACGGATCATGAACAGCAATAGTACTAGAATATAAGTTTAATTCCCACATATGAATTGTACATGAAATTCGTGCGGGAGGAGTACCTAAAATAGATGGAACTTCGCTTATAATATTGGGACAAAAAGGCTGAACGCGGATCGCACGTAAAAATTGTATACCCGTATATAAATGTGTGAGGTATCACGTAGGATATAAAAAAACAATAATAGTAGGCTAGTATGCCGTTATAAATTTGAGCCTCTTAAAACAACTGTCTGTAAAATAATAAAGAATCTTGATTGATTTGAGACTTATTCGTTTTAGAGAGCTGGCATTCACATAAAATATGCGCTACAGAATCGGCAACACCTAAATTTCACGCTGAGCAAACCAAGAGGGGAACGCACTTGTAGGTATTATTTCCATGAACTGATATATAATATGCTAGAAAATTTAGTGGCCGTTCTTAACTGAAGTTTGAATCTGATAAAAGCAGTTGGGTAACGTTCGGGGTAGAATGTCGCATAACAGTCGGAAAAATTCCTACAAATCGGAAACTGAACTCACTTCGAAGTAAAATACCATCTAAGGTCGCGAGTTCGAAATCTTTCAGAAAAACTGAGACAAACACTATCTATGAATACTATCCGCCGAAATGTTCAACCTCAGGTCTTCGAAGAAAGGGGAACATAAAGCGAGTCGTAAGTGATAAAACCCATTAATCGCATCCGATCGCAACTGAGCTCACGCAACCTTATCAGGCCCATTCTCGGCAGGCTGGGCGAGGGCTGATGGAGAAATTGATATACCGTTAGTAACACTCTGCGCACAATCATTAGAGCTGTTGGGTAGTGCCTAGTTCAAGACGCAAAGATGGTGTCGATCTAGGATTGCAAAATAGTCTTTTAAAAAATTTTAACTGGATAGATTCAAGCTGGTCATGATAACATAGGGTCTAGCAAGGGGCTGCATACAAGAGTGTAGCTAAAATTAAAATTTGATAAAGCTTGAGAAAACCGTTCCAGGAGTCTTCTTTAACCGAAGCAAAAATAGAGAGTACCGAGGCAGTCTTGCCCTCAAGGCGAGCTAGTCTTATCCTCACAATCGTATTTCCTTAAGCCCCCTACGCGAGGAGGAAACGATGATACTCAAATATGGGTAGGTAGGGACCGCCTTCCTATGATGCTTTTGGTAGAAAAAGCAGTTGGAGGCTGCAGTCCATTGCCCCGCCCCCCTTACCATCTAATGACCAGAATCTTGATTTTAGACGTATTTACTACCAGATCATTTCTGACGCAATATACCTCGCGAGCCTGCAACCTGGCCTTGAGGTCACCTGTAGAGTGGTCAAAAATCGCCAAATCATCCAAATAATTGTATGAAAAGAAACATCATTAGGCCATAGTTTAAGGCGAAGTCGAATCCCCGTTGGCCTTGCTCCTGGAAAAAAGACATTATATCAGAGATAAAGGCGAGGAAAAGTAATGAGCTTCATATTTCACCCTGAAATACCCCCTCAACCACCCTACAAAACCTCGGAGGATCTAGTATCACGGTTTATCGAAATTTTGGCTACATCCTAAAGTGACTTCAACAACCTCAATATTTTATCACTCCTTGTACAGCTTCAGCCATAATTTATACTGGGGAACTAAGTGGAAGGTCCTGGGAAGTCAACAAATAACACGTAACGTTTGCTCGCTTTTTTCGCAACATGACTTGAACAATTGCATTCAGAGTAAATAAGTTGTCCTCCGCAGAACAACCCCCTCTGAACCCCGCATGTTCTTCTGTCAGAATACTATAACCATTTAGCCATTTTTCAAAGCACATGGCATGAATCTGGGTAAATACTTTCGTAATAGCATTTGTAATGGCAATGGCTCTATAATTGTTAGGATCAGAACGGTGGCCCTTTATATGTTGCACGAAAAGGCATCTTAAGGTCTCCTATTTCTTGTAGTACTTCGGCTTTAAAAGTGGAGAAAACATTTACACTTTTTTCTGTGAACTGTTTCTTGTCGTTATATGTCGTGCTGCTTTGCTCGAATCAGATTGTAATCAACGACTTGGTAGAAAATTTCTGAGTGCAGAAAGAACAATAGAAGACGCTAATGTTGATTCGCACCAACAACTGCGTGTCCGTTATATGTTGACTACTGGTAGTCATGTAAAATAATTTAATAAAAATGACACTTGTTCCACCCTCGAAATTAGTGAAAATAGTTCGCTCGACACTACATACGATAGAAATAAAAAGTAAATTCGTTCTACAATCTTTGAATTTCACATTAAGGACAAAGGATAAGGACAAAGGACAAGGTATTTCCAACACTTTAATGACGGTATATCTATTTGCTGGTAAGCTCTCGGGTGGAGAGGTGCAAGACAAAGCAGTAACGGTATAAGACATGAACGGAACGGGTACACACAACACCCACCCAGAGCCAGTTCCCCCTATCCCAATATCGGTACCACCAGCAGATGCGGCGATCTGTGCGGTAGCGACTACGTCGCGGGGATTATCCCATCTTTAATCGATATAAGACTCACCGACCGCGGATAAGACGCTGACGGTACCGATAACTGCCGACGGGGGTCGGCAGCGGTCCCAAATTCGTACCTTCGCCCAGCAACATTCCCTGGTTATTCAAAACACTGGACGTAAGCAGAGAATATTTCACGGTCGGGGATTCGAACTCGGGATCTTTGCGACGTTCATTTCGTGCGGCTTAAGACTGACGCCTTAGCCCGTACGACCATCTCGCCTAATTCTGAATTTCATATTAAAACTCGAATCGAATTGATAGCCACTAGACACTTCAGCACAGGTAATAACGGACACGGTGTCATGACAAGAAAGGTTTCTATAAAATATAATGAGAAGCCACTTTCTGAATTTGGTCGGAATATCTAATACCGGACACAAAATAGTTTCAAAATACTCGGCCGCGATTGACTTATTTTCCACAGGAATACTTTCATAATAACAAATTTTACGAGCATCCTAATTTACGTATTCACTTGATCGTGGTCGAAAGTGTACCCTCAAGGACAATGAAATCAACGTGCATCTGATGAAGAATTTTTAAATGTCATTAAATCACTTTTCAATTCTATTAGCAAATAACAGTTCATAACGTAACGGATCGAATTTATATTACTTCAATTAAATGTATAATAATTATTTCATATTTTGCATATTTTTTAATATATATCCATGAATGGTTCTTTGCAGTAAAAAAATATCAAAATCTTTTAATACTGTATGCCGTAGTAATGTGGTTTTTGTATATGATAAACTAAAAATACGTATTAATAGGTGTTAACAGTTTGGACAGACAGTGGTTTTCACTTGATCGCAAATGCAAAATTAGTACCTGTTATCAGCAAAGGTATTATTTTCCACCTAACTCCTTAGGCGTCGTATCGTTCAAAGTGGTTCGGAATTTATGAAAATTATTGCGTACACGCAGATATACAATAAAATAAAATATTATAAATGGGCTTCGAAATCTTCCCCCCTTTAAAAGTTAATATTAGTTTCAATTTATACGTTATACGTCCTACAGATTTTTTACAAAATTATAGAGAAATAGTATTGCAATATAATGCAAAAAATAGATTCAGTTTGTAAAGGACAAATGTTAGCAAACACACATTGAATATTTCCCGTGGACGTTTGTGTTTCTGCAACACGCACGATATTATTGCTGCCTCTGTGACTTTAAATTACACTACCGAGTTTCCATTTTGATGGTGGATGTTATCTTCTGTAATCAGCACTAGAGCCCCTCCTTTTAGTTCTGGAAACGGTTTTCTCCATTTAGTGAATTTTGAAAATTCACATATATACTCCTTATTCCGCCTAGCCCAAATATGGAAGGTGCTGAACATACTGTATTGCAACAACACTTTTTACTACTAGATTATATGATATTTTACGGATTTTATCCCGACCGCTCATGGCCCTCCAGAATCCACGTGTGCAGTCTGCAGCAGTAAAGTGGCTCCGATATCCATCTCCTCCGCTGCAGATTTCGTTTGCAACTGTAACCACTCCCTCTACCATTGGGTTAGTGGTTACAGGATCTCGTGTGACCTCAGTAGACGGAGAGATCGCAGCAGCACTGCTTTCTGCATTCGGCCTGCGATGGAATTTGCATGTTCTCGACAGGCCGGAATGCTCTTGATGTTTTGGAGGAAAGTTGGTCTCATTCCTCCCAGCACTCCAATTATCAGCACGACGAGCTTGATTTTGAATCCTCGATACAGCTTGCGAATCTCGAACAGGAGTTCCTGATATTTCATCCGTTTTTCGTCCTCTTTGCTGACTGTACTTGTTTCTGCTGGTGCAGAAAACTCGATGAGGAAGATGGATTTGTCATCGAAGTCAACAAGGACGATGTCAGGCTTATTGGCTGATATTTGCCTGCTCGTCGGGAATGAGTAATTGCAGTATATTCGGCACGACTCATTCCCGACAACGGATTCAATATCAGTGGGGACGTACGGCAAAACTGGTGTTGCATCAATAGCATAAGTGCTGCGAAGATGGTAATACAGCACTCGAAGAGCCGCATTGTGACGTTCGATGTATGCTGAAACCGCATATATTGGTTCATGCTGCCCAAAGATGCATTAGTGTCTCAGCATGACATCTATACAATCTACAAAGCGTACTCTGTACCGCCTGGTGTAAGATGTTCTGGCGATACGCTAAGGTATTGATGACCCCATCCTGGCATGCGAAGATAAAACCCTCGGTCTCGGATTTCAAGCCGGCTGATCTTAAGAAGGAGAAGGTCATCTCTGCCGACAAGCCAAGTGGTTGGACATTTCGAAAGAATTGTCCATGCAACGGCTTGACGATATGCCTTCCCTCCAACATACGGAGTTGTTCCTTCCGTATGTTAGCCCTGAGACGCACTGGGCACAGATTGATGACTGATTCAGCCTCCTGTGCACCACTACGTCCCACGTTGAAAACCAGACCGAGGTTTCGCGCCGCTCGTTCCGCCGCGTTGTACAGAAACGCCCCCTTCCCCTGAATTTCCTGCTGATGTACTAGCATCATCAGGGGATTCTCCGTTCGATTAATCACGTCGCAAGCGGTTTCGAGGACCAATCGGTCATGCATACACTCCAGGCTTAAAAGGCCACGACCTCCCATATTTCGGGGCAAATACAGTCGTTCCACGGAAGATCTTGGATGCAAACTGCGTTGCATACAAATCATCTGCCGTGTGCTTCGGTCAAGATCCCTTAGCTCGTCAACGTTCCACTTCAGTGCTCCAAAAGAATAGAGCACTGGTGATACGGCCAACATATTCGTGGCTGCCACCTTATTTCTCCCGGTCAATTCTGATGACCAGATCTGACGGAGAATGCGCCGGTATTTCTTAATGATGGTGGTTTTAGCAGCCTGCACATCCTGGACATGCCTTTGAGGTACGCCCAGGTATGTGTAGGCTTCTTCGGCGCTAAGGTGGCGGATGACATTTCCGTGGACGAGCTCCATATCGTTTTTATTATTATTATTATTATTATTATTATTATTATTAATTTAGTGACTTTGGCTTAAAGTGTAGGTTTCTTTGGCCAACGACGTATAAGAATGACAAATAGTATAAAATTATACACAAAATGTGAAGTACAATAATAGAGTAATAGATATAGAATTATAATACATTGTTATCTTTGATATCGTTCGAACGGTTTCGCAGTGGTTTCGCATGCAACAAAACTAGTAAGTTATAATATAAGGAAGCGCCAATTGAATTTCTTTCGCCTTCAATACAGAGTAACAATTAAAATTGGAATAATTCAAATCATGATTATAATCGCGGTCATAATCATCCTCGGTTAGCACGATTTATTCGCAAGTTTAGAATCACAACAAGGAATACTTATGATTATGTATTAATACTAAATAACGGATGGCCTGACATATCAGACTTCAAATGGAGACGCATAAGCTTAGTACCGAAGGCGCTGTTGCTTGTGCATTTTTTAAGGTCTAATGGCAGAGCATTCCACAATCGAATGGAGATTACACAAAAGGAGTTCGCGTAAGTCTCGGTCCTGTAGGTTCGAATCCTGAGGTCTTCGGAATACGCTCTAGGTTGCAGATCGTTTATATTTTTACGCCATACATATTGATTATATAGATACGGTGGGGTTTTACTTCTAAATATATTGAAGATCGCCATGCCGATGTAGTACAATCTCCTTGACGCTGCTGTAAGCCAACCAAGCTTGTAGACGGAACAACAGTAATCAAAATAAGGTAGTATAAGTGATGTGACAAGCTGTCTACGCAGGTCGAGAGGAAGCGCATTTTGATTGGCCCTTAGCTGTCGGGAAATATTGTAGACCTTCTTAGAAATGTGTGTGACGTGTTCGCTCCAACAGAGAGTGGCATCTATGACAACTCCTAAGTTTTTTGTCGATTTTACCCATGGAATGGAACATCCCCGGACATGTATGATAGTCAGTTAGATCGAGTGACTTGATATAGTACGGGCTACCCACTATCAAGGCTTTAGTCTTCTCAAGGTTGATCTTAAGTTTGTTTTCTCCAGCCCAGTCACAAAAACACTCAGCATCAGCGATGATACGTGCCATCGAGCTATTGATCTCAGAAGGATGGCATTTGAGAAATATTTGCGTATCATCAGCATAAATCATGTGGCGCGAATGCTGGAGTACGCCAGGGAGGTCGTTAATGAAAATCGAAAAGAGTAATGGTCCAAGAACCCTGCGGTACTCCGCCATTAGTCGGCAACCAAGGTGATAATTTTCCATCCCTGTCTAGGACAGCTTGTGAGCGACCCGACAGGTATGAGGTGAACCAGGCAAGGGCCATGCTAGAAAGGTTTGCAGTTTTCAGTTTGCGAATGAGCAATTCATGATCCACAAGATCAAAAGCCTTACTAAAATCGAATAAAATAATGATAACTACCATCTTTTCGTCAATGGCGAGGCGATAATAGTCGGTTACCAAGAGCAGGGCAGATTGCGTGCTGTAACCTCTTCGAAACCCAGATTGGTGCGAATCCAGCCAACTTCTTTTGTTCAAGAAATCAGATATCTGATTATATGCCAGGCGTCCCACGAGTTTAGAGAATGCACAGAGGATAGCGATTAGACGATAATCGGAGGGGCCAACAGTGTTTTTCACCTTACTTATAGGAATCAGTATTGATTTTTTCCAATCTGAAGGAAATGTGGCAGTACTAAAAGATAAATTTATAAGATCGACCATAGGTGAGGCAATTGCTGGAAAAGCTTTATACAAAAAACTATGAGGAATATCATCCGTACCTCTCGCCTCTGCTTTTATCCCCGCAATACATTGATTGAGCCAGATCTTCAATACTTATATTAGTAAAATAGAAGTCGTCATCATTAAACTCACTGGTAGAATAGAGATAGTTCTCTCGTATTTGGTTGTATTGAGAAGTTAAGGCTGCATAGTACTTGTTGATCTTATTGGCAGTGCAACAGAGGGTTGACTCGTTTTTCAACTGTGATACTAAGCCCAGCTTACGAAGCTCCCTCCATACCAGCTTAGGCTTTTTTAGCCCCGATAGGTGCTTTTGATAGTAGGTAGCATGGGCATTCCTCCATTCTAGTTTGTTTTTTTTATTTAATGAGAGTAGACGAGCTTTAATGCAAGGGTCAAGTGTTCTACGAAAAGCACTGAGCGTGGAATCGCGTTCATTCTTTAGTTCGCGAAGTTCTTGTGTGATCCACGGTGCGGACTTATGTTTAGGATTAAAAGTAATACGAGGGGGTGTGCATCAAAGACGATAGAAATCGTCGAGGAAATAATATTATATAAATTATTAACGTCTGATGTGCTTGTTGTCACTTTACCGAATTCTTCCCAGTCGTAGGCTTCAAGATCATTGAGCATTTGCTGACTATCGAAATGTCGATAGTCTCTGCAGGTAATTGAGTTTACCGGTGTTTTCACAAGCAGTTCATAGTTAATCGCAATCAAGTCATGACCGTAAATGAAGGGTAGATTGTCCTGGTGATAACTTACAATGTTGTCGGAATTGCCAACTAGACAGTGATCAATCCACGAGTCTGCAGTAGAGCTGTGGAACGTATTCAAGAATGGTACAATGTAAAGACTACTCTCTGAGGCAAATTGTTTTAGGCGGGATGAGTCATTACAGTCACGGTTCAAGTTGATGTTGAAGTCTCCCATGATAATAATTCGTTCGTAATTTGAACTCATCTTCTCGAAACATTCTTGAAACTGTTGAAATGATTTTCTTGGTGGTCGGTAAACAACTGAAACCAACACAGTAGGCAGATGAGGCGTTCGAACCTCCAAAAAAATGAATTCGGAGGATAAAGACGATTGACTATCAGAGGTTTCCAAGATTTTGAAATTTAGAGAATTATGTACATATATCGCCACGCCTCCACCTATACCGTAACCGCGGTTAATACGTGTAAGGGTATAGTTATCTAATACCAGAAAATCATTTCGAGAGCTATCCGTAAGCCAAGTTTCAGACAACAATATAATGTGAAAGAAATTAGACCGAAAGTAATCACGCAGTTCATTTAATTTGTTCCTCGCCAACAGTGATTGAACATTAATATGACATACAGTAAGATTATTTGTATTCTTATTATAATTCTTATTCATCACTGGGAAGCTTTGGTGTGTTGACATCGCAGAAGTTGGAAAATCAGTATTCTGTGGTTAAGTGTGGCCAGATGGCGAAGTTTGGCGTCATTTTTTAATAGTGTCGAGATCATCAGAATTTGCGATTTCGACGACAGGAACGCCTTTAGATGGTCGATAGCACACTATTCCGCCTTAAACCTAAACCATTTTATTTTTATCACCATTTATGGGTGACCGGGCCTTCTTCAAAAGAACCAACGTTTGAGCAGGCAGATGCTCGTTGATATAAAACCGTGTCTCTTATAAGGAGCTGTCTATCTCGGAAGCCTTAATTAATTTTCGTTGACGAATACCCTGGATAATCATAGTCCGAATTATCGGGCTAGAAAGACGGGCTATAATAGTGGGCGGACGAACTGACCGAGTCTGTTCCATGGCTTGCGAAATAGTTGCGCCTGCTACCTTTCTTTTTTCTAATCTCCAAGCTGAGACGTCGCGATCTTCAAGTGAGATGTTTAGGTATTGAGCAATTTTTAGGACGGTTTCCCACAAATTTTCATTGGGACGTTCAGGAAAATTCCAAATTACCAGATCACAATTACGAATTTCATAGCCGCTTTTCATATGACCAAGTGTTTGGCGACGTGATGATAGTTTTGGGTCGGTAATAGACTCCTCCATTTCTGTCATTTTGCATTGCATACTGAGGAGTTTATCGAGCTTCTCATTGGTCGTTTTGTTTTGTCGTTTCTGAACATCTGCATAGCTTTTAAACCAGGGCCGAACGTCAGTAAGCGATTCTAAAGTCTCGGTAGATACGATCGATGACTGGCTACCAGAGCGAAGCATACGCGCGGGTCCAATAAGTGGTTCACCAGTTCTTTTTTGGTACTTGCGTTTAGCAAGAAGGTACACAAGCGTGCCGTCCGCCGTGTTTCCGCTATTTCCGGGAATGCAACGCGAATGATAGGTAGTCTTACAAACTGCACAATTTACGCGATTATTTTCCTCGGTGTCGACTTTGCAAGTTTCACAAGCGATCTCCATATTGAAGCAGAGTTATTATAATTTTGCCGATGACAATTAATTTGAAATAATTACTTTGAGTTCGATGAAGTATTATTTCATGCGTAAACTCACTAACGACAGCTCACTTATAATTATTATAAACTTTAAAGTTACCAAGACACCCAAATTATGCTATGTACGCATGGAAGGGTCTCATGAACCGTCGATTTGATTGTTTGATAACAAAAATAAAGGACCATTCCACTCTTACCTTGGCAAAGATAATTTTCCCACACTAATACCTCGGAATAAACAATCAGTAGTATTGAGTTACTGATTGAGATATATCGCCAATCATCAGCATCAGTTAATTGTATTGTTGCGTATTCTCGTTGAAAGCCAAAACAGAATGAAGTAAAAAAAGGAGTTGCGTTGCAGGAACGAGCTCGATCGAGCCCGGAATGAAGGTTAAGGTTCCAGTTTCGTAACTCGGGTCGAAACAAATCCTTTTTTTTTTACACATTTGGAAACCCCCCCCCCCCCCAATTGGATCGTGTGACCTTGACGTGGTGGGGGGGGGGGGCTTAGCAGAAACCGTTTGGAGGTCCTGAGACGAAGGCAGTATGCATGAATGAAGAGAGAATGCTGAACCCTACAAACAGGTATTCTATATTTCCGATGAGTGAGTGCGAGATTGGGGCCGGAAGCTCACGCGCCATCTCTGTCCTTCGGGCTGGAGGGGAAATGGAGAAAGGGACCTCTGAGGTCCTGCGACCAATATACGATCCCCCAATCCACCGGTGTAATGCTATCGTGCAGAAGGATGCATGGTACAGGGGGAGCTGTACTGCTAACGATGCCCTTGGGACACCGGCGCCCTCCCATTGTATTAAACCTTCGACCGGCATGCGGGGCTCTGCCGAGAGCGACCTCTTATTTCCCTAACTGCTCATGGGAACAACATGCAGAACACAGTAACAAAAACAAACAAAAATAAAAAAAAAGAGACTGTGAAGAGCCGCTCTTTCCGGGATGTTCTTGGATCGGTCAAAGAAGGGATCCGTGATAAGGTCCCTATGAGAGATGTGCAGCTCGGAGTCTTGCAAAAGGCTATCATTAGGGTAGTTTCTGAGACCCAAGATGAATGAGCCGGACCAAGATTTCTGGGATGCGCACTTAAAACGGGATGGCTGCTACTGACCTGCGCGGACGATGAAAGCCGCGCGTGGGTGACTAGTAACATCGAAAAAGTCCAGGTTTGGGAAGGCTCGGATCTCGCGGTAATGGGGGAGGACGAGTTACCCAAGCCTAAAGTCGGTGCGGTGTGGATACCGGGGGCAGATATAGAACTCCCAAAAGACATATTACACCGAATAAAGGTACAAAATAAGGGACTGCAGACCGAGCTCTGGAAGGTCCTCAACGCGAAGGCTGAGGGCAAGGGCCAAACTCTGACCCTTGCCATCGATGACGTCTCATTTGAGGCTCTGCACGGAATCGACTGCAGGCCCTTCCTCGACTTTGAACAGGTCTTGATCCGATTCAAGAAACCTGCCAAGAAATCGACCCAGGAGATGGGGAAAGTGGCGGGTGCGGTGGCCGGGGGCTGAGGGTGCGGCCTCCTCAACTGCCCCGCATGTGCCCAGTGAGCAATCTAATGCCGCTGAATCACCTGTGGAGGCGGAGATGGAGGTTGACGCTCAGCCAACCCCGGCCGAACCGCAAATGGAACCCCCAACCCAGACGCGAAACCAATGGAGCGGATGGCGACTAACACCAACCTCCCCAAAGAAACAGCACCTTCCAAAAATGGATAGGACCACACTTGAAGTGGTTCAAATAAACCTCCATCATGCTGAGGCTGCTTCAGCAAGCCTATGCAGGAGGTTTTGTAAGGACCGCTTAAGTGTGGGACTTATTCAAGAGCCCTGGATAAATCGAAACAGGATTCAAGTCCTTGGAATCGCAGGTAACATCCTGTATAATACTAGCGGAACCAAACCAAGAGCATGCCTCATATTTAATAAAAATATAAAATTTTTGCCTATTCCAGAGTTCTACAAGGACAACCTCATAGCAGCCTATATTTCCTTGGAAGGTGGACTAAAGGTACTTGTTGCCTCTGCCTACCTTCCGGGGGAAACGGATGATTCTTCGATCAGTCTGGAGGAAATCCACAGTTTCAGCAGGCGTAACGAAGCCAGACTGATTCTGGGGTGTGACGCCAACGCCCACCGTGAAGAATGTGGTAGCACCGATATTAACACTAAGGGTGAGTACCTGCATAACTTTATTATATCTAAAAATTTAAAAATCCTAAATAGGGGTAACAAACCCACCTTTGTGACCCATAATAGGCAGGAGGTTTTAGATATAACTATTTGTACATATAATGTAATGAGCAATATCAATAGGTGGTTTGTATGGGATGAGGAATCGCTGTCCGATCACAGGTATATTAGATTCGATTTATCCGTAGTTAAAGCAGTTAGGAAACAAGAATACAGAAATCCTAAAAAGACTAACTGAAGTAATTTTAAAAAACAACTCAATATAGATATATCTCAATTGTCCTTTCCAATAACAACTATTGAGAACATTGATCACGCCACAAATTTACTAACAAAGTTTATTCTAAAAGGTGAAAAAAATTGTCCCTTCGAGTTCAAATTAACCAATAGAGACGTCCCGTGGTGGACGCCTGAGTTAGGTAGGATGAGAAAGGAAACTAGTGTAACACGACGATCGTGCATCGATAAAAAAGTACAAGGAGAGAAGGCCGGGAGAGAAGGAAACTGTAAATAAAGGAAAACACTTGCGCGACCGTGACGACTGTGTGCCGCCATTAGTAAAACTAGCATAACCCGAGTTTCGACCGCCGCGCAGAAACGGGAGCGACACGGGAAAGATCGAACGGGGCGGGCTGTCAATTCAAACGCACAAATGATATTTAAATGATTGACAGTTCCCGTCCCGTTCCAAGTAAAAAGTTGAGGCTGTCGCTCCAATTGGAGTTCCACGGGATATATAAGCGAGTTCCAGGGTAGAACTCGCTCTCTTCCTTCCCGATATCGGACGACCCGGTACGTCACAGGAAGTCGGCAGCCATCGCAGCCATCGCCAGGATCCAGGATGCCGACAAAGGACCAGCGGAAATAGATCCGGTGCCGGGGATTTTTTCACGTCAAGCTGTGGATTCCATCGACTTCGGCCCACTGGGCCGAGGTGAGCGACTCAAAATTCCTCTTTTTACCATATTAGTTCGGGTGAACAAATAATCTGCCGCATTTCTTCTCCCCTCGATATTCGTCGAAGGTACGGAACGACCAGCGGCGGATTCCAAAAGGCGCCGAGGAGGAAGTCGCTCGCTTCACCATCGCGGACTTCGGCCGTCAATCGAGGAAACGTAGACGGGATCCACCAGGGCTGGCCCAAGAATACCTGGGGCCCCAGACAACGGACAAAGGAAGAACCAAGAAAGCCACCACGCATATAAGTGTCTATTTTGTGCATGTAAGTGACATTTTCGTCTTGACAATTTAATGATGAATGGAAGTTTGACAACGTGTATGTGTATGTGTCTTCGCGTAATTTATGCCGTCTTCTTTTTTGATTAATTATATTTTAGCCGCGTAATTTATTCCGTTTCGTTTTATGTCTAATGATATTTTAGCGGCGTAATTTATTCCGTTTCGTTTTATGACTAATGATATTTTAGCCGCGTAAATTATTCCGAGTGTGTGTGAGGACGGATGCAGCGAAACATAGCAAATAAACGTACATAAGTGTTTAATGAAAAATATTAATTGTACACGTGTCAATTGTAATGAAGAGTGAACCATGCAGTGAGAATAATAGAAAGAAATATTAATATAAACAATAAATATGTATAAAAACCTCAATTTTATTACGCTAGGAAACTATTCAATAAAGCGAAAACTACTAATGATTGGGAAGCTTATCGAAAAGCTCTAACCAATTATAACAAACAGCTAAAAAAATAAAAAAATCAATCCTGGCGGAACCTATGTGGCGAAATAAGTAACACCGCACAAGGAGCTAGGATTCATAAAATTATGACGAAAATACAGTGCGATCCATTAGGGCTACTAAAACCCCCCGACGGCACATACACGGAAACAGAGAGTGAAACGCTACTCTTGCTAGCAAAAACACACTTTTCAGGATCCTGTATTGAGGATCACGTGGCTAACAAGAGTAGGTTAAATGATGGCTCTCGAAGACCGTCAAAAGCCGACTGGAAGAAGGCCACTGAAATCTTCAAACCAAATATTGTGAGATGGGTAGTACGCTCTTTTAAACCTTACAAAAAAGAAGGCGAAGACGGTATCTTCCCAGTGCGTTTAAAGCAAAGTAGGGGAGACTGGGGTTAATTGGCGGCTGGGGCACATTGACGGTTTGCACTTTTCTCGAATTCTGCACATTAAAAAATTCTATGCATCATATAGTATATTCATTGTGTCCAGTTTCATCACCTTGCCATAGTAACACCTTGTTTACTGAACTAAATTTGGTTATAGTTCGGTTTGATTGATTTGGCATACGAATCGTAACTATTTATTTTCGATTATATAAACGTTTTTCTCCGTGTTGCGACCGATATCAGAGTAAGTATTTATACATTTAGCTTCCTCTACTTTCACTGCACAAAACCACTGTGACAAGTATTGTAATATTTGTATACATCATCACGAAAATTAAGTTTTAACTTATAAACTCGGGATGGGGCAGGTTGGCGGGTATTACATGGGGCACATTGGCGGTGTCATTATTGCTTGTAGAATATGTTCTTATTGCAGAGAATGGTTCGAAACTGAAACAACAGGTAAAGAGGTGACAGAAAAAATACTAAATAATAAAGAAACATTTAAGAAAATAGTTATATATTAATTTAAAACAAAAATTGTTCAAAAATATTGTTTAATGGATAAAAAAGTAATGACAAATAATAATATATTATATACTACAAAATTGTTTTTTCTGTAAAAGTGCAAAATATATGTTTCATTTATAAACGTATTGATAGTCGACAATAGCCACAAGAGAGTGGCGGTATTCTTACAAAAATATCACCGTTAACGTATTTTTATTGCAAGAAAGGAAACTAAGCGAAAGCCAGAGATTTGATTTACTTATTACATCATGCCGGAGTATTATAAATTCATTTATTCAATAAAACACAAGTTTTTATCAACCGCCAATTAACCCCATTGCACCCGTCAATGTGCCCCACGTGTGGGGTGTATTGGCGGTTTTGAACTTACTGATTATTTGGTCATTTTCTCTCTTTTTAACAATATTTATGAAATATTACAAAAGGCATTTTATTGCTAGACCTTATACCTTGAAAATTGTATATTGTATTAATTGAATTATACTGTTCACCATTTTATAGAAATAGAGAAACAATTTTATCGCCAACTAACCCCAGTCTCCCCTACAGATTTAATTCTATCTACCTTACTGAGAATCTTCAGAGCCAGCTATGCCTGGGGATACATACCAGATGTGTGGAGACGGGTGAGGGTGGCCTATATACTGAAAGTTGGCAAGAAAGACAGTGCCGACCCAAAGTCGTATAGGCCGATAAGCCTGACATCGTTTCTCCTCAAGACAATGGAGAAGATGATTAACAATTACCTCAGGGAACATTATCTGAAAGACTTCCATACCGCAGGAGAAATCAAAAACTAATCATTCAGTAGCATCGTAGCATTTATCGACAAGCTGCAGCTGCGGGATGAGCTTTAACTAGCTAGGTTCGCCACAATAGGATCCTGTCTTTACGCAGTGACCAGGCCATGAGGCCTAACCATATTAGAATATATATATATATATATATATATATATATATATATATATATATATATATATATATATATACAGGGTGTCCGAGAACTCCCACATAATATTGCAGAGGGTGAATCTTGATATCATTCTGAGCAAAAAAGTTTTATACTAGAATTGGATCTGAAGCTCAGAATTTGAGTGGCGAGCCATTGAAATTTAAAAAAAAATAATAGTTTTTTTGCAATAACTCGGCTCGTTTTAAAGTTACTTTAACGAATGATGACTGATTTTGAAGGTTTTTTATAGCGCTACAACTTATCTTGTATAGCCTATGACCTGCAACGAATATTTCGTCAGTTATCGAACTAAAAAAGGGTAAAAATGGCTTTTTTATGCACTTTTTTGCGTCTAACTCATTTCCGTAAAATGCTAGCGAAATGTCATATAAACAACGTTGGAGAGCTTGAAAAGGTGAAGAATTCGCCCCCTCATACGTTTCGTTTTGATAAAAATTGAGCCCGTGGGAAGACGTTAAAAATCAGAAAATAGGCGTAAAACACGCTTTTTTCTCAATTGCTTAATACAATTATTAGCATCTTGCCGATGGGCATATTTTTGTCACGTCGACATTGATACATGTTGAAATTTGTTTTTTGCCAATAACGTAAGTACATAAACATATCTTTAACATATTTTAAAAAAAGTAGCGTTTTGTCGATGGAGTCCGTAAAGAAAATAATATTGAAATTCTTAAAATCCAGGGAACTGGTTAGCGTTGTAGGAGTAAGTTTTCTTCAAAAAGCAGATAACATCAGCTGGCAACTACAACGCACGAATACACGTACACATTTAAAAAGTACGACGATTGCGCCAACTACTGGTGTCACGTAGAGTTTCCAATACCGTCATCAGGAATTAAGGGACAGTTGACGTACCGTGACTTACACTGAATATTTTCTTTTTTTTATCGTAACTCGCATTGCGCCTTAACCGTATCAATATTACAAGAATTGTTTAACTCTACATTGCTCATTTAACGCATTTGTTTACTTTTATTACTTGCGTTTGTGAATGGTTACGGAGTGGAGTTTATACTGCTGCGCAAAACTAATTTAATCCTAAAAAATAGAAATTTAAATATTTTTCCGCAAAGTATATTATTATAGTTCAGAATGAAAGTAATAATTTTGTTGAGAATTAAATTTGTTCCATGCACGGTTACGGAGTGGAGTTTTTACACCACATAAACTTGAATATTTCTGATAGTATGAAAGTTCTAAATGTTTTCTCATATAATCTGATTGAAAACCGATAAATACTATCATATGCCCGATATAATTATGATCAATTTTAAATAGATTTTAGAAAAATTAGCATGAACGTGGCATTTGTTCTTTTTGTGAGAATCACCCCTATATAGTATAAAATCTTATTTAAATTAGTTATAGATTTTCACCAATATTTTTTTAAATATTTAAATCCTTTCACGACAATTTTACTTACTTTTAATTAAATTGATTTTAAGGATATATCATTCAGCAAGATCGTTATTCGTCATTCATTATTTACTTTGTTTTGCCTACATTATGCTATTATTTATAGATGTGGGTTTTCTTTTACGTATCAATTAATTAAATAAATATATTATACTAATGTTATTGTAATACACCGATTATGATATCGAAAATTAGTACATTATGTTTCAGATGCCGATTTTCATTAACCTATTAAAAAACCACATGTTTGGCACAAGACTGGATATATGGTCTATTATTTATCAACAAATCGTCCAATTTCATTCCCGACTAGAAAAGGTGATAAATAATTGATAATCGTTTCGTTAAAAAAATAGTTTAAATCTGATTTTTCCTTTTATAACAATATACAATAAATTTCGTTTGATATATTTATAACAAAATAGTAAAGAAATGTTCGCAAAATCCTTTTCACAAATGTATAAAGTGATAATTAAACTGTAAAACATTGGCAGATTTGAGGTTCAATACTCTACATCATATTTAACTATCGGAAAATAGGAAAGGGGCCATATTATTGTCTTGTTTACTGTATAAATGGTTGATGCACAAATGTGCAATTTCTTCATGAAGTTTGACCCTGATAAAAAATTTATTTTTGACATGATATTTGTCACTTTTAGAGGTACGGTAATGTCATTACCCATAATAAAATTCGATAAATTAAAAATAAAAGCAAAAATTTCACGCTGAAAAAGAACGTGTATAACTTTTTTATTTCAACATTTGAAGACAGATAATTTTGGGCAATAAGAAATTACTTGACAATTTTACTTCGTGGGGTTTAAATAAATAAATTAAATGTAGTATCATACTCCATGCAACAGCTTTGTATATTTGAGCGTTAAAGGGTTCATTTAAGTAGGTTTTTTCTTTCTATTTGTAAAATAACATTGAAATATAATAATAATTAGAGTTACTGACTACTCAGCTCTCTTTCATCTTATACAGTGACATCTTAGATAATAAATATATATATATATATATATATATATATATATATATATATATATATATATATATATATATATATATATATATATACAAGGATTTATAGAGTGAAACGAAGTTTCATTTTTCTAAATCGGCGACGCGGATCATAGATGGCGGGCGCGGCGTATCCGGTTCAGCGCGCGCGGCGTATCCGATTCGGCGCGCGCAACTTCAAGCGACGCGCGCATCATGCCGACCGGGGATATAAGCAGGCGCGCAACGGCGAATCTTCACTTCTTCCCGGCCCGTGTCTCGCGGGCTACCTTTCCTAGCACGGTGACTCGCGGTGCTTCCTTATCCTACTCTGATGCACGGTGACTCGCGGTGCATCGGATCTTATACCGTCCGCAAGATTACGGGTTTATAGCCCGTATCTTACCCTTCCTACCCGGCACGGTGTCTCGCGGTGCCTCCTTATCCCATTCGGGTGCACGGTGACTCGCGGTGCATTGGATCTATTACCACCCCCAAGGTTACGGGTTTATAGCCCTGATCTTGTCTCTCACCCGACACGGTGACTCGCGGTGTCTCCTACTCCTATTCTGGTGCACGGTGACTCGCGGTGCATTGGATCTATTACCACCCCCAAGGTTACGGGTTTATAGCCCTGATCTTGTCTCTCACCCGGCACGGTGACCCGCGGTGCCTCCTACTCCTACTCTGGTGCACGGTGACTCGCGGTGCATTGGATCCTATTACCGTCCGAAAGTCCGTACCCGGTGCCCTTCATTCATATACGCGGCACTCTAGTTATCCTTTCTTTTGCTAGGTTAAACTTCCGTTACGGGGGGAGAAAGTTCCCCACTTATCTTGTCGTCGGTCATGCGCTTTACTTCGTCGGGTTAGTTTTTTCTCCAGCTAAGCGTGGCTGGCTACATAAGCAACCTAGGGCTTAGAAAACTACACTTTCAATGCTCCACGGCTGAGCGGGAAGCCGCACATTCACGCACACCACTACCACTTGTATAAATTAGGAGGTACTGATAATACATTTATGTTGTGTTCTATTTTCCAAATCTTTGTTTTTATTTACCTTCCATCTCATCTTTTCTAAAAGCTGCCGTCAACGAAGGTTTCCCTGCTCGTACCGAACCCTGGCGTACCGACTGAGTTAGGCACGAGCAGTCCGGGAGGAAACTCCGTTACAAGAGTAATGCAAATATTTTCTTCCTAACTTACCCTCTGTTAAGATTTTAATATTTTTTTAAATGGTCTTTCTATTCAACGTAATTATCACAAATATTTTTAATCTGATACACTTTTTTATACCGACAATAAACAATTATATCACATTAAAAATATTTATGATAATTACGTTGAATAGAATTTTCTTCTTTTCAACAGATTCATTATTGTTAAATGGAATTAAAAACTTAATATTACAGTCAACAACAAAATTATTTGCACAAGCTGAATGCCTATAAAGGCATTACTTACTATTAATAGCCTTTACAAAAATCAGATTTAAACAGATTTAAACAGTTTAATTATCACTTTATACATTTGTGAAAAGGATTTTGCGAACATTTCTTTACTATTTTGTTATAAATATATCAAACGAAATTTATTGTATATTGTTATAAAAGGAAAAATCAGATTTAAACTATTTTTTTAACGAAACGATTATCAATTATTTATCACCTTTTCTAGTCGGGAATGAAATTGGACGATTTGTTGATAAATAATAGACCATATATCCAGTCTTGTGCCAAACATGTGGTTTTTTAATAGGTTAATGAAAATCGGCATCTGAAACATAATGTACTAATTTTCGATATCATAATCGGTGTATTACAATAACATTAGTATAATATATTTATTTAATTAATTGATACGTAAAAGAAAACCCACATCTATAAATAATAGCATAATGTAGGCAAAACAAAGTAAATAATGAATGACGAATAACGATCTTGCTGAATGATATATCCTTAAAATCAATTTAATTAAAAGTAAGTAAAATTGTCGTGAAAGGATTTAAATATTTAAAAAAATATTGGTGAAAATCTATAACTAATTTAAATAAGATTTTATACTATATAGGTATACTGATTTACAGAATGCTGTTAGTGTAATCATAAAAGTTTTCTAACGTGATAAAAATATTATTGTCTAGTAGTATTGAAATATTTCAAAAAAGCAGTTAGTAATTTAGTACAATTTCATTGCAGAAGTAAAAAACATCTTTTTATTTTAATATTATATTAATCGAGTGTTCCAAATATTTGTTTCCACGATACTTTCGTTTCTTCCTTTTTCTGTACAAGATGTTTCCATTTACCGTAAATGCAATATAAACTGTTGCCGTATATATAAATAAAGATACCGCCCGATATTAGGAATTAGATGGAAGGTCTACATTATATTTGAAACATATAAAAAAAAAATGAATTACAAGCTTATTTTAACTACAATAAGTTTTTTAGAAAAAATTTACGACTTGTAATTTTTGTATATTATTTCAGAAATTACAATAAAATATTGTACATTTATTTTTTTTAATATTACAGAGAATTCGATTCTTACAAATGTCATTCTGCAAAAAAATATTCTTTAATGTTTGTAATTTTGTTTGACAATTTATTTTTGTAAATAAAATAACTAATAGTAAACAAGTAAAAAATTGTTTTCGTTACAAATGTTGAGTAAATGAACAATTAAAAAAAAAAAAAAAAATCCCAGACAACGAAATCGAACTAAAAAAATAACGCGCTGCGCTTCAACTCATGCGCTTGTACCACTCGACTACGACGATTATACACAATTTTAATTTTCGAAGTATGTGATAAAGTTCAACCCCCCCGTCATTTGTTTAATACATTCGCGCGCCCGACGGCCGGGATATATACATAAGGCTGTACGTTGCGACCGGCTTCGATAGACGGCTTCTCGGCGATCATGACACCAGGCCGTGATCGCCAAGACGCAGCGATTGGACCAGAATCCATACCGTATTGTCTTGGGTTTCAAAGCAATAGGTTCGAACAGTCTTCAGTCGAGCCAGACACTGAGCTCACCTGAGAATTTTGCCAGCATGCTGCCGCTATATCCCCACTCTCGACCGTCCCCGCCACGCTTCGCCCCACCATTACCTTCGGCCGGTTCGTGCATCGTCGGGGAAAGGCTGCGTTCGCACGTCGTCGCTGTTTATCGACACCAGCTCCCTCGCTTCGCTCAGCGCGGGGAAAGTCCCTAGTAGTTGCGCGGGAATTAAAAATCTCTAATGTGACTGGTGACTCGACTCGAAACATATTTAATACTTATTTGTAATAATGTAAAATACGTAAATTAATTGTTATTACTATTTAGATAGTTCTGGAAAGTCATTCCATTCTGTACAAATGCAACATATAATTTCTCGTTAATTGATTAATGTTCACGGTGCTTCTAGTGAAAATGAAACGAAACTGTTCATTACCACCAAATTTCTTATTGGATATGTTTCTTGTATAGAAAACTGCAGGGACTTTCCCCATACTGAGCGAAGCGAGGGAGCTGGTGTCGATAAACAGCGACGACGTGCGAACGCAGCCTTTCCCCGACGACGATTTCTATCAGTGTACGATAACGCCTTAACCACTACGCTACGCTCGCTCTTATCTAATTTCGTATGACGAAGGATGGTTACTATCCGTAAAGCCTCCAAGACGAAGAATATTATTATCAAGAGATATATCAGGATTTTGGTTCATCCTGATACAAGTGGATTTCTTCTTGACCACTTGTATTAATAAATGTTGGAAAAAATGTTTAAAAATTCCTTCCAAGAATTTTTCTTGGTTTAGTCGGTCCCAGGATTCAAAATAAATAACAAAAAGTTTCTTCTTTAAATACGTTTCGGCATCACGATATGTACCATCTTCAGTTTATTAAAGTTATTGATGCTGAAAAAGTCTTCGCACCATTTTATGATATAAAATGTAACTGGTGACGGTTAGTGGGAGAACGGATGCATTTTTGACAGAACCAGAAAGAGTAGAAATGACCGATGTTTTGTCATTTCTAGAATCAAATCTGACACCCACTACACACAAATCTAGTGATTACAATTCCCCGTACAGAGCCCGAAAAGAGCTCTTAAACCGAACTATATATCAAATTTACTAAAGAAAGGCATGAAATTTAATGCAATTTAAACGTCCTCCTATATTAAATTACAGTATAATTCATGTATTTCTTGAAAGAATTCTTAAAATTCATGCACTTAAGCATTACATTTCAGAAACGTCCATTGAATTTCATTTAAATATACCTAAATATTAATTTAATGTACGGTTATATTAAATTTAATGTACTAGTGTACATTAAATGTACATTAAATTTCATGACATTTTTTACAGTGTAGTATATAAATAAGTTTTCTTTTTTTTTCTCTGTCGAATGACCCCACTTGCCAATTTTTTTACGCCATTTCAATTTTTTTGGACCTACCATAATATACAGGGTGATCGGCCAACCATTACCCAGCGGCTAACTGTAGATTGTACAGATAATTCTGAGCAACTTTTTTCTCTGAAAAAATTTCCAGGAAGGTAGAGTTTTTAAGTTATTCAACACTAAAATTTAGGGGAAAAAATCACTTTTTTTGAAATATCTCGGCTCTGTATGAAGGTATCTTAACGAACCAAAGCTCATTTTAAAGATATTTTCAAGCTATACAAGTTGTATCTGTTGATTTTTGACCTGCAATGAATATTTCTCTTGTTATAGCCATAAAAACGGGGGTAAATACCGATTTTTCAGGTTTTTCGCGTCTAACTCGTTTGGACACATAGCTATCGAAATATCACACTGGAAAAAGTTGTAGGCCTTGAAAACACAAACATTTTTTATCCTCTAATACGATGCGATTAAATTAAAACTGAACCCTATTTGTACTCGTTTTCATAACATTTTGTTGTTAATATCGATTTATTTGTCGAACTGTATTTTGTCAACTTTACGAGGCTCTTGTAGGGTTCAGTTTTAATTTAACCGCATCGTATTAAAGGACAAAAATTTTTTGTTTTTTCAAGGCCTACAACTTTTTTCTGTGTGATATTTCGGTAACTATGTGTCGAAACGAGTTAAACTCGCAAATCCTGAAAAATCGGCATTTATCCCGTTTTTATGGCTATAACAAGAGAGATATTCATTGTAGATCAAAAACCAATAGAGACAATTTATAGAGCTTTAAAATATCTTTAAAATGAGCTCCGGTTCGTTAAGGTACCTTCAAACCGAGTCGAGATATTTCAACAAATGTGATTTTTTCACTTAAATTTTAGTGTTGAATAACTTAAAAACTCTACCTTCCCGAACATTTTTTTACAGGAAAAAGTTGTTCAGAATTATCTGTAGAATCTAGAGTTAGCCGCTGGGTAATGGTTGGTCGATCACCCTGTATATATATGCGCTACTCTTTTACAGCGCATATCCACTTATTTCTTGAGCGCTCAGTTCATTTTTCATTTTCCCACTTTTCCAGAGTGATATCCGTAAGTTTAGGATATAGCCGATATTTTTTATTATTTTTTTTCCTTTTATTTGCTCCAAATCCGATCGTAATCCGTACGGCACATCACGAGATATCGGTAATTTATTATTATGTTTCGTTGATTCGCATCATACTTTTTTCTTTTTCCCGACCGATATGACATAGTGTTCTACGTAAAACCCAGTTTTCATGAGTCGCAAGAGTCGGGACCGTGGCGACAAGTCATGTGGTTCAAATAAAAAAAATGGCGACAGTTCCATGTTTCGGTTTTCGTGGCCTTCGTATGAGTTTGCTTAATAACCATCAATTGATAGCATTATATTGACCTTACTGATATACATATGCATAACACTGTAATATATTAGTGATTGACCTGTGTGCACACCTACGTATGTATTAGGGTGGGCCGAAAAAATCATTTTTTTTCAAATAATATAGTAAGAGTGCGGAAAAGTTGCCTTTTGTCATCTAGAAGACGTGTGCAAAATTTCAACTTGATCGAATAATATCTTCAGCTCTGTCAGAGCACTGGAAATTTCAAAAATTATAGAAAAATAGTTAATTACTACAATTTTATTTAAATTAGTATTAATGTTTGTTATAACTTAACAATAATACTTTAATAAATATTTCGCTAAAAACAATGTGTTAGTCTTGTGCAGCACTTCGCTCACTTCATGTTATTGAAGCGACTCAGATCTCACCACGTGAAGGGGGCTGCACTGCGAGATCCTCCCAACCCCTACCCAACCATCCAACCACTGTAAGGGTCTAATCCTGAGAGTGATACATGAACTGCCTTTTGTTATCAAATGCCGGCATTAGTTTTCTGGACTTAAGTGTTGCCATTATGAATCCGTGCCTGGCGTCGGCTCCACAGACTGCTGCGGATGCCTCAGTCACCAACTTCACAGTTCGCTCCACAGCCTAGGTGTGACAAGGAAGGGAGACAAACTCCCAATCCGGTATTTCAGTTGTGCCATAGACCCTTCGTTCCAGTTCCTCTGATGTGATTTTAGCGAGAACTGGAGGGGAAATTATTTCGCAACTATCCCAGTCTATTACTTCAGTGTAATTCTTAGCCACAAAATTTAGATGAGGAATTTGGAAGGTGCGAATTTGTGAGTTGGTTTCTTTTCTGGCTTGAACTATATTCTGAACAGCCTTATGCCTTATTTCTTGCTTCGAATCTGATAGCACGGCCAAAAGAATGTTTCCAGGAGCCGCAAAGAAGGCATTTCTGCTAATTGAAGCATCTATTAATTTCAAATATTGTTTTGGCAAGTATCTAGTCCTTTCCATCAAAGTAAATAGATGTCTTGCGCCATCTTGAACTGAACTATGGGTTTTGGTAGAGAACCAGACAGGTACGCATACTTTCAAAATATATTTTACAAGGACTTTCAAGTTTTCTGATGGTTGTGATTGAGAGACGTAAAGTCTAAGCAGTCTGTTTGTCATAGTGAGCCAGCGAGAGTAAACGAGATGCCTAAGATTACGTTTGCTCAAACTATCAGAGCATACGCCCGATTGAATTCCCTGGGCCATTTCAAGAAGATATTTCTGGTCCGTACTCAGATCAGACACATCATTAACCCCTTCGCTGCGGATGACAAAGATCTTTGTCATTTAGGACTTTTCTCTGACTGCGGCAAAAACGTAAATCTTTGTCATGACATAAATTAGTCTAATGAAGTTAATAATATATCCAATTTAAAAATTTGACCATTTCTAGCCAGCCTAAGGTATACCGAACAACATGCCGTTGTCCTTTTTCGAAAACATGTTGTCAAAAAAAAGATACAAGTTCTTAAAATATGTTGTTTTTACGATTTTGTAAAAATCTTTGTCATGAGCTATGTCGCCGTATTAGGTCAATTTCTGCATTAAAAATTAATGAAATCAGTTAAAACTTGCTACTCAGGGGTTTTCGAGGTCGCCGATTACAAATCTGACGATATATTTTGAAAATTCAAAATGGCGGATCCAATACCGCGGGTTAATGTTAGCCTTCCCCCGTTAGCTTCGATATACAATATGTACTTACCCACTTTACTACGAGGAGGTTCGAGAAAGGTCTTCAAAGTGCAATTTTTTCTGTTTTTATATATTTTTGTTTAAAATTGTTTTTAAAATAAAATCTGTAACATATTGAACTCTAGAAATCAGTGTTTTTTTCCCACATGTAACACGATAACTCGGGAGTACATAACAAAATTTTGAAATTTACACGGAATATTCTGGGTAGATAATAAACTCTGTAAAATATCTATAAAAACTAAAAATATAGATTTGTACCTGCAGAATCGAAGAAGTTTTTGATAAAAATACAAAATTCGGTATAAATATTCTATAAATAATCACGAGAGTGTTTCTATTGCCAACCTGCCACGAGCAGCATTATTGACATATGAATAACAAATTGCAGTAATATTGTACATGCAAAAACTGATATAAGATTCGTAATCAGTTCGAATTTTGATTAAGACGTCCGCCATATTGAATCCGCCATTTTGAATTTTCCAAAAATGTAACTTCAGATTCCGTAATCAGCGACCCCGAAAACCTCTGAGTAACAAGTGTCAGGCGAAATGATTGGTATTTAGAAAATTTGCCCGCAATATTGAATCCTCCATTTTAAATTTTCGATATCTGACTTCAAATTCGTAATCGGCGTCCCAAAAAACCCCTATACACTAAGTTACAGTAAAATCTAACCAAATTTTTTTTCCCGCATTTTGGGCACTTTTTGTGAAATTCTCGCCGCAGCGAAGGGGTTAACAGACGGTAAATCACAACGTATCGCCTTAAAAGAAGTGACATGCAGTGATTCACAGTTCTGCAGTTTAGTACCTATACCTCCCTTGAATGAATTCGGACCGGTTGTATTACCATCAATACTTTCAAAAAGGCTTCTAAATGGCAATTTATTACAATGAAGGAGGCAAATAATCCATTGTTCAGGTCTACCAAGTATTTTCTCTAGCCTAGCAATCACACCGGACTTATAACCAGTATTAACAACCGTAACATCACTCCCAATTAGTTGCAGATCAATAAATACATCTGGTACGGTCTTTTTTAGGTATTCAACAATACTCTTAACTATATCTCCTGCTGTACCAGATAAAGGGGTTACATGGCCCACAAATACAGAATCAGGCTCTCCTACTAATGACATGTGTTCTTCAGTCACAACTTTTAGGTAAGCTTTATGTCCTTCTCGTTCTCGCACATTTACGCAAGTCTTATCTTTTCGACCATCGAAGTAAAGGGCTTGCAGATGAACGTCACGTGATGTGTGCTTCATGTGTTCGTTCACTCGCGCTATTTCACGTCTAATTTTGTATTTATCAGTTACAAGGTTCTTGATATCATCGGAGATCAACCCAACGTCGCTCAGGATAGATGATACGATATGTATGCGTCTGTTGCTCCTTTGATCAGCGAGAAAGTTTCGTTCCAACTGTGGAATTTTCCTATCTCTGGGGCAAGAACAATTACTCATATCGAGACATTTGCGTGATGATATGTCAAAGAGTGTCATCTGTGTATTCATCTTGTACTCATCTACTCGTAGTTTTACGGATTTACTTTCGTTAGCTCTCCTATATGAACTCTTAGTGTCAACATACTTCTTATGGTGCAAAATAAGCTGTTGTATTATACGTGTGCGGGTGACCTTTGGAATAGAAGCCGTCTTGTAAACTTCTTCTACCTTCTTTGCAACAATCTCAGCAATTGCTGAAAATGCGAGTTCTTTTCTGTTGCGGGATTCAATAAATAACAGCTACCTTTCATAACAGCAACAGCGTAAAACATGCGCTATAGTAGGAAGCTGGCTGCACTCTATATCTCTCGGATGCCCGAAAAGGGGATAAGCCGCGCTTTCACAAGAGAACCGAATGCTCTTTTTAGACATGTGGCGTAAAATATTACATGAAATGCGCACTATAAAAAGACACAGAAATGTGAAAAGAGTAAGTCTATGCCTTTGCAGTACAAGAAACAGAATACTTTGTCAAAAATAAGAATCCAATACAAGCCGCATATAAATCTCTCATATATGTTGCTGATTCCCGAACGCCCGCCTTACATATCAAAGCAAATTCGATTTTTAACGCGAGAACGTCCGCTACCCAGCGGCGATTGGTTAAGTAATCGTCAAAACCCGCGAACTTTAAACTTCTCATTGCATGTGATACATTGATCTCTATCTCAATGTAGCGCGACGTGTCAAAAGCTGTAAGGCTTAACTGTTTATGTTTAATTAAGGCCAATTTTTTATACATTGGTTCTGACTAATTTTAAGTTTTCCGATGTTTTTAAGCAGAATATTCTTATATTTTTTAAGCATTATCAAAAAGAGGTAAGCATCCAGAAAGAATAACAGTAATTTATACATAATTGAAATAATTTACTTTTTTTCTTTAATTTTCTAAATTTCTAGTTCTCCGACAGAGCTGAAGATATTATTCGATCAAGTTGAAATTTTGCACATGCCTTCTAGATGACAGAAGTTAACTTTTCCGCACTCTTACTTTATTATTTGAAAAAAATTTTTTTGGCCCACCCTAGTATGTATGTACCTGTAAGAAAAACTGTACGAAGTTGTTTTCGCGGTTTTAAATAATTTTTCGATATACTATGCGTAAAATTTGATTTTACGTACCGTTTTTAGTGCGTAAAACACGATTTTACGCACTACTGCTGACCGGGGCTCTCTCGTGCTGCCCGGCTGTGCCGGGCACTCGTGCCCCGCGGTCATCACATGTGCGTAACATCATATTTGACTAACAAAAAATGGCGCACAAATTTTACGCATAGTATATCGTAAAATATCGTTCGACATGCGTGCGTAAGAATTCGATTTTACGCCCCGGCCTATGTAATCGCATGTTAAAAACGGTGCGTAAAATAGTATTTTAGTCTATCTTCATTTTCTGCTGCAAAATGGCTCCTTATTTCCCGTACACTCAATCCGTGGTAATACCGTCCTACCATTTTAATTTTTTTTTAACAGAATACATTTTGTGGTTGTTACTGGTAATCGCGAATTTATGAATTGTTTATAACAAAGTAACTTTTGAAATTGTCGATTAGAATCGCGTGAAATTTAAAAATGGCATGTAGGAACGCGGGAATTCTGGTTGGTGCAGAAAAACTCGCGAAATTTAACATTCACATTTTCTTTGATAAATATTCGACTGATTAAGACAATATAATATTTTATATTCATTTTTTTTTAATTTTGCTACGAGGGTTTTCCATTGCGATGGAGAGCTATACAGCCAAGCCAGAGTGATCGTTGAATCAGTCCAACAGCGAATGGATCTATCGGCGAAGATGTGATTAGTCTGGATATGCCTGATAAGGCGTGCTGATAACATGGCGCCACTGAGCTCCAATCGTGGGATCGAGAGTGTTTTCAACGGAGCGACTCGTGTTTTAGCGACGAGTAACGATGTGTGGCTTCGTCCGTGCGAGTCGGAACAATTCACATAGACGGTTGCCGCGTATGCCTTTTCCAAAGCGTCTGAAAACCCGAGAAGTAAGCATTTCATAGAGGTTAGCATTCCTAGCCATCGTGGAATCGTAATTTGTGCCAATGAAGGCAAATTATTGTAAAATTTAGGCCACACTTGCGTTAGGTCTTCGGACAATGGGAATCCCAATCCACTTCCGATTGCCATAAGCGTTGCATAAAGGCTTTAGAGTTTATCACCATAGGGGCAATCCAACCCAAGGGGTAAAAAATCCGGGCGATTTCCGATAGGACTAGGTGCTTAGTCCATATCGGTCGGGGGATGAGATTTAAATAATATGCATAGGAATCTGTAGCCGGTTGCCATGCGATCCCGAGTATTTTGACGCTGTTTTCTTGTAGCGTTTTGTCGCCTCCTAGTCCGTGATCGTCACTGTCAATGTCATTCAGCAGATTGGTAGAATTACTAATCCACTTGCGCAATGTGAAATGCGCAGTGCCGCGCAATTCAAATTATTGATTACGAATTTCTCGTAAAGCGTCTTTGCTGTCAGCGCCGATAAGCACGTCATCCACGAAGAAGTTATGTAACAAGGCGTGCGTACCTAACGAGAACCGGGACCCTTCGTCTTCAGCGAGTTGACGAAGGACTCTAAGAGCCAGATAGGGCACGCTCGCCGTTCCGTAGGTGACGGTTAGTAACTGATACTCTGAAACCGGATGCTCGGGCGACTGACGCCATAAAATGCGTTGCAGATCCACATCTCGCTCGTCGATGAGAATCTGCCGATACATTTTCGCGATATCCGCGGCGTAAACGTACCTAGAAGTGCGCCATTGCAAATGCAGCGGGGGTAAATCCGCCTGCAGTTTCGGACCTGTGTGCTGCAGTGAATTCAAGGAAAGTCCATTCGAAGACTTTGCCAACGCGTTAAAAACTACGCTAGTTTATGAAGTTACGCTTGAGGGTTTAACCACTTTAAGAGATGGAAAATATGTGCTGCAGTGGAAGAAGACCCACATATTTCCACGAGAAAAATTGCCCAACAATTGGACTGCTGTCACAAGACAGTGTGCAACATTTTAAAAATAAATGGCTACAAGCCAAACAGGCCACACAGACATCAAGAGTTAATGCCTGGCGATAACATGGAACGTATGATCTATTGTAAATAGATGACAGATCGAATTAATAGAAATCCACAGATTTTGAGAAACATCTGTTTCTCAGATGAATCAATTTTTTATGTCAGAGCGTCTCCAAACCGACAAAATTATCGGTATTCGGCATGTGACCATCCATGGGAGCTGTTGGAAGTACATACTGATGGAGGAAATTGTTACTTGAACATAGGGGGGTTAATAAAATTTGTTCGTAGTGAATTGAAGGATCAAATGTGTAGCTAGTTAACCATATTTTTGTTACCTTTATTTTAGACACAAGAACTAGTCTAGTTTCAACAGGACGGTGCACCTCCGTCTTACCGATACAGCTGAACTTATGTTTCCGTGTACGCCATTGGTCAATTCACGCTTAAAAACAGATAAAGCTCGCTTCTAATTGGTTGTCGGCTGTGCATGGGTTTCCCTATGGGCCATTTTCTTATATCCACACGATATATGAGTCGTATACAAAAAATATTAAATGCTGTACAAGGCAACGCTGAAATATGGCTGAGGCAAACTAAACAATGTTTTTATCAGCTTGTTGAAAATAAATATGAAACGCTTTGTGATACATTGAAGCATAATGCTACACCTGAAGCTTACTTCGCAGAAACTATGTGCGATATGTGTACGCTTAAAACTAAGACAACTGTGCTATAAATGTTTTACCACTAATAAGAAAGGGGAAAGGTGCAAAATTGTCTTGGAATTGTGAATCATTTTGCAAAGTCCATGATCTTTACGTTATTAATAAGTATATAAACAGCTATTACAGAAATTAAGTACGACAACACTTAAAGATATACCGCAGTTATTGAAACTTATCCATACATGTCCGTCGAAAGAATTACAATATAGTATGTGCACTCAAAGCACCGATGAATTCGTTTCAAAATTAGGAAATCCTCACAGTTGTTATATCTATCCAATGAAATGTGAATCAATTTTTTTATGTATTCAAATCTCCTCACTTTCCAAGAGTACGTGGCTTAAGAATGAACTTATATGAACTACGTAAATTATGCAAAAAAAGTGTCGTCATTAAATGATTCTCTGAACACGTCAAATGTTGACGTTTTAAGGAAAATTATAGATGATTTCAAAAATCACACTACTCATTTTTTTAACAATTCGGAAGCTGTTAATTTAAATGAAGACGACATAGAAATAAATTATTATGCAGCTTTCAGAGCATAAATAAAGGGAATTGAATATTCCGAAATTAATGTGTATATCTTGCAATAAATTATGCTAAAAAAGAAACGTTGCAATCACTACAAAAAAGATAAAGAATATAACGAGAATATATTGGAAAGATTTAATTGCACAAGTAGAAACGGAGTAAAGAAAACTGAGTTTATTTGTCATTATTGCTTATAGAAGTTTCGAGCTAATACTCTGCCACCCACATGCGTAATTTCTAAATGCCTAAAGTGCCAGAGGTAATGTCCATATTGAATGAGTATGAAAAAATATTAATTCAAAGAGCAAAAGCTTTTCAAACTATTCAAAGAATGGGTACAGTTGCTAAAAAAATGTACCTCACCAAGAAAAGGAACAATTGAAAGGCGGGTCATTTTATTTGCCTATGCCAATGCCACAAACTTTAAGAAACTTTGTTCTTTGACATCGCCAGTCAATTTAAATCATGAATTACATAGTTATTTTAGTTTGAGGCGTTGAAACGGGAAGATATTGTAGATTAAAGGAAGGTATTTAACGCATTGATTTGGATAAAAGCGAACAATCCTATGTATTGCGATATTAATCTACCAAAATCATATGTGATTTTCGGTGTATGACTCAGTCAGGTTAAAGAATCAGAATCAACAAAGAAGCCCATTATTGACAACAATGAAAATATTAATTTATCATAAAATGATAAAAAGTAAACAAAAATTCGTTTCTGTTAAAACTGATCCTGCCTTATTAACCCAAGTTTCACAATCTGATGATTGTTATGAACACGTTAGTTACAATTTATACCATATATGGCAAACGTGTTAATAAAACTGCAACTGATTTGTACCAAATGTTGAAAGTTAATGACGTACCGTTAGATTATCGTCACAAACAATTAGATCTTAAGTGTTTTTCAGATTTGTATCCGTACGGTGTTAATGGTCAATAAGCAGATAGACCGATTCGACTTCATGATTCGAAATATATTAAATTAAAATTAATGTCTGCAAAGTCACAATTTCGATTAAGTGAAACAAATATTCGACAATTCAATAGTGGAATTTATACAAAAATATCTCAGGAAGTTATGTAATAATGAATTAGAGGATAATATGAGTACAATCTTCTCTAGATTGCGTAATACTAAAAAATATTGGAAAAAACCTAGGGCTGATCTATTCTGTACGATACATCATTATCGACCAGCGACTTGGTTCCTTACATTGAGTCCGGCCGAGTGGCATTGGGATGATTTGGTGTAGTACATTCGAGATATTAATGGACATACATTTGAAAGCATGTCTCCAAATCGAGTGATAGTTAATGATCCAGTATCTGCATCTCGTTTTATTGATAATAAATTTAAAGGTATGCTCGACTTTTTAACGTCAGGTGATTACCCGATCGGAAAAATAACACATTATTTTTGGAGAAGAGAATATCAAAATAAGGGGCTTCAACATTTTCATTTATTATTGTGGGTCGAAAATGCCCCCACTCATGGAATATCCACAAATTAGGACGTTGGAGTATTTATTAAAAAATATGTCACTTGCAAAACACCGGATAAAAATATCTCACCGATTCTATATCGGAGAGTTACAACTCATCAGCGCCATAATCATAACAGTTATTGTTTACGTAACAAAAAATCAAAGAAAGGTTCGATTTGCGTATGTCAATTTGAATTTCCTCGTACAATTACTGATACTTTCGTTCTGAGAGATGCAGCAACTTCAATATCTGGTAGACGTAAGTTAAAAAGTAATAGCAGATTGTACGATCTACCTCGAGGCGAAAATTGTTACGTTTTTTGTCGTATCACTTGTTGGGTTGATTCTAAGTAGCTGAGCATCGGAATTATCGAGATCTAACGCATTAAGGGGATCGACACCCCAAGTGACGGTACAAGAAAATTAGTTTAACTATTTTATTGAAACTGGTGCCAACTGTCGGTCGTACAAAATGTTCTGAACGGTTTCGGTTCGCGGAGAGTGGCTAATTTCGCGGTTCACGTTTTTACGGGGATTCAGTAGCAAGAGGTACTTACTGTACGAAGTTCAGGGCCACTCTGACTGCTCATTTAATTGTCCTTTGCAAGTCAGGTCGGTTTTACATACATTTCGGTAGCGGGGGTGGTTACCCGAAACCACCAAGCCGTTGAGATTTTGTTCTTATCACTACGCGTTTTCGCCTCTTTCGCGAATCACCCATACCGCGAGTGCGAATGTCGCTGGGAGGTATGATGATTCACGGATCCTATCCTATTTCTTAGATATCTCATTACGAATTCGCCGATTCGGCATCGACGCTCGAGTAATACGAGTTATCACCGGGTGATAGCATCCTAAGATGATTGCCGGTTGCTTACACTTATTCCAGACCAGTTGCAACAGGCCTGAAATCGATGAGATGCCGGTGCTGAGATCGCTCGTATTTGACGAAACCTGGTCGGCATATTTTGGAATATGCGAACTCCGTTTTCTTGGCGCCTTGTATCGAATGGCGGTTGTTTTTATTTATCTAAAATTATTTGTTATTGTTAGATAAGTGGAGTTAAATGATCTCCGGATATGCAGCGTCTGATTACGAAGGGACGGTGCACATCGTAGATTTTAAGAACAAAAACATTTAACTGCTGACATTCTTTTCGTCGATGAATGTCACGTAGGCACTGTCGCGGTGGTCGATTCGTCGAAACACCCGATATCTATTGCGCGTTAACTTTATTTTTAATTATTATTTATCATACGAATGCGGGATTTAAGCAGAACCCTGCATACGTAACAAAATGAAAAGTTTATCAATGATTACAATCCAGTAATTCTCAGTGCGTGGAAGGTAATATGGACTTACAGTTTATTGGGGAGAAGTCTAATTTATTGAACTGGTATTGCAATAAGTATGTCTCAAAACATGAAAAAGGAAAAGTAGATCTAACGTTTAAAAATATTAACAGCACAAAAACGCTTTACAGTCGCTTGTGGAATGAGGGGTTACGCGCATTGAATCACAGAAAATATGGAGCTTTCGAAGCTGCCGATATACTCTTAGGTTACTCATTATTTGATACTGATCCAGATACAACAATTAGATGGTTAGATGTCAATATTACAAGGAATCGTAAAGTAAAATCAAAGGAAAAATACAAAATTTAGAAGGCGAATCAGTTGACATTTTTTGCCCTTCTTTGATTGATACATATTATCCGAGAAGGTCTACTGAATTAGAAAATGTTAATTTATATGATTTCGCGAAGTGGTACGATATTACAAAAACTAAACTGAAAAATTATTCTGTAGAATGATAGGAATTATCCTACTCTGTATATTTGAAGAAAAAATCACGCGGTTATCTTATCAATCACTTTAAATATCATGCAGTTACGAATCTAGAAAATTATTTCTTTTCCTTGTTGTTATTATTCCAACCATGGAGGAATATGAATGAACATAAAAATAGATTTAACACATATCCAGAGTTCTTTGAAAATGGAAAGTCTTCATTTATTGAAGCATTGCAATATCATGAAAGAATAACTGATATTGAAGAAGGTTATGAACATGCAAAGATGATACTTGAGGAAAAAATGATGGAACATGATATAGATGACGCTGAAGAAAATCTTAGTAATGTACCAGTAGATTGTGCACCCATCGCTGTTCAGGAAGCTATGAACGATTTCAGGAATGGAGATGAAAATGCAAAAGAACAAAATGTAACACAAATGATTCTCCAACTTATCACTGACCAAAAACGCGTATTTGATAATGTTATTGTAGCCATACATTCAGAAAATGATATTCTGCGCCTTGACATCAGTGGAGAAGAGGGAACTGGAAAAAGCTTTCTAATTGAAACACTTCGATGTTTTATTAAACAAGTTGTTCATAAACAAACTGCAGTAACGGCACCAACCGGTATTGCTGCATTTAATGTAAATGGTTTAACAGTGCACAGGTTGCTTCAATTGCTGGTTGAGCATGGTTCAACTCCGAAATATAGTTAACGTTCAGATGCGTCGCTGAAAGTCATGCGTGATCAATTGAACGATGTCATTTTAATTATTATCGACGAAGTATCAATGATATCAAATATAATATAAATTTTATAAATTTGAGATTATTATAAATGTTTGATACTTCAGAGGATTCTGATGATTGGCTCGGAAAGAAGCACATACTTCTTTTCGGCGATTTATTACAACATCCACCCGTACATGAGGACCCTCTATTTGTAACATTGTCAAAAGCTAAGATGGAAAAACAGTTTGGTTGTCTACGAGCGCCCGATTTGTGGGATAACTTATTTTCTTACGATGAATTGATAATAAATATGCGTCAACGTCACGACGAATCGTGCTAAAATATTTTATCTAAAATATGTATTGGGTTAGTCTTGAAATCTGACAATCAAACCCTTAATTCCAGAAAAATTCCGTTTACAGCAACTGATTTCAACGAACGACTTCGACAATTATGTGAATACATAAAAAAGTTACCGTCTGATACAGTATGCTCACTTACAACATGTTATTTATGTGATGTTCTAAATGACGCCATGTTGAGCTACATTCCATCAGAAGAGATTAAGCCCATTGCTCAAGATGCAGTTGATTGTGCTACTTATTTTAAGAAGAAAGTATCTAAACTGCTGAATGCAAAAGTCGAAGCCAGTTCTCGTACTGGTGGTCTTGCTAAAATTATTACGGTCAAAATTGGGGCAACAGTAATGATTAGATGAAATATTTATGTAACATTGGGACTTGATAATGGAACAATTGGAACAATAGTGTCAATATCATATTCGCCAAACAACAGTGATATCGATTCGGTGAAAATTAAATTATCGAATGAAATAGAACATTGTATTGAAAGAGTTAGTGTCAAAGTTGAAGTCATTACCAAAGCATTTGTTATTAAGTAACAGTTTCCATTATTTCTCAGTGATGGTATAACCGTTAAAAAAGTCAAGGTCTTAGTTTGAAAAATGCAGTTGCATATGCTGGAAATAATATTTTCAGTTGCGGGCAAATTTATGTTGCTCATTCTCGAGTAACTACATTGCAAGGTTTATATTTGTTTAACTTTTATCCGCATTCTATTAAAGCAAACGATGCAGCTATTTTAGAATATAACAGACTTAGGAAAAAATATCGAGCGAATTTGCTACCTATAGAAATATCAACATTGCGAGCTAGTAAAGTAAAGGACTTTATTCGGGCGTTACCTACAGATGTTGACGAATATCAAGTTCAAAATCAGCCCAAGATAATGCCAGCAATAAATTCAAAATTTGTTCAAGGTTTAGTAAATAATGCTGGTGTATCGTGTTATGCGAATGCCTCACTATAGAGTTTATTACATTGTCAATCGATTGTTGTTCAGTGGTTTGACACGAACGAAGTAATAAAAACATTCATTGATTCATATGTGAAGAGAAAAAAGACAATTTGGTAACTGTTAGACAATTCGCGGGAGACACATTCTCAGAGAATATACAACACGATGCGTTTGAATTTGTTTTTGCACTAATAGATAAATGTAGTAATATTAGCAGCGTATACGAGCATGTGCTAGCTAACTTTCACGAGACAATGTACGTCTTGCAATTATACTCGAAGTATTTCCGATAAAAATGATATTCTTATATTGTCTTTACCCTCGGATTATTCAAAGGCCTGAAGATGATTCTAAACGAAATTAAAATGCCCACTGCATTTTGGGTGCCTTTTATTCGGGACCCTACGCTCTCAATTTTCCACCGATTGCGATGAAATTTTTTTACAACTGCATGAGACGTATAAAAAGGTCATTTTGGAGCCCAAATTTGTAAAAATATCGCCAAATTTTATAAAAAAGTAGTAGTGGGGCTAAGCGGGTTCTGCCTATCTCCCTTCGATGATAGTGTGATGGAAGAATTGCGTAAGTGGGCCGTAAGAAGGTCAAGAGTGAAAGGAAGTTATTATAAACCATGTATTGTTATTATAAATTTCGTAAGCTGTGAAGGTCGAAATACATAGGTAATTTATTGCGTTACAATGCCTAATGAAAAGAGAAGATAAAGGTCAAGCAATATTTATTATTTCATTAGATATTGTTATTTTAAAAAATGTTCTGTTTTTACATTATCATTGAAAACGATGACTTTTTAATGCATGATTTTACAAAATTCGATCAATGAGATTGAAAAGTGTTGGCCGTTACACATCAGTATTGCCATGTGTCGAAAAAAAATTGCAAAGGTCGCCTTCATTAAGGTCAAATATTGCTAAATTATAGTCGCTGCTCCGTGTTTATGTGGAAATACATCGTAAGCTAGGAACCTTCTTGAAAGCGAAAGTAAAATGAACTTTTCCTCGTGCGTTCTACTACCATCTCTCTCGCACTCGCATACTGTTTGTTAGATCCATTAACTTTAGCAGTATACTGTTTTCATGGTCGTCGATTATCCGTCGATCACTTATTCACCGCACATTTGTTTTCCTCAAACTTTCGAAAATGTATACAGGTCCAGACGCGTTTAAAACGTCATTGCACAATTTCTTCAAAACATTATGTCTTTGCCAAGTTTCGGCAATCCGTGACGTAATAGAAAGGAGGCAGTCTAATTCAAATATTCCAATGTCATAATTTCTATGATCTCTCTCGCATACTCTTTGTTAGATCCATTAACATTAGCAGTATACCGTTTTCACGGTCGTCGATTATCCGTCGATCACTTATTCACCGTACATTTGTTTTTCCGAAACTGTCGAAAGTGTATACATGTCCAGACATCGTTTCAAATGAATGTTGCATTCCTGTGTCTATGTTTAACAGCACGTAAACACCTCTATTTCAAATATTGTATTTCTACATCAATATGGTAGATGTCAAGAAAATATTTTCGTCATGGGAAGATGCCTTGAAGAGAGTTTACAACACTCTTGAAAAAGACGCTACTGAGGATCGGTTTTCCAACTTCATTCGAGAATCCATCGAAAAGATTGAGAAAATCAATTCATTCTTAATGAAAGATCCTCAATTCCCAATGGGGTGAAGATATCGTTGGAAACAATTATTCATTACATCACGGTACAGAAGGTTACAGCTGGTGACATATTAATTAGCGTATCTCAATGATCTTCAATAGAGACAAATCCATCGAATCCCTTCAACCAAAACTGCTAAGACATTTTGAAATTAATGTAGAAAAGCCGCCAATGCTCTCAACGCATTCAAAAGACCTGGCGCCGACCCCCTAATATTGTTATAAAAATGTCCTGCCTTTAGATGGTCATTGCAAACGGCCTCTTTCTAATACGCGATCTTAAGAAATTAAATCATAAATATTGGCTAGGAACCATATTGTGAAAGTGAACGTAAAATTCTAATAATGGCCTTTTCCTCCTACGTTTTACTACCATCTCCCTCGCTCTCGCGTACTCTTTGTTAGATCCATTAACTTTAGCATTATACCGTTTTCACGGTCTTCGTCATTGCCGATTACCCGCCGATCATTTTCACCATATATTTTTCCATGTATACAGGTTTAGACGCGTTTAAAGTCATTGCGCAATTTCAACATATACTAAGTGACACATTTTATCTTTCCCAAATTTTGGCAACCTCCGCCATAATAGAAAGGAGATGACCTCAGTTCCGTATTTTATCTATAGGAATGACCTGGCGGGCAGCCGTATGCCAACACACCCCTTCGTTAACAAAGGTAGCATTAATAAATTAATAAATAATTTACAATAATAATATTTACACTGTAATAAATCTCACATAATCCGAATAGTGTGTATTAAAATGTATAATATAGAACTGTTGGAAGAAGCTAGCAGTAATTAGAAAGAGAGAGGATGACACGCTTATTCCCTATGTATTTATCTATTCACGGTATTTACGTGTTTTCATGACGTTCGAACCATAGCTATACGAGTTTGGACACCTGGGTAATGTAATTAATCAGTATGTGTATAATATGTGTACAATTTACCACATCTTAAATATCGCCATGCAGGTTTCGACCTGGTAATTATACATAGACTTTACCATACGGTAACAATGAATCTGACTTCGCATAAGTGACGTATACATACGAGTACCGACTTGCTTTTAATATAATTAATTAACCTTTATTTAATATTATAAGCGTGTAAAATTCAACAGTTTCTTTCTATCTTTACGCACCGTTTTGTGTCTTCTAAGTAAAAAGTTAAAGGAAGTGACAATGTAGCCATCTTTTGGTATCTTTAAAGAGATTGCAGAATCTGTGTATCCCAGAATTAAATATGCGGGTGCATCTGAAATGCTGATATGAATTGAATGATTATGAAGCGAATACAATTGAATATGAGGTTCTTGAAAATTGGCTATAGTTGACAATTAACCTTATTATCGTCATGCAAAAGAATATGAAAGTGTATTTGCCATCAAATTGTAGCGACTGCCTTTAGCCGCTCTCAATTCGGTAGCTGCGTGGTTGAGGTCAGAATGGATCCAAAAAATAAACACAAATTATTCAGTTTGTTGAATACCCGAATAGACTAACAACGCGTGAATCACACGTGTTGTACGCTGCACATTCGAAGTGTGATTATCGTGAAAACTATTAATTAAACTAATGCGGGGCCTATACTGGGCTCAGAACCGTACTTGCGAATTTACGCGATCGCGTATAATCGACGAGGTTAATGAAAATTCCAACGAGAAAAGTCACGTGCGGCCGTTTTCCCTCGTGGCTTTTGCGAGTCTGAACCTTTCCGGAAGCGATTCGCGGATTTCATCTTCGAAACCGCTACCCTGGAGGGCAACATACGAGTTGCAAACGAGGCGCGCTATTTAAACTTAATATAAATATAGTGACTAAATATTAAGTCGGTAAAGCGAACCACTACTCAGTGCGCTCTTAACGGAAGAGATGGCGCGGCTACTACGATTCGGGTTACATCCATTTCATGCGCGAACATTACAGCCCGCCTTGCGGAAGTATGACGCAAGGTAGTTCTAAGCTCGATACAAACATTTTAGATCACCTATTAACTAAACTTAAAACTAAGCGTTCGCGAAGGGCCCTGGCTTCGGCGCATCCTCGATATCAATGGGGGGACAAAGCCAACTTTGTTATAGGCCTTTTGAACGCCGATGACGCGGTGCGAATAGTCACCACACGGACATGCCCGTCGTGTCCCGGATGACACGCGAGGATGCGAGCCAGGTTCCATTGAGCCGGTGGCAGATCGTCATCGCGCAGCAAGACGGTTTGTCCCGCTCTCAACGATGTTGAGGCGCTATGCCACTTAGAGCGATATTGGCACGACATTAAGTAGTCTCGTGCCCACTTCAGCCAGAAGCTCTCCAAGAGTTGTTGGTAAAGCCGCCAGCGAGTAATAGGGTGACATGAATGGTCGATGGTTACAGGAACTGGTGGAGATACTATAGACCCGCCGATCAAGAAGTGCCCGGGCGTTAGCGTATCTAGACTTTCCAGATCATCTCTGAGCTGTGCCAGTGATCGTGAGTTCAAACACGCCTCAACTCGACACAAGAGCGTGACGAGTTCTTCTAACGATGGTCTGTGTGGCTCTAATACCCGCTTCAGATGCCGTTTCATCGAACGCACACCTGCCTCCCACAGACCTCCGAAGTGCGAAAATGCAGGCGGGATGAACTTCCAGATGACACCCTCTGAAGCAATGCGGTCGCGAAATTCGTTCGAATTTATTGCGGAGTGATACGCTTCGCGCAGTTCTCGATCGGCGCCAACAAAATTTTTTCCGCAGTCACTATGAATAACGCTCGGAAATCCGCGTCGCGAATGGAATCGCTGGAAGGCAGCTAAGAAGGCTTTCGTAGATATACTAGTGACCGCTTCCAGATGGATGGCTCTTGTCGCCATACAAATGAATAAGACGACGTACGCTTTTTGTGACTTGTACCCGCGACCGCCCGACAAGCGCACCGTGACGGGTCCGGCATAGTCGACCCCACATTCTGTAAATGCGCGAGACAGAGGAGTAACTCGAGCCGATGGCAAGTCCCCCATCAGCTGGGTAGGCATCTCTGCCCGTTGACGGGCACACGGAATACATTTATCGATAACTGAACGAACGATCTTACGTGCCTGTAAGTTCCACACATATTATCGTGTAGTACTGAGCGTGAGGTTGATTCCTCCATGTAAAAATTGCTCATGCGCTAGGGAAGCTAATAAGCGTGAAACATATCCGAAAGGTATGATAATTGGGTGTTTACGCAAGTTGTGAAAATCCAAGACGGCCACCTACCCTTAACAGGCCATCCTTATCTAAAAATGGATAAAGTCTCCGCAATCTGCTATCTCTCGGCAGAGTTTGACCGTCTTGGAGACGGCGGCGTGACCCATCTAAAGACGGTTCCTTCCCTTGTGGAATACATAGCTCTCTTTCGAATGGTTTCGCTTGGAGCAGCGAATATATACGGAGGGCTATTAAAGAGAGAGGGCTAATATCCGTTGAGAGCTGTGGATTTTGCGAAAGTTTAGCACGCCAATGTTTCGAAAGGCTGAGCACACGTACAAGCGTACGGCAAAGTCGAAGCCAAGACGAAAATCGATGAAAAATAGTATCCGTCTCATCAGGTTCGGTTGTGACGTGATGTGATGCAGATTTCTGCTCTAGGAGGTCCTCTTCAACGGTTAATTTTGAAGCATCGGGCCAATAAGAGGAAGGCTGACCAAGCCAAGCTGGACCGTGTCACCAAAACGATGAGGTTTGGAGTTCCGAAACAGCAATACCACGGGAAGCCAGGTCTGCTGGATTGTCGTTTGCAGGGACATGACGCCACGTTACATCCGGCAGATGGTTGTGGATTTCAGCGACTCGATTTGCCACAAAGACCTTCCAACGGGATGAAGCCGCTCCCAGCCAAGCTAGAACTATTTTTGAGTCCGTCCAAGGGTTGACTGGACATTTTAATAGCGAAGAAATTTTGCGTACGTGCTTCAAAAGGTCCATTAGGAGCACTGCGCCACAAAGTTCTAGTCCCGGGATAGTCATCTCTTTGAGGGGTGCTACTCGAGTTTTTGACGCGAGTAGCATTGTCTGGCAGTGACCACAAGGGTCGGTCACGACTGCGGCATAAGGCTTTGCCGATGCATTGCCGAAGCCATGAATCTCGATAGTGTACCGCGGGATGCGCAGCTGCGTGAGCTGGGTGAGTTACTCATAGTATGAGTGCCACGACGAGGCAATGTGCGTAGGTAATGCTGCATCCCAATCAACTCCGGATTGCCAGATCATTTGCATGAAGATTTTAGCGGTGATAACTACCGGTGATACCCATCCGAGCGGGTCAAAAATTCTAGCAATATGCGATAAAACTGATCGCTTTGTGGGATTCGGTTTAGTCGATGAGATGTTAAGTCTGAACTGATACGAGTCAGTAGAAGGATGCCAAGCGATTCCCAGTACCTTAATACTGTCGTCTGATTGCAAAGTTTTATCGCATTCTATACCAACATTCTGCTTGTCAATGTCGGCGAGCAACTCCGTCGAATTGCTTATCCACTTTCGAAGCACAAAGTGGCCGCGTGCGAGTAACTGAATCAGCTCATCTTAGATTACTTTCAATGCAGCAATAGTATGCGCGCCGATCATAGCGTCGTCCATAAAGAAAGCGGTTAGTAGAGCCTCTTTGCCTAAGGGAAAAGAGTCTCCCTCATCTTCGGTAAGCTGACGTAATATGCGAAGAGCCAAATAGGGCGCGCTGGCGGTCCCATACGTTATTGTAAGTAACTGATAAAGGACAATTGGATCAATTGGGTCTAGTCGCCAGAGGATCCGTTGAGTGTCAAAGTCACGTAAATCGACTAGAATCTGCCGGTACATTTTTTCTATGTCGGCGGCATAAACGAACCGAAACAAGCGCCACCACAGGTGCAGTAGGGATAAGTCAGACTGGAGACTGGGTCCTATGTGTTGCAAATCGTATAGCGATTTGCCATTCGAGGAGAGAGCGGATGCATTGAATACTCTGCGAGTTTTCGTAGTTATACTATCGGCTTTTATGATAGGATGATTGGGGCAAATAGACCGCTTGGGCGTCATCCGACGCAGGAGCAACCCTCATGTGTCCCAAATCCTCGTATTCTTGCATGAATTTGCAATACGCGTCCCGTTCCTCAGGACGGGCTGATAGTCGTCGTTCAATGGACTGAAGACAACGGATGGCGCGAGACTTTGTGTCTCCTATGTTAAGCGGTGGTGCATTTTTAAAGGGAATGCGCCCTGCATAACGTCCATCTTTATCACGTTTGTGGGTTTCCGAAAAGTGTTGCTCACACTGTGCATCAATGTCGGAAGGCGGTTGAGCATATGCAACCTCTTCCACCTCCCAGAATCGGGTGAGCGACATGCGTAATTCATCATCGATATGCGTGTGATGAAGATGCACTGATGCTGTGGGTGTAGCAGCACGATCAGGTGCAGTACGACCAGACAGAACCCACCCAAAAATGGTGTCAATTGCCACCGGCTCATCGTGTTTACCCCGAATAATTCCGTCGCGTAAAATGTATGGGTACAAATCTGCGCCCAGAATCAAATGGATGGGCGAATCATCCATCGGGAAGCGGTCGGAGAATTCCACATTGCGTAAATGTGGCCAATGCGAAAAAGGAAATTTTGAAATTCGGAACATAATCGGTAGCGAATGTAGGATTAATGCGTCAGTCGACACTGATACCGACAAACTTGTGATGGTACCTGCGGGGAACTCAAATGCGATTAAACAAAGCATGCGTTAATAGCCGGTGTCCCATTAGACGAGGTGTTCACAATATCATTTGTACTAATGCACGCCACAACAGACGGCTTATTAGCTAATTCATGTAAAAGCGAATGGTGCCGGTGGCTACAATGTGAGCAATTACGGAAACTCTTACAAGCATTAAGCTTGTGATAGGGAGACAAGCAGTTCGGACACACATTCTTCGATTTAATCAAATCCCACCGTTGCTTAACCGTTTTGCAATTGAAACGGGAACATGTATATAAAGGATGTGAGTCCGAGCATAAAAGACATTTTGACCGACTTTGTGCGTTGGTTTGACAAACTTGAGCGGGGAATGCGGAAACGTGCTTAAGTCGCGTTTGAACATTCGATGAGCGCAAGGACTTTTGAAAATTCGCAGACGCCTCATAGGATCGAATTTTAGCGGTTAAAAATTTAGACAACTGCTCGTAAGTAGCATAGTTGTCGCCTTCAAGAGAAAATTCACACGCTTCTCGCGTTCCGCTATCAAGCTTTGACGTTAAAATAAAGACAAGAATATCGTCCCATACCGGACCTTTTAGTTGCTTTAACGCGTCCGAGGCGGCTTGTACGTCATCGCGTAGTTTCCGTAGGACCGTTCATTCGAAATTGATTTGACTGAAAATAAACGTGTCAGATTTCTTCGCAATAAACGACGCTGATTGTCATATCGATCAGTAAGCAATTTCCATGCAATTTCAAAATTTTCGGAAGTCATAGATATTTGACAATACTTTGGCCGCGTCGCCTTGAAGACATGATTTAAAATAAAATAGGCGCGAAAAAGTTTCTAACGACGGATCTTCAATTATTAACGCGCGAAAGTGGTCACGAAACCCGATCCACTCAAAGTATTCGCCATTAAATTTCGGTAGCTCAATATTCGGTACCTTGGAATGTCGCGGTACGACGTTGACAGCTGATGCTGGTAGTGTACCGTGGTTCCTCGTTGAACTCGACGTACTTGGTTCGGAGAAACGAACCACCGCTGATTGTCCGGCGACTGTGCTCACATAAATTTCTTCGGCGGTTGCCATAAACTCTTCCGAAAAATATACGTCGGAGGCGCATGATGCCAATGATCAATATTGGCTCACCTCCTCGTGTCGTTCCGTAAGCTCATGCCACTTCTTCTCGATAAGGGCTCGCCGCGGTAGAACTTGATCATAAAAAATATCAGGCTTTTCCAATAAAGCGGATGCTCGTTTCAAGGAGTCTAAAGCTTCGGCGTGACGGGCCAGTAGCTGAAGGAAGTTGTGATATTCTTCACCTGGATCACCTTGGTTGCGTGTCTTAGGCATGTTGAGAATTTGAGTTTTTGTTGACAACGCGACCGCTTGCGTTCTGGTTAGATCTAAACGTCTATACGAAGTGCTGATGATGCACTGACACGATTGGATCCACCACTTCTTGGTGGGTTGGTTCGTAGCAGGGATAGTAGGGCGACAAGCCGCGTTCACTACCTATTCTACTAAGTGAGGCGTGGCCGATATAGCGCGAAGATTGCGCTGACTGGCCAATGGGTCGCGACTAGGCCCTCGCCGAGAGGAGCGAGTGGCACGAACGATAAGAGGGAGAGACCGATAGCGTCCTGCAGACGTCACGATCGTGACGTAGCGAAGCAAGGAATCGTTCGATTCCGAAATAAGCCGACCGAGGAGTTCGTGCAATTCAAGCTCGAACTATAAGTGCCGATTGCTGGCGAAAGAAACCGATGGCGCACGAAAGTTCTATGCACTTCACTGATGCACAAAAGATGCACTAATGATGCACTATTGATGCACTAATGATGTGTTGAACGCTGCAGGTTCCTGATCGGTTTTCAACATGTGTACAATTTACCACATCTTACATATCGCCATGCAGGTTTCGACCTGTTAATTATACCTAGACTTTACTGTACGGTAACAATGAATCTGACTTCGCATAAGTGACGAATACATACGAGTATCGACTTGCATTTAATATAATTAATTAACCTTTATTTAATATTATAAGCGTTTCTAACAGTTTCTTTCTATCTTTACGGTTTTGTGTCTTTTAAGTAAAAAGTTAAAGGAAGTGACAATGCTTCCATCTTTTGGTATGTTTAAAGAGATTGCAGAATCTGTATATCCCAGAATTAAATATGCGGGTGCCTCTGAAATGCATGGAATCATCGTAGGTTGCTGATATGAATGGTTACGAAGCGATTTACAATTGAATATGAGGTTCTTGAAAATTGCCTCTAGTTGACAATTAACCTTATTATCGTCATGCAAAAGAATATGAAAGTGAAATGATTAAATATTACCATGCATCTACTGCAAAGCGAAAGCAATCTCTAGGACCCGAGATTTCTTATTTTTCAAATACCTATATGCCATTACTATACATACCTCTGAAATTGACACTTTGCACAGCCTTTAATCATCGGCGGTTGTATATCTTCGGTATCGTCACTCATTTCAAAATGTTTATCGACGACATTCATGTAAATCTGGATGCATTTGCATTGTGAGTGGTAAGCATGACCATACTTCTTCAATTTCACGTACTGTAACCGTTGAGATGAAATCTATAGATAGACACTCGATGTCTTTTGTTTCCATTAATGCAAGACGTTTCACTTCATAGTAAATTCTCATTGACCTTTGAAGAGATGCAGGCTAGTCTTGAAGATTTTCCAGTATCTAATTTTTATGCATTTAAACATTTTGTTTAGCACACTTTTCGTTAAATGAATGATTTTCGCAATTTTCGACGTTGTTGTTGTCCTATGAGTTTCGGTAGAGATGGACAAGCTAATATGTCTATGTCGACAACATTGTCAGCATCTAAAATTTCCAGCAACCTATGTCTTTTATTTGTCTGGGCCTTTTATGTATATATTGTGAGCACATGTAATGATGTCCTCCAACGTTTCGTTGATTGCATAAAAGGGTATATCTCCCGATTCCTATCGTAGACCATGATAATTGTGCATTAACCAATTGTTTTACGTTCAAAACGTACTTTACAACATCACTGTCGGAAATATCCATAATGCACACTTTCTTCGGTATAAACCGATTACCAGGTCCGGGGAATCCTTGCACGTCAGCAACATACTACATTTCAATTACCTAATACTGATTTGCTTGTCCCCTTCATTAATTGACGCATCATTCTCTCTCTCTCTCTCTCTCTCTCTCTCTCTCTCTCTCTCTCACACACACACACACACAAACACACTCTTTGCCACTTCTACATATGGCTTGGTACCTGTAATTCATGGATATACGTCGTGCCTTTCTCTCTAGATCGTAAGATCTCTTCGTCAAATCCTAGGAATCGGAAATCAAATCAGAGTGTAACAAAAACAGATAGTTTTGACGGTCACTACATCATCGGTATCATCCGATGTTCCTCTCGAGATTAGGAAAGATGGTCCCATACGTGTCCATTGCCGATTGTTTGCGAGTTACGATTTTCAGATGATGAAGTTAAATGAAATAATAAATCGTTTCAAGTACTAGCACCAGTATGATGATCACCGCACTTTCACAGTTGAATAAATCTTTTCTACGATATTCGATGTAATTGAAATGTGCATAGACGTATGAATACAAATTTCGATTCATTTATAATACAATTGAGCGTTCCAAAGATCTTTAAATTTTAATTAAAAAATGTTCAGACATTAACTTGACATCGTTTAAAAAATTAATATTTGTACGTATATTAAATCGTGATGTACTGCACTCTTAAATCTGTTGGAAAGTATGTAAATTTAACTACATAGTTACCTTCCTTATCCACTGTGTATAACTATGTTTTCTTAAGAGAAAATGTATCGACGATGTTTGGCGAGATCGGGAAAACTCCGCACGAGGCGGTCGAGCAAGGCAGTTCTCACGGGAAAGTACATGAAGTCCTTCTGTTTCATTGTTGAACGAAGTAATAAAACGAAAGTAGATTAACAAAGGACAATCAAAGCATTCTCATTAATTTATTGAAAACCCAATAATTCAAACAAAATCAAATACTTAAAATCATTACATATTAAAGTCAGTCCATGCATAAATCTTATATGGTCTAAGTTATCTTACCTACACTACATCTTTCTTTCTGTCAATGCAAAAACAAGACAAAAGACGACAAAGTATTTATCATTATGATGATAACAAAGTTTTTCACATTAGAACCGTGTACAATATAGCTAACATAAGGTCGCCTTATTCGCAGCGAATTTGACTTTTGAAATGTCTTCTTTAATTGTCGACCATTCTCTCTCTCTCTCTCTCTCTCTCTCTCTCTCTCTCTCTCTCTCTCTCTCTCTCTCTCTCTCTCTCTCTCTCTCTCTCTCTCTCTCTCATTAGCTACCGATTTGTTACATCTGTATGAATACTCTTACATCAAATCGAGTCGTGTGCACATTCTTGTGATGTAACATTCACACGACTATAGAATGAAATTCTTTCTGAAAACCCAACAAGTACAAGCGTAAATGTATTGTAATACTAACTAATGGCATACCTCTTGATTCGAAATTGTATGTAGCGTAACCGACATGACTATTTAATGCCGTTTACAATAATGATTTCGAGAATGACACTGCACGAAACGTTGTTATATTTGACAGATTTTTGTTACTTCCACATTGTAATCGTAATTAGTTAACTAAGTTATTCACGTACGAATACTATTGTTATATGTAGGTATTTTGTTAAATATATCGGAATAAGTAAAATGTCCTCCTATCCATCACACCAAGTGTAATAGAAAAAGACTCAAGTCATTATATCAATAAATAATTTTCAGAGTAATAAATTAACCTTTGACAACTTCTTATATTTTCACATCATGCACTAAAATTTCACATTATTATTATTATTATTATTGAATCGTTTATAGAACTGATGTTTTCTTACATTATAAGACTGCTACCGCATATGAAATAACAGACCAAACAATAATTCAACATGAAGACATGCATAGATTAATTCTATTTAAATGTGCGCATGCGATTCCGTAAAACATTAGTCATTTTGAAAGGAAAATTGAAAAATTCCCGATGACCTGTCTGTAAAGCTTCTATCTTACTTCATGTTTTTTTTGACAGTCCAAACACATCGGTACACAAACACACTTTCAATAATTATTGAATATTTTCTTATATAAGGGAGTAAATATTCAACGATTTCTTCGTAAATAATAAAACAATTTAATATATACGATTATTATAAAATTTTTATTGCGGTGACATGTTGGTGACAAAAGTATGAGTATGCAATTAAATGAATAATTTAACACACGTATCTCTATCATTACGTTCAATTATATAATTTTTTAATATTATAACACGTGCATGTTTACAATATTTGCAGACTTTACGTCAGTCTTTTCATTATCACGTATAAACTAAAATGTGCGTCCAAATTGACTCTTGCCCGTCAATAATTATAGGCATCAAGTACATCGGAACTTTGAAACACCTTTACAATACATTTATATTTATATTTTCTTAAATATGAATGCATTCACGGTACTGATGACAATAATGCTTCTTTAGTTCCATCTTAACCAAAGGTGCAAACGTAACAAATTGAGAGCAGTACCATTGCCAGGGTCTGAAATTTCTTACCCACACCTATCAAGGAGTTTCGTAAATTATAGGCAAAGCATTCACAGTTATTAATATGATTCTTTATAAGTCATAAGTTTGCTTAATACTGATCCTACTGTCTTATTTCATACTGGGCACACTTAAACGAGTAGAATATACGAATCATATGTATTTTTTAAATTTACGCTATAGCTGCTCGTGACATAAATTAAGCCCTTACTAATAGTTAATTATAATTTTATACACATTATTACTTTCCCACTATTACATTATACTCTCACTAATATTCTCCTAACATCATACCTCTCAATCGTAATATTCACATTCAAAATTTATAATTATTTTGAATTTTCCATTTATATATCATTAGCTTTGTTATATTTAAGTTTATTCGTATCGTCTCTGCTAACATTCCTCACACTATTAAGATTCCTTAACTTCATTTATATAGTTTCAATATTTTCTTAGCACATACCTTTCGACTATGGCATAATCGTGTAATATTCATATTTGAAAGATAAAAATTATAACTACTCCAGGTATCAACGAGCAGCTTACTAATAATTATGATTGACAATCATATACATATATATACGACGGATTTCGTGTCAAGTGATCCAGGCCAGAATTTGAAACATGTGGGATCCGGCTGAAATTTGCACAAACTATAGTCCTATTGGATACAATGTTAAATATTAAATATTAGCAATTTTTATAAAAAATTGCAGGACGTAGAGGGGGTTGAAATTTTGAAATTTCATCATACAAGGTATATTTCGACTGTTCGTAACTTTGTTAAACTCAAAAATTAAAATAATATAAAATATGTTTCAGATAGGTTTTCCCGCCCTTCTTAATAGTGAAATCCATTTTTTGAAAAAATTAATTTTTTACCTCGAAAAATGCAAATTAAAGATATAATTGAATATATCTCAAAAACTACACGTTTTTTAAATTTTGTTATTGTTTCATCGGAAAGATGAGACTTTTTACTACAAAAAATATGGGGTTCAAAACTGGGATCAGTTTGTTTCGCTAGTCAAATTGAACGATGCTTACCGCAAGGCACCGCGCCGCTGACGTATCAGATTGGAGCTATAGGACTTTGAACTAGCATTGTTACCGACATACCGACACTACGTGAAACACATTAATTAAAAGTTATCAAAGAACTATTTTAAAATTCGGTATTCGTTATTACAATTGCATAGAGATAATATGATTTTAAAAAGTGAATTTTCAGTAAAATAGATCAAGAATCGAACGAGCAATTCTGGCTAAACGAAAAAACACGGGTATACCTTTCGAAAGACTACTTCCTCTCAAAAAAAAATTTGAATTACCGCTGGCTTTTTGCCCCCTGATTACGAATATAATAATAAAAAGTGACGGTCGGACAAACTAAAGCCGCCATCTTGAAATATAGGCTAAAAATCGTGTATTTTTTCAGTTTTTTGAGTTTATTTTGAAAATTACAAATCGTATGAAAAAATGTTTCAAACAAAAAATATAGAGCGCAAAATTCTCCACAAAAAAGGCGCTATACATTTTCCCCCTAATGTGAACGATAAGCTCGTAAATAAGCGACGAAAGTGAGCATGATGTGTTTCTGCAATATATAGGATGTTCAAAAATTCCGAACGCTGCAGAAAGGGGAATTTTCACGTTGTTCACAAGAACGCTGTCACGTGGGTTCAATTGTCACCCATATTTCTAAGGTTGGAGGTTAGGGTAGTACAAAAAAGGGGGTCTGTGGGGCGGAGCCCCCCAGGACGCAGGCACCCCCGCGGCTGACGCATTTTCGAATTGATAGAAATAATCAATTGTTTATTCAGAAGTCAATGCGTGAACCTCGGGGGTGCCTACGTGCTGGGGGGCTCCGCCTTCCGACCCCCCTTTTTTATACTACCCTCACCTCCATGTATCCCGCAACATGCAAGAACAACTGGTGCCAGGAATATCGCATACGTATTGCGTATATAAGTTGCTATCAGCTACGTATTTTCTCTGTATGTAAATATGTACCCAGAGTGCGCCACATCACGCCTACTTTCGTCACTTATTTACGAGCTTACCGTTTATATTAGGGGAAAAATGTATACAACCTTTTTTTGTGCAGAATTTTGCGCTGTACATTTTTTGTTTGACACATTTTTTCATACGATTTGTACTTTTCAAAATAAACTCAGAAAACTAAAAAAATACACGATTTTTGGCTTTTATTTCAAGATGGCGGCTTCAGTTTGTCCGACCGCCACTTTTTATTATTATATTCGTAATTAGGGGGCAAAAATACGTTGGAATATGGTAATTCAAATTTTTCTTTCGAACGGTTTACCAAAACACGATATTCAGGTTGTCTTTTAATTTTTTATTCTTCAATATCGAGCAAAATTCTTTTGAAATTATATAGAACAAAAAATATTATAATAACAAGGGTGAAATTTTGAACAATTTTTGGAATAATTTTAAATGAATCTTTTTTTTATAACGGTGGTGCGGCGGTAAGCATCTCCAGATTGTGATTATTTTCCAAAAAATAAAAAGCGTCCATCAACTACTTTAAAGCCGCAAACAATTACTAAAAAACAAAAAAGAATAAATTAAGATGGAGAGAAACACACACACGCGCACAGGCATACGCGCGCGAACGCACTCACAAACGCACATAGGTGACGGCAAGGGGAACCACCTTAAAAAAGCACCCCGAAGAGATGTAAATCCGACCGTGCGACCTCCGCGTGGTACATCTTGGGTGATGCAAATGCCGGCGGTATTTTTCTTGACATTATTAGAAAGTAAAATTTATAATTCTTGTATGTTAATTGCCAAACCTCCTATTTAGGTGCAAATGAAGGATAAGCAGCCTAAAAAATATTATTTGGACCTTTTTGTAATTTTGCCCCATTATGCGCGAGAGGTGGCGCGACGCAGATGCGGCACCGTGCGGTAGCATCGTTCAATTTGACTACCTAAACAAACTAATCCCACTTTTGAACCTCATATTTTTTGTAGTAAAAAGTTTCATCTTTCCGATGAAACAATAAAAAAATTTTAAAAACGTGTAGTTTTTGAGATATATTCAATTATATCTTTAATTACCATTTTTCAAGTTAAAAAATTAATTTTTTCAAAAAATGGATTTTACCATTAAAAAGGGCGGGAAAAAACCTATCTGAAACATATTTTATATTATTTTAATTTTTGAGTTTAACAAAGTTACGAACAGTCGAAATATACCTTGTATGATGAAATTTCAAAATTTCAACCCCCTCTACGTCCTGCAATTTTTTATAAAAATTGCTAATATTTGATTTTTAACATTGTATCCAATAGGGCTATAGTTTGTGCAAATTTCAGCCGGATCCCAAATGTTTCAAATTCTAGCCTGGATCACTTGACACGAAATCCGTCATATATATATGAAAAAGGACATAATTTCCGTTATTTCGGCTGTCGAATACTTGGTTCTTTTATTTGTTTACGGCATTGTGTGAGTTGGTCAATTACTGTGTAATACATACATCATTTATTTGACAATTACATTATTGCTCTCTCACACACAAAAGTTATAATAAATTTCTGCACGTTTGCTGACACGATTGTAAAATTATGCTTAACTATTATGAATTTCATCGGTTGTTCAATTGATGATTGAGAGAGAAAAAGTAAGAAAGTGTGAGGGGGAGAGAGATTGTAAGTTTTATTTTCATTCTTCCAATGGATTATGAGCAGTCGTTCACCGCACAATACAATATAACTGTTTTTAATATATTAATAATGAAAAATGGAAATAAATATTATTAAAAGATTTTGTCAAGCACCAAACATTTTAAATTGTTTCCTATATTATAGCACACAATCCATCAAAACGATGCAGTACGAAACCCACTATTATGTAAACACTATTCTCTACTATTATAATATATACATTATCAACATATGTAAAAGCATAATATTATTTTCCAACTAAATCCCAAGAGCTTTCTGAAATTGACTGTTTTGAAATGGGAACAACTGAGCGTTAAATTTGTTTATATTTAATATTAATAACGTACCAATGACATATAATTATCTTTAAATCAAAATTCAACATTTGGATTTATATGTGGAATTGCCCATCGTTTATATTTATTTAAAACCATAAAGAAACATAATGATCTTATTTACTTTCCACAAAATAACCAGATTTTATTTAAATATATATATACATAGAAAAATAATTTAATCAATGCATGAGAGAACAGCTGGAAGGAGAAATTCCATATCCAAACGGTTCACACACGTTTAAAAAAAACCACACAAATCAAAAATATTGAAAATATACACGAAATAACAGAAAAAATTAGACCAAAAAGTCACATTACCGAATTCGCGTTTTTTGTTTTCTTTCTTGATCTGCCTCCAAGAATTTAAGGGTTGATTTTAATTTTTCAAGGCGTGAATGCACCATATATAATGCTCCCATCTTTGGTGTTTCTTTGCGCGAAGCACATCTCCACGAGCCCTGCGAAATCCAGATTTTCCAGCGATATCACATCCGACGAAAGAGTGCGAAAAGGGGCCAATGAATAATGAATTAATTTTCCCGGTTTATCTTATTCGTGAAAAATCATAATTTTTCTATTATTCGATTTTACAACATGTAACGAGTAACGTCAATACAAATTCCAGTTTCTACTCTGCGCGTACAATATTTCTCTGTAATCGAAAAAACTAACGCATTAATTAAAAATTAACAAATTAATTCGAACACATGGACATAATTACGTATATCAAGGCAAAATTTGCATATTAGCCCGACGATGAGACTTGCACGCTTTCGAGAAACAAAGTCACCATAATTTTTTGTGAGTGTCCGCTGCGATTTTACTACGACAGTAGACATCCATTCATATATAAATAACGAGATTTTCGTTTTTGGTGGTTGGAATGCACCAGATTAAATGATCATGAGATCATCTAAACCAACCTCAAAATGCGCCAATACATTCGGAACACGTGGCAATATCTCAACACTCGCGTACAAGTTTCACGACCAAGATTGGCTTTAATCCACGCAAACAGCGCATCGTTTTTCACCAGAATACAATCTAAATTTCGAGTTTTCGAACTCGCGTTAATCGAGGCGATTTCCGAGATCGCGTGTCGTTAATTACGAAAGTTGAATGCAAAAAAAATGTTTCGCTCTTAAATTCTATAGGTTTTGGGCTTTTCTGAAATTAACCCGCCCTGCCAACGACAAAAAATATTCAATTAATTAATATAATGACGACAATTTATCTAATTTGCAATGACCATCTAAAGGCAGGACATTTTTATAACAATATTAGGGGGTCGGCGCCAGGTCTTTTGGACATGTTGAGAGCCTTGGCGGCTTTTCTACATTAATTTCAAAATATCTTAGCAGTTTTGGTTGAAGGGACTCGACGGTTTTGTCTCTATTGGAGATCATTGAGATACGCTAATTAATCTGTCAGCAGCTGTAACCCTCTGTACCGTGATGCATTGAATAATTGTTTCCAACGATATCTTCACCCCATTGGGAGTGTGAGGATTTGCCCTTGAGAATGAATTGATTTTCTCAATCTTTTCGATGGATTCTTGAATGAAGTTGAAAAACTGATCCTCAGTAGCGTCTTCTTCAAGAGTGTTGTAAACTCTCTTCAAGGCCTCTTCCCATGACGAAAATATCTTCTTGACATCTACCATATTGATGTAGAAATACAATATTTGAAATAGATGTGCTTACGAGCTGTGAAAAATAGACACAGTAACGCGACATTCCTTTGAAACGATGTCTGGACCCGTATACAATTTCGACAGTTTCGAAAAAACAAATGTACGGTGAATAAGTGATCGACGGATAATCGACGACCGTGAAAACGGTATACTGCTAATGTTAATGGATTTAACAAAGAGTATGCGAGAGCGAGAGAGATGGTAGTAGAACGCACGAGGAAACTTTCATTTTACTTTCGCTTTCAATAAGGTTCCTAGCTTACGATGTATTTCCACATAAACACGGAGCAGCGACTATAATTTAGCAATATCTGACCTTAATGAAGGCGACCTTTGCAATTTGTTTTTCGACACATGGTAATACTAATGTGTAATGGCCAACACTTTTCAATCTCTCTGCCCGAATTTTGTAAGATCATGCATTAGAAAGCCATCGTTTTCAATGATATTGTAAAAATAGAACATTTTTTTTAATAACAGTGTCTAATGAAATAATAAATATTGCTTGACCTTTACCTGCTCTTTTCATAAGACAATGTAACGTAATAAATTACCTATGTTTTTCGACCTTCACAGCTTCCGAAATTTATAATAACAATACATGGCTTATAATCACCTCCTTTCACTCCTGACCTTCTTACGGCCCACTTGCGCAATTCTTCCATCACACTATCATCGAAAGGAGGTATAGGGTAGGGTGAGGGAAGCAGAACCGGCTTAGCCCCACTACTAAAAATAACCAAATGTCACAGCCGGTTTCTGTCGACTCGAATTTTATTCGGGACCCTACGTCCTCAATTTTCCACCGATTGCGATGAAATTTTGTTTACAACTCTATGAGACGTATCAAAAGGTCTTAGTGGAGCCAAAATTTTGAATAACATAACTAAATTTTTCTAAATACATACTTATTTCATCAAGCTAAGTTTTACCGCAAGCGCTGCGATCAGTTCATGCAGTAATGTTTTCAATGACGTCACAAAATTAAGAGAAAATATAACTAATATGGCGGCCCGATACGCAGCTGCTTGGCTGCTCCGATCCGATGTTTGACAGCTCAACAATATTCCGTCGCTTAGCGATATCTGCGTATCCATGGTGCCAATGGCACCATGTAAGTGTTGTGCATCTATATTTTGCACTTCGAAAAATTATATATCAGTACCTGAATTTATCGCTTTTGATTTAGTTATACCAGAGCTTTCTATTCTTTTTATTCGAGTCTGGTACTAAGCGAATAAACTTTCCCTGTGCAAAAAATATCACGATTTGAATTTATGCACTTGTCATACATCGCATTTGATTTAGTTAATACCAGTAGAGATATCAATTTAGTGTATTCGAGTCTGGAGCTAAGCGAATAAACTTTTGAAGTTCAAATTATATCAGTATTTAAATTTATGATTCTTTCTTATATCGCCATTGATTGAATTAGTACTAGAGGTCTCAATTCTTTTTATCAGAGTCTGGTACTAAGCGGATAAACTTTACTGTGCAAAATATACCCCTATTTGAATTTATGCATTTTTCTTATACCTTCCTGGATTTCATTAATACCAGGGCTCTGAATTCTTTTTATTCGAGTCTGTTACTAAGTGTATAAACTTTTAATCTAGGCAATATATGAAAAGTCCATAAATTTAAATATTGACTAATTTTGCACTTCAAAACTTCATTCGCGTAGTACCAGACTCAAATAAAAAGAAGGGAGAGCTCTGGTACTAATAAAATCATTGGCGATATAAGAAACAATCATACATTTAAATACTCATATATTTTACTCATCAAATGTTTATTCACTTAGTATCAGACTGGAATAAAAATAATTGGGAGCTTTAGTACTAATTAAATCAAATGCGATATAAGAAAAGTGTATAAATTCAAATCGTAATACATTTTGGACATCAAAAGTTTATACGCTTAGTAACATACTCGAGTAAAATGAATTCAGAGCCCTGATTTAATGAAATCCAAGCAAGTATAAGGGAAGTTTTTGTTCTTGGTAATGAATTTTACCATTTCTTTGATCAGTAGAATTGTGGAAAAATTATTGTCGGTGTATGAAATATAAGATCATTGATGTTAAATAATTTTACCATTACTTTGATCAGCACAAGGGTTGAAAAATTATTGTCGACATGTGAAGAAAAAGATCGTTGATGGTAATGAATGTTATGATTTATCTGATTAGCACAAGTGTTGAAAAATTATTGTTGAAATATAAGATCGTTGATGGTAATAAATTTTACTATTACTTCGCTGAGCATAAGGGTTGAAAAATTAGTGCTGATGTGCGAAATACAAGTTCGTTTAATGGTAATGAATGTTGCAATTAATTCACATATAAAAAAGCTTAACACATTGTTGGCAATGAGAAAATGTAAAAGTATAATGAATGCTACCATTGCTAGATTCAGAACCCTGTAAAAAAACTGTTTGGCGACATACAAATCTAATTATGTTGTTAGTAATGAATGTTACATTAGCATATACATAACCATAATGTAATGAATTATCAGTGACTAGATTGTGGCGATTACGCTATATATGTTTACTCTACCGCTCTAACCTAAACCTCATTCCGAGAAATTGACTCTGTACTGCGCCATATTGGATATTGTTTTGAAGAGAGCGCTCCCCGTGCCAGACCCCAAACAATATATATCAAGCGAAATTTCAATTACAGCACAGGCATTTAAACTGGGTATTTAAATTTCGTTTAGAAACCCCTTAACATTGCAACAGATTAGGATAAGGATAAATGATTTGGTATTTTCCCCCGCTTTAATGACTTTGATGCCTATTCGCGGGTCCGCTCTCGGGTGGAGAGGTGGACAACACACACACATGGTACATGACCGAACAGGACAACACAACACCCACCCAGAGCCAGTCCCCCCACCCCAATGTCGGTACCGCCATTAACCTATTCGGCGGTCTATGCCGGGACAAGTGCGACGCGAGTCTTACCCCATCTTTTTCCGAGGTAATGCCCACGACGCACCGACCGAGGAAAAGCCGCTGACGGTACCGGCAAACTGCCGACGGAGCTCGACAGCGGTGCCGAATTCGTACCTTTGCCGAGTAAGCTTTACTTCGTCGATTTTCCAAACTATTGAAAAGCAAACAGAAGAACATTCCTCGACGGGGATTCGAACCCGAGACCTAGAGAACGTTCAGATTACGAGGCGAGCACTCTATCCACTTAACCATCCCGTTCTTTTTGCAAATTGCAACATATTATTCAAAACAATCTGTCTCATCGGAGCTATGTCGAAGGACAATGTAGAAATTGTACTTTGAATCATTTTTTAATTCAGAAAGTAGAAATAACATCAATTAATAAAGGCTTGATTTTGCAACATTCATTATTTCAGAGTAGTAATGGAAAAATTGAGAAAATAACTCACTGCCACATGAAATCAATACCATCGATTGAATTCACATTATGTAGGAAAAGAATTAATGTTGCTAGTGCTATCTTCCATCATGGTAATAATTATGAAGAAAGACACAATACGAGTATGTTACGTAATGGAAATTCATGGATTCGTGCAAACGACAACAAAATAACAACAGAAACATAGCTAAGAAATACTATAGATGTATACGTTCTTAATTTACGCGAAGTACCTCTAAAGTTAGCAAAAAGAATTAATTATAGATTATTTCATTTTTCTACCTTCGCAAAAATGAGTGAAATACCCAAAAAAACATATTATTCTAAAAAAAAAAGTGAAATCATGTAATAAAGCCAGGTTCTTTCAAACGAAAGAAATTATATAATGGAGTATCAGAGAATTGCTAACACAAATTCATTGCTATACATAATATAAATCAGAACACTAAACAAAAGTTATTTGAATCCAAAGTACTCGCGATTAACAATGAAGAAAACAAACAACATTACAAAGTAATGCCAAGTATTTGTTAAAAAAAATATAATCTAATGAAAAAATATTAACTGTATTGATTCATTAACTTAAAAAATCAATAGAATTAAATTGACAATATAAATATATTGACCCATATTGCAAGCATTCTTCCACTAGCTTGTCAAAAAACTGGCTGTCCTTCTTGCAAAGTTTTTCGGAAAATCTTACTCAGGCAATTATTAAAAACATGGTGTTTATATGGAAGTATCAAAATCATTTAAAATTTGTACTTTGTATAAGCCACATCATTTCATAGTGTTTCGAATGAATGCGTTATACCTATATTCATTAAATGTTCTGTACCGGATATGTAAAGCCTAAAAGTCGACAAAAGATTTAATTCGGACTAGTTCTGGATGATTGAACAATTTTGGCTTATGATGTAAAGGATAGAAGGCTTAGGGATATAGGCTTAAGGATAGAGCCTTCCGTTTCCGGTGAGTACGAACGCATACGTATTTTTCTTTCTCTCCTTAAGCACATTCACTGCTGTTTTTTTGCCTACGGGCAATATTCTAATTTTTAGTTTACTGGCAAGCCAATTTTATGCCTTACATGGTCAATAATTTGTGGATTCTTGTAACGCGGAATTGGTCGACTTAATCGTCATTGAATTAATGACAGGAACCCTAACCTCAATTTTCCACGCGGAAATATATGTGACTCCTGTTTGTCCGAAGTGACTGGTGCTGCCGTATATACAGTGAAAGCCAATCCTTATTGGTCTGCTGTTTGGACAAGTACACAGAGCTTTGTGAACATCGTGAGCGAATTTTGGATTATTGCTGCTATCTGATTGTTTATAAACAAGTTGTGCAGTCGGTATTTATACCATTTTATTATTAGTAGCTGAAATGTCTCAAGAACAAGCCAAAATATGTATTTACGCTGGCGCTTGTAAAAAGGAAGTTAAATATCCTGTTTTTTGCCAGCATTGTTCGCTATCATATCATCGTAAATGTACGAAATTTTTTAAAGTTATGAAGGCGGGGAAATCTGCAATAGTATGCAACGGTGGTACGCCCAACACAGGTAGATCGCGGACTTTATCAGTTTCATCTACTGAGTATATAGCGCCAGAGTCTGAGTCCCTAATATAAGCCGCTATTAATAACTTTAAAGCCAGTGAAGATGCACAAAATCAATTAATAAATACTAAATTAGGAGTACTAACGAATGAAATGCCTGATATAAAAACTGAAATACGTACAAAATTTGATGAACTTTAAAATTCACAACAAGCACTAATGGTAAGATGTTCGGCACTCGAAGAAGAAAATATATGCCTAAAAGCCCACATGAATCAATAGGCAGCAGAAATACATAAACTTCAGTCTATAGTTGAGCATTCACTGGTCATCGTAGGGTTGCCTGAACGGAATGGAGAAGACGACACTAAAGCGGTAATAGCAGTAGCATCCGCTCTCAATATATCCCTTGTTACTAAGGATATATCGGAGATAGTGAAAATAAGAAATACAAATCCGAGTCTGGTGACTAAACCCAGAAATCTACGAGTATCATTCTCTGATATAATGAATCACAAGCAATTTCTTTCGGCTGCCAAAACCCACCGCAATCTTAATCTCTCGACTATATAGTCTGATTTACCACCAACCAAAGTATATATTAATGAATGGCTTTCACCTTCACTATACGAATTACTCTCCAAAACTAAGGCTTATGCGCCTGAAAATGAATTTAAATATGTCTGGCAAAAGGATGGAATAATTTTAATGAAAAAGGATGATAGGTCCTCTGCTAACGTTATTCGTGTTAGAGATATTAACTACTTAAAGTCACGTTCATCCTGACTAATATCTATCGATGCCTTGACGAATTCTTAAAAAATTACCTCTACGATAACGGTCTTATGCCGCAGTGTTACAGAAAACAAGAATCCATCAAATCACCTGAAAATATGCTATATAAATTCCCAATCTATTAGATCCAAGGACCGGATGGATGTAATTCGCAGTTACTTTTCTACAGACGTCTATCATGCAATATGTGTCTCAGAAACATGGCTGCCATCTATAATTACGGACGATCTCGTTCCTATTCCGAATTATAAGATAATGCGTTCTGATCGTTTATGTAAACAGGGTGGAGGCATGGCAGTCTATGTTCATTGCTCCATTAAATCACAAATCAGAATCTCTTCTTCTCAGTTTCTTTCTTTTAGCACTATTTCTAAAACAGAATTTTTATTCATTGAATTGTCTTTCTCATCAGAACCCTCTCCTATTCAATTCAGTGTATCACCCTCCGAACACTCCTCTTTTAAATTAATTTGAATCGGAGCTGAACAAATGTGTTCATCTTTACGAGAATGTCATCATCATGGGAGATCTTAACATTGACCTTAATAAAGATAACTACTCAGTACACTATCTACACAATTTTGTTACTACATATAATCTTCATATCATATCGTACTCGAATACTCATATCACCAAAACTTCATCTACATGAATCGACCACTGCATGGTTGATGAAAAGGACAAAATCCTGTCTTATGGTCAACACGCTGGACGCGCTCTGTCAAAGCATGAACTTATTCATTTAACCTACCAACTTAAGATCCAAAACGCACTACCTCAAAAAATCACTTGTCGGAACCTAAACAATTTCGCTGAAAGTGATTACTGTGCAGAACTAGCGAAAATAAACTGGGAAAATTCTATTGTTATGCAATCTGTTGATGAGAAACTAGCTTTTCTGTCACGATCGCCGACCAAAATCTACAATGTACATGCACCTGTAATTTCATTTACCCCCAAATCAAAACACAATCCATGGATTACACGTGAGATAAAATCAATGATTAAAAAACGCAACATTTTATACAAACGATACAAGAGGACAAGAGACCTGATTGATTACGCTGACTTTAAATGCATTTGAACTAAAATTCGTAGACTCGCACAAAGAGCTCACCGGTATTACTGTAAAAACCGCATAAAAATGTAAATTCTCAAAAATGATGTCTCACGCGTTTTAACTTTCACCTCGCACTTACAGTATGCAGACGATCATGATCAATGACAAAAATGACAAATCATGATCCAATGTGACTATTCGGAATTAGTAGCAGCAATTGAAAAAGTCAACCACGACATACGGGCAATTTCGAAATACCTAAAGAACTAGGTTTAACTATAAACCCATCTAAAACAAAATCCATCATACTGGGGTCATCAAAGTCCATTTTAAAACTAGTGATTTAAATACCCCTAATTTAGAAATTAAGGGTACTATTATACACTTTGTCAAAGAGGTGCGTAATCTTGGTTTAATAATAGAAAAAAACTATGACGTGGAATGGGCTCGTAAGCGACGACTCTCGTAGCATAAATTACTCATTATATAGATTAAGGTGCAACAAGAGTCTAATGTCTTTCTAATTAAAAAAGAAACTTGTGACTGCCCTGGTCTTACCACACTTCGACTACTGCTGTGTTGCCTACTGCGACATTTCAAAGACTAAGAGAAATAAGTTGCAAAGACTTCTTATCTCGTGCATCAGATTCATATTTAAGGCGCATCTACATTGCACGCTGACGAGTCGCATACGCGCCGCTGACGCAAGGCTCTCGCCATGAGATCGCTTTGCAATATGAAACGTTCAAAATACAAAATTAAATAATCAGGTCATAGATTACGATAACTTCCAGTCGCGAAATAACGATTACCAAACATTTTTCAGGAAATTCTATTTATATGTGCACTAGGTCGATGACCTATGGTATTCCGTACCGCCCGCAATAAAACGCAATAACAAGTTGTATAATTCGTCGAGTTATGTAATATTATGAGTCCGGAACGACCTCTCTATAATTTTCGATGTCTAGGTCCCGTACCGTAGTCTTTTGTCACCCAGGTACATCGTACCATATTTTTCGGTGTCCAAGTATCTCTCACCGTAGTTTTGTGTTTTACAAGTATACTTCCATAATTTTATAATTTGATATATATAATTGTATAATTTGATAGTATACTTTTATTGAAGTTTTAAGAATTTACGTTTCTCTCAATAGAAATTACTGTGATTTTTAGGATTATACAAATGAAAAAACATTCATTTTAAGAAGCCTCTGACACCCGTTGATGAGGTCAATTTCTAAAATATCCAAACTCAAAAGAAACTGGATATCTTTGGAAATTTTGGGTTCTTTATTATGAAATTTTGCATTACATAAAGCTGCAAAACAAATTTCATAAAGGTTGATTAAGAATTGTAAAGGAAAAAACCTGAAACGAGGTGAAGGTGAGAAATCTTCTCTCGTTTCTGTTTTTTCTCTTCTAATTCTGAATCGAAATTTGCTTTTCAATTTGCGTGACACATAATTTCATAGCAATGAGCTAAAATTGGCATTGCTACTTTATAACGCTCACTAAGGTTTTAATTCTTTTTACATAAAAATGTGTGATTATAAAATTATTTAATTAAAATGGAAATCATTATTACCAGAACATTTTTAATGGTTATTTATATTTTGTCTGATTAACAAAATTGATATAATAAGCATATTTTCAGGAAAAATGGATTAATGTATTCCTGAAGATTCGAAGCACAAAATGTAGAAAAATAATAAAAGAAGCGATCAGTGCACCTCATAATTTTACCCTCCATTCTTATGTTATTCTGGCACAACTCCACTGCCATTGTACGGATCCATTTGCGGACATAAAGTACTTAGCTATTATGTCTCTTTGACGTACAGCTGCGGCTGTGCTATTATTGTTGTTGAAGTTGTTTCTTATTACTTCATTATTGATAGTGACTTCGTGGTTGTAATGCTCATTTGGACTAATTTTATCTGGTTTCGTCATTATACAATTATGAAGACATACAGCTGCCATAATAATATTCTGTGTAGTTTCTACTTTAAAATTTAACGATTTTTGCAAAATTTCCCATCTTCCGGTTAAAATGCCGAATGCATTTTTTACGACTCTTCTTGCCCTAGATAATCTATAGTTGAATATTTTTTCTTTAATTCTTAATAACTGTCTACGTGCATATGGCCTCATCATGTAACAACTCAACAGAAAGGCCTCATCAGCGACGAAAAAATAAGGTGCTGGTAGACCACCATTAGTCACTGATCGCTCCGACGGTAATTTTCGTCATTTATTGATCCTATGAAAGTAACGAGAATAAAAGAATGTTGGTATTAGAACAATTACCATACTATATGGGCCATTCCACAAAAAAGAGTCCGGCCTCGAGTTTGGCTTATAATTTTTCAAATCATTTTTACTTATAGAAATATTATTGGAACAAAAAAGTGATATACATAATTTGACCAATTCCGTGTGGTAGAAATCTCGTTTTTTACTAAAAAATTATATGAAAAATGGATAATGTAAGGCAACAATGATAAATGTGCTAGGGCGGTTATTTATGTCTAGACAAATATTTTAGAAATAAATATAATAAGTTACCAAAATCTCCTACTTCCGACCATGTGAAACGGTACTTCGCATCGCACGTGACCATAAGCACTATATTAAAAAAAATGTTTGTAATTGTGGAAAGCACTGCCACTTTTTGGAAGGCACCGGATTCTGCAGTGTTTCCCATCAATGGCTCCTACACAATGGGGGAATTGCCATGTTGACGAAAAATCCTCCGCAATTGTCGACCATACTTGATCCCAAGGGAATTGTAAATAAATGGGGCTTAAAATTTTGTATATAACTGTGCAAACTTCTGCGGTAATTTTGTACATCGTTGAATTTCGAATTAGAAAGTATTGAGCACATAGTTTGATGTTACCATGAGCTAGATAACTGTGAAATTATAACGTCTTTATCTCTCATAATTTGACATATATTTAATAAATAATAATAGAAGTTTATGTAGTTAAAGTTCAAATTCTGAAAGTGAAATGAAAGTAAATTGTATAAAAAGTAATGTTTTAATATATGATTAATGATTTAATGTAATTGTATAATTTTTATATATTAATTTACAAACTTACTTCAACACCGCAGCTAATTTTAATTTGCCCGGTAGAGGTTTTCGAGGTCCTATTTTTTCTAATCTATGCCGTAGAAGTTCATAAAGTTTATTAAACTGTCGTGGTGTTAATCGTGTAAAGTTTTTAAATTCCTCTGTATCGTTATTTTCAAAATGTTTAAATAATCGGTTATATGCTCCATATCTGCCTCTGTGCTGAAGGTGCGGTCGTGCCTACCATCTTCGAGACATTGGTCGGAAATCTTGAACTGAGCTATGCAATACTCTTAAACTGGTGAAGCATGTACATAATTTAATAAAACATTTAATATCGAATTATTCATGTCCGTGAAACAGATAATAATCGTTATTAACCTATTTTTATGGTTATGAACTAAACAAGTAAAACCAACCAATACATTTATGTGAATATATTAACCATGATTTTGTTTTGCGTATAAACCACTGATATATATCATTGGTATAAACGCCGACATTCATGTTTCATTGTACGGGAGCCATAACGTTTTGAAATTATAACCTATCAAAATGACATCCTGCGACGAAATTATTATTAATAGTATAAAAACCGAACCCTACATGTACGATAAATTTCACGAGGATTACAAAATTGGAGCAAAAAAAAAAGATTTAATGGTTTCCATTAGTGCCGAAATTGAAAAAATTTTGAACATAAAAATGTCAGGTTAGTAGTTCAAATGGTACAAAAGCGAATTATATCTTCTTTTTCACGATTCTTTTTTCAATTTTCAAATTTGTTCATATGTCGTAGCCTGGAGATAAATAGTAAAAACAATGATAACAAAGCGTATTTTTCATAACAGCGCACGGAAAATTTATTGGGAGATTCACTGCCCTAATAGAGAAAGCATGGCCACCAGTCACAGTTAAACGGCGCAACTTCGATGTTGACGCCTGCTTTCTGAATTTGGGAAGACTGCGCTCCCAAATTCTGGCGGCAGCAATTTCATGCGTTAGGAATCTAGTGCCCTCTGGACACATGTCGGTAGTATTTCCGCTTTGTAGGAATCACATTCACATGTTCAGTTCAGTGCAATCAGAAAGCGAGGTAACTTCCGTCACGACTCACGATTGAATAATAAAAAATAATAGGAATCCATATGAATTGCTATTTTAGGGCGCTTTTATCCATTTTTTCTGAGTGTGGGTCAAATTTCAGCGAAATCAATTCGGAAACGAGCGAGATTTCGCAGGAATAAGTTTGACTACTAGAAAAATGTATTCTTGCGAATTCTCTCTCGTTTCTAAACCGATTTCGCTAAAATTTTACTTACACTCAGAAATAATGCGTAAAAGCGTCCTAAAATCGATTTCGGCTTGAAAATGTATTTGCTTTCCGTTTAATTTGAATATTTCAGGTTAGGAACATGATGTCACCGACGGAGTCAGTTTAGCCGCCCCTTAAGCGAATTGAATAAATTTTGAAATATTCATCTACTATATTATATCCGCCATTTTGAATTTTGAAAAACTAACATCAGATTTGAAATCAGCGAACTCCTTTTATATGTGCTGAAATAATTATCTTGTCCTGCGAGAGAAATTCGTGCATTAAAATGTTGTGTATCACACAAGTACATTGCACTGAAAGATATACATGTTTATAATGGTTGCGTGGAATTGTTATAACATTATACACTACTGGAATATATTGTAATATATGACATATATGTGAATACTATTCTAATTTTCTTTTCGAGTATATTTGTTCAGTTTCTCTTAAATCGAATCTACCTATTTAATTCTCACCTAAGATGTGAAAAACATTAGACTATAGAAAGATTCTGAATACTGTTTCTGTATAATTTGTTCTCATAACCATGAAATATAACAAAAGTTCTAATGATTAGCCATTAAAATATTATTTAAGTCGAATATCTCGACCTTCGCATTCTTTATACGACGTTAGAAGTCTTAGAGTTTCATACCCATTCTCGATGTGGTCATGGTTTTTTTCTCGGCGCAATAAGTTTCCCGCGTTTTAGCTCTGCCGACTTTCCAGAGTTTGGGTAATGTCACGCTCCCAAACTCGGGCGAAATGATCAGCCAAAGGGGAGGGGAGGCTCCGTAACTCCGTTAGGTGGCGTTCATTTTCCAAGAGATTTTCTGCGGATGAGGTACAAAAAAGTGGAAATCTTTACGAGATTAATTTAAATGTGAGCATCAAAAGCTCCGAAAACCAAAACCGAAGGGATCTGGGACTAAAGGAATCAGAAAACCAGCAGCATTCTATAAAACAATGTATTTTCTCATACGACATTTGCAACATCAACAGTATGTATACAGGGTGTCCCACGGCTCAGTGGACATATTCAAGGGACTAAAAGTACTCAAAAAAATAAGACGAAAATTACTCTTGCACTTTTTATAAATTTTCAGTTTTGACTTAGTTATCGGCTTGGGCAAAGTCGAAAAATTGCGTTTTTTCGAATAAATTCGATTTCTCATGAAATATAAAAAGTTATAAACTGGTATTACGTAATCGGGGGTTTTTTGATCGTCGATTACGAATTTGTCGTCGAAATTCCAAAATTTAAAATGGCCGATCCAATATGGCCAACCATAATTCGAAACTTTAGCCGATTACGACGAAAGTCAATAGTAGGGTATTCTAGGGGTCGCAGATTATCAATATGTTGTCAGAATTTCAAAATCCAAAATGGCGGATCCAATATGGCCGACTAAATTTCGAAACTTTATTCGATTTACATGAAACTTCGTACTTGGGATTTTTTTTATTGATTTTGCGATACCTTTAATATCTGGATATTGACTGAAAGATTTTTTGTTTACTAACACTATTATCACAAAATATGTCTAATTAAGCAAAACATATTGAAATTGCAATTAAACGGTCATGGAACTGTCAATGTATTATTTTTACAGAACTTTATCTTCTCTTGAAGATATGAATGAATCTGATAATGAATCTGAATCTGAAGATGATGAATTTGACCGACAATCTAACTGAGAAGCTGGTATGAAAACTAAATTTTTAAAATAAATCAATTAATTAAATGGTGTAAATAAATTTTGAATATTATTTTAAGATTCTGATTTTGAGATTCCAATTGACGAGGAAATTGGCACATCAAACGAAACCAAAAAGCGATGCAAACGGCAGTCTAAATTTTTAGATCCTGAAAATAAATCGCAACATGCGAATAGAGGCTCAGACCATGATGTGATCCCTGAACTCAATAAATTTGCGGATAAAAACGCAAAACGCTCAAAAAAAAGTTATTCCCATTTTAACGCCGCAGCGATTAAAGTTTCCGAAGCAGCGGAACCATTATTTATCAGATTCATTGTGCAGCACGAAAGGAATCAAAGATGATGTTGACCCTTATGTAAAATGCATAACATCAGCATGGTCACAACTTCCTGCTAATTCAAATTATCATGCATGATCAACATCTTGTCAGTAATTAAAAAGCAAAAGGACCAGGATTGTTAAAATTTTATGTGCAATGTTCGTTTAAATTGTTATTATAAAGCATCTTCATAAAAATCTGAGAATAAAATATAAACAATAGTTGAAGTTGAAAATGTATTGGTTCTAATCATTTCTGTTCTAGTTGTATAATTGAGCAGTTTAATACATTCCAACCCCAGGGTAGTTATGATAGCCAGTCAAATGCAATATACTTAACGTAACATAACCTCTTTATTTCTGTAATGTGTATATATTTTTTTAAGTGGTGTTTATCATAGTCGTTAACATATAGATTTATTAATAACTATAATGAATGACAACACTTAAAAAATGTATATATTAGAGAAAATATGAAGTATCACAATTACCCTGGTTAATCCTATCCGTACTTTTATACGACTCGAAACACCAACATTAAGTAGGAAGTAAATAAATAAAGATAAAAAAGTAATAACTAAAGTGGTTTGGTCAATAACGTTAATTTCCGATCTGTTCAAACTAAATAGAAACTAGGTATATTTTCAATATCCTAGGCTCCTTACAGTGAAATTTTGTATTACACGAATTAAAAAAAAGTTCAATTCAGTATTGGAAAAGAACAACATGTAACATGAGAAGATTTTTCACCTTACATTTTTTCAGGCTTTTTCCTTCCAATTCTCAATCAATTCTGCTAAAATTTGTTTTGTGGCTTTGCGTAATGTAAAATTTCTTAATATTAACTTATCATCGAAAAATCACTAATAGTTATATGCATACTGTATATGTAGGTATGCATACTATCGATGCTGCAAGTGTCGCATGAGAAAAGCCATTGTTTTATAGAACGATGATGGTTTCTTTATTCCTTTCATCCCAGATCCCGACGGTTTTCGTTTTCGGACCTTCTGATGCTCACCATTAAATTTATCTTGTAATTGTTTCCACTTTTTTTATACCTCATCCGCTGTTATTATTAAGTTAATATTAATAAATGAAAACTATAGTTCGATGTACCTGCATGACGAAAAACTATGGTGAGGGATACCTGGACACCGAAAACTATGGTGCGATGTACCTGGATTACGAAAAACTACGGTGCGAGATACCTGGACAACGAAACCTATTAAAAGGTGTACTTGCATTTCAAAAATCTACGATGCGGGATACCTGAACACCGAAAACTATGGTGCGATATACCTGGATGACAAAAAAACTACGGTGCGGGACCTGGACATCAAAAATTATACAGAGGTTGTTCCGGACCCGTAATATTACATAACTCGACGAATTATACCACTTGTTATTGCGTTTTATTGCGGGCGGTACGGAATACCATAGGTCATCGACCTAGTGCACATATAAATAGAATTTCGTGACAAATGTTTGATAATCGTTATTTTGCGGCTGGAAGTTATCGTAATCCATGACCTGATTATTTAATTTTGTATTTTTAACGTTTTATATTGCAAAGCGATCTCATCGCGAGAGCCTTGCGTCAGCGGCGCGTATGCGACGCTTCAGCGTGCAATGTAGACGCGCCTTTAATCTGAGACACGATGTCAGCTTCTGACCATATCGTCGCACGATAGGATGGCTTCCCCTGAAATATCGACATCGCTACTTTATGGGCTCAGTAACCTACACCATTTTTTCGAACAAGAATCCTGATTATCTATTCGCTTTATTCCATCTTAGACTTGAAGCTCAGCTAAAATCAACCAGAGTCACGTCAGAATCGTTAATAGTACCTTAAAAGAACGGCCAAATTCCAAAAATCTTTTTTAATTAAGGCATCCAGACTCTGGAATCCACTCCCTGTCGAAATAAAAAATGCCGTCAGAAAACGTCACAAGGTTCAAGTTCCTTTTTCACGAACACTTTCATTCTTTCGAAAATATCAATTATGAGAGATCCTACCTTCAAATCCTATCATAAATTACATTAGTATAAACAAAGTTTAATACTTTATATTTCTTATACTAACTCTTTTCTTCATCATTCGCATATTTTCACAGTCACTTATCACTTATTTTTAGTTGGACTTATTGTTATTATTAATATTACTTTACTTTACTAAATGTTAAACGTGAACTTAATTTTAATTCGTGAAAAATCTACTTATTATTGTAAATAAATAAATATTTCTAAGAAAATGAATGTAGCCTAAAGATTACGCAGGGTAATGCTGCTATCAAGGTTTAATAAATTTATTCATATTCATATTCGTGGAATAAAGAATAAAGAACAGGATTTGTTCCAATCTTTAATGACTAAAATCTATTCGAAAATTGATTTTCAGATGGTAAAGTGGAACAGAATTACTTCATCCTACACCTTCAAAGTAGCCTCCGTACACGGAGAGACTTTTCGTACAGATGTCAGACTATTCAGGGTAGAGCAGCGCCACGATAGGTTATGTACCGGCGCAGACCGATTTTTCTGACAGGGGAAATCCGAATTTTGTCGAACCGCTGCCAGCCAAAAATGTTGGTGCGCGGGAATACGAAAAATCGTACCACAGCCCGCAATGCTTTGACATATACAATTATATAGGTTACAACGTAATGATAGCAGTTGACAACTATATAATCACATGGTTAATGAAATATAAATGTTCGAAATAGTCTCCATAAATTTTGATCTCCAAATGCCAATAAATTTCACACTTAACCGTCAATCCGACATACGTTGTTGTGTACCGGTCCGAAATTTCGTGTTACCCAATGATATATGCATGTCACCTGCAAGCCAACTATCGGATAGCCCTAAACCAATGTTTGGCTGGCTGCGGTTCGAAAATGCGGAATGTGTAGTGCCTAACGTTCGGGACCCTCTCGGACAACTTCGTACCTCAGCCGAACGAAGAGTCTCTCCGTTTCTTGTGACTTGTTTCCCGTTGTATCGCGTTTCTAAAAAAATGTGGGGAAACTGCGAAATAATCACGTCGCTGATAAAGAAGCGTCGATGTATCGGCAAAACGTAACATCTCAATTATATTGATTGCCCATTTGGTAGTTCAGTAGAAAATAATAAATAGCATTACTTTATTTTAATAACCAATTGAATTAATTTGCTTCATAAATCATTGCATTAATTAAAATTTTTTCAAATTAACCGAACTTCGGGAGAATCTCCTGAACCGGTTAGAACAACCAAACTGGAGTCGAAGTATTTAGACTTTACACGTCATCGTTGAGAGGGGCTATCGGTCGCGAATTTAAGCACGCCTCCACCCGACATACAAGCGTGACGAGTTCTTCGAATGTCGGAGTGTATGGATCTAATACACGTTTCAAGTGGCGTTTCATGGAGCGCACCCCTGCCTCCCACAACCCACCGAAGTGGGGAGCGGCTAGAGGGATGAACTTCCAATCCACGCCGTTTGATGCTACCCGAGCCCGAAGATCGTCAGATGCGATTGCTGCTCGATACGCGTCGCGCAATTGTCTATCGGCACCGTCAAAGTTGGTACCACAGTCGCTGTATATCACGCTTGGTAATCCGTGACGAGAATAGAAGCGTTGAAACGCAGCTAAGAATGTCTGCGTTGTGTAATCCGAGACTAATTCTAAATTGACTGTACGCGTGGCCATACAAATGAATAATGCGATATACGCTGACTGCGAACGGTGTCCACGACCGCCCGCCAAGCGTACTCTGTCGAGGTCCGGTATAAGCGACCCCACGTTCTGAGAAGGCGCGAGGGGGTGGATTGATCCGAGCAGATGGCAAGGAACCTATTAGTTGAGACGGGACCTCGGCTCTTTGCCGAGCACAAGAGATGCATCGCGTAATAACCGATCTCACTATTTTCCGTGCTTGTAGTACCCACACTTCTTGGCGCATAATGCCAAGTGTAAGGGTTATGCCTCCATGCAGGCATAGATCATGAGCATGAGAGGCTAATAATTGGGCAATGTATCCAGCGGGTAATATAATAGGGTGTTTAGTGTTATATGGCAGATAAACCAAGTCAAGGTACCAACCCTGAGTAGACCTGCCTTATCTAAAAATGGGTAAAGACGACGCAAGTGGCTATCTCTAGGTAGCGCTTGACCGGTTTTCAAATGACGTGATCCATCTGGGGACGGCTCATTCCCTTTGAGCAATTTCAATTCTCTATCGAAAGCTCTTGATTGTAGTAGAGTGTACACTCGATGAGCGACCTTAGCAAGGGTCATGGTACAGAACGACAATGGTGTCTTTTGTTCGTTCTTAGCTCGCCATTGTTTTGACAGGTTAAGGAGATATGCTAACGTGCGGCATAACCGACGCCAAGACGAGAATGTGCGAAAGATGGCCTCCGTATGGTCAGGTTCAGCTGCACCATGGTGAGTGGTTGACTTGCGCTCTAGAGTGACTGGCTCAACGCCTTGAGGTTTTAGTTCGGGCCATTCGGTTGAAGGTTTGCATAGCCATTCCGGGCCATGCCACCAAAGGGACGAGTGGGTGAGGTCAGAGGCTGCGACGCCTCGAGATGCCAGATCAGCGGGATTTTCTGTTCCTGGCACGTGACTCCATGATACATTGGGTAGCAGAGTGTTGATTACAGCGACGCGATTCGCTACAAAGATTTTCCATTGTGATGACTCCGCGTTCAACTACGCCTCAACAATAGTTGAGTCCGTCCTTGGTTTCACCGTACATTGAGAAAGTGCAGGGACTTGGAGGATATGAACGAGGAGGCGAGCCAGAAGTAATGCTGCACATAGCTCTAAGCGTGGTATGGTCACTTGTTTCAGAGGAGCTACACGTGTTTTAGACGTGAGCAACAACGTGTGACACTTACCTGATGCGTCAGTAATGCGTAAATATACGACTGCTGCGTAAGCTTTCGCGAATGCGTCTGAGGAGCCGTGAACTTCGATAGTCGCTGATGGCGAGATGCCTAGCCATCGCGGAATTTTGAGTTGCGTGAGCGTGGGGAGCGCTTCATAAAATGTGCACCATGATGATGCGAGTTCAGCGTGAAGATGGTCGTCCCAGTCTACCGCGCACTATCGTAATTGCTGCATGAATATTTTCGCAGTAATAACAACCGGTGATATCCAACCTAAAGGGTCGAATATTCTTGCAATGTGCGAAGGTGCACACGTTACGCAAATGTGGCTAATACGAAATTGGGTGCCGAAAATTAGGAACATAATTAGTCAATGAATCCATTATTAATGCGTCAGTTGCGACCGCTACCGACATATCAGACGTTGAGCTGACTGAAATAGGAATGACCTGTTTAACCTTGCCTGTTGCGCCCGATACAATTCCACTAACGACAGTGGATGTGGGTTTTTTTTTTGTTTCGCAAATCGTTCGCTACTTGCCGCGTAATATATGTGTGCGTAGACCCGTGGTCTAAGAGACAACGTAGTTTTACTACCCGTTTAGAGGGAGCAGTGACAAGCACCCACGCTGTTGCGAGTACCACGTGAGACGGTACCTGCGGTGTGCTTAAATGTGATTGCACGTAATTGGCTTCTATGTTTGGAGAGGCGGTACTGGATATACTCGCAGCGACGTTCGCAATGCCTGTTTCAGTACTCGATTTACCGCTGTCGGAATGCAAAAGTGAATGGTGACGTTTACCACACTGTACATATCTTCGCAAACTTTGCAATTAGATGCCTTATGATACGCTGAAAGCATTTCTGACAGACATTTTTCACTTTCACAATATCCCATCGTTGAGAAACTGTTTTGCCATTGAAGATGGCGCATTTAAATAAAGAATGTCTGTCAGAACATAGAACGCATTTTGTCTGTTTATGTGAATCGTCCCGACAAGCTTGAGCAGGGAAAGCGGAAACGGTTTTATTTCGAGCTTGAGCATTTGATGCGCGAGATGCCTTTTGTATACTAGACGTTTGAAAGCAAGCGGAAGCTTCGTACGACCGATTTTTAGCAGACAAAAACTTCGTTAATTGCTCGAATGTGGTATTTTCGTCACCTTCCAACGAAAAATCCCAACGATTCCCGCGTCCCGTTGTCAAGCTTGGAGGTCACTATATGTAGCGTTTTGTATTCACAAAAGGGCGAACTATACGTAAAAAATGAAAAACTGTACATATTTTAACTATTTCTATATGTTCAAGGCGATACAGTGAATTTTTTTTTATTTTTGGTCAAAAAAGGCAATTTTTTTACATAATTAAGCACATAACTATAAAACTATTAATCCAATCACAATATAATATCAGAAGAAGTTGTAGGTGAGGAAATTACCTTTAATTTTGCCTACTTACTTTATGCAATTGAGTACTTTGAACCGGAGATATGACCTAATATGTGTTCCTATCTCACAAAAAAACGACAAAAATTTTCAAAAATTCATTGCTCGAAATCCTATCCGTAGAAACAATTTTTCCCGTGATTTTGTAGGCCTAAATAAACCCAAACAAAAATATGGCATTGAATGTACTTTTTCGCTGTAAACTAGTGTAATTAACGCGCTGAAATGATCGCGAAACCCGATCCAATTTAAAAATTCGCCATTAAATCGCGGCAGATCGATTGACGGTACCTTTGTCTGCTGCGGTAGGACGGGAGCTGTAGCTGCTGGACCGCTGATTCTTGTTGATGCCGATGATGCAGGAGCAGACAAACGGATGATCGCTGACAGGCCGGCACTGGTATCGGAATACAAATCTTCGGCGGTTCTAATGAAATCCTTAGAAAAATTCTCCTTCGTGGAGCATGATGGCAGTTGGTTATATAACAGCATTTGCTCATGACGAGCTGTCATTTGCTGCCACTTAGTTTCTACAATTGAGCGGCGCGAGACGGCTTGATCATACGTGATCTGCGCGGAACTGAGTAAATCAGCAGCCCGTTTAAGAGAGCCAAATTCATATTCTTGTAGCGCCACCAATTGTATAAATTCATGGTACGCGTCCGTGGAATCTCCTTGAGTACGAGTCTTGACCATATTGATAATAATTCTATGTTCAGTTTAATAGAATTACGAGTTACAAATGCGACTGCGTGCACTTGATTATATCGTACAACACGATGTGTATGCTGCAAGTGCGTGTGGCGCACTGGAAGTGCTTCTACCACCACTCCCGGTATGACCACCAGTGGCAGGGGTACTGAGGCGGAGAGTTCGCTCTAATCGCCTATCAGAGGCTCGCAACTAGGAGGATCGAGAGTTGAGAAAGAGAGAGGTGCGTGAGACTTATGCTGCGTATAGCGGCTCTCCTTGCTGACGTCACGCCGCTGGTGACGTAGCGAAATAGAGAAATCGTGTGATTCCGAAGCGGACCGAAAGTGGTCGAAAGTGTGGAATTCGAATTTCAAATGTTTCGAATACAGGTTCAAATGGCGGAGTCGAGGATCGGCGGAAAAGTGCGACCGCGCACGAAGGCTTTATGCACTTTGCACTGCACTAAATTGCTCTAATGAGACACTGCATTCCTATGGCGCAATTTTGCGGATGCCCAAATTGATGAAGCACTCGCGTATCTGAGACTGTCCTTATAATTTGCACAAAAGTCCAAGTTCGTACGAAATGGAAGTTTTTCCCAAAATTGTTCAACGCGTCGTACAAATCCAAATTTGTACTAGATTATCTGAAATACTCGCGTACTCCGATCCTGGCAGGATCGCCAAATGTTAGCTTGTGGATTGTCAATGTAGCACATTACATTGTACAGCGGCCGTTGCTGTGGGTGCGTGGTCCAGGATGGAGTAAACACAAGAGAGAAAAAAAGGAATATTGCAAACTATAATCTAGCACATTTACTTGCGAATCACTACAAACTAACTGGTAACCTTAAGTATCCGCACCGGCGTGGTTTGCACTCGTGACTCTACACGGCACGATTCGGTACACGGATAATTTAGTAAGAACAATTCCGCTTGAAATAGTCGATTCCGTACAGCGGCGTAACAATAAACTACGCCATTAGCGTTAGAACTACACGCGATAACGCATTTTCTTAGAGATTTTCGTAACTTTATTATACAAATTGCGTGCGTGCTACCTCGCGGGGAAAGCGATCGGAACTGCCTCTTCGTTTTTTCCGGAAATCGTTCTCGATATTCGCGACTTTACGCGTCTATAATAATTAGTGAAACGGAGAAACATAAAGAGCGCGATATTTAATGTTGATACGCCAACAATTCTCATTTATCAAATTTGGAAATAACGAGGCTAGTGGAATCATTGTGTCTCGTTTACTCTATAACGACAATTGAATTTAAACATTCTAGATTTTTTAAAATAGGATCTGAAGGATTGATCCCTTTAAAATTTGTGTTACCTATTCTATTAAAAATGCTAAACAATTTACTCCAAAATCATGAACAATTTTTTTATGTATATTATGTGTTAGTAATTTTTTCTCAACTTTTGCGCCGTGATATATCTCTTCTATAGGTTTAGAATGTCGGGGACTTTTAAACTCAATTTTTTCAAAATCACGCCTTATATATGATTCTAGCATGTGGGATTCCATTATGGTTAAACAAATTATTTTAACTTTTTCACTTATCAGATAAATTTTTGGCTTTTCCGATTGCACCAATTTATTTAAAATATTAAAAAATGGTAAAACCCACTCTAAAAATATAAATATAATACATTCTCTTCAGTATTCAGCGCCTTTAGAATATTTGAACACTTTTCTCGCTTTTCATTTTTCAGATCAAATGTTGCATCCGTAAAGTACAGTTTCTATGCAGAGTATTGTTCTCATACTCGTCGAACGACAAGTTCTAACGATAGCCATCGAATTGGCGATATACATAACATTTCATACATTTTAAAATGATTAGACATCTCTTGCACCAAATTTTCTATTCTTTCTGGAATATTTTTTTACATGCATATGATGAACATGTATTAAAAGAATGGCACACGCATGTAAGGATGAAAAGATTTGGAACGTCTTTTTTCAATAAAATGCCACTGAATGATGTTTGCCCATCATAACACTAGCTGCATCAGCAGTAAATTAAATTAAATTTTCTTTTAATGGAATATTTCGTTTTGAAAATTAATCTACGATTTGCTGGTGCTAAACTATTGCATCCGCCTATGGAACTGGAACCATATAAAGAAATATGTATTTAATGAAACAATCTGTACGTAAGCGAGCTACCAAAGTAGCTTGCTTTTTAACACTAACGTATGTTGTTTCGTCAACTATTAAATTTTGTCACTTTTAAAAGTTACGAAAGTTTTCTCTGCTGGAAATTTCCCGTGACATTCTGTAGAATCAAAGTTGTTTTAGTTCGCGCACAAGCCGCATTTTTCGCAATTTCCGAATCCGGAAACATCGCACGGTATAATTGAGATAAATGATCTGCTATCCTCATTGGTAAATTATGTTCCGCAAGAAATGTTGCCTGTCGAATTTCAGCGGAAGCAATGGCATCTTTTAAAGCAAGCTCTTTTGCTCCAATAGCAAATTTAAGTAAAGTATGTTGAGTCTTTATTGCTGATGCTGCCTTTATATGATTTTCGTAATTTTATGTTTTTCTAATTCTACTTTTCCACGCGCAATACTTAAATCAGTTTTATATGGTTTACAATAGGCAAAAGTTGAGCTTTTTTTGCTACTTTTGGCCCATGTGTAACTCTTTAGTATTGCTGAGTTACATGTCTGATGATATTTACGCTTTTTCGTAGCAATTCGATCTTTTTCACTATTAGAATCTTCTTCGCCAAAGTTGTCGTCAGAATCGGATTCCTGAGAAGTTCGAGCGATGGTGACCTTTCTAAATCCAGGGTCTCTTCCCATTTTGCACGGATGTCATTCGGCCATCCCGGGAAAAAATGGGTCGTATCTGAATGAGATTTAATTATATCTGAATTATATATGGATCAGATATGCTTCAAAAATAATTTTATCTAATTATAAATTACTATATATGGATTTTGACCGGATATAACTATATACTGCTAGAGATGTCCATATATATTCAGATAAGCGATATAAGACCCTATATATGACCTCGTGAACGTAGCTGTACACCTATAAATGCATATATATAGCTATATATACAACGATATATAAGTATATATTAGCATATGTACAGTTAGATATAGGCATATATGTAACTATATATAGGTATATATGAGCATACATATAATTATATCTAATAGTGATTTTCTGCCAAATGATCACTACATAAATATATATATATATATGTGTGTGTGACGCGTTCTGAAGAAAGGGACCTAAGCGTCCGAACGGCAATTATGAGGAGAGGGAAAAGAAGAGGCGATTCCGATATCTCTTACTCTCTTTCTGTACACTACTAACTCGAGTTAGGAAGATATGCTGAAAATTTCAGCGCAAAATATTAAAAATTGAGCCGTTGGTAGCATATTTTTTCCCTCTCCTGCATAATTATCGTTCAGACGCTTAGGTCCGTTTCTTCAGAACGCGTCACATATATATACTCATTCTTTTTTTTAAGTAAGGCACTTTAATTTCAAACTTATGTTTATTAATTAGTATAATAAAACAATTCATGTTAATTAAATTATTAATCTGCTAGTTAATCAATTTATTTGACCAATTTTTGATAATTTCAATTATGACAACCTGAATAAATAATTGTCTCTACATATTTGCGGTTTCCTGTAAGCGTATTAGCAAATGATTGAGATAAACTTCGACACGAATTTCATAATAAATGTGTCGCAGCTTGACCGTGACCGTTACATTCTATGCACAGAAAAATTTCCTAGTCCCCATTTCAACTATTCATTATTTTCACTTTATATTATATAATTGAAGCGTAGCCGAGTGGTTACGGTTAGAGATTGAAGAGCGGAACACCCGGGTTCGATTCTCGTATATGGTTCATTTTTTCCCGGGATGTGCGTTCGAGAATACGAATGATGAAATGTTCATCCGGATTAACCTTTAAGGACTTCAGCATGTTAACGTGTTGACGCATGTCATCGACAATTCTTGAAAGTCCGCGGTGTAACGAATCAGATTGAATAGTTAGATCCAAAATCACATCGAGGTGTTTCGCGATCAATATGCGACTCTTTTCATAGGATTCGATTAATAGTCTTCACGCGAGTTGAAAATTATCCGCACTTGTGCTGTAAATTGAAACCTTGTTTAGTGCTTCGTCGGTCAATGAATTATTTAGGTAAATTAATCTTTCTAATTCCGTAATATCGTATAAAGTATTCTTATACGATATCCAGTTTTCCAATTTACCATCGAATTTTGGCAACTCAGCTACCGGAAGTTTAATCCGACGAACTTTGTCTATTGAAGCGTCCGTTTCATTCATTGTGTCGGTTGGTCAAAACCGTGAAAAAGGGTCGTAACTCTTTCAAGTCGCAACGTTGCGTTAGGCAAAACTATTTTCCTTTGTACGATTAAATTTGTTAGATTTGTTATTTGTGATTTAAGGGTAGTTTGTTTTTTGGAAGATAAATTTAATTGAATCCACTTTTAATGTATTTAAAGCGACAATATTACGGGAGGAAGATAAAATATCGAAATATATGTTCTAAATAAGTAAAAATAACGAAAGCGTGATTCGTTTTTGTGCGCGGTAAGCAACGAAGCAGGATCGAACGTGTCGCTTAGCCTCATTTCGTCGTTCGCACGGAAGCGAAGGAAATACGATTCAACACGCTGCGCGGGAAACAAAGACCGGACGAGTTCACGCGTTATGTGTGATATCGAATGAGATTCGAGACGTTTATAGAAATATCAAAGGTATTGTAGAATATATAGAAGCACAGAAACGATATATGTTGAAGCGATAAAGAACACAATAGGAATATTTCATGCTTTATAACTAATTATTATTATCTTACAAGTTTTTTGTTGCAATCGCAAGAAAGTTCTAGAATCAAGAATCTAAATGCTAGATATAAATTGAATCGACTTAGAACCTTAAATTTAATAAAGGCTGTTATTATAACCTTATTAATTATATTATAACCTTATTAAAATGACGGCGTGATGGTCGTGCGAGCTTAGGCGTCAGTCTTAGTCCGCCCGAACTGAACGTCGCGAAGGTCCCGAGTTCGAATCCCCGTCCTGCAATTTTCTCTGCTTACGTCCAGTGTGGAATAACCGGGGAACCTTGCTGGGCGAAGGTACGAATTTGGGACCGCTTCCGACCCCCGTCGGCAGTTATCGGTACCGTCAGCGTCTTATCCGCGGTCGGTACGTCGTGGGTCTTATCTCGGATAAAGAGGGGATAAGCCCCGCGTCATACTCGCTAAGGCACAGACCGCCGAATCTGCTGATGGTACCGATATTGGGGTAGGGGGGACTGGCTCTGGGTAGGTGTTGTGTATGTATCCGCCTATAGTTCTGTCATGTACTGTCTGTTTCTATCCTGTACCTTTCCACCCGAGAGCGGACCCGCAAACAGACATATTTCGTCATTAACGCGGGGGAAAATAACCTGTCCTTTGTCCTTTGTCCTAACCTTATTAATACTTTAATAAATTTTATGATTTAAGAAATACCAATAAGGTATTTATACTACCAAAACTAATGGAATTGAAATTATCCAAAGTTTTAATGGTTTTAATTGAACACACTTACATTATTTAGCAATGAAACCAATTAATTTGCAATAAATTTAACTAATTTATGAAAAAATACTTAAATTTTGCTCGTTGCTCTAGCCGTTGTTGACTACAGGCTGGTGTATCCTGGATTGCTGTTATTTTCCGAAGTCTAATGGCACTACGAATTCGACAAATCCCACCTCACAGGAGGCACCAAAATGTTTATTGCATAATCAGGCCAACATGGACTGATTCGCTAATGCACTGGAAACCCTTACTTTGGGATGATGTGGGATTCGAAGGTAAATAAAACACTCGGCGTGAGCTATCAGACTGTTGTATATAATACTCTATATATACTCTTAATAGCTCTATTAAGGGAAAAAGCCGTGAGGCATAAAAAACCCTTGTTTTATACACTTATTTGAAACCACGATCGGTGTAACCGTTGTTGCCGAAATGGTATCATGCGACTGTTGTCGCTAATGTTCGACGTTACCGGTGCGACTGTTGTCTGAAAAAAATACTGTAAAAAACCAGTTGTTTCATCAACTTTATCGCGGCGTGAGCTCACGTGTCAACATCGCATTATATTAAGAAATCACCATGTTTCGTTACACGGTGCGATCTTTTTGTTCGCGGTCTGGACTGAGCCGCGACACATTTTCATCGAAGCGTTCATTGTCGCCAGTATCGCTCGCACATGACTGGTCGGATACGCGCGCTCCGTTGGTCGCATACTATCGTCCCATTGGCCGCATTCACGCATCGCATTTAACCGCAATTTCAACGAAACACCTACCACAATTAATTTTTTTATCATTAATATTGAAATGAATAGCGAAAAGTCATTAACTAATTTTTTCACGTCGCTTGTTTCTGATTGGCCAGGGAAAATAGGTAGAACAATCTTAATAGCCTATAGTTAATGGTCCTTTCCCTTTAATGCAATTATTAATAAATATTTAAGAATATCAATTTTCTGAAAATACACTTAATGGATGGATGTTCATTGTTATCTATCTATGAAAGTATTACCTAAATACCTAGTAACACATTGGGTAAACTACTCTGCAAACGATATTGAAAAGAAAAGAAATTCAATACGATTTAGGCCGAAGCAATTAGATTTACAGTGTTCCATTGAAAACTGCTGAGTTGAAAAAAATTAACAACACCATTCGTCTGTTGAATCGTCATAAATAAAGGCTATTTGTCATTAAATGGGTGTTTTATTTTGTGAATCTGTCGTATAGATCGCATATTTCGAGTAATTTATGTCTCGCATTACACGGTCACATGTTTTTTATGTACATCTTAGAAAATAAGGAATTCTACCCCTTAATAAACGTGGCGTTGAATGAACTCAAATGGGAGATATATGGACACTCACTGATTATTAAAATGATAAAAATCTAAATTATTAATATAATATTCATATACCTCCCAACCATTCGGAACCATGGAAATCTGTCGTAGAATGGGTCACCGCCAGTTATGTTCTCAATGTTATAATCCGGAGATGTCGGGGAAAGCTCCGCTTCGTTGTGGTACATTTCTCTCATCAACACAAGACGTTGCCTGCATAAAATAGGACTCTTTAATGTAATATTGAACTAATGAATTTAATTATAAATTTATTATAAATTAATATTAAAAGATACTGATATAATTGGAATTTTTCATTTATTTTATTCTGTACATAATGGTAATACTAATCAAAATAAAAGACATATTTAGTTATCAATCTATTATATATTAATTTTCTATTAAAAACCTTTCTGAAAAAATGATTCTTTCGGTAACGACTCTCTGTTTGAATTAATAAATCCCATAATTTAGTTCTTGATTATGCGTAACTCTTTATTATACTTCGAATGGCTTGTTCGAAGATATTTACTAGGTAGTACGGCTACTCGCCGCCTTATGACGCCACATTTCAGAGATATTTTTTCTTAAAAACATAAGACTCTCTATGTATGTACAGGCTCTATGTCGTATTCCCCTCTGCCAGTACTGTACCGAGTCATTGTGTTTCTTGGCGCCGTTGGCTACACGTGGAAGAGATAGACGCGGTCACAGTGGACAAGAAACAAAGGAAAGAACAAAGACTGAGAGATTTAGAGGTTGAAATGAATGCCGTTTTCGCAGAACTGGCGGAAATGGAAAATGAGGATCAGTTAGATTTCGAAGGTATACTTTATTAATTCGCAATTTTTTGTTTTTGGTTTCTACCCTTGTTTTTCAGTTTCCACCATGCGGTCGCCATATTACCTCTTCGCTTTTTCTAAACAGAATGTTAGTCTAGAACTGGCACCAGCAATATTATTCATACAAAGACAAAAAAAAAAGAAAAAGAAAAAAGAAAAATTGGTTATGACCTACCGACATAATTTTTAAGCCGAGTTCCAACCTATAAGTTGGTTCCATGTGCTACATGTTTTAAAGACACTGATCCTTGAACATAGAGTCGAGAACAGGAGTCAATGAAGTTAATTTCTCAATCTTAGAGGTTAATTTCCCCTTTTCAGATATTCAACGATATGAAAAGGAAAATGAAAGGTCCGAAGACTTTGCTGAAGACGGAGTAGAAGGGATGGACAAAGATCCAGGAGACGATGAAGCAGCGGAGATACTGGGAGCGGATCCAGTAAAGCAGTCGTCAGGAGAAATTGTTTTGAGACAAGACGTTGCAAATAGACTGAAGGTTTGGACCAAGTCGGGATTGTTGCCAAAAGAGGAAAAAGCAAATTTATTGGCAAGTATTCCTAGAAAAGGCCAAGTCAACCTGGAAGCCCCTTTGATAAATGAAGAAGTACTCGTCGATATACATCCTAAGGCAGTAGCGCGGGATGAATATTTTAAGGAATACGAATTTAGCTGGTGCAGCCTTATCGACTTTGTCCTTGGTATTGAGCATGATACTTGACGATGCGGAAGTACCGTTAGACAGACAAACTGTACTAACGAATTTATCTAACACGGTAAAGTTGCTAGCCGAGTTATATTCCTCACTGACTCAAGCAAGGAAGACCTTTCTGATTGGTCGATACGAGGATAGAATCCAGAAGGTCATGAAAGGAATTGTGTTGCGAACTAAAAATAGCATAGTGTCAATAAGCTTTAAGAATATTTGTACTGGTACTTGGCGTGGGTTTTCTGCGGTTTCCCCACGCCATTGCACACCAAATGGGGTACCACAGGCGAAATCGGCCGCAGCCGTGCGGATAGGCAAGATTTGAAAGTGGCGGTATCTAAATTAACGATATTCATTTTGTTTGGTTGAATTTGTTTATCATAGCAACGAAAACACTTACTTTTCCGCGTGTCACGAACCAATAAGGACTACTGCCAAAAAAGAGTCTAGAACGCGATCCGACCGGGATAGTTTCTACAGTTTTTCTCCAATTTCCCAGTGCGTCATCGTCGTTGTCCAAGATCCTGGTACCGTAATCCCTAATCAGCGGGTTGTGCGAAGGTCGAAAGCTAAGGTAGCCAACCTAGAGCTTTGCGACAGCCGTGTTCGCGCCCGAGGTTGGTGCAGGATCGTTTCTCGTCGAAATCGGTACCCAACCGAATCCGCCTTGGAAGATCGTCTTTGAGTCGGAATTCTCGGTCGGAAAGTGCTTGTCGCGAATATTTCGCCACGCGAATTTGCCTGTCCGTAAACGTTTCAAATAAATAGACATTTGGCGAACCAGAAAACAAGTGTTTCTTTTCGCAGAACCGTTCCTCTCCCATAAATCGTAATAATCCCGAACATTGGTGCCGAAACCCGGGATCAATTACCGGTCGGAGAGAGAATGGGAGTGGTGTGCAATTTCGTGTATATAGTGTCGCAACCATATTGACCTCTCGCCATATTTGTGAAGAGCGGACGACCAGGATATCCAATCGTTAATATGGTCAACTCAACGTCGAAGCGAAAAAGGGGTCGGTCATTGGCGCGATCGACTGTCGACACTGAACTCCAGGCTCGGAGAGCAAAACGGACCAAAACGACGAAACGAACGACTCGGAGTTCCTCTGCAAAAATTCAAAAAGAAATGTCGACGCAGGTTGAGTCCGAATTTTTGTCATGTGAGTCAGCAAATTCTTGGGAGACAGGCCCGGTAAACCAACGCCAAGGAACCATCGAGGATGCACGAAACCAAACTAGAATTCCGGAAGTTTGACATCAATGTCGTCAAGCGACGCGTGTTGCGTCCGAAAGGATCGAGTATCGATGCGAAAATCAGAATATTGCACATAACCTAAACGAAGCGGTGTCATCAGAACCACCATAATGTGTCACCGAAATGAGGAGGAGCGTTATGTCGCCCCAACAGCCCGATAGTCAGGTGTGTCCGAACGAAGCCACGGAAGACAGCGAAAATGAAGGTAACCGGAACAATCGAAATGTCGCGATTCAGATTACGTTTTTGAAAACCGCGATATTTTCATGCGAGAACTCGAACTCAGTCGCGATCGCTTGTTTCGCGAGTCAGAACGTCTCTCTAGGTTAGAACATTTATGGCCTACTACGTATTCGCGTCCTAGCCATTTTGATAGTTCGTTCAATGCGGGACGTGAGCAAAACCGTACCCGATGCCATTCGCGCGACAATAGAGGTTCTGATCGTGAAGAACCCGATTTTCGGTGGAATCAAAATCGCTCGTCAGCCCGAAATGAGCGGGAGATTCACAATCGTCGCTCTCCTTGTCCGACGGAAGTTGTGAATGATAATATGTCACGCGAAATTATACGACCATCGCGCATATTTCCAACCGAAAATGATTCGTATCGTCTAGTTAACAGATTGATTGCTACTCCGTTGCCAAAATATGATGGGAATACCGCAGATTGGTTATCTTTCAAACAGTCATATGAATTATCGACGGAGTTAGGTAGCTATTCGGATCGTGAAAATATTGCCCGTTTACAGGGGGCGTTAACTGGGGAAGCGAAGGCGGCGGTAGGTTGTCTAATGACTGGCGCGTGCAAAGCTAAAGACATAATTGATTTATTATCCATTCGATTTGGTAATTCTCATACTGTCGTTGAAAATATCGTGGACGAATTGAATCAACTACCGAACTTAGATTCTCCGGGAACTGACATAATTAAGTTCGCTACAAAGGTAAAAAGTGGGGTGATTGCGATGAAAACGTTAAACCATATAGGTTACTTACATAGACCGGAACTGTTGCGCGAACTCGTGTACAAAATGCCGACTTCGTTAAAATACGCTTTCAATCGGTATTTGAAAAATGTAAGCGAATCCCAACCGCGATTAGTATCTTTAGCCGATTTTCTTTATGAAGAAGCGGAGTTGTCGTGCCGTGCGGGAATTCACGAAACGCGTAAACCTCGCGAAGAAAAATTCCTAACCTGTAAACGTCAAAGGCAAACTCGGGCAGTATGCGCCACTGTCGTCAGTGGAAATTCTGATTCGGTCCGAAATCAAAATGCACTTAAAATAAAAGAGCCACCCAGTTGTCGATATTGTGGGCAAATTGGTCACGTTATTGCCGATTGTGGGACGTTCATGAAGCTCTCAACAAACGATCGTTGGAGATAGGCAAAAATCCAACATCGGTGTTTTTGCCACCTTTCTAACGCTCATCGACTGTCCGACTGTCGATCAAAACGTGCATGTGGAGTGAACCGATGCCAACATTTTCATCATCCGAAACTCCACGATATAGGAAATAAATCAGATACGAAAATCCTTGAAAATGAAGGGGTTAGTCAGAGATCTGATCCGCGTAATAGTCAAAGTTTCGGTACTCGCCCTCGTAAAAGTGATGGCGTCGCGGCGAATAGACAAATAATGTATCCGGCGACAGAAAACCGCCAGTCGCGTGATGTCAAGGGAACGAGGTTATGACTAAATTCGGGTCGTGTTTTGTTAAAAATAATTCCGGTTAAATCATATGGTCCGATGTCGTATATACAAACATTTGCCTTGTTAGATGAAGGGTCGACGATTACACTGATAGATGCAACTATTGCCCGTCGGCTCAGAATAAGGGGTACTCGCGTGAGTTTAGCGTTGAAGGGAATTGCGGACAATGATTCGGTAATAACGGAAAGTGAAAAGGTTTCGATTTCGATATCGGGATTAACCTCCAATTCCCTAACCTATACTCTGTCAGGCGTTCATACAATTGAAAGTTTGAAGTTGCCAGTACAGTCCCTTCGCGAAGAATTTATAAATCAATTTTCCCATATTCGTGACATCGGCGTAAAACCCTATATCGATGCTCAATCTACTATTTTAATAGAACAGGACAATATCGAATCGATCATTTCTCGAGAATATCGTGGATTGGGAAGTAGTGCGCCAATAGTATCAAACACACCGCTAGGTTGGGTGGTACATGGCAGTGATTCAAAAAAATATTTATCAAAGGAACGGATCGCCTTTTGCACATTGCATGACAATGAACCTAGAATGTCAAGTGATGACGCGTTACATCATAGCGTACAACAATATTTTAAAATCGATGCATTAGGAATTGGTACCGCGGAAAGAGTAACGCAATCGGAAAGACGCGCGATTGAAATTTTGGAGGCTACAACTCGTAAAATAAACGGTGGGTGGGAAACGAGGTTGTTGTGGCGCGACGACTACGAAACTTTACCGGACAGCAGATCGACAGCTTTTAAAAGATTGATAAATATAGAAAATAGGCTTGACAGAGATCCTTCCTTCGCAAAACTCTATTATGGCGAAATGGAACTATTCCTAAATAATGGTTACGCTGAAGAAGTAACGTCGTCGGCGAAAGGGCGGGTTTGCTACTTACCACATTTTGGAGTTACTCATCCTAATAAGCCAGGGAAGGTGCGACTCGTTTTCGACGCGGCGGCGAAATCGAGAAATGTCTCTTTTAACGATCATTTACTACAAGGTCCTGATTTTTTATTATCACTTTTAGGAGTGTTATTACGATTTTGATCGGGAAAAGTCGCGGTAAAGGGGGACATCCGCGACATGTTTCTTAGGATAAAAATTCGCGAAAGGGACCGGGATGCACAGAGATTTTTGTGGCGAGGAAGAAATCGAACGGGACCACCTTTAGAATATCGAATGACGACTCTATTATTCGGTTCTAAATCATCTCCATGTAGCGCGTTGTATCTAAAAGATCGAAATGCTGAAGCCTTTGCATTAAATCATCCAATCGCTGCTCGTAAAATTAAAAAACAGATCTATATGGATGACCTCCTAGATAGTTTTGATAATATGGATGAAGCTATAAAAGTTGTGAGAAATATTCGCGAAATAAACAAGTCCGGTAATTTTCAGATGCACGATTGGGCGATTAACGACATGCGTGTTATGAGAGAAATCCCGGAACACACGCAAAATGAGAAAAAGGTCGATTTCAATAATTTCAGTGAAAGTAATCGCCAAAAGGTACTCGGTTTACGATGGGATACCGGTTCCGACGAATTTCGCTTTAATATTAGTCAAAATCTGATTCTTCACGATATTCGAAGCGGTACTCGGATACCAACGAAACGGGAGTTCTTGAGAATCATAATGTCGATCTATGATCCGCTTGGCTTCCTCGCACCTTTAATCGTTCGTTCCAAAATTTTAATGCAACAAATATGGGTGAGCGGTATCGGTTGGGATGAGCGATTGAGAGATGAGGAGCATCAGATATGATTGGGATGGATCGATGACCTTGAGAATGTAAAAACGGTATCAATTCCTCGTTCCTATTCGAAAACTCGAGGGCGTGATATTGAGATAGAACTTCACATTTTTTGTGACGCGAGCGTACTGGAGATTCGTAACCCCGAATTTAGACGTTAAAACGTCCTTCGTGGCAGCGAAATCTCGGGTAGCTCCGTTGAAGCCGTTATCTATTCCGCGGTTGGAACTACAGGGCGCATTAATCGCTGCTAGGTTGGCAAGGACGATCGCGGAAGAATGCGATTTTCAAATAACGAAACGAATCTTTTGGACCGATTCACGAACGGTTATAGCATGGTTAAATACCGACGCGCGTTCATTTCAACCGTTCGTGTCCCACCGACTGGCGGAAATATGCGAATTAACGACACCTGCGGAATGGAGGTGGGTACCATCCCAGCTCAATCCAGCGGATCTTGCTACTAAACACACAGTTTCTCGTACGGAGCGTTGGTTACATGGGCCGCGGTTTTTAGTTCACAAAGAGTCAGAGTGGCCATCTAAGCAAACACGTCAAACATGCGAGGAAACGACTCGAATATTATCGGAAAAATTGAAAAAATTCGTAGGTATCGTTGCTAAATCAAACTCTAATGCTTTGTTGCGAATCCCTCTCCCAGTCCACGAACGTTTTTCAACGTGGAAACGATTAATACGAGCAACTGCCTGTTTTTTATTAGCCGTAGAACGTTTTAAAGGTGCGACTGATTATCGAATAACAGCCGACTACGTCCGACGAGCCGAAAAAATTAGATTACGAGCAATGCAAGGGTATAGTTTTGCTGCCGAAATCGGCGCATTAAAATGTGGTGGGGTAATTAGCAAACGCAGTCCCATTTTGAAATTGACACCATTTTTAGACAAAGAAGGTATACTACGAGTAAAAGGTCGCATTAGTCAAATGAGCCCCGATCTTATCACAAATGAACCCGCTATTTTAGATGGTTCTTCGCGCGAAGTTCGCCTACTTGTTACTTCCTTTCACGAAAGAATGCATCATAACAGTCATGAGTCTGTAGTAAACGAGGTAAGGCGAGATTATTGGGTTACGAAACTTCGGAGTCTTGTGCGTTCGATAGTCGCAAAATGTGCGATATGTAAATTGAATAGGGCTAAATCGCAAAAACCAATCATGGCAGAGCTACATTTATCAAGACTCGCTCATCGCTTGCGTCCCTTTACTCACTGTGGTTTAGATTATTTCGGCCCTTTGATGGTCAAAATTGATAGACGGGTCGAAAAAAGATACGATCGAACCTCAAAAGGAATTATTGTAAGGTCTGCTGCGAAACTGATATGGTTTGCGAATTAAAAGGTTTTGAGAATGTTATGCGTTGTAACAGCGACTATTTGATGATGTATTGGCTTAATTTGATTTAAAACATTGTATTTGTATTGCCGTATGTTCCAGTCTGCGGGTTTGTTACGAGTGTGTCAGTTCTTGCTTTGTAATTGAATAACAATAATTGAATAATAACATAAATAAATACGTATTAATGTACAAATATACGAATTGTTATAATGATATGAGAGAAATTGTATAACCTGCTGTAATCATTGGCCAATGAAGTTCGAAAACTGATTTCTCTTCGAAAGATTGTATTGATTGTGAATGGATGTGTGTCAAGAACGGAAAAATGTTGTGTACATACCCTAAGGGTATGGTACAGGGGGGGGGGGGATGTTGCGAACTAAAAATAGCATAGTGTTCTGCGGAAGTACCGTTAGACAGACAAACAGTACTAACGAATTTATCTAACACGGTAAAGTTGCTAGCCGAGTTATTTTCCTCACTGACTCAAGCAAGGAAGACCTTTCTGATTGGTCGATACGAGGATAGAATCCAGAAGGTCATGAAAGGAATTGTGTTGCGAACTAAAAATAGCATAGTGTCAATAAGCTTTAAGAATATTTGTACTGGTGCTTGGCGTGGGTTTTCTGCGGTTTCCCCACGCCATTGCACACCAAATGGGGTACCACAGGATAGGCAAGATTTGAAAATGGCGGTATCTAAATTAACGATATTCATTTTGTTTGGTTGAATTTGTTTATCTTAGCAACGAAAACACTTACTTTCCGCGTGTCACGAACCAATAAGGACTACTGCCAAAAAAGAGTCTAGAACGCGATCCGACCGGGATAGTTTCTACAGTTTTTCTCCAATTTCCCAGTGCGTCATCGTCGTTGTCCAAGATCCTGGTGCCGTAATCCCTAATCAGCGGGTTGTGCGAAGGTCGAAAGCTAAGGTAGCCAACCTAGAGCTTTGCGACAGCCGTGTTCGCGCCCGAGGTTGGTGCAGGATCGTTTCTCGTCGAAATCGGTAGCCAACCGAATCCGCCTTGGAAGATCGTCTTTGAGTCGGAATTCTCGGTCGGAAAGTGCTTGTCGCGAATATTTCGCCACGCGAATTTGCCTGTCCGTAAACGTTTCAAATAAATAGACATTTGGCGAACCCGAAAACAAGTGTTTCTTTTCGCAGAACCGTTCCTCTCCCATAAATCGTAATAATCCCGAACAAATTGAGTCGAACGAATGGTTGTTCGGAGACAATTTGAAAGCAGTGATTGAAAATGCGAAAGCAATGGAGAGAGCTTCAAAGGACATGAAGAAATCGACGACAACCATCTCACGAACTGTCTTCAAGCCGAGCTCTTTTAACTGGAAGAGCTCAACTGCCAAGAGAGAGGTGGGGCAGGGGAGCTACAAATACAACGCCAAGGCGAGCACCTCCAAAAGTTTCAACCGCCGATCGAACCAACCTGCAAAAAAGCATTACGTGCAGACGCAGCATCAACGGACCAGGAAGTAGAGGTAAAAGTAGCTGGGAGATTGACATATTTTGTAGATCAATGGAAACAAATTACCGAAGATCCATTTGTTTTAGAAACAATTAATGGACATAAAATAGATTTTAAACAGAAAGTCTTCCAATCAGAAAAGCCTTTTCCATTGACGCAAAATAAAAACCAATCCATGCAGCTAGAAATTAGTTTAAGAAAATTACTTGACTCTGGGGTGATAGAGAAATGCGAACCTATCGAAGGTCAATTTCTGTCCTCAATTTTCCTTGTTCCGAAACCAGACGGGTCGAGTAGACTAATATTGAATCTTAAAAGGTTCAATAAGTTTGTGCATGTCGAACATTTTAAAACGGAGGATATCAGAACTGCTATAAATTTATTAGATAGGGATGATTTTATGAGTAGATTAGATCTCAAAGATGCATATTGGTTGATTCCGATAGAAAAAAGTTTTAAAAAGTATCTTCGCTTTGAGCATAACGGTAAATTATTTCAATTTAATGTCTTACCATTTGGTTTGTCGTCAGCCCCGTTGACATTCACTAAAGTGATGAAACCGGCAACTAATTGGCTACGAGAAAGAGGGGTTAGAATGGTCGTCTACTTGGATGATTTTTTGATTTTCGGTAGAACGAAGGACGAATGCTCAAAAAACGTCCAATTAGGAATATCTTTGCTGACCTTTCTGGGAATACTAATAAACTGGGAAAAATCTGATATGGAACCGAAAAATAAATGTAGATTCCTAGGCATGATTATCAATTCGGCTGACTTGTGAATTACCTCTGAGCTGAATGTCTGAGTGTTAGAATTACCTTGGGAAAAAAGAACCAAGATAAAACAAATGGTAGACATGCTTCTAAAAGCCAAGCAGGTAACAATTCAACATCTATCCGTATGCATAGGATCGTTGGTGGCAGCATATCCTGCCATAGGTTACAGATGGCTGTACTACAAAGAAATGGAAAGGCTAAAACAAAAAGCAGTAATTCGATACAATAGAGATAGGAATAAATGGATAGAACTCTCAGTAGAAGCATTGGAAGAGTTAAAATGGTAGCCAAATAGAATATTAACCGCAAAAAACAAAATTCGTTCGAGTAAATATGACACGGAAATATTCTCGGATGCTTCCACGACTGGCTGGGGAGCCACTTACAAAGAGGACAAAGCAAATGGCTTATGGAACAGATCGGAAAGAAACATGCATATCAATTTTTTGGAAATAAAGGCAGCCTTTTTAGCTTTGAAATGCTTCGTTGAAAGAAGTTTTAACAAACAAATCTTGCTTAGGGTAGATAATTTGACAGCTCTAGCTTACGTTAATAAAATGGGGGGGGGGGTATAAAATACGAATATTTAAATGAAATAACAAAGGAAATGTGGGAATGGTGCATTCGGAGAGACATTTGGTTATTTGCTGAATATGTTGCGTCAAAAGCTAATAAGGCGGATGAGGGCTCAAGAATCAACAACGGAGATACAGAGTGGGAACTGGCAACGTATGCCTTTGAAAAGATTTGTAGAAAGTTTGGTGCCCCAAATATAGACTTGTTTGCGACAAGAATTAACACCAAGTGCAAAAAGTATGTTTCCTGGGAAAGGGATCCAGGAGCCTTTGTAATAAATGCATTAATATTTGATTGGACTGGTTGGTTCTGGTATGCCTTCCCTCCTTTTGCTTTGATACCGAAGATTCTGAAAAAGATCAAAGAAGAGGGTTCAACAGGCATATTGTTAGTCCCACTCTGGACCTCACAGCCTTGGTTCCCAGAGTTCAAAAGACTTTGCACAGAATCAATTGTGTTTGCACCTTCTGACCATTTACTGCTTTCACCTTGCAGAAAAATCAAGCATCGACTGGCATCCAACCTTTCCCTGGTTGCAGGGAAGCTGTGCGGGAAACTTTTAGAAGACAAGGGTTAGACGGCGAAACCACAGAAATAATGGCATCTTTAATAACCGAGGGAACGGTCAGGCAGTACAATACGGTGTTGAAGTACTGGTGGGACTTCTGTGAGCAACATGCGGAAAATCCTTTCTCAGCAAATGAGAAAGTTATACTTAAGTGCCTAACTAAAAAGTTTTCGGAAGGTACAGCTTATGGCACATTAAATACCTTAAGGTCAGCAATCTCGCTTATTAATTTTAAGACTACTGATAGATTGCTCTTAAATCGCTTTTTTAGGGAGGTTTTCAAACTAAGACCAACAACTCCCAAATATTACGCAACCTGGGATGTTGATATAGTTTTGCAAAAAGTGGAAAAATGAAAACCGTTGGAAAATCTGGATTTAAAAACGCTAACTCTTAAATTGTTAATGCTGTTAGCCTTGGGCTCAGCGTTCAGGGTGCAGTCGTTGTGTTTGATTAAATTGGAGTACATAAAAAGTTCTGCGAAGGGTATAGAGGTTAAAAACAAGGACTTAATCAAGACGTCAAGGCCAGGAGCAGATCAGCCATACGCCTTTTTTTCCATTTTTTGAAAATGAAGATATTTGCATCGCCAGAACACTAATACATTACATCGAAGTCACAAAAGAAATTAGGAAAGAAAACAATCAGCTTCTAATTTCATTTAAAAAACCCTATAATAAGGTAGGGACTCAGACTATCAGTAGGTGGCTCAAATCAGTATTAAGAGAGGCTGGCATTGCAGAATCTTTTACGGCACATAGCATAAGGCATGCTAGTACGTCAAAAGCCTTAAGGCAGGGACTCAACATAAAAACTATTTTTGATGCAGCCGGATGGTCGGATAGATCTCATGTATTTGCAAAGTTTTACAATCGACCGGTTAAAGACATGAAGAACTTTGCCAAATCAGTATTTTCACCAAATCAAACGGGACTGAATAGTGTTTAAGATAATGTGTTTCGTATACTTATAGCTGTGACATCTAAAAGTGAGAAAAATTGAATTAAGTTAATTACGACTTTTATATTTTGATAATGATTAATCAAAGACATACGAGCGTGGATCCAAGTTTAAATATATAAATTAAACAGTATTATAAACTCCTGTAACGTCACTAGGGCCGCAGTAAAAAAGACACAAGTAATGTCTCAAAAGAATTTTTATTCAAGGATAGGTCCACTTACATGAATTGAGCCTATTCGGATTTCCCACTGGGCACTTTATTAATATTTTCACTGACTTGCGATTCGCTCGTTCACACAACAATAATTAATTCTTCTGGGGCCACGTTACGCAGAACGCGTCGCCCCAACTCTTTCTGTCTCTCTCTTTCTCTTTGTAACGGTCCGTTACACCCCCCCCCCCGCTCTTCGGCCCGTGTGTGTGTGTGTGTGTGTGTGTGTGTGTGTGTGTGTGTGTGTGTGTGTGTGTGTGTGTGTGTGTGTGTGTGTGTGTGTGTGTGTGTGTGTGTGCGCGCGTGTGTGTGGGTGTGCGTGTGTGTGGGTGCGTGCGTGCGTGCGTGCGTGTGTGTGTGTGTATTATATTTCCGTCCAGTCTATCAAGTCTGCTTCTATTTCTTTCTGTTCTGTCTTGTCCAGTTTTATTCTAAAAATGTCTATGTCTTCTTCTGCCGTTGTGTTGTGCATTTCTTTTTGTGTATTTGTATTTGTGAAAATTTCTTTTATTTCTTCGTAGTTTTTGTTTGTCTTTTGTTCGTCTTCTTCAATGTCTATGGCTATGAGTTTGAAATATGGTTCCGTGTTGTATAATTGTCTTTGTCTTTGTGTATCGCTGTGTTTTTGTTCTTTTTTGGTTGGTATTTGTGTTTTATATTTGTTGCAGTGTATGCAGTTTTCCGGGTGTCCTTCGTGTAATTTGATTAGTTGGTCAGGTTGGCCTTCCCAACTTTGGGTAGAGGTTTGCGTTCGGTGGTATCGCCGGGGTTGGTAGCAGACCTTTTCTTTGCTTTTCCATTTTTCCTGTAATGAAGTTATTTATGTGAGGTATGGTTTGAGGTCTTTTATTGCCCATTTCCCTATGTTTTTTCCCGTTTCTGTTTTTAGTATGTATGTTGTTGGTGATAATTTTTGTTTTATTATGTATGGTCCTGAGTATGGTTTGTTTAATTTAGCTGATGTGTAGTTTGCTGCTGATGATAGTGTATAGTCTTTCTTTAATACGTTGTCTCCTATATTGAATTGTATTTCTCTATGTCGTAAATTGTAGTTGTGTAGTTGTTTGTTTTGTGCTTGTTGTATGTTTTTATGTATTTAATCTCTGTATGAGTTTGTTATTTTTAATCTGTCTATCCAGTCTTGTGGTGCGTTAGGTATTATTTGTGTGGTTTTTTCTATTTGGTTTCTTGTTGAGTGTATTGGTTGTAATTCTCTTCCTAAGTTTAGGAATGCTGGTGTGTATTGTGTTGATGTGTAATAAGATGTATTTAGTGCGAATTGGTAGTCGTGTATGTTTATGTCCCATTCTCTGTGGTTTTGTTCTAGATATGTTTGTATCATTGTTTTATTGTTCGGTTTGTTCTTTCTGTTGGGTTTGCTTGTGGGTGATAAAGTGGTGTCGTATCGTGTTTTATTCCTAGTTGCTGTGTTATGTTTTTTATGATTTTGTTAATGTATGGTTTTCCGTTGTCTGATAGTATTGTTTTGGGTGTGCCATCTTGCTAGTCTGCCTGTTGGATTTTTTAAATTGTGTAGCCATTTTAATGATTCATGGTCTGTGTATATTTTGAAGTGATATCCTTCTATATATTGCCTGAATTTCTTTATTGCCCAGACTACTCCTAAGCATTCCTTTTCGGTTGCTGAGTATTTTTTTTCTTGATGTGCGAGTGCTCTACTTATGTAAGCTGTGGCGTGTTCTTTTTTTTCTACTATTTGTGATAATACTGCTCCTAATCATGTGTCACTTGCATCTGTACTTATGTGGAATGTTTTTGTAAAATCTGGTCGTATTAGTGTTGGTGAAGATGTGAGTCTGTGTTTTATGTAATTAAATGCGTTTTGTTGTTCTTGTCCCCATTGCAGTTTTGTGTTATTTTTTAATAGTCGTGTTATTACTTCTGTTATTTGTGCAAAATTAGGTATAAATTGCCTGTACCATGATGCCATTCCTAACAATCTGCGTATTTGTTTTAGTGTTTTGGGGATTGGGTAGTTATGTATTGCCTCTGTTTTTTCTGGATTAATCTGTAATCCATGTTTATTTACTATGTAAACCTACTTGGCTTACTCCAAATTCACATTTTTCCGTGTTTAGAATTAAACCTGCATCTTTTATTGTATTTAGTGTTTTTGTTAGTAGTTGTTTGTGTTCTTCAAATGTTTCTGATACAATTATAATGTCGTCTAAGTATGCGAATATGTGAGGATTTTCGTCGTGTCCTATTATTTTGTCTAGTAATCTTTGGAATGTGGCTGGTGCGTTTGTTAATCCGTATGGCATTCGTTTGAATTGGTAAAGTCCTTTTCCTGGTACTATGAAAGCGGTTAGGTATTTGCTATTGTTTTCTAGTGGGATCTGGTAGTATGCTTGGCTTAGGTCTAGTTTCGATATTATTTTTGCTGTTGGTAATGTTTTTAGTACGGAGTCCATTTTTGGTAGTGGGTAAGCGTCTTTTTTTGTTACTGAATTTAATTTCCTAAAATCTAGACCAAATCTGTATGTACCATTTTGTTTTTTTATCATTATTATTGGGCTTGACCAATCGCTTTTTGATGGTTCAATGATTCCATCTTTTAGCATTTCCTCTACTTGTTCATGTATTTTTTGTTAATAATTGGTGATACTGTGTACGCCCGTTGTTTTATTGGTCTGTGATTTTGTACGTCAATTGTGTGTTCTGTCAGTCTGGTTAGCCCTATTTTTTTATTTTTTGTTAATTTGTGTACTATTGCTTGGATTTCGGGTTGTTGTGTTGGTGTAAGTTCTGTCAGTCCTGTGTGTGTTTTTGTAAGTATTTTTTCTTGTATACTATATAGTGTTCTGTTTGGTAGTGTGCATGGTGTTGGTAATAAAGGTTTTTTTTTGTATGTGTGTGTTTGTTCTTGGTTTTTCATCGGTTGAATGTTTGTCGGTGTTTCTTTAAAGAACCATGTTTCCTGTTCATAGTCTGGTATTATTTTTGCTTTTTTTATGTAGTCTATTCCTAAAATGCATTCTATTTTTATGCCCCGTGCTATTCTTATGTTTGTGTTGAGTGTTTTATTTTTTAATGTAATTGGTAGTTCTGCTATTCCTATAATTTCTATGTTAGTGTCGTTTGCTAGTTGTACTTTAATATCGTTGTTTGTTAATTGCGTGGTGAAATCACGCAGGATGATTTCCCAAAGCACTCGGATACAGACTGGTTAGTCGAAGATTGGGAATCGGTAAATTCGGATAAAGAAAAACTAAAACAGTGAATAATTTTAATTCCGTCACTTATTTTTATTTGGTTAATAGCAACGTACGAGCGAAAAAAATTAAGAGCACGTTTTTCGCGTACGGGACTACGCTACCTGAACACAATTAGCACGCATCTCGCATCCTCAAATTCGCAAAAGTAGATTGGTGTTTCACGCTGGCGCCTTTGGGGGCCCCTATTGCCCAAATCAACAATTTAATCAGAGTGTCGATACATCGGCGTTCTGACCACGATATTTATCAACTTTGGGAAAGGCAGAGATCATACACACGCCAACATCCCGCCCGCCTTGATTCTTTAGGATCAAGAGCAAGCACAAACGCTTTACGAAAATTACAATCTTACATCTAGAAATTAGTATTAAAGTTAAATTAACTTAATAACACTCGGATTCTTAGAGATCGTTACAGTGTACCGGTAGAAGCGCGAGTTTCTGTATGCCGCGAGAGAACTGGCCTTTCGACGTACGAACATCGCATACGCGAACACGCCCATCTGGTCCACGATGAATTGCTATTACTTTGTCCATCGACCACGAAGTCGGGGGAAGGTTGGGGTCCTCTATAATAACTATGTCATCTACCTTTATGTCAACTTTTTCTTCGTACCACTTGTGCCGTTTCTGTAAGGTGTGCAAATATTCTGTACGCCAGAGATGCCAGAATTGTTCAGTCATTTGTTGAACAAGTTGCCATCGTTTAAGGCGGTTTTGCTCTACGTCTACGGCAGATGGTTCCGGAGGAGCAAGAAGAGGGGTCCCTACAAGAAAATGTCCTGGCGTTAAATATGAGAGCTCATCATCCTGGCGGGACAGGCTCGCTATAGGACGTGAGTTTAAGCAAGCCTCAACTTTGCATGTCAGTCTGGGACACTTGTTCGTCTAGACATTTAAACACCCAGTACACGCAGAATAGCTAATAACATAAAATTCTACGGATCCCACCACCTAGCTCGTAATCGGCGACTCTGAAGACCGGGTGCACGTAGAATAGCTAATAACATAAGAAACTATGAAGTGTCCCCGATGACGATGTGCCCCGGACGAACAAGTGTCCCGGACGATGAAGTGTCCCAGACGATGAAATGTCCCAGACGATGAAGTGTCCAGACGATGAACTGTCGTAGACGATGAAGTGTCCAGACGATGAAACGGAAGGCTATGAAGTGGGGTACGATAAAATAGAATACGATTACGATTACGTGTACTGGTACCCATTGGAGGCATGGTTGGATTTCGATGACGTGTTGTAGTCGTCGTGGAAGAACGTTGATGTGAAGAGCTACCTTGGACGGAATGGGGACTGCGATCTTGTACATGTGTAGACATATACTGTAGTCGGTGCTTCAAATATGCCTCGAGTTCGTTGTATTTTGGCATCTCTTCCGTCTTTCCAATTTTCTCATGCCAGGCACTACGGGTTCCCGCATCCAGTTGATTGAGCGTCATAACCAGCAACAGCGAACTCCATTCGTCAACAGGTTCTCCTAGAGTACGCAGGGCTGCGATGCACTTGTTCGTCTGTAAAATAAGAGTTTCGATTGACGAAATTTTCCAATTTTGATGGACTGGAGCGAGAGCAGCCGGTCAATCTGACATGTTATCAGGGCAGGTACATCCTGGAAATGGTCGTAAACTAATTTCCATGCTTCACGGAAGTTATCTCCGTTGACGTCAATATTAGCAATGATTAACAATGCATTTCCGGTCAGACTCGTCTTCAGATAATACATCCTCTGAACGTTTGATAGTCCTGGCGCGTCCACCACCATCGTAGACAACCGGTCTCTGAAGTTCGACCACTGCTTTCTATCACCTGAGAACGTCGGGATGCGAATGCGCTCCAACGCTGTAGGTATTTGAACTGGAGCTGGCAGTGCTGCCGGCATAGTAGGTGGTGGTAGGAGATTCGCCAACTTGTCGGAATAAAGTAAAAAATTAGTTTCATTAGTTGCAAAATTATTTTCCTTTTGATAAGCAGCTATCCCCGTAGTCGTTTCGGGGTCCGCAGACACAAGGTCTACGTGACCTTCTCGACACGATGTCCATACGGCCTCTAATGTATTCATTAGGTTATCGATCATATCGCAAACTCTTTTAAATGTAGCGAATTGCATTAATTGTATCTTTATCATGCGCGAAAGAGTGGCCGGCGACTTCGCGCGGAAGGTCTTGCTGGGAAGACCGAGAGTTAAGACTGCCGAATCTGACATTTTGAAAAGGAAAAAATTTAACAATAATTTCAATATTTGAAAAGTCTATGTAAATTAACAAGCAAATTTTGCTTATTTATTTTAAGTTTAATATTATTTTCACTCGATTCAGTGAAAAGAAAGAGCGACTAATTGCTAGTGGAATTCGGATTCAAAGACACTCGATATTGCACGCACATAATAATAGTAGCGAAGAGAGGGTTAGCATGCCAAAATGTTGACAACTGACCTGCGATTATCGGATCGATATCACCTTTGTTATCCTCGGTGTCTGTTCGTCGCAGCTCTTTTGGTGGGGTAGAGTTCCAATATGGCGGCGACTGAGCGAAGATCGTCGTGTGGATCTCCCAAGCGTGCAACACTTATATGCGGCAGGCGCGTATAGTAGAAGTGTTGTAGTCCGTGACGGAGAGGATGATGAACGCGCCGCGTCTGATGACGTCACCACAGGCGAGATATGATGGTTGCATCCGTTGCGTCGCTGCTACCCCCACGCGCCACCATGCTTGTTTAATCGTACGGCACGTGGCGATGCAAATAATGGCGTGCCTTTTCCCACTATTTTTTACGGCACTAACGGTGCACTAAAAGACACTGATGCACTGTCGCCAGAAAGATGCGCGTCGGAAAGACGTCCTTTCAGTAGACGTCCTTTCTTGCAATGAAAATGCACTAATTTTCAAATATTTAAGATTCGAAAATTACGAATTTACAAAAATAGTTTTTTCTTATTTTGTTTTTTGCCGATTCCTATAATCATTCGAATCCTTGTATCCGGCTCGAAGAACCAATAATTGCGTGGTGAAATCGCGCAGGATGATTTCCCAAAGCACTCGGATACAGGCTGGTTAGGCGAAGATTGGGAATCGGTAAATTCGGATAAAGAAAAACTAAAACAGTGAATAATTTTAATTCCGTCACTTAATTTTATTTGGTTAATAGCAACGTACGAGCCAAAAAAATTGAGAGCACGTTTTTCGCATACGGGAGGGCGAACCAGGTTCGCGTAATCGGAAGTCTTGAACAGAACTGAACACAATTAGCACGCATCTCGCATCCTCAAATTCGCAAAAGTAGATTGGTGTTTCACACTGGCGCCGTGGGGGCCCCTATTGCCCAAATCAACAATTTAATCAGAGTGTCGATACATCGGCGTTCTGACCACGATATTTATCGACTTTGGGAAAGGCAGAGATCATACACACGCCAACATTTGTAATTTTAATTTTTTTTTGTAATTTGTTTCCTAATTTTTGTATGCTTGTTTGTCCTATGTATGTTTGTTGCGCCTGGGTCAACTAATGCAGTAATTTGAGTGTTACCTATTTTAATTTGTGTTTTTTCTTTTTCTGTCTGTTGTCTGTAATTTTTGTAAGTTGAGTAATTATTTGTTTGTGGTGTATATGTTTTTGGTTTGTAATATTGTGTTTTTTGTGTCTAAGTGTGTGGTGTAGGTGTGAATTCTTTTGCGTAGATGTTTAATGGTGTGTGTGTTTTTGGTGTGTAATTTTGTGTGATTTGTTTCTCTCTGTTTTTTTTAGTTAGTCTTTCGAATTCTGTCCCTATTGTTTGTAATTCTTTGAATGTGTGTATTTCATAGCGTCTGATGTGGTATTGGTATTCTTGTCTTAAGTGTTCGTATGTTTTATCTAATTGTTTTTCTAGTGTGTATGGTGGGTGTAATTGGTTTAATAATGTCCAGTAGTGTAATATAAAATCTATTATTTTTTCTGTTGGTTTTTGAAATTTCTCTTCTAATTGTTTTTTTATATTAGTTCTATATGATTTATTTTGAAATGTGTCTAATAATGTCTCTGTAAATTGTTCCCAGTTATTCCATTCGTTTTTATTTAATTTATACCAGTCGTATGCATTTCCTGATAATAATATTGGTATTGTTTTGTATAATTCGTCATTTGTTAAATTATATCCGTTTTGTAGTTCCGTTAGTCTTTCTAAGAAGTCGCATATGTTTTCATTTTCCTTTCCTTCAAATTTTAATTGCCAATTTTGTACCACTTCCATAGGTGTTTTTTTTTTTTGTATAGATTTGCCATGGAATGCAGTTTTGATTTTGCTTGTGTAAATGTTGATGTTGTGTATATGTGTTTTCTCTTTCTGTGTTTTGGTTCTATTCTTGTCTGTGTAGCGTATTATTTTCCTCGTCTATTTGGTCATAGTTTTGTGTTTGTCGTAAAGCGTATGCATTGTTTCTTTGTAAATCTCTGTTCCTACCGTCTTCTGAGTATTCGTCCAATAGGTTCCGTACTCTTATATTTGGCATAATGTGTTGTGATTGTTGATTTTGATTATTTATTGGTGTGCCTTGTCTGTTTGTGTTTGTATGTAGTTCTTTATTTAGTTCTTCTATTGTCATGTCCAATAATGATTTGTTGATGATATTGTCTGAATTGTTTTGATCTGTTTGCGTCTCCTCTATGTTTATGTTTATCGTTGCGCCTGCTCTTGCTGGCGTGAATGCCGGCGTTCGTAGCATGTTTATAGCTTTATTTATTATATCTAAATTTGTAATTGAAAATAATAATTTTTTTGTTGCAATAAGTGTTTTTGTCTCTAATGTTTTTAAGTTTGGTGTGTAATAGTAAGTTGTGTGATTGTGTTGTGTGATATGTTTGATTTCTTTTTGTGTGTTTATGTTGTCTATATTGTATGTTTTATATATAATCTATTCTATTCGTTTTGTGTAATGTATTATTGTTTGTTGTATGTGAGAGTTTTATGTTTGGTTAGTTGTGCAATGTGTATCTATGTATGTGTCACAATTTTCGTTTTAATATGTTTAATTTATGTGAGTTTTTCACGTTGGCGCCATTGTAACGTGACTAGGGCCGCAGTAAAAAAGACACAAGTAATGTTTCAAAAGAATTTTTATTGAAGGATAGGTCCACTTACATGAATTGAGCCTATTCGGATTTCCCACTGGGCACTTTATTAATATTTTCACTGACTTGCGATTCGCTCGCTCACACCACAATAATTAACTCTTCTGGGGCCACGTTAAGTAGAACGCGTCGCCCCCACTCTCTCTCTCTCTCTCTCTCTCTCTCTCTCTCTCTCTCTCTCTCTCTCTCTCTCTCTCTCTCTCTCTCTTTGTAACGGTCCGTTACACTCCAGTAAATAGATTTCAGGTACCATGTTACTACGTTATTGTTAAGGAGAAATGTTAATAATTTACAAGATCGAAAAACTAATAAATTGAAGATTATATGCATCTTTGTTTGAGTACTCTGAACTTCTACCTAGTAAATATCTTCGAACAAGCCATTCGAAGTATAATTAATGGTTTAACGAACTTACCTGTAAGTGAAGTTCGACCATAATTATATGAGAGGCTTGTTCGAAGATATTATTACTTTCCCACCCCTTAGTTTTCATAAAAAAGTATATAACCTAAAACTCTGTTTATTTACCCAACCCAAAAGTCTCTAAACTAAAATGACTCGGTACAGTACTGGCAGAGGGGAATACGACATAGAGCCTGCTGTACATACATAGAGAGTCTTATGTTTTTAAGAAAAAATATCTCTGAAATGTGGCGTCATCAGGCGGCGAGTAGCCGTACTACCTAGTAAATGTCTTCGAACAAGCCTCTAATATAATTATGGTCGAACTTCATTTACAGGTAAGTTCGTTTAACCATTAAAATTTTTAGATTTACTACCAACTAGAAAATTAAAACATTTGTAACGTGCAAAACAGAAACGGATCGAATTCTATTTCGTATACTGCTGCCACAAGTTCCACAGTTGAAACTCGTAATCTTAAATCTTCAAATAAACACTCTACCGAATGATACACCGAATTTCAAACCGACATAGACATTTTGGCGCCAAACGATTTTCTCCACCCTTTTCCTCTCTCGGCACATTACATTTTCCCTTGAGTTAAAATAATTTTTAGTATAATTTATAATAATTAAACTCGCTACCTCATCCGTACATACGAGAGTAACGAATCAGATCTAATGAAAATCAATAGATAACATTGTTAGTATTACCCGAAATAACTTCACAAATAATCAAATAAATCGGCGAAACTTCTTTTTTATTTAAAACGTCTGTTCTACTTCTGGTAATCAAATGTGTTTCCCCGTCATAACTTACAAAAGACAGTCGTACACACATTTGAGAATATAGAATCAAGGACATATACACAACACTACTCTTCTCTCAAACAAAACAAAAAAAAATAAAATAATGATGACCAGGACTACACTCAAACGTAATATAATAACCCTCTTGGGAAGAGTATACTCCTCCAAACTACATTGTTTCCATATGAGAAAAGAAAAACTTGAGTTGCTCAGGAGGGTTAATAATTAACATTTAAAATATATGTTATATTCTGAATAGAGAACTAATATACTTGAATGAATACAATATGTGAAACGATAACAATTGTTAACAAAGTTGAATAAACGGTAAGAATTTTTCTGATATAATCATTAAACATAACATTTTTTTAATAGAATTAAATAACGTTCAAACTTCAAAACTTATTTTTTTAATGCTTAATAAATGAACAACTTTTAGTACATTCAAACTCGATTTATGATTCATGGAAGTAGATTTTATTTTTTTGTTAAGTTTGTTGCATGTAAACTTTCCGTTAACCGCGAATTATTGCGCTAAGTAATTACTGACAACCTGGTAACCACAGGTCCGCCATTAACCACGGAAAATATTAAAGCTGTTAACCACAGATCATCCGTTAATCATGGGTAATTTGGAACAAATCTCTATTATAGATGATCCTATAATCACAGACCTACCGTTAACCACGAAAAATAGTGAATCTGTTAACCACAAATCTTCAGTTAACTACGGATAATTTTGAACAGTTAGCCGCTGTTCTCTAAAGAGATATATAATTTGGTATTCATAATTTATCAGAAAATTTATCTTCCATTGGCCATAATCGATTAACATGAACTGTTTTTAATTTACCTCGAGGGATTTTTTGAATGCGGTAAACTACATCATTTAATTGTATTCATATTATCTAAGATATTTCCCCATCTTCTCTCTAAATCTTTGGACACTTCACTCTTTTGGGGGCAAAAGGCCAAACGAGCTGCCTAGGCAAAAAATGTATCATATTTATTTTTAAATCTGTTCAAATATGGAACTATTATTTTCATAAGCACGCAGTTTCGACATGCCGCTCCGGCGAATTTAGTTTATATGTATTATTTACGAATCGCCTTAAGAAAGGCGCTATTTTCCGACGCCTCTGTGCTGTGTATTGCTGAAATAAAGCATTGAGAGTGGAACATTGTGCCAACCCGTTTTTTCTGGATCCTGCACCTCTCTTTCTACATTTCTGTTTCATAATCCTACAGAAAATTTGGCGATCCTGCCAGGATCCCTTCGCATCGAGTTCGACACGAAAAATTGCTCAAGGGGTGATCGAAGTTCTCTTCCAAACATTATATTTAAAGGAGCAAAGTCTGATGTTTGGATGAACGATATGCCATAAGAATAAGTGAAAGCCATTTTCCCACAATTTTTTATTATTATTAAGAAATTTTGATAAATAATTCAAAATTGATCTGTTCAGTCGTTCAATCATCCCATTTGACAGGGGGTGAAGAGTAGTTGTTCTTGTTTTATGAGTTCCCAATAAATTCATAACGAGTCGGAATATAAGAGATTCAAAATCCTTGGTGTCTCTTTGAAGGTAGTTCAAGTGGAATTCCAAATCGAGTAAAGACTTGTGACACTAATGTTGCAGCGATTGTTTTAGCTTGGTGATTTGAAAGTGGAAAAGCCTCCGGCCATCGTAAAAAGTAATGGGTAACGACAAGAACAAATCTATTACCACTAGATGATTTAGGTAATGGGCCCAAAATATCAACAGCTACTCTTTCAAACGGAAAACCTACATTGTAACTCTGAAGTTTTAAGCAAGCAGAACAAGTTTTACACCATTTTTCAGTATCACATGTACTAGTAGCCTAATAAAATAGTTTGCGAATGTTATCTAACATTTTGATCACCTTGAAATGACCACCAATAGGAGAAGAATGGGAAAGAGATAAGATTTTTTTGTCATTATTTTAGGAACTATGATTTGATATATAAGTGTTTGTGATTAGGTGATTCCCAGCGCCGATAAAGAATCGCATTTTTTAATTTCAGAGAATTCCAGTATAATAGGTAAATTTTTATTTCAGGGCTAAATGAGAAACTTTGAACCATTCAGGTCGTTTAGACTCAGTTCGAAATTGTATAAGAGATGCGAGAACTGGATCTTGAAATAAAAGTTGTTGCCAAAAAAAGCTGTCATCAACTGTACATATGATTCTGTAAACACGTATCTGTATTGTATCAGTCGAGATTGGAAAACATTTAATAATATTAGATGATGATGGAGTGAATTCGTCCCCCAACGAATTGTATTCAAATCAGCATTACGGTGTTGTTGAATTTCTGCACGAAAATCTTCCCTCACTTGTCTAATCTCGTCAAAAATTTCTGATCTCAAATGATCATGATTGATATTCATTGACGATATATTTGAAAATCCACCGAGGTTCGTTAGGGTTCCTCTTCCCCGAGGAATCGATGGCCTACCTCTTCGTCGAGACATGTATGAGGTTAGAATAGGTTAGATTTGCCGGATTGATATAAGAAAAGAAGTGCCGAAAACTTCAGCATGTACAGGAATATAGAGTGATACGGACGAGTTCCCAAATGTTAGTTTTCCACTAAATAACTTCAAAATAATCAAATAAATCGGCGAAACATGTTTTGGAAATGCATATGTACCAAAACATTTTTTGCCAGGCGGAAAATGTAGATAATTGTGTCTACTTACCATTTGCCGTGTGACTTTTTTGATGATTCAAAATGGCGAAACTCTCCTCCTTCGATATAGAGAAAAGGTTGAAAATGATTACTCAGGGGTTTTCGGGGTCGAAGATTACGAATCTGAAGTCATATTTTGAAAATTCAAAATGGCGGATCGAAGATGGCCGACCGAAATGCAAAAAATTAGTCAAACTTGATGAAACTGGGTTCTCTGGGGTTTTCGGAGTCGCTGATTACGAATCTGTAATCAGACTGTGAAAATTCAAAATGGTGAATATGTGATGGTCAACCGAAATGCGAAAAAATAACCAAATTTGATGGAACTGGATTCTCGGGGGGTTTCGGTGTTGCTGATTATGAATCTGAAATCAGGTTTTAAAAATTCAAAATCGACAGATCCAAGACGGCCGACGGATATGCGACAAATTTTTGATCGAGATAAAACTAGGTAATCTATGTACTCTGAATTTTGAGTTTATAAGTCTGAGATCACATTCGTAATCGGCGACCCCGATAACCATCCAATTAATTTAGATACAACCTGATTAAAATGTAGTTATCATAGTCCTGATCAAAAGTCTTTAATGTCTGGAAAAAAGACTGGTTTCTGAGATATAAAAGGTAATCGGCATTTTAGCTCCTCTGGCTGAATCAATTTAATAAGTATACAAGCTTTTTCGAGAAAATAAAAAAAAAAGAAAATCCAATACAACCATAAACGAAAAAGAACGTCGTATATGAAAATAACTTTTATTGAAGAGAAAGTATAAACTTTATTAAACTGCACACAGGCAAATTTAATAGCTACAAGTATAAATTTATTGTTAGAGAAAAATGCCGAAAATAAAAAATGTGTACCATTAGGAATCTTTTACTATCTCTTTTATCAGTTAATTCGAAAAAAATTAATCCCAGTTATTGTACGAACGGAAAAAGGAATATGCAGATTCAATTTAAATTATTCAAATATTGAAATGAGAGAAATTGTTAGGTTAGAGTTCGATGTTGGACATGAAAATTGAGATTCTGGACAGAATATAAATGATAACATATCTAACTGAAAGAATTTTTAACATTAGGATCCTTTAGTTTAAACGCGCCGGAATTATGTATATACAGAAATTACATTGCAGGCTGGTGTCTCTTTGTGAACCGACTTTGAAAAATACAGATTGATATTTAGTCAAATAGCTAGTTAACAAATTATGATAGAACATCGCAAAATTCATGGTCGCAAACAAAATATCGCAAAATTCTAAGTCGCAAATACAAAATCAGAAATCACAAAATAGTTAATACATCAAAATTTAACATGTTCAACGTGATACTTCCCTGTTCACCGGGGACAGCAACATCGCCATCTGGCTGACACATAGAAACTTATAACTAGGCCTTAATATCTAACGCAATGCCAGGATTTGCGTCTTCCAGCTCCATACCTTTTTTTATCATCCTATCATCTACGACGTAGAGAAAGGTAGAAAGAAGGATGAAGTGAAGAGGAATCCGAGTAACAAAAGAAAAGGGGATCATCACTGTTACCCGATACAAATAATGAGACTTAAAGTGAAATACCCGAACGCGATCTATCAGTGCTCACGAAGGGTTTGGAGGTTTATGTCCTATTTGGGCCAACTGAAGGCAACGGGACAACGGCGAGGAAGAATCAACTCGCTTTGATCATTAAACTACTAAGTCCCGAAGGAATAACCCAAACATATATACACATGATCCCGAATTTATGCGGTGACTGAACTTCGATACTGTTAGTGACTGTAGGTTGCAAAAAGAAGACAGTGAGAATAGTCTTAGGAGATCTTCCTCCCAATTAGATAGTAGGAATTTCTCGAAGTATGTCCGTGTAACTTCTGTATCCATAATAACGTGGACGGTAATCTCACGTTATGCTATCGATATTGTAGCTCACGTTAGACTGCCATATGATAGGCTTGGAGGGAGGGCATAACGGGTTATGCTCGGCAGCGTACGCGACTGCATAGCATATATGTAATTGCACTGTACGAGCCGATCGCGAATTATTTCTATAGACCCGGAAATGATTAACTCGGCCCTATCGCAGCGGCCGATAAGGTCACGCAAATCGATTATCCAGTCGATGTCCGCCCGACTTGCAGAGATTTGCTCATGGCTGATGATGCGTCGCCCAGCCGCGCGAGATGACGTGACGTGGGTAGCGGTTGCGTTAACGACACGGGCGAGGTCGTGATGGTAAAATGTCCCGATGGAGTGGTGGGCGTCATCACCGTTAAAGTGGGTACTACCGTTACGGGAGAAATAGTGGGGGTATATCCGAAGGAATCCATTTTAACGAAATTAATACGACTAATAAGAACGCAGTTAAGAAAACCGCGAAAGAGTGCCGATAGGAAGTAGGGGTAGATCTGATTGCTAAGCACTGCCGGAAATACTCGATTACCGAAAAGAAAGGCGCAAAAAGATCGGGCGCTTCTCAAGGACGCGATGTAACTCGAGGGTCTACGTCGAGCTACCAGGTTCGTTGATTGAGCGACCTGCTGTCTGGCGTAAAGGAAGATAATTCAAAAACCACACAACAACAACAAAAAATCAAAATACCCGGAATTGATCCGAACAAGATGTGTGAAGTGTCCGATACAAAGAGGACGTGCTACCACGTTAATACCAGGAAAGAAAAAAAATGGAATTATAGCTTCCTCGAACCAAACTCTAGGATTCCGTAAATAAACAATAAAAAAAATCAACAAGGAAAAATCCAAAAACTTTATACTTCGAATAACGAGCGAAAATTATCCGTAATATTCGACAAGGAAATGACGGATGCACTTGTGCAAACCGTAAAAGGTACGGGAGCGCTGGTCACGACGGGAAAATAAAACGTTATTTTCACTCGAAAATTGTTCAAGTTGCTGCACTGGTACCTGCAGCTTACGAAAAATATAAAAACATATATTATAAATATATAATATTATAATTCGAAAGTTGTTTCGAATCAAGGCAGGAACTGCGTGTCACTCTCTGGCTCGTTGATGGGGGAGGGGAATCCTATACCTGTAAATCGCGAAAATTCGAATATCAAAATGAAATTAATCATATGCTATTCAAAGACTTAAGTATTCGAAATAGATTCGAAAATAAGCGAAATCGAAATTGAATTTCCGGGAATCAAAACATCTGCATAAAATCAGAAAACGCGACGAGAAATATATATTTAATCAACATTATTATTTGCTCACCCAATATCTCGGGACAACATTGCGGGTAATTTATAACACCTCGCTATTACTGAGCCAGCTTTGTTTACTTCTATCAAGGTGGCACATCGATGATAGTAAACAAGCCCGCTTAATGTTCCCCAGGCTCGCAGAAAGGACTTAATTAATTTGGAAATTATCTTCGTATTTGTTTGCAAAGACGAAGATAAACAACAAACGGCTGCGCGTAACTTTGAAACTGACGATTTCAAAATTGTGAAATCGAATTATACCATACGTGGCAACTTTCTGAAAATACTTTGCGGAAATCTTTCAGGAAAATATTATTGGCGCTTTAAAAAAAGTGCCTTTCTTTCCTTTGTCGAAGGAATAATGGATAGGAGAAGGAAACAGAAGAATCTTTATTCATTATTCATATTATTGTATCACCTGAAAACGCGGAGGAGACCGAAAAACTAGAGTTTGCTGACGACGCAAAGAAAACGCAAAACTGAAAATTCACAAAATCTAAATTCCCGGCGAGTTCCGCCGAACTCGCAACACTTCTCGAACACAAAAATAAAAGTCAATATTTTATTTTTCTGGGGAAGTCTTTTTGACTTTCCCTACCAGAGATGCCAATTTATAACCCCTTTTTACAACCCGTCAGGAAGGGGGAAATAAATAAATTTATTTCTTCTTAACAAAATGTCTATTTCCAAAAAGAAAACACGTACATCTATTTTAAGTCGTACACGAACGCGACATTTATTTCTCGGAACGCGATGACCGGGCACTTAGTTTCGTGGTTCGAAGCCACTCTACGGCGGAACTTCTGTAATATGACCGGGTGACTCGATTCACAACCAGACGGGCTTTTCCGGGGTTTCGTTAGGGGATAAAAGTTTCGAACGGGGGTGAAATAGCGTAGCTTACTCACGGATGGTTAACACGTGGCCAGGAGAGGTGGCTGGAGATGGCGTCGCCTGACGGCTGCTACTCGCGGTACGTCCTCGTGGACCTGGGGTGGCGTCCTTCCTCGTTTCAAAATGGCGGTAGGGCCAGTATGTACAAGGTACTGCGGTTCCTGTTTCTTTTTGATCTGCACTCACCCACAATACACTCGGAGTTCCTTCTACGAACGAGACTCACGTTCGCAGAATATCGATGAAGGCAACATGCATTATCGATACGTATCGGACCACAGACTTGCGGAGATTGCTTGCGCTCGCGCACGTGCGTCTTCGGGCCCGCGAGTGCGCACCAGCGCGACTCACTCCACGGAGGGTGCCTATCGGCCCGACCCGGGGGGGGGGGTGGGGCTTACCAAGGCGGCGTGCTTGACGGGGTGACGACGAGCATCGTCTCCGGGGCCTTCGTACTCGGGAACGACACGGAGCGCTGAAAAGCACGTTCCCAATTTCCGAGCCGTCTCAGGCTCGGCGCATGGGGCGAGGATCTCGCCCTATCTACGCATGAGAGTCAGAGACAGATTAATTGATTGAAGACTATTTATTATTGCCGTGGCCACCCAGGACCGTGGGCAAATTTCAATTAGTCCTGCCGTGACATTTTTTGGTCAGGACTGTGAGATACAGAAAATTACTTAATAAACTATCTCTGCAATTAGCAGTACGGGTACATTTTAGCAGTAACTTATCGTGTATATCCTAAACTTAAATAATAAATCTTACAAATAATATTATACGACAAAATAATAATAGATAATCAAGTTCACCCACATCAATTAGAATCAGATCTAAATAAAGTCGCGAAGAGTTGCGCACGAAATAATGCTGGGGAGGGTAGGTCTTGCAAATGCTGTGACAATGAGTTCCAGAACTGAATGGCAGTGATCCAAAATGATCGTGCGAAGATGTTAGTGCGAGGAATAGGGAGCATTAAATGAGATGATTACAAACGTGACGAGCGACGCAAAGATTCATCTATGGGGATGAATCTGGCTGAAAGATATGTTGGTTGAGAAGAAGAGATTATTTGATAAGTGAGATTACCAAGAAAGTATTGTCTTCTAGATGGAATGGAGAGCCAGTTAGCTTTCTTTCGATAAGGCTTGAGCCCATCATCACGGCGTAGGCGGTAGATATACCTCAGAGCATGATTTTGAAGACGCTGGAGTTTACTACTCAGATAGTCAGATAAATCCGCGATAACAAGTGTAGCATAGTCCAGGTGAGGTATAACTAATGCGTTAACTAATGAGAGCTTAATTGATGGTGGTAGGAAGGAGCCACGAAATTTAAGCCTATAAAGGATGTTGTGAACTCTAGATGAGATAGCAATGACCTGCCGATTCCATGAGAGATCAGACGCTATTATTACGCATAGGTCTTTCACTTCGTCGGAGTAAGGTATTACGTCTGTTCCTACAACGATTATCGGTATGGATATGCTTTTTAAAGATGCGATGTTTTGGGGTGATCCAATGATAATAGCTTGGGTTTTACGAGCATTAAGCTTGAGCCCGTAGTCATGAGACCATTGGACCAGTTCGACAATGTCACTGTTGATTTGACGTATAGTTTCATGAAGGCGACTTATTGGAGTTGACAGATAGAACTGTGTGTCATCAGCAAATATGAGGGTGGAATCACGACAGTACTGGAGTCGGGAGAACAATGTATTTATAACAATAATAAAAAGTATAGGGCCTAAGCTAGTGCCCTGTGGAACACCTGAGGTTATATGTTCACGCTGCGATGAGTAGCCGTCAAGTCCAATTATCGCTTGGGAACGTCCGGACAGAAACGAGTGTACCCATCGGAGCGCCGACTCCTCGAACCCAATGTTACGCAAGCAGGTCAGAATTATTGAATGACTCAGTGAGTCAAAGGCTTTCGAGAAGTCGAACAGCACCAGGATGGTAACGTAGCCTCTGTCGATTGCCAAACGGATGTCATCGAGAAGGTGAAGTAGTGCAGTTTGCGTACTGTGATATTTCCGGAACCCACATTGTTTTGGATGTAGCAATCTATTACCCTCGAGAAAACTAACAATTTGCTGTGTGGCGACGGAATCAATGATTTTAGATAGATGTGATGGATTTGCTATTGGACGGGTATCTGAGGGGTTAGATGGGTTCTGAACTTTCTTTAATGGAATGATATATACTGATTTCCAGATGGATGGAAAAATACCAGTAGAGAGAGAGATTATAAAATGATGTCAAATACGGTGCAATGATAGTGAACTGTTGTTTTAGATGAGCGAGAGGAAGATGATCTGGACTTAGCCCACGGGATTTAGTTAAAATTGAATTTAGGCTACTGAGTACTTCTGCTTGGCTGATGGCTGAAAATGAGAACTTAAATTTACTGACATTCTTGACATATTTTTAAAAAGTGCACAACATTTTTTTTCATAAATGATTAAATGTACTAGTGATCAGAAACATGTCTACGACACGTAGAACAAGGTTTTGTATTTTTCTGACGAACTTCCAAAATGAGGTTTAGCCCGCGTATCTTGATCTCCGAACAGTGTGCAGCGGGGTGCTTCCTTCAATTAATACGTCGACAAAACAAAGCACAGGACAGTAAGGCTAATAAAACGAATCTAGGAAAAAAAGAATAAAGTACATCAAAACAAATATTTACTACGCAAATGCTGCAGCAGACCGATCAGCCAAATGCGATAAACAAAAACAAATGGATAACGACAAGATCGGGGCACGAGACGAATTTTCCGCGGGAGAGAGTTCAGGTATAGAACAGCTGGTACTTACATTCTGGGCTAATCCTGGTTTCGTGGTCAGAAGAAAAAAATCACACGGCACTTAATTTATAAGTTATAAACGCTCGCGAACACAAATCAGCCAAACGTGGCAAACACGGTTTCAACCTGAAGTTTGCGTTCCCAGGCTGATGATATCACAGCTCGTCTGCTGGGAAATTCTGGGGTACGGCGCAAAGGAACCGATTCGCGGGTCACGAGATTTCGCGGACCTATAATAGGGCAAGCTCTCGATCTCTCTCAACACATTGTTGCGTCGCTTTGCTCTCATGCTTCAGGATTGTAAAATGAACTTAAAGATAGAGGTACTGAAAAAGAATTACAGTTCAAATTCGGTTATTATCCAGGAAAAAGGCCTGTAAGGTTCTCACGAATATTATAATTTAAAAGTTAATTCAATATTACACAATATAGCCGAAATGACATATTAAAATATGTAACACTTACCGAAGCTTGTCAAGATTCCAATAATGTGTGGCACCATTTTTGTTATCTTGAACTTCGACAGCTACTATAGTGTGTGGATATGGTTTTTCGTCTTCCTCGTTATCATCGATATTTGATAGAAGTTCTGAAGGTAACGGTGAATACAGAGTGTCAGTAAGCAACGTAAATTGAAATTGGACCTGAACAAATTTTCAAAAGTTAAATATGCACGTTAAAATTATATACTTATGTAATTATTATAACTTTGTTAAGTGCTATCGTACAGTGTATTAGAGTTATGGTTTTGGCATATTAGGTTGATGAATGAGTATAACCTTTAAGGCGAAATGTTCTTTTTTAGCAAATTTAAACAACGGCCTACAATAGATAATACATTTCTTCGTACGCTCGTTCACATTCTTCATTTGAGTATATTACTTCACTTTAAGAATTTAGTTAGTTTAAAAAAATCTTATTATTTAAAATCTGAATTAAAGCTTGTATCTATAGAGTGATGTTTTATTTCTGTATAGAAAACTCCGTAAAGTTATTAACCCCTTCGCTGCGGCGAGAATTTCACGAAAAGTGCCAAAAATGCGGGGAAAAAAAATCGGTTAGATTTTACTGTAACTTGGTGTATAGGGGTTTCTTGGGACGCCGAATACGAATCGCCGAGTTAGATTTCGAAAATTTAAAATGGCGGATTTAATATTGCGGGCAAATTTTCTAAATACCAATCATTTCGCCTGACTGTTACTCAGAGGTTTTCGGGGTCGCTGATTACGAATCTGAAGTTACATTTTTGGAAAATTAAAAATGGCGGATTCAATATGGCGGACGTCTTAATCGAAATTCGAACTGATTACGAATCTTATATCAGTTTTTGCATGTACAATACTACGGCAATTTGTTATTCATATGTCAATAATGTTGCTCGTGGCAGGTTGGCAATAGATACACTCTCGTGATTATTTATAGAATATTTATCAAAAACTTCTTCGATTCTGCAGCTACAAATCTATATTTTTAGTTTTTATAGATATTTTACAGAGTTTATTATTTATCCAGATTATCCCGTGTAAATTTCAAAATTTTGTTATGTACTCCTGAGTTATCGTGTTGCATGTGGGAAAAAACACTGACTTTTAAACAAAAATATATAAAAACAGGAAAAAATTGCACTTTGAAGACCTTTCACGAACCTCCTCGTAGTAAAGTGTGTGAGTACATATTGTATATCGAAACTAACGGGGACAGGCCAAAAACATTAATCCGCGGTATTGGATCCGCCATTTTGAATTTTCAAAATATATCATCAGATTTGTAATCGGCGACCTCGAAAACCCTGGAGTAGCAAGTTTCAAACGATTTCATTAATTTTTAATGCAGAAATTGACCTAATACGGAGACATAGCTCATGACAAAGATGTTTACAAAAGCGTAAAAATAACATATTTTAAGAACTTGTGTCTTTTTTTTGACAACATGTTTTTGAAAAAGGACAACTGCATGTTGTTCGGTATACCTTAGGCTGGCTAGAAATGGTCAAGTTTTTAAATTGGATATATTATTGACTTCATTAGACTAATTTATCTCATGACAAAGATTTGCGTTTTTGCCGCAGTCAGAGAAAAGTCCTAAATGACAAAGATCTTTGTCATCCGCAGCGAAGGGGTTAAATCAGAAATCCGTTACAGAAAAAATACCTGAAATTGGTTAGGAACATTTCAACTCAATTAGATCCCATGCTGAACTTATTACAAATTCTATACGAAAAAGAATTAATATTATGTATAATAATAATAAACCTATAATGAAATATGGGGAGAACAGTAAATAAACTGAATCTTCTGAAGACATCAATCTCTTAAGTACTGATATTCATAGAGAAATACAGCGTAGATTACGAAAGAGAACGTTAAACTGATATGATTACTTATACCCAAAACTCTATGGCATATAAAACCTTAAAGAGATATATTCTCTTGTGAATACGAAATGTTCGTCTCAGGGGAATCGAACAAGGCTCATAGACGAAAACGCGATAATGGTGGCAGATCCACTGGAAGTATCAGGAACGTGTACGATCAGGAAGCACTGTAGAGGTTTTAGTATCAGAGTAATTTTATTGATACCACTTATGGTTACATTTGTTAAAGCATGCAAATACAAATACTGGTATGTACCGAACAATATTAGCGGATTACAACCGCGTATCACCAGGTATATTCGCTAGCGGTCCGAACGGAACTAACTTGTGAATGCGGGGAACACGAGGAGGTTAGCCGCGGCGCATGGACTACGCTAGTCAAGCCCGATACACTAATACATATGCGACGTAGAACGCACCAATGTTTACATATATCAATGTTGTTTATGAAGTTCCGTATGCACAATGTGATATGGAATTTTATATGTATTGGTCAAACAATGAGAAGAATAGAAACGAGAATACCAGAACATAAAACCAATATAGCGAGAGATGACAAATGACTGATTCCATTTCAAATCATGCAGAGCCGCCGGAGTCATGCTCTCAGAACGTGTTGATATTGAAATATGCGATTCTGTAGTGAAAATGAAGAAACACGAATAGGAGAAGTTAAACACACATTCAGTAGAAAGTGATTGTTATTTTTACAAAAACTCCTGCTCCGCCGAAAAAAAAATAATGGTATGTTAATATTTCTTTGTGAATATATCAAAAACACCATGTTTTAAAATTTTAAGTTTTGTTTTTGGCATGTTAATGGGTCCATATGTGACTCAATCGCAAGTTTCCAGCTCTTGTGAAACACTTTGTCATATAAAAAAAACTCTTCAGCTACAAATATTTCCTTAGTTGGTATTTTCTTGTAATATGGTGTATAAAGGGTTTTCAGGTCGATAATTATGAATTCAGTGTCAGATTTTAAAATTTCAAAATGACGAATGCAATATGGCCGATCATAAATCCTAATTCGCCTAATATTTGATGTACAGGGTTTTTTGAGGTTGCTGATTACGAATCCGATGTCAGAATTTAAAAATTAAATGGAGAATGCAATATGACCGATAAAAATATTGAAAAATTATCATTTTATCTAATATTTGGTATATAGAGGTATTTGAAATTGCTGATTAAGACTCTGGTGTAAGATTTTATAAATTCAAAATGACGGATACAATATAGCTGATTACAAATATTGAAAAAGTATAGTTTTTTCTAATATTTAGTATACAGGGTTTTTGGAGGTTGCTGATTACGAATTCGATGTCAGATTTTATAAATTGAAAGTGGCGGATCCAATATGGCAACCCAGAATTGTGGAAAATGGTAACTTTGTTGAAAAAATATTTTTGCTATGAGTACAATAAATTATACGGTTCTATTGTTTTCATTATAGAAATATATTTTTTAGTCTTATATAGTGATACGTATTTCGCGGAATAGAGAAAACATTGTTGTGGCATCTTAAGAGTAGGAAAAGTTAAGGTCCCTTATCAAATTAGCTTTAATGGAAATAAAAAATAAAAAGCAATTGGAAGAGACAAACAACAATAATTAAGAAAAATTAACAAATAAATTTCCAGGAATGAACTGCAGTTTTTCCTATAAAACAGTGCTTTTGACCATCTTCTGTTATTGATTTCCAAGCCTGAACTTTTTTAATTTCTATGACAACTGGCACATTTAACCAGCTGATTATTTTTTTCCCCGAGAATGATTCATGTCGTCAATCGGAATGTAAATTAAAGTGATAGCGGAGATATACAGTTTCATATAGTTTACAAAATCCTCTGCATTCTGTATACAATTGAAATCTGACGATTTTAAATTATGCGAAGTAGCGTATGCTTTAACAGACCTCCGATTCCGTCACACACTTCTTTTTCCATGACCTGTGGCCGAAAACAACCACTTTTTATCGCAAGATGAACCAAACATTTCATAGAACTGAAAAACGGTTTTTGAAATACGCTACGGCTCCGCCAGTAATTATAGTTATTAGTTTTACGGGAAAATCACAAAATGATTTCGCAATGTGGTCCAAAATTCAATTTATGGCTAAAAGTACATGCGCAGAATCATGAATTCTGTCATAACTTACAACCGTAAAACTTTGATCTTTTTCACCTTTATAGCAGACGGCAGTAAAAGTTCAAATTTGGTTATTTATCCAATAGTCACTCTGAAGATCGGTTTTGTTTATTATTGTCCAATTTTCTGCAAAATCATCATGCAACAACAGATGTTTTGAAGAGCTTCTTGCTTATTCGTTCTCTGTCCGAATAGCCTCTCTTTGAATATTCTTCACTCGCATATGAACATTTACTTTCGCACTCCAATTCGCTAATTCTTCGACAAATCCTTGTAAGTTCTTTTGGCGAGTTCGGCTTTGCAAATTACAAATGTTACATCCTCTTTCTGATCTATCCACAGGAGCGGGAGCTCATCGCGCCAAGTTCTTATCAAACGCCCCAACCCCGTATATGGGGCATTCCACGCGAAGTGATCCAGGTAAAAATGGAAAGTATTTAAATGGTGTTACAATTTACACCATCACATGGGAAAAATTTAAGGTTTATTTCTGCATCTCTTCGGTCAAAAATTTCTTTCGATGATACTTCTATTCATAACCTAAAAATCACGTCATTGAAGATGGAGAGCTGCCTGGAGAAGTTGGCGATGATCTCGGAAATCCGTGATCTGGAAAATGTTAAATCGCTAACTTCTCCAGGTAGTTCTTCATCCTCTATGACGTGATTTTCACGCTCAGTTTCTTCTATCGAGGTTGCTTGGCAAGGATGATGTTTGAATGGCTTCCAAATCTTTCCTGCAAGATCCACGTAATTTTGCTTTGTGAAAAGAAGTATCATCGGAAGAAAGTTTTGACCGAAGAGACGCAGAAATAAACCTTAAGTTTTTGCCTTTCCCATGTGTCGGTTTATTGAAATGATTCAGACAAGTATTACTCCAGCGTTTTTCAATTGTAGTCATAATTACTACGATTATAATATCAATAAACGAATATGCTGATGTGCGTTAGAAAATAATTTTTTTAAAGAAATTAAAGTCTTGTCATTCCGCAATGTATTTAACGATGTTCATGGCTTTGAGAATTATTCACCACCTAGAGAAGATTTTTTGTAAGTTTGCTGCAGTAGAATAAAAAAGAAAATCAGTGTCACATTCACTAGCGGCAGTTATCAGAATCGCATGTCATGTGATTGAAAGCAAGCCGGTACACGCGAACCCGTAAAGGCTGCGCGGCGCGGCGAAACTCGGTACGCCCGATTTCTCATAATTCATGCTCTAACTCGAAAACTACTGCTTTAGCCATTTTAGAAGTTTCAAAACAATTAATACAAAGTAATCCTAAACATTTCTTTCATAAAAATAAGATTTAATGAAAAAATATTATTACATTAAATCTTACTTAATGAAATTTAAAAAACAACATCGCTAATATATTTATAGGCCCTTATTCCAAGCATCCCTCCAATTAACTTGTCAAAAACTTGGCTATCCTTTAAGTGCCGTCTTTACCACAACGGGGGCCCCAGGGCCAACCTTCAGTAGGGGCCCTTAGTAATAGCGACATTATTTTTCAAATCACTGGTAATGCTATTTTGCGCATTCATTTTCGTGCTCAAAATCAAAATTATTTATGCACAGAGTTAGGAAAATAGTATACGCAATACCTGCTCAAACATGTGGACCGCATTCGTCTCTATTGTGACCCTTCCTACGCTCGGGCCATAAACCCGACGAGGGCGGGAAACACATTTTTTTCGCACTTGTTGAGTAATATACTATCATCAAACTATTATTGCTGTTTTTTTCCTTTACTACTTATGTGTAAAATCTTCAATTCTTTCATCGAACGTAAATTTTTGCAATATATCGGTTTCAATACACATCAGTGATAAGTAATTTAACCTTTCCTGGCGCATCGTACTTCTGAGTTCGTTTTTTATTCGTCACCAGAGCAATAGGTAACCAGGAGTGAAAGAACATTTTTTAAGGATATTGCAATATTTGAAAACGTCTCCTCGATTTCATCATTTCGTAGTTGTTTGTATATAGTTCCGATATTGCGATCATTCCATTTTCAGAACTCGGAACAACGGAGTTTTGCAAATATTGTGCAAAATGTATGCATTCCAACTCTATTTCTTATGGATCAAATCATCTGAATTCATCGTTTTCAAATGAGTAAAATGTCCAAAATTTTTGTTAACTTCCATGCATAAGTGGCAGCGTTGCTTTAGTTGTGTAATCAACGTGCCGATTATTAGTAGATCAACTTCAACTTTGAATTTCTCTTTTTTAACAAGCCTTACATTTTCGAAGAATTCACCGAAAACCTAATAACGAGAGCTTCGAAGTTTTGCACCCTGAGATAAATCTTTGTAATCAGTGTTTGGAAACTTCTCTTGAGCGACCGCTTCAAACCGATCAAATTCATTCCTTAGGCTGCCAAGAAAGTCAACGAGAGATGTCAGCAGTTTTACCGCAATATTCATTGATAAAGTATCTTTTTGAAGAGTAATATTTGTCATATTAATTGTTGTTAATATACTGCTCCACATGTCAGTTAGAATAATAACTTATAATTTATTCATTTTTTATATAGACTATGAGCTTCATTTCTGGTCTCACCAGGTTGATTCTGATCTTCAGAAATAATAATTAAAGCTTCTAAAATTTTATTGAAACCTTTCTGTAGAGCGAGAACAGCGTCAGCACGAGCTAACCATCTGGTTTCAAACAGGGATTTAAGAACTTTACTTGTGCCTAAACATTGTTTCATGATTTCCCAGCGATTTGTGGAAAATGATAAAAAGTTATCTAATTTTTAGATAAACCCAACGAAATCTACTGCCTTAACAACACATCTTGCAGCGTGAACCCCTACCAAATTCAAGGAATGTCCGGTACATGGCACAAATATGGCACATTCACATTTCTGTTTAATTGTTGCTTGAAAAACCTGAGTATTACGCTAACGTGTTCGATGCGTTATTGTAGCTCTGCCCACGGCAATCTATTAAAGGAATGTCGTAGTTGTTCAAAAATATCAGAACTGTGTCTGCTAAATACTGTGATTTGTGTTCTTTAATAGGAATGAATTTTAAGAACCTTTAAATCGGGTTTCCATCCACATGGGAATAGTCAGGCGTAGAATCGACCCTAATTGAGTAGTAATTAGCAAGTTTCAATACATCCAGAATTTTATTAAAAACTTGTTTTCCCATTATACTGATAAACTTATTGCAAATATTAGCTGATAGGTATGATGGATTTCCTTTTCTCTCATTTCCGTATATTTTATGTGCTCGGAAAGAAAAGGATCGAATTGGCTAAGCAACTCCAAACAGCCTAAAAAATGTTCACTGCTTTGTGAACCAATCATTTGATTATCACCACGAATGCAAGACCCCTAGAAGCTAATAATTATAGCAACTATTCTCTTTAAAACGTCCTTCCAATACGCGACTTCTGAATTATACTGAGTATGTAAATCACTATCAATACTACCGACATTTATGCGTCTTATAATATAAGCCACTATCGATTGCCTGTGCGTTAAGGAATTTGCATGATCCAATATGAGATTTGGAATATGTTTCCAATCATTACATCCATCCGATGAAGTAAGACTGGTATATTTATAAGCGAAGAGGCAGCAAGAAAAACGATATACGGCCTTTTTGACGGAAAACACAGAAACCATTTTCTATTAGCTTTCTCGCTAATAGAATTATTCAAGTGTATTGCTATAATCTTGCCATTTACTTCGATGTCATTCCGAACAGTCTCCGAGATCTCACAATCTGTATTTTGAAAAAAAATTAGGCCCTTTTCTGATGCAAAATGAATGCAATTCTTCTGTAATTTCAGAGGCCTAGTGACCGGGATCAGATGACATTTCATTTACTGAAGATTGATACAGACCAAATTTAATTCATTTAAATCATACAATTCAGCAGTTGTTGGCCCAATATTTTTATTCGCATTCTCGATATCGCCAAGTGGATCTTGCGGGGAAATGTTAGACAATAAATCTTGAGATTTATGTAAATTTTTAACACTTTGCAATGAATTTTAATCCTCACTGCGGCAAGTACACGGAGAGAAATTTCTAACGATTATAGTATGGAGCTCTTATCGACGCATCCCATGCCGCTACCCACCGTCATATCCGGTGGGTCTTGAGGAAATGAAGTATGCGTCGTTTTATATGTTCATGCATTAAAATGAATCAAACTAAATTACTACGATATTAAATATACATATTACAGTATGCTATTGCAAAAGTTTCATGCCAAAATGCTTCGTTTAAACTTTCGTAAATACTATACAAACATTGTCGCACACTTTTCACAAAATCGATCATTTTTTATTTGAAAGACTACTTTTTATATTCAACTGTATTCCTACACTTCTCATTTCGTGCGATTTTTAAGTTTAAGTTCTACAAATAATAAAGCAAAAATTATGGGATGCAGTATGCGAAAACAGAAATAAAATAATAACATTCTTTCTCGCATGCAGATGTTATAGATATTTTCAGTCTGTTCCGTAGCGTGTTAGTAATTTAATATAAACTAAAATTTTCCAAATGCAGTAATTTATAACAATAGTACTTTTATAATTTTTATAAAATATATGAGGAAAATTTTTACGATGTAGTAGCATTTGTTTTATATGTATAAAGAAAATATACATTATTGAAAACGATTACCTGCAGCCAAAGGTTGACTATGTCAAATGTAAATAAACAACAAATCCGAAATTTAAATCAGGAAAACATCGGAAATTATATTATATCTTGAAAATATCCAATTTGTGATTACACTATGAATTTATTGAATTAATCAACGTAATAAATTATTTAAATAGTTGTACCTTCTCGGACGTTGTAATTAATTAAGAAATAAAGTCCTGATAGTTGGCGGCAACAAACAGAAATTTATAATATTATAAATAGAAATAGCAATACTCCGTTAATACTGTATACATTTCCGTCAGCAATATTTAGTTTTCCTAAAAGTGTATCTATACGTAAAGAATAAGAATCTGGAGATAATTTGACATTTTCAATTTTTGCATGACAATATAGTGAATTTTCGATTTTCATTTCGGTTAAAAATCGATATTTTTGATATATTTTCACATTGATTTTGACATTGAAACTAATGCACGGGTTGGAAAACAATATGGAAGCGCATATGTTGAATTCTTAAAAAATTGACCGATAATGAAAAAAATATTTTGTTTACAATGCTTGAAAATTATTAAATTTTTGTACTAATTTATTGCAATTAACTTAGATTCAGTGGGTGCTCCGAATTTTTGTTCCCAACAAAATGTCGACTACATATGCGGGACATTCTGTTTGGAATCCAAGGGGTGCCATCTTCACTGTGAATGTATTCCAACAAATGTATTCCATCAATATATTACCAATCAAATTTCCATATAAATGATGCTAAAATGAGGTCTAACTTTACTCTTCGTACATACCGCAGTCAGCCACTGATTTCTACGCTGCATTTTCTCTGGACGTAATATGCTTCCAGTAGGGAAACAATAAAATTCTGTTCCCGGAGAGTTTTTTCGAGTATTTAGGCAGTTAACCACACTACAATAAACGTTATAATTTTTCTCCGGATCCATATTTCGCGAAATGCACACTTTGGAAATTAGGATTATGGTTTACGTCGGTATATATGTATAGCAGGTACAACGAAAAGCAAGCTCTAAAAATAATCATTTTCAAAATTTATGTACACATTTGAACAAAGTAAAATTATACATACTGTTATATATAGTTTAATAAAACTCCAAGTATTTTATATGCTTTGAAATTACCTTCTAAATATCCAAAATCGAGAAATAAAAATGTGACATTTTCTATGACATTCAATGACACAGCTGTGTTTTCATTAATATCAACTTTCATATTCTGCCGCATCGAGCGCTGGCTTTGATTGTCATATCCCTTCCAAAATCACGCACTAAGCGAATAGGATTTTAAATGTTTTTTAGTATATTTGAAAATATTTGTTATACTATTCCCAAAGTAAATAAGGTAATACATTTATTCGAAAAACATAAAATTTTGTGTCGTCGGAACCCAATTTTACAAAATTTTCATAATTACTTTTCACTGCATTAAACACAACCGATCTTTATGGAACTAAATTTTCTGTAATTATCACCATGAAACGTAACCTGAAACACGGTTATTGTTAGTCATTAATTAAACTAAAAAATTGGCTGGGTGGTCAAATAAAATGACTATGAGCACATAATACTTTTTAAGCTGTCGCTAATTTATGAAAATAGTTTTATTCTATCTGCCACACAATTTTTCGATTAAATTAGCATCTAACCATGTTTCTGGTTACGTTCCAAAACAATAAATATATTAATCGAAAAATTGTGTGGCAGATAGAATAAAACTATTTTCATAAATTAACGACAGCTTAAAAAGTATTATGTGCTGATAGTTATTTTATTTGACCACCCAGCCAATTTTTTAATTTAATTAATGACTAACAATAACCGTGTTTCAGGCTACGTTTCATGGTGATAAATACAGGGAAATTTAGTTCCATGAAGATCGGTTGTATTTAATGCAGTGAAAAGTAATTATGAAAATTTTGTAAAATTGGGTTCCGACGACACAAAATTTTATGTTTTTCGAATAAATGTATTACCTTATTTACTTTGGGAATAGTATAACAAATATTTTCAAATATACTGAAAAACATTTAAAATCCTATTCCCAGTCTAAATTATTAGTGTACATTTTAAAAAGGATCAATCTTATATGTTACCCCATGAACATGAAATTTTGTATCCGGCAGATAGAATTAAACTATTCTCACCATACAGAGGAAAATAGAATTTTTCTTCCCGAGGGCTGAATACGATTTTATTCAATAAATTTATACTAACTTCTGAAATACACTTTTCCTCTTCTTTCTTTTTTACAGCACTTACATATATACCGCACTTATGGCCGGTAAACAGGCTCGGCTATATGCAGTATACCGTTTCTCGCTCAGCAGTTAACCAAGCGATAATCCTATGAGTTCGAGCGAATTTCGGTTGGGGTGGGGAGCGATTACCGCGTAGAGGCGCACTGTACGATAAAAACATGACTTCACGCGTTGACCGCCTATCGCAGCGCGACTGGCGGCTGGATTGGCGCCAAGCGATTCTCCTACCGACTACCTCATAGGATAAGCGGCGCACAGCGCTTTCCGTGCATGAGTCCGGGGGTCATAGGGGCCCCGCTGAGGAATGACAAATGCAAAAAAAAATCCTAGAATCTTACAGCAAAGAAATGTAAATTACAAAGTAACATCTTACAGAGAAAACAATAAAAATTGCAAAGTACATTTTCGTATATGGCGAATTCTCCTAAAATCGGCCGTTTAATTTTTTTGCGAACATTTTCACATAAAGTACCATGGAACCCGACTTAAACACTTTTTTCTTAATTACTTAAATCGTAAAATGATATTTAATTAGCGACCCCAAAAACGCCATATACCGATTTCCGTATATTTTGACAATGATTTTGAAACTTTGTCCACCATATTGGGTCCGCTATTTTCGATTTTTCGTGCTTTCAGCGCTTTTTCAGCGCTTTCCGTGTGCCTAAGACTGCACTGTGCCTTTATTAAAAATTATTTCGAAGAATTTTGCTCAGATGACATTCAAAGGCACTTCGTCTTTTGTAAACGAAGTGACATATGAATTCTAGACTGCATTCAATACTTTGTCGGTACATTCTACATTATTGTGCTGAGTTGCAATTTCTTATATTGCATTAATTGACTATTCCGGTTATTTAGTAATATACTATAATTAATGTAGTGCATCGTATTTCACTTAAATTCATACAGCATTAAACATTGATTGCTGTAATTATAGAAATGGTACAATTGTAATTAAAGTGAAAGATCTATACGTGTCCCACTACTTGGCACAATTATAGGTTACTTTTGAGTAACATTACATAAGAGACATTCTTTTACAAATCGGTCACTTTCTGACCGACGAATTTTTAAATCGCTTCATAATTTTTTTACGCGATCTAGAGACAAAATAAGTGAACACATGTACCGGGAAATCGGGCAAAAATTTTTTTTTTCGGAAATATCGGTATTTGAAATTTTAACGTTGTGCGTTTTATGGCCATCTTGAAATAATCGTATCTATGGCAATTTGTGACGAAAAATGAAATTTTTTGTTTCATTTTGAAGCTAAAAACATCAGCCCTCTCGTGAAATATTTGTCCATGGCATCAAATGAAAAATTATCATTGCTTATAACAAATAAATTGTTTAAAGTTAATTTACGCAAAGATTACCATTTTTTAAAAATTAAAAAAAAAATACTACTGAATTCCTCGTCACATTTCCTTCGAAAAACATATTTTTCTAGAATGGTTGTGAAATAGTTGCTATTCGAAATAAATTAATTCTTCCGCCGCACCTCTAGTACCGCGCGCCTGTGCTGCGCCATATCAGACTACGTTGCAAACTCTAATAACGCCGGTAGATGAATTTTTACATATCTTAACAAAATCACTGAAGAAATTATTACGTCATTCATTTCTTGTAAAAAAAACAAAATGAATTTTTTAATTATACGAAAGAAAATTTGAAAACAAATGAATGCATAGGAATTTTCGACTTTTCTGAGAATTACGCGTTTGTTCTTCAAAATGCAATTAAAGGGGTGCACGGGAATAATGACCAAGCAACTGTTCATTTCACTGCAATTTATTATAAAGACGACAAAAAAACTTTGTACATGAAAAGCCTTGTATTAATATCCGAATGTCTGATTCATAATGCCGTTGCCGAACATCTTTTCCAGTCACACATCGTCAAATCTATTAAAAAAAACCTGCCCACCGTTAAAAAAATGATATACTCTTCGGATGGAGCAGGTGCTCAATACAAAAACCTAAAAAATTTCATCAACCTCAGTCATCACTCGCTGCATTTTAAAATCACAGCAGAATGGCATTTTTTCCCCACATCACATGGAAAAGGACCATGTGATGGGTTAGGCGGAACCGTCAAAAGGCTCGCAGCTCGAGCAAGTCTACAACGAATAGATAATCCTATTCAAACGCCAAAAGAATTGTTTGATTGGGCTACAGAAGTACTACCAAATATTCATTGCCACTATTTCACGAATGACCAGTATTACGAAGAAGAAAAAAAAGTTGGAGCTACGTTTTAAATTAGCAAAACAAGTAAAGTGGACATTAGGCTATCATTACATCATTCCAGTAACATTAAATACATAACATGCCAAACCATTTCCACTGTTTGAGAAAGCTACAATTTTAAAATAATGAAATAAATTATATACAAAATTTAACACTTTGTGAGCAATAATTTTTGTTCATTTTCGTAAACCTTCCTTACAAACCTACGTGCATTGTTTAAGAAAAATGTACTAAACTTCCTTTACTTGTAATTGGAATTAAATATATTAATTTCAAATATTTTCTTCATAATCATCCGACAAGTTGATAATAAAATACTTTCATTATATAATTTAATTACTGTTTCTTTGTACAGAAGTGTCTAAGTAGGTTGCAGCAAATATTAATTGTTTGTAATTTCTTACATAACATTATAATCGACCGAATAATGTATCAAATAGTTACAATGGCTGACATAAAGGAAGGACAAGAATTAATGTCATAACATGACTGCGGCGCGCGGCACTAGAGGTGCGGCGGAAGAATTAATTTATTTCGAATAGCAACTATTTCACAACCATTCTGGAAAAATATGTTTTTCGAAGGAAATTTGTCGAAGAATTCAATGGTATTTTTTTTTTAATTTTTAAAAAATATTAATCTTTGCGTAAATTAACTTTAAACAATTAGTTTGTTATAAACAATGGTAATTTTTCATTCGGTGCCATGGACAAATATATCACGAGAAAGCTGATGTTTTTAGCTTCAAAATGAAAGAAAAAATTTCATTTTTTGTCACAAATTGCCCTAGATACGATTATTTCAAGATGGCCATAAATCGCACAACGTTAAAATTTCAAATACCGATATTTCCGAAAAAAAATTTTGCTCGATTTCCCGATACATGTGTTTAGTGATTTTGTATCTAGATCGCGTAAAAAAATTATGAAGCGATTTAAAAATTCGTAGGTCAGAAAGTGTCCGATTTGTAAAAGAATGTCTCAAATGCGTCTGTCAAGGTGTTATTAGCGTCTGAAAAAAATGCTGAGTCTTGAGTGATGCTACTATCACTATCCTCTGAAAGATTGTCTATCGATCTACTACTTAGCTTTGGTTTCCTATCTGTGTGCAACCCTGGTCGTAGAACTGCTTCTGTCAAATCTTCAGTATTGCTACGTGTGGTTTTCGACATGAGGAGTCATTAAGGAGTAATAGAAGATTTCGTTTGTACAAGTAAATATTTATTTATTTGTCAATTTGGAAATAATTCTATATTCAAACGCGTGGATTTTAACTAAAAATAATTGTTTCAATTTGTCCGGCATTACTGTTGATCCTACGTTATGGTGCTTTGCGAAATCTTGGTTTTACAACTGCTATTGGTTTAGAATGGGGGCTTTTCTCTATTATGGCCGCTTGGATTTGCTTAAGTCTTTTGACACCTTTTTTAATATCTTTGCTTTTTTTAAGAGTACTTCGGGTTCTGAAATTGATGGCAAACTATTTAGTATTTTTTGTGTGAAGTCTTCCTGTTGTTTGGCTTGGTATGTGAGGTATTTTCTTTGTTTAACGTTCATTTAAAATTATGATAGAGGATATTTAATATATTTTATTTATTTGAAGAGAAAAGGGCCATCAAAAATTTGTAGGATTTCCGTAAGGATAAGGTCGCGTATAACCCGAAAAATCCCCTCGATTATTTTGTAACTCGCGATCTTTCTCACCTCTCGTCAGCCCATCACCTCGTGCATTATTCGGCCTAATATTCTGGAAATAAACCTGCTCCTTGGAGGATTCGTCAATGCGTACCAAACATTTTATTAAATTTTACGTGTTCAAATAATCAATTGTGGCAATAATATCTCGAATTCGTGAAGGGAATTGTTTCAAGATTATGTAAATTACTTCATACTGTACGATCTTTGGGTGAAGTATCATGCGATTTTAAGTTGCTCGTTGAAATAACATTGTAATAAGTGGTCATTAGATGAAAACCCACGACTAGCCCAATCATTCCTCGCTCTCACTCGTGCTTTGATCGAGTATTCCGCCAAGAACTATTTAAAACCCGAATATTTATCAAACATATATATGAATTTACGTCATACTACGTTTTCGCGTTTCCCCCCAATGCGTCTTCCACAAATATAAGTTTCATTTCATCACTAATATTTTTCCCAACAAAATATTTTTCTAAATCTTCTAAGAATTTAATTGGATTTCCCCTTAAATACTGGTAAACTTACATTTAACTGATTATTTTGAAAGTATGACAATAAACCAGCAATTAAAGAATTATCATTATTATCATTGTTTCTCGAAAGTTGATTGGTATTGTTTATATTTCAATTGTTTTCATTTTGCTTACTCGTGGTTACACCTGGTGAAGGCGACTGTCGACGGTTACCCACAAATTCTTCTATTGCTTTCTTGGTTTTATTATTTTCTTCGCGAAATTTTTTCAGCTCTTCACGCAAAACCCCGTTCTCTTGCCCCGATGCCATTGCCTTCGTTCTCAGTCTCACCACTTCATCTTTCTGCTGGTCCATCGTAGGCTCGTTAACCCTATCTTTCGACGCCATTATCTACGAAATACAATTATAATAATTTCTAATAGGTATTACAGGTGAGACTTTAGATCAACACTCTTCGATTCTATTTTTCTCTTTTCTTTGTTCATTTCCCTCATTAAAAAAAAAAACAAACTCAGTCTTACGAAATTTGTTATTTTGACTTCCACAAGAAACCGAAGTAAACAAAAATATCCACCAATTCAAATGTATTTAACCACTGAAATTTTTTTTAACTTTAATTTTCATTATGATTCAATAAGAACAAAAAAAATTCGGTTTTATCGAGTCACCAGTTCCGGCGCCATATTGTGGTTTTTTATTTTTGTTACTTTCATAATACTTATATTTCTTGTGAAAATCAGTCAAATTAAACCTGGGATTACCCAGTTCTTCTATCTACCAGGTTTATGCTAAATACAATAATCTCGACATGAATCGCACGCCAATTTCGAACAATTAGTCGCTTTTTTGTCGGAGGAACACTCCCAATCAACACGCATATATTTTTGATATAAAAACATCCGTCTTCCACGCAAGTAACACTTATTACCTTCGACCGATTAAGTTTTTACTTATCGTAGACGACTGAAGGACACGAAATGAAAAACAAACTAATTTCTATAAATTTCAACGAAGTAACGCAAAGATTGAACCAGCGCAGTGAATAAAGTACTCTCGAACAATCGAATCAAATTAAAGGTAATCAAATAATTAATAGAGCCCACCACGCACTAGCTCAACGTTCAAGTTTGTCATATAAAAGAGAAAGATTAGAACCGATGAAATAAATTCGTATGGCAAACCGGTGTCGCAGAATTATCATTTAGAGTTATTATGCGGAGACACTGTACTCCTGCGTCAATATTCAATTCGACCGCGCACTAACTCTACGGTTCACTTTTCTGATTGCAAAAGATTGTCTAAACAAATTCACCTGTAATTCTTGCCTGCAACCTTACTTGATGCGTGTTGCATATGTTGATTTTGGAGTCAGGGCCCAAGTGTTCAGATAATTCCTGGACCGAATAAAGATGAATGTGTCCTTTCCTGCTAAATGTCTGGAACAGTGATAGCTGCTGTTCCCGGAAGATGCTGCAGTTCACATTATTTGCCACGTCGTCTTGAAAACCAACTGTAACCGTTTTCACTGGATTTGAACTTTCCCAAATGGAGGAAACGGAGAATCGATTACGATGATCCAATCGATTTCGTTGTGAACAAGGATGGTTGAACGAACACCCCAACAGCACGCAGGCTATTGTGCTACACAAAACAGATACTCACCATGAATATCGGTCCCTGACCTCTCCACGTTTTTGTACTCACCCAATAGGTACAAGCGCCGACCCCGCACGTTAAACTATTGCAGGCGAATCACTTTCAAAACCTAATATTTCAAGAACGGATCGGCGAAAATTAATGAAACAAAGATCAAATTATAAGTAATTAAATGTAAAATATGAGAAAACTTTAGAGAATATTGGACCGGAAGAACGCTGTGTGGAATCTTCCATGAAATGCGGTCAAAATAGTAAAATCAACATTAAAACTGCAGTATATCGCGATTGAACCCACGAAATGGAATTAATCAAGTGTGAAATGAACGATAAACTTGTTTCGATGTGTCAGGTAAGTGGTACTGTAAAAAATGTAAAATTCAAAATGGCGGATTCAATACAGTAAACACAAATATAATGCGTTTCTTAAAATACGAATAAATTTCACTGAATACTTGTTAGTTTAAATATAAAAATGTTATTCGGGACGATCAATCTGGATTTAAAACGAAAATTGTAAAAATCAAAATGGTGGACCTAATATATATACAAGTTCCATGCATTTCAAAAAATATCAATAACTTTCACTAAAGACTTGTATGTTTTTGTATAATAAGGCTACTCGGGACGCTACATTTGTATTTAAAGTGATAAAGTTGTAAAATTCAAAATGGCCGATTCAATATAGAACTCAAATTCCATGCATTTCTTAAAATATTCCTAAATATCATTGAGTACTTGTAAGTTTAAGTCTAATACAGTTATTCAGACACTAAATTTGTGTGTGAAGTGAAAATTGTAAAATACAAAATGGAGGATTCAATATGGCAAATACATATTTCATGCATTTTTCAAAACTTCACCGATTATCATTGAATACTTGCAAGTTTAAGTGTAATAAAGTTATTCAGACACTAAATCTGTATGTAAAGTGAAAATTGCAAAATACAAAATGGAGGATTCAATATGGTAAGTACAAATTTCATGCATTTTTGAAAATGTTGCTAATTATCATTGAATACTTGTATGTTTATGTCTAATGATATTATTTGGGACGTTAAACTTCTATATAAAGTGATAATTATAAAATACAAAATGGAGGATTCAATATGGTGAAATTGTATGCATTTCTCAAAACATCACTAAAACTCATTGAATACTTGTGAAGTATAAAAAGAGTCTACGGGATGTTAGAATTGTTTCTAATATTTATTTGTGTAATCAATATGAAGCTTTTTTTTATTGAAAATGTAGTGGGTAGGTGGTATGAGTTTTGAAGAGTGTTGTATCTACCCTTCATTCAATGTTTCATCAAATAAATATAAAACATGTATGTTCAAATTAATGTAATCACCACTATTTTTTTCGAAAAAGGGCTATAATAAGGCTACAAATATGAACCGCAAATTTATCATTTCATTTCTTTGATGTTGTTATGATTCTGGTCTTTCATAAATTTAAATGATTTCAATTATAGCGGTCGTGAAATAGTTGATTAATTTAAATTTATTGATATTTAATCGGCATATAAAGCACATGCTTACATTATGTACGTACATTTTACAATCGGATTACAAATTTCATAAAAAAGTACAAAAGAGTACAAATAAATTCGACAGATTATACGTGACCAAATATATATTTAATATATTATATCTGTTGCAAAAAATTGCATGATACAAATTACATGTTTTATCCTTTTCTAAGCTATTCGTTGTTAACATTTGAGCTATATATATATCTATATATTAATGCGTAATATCTAAGATATTAATAAATGATAGCTGTTTTTTCCGTTCATTATAATTCATTTTAATGGTTTTAATATCTCAAAATAACATTCTGAATACAGCTGTACATTTCTTAATAGTTCGTTCTCTCCATATAATTAAATTACATGTACACTGAAAAAAGTGACTGACAAATTCATTTCAAATACCGTTAGGTAGTTGAAGGCAAATCAGTAAAAAGAACTAGTTTATTTGTGGAGACAACAAATTCATGTTGTAAAATTTACTACTTTGATTTAAGTTAATAATTAGAAGTTACATTTACGCAAATATGTACAGTGAAGAACACTTTCGGCAAACTTGACTACTTCTTTTATAATTGTATTTTTTATAATTATTTTCTATAGGAAAACTTAAGCACTGTCCAAGCCTTGTAAAAGTTAAATTATTGTGATTTAAAAAAAATGGTAATATTTTCCTACGCTGCAAAAAATTCTTAGTAAATTTGACTACTTTTTAACTACTCTAAGGGTTCAATAGGCCTGAACGAAATTTCTTTAGTCGCAAGTACTAACCTACAGTAGTTAAAACAACTAAAAACCTAGGTAAAGGATTGAAATTTAGAAATTGGTTCGATTATATTCTAAAAGTGTTACAATTCAAGTATAGTTTCACATTTTTTATCTTTTACAATTACACCCAAGGACATTAATTCTCGCGAGGAATCCCTTCTATTGTCCTTGTCTTTCACATGGAGATGCATACAAGGAGAACCACGGTGATTCCCGAGAGAATCAATGTCCGTGGGTGTACATCGAACAAAGGTAAGCCATAGAAACAGCGACTCCCCCATCAAGCATGAACAAAAATATTGTTTACAAAGATTTTTGGTTGTGGTATTTGCATATCGCTGTCGCCCACCTTTACAAGAAACTCGTGTCTGAGATTGTCGGTGAACGTGCAATAATACGACAAGGTTTTTAAAGACTTCTAAACTTTCAGCACTCTAAGGTATACCTATATTTGAAGAATTCAAAAATATATTTAGGTCGCATTTTTCGAAAACTATCTCGTGAATTTTCTGGAAATTTGCAATTGGTACTTGTCGAAGGTCTTGCCCTTCACTGAAAAGTACAAGTACACTGAGAGAATGGGTTATTTACCCGTATAAGAATTCTTATAACCGTTAATATACAGTTTAATCTTATATTTAATAAATGGTCTATTTATATACGAGAAAACGGTTTATGGCAGTTCGAGAGGATATGTTTACGTATAGGGTTAAGGTTATGTTCTTCCGAAATGCATACGGAACGAATTCATACGGAATGCAATGAGTAACTGTAGGCCACAGAATACTGATTACAAGATTAGTGAATCGGAAATAAAGGTATCAATGCAATTATTGTTAAATAAATCAGCAGAAAGGTTGTATCTGTCACTCGAATCTGATTGGGAAGAATTTATGGAGACTAGTATAGTATCTGAAATGGAAATGCATTCCACTGCAGCATTCGGTAGCTCTTCTGGTCATCTGAACCCCCATGAAAAGTACGAAAACGAAAGCAACAAGAATGTACAGGCGCAACATAACCTTCTAGTTAATAAAATGCTTTTAATACAGTTAAAATCTTCTAAGAATGTTTGGCTGAATCCCACCCCGCAAAGCGTCAGATTTTGCAGACCTCTTCACATTTGCTTAGAGAAAGAAGATGATGAAACATATACGTTCAATACTCCAGAGGGAAAACAAGTTAACGTTCGATATGTTATCTCGACAACGCTTTTTGATAGTAAAGGTGTAAATTCGATCGTTGATAATCGAGCAACAGTAAGATGGCCTTTCTGCAGAGTGTCTTCGTATCAATTCAGTGACTTAAATAACTCGTTCAAAATGTCACCTAAAGGTTCCGAATGCTTACGGATAGGGTTACTACATTGTAATATTAAATGCTTTGACCATTTGCTGCACATTTCATACCGGAATGTGGAAGGCATTAAAATATGGGACATCACCAAAGATTACAAAGGTAAAACTAATATTTTAATTTCCATAATGGCTCGATAATACAATCATAAAATTGACTTAAATATAAACGAGTTACATTATTTACAAAAGCGCATTCATTTACTGCTACTCATTTCATTACAAAATTGTAGCTAAATTTATTAGAAATTAAATGTTGAGTAACTATTTGTGTATAATTTCTCTAGGTTAGCTTGAACTGGATATAGTAAATTTCTATTTATTCTACGGCTAATATTCAGTCGTTAGTTTTCTGAGCTAAATATTTATCACTAGACTGTTTTAAGTATGCATTATTATAAAAATTATTAACATCTCCCGTGTTTTTTAGAAAATAAAATCCAATGATTCTGTAAATAATGTAAAAAACGACAAATCGTAAGAAGTAATTTTTTCAATTCCATTATGTATCATTTTTAGATTTATTTCACGAAAGAAAAAGATTCATACGAGGAAGAATTTATGACAAAATTGGTGTAAGAGTCGATCAGGTGTTGCAAGGGCATGTTACAACCAATACTGACAATGTGGCCCGAAAATGTCTTGAAAATCCTGAACAATTTGCCGACGCCTTAGATCCTAAATTTGTTAGAGATATTTCTACAATACTTTCCCTATTAAAGTGTAAGCAAGAAATAAATTATGACAAACTCGACATTTTTTGTAAAAATGTATATGCTCGTCACTATGAATTGTATAAATGGGCACGTATGAATCCCACATTTCACAAGATGCTCTGGCATGGCTGTGAAATAGGCTGGGCATTTCCGTTGCAATTAGCTTATTACCACGTTTTTATTAACTCGTATTCTTGTCTGTCTGTCTGTTTGTCCGGTGCAAATCTTGTAATCGATTTTAAACTAACTTACCGATGAGCTAGAAACTTGAAACTTTTAGGATAGCCCAAAATTGGATGACAATGCATTCCTTTGCCGTTTATTACAAGTTTCAATCAGTTTTAAGAACATTTTCAGCAAATTTAAATTTTATATGAAAAAAAATAAGTTAAAAAAAAATGCGCTTATTTTCTGTACTTGATTGAATCTATACATTCTTTTATATTCGTTTTTCTTTCGTTGCTTTGTCCTTTAACATTTAGCGGGGGGCCCGGCGTTTTCCCCCCTTCCTCCGTCGCGCTTGTCCTTTGTTTTCTTTTCGCAATCGGGAAAAGTCCTCCACTGACGTCATTAATTCCCTTGCTTATATATGGGTCATTCTTCGAAAAAGTGTAAAATCGACCTATTTTTTTCCACAAAATAAAAGGTTATAAAAATTAAAATTTAAAGTTTAAATATATTCATTGGCTTGCTAATTACGTAAATACGAAGTAATAATGCAGCAGCCATTGATAGGCGTGAAATATGCAAGTAATTTAATTTTTTAATGAAAATTTTATATAAAAAGGGCGAAATGTTCACTCTTAGCGAATGAGTGACTCATAAAGAGTAAGAATAAAAATAGTAACGGAATAATATTTATTTTATAAAACTCAAAACAGTTAAAATTATTATGGAAAATTATAAATTGATATGTTTAGTTATTTTAGCGATGTAAAAAAAAAGTTTTGATTATCGCATATTACTGATGATGCGCGTTTAATACTGAAAGTAGTTAAGACAATTGATGTTAAGTTCAATAAAAATCCGTTCTATCACTAATAAGAACGGAATTTCCGTAAATCACTACAATTGTCCAGGAGGCTTACATGACAGGGGAGCTTACATGTCAACGTATTAATTATATAACCATGTAAACATAAGAACAAAATAAATTTCGGTCAAATGCACTTCAGGTGTAAGCGTTTAATCTTTTCTTTATATTTTAAGATATTTCTTGCTTTCTTAACATGCTAAATTAGCGTAGCAAATATGACAGGAGGCTTACAAGGAATAAACGTACTGGCCTCAGTTCTAACAATATTACTAAATTTGGGTTTTACATTAGTTTTGAAATCAGTAATATTATACACGTGTATCCATAGTCTAAAAGTAATCGAAATTGTAGAACGATTGTCTGCATCTACAGTTAATTTTTTTTTGAACTGGAAATTGCATGTATTCTGCACTTACATTTATTTTTTAAAACATGGAGTCACATTTTACAAAGCCATAACAATTTTCAGGAACGTTATAGTGAAATTTTCACAGCACTATTTATTTGTTATAAGTAAAATAGATCATAACCACTTTTAAACAAATTTAATCATTCACATGAAAGAGAATGACAGTAATCGAAAACGTGTTATTTATACCTGGGGACAGCCAGGAGGCTTATATTTCGGACCTTTAATAAAATAATTTAAAGTTTGAGTTGATTTGGTCACACAGACCGAAAACCTGAGTGCTTGGGTAGTCCCTTTGCACTCCTCCTATGACCTCCTTCTATATGGCACGGTGCATAGCCATCCAGACCGCGGCCATGGTCGCAGCCTCCATGGAGGTGATATCCTGCCTTGTCAGTGCAGGTTTGCCCATCCCTTCCACTCTATGTCTAGTGGTGGCATGGCATTCGCAAAGAATGTGTTCGGCGGTTTCTACCGCCTCTCCACAGTACCTACAGGCCGTCGAGTCTGACAGTCCTATTTTGTGGAGATGTCCCCGGAGATCCCCGTGCCCAGTGATCATTGCCACCAGATCTTTGGCCACCGATCTTTTGGCATTCAGAAATACCGGTTTCCATCTGCAGGGCCAGCTGTCGCCAATAAAAAGTTTGGCTTGCCTGCATCCCGGTGTGGAACCCCATATCCTTTGGTGTTCAAGCGCAACCTTCGTCCGGATTGGTTCCCGAACGAGGTTTTTGCACACGCCCACCACGGGTGCGGGGCCAATAAAATTCTTTTTTGCTGCCAGTTTGGCTAGCTTATCCGCCATCATGTTGCCTTTGAATCCACAGTGGCTTGGGATCCAGCGCAGCGTGACGCGGGTTTTCGCAGCTAGTCTATTCAGGGACTGGTAGTAGTCCCAGACTAGTCCTGACCTTGTGCTAAAGTTGTTGAGGGCCTGTAAGGCTCCCCTGCTATCAGAAAAAATGGTGGTATTATTACCGTTATCCTCATTTAGCGCTCTATATGAACACTGAATGATAGCCATTAATTCTGCTTGCAAAACAGTGGTGTAGGCTCCCAAGCGGTATGTGGACCCTTTCCACCTCTTCCTCTGTATACCCCTGCTCCACTCCCCCGCGCCCCAACTGACCCATCTGTGAACCAGTTGTTGCCGTTGAGTAGTGCCGCATGGTTGCTTTCCCAGTCTTCTCTGGTCGGGAGACTGATTTTGTATTTTTTGTCAAAAAGATAGCGTGGTGACGTGTGATCTGCGATCTCATCTAAGACGCTACCCCGAAAGTAGGCATCCAGTGGTCCTGTTCTTTTGACAGAGCTCCTGTACCCACTCTTTGCTTTGATCCTGCGCCAGGCCTTTGCGGCTTCGGCTTTCAAAGTTATGTGAAAGGGCTCAATGTCCAGGAGAACACCTAGCGCCGCCGTGGGGGTTGACCTCGCAGCGCCCGTGATACTCCTGAGTATGAGCCCTCTCACTTTCTCTAGGTCCTTGACAGCTGTAGCCATAGTGGACCTGTTCCACCAGGCCAGTGAAGCATAGGTTAACCTTGGCTTCAGTATAGCCTCGTATATCCATAGCATAGTGGCCGCCTTGAGGCCCCAGCTACTGCCTATGGTTCGTCTCATTAGCCATAGGGAAGCTGTGACTCCGGCACATCTGTCTTTCAGATGTTTCTTCCAGCTAAGCTTGCTATCTAGAGTCACCCCGAGGTATTTGGCTGTTTCCGCGTACTCTAGTCTGTGTTCAGACAGAGTGAGCGGACAGACACGGTCCCATTTGTAGTTTCTGGTGAACACCAGCACCTCTATTTCCCTAGGGTTTATAGAGAGCCCCGTTTCCTGACACCAGTGCTCCACAAATGTAAGTGCGCGCTGCATTAAACTTGTCAGCGGACTCAAGAACGGCCCCCTGGCAATTATCAGAGCGTCGTCCGCATATCCCGTGACGTGTAGTCCAAGCTCCGTGATTCCAACCAGGAGCTCATTCATCACTACATTCCATTGCAGTGGCGAAAGAACCCTCCCTTGTGGACATCCGGAGTCAACATAGCCCCGGATTTTCGTATCACCTTTCTCCGATCGCAGACTACGATTCGCCAGCATGTGGTCCACCCAGTCCACGATTGGTTCCGGTGTATGGTGCGTCTTGAGGGCTCTCCTTATCACTCCTCGCGCAGTGTGATTGAAGGCCCCCTCAATGTCCAGCAGAGCGCCCACTGCGAAGCCCCTGTTCTCCAGCTGGGTCTCAATCAGTGAGACAGCCTGATGCAGTGCCGTCTCAGTGGAGGGACCCGTTCTGTAGGCATGTTGGCTCCCGTGCAGTGGGCATCGTGCTAGGACCGTCTCCCTCATGTACCTATCCACGAGTCTTTCTACTAACTTTAGTATAAATGACGTTAGACTGATTGGTCTGAAGTCCTTGGGCGATTTATAACCGCATCTCTCTGCTTTAGGTAAGAAAACCACCTTAACACCCTGCCATGCACTAGGCACATGGCCCAGGATGAGACTAGCTGTAGTTAGTCTCATAAGTGGTCCTATGATCATATCGCCAGCTCTTTGAAGAAGAGCTGGATAGATTCCATCTGGCCCCGGTGACTTATACGGACTAAAGGAGTGTACGGCCCACCTTATCCTCAAGGGGTGACGATCTCCCGAGCGATTCGGCGCCCAAGTTCTCTGCGCCTTGGACATCCCACTTCCCGAGCCGGGAACGGCTCGGTTCAGGTCTTCGTCTCTCCCCTTCCCACTCCCAGACCTATAATCCCGGGAAGTGGGCTCGGATTAGGCAGTCCAGTGTCTCCGACTGAGATCCAGGCTGTAGCCTTCAGCATCTTTTGGAGGAGTTCAACCCCCCCGGTCCTGATCTTTGGACCCTTCCAGGGGCCCCCCTCGGCCGTAAGTTCAGCCGTGAGACGGTCCCTGGTTGCCTGGTTCGCCGGGATGAAAGTGATGGCCCCGGCCTTGCAAAAGGAGGCCTCGATCTTCGGCCATTGCTCCTCTGGCAGCTCTTTAGCACGCCTCGAGAAGACCCGGCAGAAGGTGTCGAGATGCTCCCTTGTCAGCTCGGCATCGGGGTAACCCTCATTCACCACGACGAGAGTAAGGGGGTTCGCCCGCTGTGCGGCAGTGAGACCCGAACCCCCGGCCCTGTCTAAGGCCGCTGGGTTCGTCCCCCCCCCCTACTTTTTTTTTGACGGTTTCTGCCCCGACGGGGGAGTCTCCTGTGGATGCCTCCCCCTCTTCGGAGTTTCTTTCGTCCCGGTGTTGGTGTTAGCACCCGGGCCACCACTGGCGGCCTCTAGGCGCTCTCTTTCTTTGCGGAGCCTCTTTTTTCCAGCTCCACAGAGTCTTTTCCTGGTTATGGCCGTCGGCGACTCCTGGGCCGTCACACCCTCTTGCGAGGGCGCAGCCGCTGGGAGAGCACCGACGGTTGGACGTTCAGCCCGGTTTCCAAGGGGCGTCCCGGCCGCCGAAGCGTCCGTTTCGACCTCCATGGTCCCCGAGCCGTCTGTCGTTTTTTTATTTGGGTTTTTAGTGGTGTCATCCATTTGATTCCCACGAGTAGCTAGGGAAGTAGTCTTCCCCCCGACAGAGCCCCGCATACCGAGGTGAGTCATAATACGAGGGGTGGCGCCTGGTGCCCCAAGGGACCGTTTTACGACACCTTCATATCCTCCGGTGCCAAGACATTCGGGTCATGGCCCGAATGACAAGTCGATCCCCGACAGTTTGTCGGTTTCCGGCACGGTGTCCTACACACCTTCCGACTTTGGGGCCTTTAGCAGTATGTGAAAATTTTATCATGCGATTTTAACAAATTATCTGTCGTGCAATGTTTACATAAAAGTATAAGGCGCAAGAAAAAAAAAATGTTTGGAGAATAAATTCCAATATTTGGATAAAATATTAACTGGGGACATAAAATTACACTTTTCTGGGGAATGACCCATATACTCATCCACGACGGCAAGTGGAGCAGTAGTGAATTAGTGTCATATATAAGTGCTGCAACAGTTCACGGATTCTGGTGTGAGAAAACCTCATCAGGATTCTCAACAATTCTGGACGGTGTAAGCCACCCGAGGAGCCTGTCATCTAAAACCACTTACATATTCTTTTCATTTTGAAACTGCCCTTTTCAGATTGTTTATAAATTGTGGTTGCGGTGGTTAAAAACTGCTCTAAGCTGTGCTACTCGAAACATTTACTTCGTGATGTGGACCCTCGATAATTGGTATTTTGGTGCCTAATTTAGTGCAATGTGCAAATTAATTTTTGGAAAATTTTGGGCATTGCTTGGACTTGTTGACACGTGGTGCTCACGAGGGGATAGTACGCGCATGCGTAGAGACGTGCAAATCAATTACTTGTCGAAGCTCCTTGTGTTTGCTCATGACGTTACTACTATCAGTGAGCCCGAAATTAACTGTATGTGTCAATTACACCTTCTTAACCCGCCGGTGAAGCATTTACGAGTTTACAGGTGTACCCCACTCTGTGCTGCATGCGCATCAAGAAAACGCGTACGGTTCACGCGTATCCCTTCTTCAATATTAATTTACCTCGACTAGTCTCAACGCTATAGCATCTAAAATAAACATTCCTGGAATTGCACTCTTTCGCCTGTGCATGGAAAATATAATTACAGGTGTCAAGATACAACCGGCACTATTTGACAGGTTGCATATATTTAGTCACAAAAATATCATTTTAAGCGTGATCCGCTCTTAACTGAATTATATGAAGTCCTTGTGTGCAATATGCAAACGTGAAATTGATGAGGACCAGCAAGTTAAGTGTGCCATCTGTAAGTTGACATTTCACAAAGAGTGTTTGCCAGCTCGAAGTACTTTTGCAACTAATGGTACGCTTATCTGTTGCATTACAAGTGTAACTAAGGGCAAAAAACGTGCAGGCGAACCCATGTTAGCTCCACCTCGCTTACTAAGATCAGGTAGTCAATTATCCATCGATTCTGAAATTAGCGACTCAATTTCTGCGGCACCTTCTTGGTTCAAGGCGTATGTGGATAAACAAGAGCAACAGAACAAAATAACTAATAGTAAACTGGATAAGCTACTTCATATGCAAGACAAAGTGGATAGGATTGGGAAATCCGTTGAAACTTTACAAATTTCATCGCGTAAACATGAGCTAGATCGCTTTAGAATGGGATACGAAAATCGCAACTGCGACTTAATTATTTCTAATTATCCTACCAAACAAAACGAAAATCTGCGGACGATTACAATGCGCATTTCCCAGGTTTTAAATATAGCACTCGATGACCGGGATATCTTATCGGCTATTCGTATGCATAAAAAATCGAATTCCAGCAATGCTACTATCTCCGTGGAAAACACGACACAATGTGGAGTGTCCGGATAGTACGTTCGACCACCAACGATCATCATAAAATTTTCATCGCCGCGCACATTCGCACGAGTTTCCTTCACAGCATGAGAAATCGTAAAGTCATTAATACTACTGACATCGATCAAGCACTGCCAGCCACCAGATTCTTCATTAATGAGCACCTCCCATATGAAACTCTCCAACTTTTAAAACAATCACGGGATTTTCTTAAGGGTGACTCTAACAAATTTGTTTACATCTATCGTGGTATGGTATGTTACCGTGCATCTAGAGGCGCTCCAGTTTCTGAGATTGTGTCTCTCGATGACTTAAAGGACATTAGCAAATGACGCCAACCCACATCGTCGGACAACACTTCACCGCAGCAGACTATTGTAACTTCTCCATCTTTATCACATTCAAAACCCACTACTAATGTTGTTTGTAATTCCTTAAGCTTATGTCACATCAATGTTCAATCTTTAAATGCAAAAAATAAATTTAACGAATTGCGAGATTATTTTCGATCCAAATTTTTTCATGTGATATTGGTTTCGGAAACATGGCTCAACCATAGTCTTGATGATAGATATTTTAATTTGAAAAATTACAATCTGGTTCGTAATGACAGAGTTTTCGGCAAGGGAGGTGGCTATGTATATTCACCAACTTTTTAAGTTTAAGATTTTACTTACCTCTACGTCACAAGTATCAGCCGCGGCAGAATTTATTTTTGCCGAGATTACTCCACCTCGTCTGCCGGCTCTTCTAGTTATTGTAGTGTACCGTCCGCCTAGAAAATCACTCCAGCAATTTTTTGAAACTTTTCAGAAATTTAATCCCAATTATAATAATATCATAATTATGGGCAATTTTAACATTGATTTGAACCGTGATGGCAGCACGTGATTTTAGTGATTCGCTTAAACTAACTCAATTTGCTAGTGAAAATGGTCTGCATATTATACCTTTTAATAATACTTTTCATAGTACGTCTTCAGAATCTTGGATTGATCACTGTCTTGTAGACAGCCGCGATAATGTACTATCTACATCGCAGTACAATTTACCATTCGTCTATGGCCATGATTTAATTGAAATAAATTACAAAGGTCTAACCAAAATACCTGTTAAGTCGATAACGGCGAGGGACTTCAGAAACTTTAGTTGCCCACTTTTGCTCAATGATCTTGAAAATTGTGACTGGAGTGATTTCGCTGAACCAACGAGTAACAGTAATGATATTGACAAACTGTCGCGACTCATGTCTTCAAGGCTTTTATCTGCTTTTGATATGCATGCGCCTTTAATAACTTTCGTACCGAGACACAAACCTGCACCATGGGTCACTTCAGAACTAAGATCGTTGAGACATGAGCGCAATATAATCTTAAAAGCATATGGTAGAACACTTGACGCACGGCTTAAAATACGTTTACTTGTACTTAATAAACAAAATAGAGATGCCTGGAGAACAGCACGATCTCGCTATTACTACAACCGATTATCTGGTGTTACAACTACAGGAAGGATGTGGAAGGAACTACGAAATTTGGAGTTGATTTCTAAATCCAACAACCTTCCTTCCTTATGTTGCTCTGCTGATGAAATAAATAATTATCACGCCTCACTTACATTGAATTATTGTAATATTCAACAAAATTTGTCTAATCATACTCTAAATCAGGATTATGATGAGAGTCTCCTGTATTTTACTAATGTAACGATATCTGACCTGGCAGAATGTATCGCATCTAGTAAATCTGAAGCCAAAGGTAAATCGTGAGTTCGAAAATTTGTGGGGGCTGCTGCTAATGCAAAAGAAATGAATAAAGGTGAAGGTAAAATAAAGAAATAGTAATGTTTTCAGGAAAAATTTAATTTATTTAATTTCAGTTTTCAAAAACATGGTGTTGGACAGAATAATTGTGAGATGCAAAGGTATACGGTAGGAATGATAGGGAGCGATGAAACGACCTTCTTAATAATTCGGAGGTGCTGGTTTATTATTCAGCATCTGGCACTGAAAACAAAGAAGGGAAGAAGGTGTTAATGCAAACGGAATTTGTATTTAAAGTATTAGTCAAGGGAGGAGGGGGAGTCTACTAATTAAAAGAAAAAAAACAATAAAAATTAAAATATAAAAAATATCTCGAAAAATAATATGGATTTATCCTGGTCGACGTGCTGCCATCGATTACATGATAAACCAACGTTGGGATTGATATGGATCCACTTGCCGGAGAAGCTTAACAGAATCCAACAGGATTCTCGTCCACCGCTCGGAAAAGAGGAAAGAATCAATCCTTAGCTAATAATAAAAAAAAAACAATAAATAAGTATGATTTTTAAATTGAATTGGTTCGGATCCAATCATCGGAGAAGTTCAACGGATACAAAAGGACTCTCGTCCACCACTCGGAGAAGGGACCGAACCGCTTCCTTTTAGTGCTGCTTTTGGCACTTCGTCTCAGACATAGAGGAAGGGTAGTTAGTTAGGAAAAAGTAGAAATTATTCTTACCATACGTTTCTACTGGTGCCGACTAAGTGCGAAGTGTGGCTGAGCGGCTGCAACTATATGCGTTGTAGATTTCACTGACGTCCTCAAATGGTTTGCCGCCACTGCTCGTCTTCAACTGGTCAGCCTGAACTGGTTACCGCACACTCCCTCAGTCATTCACTCTCTTCTCTGACTGATTCTGCGTGATACTGGCTGACACTGACTGACTCTGAGCGACACTGACTGACACTCTTCCTTTACTCCCTACTCACTACTCACTACTCACTGAGTGTTTGCTTTCGCACGCCTTTTTTATAATGAAGATGGCCCATGGTCGCGAATCATAAAATTTTGGGAGTAGGAAAAGTGAAAGGAATTCTTGGAAAGATGGTGGATTCTGGTTGTTCCGTAATATCTCTACTTGTTTTTAACAATATTCGAATTTCAATATTAATTAGGTATAATGTGGCAAATATAAATTTGAATGAGATCCATGCAAATCTTGGATACTGCGCTATGCCATTTGCAACTTCCAATATATAAAATAACAAGTATTCTTGTCGACGTTGACATAATATAAAAATGTTTGGAATTGTTAAACTGAAAATATCGTGAAACTATTCGGATACTCATGCTGTTGTAATTGAATGTTATCGCAATTAATTCGCAATTTTAATGGCCGTGATTAACAGTGTAATTAAATTTACAAAAATGTGTGGTTGAAAGTATTAGCGTACTTAAATCGAATTAAACATATTGTCGGAATAGAATTTACAATTGTTGGTGCAATTAAATGTAGCCATATTTGAAATTGCAAAATATTCGAATGTCGCAGTAAATTGGAATTAAACACATTGTCGCAATGAAACGTATAAAAATGATCGATGATGGATATTGTCGCGTTTGAAAAGTGGATTGGAAATATTGTCGCTATTGAATGTTTATTAAATTATGGAATATTTATTTAAGATTTTGAAATGCTGTAATGAAGATTACGATATCGTGTTTTCGAAAATTTACATGCAATATTCTCATTCGGTATACTGTATTGGGTACTTGTTTTCTTAGAAATAGCGAAGGTTTTTTCTTTGGAGGACAAATCTAAGTGCGATGTTCGGCTGACGTAATATCACGTGAATTACTTATTTTTGGGCATACCGCTTTTGATTCTTCTTTTTCGTGAATAATAGCGAAGTTTTTGGAAAACGATGAAATTGCTGTTGCCCAGTGATTGCCTTCGGCCTAGTATGATTCATGCAAAATAAGTCTATTTGTCGAATAAAATTATTAAGCAATGCTCAATTACTACGAATGTGGTTATACTTTTCAGAACTGTTTTTTAGTAATTATTTATCTAGTTACGGGGACGTAACAGATGTATAACATCATGCGATTCTAGATAAGCCATAATCTTATGGATAACGAGAACATCGAGAATCTTTGCGAGATGCGGCGGATTCGAAATGGGACGTGTGTCACTGGGCGTACGAGGTTTATCAATTTTTTTCAGTGGTATTATGAATGACTTTTTCCAAGCGGCGCGATATTCACCATTTTCCAATAGGTGATTAAAAATAGATGCGAGTGGCTGAACAATGATTGAATCAAACGGTTGAAAGTGGCTCATTTGGAGTCCATCCTGTAATAAGCATTGATGTAAGTCCGAATTTCCGTAAGAGTGCCCAGATTTTTGTGGGGTCACTTTGCTGCTCAAATTTCATGCTCAAGTAAATGTCTTTGCCTGTTCGCATTAATCTTTTGATGTCCCTCCGAAGCTGAAGATATCGAATCAAACTAGAAATATCACGTTTTAGTTTGGCTTTCCTAAACAGCTTCTGGCGACTTCTAATAAGTCGTTTTAAGTCTAGGTCGATACAGGGTGCAATTGACTTCTTAAGTCCCCGTGCTGTAAAGGGTGCGTGTGTATCAAGAGCTTGAGACATACAGTCGTAGAAACATGAGAGTTCACTCGAGACCGACAAATAAGTTTGCTGACCGGATGAATAAAGATGAGCGAGGTTCTTGTGGAGTAAACTGTCAAGATCGCGAATTAACTCTACAGAGTTATAAGTTCGAAAGTCACAAAAAGTAATTTTCTTCGAACGATGGGAAAAAGATTCAAATTTATAAGAGATACTTATTAGATCATGGCCAGCTGCAAAGGGATCGGACGATTGTAAATATCTAATTAATTTATTTTTGGAGTCGATCAAAAAGACATCAATTAAACTTTGAGAGCCAGTGTGGATAGAATGATGCGTTGGACGGGGTGGTAAAGCATAAAGTGAATAGTCTTGAACAAAATTTTTGAGATAAGTGGAATGATAATTATCTCCCAGCAGATTGCAGTTTAGGTCGCACGTGATAACAATGTTCTTGAAGGTTGGTAAATATAAACTTAGTTTTTGCTTGAAATCGGAGAGCATGTTTCCCTGAAGCTTTCGATATATAACTATCAATAGAAAGCTAAGATTACTGGCGGAATTGACATTGATAATCAAGTATTCAGGATCATTTACATATGTATTTTGTGACTGGTCGAGAACGTGATATGTTAACGAATCGTGCAAGTAGCACGCTACTCCGCCGCCTAAAATGTACTTATTTCTTCCTGAAGACAGAAGAGCTCGGTCATTTCGAACTAGATTGTACGAAGGAATGGCTACGGTACTAGAGGATACATCGGGGTTTAACCAAGTTTCGGAGAGGGCAAGTATATGCACGGTTGAACTATCGAGCATGGCTTCAATCTGCGGTAAGTGTGCTCGTATCGAATTTATATTATAATGATATATTTGCAAAATATTAGTATCATCACTACTGGCAATAGTTTTTTAATCTGTCAGCGAATTGTTATTAGTTAGTCATTGGATAGATTCGAGGTCTTGTTCAGTTACTATCGGAATTTCGGTAGTATTTGTGTCTCTTCTAAAAAAGACAAGACCGTTGCGCGCCCGGATCCGAGAGCCCATGAGGGATTTTGCCAGTTTCTTTGCCTTTTTGAGTAGCAAGTAGTTTTGACGCGGTAAATATTCGTTAACGTATACGATGCTTGTATTTTCAGGATAAGGTTCAGGAAATATATCTGCCTGAGTAATCCTCCCAATCTTCTTTTATAGTCTATTATTAGATTACGAACTGCACAAGATACACAGATAACAAGGAGGGAATAAGTGTTAGGTGATGATGAACTAGGCGAAGAGATATCAACCGGAACTTTAGCCATTATTTTCCTAGTGAAAGATTCTAGATGATTCAAGTTTTCTTTGGACAAGACACGTTTAACTATATCCATTGACGTTATATTACACGAGACAGGGATTCCACTGATGATAAACTCAGTATTTGGTTGGGCATACGTGATTTGACTTTTTATGTCCTGATTTCTTCCGCATTTGCAGCTATTCCCGCGGAGTTTTGCGTGATATGACTAGTAACGGCGTCAAAGCATGAAGAGCGTCATTCGATCACTTAAGCCAAGCGAATCTCAATTGTTTGGCATTGGAGCTTGCATTTCGTTTGTTGTTAAAGCCCTTGCATTATTACTGTCATCGCAGTAATTTGGATCGGACACGACTAAGACAGTGAAAGTGACGGAAACGTGGGTGGCGATGTGGGAGAGAGTTGAATTGGTTCGATCGGGGGTGACTCAGGAGTAGGACGAGCCTCTACGAACGGAACACAAGCGGGAGAGAGGAGAGGTAAATAGGCACTGATCGGTTCCACGTGACAAGGAGGGCAGGAAGGGGGAATGAACTAAGAAGAAATGCAAATGAGCTCACACAACAACACGAGTCCGGCTTATTACGAATGTACAAAATTGCGCACGAACGATGAAACGAAAAGCCGTACCCAGAACACGTATATTTATTTCGCACGGATTGACGACACTTATAGCAAACTAGGTGAAGTTCTTCATGCTGGTTCGGTGACAAACACTTACGATGAAAATGCCGGGACATTCATTAAAAGACACTTGCTGGACGGTGCGATGACAGAAAGCGCTAACAGTTCGGTGAATATGTACTCTTGCATAAACAATAAGATCACTTGCCCATACGATGACGTGACGCGTCGCGAGTGACAGTATTTGATGTTGCCGAAAATAGGCGCTTCAAACGATCAAAAATAAAATTACCGGATAATGTTGAAGATTCTTGCTTTGGACCGGAAGGGTGACTCGGCGATGCAAAAAAAACTCGACGAGCGAAAACCGAGTCACTCCAGCGATATGTCACTAAGAACCCAACTCAAACAATACTGATTAGGATACAGAATGAAAAATAGAAGCAGAGCGTAGAAAAGTGCGGCTATGCTACTCACCGTTGAAAGTGTAACTGAACTTTGAGGAGAGCAAAAATACCTTTCGTGATTGTTTTTAAACAAACTATGTAGTTGCAAATCTTGATGTTGTATAAATATGTTTCTTGATGATCATTTTGCACTGAGATTAACCAAAAATGAATTGTAGTTGTACCATGATTTGTTGTGAAGATATTGATTATAATTTTATTATTGACCCAATATGCGTTAATTATTGATAAATTTTGCACCTCCATTCATGGTTTCTTGAACTCTCATAACTTGCAAAACGCGAAAAAATGAACTAAATTTTCGTGAATACTTTCAATTCGTTAGAAATAGTTCTTAATATCTTAATGTATTAACAGACTAACAATTTCTTAACTATTAAAAAATGTATTTTTGCAGTTAACATTATCATTATTAAATCTAAGAAATATATCAGCAACCAAAATTAATAAGTCTATGTAATTGTACTAAAAATATGCTCATCTTAACCAACTGAACTAGCTCAAGTAAATTATAGGTTTTCTTGAACATTCACTAAGAAGGTAACGATTTCATAGTTAATAACTTCTTATTTAATAGAAATAAATTCAGTCTCTAAATACGTTTGACCGCCGATAAAAAAAAATACCTGTCCCTAAGTTTTTCGTGCACTACAACATATTCAAATATTTCCAACTATACGTTGATGAGAAAAGAAAAATATTAAACATGAATAAAACATTCCATTCATGATAAAAATTAAAAAAACTATTTAATCAAACTATCGAATTGTAAAAATATTTCTAATTATTGTTTTGTTGCATAAGAGATTAATTATGAATATAATATTTCATCTGCAAACGAATTGTTATTTCGTTTATAAATGAATTATTATTTAAATTATTTGTGGCAGAAGAATTTCTAATTATTGTTTTGTTGGATAACAGATTAACCATGAACAAAAACTTCATCCACCTACGAATTGTTATTTCGTTTATAAATTAATTATTATTTAAGCTATTTTGTTGATTGTAGAAGTTGAGATATTCATAAAATGCGCATGTTTAGTGTCGAATTGATCAGAAAATTTGCGCGATTTATGCTCGTATTATTAGTGATGTTTTTAAATAATTGTTAATGAAGGGAGAAAGGAAAAGAAATAGTTAAATGTTTCCTATGGTTTTTCCAAGTCAGCCTGTAAAGCGTTTTATTGCAGGAAGGACATTAGCCGCGGCGTTGTTGCAAGTTTTGTATTACGAGGAAAATACACATAATGTTGTTCCAGCATCGTGAGAAATCATGTGGACTTGGGTTCTTTATCTTTTATTGCTTTATTAGGTAGATTTTAACGTATGGCCGCTGTGTATTAAAAGAAAGGTTAATCTGTGAGATCTTGTGTGAGTTAGTTTTCCGAGTTTTCTATAGGGGTTTTTTTTGGGGATTTGAGTAGTAGGTAACCGGTCATTTTTAGGTTGTAGATTTTTTACTTTTATTATTACATTTACATTGTTATACTACATTTTTTTTACGGAGGGGGTAGATGCATTAGGCACCATAGAGGGTTGAAGATGTTGGTTAACCCCCCTGGGGCTGAATCCCTTGCCCATGGTGTTCAGGCCCAGGTTTACCGACTCAAACCCTAACCTCCCTTGGCTCTCCATAATCCTCTTGTGCAGTCTGCAGCAGAAAAGTAGCTTTGATATCCATCCGTTCCGCTGCAGACCAGGCCATGTCGATGGTAACAGCAACCACTTCCTCTATCATCGGGTTAGTGGTTGCAGCATCTCATTTGATCTCAGCAGACGGGGAGATCACAGCAGCACTGCTTTCTGCATTCGGTCCGCGATGGAATTTCCATGTTGTTGACAGGCCGGAATACTTTTGATGTTATCGAGGAAAGTTGGTCTCATTCATCCCAGCACTCCAATTGTTGAACAGGAGTTCGTGATATTTCATCCCGTTTTCGTCTTGCTTGCTGGTGCAGAGAACTCGAAGATGAAGAAGATGGATTTGTTTATCGTTTATCGTTTATCCCGTGCGTGTGCGTGTGCGTGTGCGTGTGCGTGTGCATGCGCGTGCGTGCGTGCGTGTGTGTGTGTGTGTGTGTGTGTGTAGTCAATTATTCTGAAGCCTTGATCACGAAAGTATGCTACAATGTCGGAAATGTACAATATAAAGAGCAAAGGGCTCAAGATTTCTCACTGTCACCCTAACTCGCTCGGTAGAGCCAGCGACGATGGAAGATTTGGCAGATTCATAGAAGGCCTTAAGCTCCATAACCGTTTTGGCGTCAATCCCAATGCTATAAAGCTTGTGCCAGCGTTTTGTGTGGGTGATAGAATCGAATGCCCTACGAAAGTCCACAAAAAGAACGTAGCACTTAGAGGCTTTTTTCCTAACCTGGATCTGAACAGCTGCATTTAATACAAAAATGTTGTCTTCCGTAGAGCGTCCTTTTCTAAAACCTGCTTGTTCGTCCGGGAGTATATCACGCTGGGGGAGCCAATTCTCCAGTCTCGCCGCAAGCACCTACATGAACAGTTTCGTAAATGCATTGATTATAGCAATCGCATGGTAATTTTCGGGGTCGGTTCGGTTACCTTTTTTGAAGAGCATGAAGAGATCAGCCTCCAGTCACCCCTCGGGCGGTAGCTCATTGGTTAAAATCAAATTAAAAGATCCAAAACATAAGAGAACCACTCACCCGAGAGTGGTTTCCACGCTTCAGCCGGTATACCGTCCGGACCTACAGCTTTACCCGACTTTAATCTCTTCATGTTCTTCCTCAACTCTTGCGGCAGATTTGGGCCGTAGAGTGTTAGCGGCATCAATGACTTCGGTGGGTAGAGGAGCCTCAAGTGCCCTGCCCAGGCGTCCAGAGGCACAGACGAGTTTTCGAGAGGAGCCCGCCTATGTCTCCGAACCTCATACCAGAAACTCTTAGCGTCCCTCACCCCAGCAAAGGCATCCGCCAAACGAGAAACATGAAGACTCTTAGCCACTACCGTTGTGTGTCTAAAATTCTTCTTAGCCGTGAGATAGGAGAGTTCATAAGAGTTCTCGTGGTTTTTCGACCGAAGGAGATGAAGGGCTCTGTTTATTTCTCTCTTAGCAGATTTGCAGGACGCATCGTACAACCGAGGCAAAGAACGCCTTGGGTTGGTTTTTCCCCCGGAAGGATTAGAAAGTTTTACTAAGCCCTCGTGGGTAAGAAGGCTAAGCAAACCCAAACAATAAATATCACAAGATGGACTTTGTGCCGTGTGGTCATAAAATTGCAAATAAGGGTTGATTTCGCTGAGTCTTTTAGCGAGTGTTGCCTCGCCTTCAGGTGACCACGACGTTTTCTACCTCGGTGCTAGGCAAGGCGAAGGATGAGGCGCAGGCTGAGCATTAGGAAATGAGAGGGACAGCGAAGCAACTGCCGGAAAATGGTCAGAGCCTTCACCATCAGGGCCTATAACAAAGTCGTTCACCAAGTATAAATGATAGGCAGAGACCCAGACCAAGTCAACAATGCTTCGTCCCTTGGCATCTAAAAAAAGTAGACTGCGCTGATCAATCTCTGAGCGAGCGACCATTTAACAATACAAAATTATTACTAAACATAAACTCTTGAAGACATTTACCACGGACATTACAACGGTTATCGCAGGTTTGCCTGGCAACTACAAGTTGAGTTTCCTGAAATAAATTCGAAAATTCGCGTTCATAGTCCAGGTTACCGGTCCACGAGTTGAAGTCGCCTCCTAGAATAATCATACTGTCCGGAAATTTTACTGAAAAAGAATCAAGAATAAGTTGTAGTGAAGATAGCAACGATATTAATTCAGAATTTGGCGGAAAATAAAATGTGCCTTGAATTAACGGAATTGGGTGAGATCTGATTAGTAAAAAAGCAAGTGCGAGGAGGATTCGATCAGCACCGGTGACCCTGACAACGGAACAAATATTGACAAACCGTCGCTATATCTTTCTCTGGATCATTCGCATACAGCTGGGACTGAAAAGTTCGCTACACATTGTTCCCCAGAAAGCGACACAAAACGAAGAATCTTGCAGAGGAGGTGGTGCCACTTGAAGTAGGGAACGGAGGTGTCGACGTAGAAGGAAAAGAACCCAACCAGAAAGCAGTTCCACTAGATCGATGGGAGGTTCTTTCCGTACAAGGAATGGCGTGTCAACCTGTATATCTCAAACAATTGTAGCAAATGATAAGGGATTGGCAAAAAATGGTTCTAACTATGCTGAAAAATACTTGCTGAAACTTGGTATCTATAGGTTATTGGAATCGCTCATTTCTAATTTAAAAGAAGAATTCTAAATTTAAAAATGCTGGGTGCAATATAGCGGATATATATGAAAAAGTTGTTTGGTATTTTGTATTAATTGGTAACTAGACTGCTGATTACGAATCGGAAGCCAGAATTCTAAAATTCTAAATGGTCGATTCCATATGGCGGACGCATTTTCAAAAAGAAAATCGCTGCAAATCAACAGTATTTTCGCGTATCTTTCAAACGATTAAACCACTCGACCATCGAATGATGTACAGGAATAATGTGAATTATTACTTAAAATGGGGTTCTAAAGTAGTCCGCCGATAAGATAGGTATTAACGCTAAAAAATGTAAAAAATGTTTGAATCAATTTTTCGAAATTCGGGCACTGTGAGGATAATTAAACTTAAATAGTTTATATAAGCTTTTCGACAATTATCAGAGAGAAAAGAGAGTTTATACTTTTTAGATTATTGTATATATACGGAAAAATATAACTTGGTGAAAATCTTCGGTTTGACGGAAACCTCACCCGTTGAAAGTAAATACTGCAGTTCAAGTTCGGGAGAATGATGCGCAAGGGGCGTGAAAATTCTTGAAGTCTTTGAACTCTACAGAATAGGTCTCTCTATCGGCATAGTGTCGGACTTATAATTGACAATACCAACGCGTCAGTGGTACATCGTGCTAAAGTGTATGATTATCGTGCAGCAGACCCGGGTTCGAATCTCCTTCGGATTTTTCAATTAGAGTATTTGCGTATATGTAGAATTAAAACTTACATTTTTTTCTATGTGTTTTGTTTTTAAATTGTTTTCAATGTTTCTTGAACTTGTCTTTTAATATTCTTGTATAGTTCCGGAATGATTCTTGACAAGTTCTCAGATATTGAATATTAATTGAATTGTAATATTCCTCCTAATTTTTTCAAATTCTCAACATCCGAATAGATCAGGTATTTTCACTTGATTATTTTTTTCCGTGTTTGGTACTCGCCTTAATATTCAATGAATGCTCATTTTATAAAGAACATCATCCTTAAGGGGATTCTAAACGAAATTTAAATGCCACTGCATTTTGGGCGCCTTTTATTCGGGACGCTTCGCTTTCAGTTTTCCACCGATTGCGATGAAATTTTTTTTACAACTACAAGAGACGTATAATAAGGTCTTTGTGGAGCCCAAATTTGGAAAAATATCGCCAAATTTTGTAAAAAAGTAACCGAATGTCACAGTCGATTTCTGTCGACTCGAATTTTATTCGGGACCCTACGTCCTTAATTTTCCACCGATTGCGATGAAGTTTTGTTTACAACTCTAAGAGACGTATAAAAAGGTCTTTGTGGAGCCAAAATTTTGAGTAGCTTCACTGAATTTTCTAAATAAATACTTATTTGATCATGCATAAGTTCTAAGTTTTACCGCAAGCGCTGCGATCGGTTCATGCCGTAATGTTTTCAATGACGTCACAAAATCAAGAGAAAATGTAACTAATATGGCGGCCGTACACACAGCTGTTATCCGATGTTTGACAGCTCAACGATTTTCCATCGGTTAACGGTATCTGTGTATCCATGGTGCTCATAGCACCTTGTAAGTATTGTGCATCTATATTTTGCACATCGAAAAGTTATATATCAGTACCGGAATTTATCGCCTTTGATTTAGTTATACCAGAGCTTTCAATTGTCTTTATTCGAGTCTGGTACTAAGCGAATAAACTTTTCCTGTGCAAAATATATCACGATTTGAATTTATGCACTTCTCATACATCGCATTTGATTTAGTTAATACCAGTAGATATATCAATTCGTTTTATTCGAGTCTGGAACTAAGAGAATAAACTTTTGAAGTTCAAAATATATCAGTATTTAAATTGATTATTGTTTCTTATATCACCAGGGTTTAATTAGTACTAGAGGTCTCGATTCTTTTTAATAGTGTCTGGTACTAGGCGAATAAACTTCTACTGTGCTAAATATACCGCTATTTAAATTTATGCACTTCTCTTATACCTCCTTGGATTTCATTAATACTAGGGCTCTGAATTCTTTTTACTCGAGTCTGTTACTAAGTGTATAAACTTTTTATGTGTAAAATATATTACGATTTGAATGTATGCACTTTTAATATGTCGCCTTTGATTTAATTAGTACCAGAGTTCTCAATTCTTTTCTTTTTCGAGCCTTGAATTAACTAAATTAGGCGATATATGAAAAGTTCATATTTAAATATTGATATATTTTGCGCTTCAAAACTTTATTCGCTTAGGATCAGACACGCATAAAAAGAATTGACAGCTGTGGTACTAATTAAATCAAACCCGGTATAAGAAAAGTGTATGAATTCAAATCGTAATACATTTTGTAAATCAAAAGTTGATAAGCTTAGTAACAAACTCGAGTAAAAAGAATTCAGAGCCCTGATATTAATGAAATCCAAGGAGCGAGAATAAGCGAAGTTTTTGTTCCTGGTAATGAATTTTAACTTTGATCAGTAGAATTGTTGAAAAATTATTGTCGGTGTATGAAATATAAGATCATTGATGTTAGTGAATTTTACCACATATTTGTGTTAAATACAAGACATGTGAAATAAAAGATCGTCGATGGCAATAAATTTAATCACTACTGCGATCAATAAAAGTGTTTAAAAACTATCGTCAATGTAATAAATTCAAAATCGTTGATGGTAATGAATGTGACCATTTATTTGAGTAGCACAAGTGTTGAAAAATTAATGTCCGTGTATGAAATATAAGAACATTGGTGGTAATGAATTTTACCATTACCCCGCTGAGCATAAGGGTTGAAAAATGATTGCTGATGTACGAAATACAAGTTCGTTTAATGGTAAAGAATGTTGCCATTAACTCACATATAAAAAAGCTTAACAGATTGTTGGCAATGAGAAAATGTAAAAGTATAATGAATGCTACCATTGCTAGATTCATAAACCTGTAAAAAAAACTGTTTGGCGACATACAAAACTAATTACGTTGCTAGTAATGAATATTACATTAGCATATAGACAACCATAATGTAATGAGTAATCAGTGACTGGATTGTGGCGATTACGCTATACATGTTTAGTCCACCGCTCGAACCTAAACGTCATTTTGAGAAGTTGACTCTGTACCGCGCCATACTGAATATTGTCTGAGATCCCCGTGCCATTCCCCAAAAACATAAAGAGAAAAAATGTGAACACAGGCATTTAAACTGGGTATTTAAATTTCGTTTAGAATCCGCTTAAAATGTATCGTATAATCCGAAAACTGGGTACTCTACTAGCTTCTGTAATTTTGTTTGGACGTATCTTATACTTTCAAACTATGCTATTTGTATTTATAGTAATTTTGATACGTACCCTGGTACGTGTGCTGTAGTAAATAAATTCAAAATAAAACTAGATGCCTTCGAACCGGGTGCCTTCAATTTTGGCTAAATTCGTATTGCAGTTCCCTGACGAAAGGCTAATGCTTCCGGGAATATTCCCATTTTAACATTGCCAGGAAAGAAGGCGGCAGAGGGTAGTTCTAGCATCGTTAGGTTCGAGTAATTTCTATACATATATTGTAACAATATCTTGTTCCTTAAATAGGGTGAATATGCCAATGAATGGATGGTTAAGCATTTTTCACACTTTGATCGATTGTAACTTTTGAATTCTTTTATGAAAATTTAATTATGATACCACCATTAGAATCGTTAGCTCTTTATGACCGTGTAGTTCAACCTTTGATTTTATTTAATTATTAACCTCGTCTTCATACGTTTCGCTAATAAATAGTTAATTCGCTAAACCCCAATGAATAGACGGGTTAAATCAAATGGGACGTTTTCAGTACCAGTTTTGGATGGCTTTAAAACTTTGCTTTGATTTTACAAAATAATAAACACTGGAAGATCAATAGTACTGTAAATATTGTTTTGAATGTTCAAAGAACATAAAAATATGTATTTTGTTGCATGTTGTGCATCATACATTCATAAGAAATAGAAATATGTAGAAAATCGTCCATTCATTGGTAGTCGTCCATTCATTGGCATATTCACCCTGTATTAAAATTGAAAATGAGCATTTTCAAAACTTCGACCCCGACCGCAGGTCAGCCGAAGCACTGATAAATGAGCACGTCTTGTTCACACTGATGCTTAAAAAAATGCGGTTTAGTCGAGTTTTTGACAGGTCGGGTTGCAGGAAATAAATTTTTTTATATGTGGGATACTTCGGTTTCCGTTTTTTTGCGGCATTATCGTTGATTTTACGAAGAAATGAATATAACCTTTTTTGTAGAGAATTCGATGTTCTATATTTTTTGTTTGAAACATTTTTTGTAGGATTTGTATTTTTTGTTAAAAAATGGAAAAAACGTGTTTTTTAAGCGTTTTTTTTGTTAAACCTCCCCATAATCTATTATGCATTGTCTTCAAAAACTAATCAGATCTAAGTTTGGCCAAGAGAAACCTAAATCTGTTTGTACTTTTTAAATTCGTCCTGCCAGTCGCGAGATATCGCGTATACAAAATTTTGCCCACGGACGGACGGACGGACGTACAACCTAGCGGACACCAATTTTTTTATTGTTACTTTGGGTTCCTTAGGGCTTGAAACGTCGACATTTGATGAAAAACTATATGGTAATTTTTTGGCGGGAACTGTCCAAATTCAATACTTCGCCAGACCTATGGTTTCGTTCGAAGTAATTGGTGATTACAACCATTATCAAGTTCCAAAGAGAATTTCAGAGCTGACGAGATTTACAATTTAGACATTTTTAATTTACGTTTGTAAAGTAAATTCCTACCTTATTGGTGGGCTATAGAGCCCCCTTAATGTAGGTAACATTAGAAATTTGAAGGAAAAGAATAATCGTCTACAGCGACACTTTCCACCATGCTTTTCGTGCGGTCTCATGTACTCATGAATTTAACTTTATCATTGTTCAAGGTTACTATTATTTCCGAGGTTGAAAAATTAGTTCACGCTACGGATATAATCTAATATTTAAATGTGAATAGAATGAAATTATATGTACTTTAGAAACACTGAATTATTAATATTATCAATTCTTGCCTGCATAACTACAATAAAATAATAAGTTATGTATGCGGACAATCTATTCGGAGAGAGAATATTCAAATAGTATTCCTTAATAATATTGTCCAGTAATTGAACATTAAAATCGCAAAAACTGCATGCCCTGTTGCTATGGATTTCACATAATTTAGCATTTGGTTGCCACAAACTTGCTTATACAAACAAGCTTATAAATAATATATAACGATCATAATTAGAACATGCTCATGAGTTAATCGTGTTTAATAAAACAGTACAATTTTTATCAACATTAATGAATTTCCTTCACTAAAGTCGCAGTTACCCTACAAGTACATGGCAACTGAAAATTTTAAATATATTTGATGTTCATACTTGCCTTTTTTTTAAGTTCGACCGAAATTGCGTTAGCCTCCTTTAGAAAAATCGCATTACCCCAAAGATCATCACGAAGGCTGGTAAATTGATGATACTTCCATTTACGAAACGCCCAAGTAGCCAGTTGATATTCTCGCTCTCCCCAGTTGCTTTCTGCATCAAATAAGGGGTTAACTGAAATTCAAACAATGAACACGATAACCTGTCAGAAAAGCCAAACATAAAATTAAAAATAATTTTTCAAATATAGTTATTATCGAACTTTAGTTTTGATTTTATCGACAAAATTTGAAGAATTATTAAAATATTTACAAAAATTTTAAAAAAATAAGGTGAATTCAGGTAGCCTTCAATAATATGTTAGGTAACATACGGGACGTAAGATGACACAATATTACAAGCTATAACTCATCTATTATTATTGTAATTGTGTAAATAGATTAATATATTATTTCTTAACTTATTGTTAGAAAGGAGTTCTTTACATCCGATGCGCTCGCTCGCTCGTACACGCACACACGCACACACGCACACACAAACACACGCACGGACGTATATTTAAAGGCTCCAAGTAGATTATAAATTCTGGACATACACTACATGTACATTATATATTACACAGACGAGAATTTGATATATTCTGTGTATAACCCAATTTGTTGGAGGGTACAAGGTGCCAAACTTTGTGCCCTTGTTATTATTATTTTCTGATGGCGAGAAGTGAGCCTTACAGTATCAAATCTAAGCAATTGCAGTCCAGAAGCAAGTAAAGATGATATTGAGAAACTTACGAATGCAGTTAATAAGATCACTGTTTCCCCTGATGAGCTCAGAGCGGAAATAAACGAAGCGAATACAAGATCTAATCTAATCCGTTCTATAATGGAGAAATAGATCATCGAATCAGTAAACCTGAAAAGCGAGTTGTCGCGCATTAAATCCGACATCCGAGCGAAATTCATCTTCATAATTTGTATATATATACAGGGTGGCCGATTTATCTGAAGACATCGAATTATCTCGAGAACTATGCACAGAATCAAAAAAGTTGTCGGATGAAAGTTGTTCGACACGAAGGGGGGCATCCAGTGATAATTAAATTTACCCCCTCCCCCAACTCCTGGAGGTGGAGTGGGGGCAAAAACAATAAAACTTAAATAGGAACCCCCATTTTTTATTGCAGATTTGGATTCTCCGGAAAAAAGTACACGAATTTGACCTAGGAGCTATTGCATTTTGGTTCACAGGTGGCGCTGTAATCGATAAAAATCCAAATTTATCCGAAGACATTGAAATACCTCGAGAACTATGCACAGAATCAAAAAAGTTGTCGGATGAAAGTTGTTCGACACGAAGGGGGGCATCCAGTAATAATGAAATTTACCCCCTCCCCCATCCCCTGGGGGTGGAGCGGGGGCAAAAACAATAAAACTTAAATAGGAACCCCCAGTTCTTATTGCAGATTTGGATTCTCCAATATTGACAATTTTCGCCTGCGTAGCGGATATGGAATACGGGCATTCTAACAAAGCCGGGAAAAAATACATTTAGCGTTACCCAGGAACAACGACGTGGACGTAGTATTTTTCTGTTCCCTTTGGGGTGCTTGTTTTACATGAGTCCCCTTGCCTCTCACTGTCTCACTGTTCACTTACTTGAGTAAGTGTTCGAAATGTTGACCTTCCACTTCAATGCATTTATTTATTCTTTCTTCAAATGACTTTATACATGATAGAATCATATCTGCAGAAATTTCTGCGCAAGCAGTTCTTATGCGTTCCACCATGTTTTCACGAGTCGTTGGTACTTGTTCATAAACCTTACCTTTTAGGTAACCCCATAGGAAAAAATCCAGAGATGTTAGAGCAGGTGACCTCGCAGGCCAATTAATGGGGCCACCTCTACCAATCCACCTACCATTGTAATCACGGTCTTGTATTTCCCTTGCTACTCTTGAAAAATGTGCTGGGCAACCATCATGCTGAAACCACATTGTCCGTCGGACGTCCATAGCAACATCGTCAAGTAGTAATGGTACTTCTTGTTCTAGGAAATCTCGATATTTTGTTCCATTCAAATTACCTTCAATGAAATAAGGACCAATGAGTTTATTTCCTATGATTCCACACCAAACGTTCACCGACCAAGGACGTTGATGATTAACTAGTCGTAACCAATGGGGATTTTCTACGCTCCAATAATGCATATTATGCCTATTGACGCCTCCATGGTTCGTGAATGTAGATTCATCTGAAAATAATACACTAGCGAAGAAATTGTGGTTCGTTTGCATTTTTTGAAATGCCCATTCACAAAACACCACGCGGTTATGAAAATCATCGCCATCTAGTTCCTGGTGCAGTGAAATGTGATATGGGTGAAACTTATGACGATGCTATATTCTTTGAATACTGTCTCTGGAAATGCCGGAATCGCGATGTAATTGTCGGGTGCTTACATGTGGATTTTGGTGAATAGCTGCTAGTACAGCTACTTCGTTAGCTTTTCCTGTAACTGTTAATCTTCGCTTCCTTTTTTTCATTTGTACGCTGCCATCAGAGTGAAAGGCATTCACAACTTTGTAAAAAAAAGAACGCGAGCGAGCATTATCTGGAAAACGCTAAGCATACAACGTAACAGCATCGTCAATATTCCTCTTACATTCACCATAAATAAGAATCATTTCGATTTTTTCGGGAACTGTAGCAGGATTCATTTTTAACTTGCAATTCGATTTAAGCAATGAAGGGTACACAAAAAATAGTCACGTAAACGGAAAGTTGTTATTCTAAAAGCAAAGTGACCTCCGACCGAATTACTACCAATACAATGGACTTCAAAAACAGTCTTACACTGAGAGACCGTGAATACTAAATTTTAATATGGGGATTAGAAAGTCGCGATATCCATTTACTTCCCTTCAGGAAAGTAGAGAAAAATGTAGGTGAACTGGTTACGTGTGACTCAACTTATGTATAAAATGATATGCTACTTTATTTTCGAGTTATGTCGCCCTCTAGCGTTATGTAACAGAACCGGCGCCGGTGATGGCCAAAATGCAAGCGATGTACATGTATGAAACCACGTGAGTTCTCTCGGGGTCCGGTAGATGGCGACGAAATCCCCAAATGAAGTAAGAGTTTCGTTTTGTTTAATAGAAGCTGGTTTGACCGTCAATGCTCAGCTTATTTATTCTCATTTCGGAAAAAACATACAGAGAGAGAATAAATGAGCTGAGTGAAGGGACATGACGCGTTTTTTAATGGATTGCGTGATGTCCTCTTTTTGTTTATTAAATAATAAATTTAAAACCTAAAATGTAATTTTATTGAAGGTAGAAAACTTATTTATAAAATTGCTTCCATATTGTATGCACAATTTTTATGTAATCAGTTTTGATTTTTAATATGAAGAATATCAATTATTCATAATCTTAATTTTTCGAATGGACATTATTAAAATTTCATATTCAGAATAACAATTTTCGCAATTGATATTACTAAATTCTAATATTAAAAATTCTAATATTAGAATTTTTAATATTAAATTTTCATACAGGGATCAAATTGTCCCTATTTGCCCCCTGGATGCCCCCCTTCGTGTCGAACAATTTTCATCCGACAACTTTTTTGATTCTGTGCATGGTTCTCGAGGTATTTCAATGTCTTCAGATAAATTTGGATTTTTATCGATTACAGCGCCACCTGTGAACCAAAATGCAATAGCTCCTAGGTCAAATTGGTGTACTTTTTTCCGGAGAATCCAAATCTGCAATAAAAACTGGGGGTTCCTATTTAAGTTTTATTGTTTTTGCCCCGACTCCACCCCAAGGGGATGGGGGAGGGGGTAAATTTCATTATCACTGGATGCCCCCCTTCGTGTCGAACAACTTTCATCCGACAACTTTTTTGATTCTGCGCATAGTTCTCGAGGTATTTCAATGTCTTCAGATAAATTTGGATTTTTATCGATTACAGCGCCACCTGTGAACCAAACTGCAATAGCTCCTAGGTCAAATTGGTGTACTTTTTTCGGAGAATCCAAATCTGCAATAAAAACTGGGGGTTCCTATTTAAGTTTTATTGTTTTTGCCCCCACTCCACCCCCAGGGGATGGGGGAGGGGGTAAATTTAATTATCACTGGATGTCCCCCCTTCGTGTCGAACAACTTTCATCCGACAACTTTTTTGATTCTGTGCATAGTTCTCGAGATATTTCGATGTCTTCAGATAAATCGGCCACCCTGTATATTCTTACCACGTGTAGAAGAGCAAGTTATACTCAAAAACACTGAGAGAAAAAAGACGCCGAGTTTTCGTCGCACTGATCAACCAAAACAGCTAATCACGTGTAACGCCGAAACCACCGGCCAGTGCAACTGGATTGGCGTTACTTATTACATTATTCCCGCGGAACGATTGTGTTGCCAAAGTAACGGTTATATGTTAACGACGGAACGGGACGCGGAAGCGCACGTCGCATCAAAGATGTTATGTATTGTGGATGCAAACTGTCACTGCGTACACAAAATCAACGAACATAGACGCGTACATAGAAGCACATAGCGGAGATAGGGCAGACGAGACGCATTTTGAGGAACCAAATTACATAAGCAGGCATAATATATATTTAAGGTCTGTCTCACTCACTCTCATATGGAGAATCTCTCAAAGTGCGCATAGCCACTAAACACCGCGCGAGCCTTCTAGTAGCGTCTATATTCGTTGACAAAATTCAAGTTCGTACTCGCATCGATTAACTTTTTTCTTATACTTCTTTTAGATATATGTTACAACTGTTTTTTTATTGTTACCTTAGTTAAGATAAAATGTGAGGTTATGACAATGATATTTCGACACACCACGCCTTATGTAGCGTCTCTATATAAAAATTATTTTCTGTGTACGTTGTGTCTGCGTTTAGTTGGGAGAACCAAATGTTTTTTTCAGTGTATGTAATAAAGTCTTATAACATTTTCCGTTTTAAAAATGACATTGTACAACATTTTTTTATTTAAACATTTAAATTGCGATAACTTCTTAAATTTAAATAAGATTTTGATTGCTTCTTTTATTTCTTTCATAACTTATGCGTTTTAATGTATAAATTCACAGACGTGATTACTTTAATGCTAACATATCGATGAACAGAATTGTGTGGCCGTTTTACATGTCACAGATCAGCAAATAGTTCACTACGGCAGTGACGGCGAAATAGAGTAACATTTGTGCAGCCAAAACTACTGGCGAATCATACACCATTGCGGCGTATCGTCTATTTACCCGAGTATGCCGCTAAATCGACGTTACATTCCGTATAAAGTGGGGTCTTTTTTCTTTCAGTGCATAGAAGGCATATTGATAAATGCGAATTTAGTTCAAACGAAAACTTAAACATTTCTTTTCAGACGTTAATATTTACTTACACAAATATTTCATACAGATATTTTTATCGTAAAAGATATATAAATGTTATTCAATTTCAATGATATTTAATTAATTTTGGCATTTTTAGATAAGGCATAATGGTATTTTAAATGTTATTTTCATATTTATTAGTCATTTATGAAGAGATTAAATAACCATTATTAAGAAATTCATATAATATTATTTTTAACGATGTTGATTAAAATATGTTACGTATCTGCACCAAGAAGGTTACTAAAGGTATGAGCCTCTGCTAATTCATTTGCTAATAACTTTTTCAGTACTATAGCCGTAAAATCCGATTTTACGGCGTGCTTTTAGTTCGTAAATAGAAATTTTACGGATCACGTTTAACATGAATCTGCGCTGTCAAAAACATAACCCATACTGACTAAATGCAGTCCGCGAAATCGAATTTTTACAGCTTTCCGTACCGAAAAATAATATTCGTCACACGACCTCGTAAGACTTTTCGGCTTCATGCGATCTAGCGATACTGATTTTACGGCCTTGTATCGAAAAATACTATTTCCGTGATATCCATCTCATATCTAATATGACTTATCAGATCATGTGATATATCATGTGACATAGCATGTCATCTCACATGATGTATATATATATATGTTATTGTCATATAAATCTTTTTAAATTTGATTCGGAAATCAGTTATAAATATTGCGCAGACAATAAAAATTTAACTTGACCTCTCATTACATTCCTATCATCCCCCTAAACATGTAACCTAAATGAAACTTTACATTTTATCCCGTTTATGGCAGAAATGTTTCGTAACAACTTCTTGTCACAATTTACACAACGTTCAACAGCAACTAAGTACGTAAAGTTAATGTATAACGTTTTCAATAACGTCTTATATATATTTATAAAAAAAAAAAAATTTTCTAGGCCTCCTTGTAGCCTCTAAAAATAAAAAATGGAAACGTTAGATCTTTCCCATGTTAATCAAATGTAAAATTTTATATATACATATTTTATATATACATATATGCATATATAAAATTTTACAAGGAGGCCTGGAAAAAATTTTTTCCATTTGGAACTCAAAGCTGAGAAATTTCTGAGCAGACATGAATTTTTGCGAATATTTTTAACGATTATTTTCAGAGAAGTAGGTTGTAAAGACAGACTATATGATCACTCAATACAATTTATATAGGATCTCTATCGATGAAGATTCTATATAATTTAATAAAACAAATACTTTGGGAATTTCATTAAAACAAATGAGTATAAAATAAGATAAATCGATTAAAATACGTTAAAGCTACTACACATTTTTCAATGAATTATGAAAACAGGACCCATTTAATTCATGCAAACCGAGTTTGGGATTTTTTTAAACTAACAGGCAATGAACAAATAAGGTAAGCCAATAAATCTCATACTGTAATGCTTTATCCAAATGAACTTTGTACTTTGTTTGTGTTTGCAAAAAGTAAACAAATAAACAAACATTAATCAATCAATCAATGTATTAACCCGTATATGAATAATACAATTCTTTTGGGTTGAGTACACTTAAAATATAAAGCTATAAAAATATAAAAAATATATAAAAGGGGGGACGGAACGTCTTCTTTGCGGCGTCAGGTTACCAAAACCGGGAATGGTTCACAGAAAAGTTCGAGTAAAGTGTTAAAATGTATTATAAAATGACAAGCACATTGTATTCAATATATAAAAACGCAGTTGGTCAAAATACCTGCGACAATATTTTGTTTTTTGTTTTTTTAAGTACATATAGTGATCACGCAATAACCGAGCGCAGGTTCGGACAGTAAACTTTGGTACACTCAGAGAAATTTTCGAACCCAGCGCTAGGCCACTTTGTAAAGGCATCGTCAAAGTGGTACTGTAAACGTGACGCCCGAACTGTCGAATCTGGCTGTTTCGGAATTCCGAACAGTGAGTTCAGTGCTATGTTCCTACCCGGCGTCTCGATCACCACAACGCTACGTTAACCCATTAACGCCGAGGTGATCAGAATTTTTACTAACTTTTCAACGTGTTTATTTATTATGTAATCGGACCAAAAAAATAATGCAATACCTTTATTCGTATGCAAAATTTGATGCTGTTTCAGAATCTGAGCACAAAATTTCAATTAGACACTGAGAAAAAAAATATGGCCGTTTTAAACGTGAAAAACGTGAAATTTTTCGAAAAAAAAATTTTTTCGCATTTTTTTTCACAATGATACCGCAAAGGTATCGACTTTCTACTATGATCAGGGGTGATCATGGCACTCGAACATTAAGAGGAATTTTTTTCAGAAAAGTTCATCGACGCGTTTTTGCAAAATGGCGGCGGGAATGAAAAAATTTTATAAAAATCTTAATCTATTGTTTTTTTAAAAACTATAAAGTTTAGACAAAAATTTCTAAGAACAATTTGAAAAAATCAAATTTTCGAAAAAATGTTTGAAAAAATTTGTGAGTGTTCCTTGACTAATTTTAAGATTTTTTTGTTCTCAAAAACTTTTTCGTAAAGTATAAAGAAAAACCTTTTTCTTGAATTGTACATAAAATTTTGTTTCTATCTACACGGAGAGACCCAAGGTGTAATTTTCGTACCACCCCCTACATTTGATAAAGGTACTAGAGAGTTTGTACCCGAAACGTACCAAAGTGTGCACCGAAATCGTCCGAAGTTGTCTGACTATAGCACGGTGAATACGGGAGGAAAAAAGTACGAAGCGCGCGTATATATCGTGCATACACGGAGAGAACTTTCAGATAACAGTCGCCAGGGCTACAGCATGCTAAGAGTAGAAAAACCAATGTATATGCACAGAATCGGCAAGAAAGTAGTCAAGGAACACTTTCAAATTTTTTGAAAAATTTTTTCGAAAATTTAATTTTTAAAATTTGTTGAAAATCAAAAATTATCTCCAAAAATTCTGAAAAAAATTGAGAGTATTCTTTGACTAATTTTAAGACATTTTTGTTCTTAGAAATTTTTGTCTAAACTTTATAGTTTTTAAAAAAACAATAGATTAAGATTTTTATAAAATTTTTTCATTCCCGCCGCCATTTTGCAAAAACGCGTCGATGAATTTTTCTGAAAAAAATTCCTCTTAATGTTCGAGTGCCATGATCACATCTGATCATAGTAGAAAGTCGATACCTTTGCGGTATCATTGTGAAAAAAAATGCGAAACAATATTTTTTTCGAAAAATTTCACGTTTTTCACGTTTAAAACGGCCATATTTTTTTTTCTCAGTATCTAATTGAAATTTTGAGCTCAGATTCTGAAAGAGCATCAAATTTTGCATAGGAGTAAAGGTATTGCATTATTTTTTTGGTCCGATTACATAATAAATAAACACGTTGAAAAGTTAGTAAAAATTCTGATCACCTCGGCGTTAATGGGTTAAGATGGTTTTAACGCCGCGCTTCTCTTAAGGTTTGAAGATGTCGTTGTATGTTCCACCACACCGTGCGTTTCGAAATTCTGAACGTCGGGAACGGATCACAGTTGACAGTTCACCGCTCGAACCGGCAAGCACCGTATGTCAAATATATCTAATAGGTAAGTACATTGTGAAAAAACTTGCAATAAAATTTTTATTTTTACTATTTAAAGAAGTTATTTAATTTTAATTAATTTTATTTCGCCTATTTTACATACTGGCAGAGTGTTTTGTAAACCTATATTTGACATTTTAGGTTATGGGGTTACACTGTTAAAAAAGGAAATGTAATTTTACCATGTTAAGCATGGGACAAAATATTACCCATCCTGTACATGGGGAATTTACCATGCTTAACGTTGTAAATTGTCTTGTTGACAATTACTAAAAAAAATGCCTAACCTCAAATGGTAAAAACTCTATATGTCAAAAGTGGGAATATTACCAGATTTGTCTAAAATGAAAATTACATCGAGTTGGTAACTTTCATTCTCATGTTTTACAGTGTATATAATTTACGAATGGATATCATGTACAAAGATATACACGTGTACATAGAGATACGAGGTACATGTTGAACAATCTAGCAATTATTTTTATAATTTTAGCTCTATTTTTATGTACTCTTCCACTATAACTTTCATTAACATAATCTAAATATTTATTTCTTTTGTATTTATTCCATTACATATATATATATATATATATATATATATATATATATATATATATATATATATATATATATATATATACAGGGACATCGAAAAGTATCGGACCCCCCTAATATCTTCAGTTAGAATGCACTTAGGAGAAAATGTCCAATAGCAAAGTTGTATGGTTTCAAGCGGGGAGTAAGATGATGACCTTGACTTTGACCTTGACCATGTCCTTCAAGGTCATTTCAAGGTCAATCTTATTTTTTTAAATAGAACCCCCTACATTTTATTGCATATTCTTATAGCTTATCTCGAGAGCTTTCCAAAACACTATAATAAAATATTTTTTTATTAAGTACTTTTTGAGTTATAAAGGTTTGATGTTAACAATTTTTTGACACAAAATGTAGAATATCTTGTAAAATATTATTTAGTTTTCAGTAATCATAACCTTAATACTTTTGTGCGCGGAATAATGAGACCAATTAATTGGTTTAAAGAAAATACATTAATCGGATCCCCCTAATATTTTCAGTAAGAATGCATTTTGAAAAAATGTCCAATAGCAAATATTGTACGGCTTCAAGCAATTATGCTAATAGGCTCTGGCGAAAAACTGCCCGAACGTAATCGCGAGAAGCTGCTCGAATGCGTGATTTCCGAAGGCGTTAGCGGGAATCTGACCGAAAGCGTTGGCCAATCTTTATTCTCTCACTCTCGCAGGCACCAATGTACGAGCTCTTGAGCAAACAATACGGATCACTGATTTGAAACTTTGATGCAGTCCTGTCTTCTTCTTAGCGAGCAGCAGTCACCTCGTGGACGAAAACGAACAGCCTTAAAAATTTTTTCTGTAACAAAAGAAACCATTGCGCTTCAATTGATTATCCCAAACATCTTCATTTTGTTTCCAATAGCCCAGAAATTTTTCGTAAATATTATTAATTGATCTATTAGATTTTCAGTTGCTCAACGAGCTTTTTGCTAGTGCTGGTTAAAATAAACAAATCGATATTTGGACCAACACTTAATAATTAGTATTTTTCTCTACTTAATTATCTAGATCAATTTCCTATCACTTACCTGATTAATTCTTCTTCGCTCTAATTAAGAATGGCGGAGCTTTCTGAAAGAGATCGAATAACACTGTTAATGATGCGAGGATGGGGAGATCAACAAAGAGGGTATAAAACAATAACGCGATTATTTAATGAAAATTTTCGGAATGAAAATAATAGGATCTCCAAAAGTACTGTAATCCGTACTATTCAACGTTTCGAGGTCATTGGTAGCGTTAAAAGCCGCCCAAAATCTGGTAGACCTAAAACAGCAACAAATAATGATAAGGCATTAGATGTTTTACAGTCTTTCGTTGAAGATCCCCATATTTCCATCAATCGCGTTGCACAAGAACACGAGATCGGTTATGCATCTGTCAGTAAAATTCTGAAATTGAATAAATGGCATCCATACAAACTCCATTTGGTCCAAGAGATGTCCGAAGACGATTTTGATAGACGCATCGAATTTTGTGATCTTATGATGGAGATGATTATCGACGATCCTCTATTACTTGATAATATTGTTTTCTCTGGTGAGGCAACATTTGAACTGACTGGAGATGTAAATAGACACAATTGTAGATACTGGAGTGACGTTAATCCTCACTGGAAAAGAGACAATCATACTCAATATCCACAAAAAGTTAACGTATGGGCTGGTATTCTTAATGGTAGACCAGTTGGCCCTTTCTTCATTGAAGGCAATTTGACAGCACAAGTATACCTAGTCATGCTTCGCGAACAAATTGTTCCAGCTATTCGAGACATAGCTGGTGGAAATATGGATGAAATTTATTTCCAACAGGATGGAGCTCCACCTGATTATGGTGTCATTGTCCGTCAATATTTGAATGAGGTCTTTCAGGACAGGTGGATAGAGCGAAGGGGTCATATTGAGTGGCCACCTCGGTCTCCGGACTTGAACCCACTTGACTTTTTTTTGTGGGGTTACTTGAAAAGTAAAGTTTATGCCACCAAGCCTCAAGATTTAGATGATTTAAGAGGGAGAATAACTCGAGAGATAGAACTAATACCGCTAGAAACGTACCGGAATGCGGTTTCGGCTGTTTATAACAGATTGGCACATTGCCAGGCTGTTGAAGGGCAACAATTTGAACATTTGTTGTGAATTCTTTGGTACAATTAAATATTTTGCCCAAGCTAACCAATTGGAATTAAATTTGCCTTAACTGGCCGGACTCGCACACCACTCTTGCCTTAACTGGTCGGACTCGCACACCACTTAACAAATTGTTAACTTCAAACCTTTATAACTCAAAAAGTACTTAATAAAAAAATATTTTATTATAGTGTTTTGGAAAGCTCTCGAGATAAGCTATAAGAATATGCAATAAAATTTAGGGGGTTCTATTTAAAAAAATAAGATTGACCTTGAAATGACCTTGAAGGACATGGTCAAGGTCAAAGTCAAGGTAATCATCTTACTCCCCGCTTGAAACCATACAACTTTGCTATTGGACATTTTCTCCTAAGTGCATTCTAACTGAAGATATTAGGGGGGGTCCGATACTTTTCGATGACCCTGTATATTTCTAATATAACAAATGTAATGATAAACAAAATTACATTTTTGTAATACGTATTGTACTTTCCACTTACGACGTTACGGATAATATTTCAGTAACGAAGTAATGAAGTAATATTTAATGTATATTTTTGTTAAAACTGCGCCAATCTTTTTGTTTCATTAACATTTCTATTCTAATTAACATATGAATATCTGCTATGGTAGGTTGTCTTAGAATCACTATTAGAGTCCTCTAATTTCCTTTATTTAATACCTTTCGATTGTACCTAATTTCAATATAATTCTGTATATGTATATTTCAGTTATGTTATACTTATTCTATTCAAAACAAAGAAATATACAAACGTAAACATAAGGCATATATTTAACAATCCAGCAAGTAACTGGAATTAATTTATTTCTGTACCACTCGAGTCCTCAAAAGTGATTTGTGCGTAGCCTTTAACTGTCACTTTTTGAACAAAAGCGTATTTCTAATTCTTCTCTTCAAATATAAAAGAAATAGATATGTACTTGAAATTAATATATTTAATCAGTCAGCTGATTCATTAGCTAGACTCATGAAACTCCCAGTCGATTTCATGAAATTCATTTTTATGTACTCTTCGACTATAACTGTCTTCACGATAATTTTAATATTTATTTATATATATATATATTATATTTGAAGAGAAGAATTAGATATAGGCTTATGTTCAAGATGTGATAGTGAAAGGTTACGTAGAAATCAGTTTTGAGGGCTCGAGTGGTACATAAATTAATATCAGTTAGTTGCTGGATTGTAAAACAGCCTTGAGTTTACATTTGTATATTTCTTTGTTTTTAATGGAATAAGTATAAAACAAATGAAATATACATATACATAAAGAATTAAATATATATACAGGGTGTATCTAAAAGACCGGAATCGACCTACATCCGGAGGTAGGTTTTTTTTTTCGGAATCGAATGGCGCTGGAAATAATTTTCTAGAATGTAGGGTTTTTTTTTTAATTGAACGTTGAAAACGTATTTATTTTGGGGGAATTGCCTCAGCGAAACAATTGAGACAAAGTACGATCGGCCTTTGTGCTCTGTTTTAGTTCGTTCGCGGGATTCGTTGACAATTGAAAATCAAATTCAAAATTCCCGGGAAGGCAGGTTCGAACTGACAAATGATGGCAGGCGATTTCTAACCAATATTACCAAGCCTATTCGTAGAAAGGAACGGCTTCTAGTATGGCGTAATGAAGCAAATAAAGAACGATGATTGCTATTATTAATATGACTTCATTAATTTATGTACTAACCTTACTCTTTTCGTCGCACAGGATATACTGAAGCGCTATTAAGTAATAAATTGCCGCGCATAAAAAATGAAACATTGTCGGTTTTAAAAACATGCAAAATAGTATAAAACGAAAAATTTTTTTTATGCGCTTGGGTTTAAATTATTAAGAATTAAATAAATTAACAATTTTCGGCCTGTTTCGCATACTTTGTATTATTGGGAATTTGGAAAATTATTCTCCATATTGACATAAATTTATGGTAAATATTTGAGCAAAAATGTGTGGAATTTTCGAGAAATTTTAAAGTTTTAAACGAAAAACATCGCCTACACGGATATAAAAGTTGGTATAACCAACTAAATGGTTGATCCAACCAACAGTTGGTTATTCCAACTAACTTTTTTTCCGTGTACGAGATTCAGCAAACGAAAATTAATTGTCTTTAGCGGGTAAAAAAATGGCACGCGAAAAAGTGTCACATTTTCTTTATTTTAAAAAAAATTGAATTACTAATATTGGTAAAAACAGAAATGGTCAAAATCTTACTAGAAATACATAAATCATGCATGGCTCCTGAATATTAAAAAAAAATCACGCGTGACAAGGAATATTTAAAATACAATTCACAATCAATAATGACTTTTGAATTTAATAAAGATAAATCACAATAAAAATAAATTCAAGGGAAATAGTCACAATTGAAAATGAATTAGGAATTCAAGTAAAAATAGTCATAATGAAAAATTAATTATAAATTCTAGTAAAAAATAATCTTAATTAAAAATGAATGATGAATTCAAGTAAGATTAATCATAATAAAAAATGAATTATTAATCGAAATTAAACAAATCGAAAGTCACGAAATGATTACAAATTTAAAATAAATATTCAAGAAATTATCTGTATAACAGTACACACGGTGTTGATCCTGCTGTCGCCAATCATGGGGGCTAGATGACACACTCCATAATGTTTCATGATTTTATCTCAAATATTTTAATGTTTTTATCCAGAGATGAGCATAATTTGACTAGTAATACAGAAATTCAAAAACTATTAATGGATCCGGAATACTAAAAAAAAAAGAATCATTTCAGGCAGGGCAAGGAATATTCAAAATACAATTCAAAATCAATAATGAAGTATGAATTTAAAAAGACTTTAATTCATAATTTATTTTTCACGACGATTTTTTATTATGACTATCTCTTACTTGAATTCATAATTCATTTTTCATTTTGACTATTTTTACATGAATTCATGATTCATGTGTATTGTTATTTATCTTTTTAAAATTCATAAGGCATTACTGATTAGGAATTGTATTTTGAACGTTCCTTATCATGCGAGATTTATGCCTACTATTTTTTTAAATTTTCAATTCATTCATAATTTTGAACATCTGATTTGAGTGTTCACAAAATTATTACTGAATACTTTGTTTAAAGAGAAACATGCAATGGCCTATGACATTTTAGTTTGAAGAAGAATGCTCCAATGTACATGTTTTAGTTACTGCGCAAACGTTGACAATTAATATTTTCATTTCAGTTTAAGAATATGATGGACAACGAAAATAACAGAAAATTGACAATTAATATTTTCAATATTTCATTATTTCTATGAAATATACTTAGCAATGCAGGTGAACTCGGAAATCAAGGTTTTAAGAATTGTAAGACGAATGAAGTCGCGTAATTTGAAATGTTGCAATAAAATAATAATATTGGAAAACGTAAAAAAGTAAAAAATTGCTTTGAAATGTGGATATTTGAAAAGAAACAGAGTATAATATTTTTCTTGTTTTTAATAACCGACCTCTTGTCTTCATTAAATTTTTCATGTATAAATGATCAACTGTGATATTTTTCGATATCACGCCCCTAGAGTCTCAGTATTTGGATTTTTAAGTTTACATTTCTCCTAGCAGATGAGATTTATAATCTTGCACGTTCAAAATCTTTTATGCGAAAAATCTAATGAATACTTGGAGCGGTTTCGAACACGCGAGATTATACCCTCTTCTGCTAAAAGAAAAAAGTTAGAGCGTCAAATTCTCTTCAAAAAAGGTTATATCCTCCTGAGGGATGTCTGCATTACAATGTCGCCCTGAAAAGAGGGTCGCTTCCTGAAAAGTAAAAAAATACGAATCTTTGCACGCCTCTTTTTATGGATGCCAAATAAAGCACCAGAAATTATCAATTTGTTAGATCTATACGTAAGGGGGACGAGGGGGGGGTGTACTTTTATTTATTAATACTTTGGCTGGTCCCTGGTCGGGGTCGAAGTTTTGAAAATGCTCATTTTCAAATTTTATACATTTAGGGAACAGTACATTATTGTAGTAAATACCGAACTATGTTCGACCCCCCTCCCCCCCCCCCCTTCCCCGTTAATCCCTGGCTATGCTGCAAAGAAAATGTTCTCATAAGCGAAAATTTTTCCCCAAAGGAACTACAATACGAACTCGTATTGTAGGCACCCAGTTTGAAGGCACCCGGGTCGAAGGCACTAGTTTTTACTTGAATTCATAATTCATTTATAATTAAGACTGTTTTTTACTAGAATTCATAATTAATAATAATTATTCGCTTTGCTTTAAATTAATATGCAATCTTTACCGTGGTGAAGGAACAATTTTGCAATTGCGTAAAATTCGAATTCACTTTAATATTGACTCGTCAATGTGTTTTCTTTTGTAATCTTGTAAGTAAACCACGAAAATGTTCTTAATGTATACAGCGCTAAACGGACGGAAATAATAGACGCGTTCCACAAAATTTATAGCTAAATAAAGACCGATTGAATGGTTCAATAATAAATTTAGAAATTTTGAAGTTTTCGTTTGGATAGATTTCGAAATCGACTGTTGCTCGGAGACTTGCGATTTTTAAAAATAATAAAATATAACGAGATGGACTTTAAAAGTATGAGTATTATTAATAGTTTCTTAATCCTTGAAAATACTGTAAATAAATACAGTCAAATACAGTTTTTAAATAAATATTTACTTGAAGTAAACATTCTTCAAATTTGAAGTTCATTCGTCTTACAACTCTTTAAAACCTCGATTTTAGCGTTCACTTTCACTTCTAAGTATATTTCATACAAATGTATGAAATGTTGAAAATATTAATTGTAAATGTTGGCGCAATTACAAAAGGATGTATAGCATTGTGCTTCAAACTAAAATGTTCGCATTGTTTTGTAGTTCATGTTATTGAGATCTAAAATTTGAGATGTAGCTGGCGATTGAATATGACATTCTTCAAAGAAAATAAGAGAACACGTGTTATTCCGAATTTCAGAAAGATAATTTTTAACAATACAAGTATTTTTAACGATAAAAATAAAAGAACGTTAAAAGATGTTTGTTTCTCGTGCCATTTTTTTTACCTTATGTAGACTATTAATTATTGTTTGTTGAATCTTAGAGTGACTTTTGTACCCTTTAAAAATTCGTTTGAAATTTAAAAATTTCTTCATTATTAACAAAATTACAGTAGATTTTATAAAAATAAATGAATTAAATTTTCTTGAAAATTCCACACTTTTAGGCATAAATGTTTACCATAAATTTTTGTCAATGTGGATAAGAATTAACGTAAGTTTCAAACGTGCTGAATGAAATTTGTAGTTACAATTTGTTTCTAATATTTAAGGCCCATTAATGATTTTTTAATGTCTGTATTACTCGTCAAATTATGCCCATCTCTGGATAAAGACATACAAATATTTCAGATGAAATCATGAAACATTATGGAGTGTGTCATCTAGCCCCCACGATTGGCGACTGCAGGACCAAAGTCGTGGGTGCTGTTATACATATAATTTCTGGAATATTCATTTTAAATTCATAATCATTTCATGACATTCAATTTTTTTTATTTCAATTCATAATTCATTTTCAATTATGATTATTTTTATTTCAATTCATAATTCATTTTTCTGCCTTCGGCTCCGCCCGCAAAACTCACATTCGTGGAAAAAACTTTTACCCTTGTATCGAAAATTATTATTTAAGCGCGCTAATACGTGTTTGTATTTAGGATAATTTGTTTTCTAACATACTTTAGAAATTTTTGTTTTCCATGCTTTACGGTAAATTTTTTCAGAATTCTATGCAATATCTTTGTTGAAACTCTAATCGTATTTAAGAAGCAGTATATTGTGTATCAAGGGCGAAACGACAGTGATTCGACGAGCGAATCGAGTACGGCAAGTCGCTCGTTGCGATCATTATCATTTCGCCCGAGATACTCATAATATTTTTTGTCCTACTCTTTTTAAATTCACCATAAATCATGAGAAATCGGCCGAAAATGGTTAATTTCTTTAACTCTTAATCTTCAAATATTATTTAATTGCGATCTCTGAAAATAGGCGATTCAGATCGTCTATCTATTGTCTTTTGTTATTACGATTCTCCTACGCTTTCTCGCAACAATTTCGCAGTAAGTTATTAGGTTATGTGATAATTTACGTAATGGCTACACGGCACGTGAATATTCGGAAATGGCAGCTTGTTACGCGTTGGCAGGAGAGCGAGCAGTAGTAGCGGCCCGAATTTATAGAGAACGAAATCCGCAAAGCAACCGTTTTCCTGGCGGAAATGTCATAACACGGTTAATCCACCGAATACGAGATTTCGGTCAATTGCTGCCTGTGAATGTTGATAATGGGCGCCCACGTATCCCAGTAGGTGATGAAGACAGAATTCTTCGCATTTTCGACAATAGTCCTACTGAAAGTACAAGAGGCGCTGGGCATCGGCTACAAATTTCACACTCTGTGGTTCATCGGACGTTACGTAGAGATGGTCGTCATCCGTACCATTATACTCCTGTGCAAAAACTGTATGAAAGAGATTATGTGTCCCGTCTTGAGTTTTGTGACCAGTTCTTGGCAAATGTCGATGGAGATCCTAATTACCACAGGAGAATTTTATGGTCAGATGAGAGCTTGTTTACTCCGAATGGTACATTCAACTGCAAGAATTTCCACCGATGGTCACACAACAATCCACATGCAATAAGATCCAGAAGTTTTCAGTATCGATTTACGGTAAATTTATGGGCTGGCATCATCGGAGACACTCTTGTAAGTGATCATTACATAACGAGACTTATTAAGGCCCTTACCTAAGTAATAATTAGGAAATTGTGCACTTCGTTTTACGCGGATCTTTAAGAAATACAAATCATTTTCTGAATAATTTTTTTGCTAAATATGTCTTGTGTTATTATCGAGTAAGTGATTTCAGTAAGTGACAGCAGAAAAAAGTTGGTACTGTCATCACTGAATACGGAAATCAAAGTTTCTTGTTTGTTCTTTACAAATACATGAGCTGAGCTGAAGATTGGATATTTAATTTTTTCCTAAATGTAAAAATAAAAATAAGAGAAATGAAAAATGTAAAAACTTACTTTCGAGTGTCAAAATCAATTTTTCTTCATATTCTTCAGAGTATTGATGATGTAACGATGGAACTTGGTAGAAATTTAGTGTTCAGTACATACATGTGTGAAGGGCAAAATCCTTCGACTTATAATTTTGGAGTAAATTCAAATTCGTCAACTTGCCCTCGCGCCAGTAGGTCTCCCGTACTGCGTGGAATTTAGTTATTTTATCAGTTATTTTCCGTTATCTCCAACGGAAATCTAAAAGATATTTCAGCTGGAAAAATCGGCCAAACGTGCGGATTTTTCGGCAGATTCAGCTGATTTTTTTTTCTCCGAGCAGTTTCATAAAGATCCTCCTAACATTGTCTCGCATTTTCGCATGCTCGAGGGCCCTAAAGGGCAAAGTGTGGCAATAGCCAACAAGCGACCAACACTTTGCCCCAAGTTCTAGGTTTTAATAAATAATAGATACTTGAATTCTGCTTGAAAGGTGCCCTAACCTGACAAACAATTCATCTCAATATATCTTTTTTACATTTTTTTTTAGCGTTAGAATCACTCATTCCATTGCCATACTAGTAATAAATATTTTCTTTAAAGAAAATACGGGTAAATTAGCTTTTAAGACATACAACTTTGAGCAAAGCATGCAGTTCTGTAGTGTGTCCAAAGTATTTTGCACAACATTTTTTGCGATCTAGATCGGACCAGTGGTTTTACCGGCACGAGTCAACGCTCATGTTTATCGACATTTCATTCGCCACGAGCTTCCTGTGCTACTCGATGAAGCTGATTTACCCGAAGAAGTTCGAGAAAACATTATTTTTCAGCAAGATGGAGCTCCTGCACATTTCGGTATAGAGGTTCGCAGAGAGCTAGATCGAGCATTTCCACGAAGATGGATAGGCCGTGGAGGACCTATGAACTGGCCAGCGCGATCACCAGATCTCACGCCCCTGGACTTCTTTTTTTGGGGTCACATAAAAAACACAATTTATAAGACGCCAGTCGAAACCGAAGAGGAGATGTTGGGCAAATTGCATGAGGCAGTGGCGACGGTAGACGAAGAAATGCTTTCGCGAAGCGTGGATACCGTGATAAATCGTGCTAGGTTATGTCAGCAACAAGGTGGCAGAAATTTTGAACAATTACTGTAAAGTACAGTGCATTGTAATTTTAAAATAAAAAAAATTTGGTTTGCATGTTCCTTAACTCGACTCAGAAAGATTCGTGTAATAACCTGTCGGCTACTCCATTCTCGTTCTCTGCAAGAAAAGAGCCAAATGGTAATTTCTCCACTCGGATGGAAATAATCGCTTCTTACTTTACAATATTTTTGTTGAATACTATACTTTTTTCTTAAAAGAAAAGAACTTTCCGCATACCTTCACAACGGGTGCTGTTAATCAGTGTAACAGGGTGACCAGTATCCTCTTTGATAGGGAAATAATACTAATTGGTGCCGATAACGCCGGTTCCTTCCTCATCAGGTATTGCAACTCGACGAGTACCCGGCATTGCCGAACACATGCGTACGCGACCTGAAACACCGCCATTTTGCAGGTTCCATAACGCGCTCCACCTTGAACTGATCGCAATTCATCTCAGAACTTACACCTTAGCCGTACTACGGGCGATTAAAAGATATAACTTTAAATTTTTTACCATATGTTTAGTGTCTATTTACAAGAAGATGACAAAGTTTGTGCAAGTTTTTTTTATTCAGTTCTTTTCAAATTTCCGTGATTTTTTTCTTATAATTCATTAGAAATAACTTTTTCGAAATCATAAACAATTCATGGCTCCTGAAAATTAAAAAAAAAAATTATTATTTGTAACGCGTGACAAGGAATATTCAAAATACAATTAACAATCAATAATGACTTATTAATTTAAAAATGATAAATCACAACTAAAAATGAATTACGAATTGAAGTGAAAATAGTCATAATTGCAAATGAATTAGGGATTGAACTAAAAATAGTCAAAGTAAAAAATGAATTTTGAATTCAAGTAAAAAATAGTCATAATTAAAAATGAATTATGAATTGAAATAAAAATAATCATTATTACGTACAGGGAAGGGACCAGGTTGGAGAGATCGAATATATTGCGATAAATATCCAAATCTTATAGGACGCTATGCTAGGTCCTCGCACGCAAATTAATAAAACAATTTATAAGTTGGCTTGTGTTTCGTCCCGGGTCCGCCCACGGACTCATCAGTGGGGCTTGTGAGCGGACCCTACCCCATATACTAACCGCCAATTGTAAATGAATGAAATATACAATAAAAATGTACACTGTTAGAAAAATGTTCATTAAATTTAATGAACTGTATTGGAAGCTCTGGTCATGCACGTTACTGAAATTTCATTAATGACAAAAATGAAAATTAATATTTGGTATCTTAAATTTAATGAACGACACATATTAAATTTAATGAATTTTGCTTGATGGAAATTCAACTACTCGTGAATTAAATTTAAGAACTTTTATCTTAAAAGTAATGCACGTGCCCGAATAAATATTTACCATCGAGTCGGATCCGGAACGCATCCGGAAGCCTTAGTACAGGTTCGATCCAGATCCGGATGCCTAATCTGAATCTGATCCGGATGTTTATCATACTAGATGAAATACGTGCTCCAGGTGGACGGGGTCGCCGATTACGGAGTCCAGGTGTCCCGTTCCGTACTTTTCAATCACATTAGCTCAAATACATGATCCAGGTGTCTGGGGTCGCCGATTACGGTATCCAGGTGTCGCGCTTCATAGTTTTTTATCATACTAGATGAAATACGTGCTCCAGGTGTCCCACTCTGTAGTGATTTATCATATTAGATGAAATAAGTGCGCTAGGTGGTCGGGGTCGCCGATTACGGAGTCCAGGTGTCGCGCTCGTAGTTGTTTATCATATTAGATGAAATACGTGCACCTAGGTGTTTAGGGTCGCCGAATATGGAGTCCAAGTGTTGCGCTCCGTAGTTCAGTATCACATTAGCTGAAATACGTACACCAGGTGTTCCGGGACACCTTCCTTGTGTTTGACCTTGAAGGCCATTTCAAGGTCAAATGTTTTTTGACCTCAGGATCAATTTTCAAGGTTAAATGTGTTTGACCTCGGAATCACCTTCAAGGTCAACCTCAAGGACGGTGACCCGGAGCATCTGGTGTACGTACTTCAGCTAATGTCATAAAGAACTACGGAGCGCAACATCTGGACTCCATAATCGGCGACCCTGAACATCTGGGTGCACGTATTTCAGCTAATGTGATGAAAAACTACGGAGCGCGACACCTGGATACCGTTATCGGGGACCCCGGACACCTGGAGCACGTATTTTAGCTATTATGATAAAGAAACTACGGAGCGCGACACCTGGACATCATAATCGGCGAACACGTTTTTAAGCTACAATGATAGAAAACTACAGAGCGCGATACCTGGGCATCGTATTACATTAAAAGCTAAACTGCCGGTAATTAAGGGGGGGTTAATGTGGGTCATAATTTAATGAACCTGTTCATTAAATGTCATTCAATTTCGAGTTATTGAAATAGTATTAAGAACAAGTATATGTAAAATACATTAAATTTCATTACAATTCGAATTTAATGACAATATTCTTAAATTTCATGAACACGGCCATTAAAATACATTCATTTACAGTGTCATTAAATTCCATAGCCAAATGTACCTTAAATCTTCATTAAATTTAAGAACTTTTTTAACAGTGTACTCTTAATAATTAATTACGATATAAACAATACTTACACCGATGAGACCGTCCAGCGCCCCGGGACGCGACACCACCAACGCCCCTCTGAAGGTCACGACTCGAATATGCCCACGTCGGAGAATTGGTCCGAACGTCTCGGAACCCCGCAGACAACTGACCCTAAATGCCTTCGACAGGCCTATTTATAAGGAACGGAGTATCAGCTCTCGAGAGTCACGATATGGGGGAAAAACCACCTCCAAAACGAATTCTGTCCCTAACAATCATAATTGAAAATGAATTATGAATTGAAATAAAAAAAATTGAATGTCATAAAAATGATTATAAATTTAAAATGAATATTCGAGAAATTATCTGTATAACAGCACCCACGACTTTGGTCCTGCAGTCGCCAATCGTAGGGGCTAGATGACACACTCCATAATGTTTCATGCTTTCATCTGAAATATTTGTATGTTTTTATCCAGAGATGGGCATAATTTGACGAGTAATACAGAAATTAAAAAATCATTAATGGGCCTTAAATATTAGAAACAAATTGTAACTACAAATTTCATTCAGCACGCTTGAAACTTACGTTAATTCTTATCCACATTGACAAAAATTTATGGTAAACATTTATGCCTAAAAGTGTGGAATTTTCAAGAAAATTTAATTCATTTATTTTTATAAAATCTACTGTAATTTTGTTAATAATGAAGAAATTTTTAAATTTCAAACGAATTTTTAAAGGGTACAAAAGTCACTCTAAGATTCAACAAACAATAATTAATAGTCTACATAAGGTAAAAAAAATGGCACGAGAAACAAACATCTTTTAACGTTCTTTTATTTTTATCGTTAAAAATACTTGTATTGTTAAAAATTATCTTTCTGAAATTCGGAATAACACGTGTTCTCTTATTTTCTTTGAAGAATGTCATATTCAATCGCCAGCTACATCTCAAATTTTAGATCTCAATAACATGAACTTCAAAACAATGCGAACATTTTAGTTTGAAGCACAATGCTATACATCCTTTTGTAATTGCGCCAACATTTACAATTAATATTTTCAACATTTCATACATTTGTATGAAATATACTTAGCAGTGAAGGTGAACGCTAAAATCGAGGTTTTAAAGAGTTGTAAGACGAATGAACTTCAAATTTGAAGAATGTTTACTTCAAGTAAATATTTATTTAAAAACTGTATTTGACGGTATTTATTTACAGTATTTTCAAGGATTAAGAAACTATTACTAATACTCATACTTTTAAAGTCCATCTCGTTATATTTTCTTATTTTTAAAAATCGCAAGTCTCCGAGCAACAGTTGATTTCGAAATCTATCCAAACGAAAACTTCAAAATTTCTAAATTTATTATTGAACCATTCAATCGGTCTTTATTTAGCTATAAATTTTGTGGAACGCGTCTATTATTTCCGTCCGTTTAGCGCTGTATACATTAAGAACATTTTCGTGGTTTACTTTCAAGATTACAAAAGAAAACACATTGACGAGTCAATATTAAAGTGAATTCGAATTTTACGCAATTGCAAAATTGTTCCTTCACCACGGTAAAGATTGCATATTAATTTAAAGCAAAGCGAATAATTATTATTAATTATGAATTCTAGTAAAAAACAGTCTTAATTATAAATGAATTATGAATTCAAGTAAAAACTAGTGCCTTCGACCCGGGTGCCTTCAAACTGGGTGTCTACAATACGAGTTCGTATTGTAGTTCCTTTGGGGAAAAATTTTCGCTTATGAGAACATTTTCTTTGCAGCATAGCCAGGGATTAACGGGGAAAGGGGGGGGGGAGGGGGGTCGAACATAGTTCGATATTTACTACAATAATGTACTGTTCCCTAAATGTATAAAATTTGAAAATGAGCATTTTCAAAACTTCGACCCCGACCAGGGACCAGCCAAAGTATTAATAAATGAAAGTACAACCCCCCCCCCTCCCTCGTCCCCCTTACGTATAGATCTAACAAATTGATAATTTCTGGTGCTTTATTTGGCATCCTTAAAAAGAGGCGTGCAAAGATTCGTATTTTTTTACTTTTCAGGGAGCGACCCTCTTTTCAGGGCGACATTGTAATGCAGACATCCCTCAGGAGGATATAACCTTTTTTGAAGAGAATTTGACGCTCTAACTTTTTTCTATTTGAAACGTTTTTTCGTGTGACATGTATTTTCGAAAATAAAATGCAAAACCGTGTTTTTAATTTTTTTAATCAATCTCCTCATAATCAAGTATGAATCGACACCAAAATATAATCAGATCTAAGTTTAGGTCATGCCAAATCGAAATTTAGATGTAAATTTTTAATCTGCCGCTCCGGTCGCGAGTTTTAGAGCATATAAAAAACTACATAGTCGATTATTTTCATGTTTATTCGTCTTTTACGGTATTACCGATGGTTCTACGTAGAAAATGAATACAACCTTTTTTGTAGAGAATTTGATGCTCTATCTTTTTTATTTCAAACATTTTTTCATGCGATGTGTATTTTCGACAAGAAAGTGCAAAAAACGTGTTTTTTTAATGTTTTTTTAATCGATCATCCCATAATCTACCGTGGACATACACCAAAAACTAATCAGTTCTAAGTTTGATCATGCTGAACTGAAATATAGGTTCAAATTTTAGATCGGTCTTACCGTTGGCGAAAAACCGCGAGACAAAAAAACGGGGCGTACGTACGGACGTACGGACGTACGTACAAGATCACGGACACAAATTTTTTTATTGTTTCTCTGGCTTCCTTAGGGTCTGAAACGTGGACATTTGATGAAAAACTATAGGGTAAGTTTTTTGCCCGAGGTGACCAAATTCAATACTTCGTCCAGACCTATGGTCTGGGTCGAAGTAATAATCGTAATTGAAAATGAATATTCACGAAATTATCTGTATAACAGCACACACGACGTTGGTCCTGCAGTCGCCAATCATGGGGTCTAGATGACACACTCCGTAATGTTTCATGATTTTATCTAAGATATTTTTATCCACAAATGGGTATTCTTAGATTTCACGCCCTTAGAGACTTAGTATGTGAATTTTGAATTATGCATTTCTTCCAGCAAAAGGGGCTATAATCTCGCGTGTTCAAAAAGGCTTTAAATAATCGTTAGATTTTTTAAATAAATGATCTACTCTGAGATTTTCCGATTTCACGTCCCTAGAGGCTCAGTACATGAATTTTTAAGTTTACATTTCTCCTAGCAGATAAGATTTATAATCTTGCACGTTCAAAATCTTTTATGCGAAAAATCTAATGAATACTTGGAGCGGTTTCGAACACGCGAGATTATACCCTCTTCTGCTAAAAGAAATGTAAAAATCAAAATCCACATACTGATCCTCTAAGAGCGTCAAAGCGAAAAATATTGCCGTAGATCAGTTATTTAAAAATGTAACGAGTATTTGAACTATTTTCGAACACTCGTGATTATACCCCCTTCTGCTAGGAGAAATGTAAACTTAAAAATCCAAATACTGAGACTCTAGGGGCGTGAAATCGAAAAATATCACAGTTGATCATTTATACATGAAAAATTTAATGAAGACAAGAGGTCGGTTATTAAAAACAAGAAAAATATTATACTCTGTTTCTTTTCAAATATCCACATTTCAAAGCAATTTTTGACTTTTTTACGTTTTCCAATATTATTATTTTATTGCAACATTTCAAATTACGCGACTTCATTCGTCTTACAATTCTTAAAACCTTGATTTCCGAGTTCACCTGCATTGCTAAGTATATTTCATAGAAATAATGAAATATTGAAAATATTAATTGTCAATTTTCTGTTATTTTCGTTGTCCATCATATTCTTAAACTGAAATGAAAATATTAATTGTCAATGTTTGCGCAGTAACTAAAACATGTACACTGGAGCATTCTTCTTCAAACTAAAATGTCATAGGCCATTGCATGTTTCTCTTTAAACAAAGTATTCAGTAATAATTTTGTGAACACTCAAATCAGATGTTCAAAATTATGAATGAATTGAAAATTTAAAAAAATAGTAGGCATAAATCTCGCATGATAAGGAACGTTCAAAATACAATTCCTAATCAGTAATGCCTTATGAATTTTAAAAAGATAAATCACAATACACATGAATCATGAATTCATGTAAAGATAGTCAAAATGAAAAATGAATTATGAATTCAAGTAAGAGATAGTCATAATAAAAAATCGTCGTGAAAAATAAATTATGGATTAAAGACTTAAAGTCTTTTTAAATTCATACTTCATTATTGATTTTGAATTGTATTTTGAATATTCCTTGCCCTGCCTGAAATGATTCTTTTTTTTTAGTATTCCGGATCCATTAATAGTTTTTGAATTTCTGTATTACTAGTCAAATTATGCTCATCTCTGGATAAAAACATTAAAATATTTGAGATAAAATCATGAAACGTTATGGAGTGTGTCATCTAGCCCCCATGATTGGCGACAGCAGGATCAACACCGTGTGTACTGTTATACAGATAATTTCTTGAATATTTATTTTAAATTTGTAATCATTTCGTGACTTTCGATTTTTTTAATTTCGATTAATAATTCATTTTTTATTATGATTAATCTTACTTGAATTCATCATTCATTTTTAATTAAGATTATTTTTTACTAGAATTTATAATTAATTTTTCATTATGACTATTTTTACTTGAATTCCTAATTCATTTTCAATTGTGACTATTTCCCTTGAATTTATTTTTATTGTGATTTATCTTTATTAAATTCAAAAGTCATTATTGATTGTGAATTGTATTTTAAATATTCCTTGTCACGCGTGATTTTTTTTTAATATTCAGGAGCCATGCATGATTTATGTATTTCTAGTAAGATTTTGACCATTTCTGTTTTTACCAATATTAGTAATTCAATTTTTTTTAAAATAAAGAAAATGTGACACTTTTTCGCGTGCCATTTTTTTACCCGCTAAAGACAATTAATTTTCGTTTGCTGAATCTCGTACACGGAAAAAAAGTTAGTTGGAATAACCAACTGTTGGTTGGATCAACCATTTAGTTGGTTATACCAACTTTTATATCCGTGTAGGCGATGTTTTTCGTTTAAAACTTTAAAATTTCTCGAAAATTCCACACATTTTTGCTCAAATATTTACCATAAATTTATGTCAATATGGAGAATAATTTTCCAAATTCCCAATAATACAAAGTATGCGAAACAGGCCGAAAATTGTTAATTTATTTAATTCTTAATAATTTAAACCCAAGCGCATAAAAAAAATTTTTCGTTTTATACTATTTTGCATGTTTTTAAAACCGACAATGTTTCATTTTTTATGCGCGGCAATTTATTACTTAATAGCGCTTCAGTATATCCTGTGCGACGAAAAGAGTAAGGTTAGTACATAAATTAATGAAGTCATATTAATAATAGCAATCATCGTTCTTTATTTGCTTCATTACGCCATACTAGAAGCCGTTCCTTTCTACGAATAGGCTTGGTAATATTGGTTAGAAATCGGCTGCCATCAGTTGTCAGTTCGAACCTGCCTTCCCGGGAATTTTGAATTTGATTTTCAATTGTCAACGAATCCCGCGAACGAACTAAAACAGAGCACAAAGGCCGATCGTACTTTGTCTCAATTGTTTCACTGAGACAATTCCCCCGAAATAAATACGTTTTCAACGTTCAATTAATAAAAAACCCTACATTCCAGAATATTATTTCCAGCGCCATTCGATTCCGAAAAAAAAAACCTACCTCCGGATGTAGGTCGATTCCGGTCTTTTAGATACACCCTGTATATGGGTGATTGCAAGGAAGGTGGTCTTTTTTCAGTCTGAACAATTTTATTGTATATTTTCTGAATAATCCTTCTTTACAAGAACTTATGTTTTTGTATCTGTTGGTATAGTTTATTTCTATAAATTCTTGTAAAAAAGGTTAAAAAAGTGGGTATTAATTTCTTTAAAACTACACAAAACTGATAAAATGTCAGACCCGTGGCGCGTCCCCAAAGTATGTCCGACCCGTGGCATTTTTATCAATTTTCTAAAGTTGTAATTAAATTAATATATGTTAGTTGATAATTTCCTCCCTACTCGAAAAGGAGGATAGAAAAGTATAGGATTTTTTCCAATATTTTCCTATCCTATTTTTGGCACGAATTAATTCTATATTTTTCTATCCTAACTAAAGTGGTGTTCGTGGATGCACTACCCTTTTTTTTTGCTTTCGGGTGGCTGCAGTCCCACTGCGGGTTTTGCTGGTCTCAAGGAGGATGACTAGTGAGTAAAATCCCAATTGAACTTAACTATACTTTCTTCCAATAATTGGTACACTTATTTGCACCCGCGTGAACAAGTACGAACGGCGACGATGATTAAGTATTCTTTATATATGGACGCGTGTTCCGTTCTGAAATGGACGCACGTGTTGCACGCGAATCGAGTCCAAAGTTGCACGGAATTGAGCGTGTACTGGTTGCGAATTTTTCCAGACTTTGGCGCGACGAGACTGGACGTTCGACCGATTCTCGGTCCACGGAAAATCCGAATAATGCGTGAGAGCAATTCGCGTAAGATTCGGGAAAAGGACTGCACGCGACGCACGTGTCTTAACGAACAATTTTCATCTAACCGGAAATCTTCCCGGACCTCTCCAGGAAACGCCGTGATTAAGCCGCCGGCGGCCTTGATAAGAAACTAATTTCCTGGAGAAGTCCGCGAATTTCAAATTTGCATATGTCTCCAAATTTTCAATACGCGCGCAGCAGATGCGGCAATTCGAGATGACAGAGCGCGCGCAAAGAAGGCGCGACGATGTCAAAGTTTGCATATAAACGAACAAGTGGATAGAAATAGATAGGATTTGTTTCGATATTTTTCTATACTACGTTCGTCACGAATTTCATCCCAGCAAACCGAAAAAGATTAACAAGAATTGAAAAATTGAATACTTCTAAATGACATTTTTCGATGCCCAGCAAACCAAGAATGATTGAGAAGCATTGAAACTTTCAATACTTCTGAATCCTATTTCTGTATCCTTCAGTAAGAATTAGGAAGCATAGCAAATTTTAATTTTTTGTTTTTAAATTTTTTCCTATTTGTATACAAAAAAATTTATTTTTATTTTTAATTTTATTATTATTTTTTATTTAATTCAAATATTTTTTAACTTTTTTTAGTTGATTTAATTATTTTAAGAAAGTTGTTCTCAAGCGGTCATCTATCCAAGTAGTGTTCCCCACCAAGAATACTTGACTACACTGTAAAAAATGTAAATGAAATTTACAATTTTGTTGTGATTTTCCTGCCTAAAAATATGGTGATATTCCCACGTTAAAAGTTGTAAATTTCCCGCGGGAGGTTAGGAATTTCAGAACGATTTGTAAATTCCCTACACTGAAGGTGGTAAATTTACAACGCAACGCGTTTTTCCGACGCTAAAATCGAGCCCATTCTGTACATGGTAAATTTACAATATGGTGTAGTAAAATTAATTTTTACATTAAAATTCCAAACATTTTAGTTTTATTTTGTTTTTGAACGTAAAACAGAGGAATATATTGTAAAATTTATTATAAGATGTATTTTAATATTTTAGAGGTTTTTAGAGCTATAATCTTTTGTCGAAAGAAAACATTAAATCTAAATTCTTTTGTTGATAGAGAAACTTTGATCGAAAGCAAGTTTTAGAGCTATAATCTTTTGTTGATAAAACTTTTGTTGAATGAAAACATTAAATCATAAAATCTAAATTCATAAATTATTAAAATAACAAATTATTATTACAAGCCACTACAATTGGTTCAGGAGTACGTGCATAAATTTTACCACGTAATGTAGAGTTCAAATCACCTGCCCGCATAAGGCTATGGCGCTTTAGTACATAACCTAAAATTTTTCCTATATGTATTTTGTTGTAAATTTACTATTCTCTTGGAGAATGTAAACTTCTCTACGGTGTAATATAACCGTAACCTGTAAAATCCACTTTCAATTGTAAATTTACAATTACAAGTTGACATTTACAAAGGTAAAAAGGTAATATTGACAGTGCCTATTTAAATTTACAATAATATTGCGTAAAAGTCCTACTTGCAGCATGGGCAATATTGTGTCCAACTCTACAAGTTGTAAATTTACATTTCCATTTTTTACAGTGTAGAAACAACGATCGCGCGCGACACCGACCACTGGTCTACCACTGTCGATCAGTATCAGTAACGTAATATGATATTTCTGTTACACATTAAAATTTTTAAAAATTCTTAATTATCTCAAAAACGGCCAGAGATAAGCAAAATATGACAGAATTTTGGAGGCTATCAAAAGGGGGGATCCCATTGAGTCGGTTAATGCGTACATACGAACGAATTTTGAAAATTAGCAAAAGTGAAAATTTTCAAAATTCTCAAATATCTCGAAAACGGCAAGAGATAAGTAAAATCTGACAAAATTTTGGGGGGCGTATGGATAGGGGGGATGACCTGGAGTCGATTAATTCATACGTGCAAACAGATTTTTGAAATTTGCAAAACTGAAAATTTCCAAATTCTCAAATATCTCGAAACGGCAAGAGATACGTAAAATCTGACAAAATTTTGGGGGTGTATTGATAGGGGGGATGACCTCGAGTCAGTTATTTCATACATGTAAACAGATTTTAAAAATTTGCAAACCTGAAAATTTTTTAAATTCTCAAATATCTCGAAAATGGCAAGACATAAGCGAAATCTTGATAGTAAAACAATTTAAAAATGTTCATACTTCAGGAATACTCTGGAAGGATAAAAGCACTCGCATCACACGACTCGATGAAGCATTGAGAAGATTTTAAAATTAGTCCCACAAATGACTCTAGAAGTATTCAAAAAGAAGTATCCGTGAGCATTGAAAATATTCGCATATATGCTTCCAAAAGAATTACGAAGCATTCGCAAACGATTCGATGACGATGCAATTAGACAAGGTTTGAATTCTAACCATCAAATATCGATTTTCATAGGAAATGATTCAGAATAGATCTATGATTCATAAGGATACAATTCATGTTTTAAGAGTGGTAAAATGTATTCAAAATAAGCATACAAGTGTATTGTAAAGAATTCGAATATAGAAATAGATTCAAAATCTCGATGGCTATTTTTACAGTAAGATTAAATGTATTCATAAAGACTGCGATTAGTCACGTGACAACACATTCGCTGAATTAAAAAGTACTGGAAAGATAGAAAGTATACAAAAGCATTGTGTACTGTTATTGAATGTATGCACGAGTATAGGCTCAGGCGGCACAAAAAATTATTCAAAATAGAAAAAGATTGAAAAAATCAAGAAATGGGATTCAAAAAATGAAAATTGAATCTTTTTGTGAACATTGCTATCCTTTTCGGTTTGCTGGGATACACATACATGCGCGCGCACGGACACACGCGCGTAGTGTTTTGTTCTTCGAGTGGTCTGTTCCATAGTTTTCGTTGTCCAGGTGTTCCGCACCATAGTTTTTCGCCGGTTCTAGGTCGACTGCTCCATAGTTTTCGGTATCCAGGTGGTCCGCTCCATAGTTTTCGTTGTCCAGGTGTTCCGCACCATAGTTTTTCGCCGTCTAGGTCGACCGCTCCATAGTTTTCGATATCTAGGTGGTCCGCTTTATAGTTTTCGTTGTCCAGATGTTCCGCACCATAGTTTTTCACCGTCCAGGCGAAAAACTACGGTGCGGAATACTTAGACACCGAAAACTACGGAGCGGTCGACCTGGACGGCGTAAAACGACGGTGTGGAATACCTAAACATCGAAAACTATGGAGTTGTCGACCTGAACGGCAAAAAACTACGGTGCTGAATACCTAGACACCGAAAACTACGGAGCGGTCGACCTGGACGGCGAAAAACTACGGTGCGGGATACCCAGACACCTAAAACTACGGAGCGCTCGACCTGTACGTCGAAAAACTACGGTGCGGAATATCTAGACACCGAAAACTACGGAGCGGTCGACCTAGACGTCAATAACTACGGAGCGGAATACCTAGACACCAAAAAATACGGAGCTGTCGACCTGGACGGCGAAAAACTACGGTGCGGAATACCTAGACATCGAAAACTACGGAGCGGTCGACCTGGACGTCAAAAACTACGGTGCGGAATACCTAGACACCGAAAACTGCGGAGCGGTCGACCTGGACCGTAAAAATATAAAAATCATATTTTGATTCTTTTTGATAGAATTTCTATAAATTTTTAGGATACATAATGATAAAAGTGTAATGAGATACATTTGGATTGATTCTCTATACACGATTGGGATAGAAATTTATTGATTTTACCTAATGGATAGAAAAATATTAACATTGGCTTTACTTGAAGTATTCAGATAGGATAAGAATTGATAGATTACATTATGTGCCAAAAATAGGATTCAAAAGCATACGAATCACGCAGAATTTCTATACTTTTCTATGCTTTTCTATCCTCCTTTTCGAGTAGGGCTATAAGTACCAATAGAAATATACTGTATCAAAAAATTACTTCTTGTACAGAATGATTATTCAGAATTTTTTACCATGAATTTAAAAATAAAATCCAGGACCAAAAAAAAGACCAATTTCCTTACAACCGCCCATATACATATATATATATATATATATATATATATATATATATATATATATATATATATATATATATGTTTGTTTCTAATATAATAAATATAAAACAAATAAACAAATAATTAATTATTGTGCATTAAAAGGCAATTAAATTTAAAACATTTCTTCATATCATGAACTTATTCAATCCTTTAATCCTTTCAGGCATGCATTTTTCTTTACAGAGAATTTATCTGAACTCGGGGTTTTCGGCGTCACTGATTACGAATTTACTCACAGATTTTCAAAACTCAAAATGGCGGACCCAAAATGGTGGACCAAAATTGAACAAAGTTATTCAATCATAGCAAAATTGGGTCTCTGGGGATTTTCGAGGTCGCTAATCACGAAGACCCAATTTTGCTGTGATCGAATAACTTTTCCATACTTTGGTCCGCAATTTGGATCCACCATTTTGAATTTTGAAACTTCGAGGACAGATTCGTAATTAGACCCTGGTACAGGTGATTTTTTTAAATTACGAATTATAACATACTTTTTTAGTGTAATAGTTGAAGGAATGTATAAAAAATCGTAAGTAAATATATGTTTTGATATCTGAAAAGCGTAGAAAACGAAAACCGAAAAGGTGGAATCTCAGAGTCTTGCTGTGCCTGAAAGGGTTAATAGGCTTTTCATTTATCGAATCAAAATAAAAAAGAACCAAATTGGACTACTATGACGACACTCTTCCAGTGACTTGATCCTTCCTTGACTAACAATGTCCTTGCACTTTTTTTGTCGGATATTTATTAGTCCCAAACATTTCTGACACATCACTATAATATAAAATTGAAACACATTTGAGTCATTTTGGAGGGAAAAATGCAAAAAATTACTAAACTTCAAGACGAAGGTAACACAGGTTTGATTAAAAAGTAGTTCCACTGTTATATAATGATGAAATCAATTTTTTATGATCTTGAGTGTCAGATTGTCTTATGTGATTTGGATGTTAAAAAATAGTAGAATATAGAGATATAGCAAGCTGTCAACTTTTCGACGATTGTATCAAAACTTCTCAAAATGGCGCAGTTGGCTATACCTGTATCTTCTCCAATTTTTCAAACACATTAGCCGATCATGAGTTACGTCTGACACTCGACAACATAACAAAAATTCTATATTTTCAGACCACATAATGTAGAAGCTACGAAAATGTGCAGAATGAAAAAGAGGTTCAAATTGGACTACGATAACACTTTTATGGACATTCAACGAACTGCGTTCATTTACTCCTTTACATCACAGTTGTATTAAAAGAGGTTTTAAACGTATCTCATCTATGGTACGCAAAATTGAATTTATTTGAGTCATTTAAATGATTGAAAATTCTGAAAAAAATCTAAATTTGTTTACATCGACCTGAACATTTTTCCATAGGGTCCTGTTGGAATTTTTAAATTAAATAAATGAAGGATAATTATATACAGGGTCATCGAAAAGTATCGGACCCCCCTAATATCTTCAGTTAGAATGCACTTGGGAGAAAATGTCCAATAGCAAAGTTGTATGGTTTCAAGCGGGGAGTAAGATGATGACCTTGACTTTGACCTTGACCATGTCCTTCAAGGTCATTTCAAGGTCAATCTTATTTTTTTAAATAGAACCCCCTACATTTTATTGCATATTCTTATAGCTTATCTCGAGAGCTTTCCAAAACACTATAATAAAATATTTTTTTATTAAGTACTTTTTGAGTTATAAAGGTTTGAAGTTAACAATTTTTTGACACAAAATGTAGAATATCTTGTAAAATATTATTTAGTTTTCAGTAATCATAACCTTAATACTTTTGTGCGCGGAATAATGAGACCAATTAATTGGTTTAAAGAAAATACATTAATCGGATCCCCCTAATATTTTCAGTAACAATGCATTTTGGAAAAACTTCAAACCTTTATAACTCAAAAAGTACTTAATAAAAAAATATTTTATTATAGTGTTTTGGAAAGCTCTCGAGATAAGCTATAAGAATATGCAATAAAATGTAGGGAGTTCTATTTAAAAAAATAAGATTGACCTTGAAATAACCTTGAAATACATGGTCAAGGTCAAAGTCAAGGTCATCATCTTACTCCCCGCTTGAAACCATACAACTTTGCTATTGGACATTTTCTCCTAAGTGCATTCTAACTGAAGATATTAGGGGGGTCCGATACTTTTCGATGACCCTGTATATTATAAATATATATAATCAAAATACCGATTTTTCAAAACAGTTATGTTTGTTTTGCCTATATCATATGTCATTACTTCTTTACCAGTAAACTATCTGAAAGAAATAAGGTTACAATGAAATTCTATCCATGAATACTTTTTATATTACAAATTTTCTTTACGTCTGTTGTATATAAAATATGTAAGTTTGGAGCTCGTCCAAACTATAGAATGACGTCACCCGTCCAGCCGATCACATTCGATCGAGTCCGGCGAGCGCGCGTCAGTCATTGCTGTGTGGCCAAAGCAGATACGCGTATCGTCGATATGTATCGGTGATACTTAAATAAAATAGACAAGCTGATGACGCTGAAGTTAGCGGCCGATTCCAGCGGCCGATTCGTGGGAGCGCCGGCCACCAGCGGTTCTCAATTTTAAAAGTTGAAAAACGTTTTGTGCCGCGGCTGCTTCGTACGATTTTGATTCCTGACATTGCTGACAGCCTATATAAAAAATTGCAACCTCCCCTGACCCAGCCGAGGTAGTGAAATTGGGAAAAGTTGCCCCTAATCTCTATAACAGCCGATATCAAAATTTTAAGACTTGAAAAACGTTTTGTGCCACGGCCGCTGGGTATGATTTTGATTCCCGACATTGTTGGCAGCCTACATAAAAAATTCCAACCTCCCCTCACCCCGCCGAGGAAGTAAAATGGGGAAAAGTTACCCTAAATCACTATAATAGCACATTTCGAAATTTTAAGACTTGAAGAACGTTTTGTGCCACGGCCGCTGGGTATGATTTTGATTCCTAACATTGTTGGCGACCTACATAAAAAATTCCAACCTCCGCTGACCCCGCCGAGGCAGTAAAATTGGGAAAAGTTGCCCCAATTCACTATAACAGCCGATTTCGACATTTTAAGACTTGAAGAACGTTTTGTGCCACGGCCGCTGGGTATGATTTTGATTCCTGACATTGTTGGCACCCTACATAAAAAATTCCAACCTCTACTGACCCCGCCGAGGTAGTAAAGTTGGGAAAAGTTGCCTCAAATTTAAGACTTGAAAAATGTTTTGTGCCACGGCCGCTTCATACGATTTTGATTCCAGATATTGTTGGCAGCCTACATACAAAATTCCAACCTCCCCTCACTCCGCCGAGGCAGTAAAATGGGGAAAATTTACCCCAAATCACTATAACAGCCGATTTCGAAATTTTAAGACTTGAAAAACGTTTTGTGCCACGGCCGCTGGGTACGATTTTGATTCCTGACATTGTTGGCAGCCTACATAAAATATTCCACCCTCCCCTCACCCCGCCGAGGTAGTAAAATTGGGAAAAGTTGCCCCAAATCTCTATAACAGCCGATTTCGAAATTTTAAGACTTGAAAAAAGTTTTGTGCCACGGCCGTTGCGTATGATTTTAGTTCCTGACATTGTTGGCCGTCTATATAGAAGTTTCCAATATCCTCTGACCCCGCCGAGGTAGTAAAATTGGGAAAAGTTACCCCAAATCACTATAACATCCTATTTCGAAATAAGTTTGTAGATTAAAGTTTTCCGATAAAAAAAATCAGGGAAACGATAAAATTAAGTTAATAAATAACACGAACATTCAGGAAAGTATCTCATCGTCAGATGAGTCAAAAAACGAGTGACTACCCCACTCATTAGACTGAGAATACGGGTTCATGATAAAACTGCAGTTGTGTTATACGAATCAGGGGCAATTGTCTCAATAATGAATCAAAATACGGTCAAACGATTAAACTTGAACAGTAAAATGAGTGGGGTAAATAAGTTTGATACGTTTGCAGGTCCGACTGAAACGTTAGGCTCAATTAAATTACAAACAAAAATCTTTAAGATTTCAAAGCCAATATGTTTTTATATTGTCAAGAGTAATTCTTTCCAGGATGATATATTGTTAGGATTAGACACCATCAAAGAATTTAAACTCTGTCAGGATGAAAATCTAAAAATTTTTCAAAAACTCGAAAATGAGAATAAATTGATGGATAATGTAAAAGTAAATTCTTTGACGGTGAATTTAATGGAAAACAGTGAACACTCGTTACAGTGTGTTGTAAATAAACACAAAGACGTGTTTACAGAAAACAAGTTTGATGTAGGCATAGCGAAAGATTACGAAGCAAAGCACGGTGCGGCTGAAGCAACTTTCACCCAAAAATGAAAACACATGAAATTTTCTTAATTATTATGCTTCTTTAGCATCCCACGAACAGTTTAAGACCAAATACAAAATAATCGGTCGGTCCCTTTTTGAAAAAAATCGGTTTTTGTGTTTAATTAATTTTTAAATAAGAAATTTGATGAAACTATTATTGCATTTGTATTTTTCATTTTCGGTTTTCATAATTTACATTCTCGAAACATTAAAAGTTAAAATTAAGATTATTATTAACAAATTACTTACCTGTAAAGATGAGCGCGTGAATATTGGGCCTTGTAGTTAATCATTTATATTCACTGTAATACTTAATATTAAAGTCTGTAAATTCTTAATTTGTTTAAAATAAATAATGAAAGATATATTTAAGTGAACACGAATTTTAATAACTTGTACAAAGAATATACTTAAACATGCAGGCCATTATACTCGCAAACAGCTTTACAATCTCGGATAACAATTACCACAAAAAACATTTGGCAGATTTTCGTCCGTTGCGTCGTACTCGAAAAGTTATTTTATGGAAGCTTCAATTTTTCCTCCGGCAGATATTTTTACCATCCGCTTAACGTCATTTCGGCTTGCCTTTTTTAAACAGATTATACAGACCTTTGCTCGATTTTCACTATGATTTGCTGTGTTTTTAGGCATAATTGCAGATGATCGCTCGTAAATAAATATCGACTTTACACAACAGTTGGTAATGTAGGACGCTAATATTATTTGGAACATTTTTTTGTTTTGAACGATTTCCAGCTGTCAAGTCGCTTTCTTTGCAAATGTGGTTCATTTACTCAATCAAAGTTTACGAGTGAACATCTGCTACAATTATGCCTACAAACGCAGCAAATCATAGTGAAAATCGAGCAAAGGTCTGTATAATCTGTTTAAAAAAGGCAAGCCGAAATGACGTTAAGCGGATGGTAAAAATATCTCCCGGAGGAAAAATTGAAGCTTCCATAAAATCACTTTTCGAGTACGACGCAACGGACGAAAATCTGCCAAATGTTATTTGTGGTAATTGTTATCCGAGATTGTATAAAGATAAAGAAAGCTTGAAGACAATTGTGCAGTTGGAATCGTTATCTCGATTGAAATTGAACAATATTAATACTAGATCCACCATTCAGTCACGATGTGCATGCCTTCTTTGTCAAATCGCAAGAAAACAACCAATTGACAATTTTGTGAAGAACGGCAATTCACTTCCGAAAAAGAAGAAAAATTTGAAAAAATCAAGCACAATGAAAGGTAAATACATACATTTATATGATGCTACACAAATATCATTTTGTTTTTAACACTTTGAGTAAAAAATTAACAAAGAACTCGCTATAATTCTCGCGCCATCTTTATTATTGTAAGTAAAATGAAATCTCGTCATCTCGCGAATTTTATAATAAATGAGTATTTATAAATATTTTGTTTTTATCTTCACCGCAAAAAAACAATAGTCCTCTCTTGTTTTGTATTTCATTTTTTATTGCAAAAATGTATTTTAAGTTTTGAATGTTTTTTTAATAAATCTGTAAAGTTGTTTTCTTTTTGTACATACAAAATAAGGTTTTCTATCTTACCTACTTCCTTCCTTTTCCAATTTTATAGGCAATCCAAAATCTAAAGCGCATTGCAAAAAAGTAAAGTCTGAAACACGGTGCACATTTTGCTTTACTTTGGTTGGAAAAGGTAAATCACACAGGTGTAACCAATCGTCTCAAGTAGATAATTTAACGAACGTAATAGAACAACAATCGACTCCAAAAATTCGAGATCAAATTATTTCTTCTCTACTGAAGAAAAAAATGACAGAAGAAAATAAAAAATCGACTACTCCTGATTGTGGACTTCGATTATCTCAACCATCTGGTGGTACACATCTGCGAGTTTCCGTAAATACACCGAAGAAAGAAAATTCCGTAGATAAAAAAATTATTTCTGCTGACGATATGAAAAATATGCAGGTAAAATTTAATCTGTCTCAAAATACAACTCTTGGAATTGCTTCGATCTTTCGCGCCGCCAGTAAAAAAAAAAAAATAATCGAACCTAATTTAAAGAGTAAATTGTCTTTTAATATTTATTGCGTAGACAATTTTTTTGACGTTACAAAGTTTTTATTCACGAATATGAAAGCCAAAACGGTGTTAGATGCTGAAAAAACTGTCGTTTATTGTCAAGATGTAGAAGGTTTAATTAAATTTGTAAAGGAGAAACGTAATGTAGATGAAGTACATTTAAAGTTCGGCATCGATGGTGGTGGCAATTTTTTAAAGGTGTGTCTATCCGTTCAGTCCATTGAAAATTAAGTTCAATCGCATGAAGACGGAAGATTAAAATATTCTCAAGGTATCGTTTCAAAAGGATTTCAGGATTCGGGAGTTAAAAAGTTATTTATACTTGGTGCAGCCCAAGGCTCTCAAGAGAATTACGAAAATGTTGCACAACTGTGGTCAGCAATTAAAATAGACCATTTCAACGGTACAATTGCTACAGACCTGAAGCTCGCGAACATTTTAACTGGACTAATGTCACACAGCAGTCTCTACCCTTCTACGTGGTGTTGTGCAGAAAAATCCAATCTTGTAGAAACAGGTGCAACGAGAACTATTGGCAACATATTGGAAAATTATTCACAATGGCGTGACAAAGGTGGGAAAAAAGAATTAGCCAAACTGTACATGAATTGCGTTAATCAACCAGTGTTTACAGGTGACTCAAGTAAAGCTGTACTTGATGTGATACCACCCCCCGAACTACATTTAATGTTGGGAGTGGTGAACCATATATTTCATCACATGCTTCTTGAATTTAAGGAAGAAACTTTGTCATGGGCCAATGCTTGTCACGTCGAACGTCAAGTAGTTCATGGTAGTCCGAGCTTTAATGGAAATGCCTGCAAACAACTTTTAGATAAAGTTGATCTACTACGATCATCCTGTTCCCTCGACTGCTTAAAGTATGTCAAAGTAATCGATGATTTTAAATCTGTTGTCAAACACTGTTTTGGCAATCATCTTGATCGAAATTACAAAACTTCTATAGCAAGTTTTAAGAAAAGCTACTTGGATTTGAAAATTTCTGTAACGCCGAAAGTCCACGCAGTATTTTTTCACGTGGAAGAATTCTGCTCGAAGAGCTGTAAAGGTTTAGGGTTTTACAGCGAGCAAGCAATGGAAGCTGTACATTTCGATTTCAAGGGAGTGTGGGAAAAGTATAAAGTTGATACAAATCACCCGGAATATGGTCATCAGTTACTGAAAGCTGTTTGGGAGTATAATGGCCTACATGTTTAAGTTTATTCTTTGGTATTAAAATGCCTTCAGATTTTTCTCAGTGTGTACAAGTTATTAAAATTCATGTTCACTTACATATATATTTCATTATTTATTTTAAACAAAGTAAGAATTTATAGACTTTAATATTAAGCATTACAATGAATATAAATTATTAACTATAAGGCTCAATATTCACGCGCTCATCTTTACAGGTAAGTAATTTGTTAATAATAATCTTAATTTTAACTTTTAATGTTTCGAGAATGTAAATTATGAAAACCGAAAATGAAAAATACAAATGCAATGATAGTTTCATCAAATTTCTTATTTAAAAATTAATTAAACACAAAAACCGATTTTTTTCAAAAAGGGACCGACCGATTATTTTGTATTTGGTCTTAAACTGTTCGTGGGATGCTAAAGAAGCATAATAATTAAGAAAATTTCATGTGTTTTCATTTTTGGGTGAAAGTTGCTTCAGCCGCACCGTGAAAGGTAAAGCTTACCGAACGTAAATATATTGCCCGAAAACCGTATAATTGTTCCGTGAAAGATAACTAGGAAATAAACTCGCAAATAAAGTCACTTTTGGAAGTGGGGCTTATTGAACGTTCCACCAGTCCTTTTGCCTCTCCGGTAACTCTTGTCTTTAAGAAGGAGGAGGGGAAAAAGTCACGGTTATGTATAGACTTTAGTGAACTTAACAAAATAATAGTACCAGAAAGTCACCCTTTCACCATTATAGACGATTTGTTAATACGAGTGCGTGATTGCAAGTATTTTACGAAACTCGACATAAACTCGGCTTTTTGGTCAATCCCGGTTAGGAAAAAAGATAGGTATAAATTAGCATTTATTACTAAAAATGGCCACTGGCAGTGGAAATGTTTATCATTTGGTCTAAAATCATCGCCGGCGATTTTCCAGAGAATTCTGAGCAATATAATCGCGGAAAATAATCTTGACGCATTCGCGATAAATTACATAGACGATATTTTGATTTTTTCGAAGACATACGAGGATCATGTACGTCATGTAAATGAAGTCTTATCTACCATAAGAAACGCCGGTTTCAAATTAAACAAAAAAAATGCACATTTGCAGAAAAATCAATAATTTACTTAGGGCATGTAATAAAAGAAAATGAGATAAAACCATTAAATGATAACCTAATCGCCATAAAAAATTTTCCTACGCCACAAAATCAGAAAAATATTAGGCAACTATTAGGCAAGATAAATTTTTATTTAAAGTTTATACCAAAAGCTTCAGTGATTTTAGAACCACTGCATAACTTACTTAGAAAAAATGTAAAATTTCAATGGTCGCAAGAATGTGAAAAGCCTTAACGAAATTAAAAAACACCTCAGTTCCGAGCCAATACTGGCAATTTTTGACCCGAAACTCCCGATATACATTTTTACGGACGGGTCCAAAAAGGGGATAGGAGCAATTTTAAAACAGCCTCAGAAAGATAAATTCCTAAAACCAGTTTTTTACTTTTCAAAAAAACTGAGTAAATCCCAGGAAAATAAACGTGCTATTTTTCTGGAAGTTCTTGCAATAAAAGAAGCATTTTTATTTTGGCAGTATAAATTGATAGGAAATAAATGTACGATTTTTACTGACCACAAACCTCTGGAAAATTTTAATGTTAAAAACAGCAAAGATCCAGAATTGTTAGAATTATTAAACTATATATCAAATTTCGAATCTGAGATAAAATATAACCCAGGTATAAATAATACAGAAGCAGATAGTTTATCTAGAAATCCAGTCTTAAATGAAAACACCGACAGTGAATCCGCGATTAAAATAGTAAATTTTATATCAATGGAAGAACTCCTAATTGATCAGAAAAAATTGAAACATGAAAACAATGATAAATTAAAAATAAAAAATAACATTTGTTATAAAATTCTTAATAATAGAGAAAAAATCTGGATTTCGGAAAATCTAGGAATTGATATTATAAAAAAAATACACTACGAAAGCCATATAGGAGTAAAACAGCTGACACTGACCTTGACTACACGATATTATTTTAAAAACATGCACAAACACATAAAACTTATATGTCGAGCATGCGAGACTTGTGTGAGAAATAAATCAAGGTTCGGTAACGTTATTCAACCCCTGTCCCAGTTAGGTCCAGCGTCAGAGCCCTTTGAGATAATTTCCTTAGATACAATAGGAGGGTTCGGGGGAAACAAGTCTCCAAAAAAATATTTACACCTGGTAATATTTTATATTACTTTATTTTAGATTTATTTATTTTTTATTTATATATTTTTTTATTTATTTATATATTTATTTATATATTTATTTATTTATTATATATACAATTAATAGACCACTTTACAAAGTACGCTTTCGCGATAACCTCGAAAACGCAAAATGCAAAAGACTTTATTAAATTAATAAAAAACATGCAAAAAAATGGGAAATTAAAACTACTCTTAACTGACCAATACTCCGGCATAAATTCCATAAATTTTAAGAAATTCTTGAAGTCAGAAAAAATAAAGTATATTTTCACTGCGGTAGATTGCCCCTTTTCAAACGGGCAAAATGAACGAACGAATCAAACTTTAGTAAATTCAATAAGGTGCAAAATTTTTGAAAATAGACACAGGCCATGGTCTGTCATTGCCGAGAAATGTATAGAAAATTACAATAACACAATACACAGTACAACACGATATACTCCAAACTATCTTCTAAACGGAATCGACAATTCCTTTTTCCCTACGGAACTTAATGATAACAATTTAAAAAATTTAGAACTAAACAGAAAGAAAGCCTTTTCAAACGCTAAGAAAATTCATGATCAGAATAAGATACATTACGATAAAAATAGAAAAGCAATAACCTACAAAGTAGGAGACCTTGTGTACATACAAAATAGTACTCGTTTAAACAGAAATAAATTGGATCCAATCAGGGTAGGTCCGTTTAAGATAAAGAGAAAAATCTCAGAATTATTATATGTCATTGATTCAAATTTTAAGAAATCAGAATCAAATATCTATCATGCGAGTAAAATAGTTCCCTACTTTCCTACTTCTGATCCTTACATTCATCCTTCTGGGAGAGGGGGGATGTAAATTTGGAGCTCGTCCAAACTATAGAATGACGTCACCCGTCCAGCCGATCACATTCGATCGAGCCCGGCGAGCGCGCGTCAGTCATTGCTGCGTAGCCAAAGCAGATACACGTACCGTCGATATGTATCGGTGATACTTAAATAAAATAGACAAGCTGTACTTGTTGTTGATTCAGGTATACTTGTAGTTAATTATACGAGTAATTAATTAAACGCTGTACACATGTAATAAGTGTTAATAAATTTCAGTTCTATCTAGCATCAACAGCTGTACTTAATTCGGAAACCGTGTTACCTATTGATAAGACTTGACCACAGTCTTATAAATATTATAATGCAGCGAAGAAACAAAGGAACACTTCACTTGAATTGAAAGGAATTAATAACTTTTAATTATTTGAATGAGAAAGAAACCGAAAAATAACGCATCCTTATAGACAGCCAAAAGAAATCCACAAATGGTAACTTTTCGGAATATGGGTTCGTTATTAAAAATAACATTAAAATACATTGATAATATAATCCTTATTTTATGAAATACCATTACTATTCTGATGATAAATGTATTTTATCAGTTTATGAAATAAATTCTTCACTAAAATAAAAAACCAATAGCTTTATTTGGGAATTTATGATATTTTATTATATTTTTCATTAAGTTTCATATAAATTTTGTGACGCTTTTTTATCTTCCTTATCCTTGATGACCATGAATATGTTTTAAATTTTTCAAAAAAGTGTATTATAGTCGTACACTTCTTCGTATACACTTTTTTGAAAAATCGAAATACATTCATAAGGGCCTCATAAGGGCGTCAAATCAAGGTGTGTGTATAAATATCCACATAATAGTAACATTTCAACCGCAATGTAGGTAAAATTTATATGAATCAGCAACGATGTTTTTGTTAACATGTGTATTCAAATAATAGGTCTCTACAGTTCGACATCTATTGTTTTTATGCTATATACTGAATATTTTCTGTTTATTGCTGTAATTGTCCAACATCGACTTTGCATTTCAAGGTACTGCTTTACGAGACAATAATTTCGTGTGTCAAGTTGTTGCAAATAGTTACTTCTTAGGCAAGCTGATTTTTGGTGCTTATGAAATGTATAAAGAAAGTGGCAAGGATAATGTTTTCGATAAATATAGAATCAAATTAGCGAATGTAATCATTGATTATGAGATGATGACACGAATGGAGTAAGTTTGAACAATATCCTCTCAAATAAATGTAGCAGATTGTTTATATATATATATATATATATATATATATATATATATTACATATGTTACTGAGGACAACGTTTAGTATTTAGGATGCCTACTCACGCATTCATGTATATAATCCAAAATAAGAAAAATAATACTTCCTGTACGCGAAAGCAGACTTATTATTTTCCCTGAACATAAGCACAAATAATGTCCCTACAATGACAATTTATTTTTACCTCATCGTACTGAAATCCATCTCGGTGTTTTTTATAGATAAATTTTTCGTCCTTAATGCCTACTCCATAGTATTTCTCATTGTTGCAGGATAAATAGAGAACGATTTTTACAACTTCGGAATAGTTTAATCGAATGTTTTCCACTGGAAGAAGGCAATAAATTATGTTACTATTCCCCCAGTGTAAATCAATCGAACCCAATAGGATATTTTTATATGAGATATATAACCAATAGACATAAGGGTACAGAGATAAACATTGTGCACAAATTGACGAAACGTGAATCTAGTGAACGTAAGTAAAATGTTTTTTTATGCTACAGCATTGTACAATTTAGATTATATATATATATATTTTTTTTATTTATACATCTACAGCTAGTCCAAGTGTTGACTCAGAATTTAGAGACATCACAGCAGTTGAAGAATCGATCAAAAAATGGAGAAATACTTATGACATTCGGAAGCGATTCATGAAAAAATTATCGATTGATGAAATCGCTGACGGCATACCGATTTTAAGATCGCCAACTGGATATATATATGTATGAAATATTCGATTTGAAAAATTTTTTTATTCTATTTTATTACTGTAATTTTTATTTGAAAACCACAGCGTTTTTATTACTGTTCACCGATACTCATTTATTAATTGTTTACATATAGCTTCTTCAAGATTTTAAGTTACTGCATGAAAAAGACAAAAATTTTGTCTGAGGTAGATTTTGAAATAAGTATAGTGGTCTCCAACATAAAGTTTGCTAAAACTTTGAAATATCTGATATTGAACGGCAAAATGTATAAGCAAGGTATGGTCGTAATAATAAGAGTGACTGATGAAGGACCTGTCATGGGACAAATTTATAAAATCTACGACGTTCATGGGCTTGTATACTATTTTTTACACGAAATTAAAATAATAAGCTTTAATGAACATGTGCATGCTTATATAGTTCAGCTTACCGCTAAACCAGTAGAGTTTATTCATATTGAAATGTTGCCATCTATGAGTCCGATGTGTTTATTAATGCAGAAAAACAACGTAAATTACGTGTGCACTAGATACCAAATATAATAAAGAAGGGATACGTTATGATAATGCAGCATTCATTACAACAAGTAACATTTCCTAGTGCACGTCAGTTTTCCTTACTTTTATACTGTAATAAATATGTTCTTTATTAATAACAACAGAATTAATACAATTAATACAATTTGACAATACAATCTTAATTCCATTTATAAATTCGCAAGACCTATCGTAGCAGTGGCACTTTTTTCATCTATGGAAGAAACCGTTATATATAATTTACATAATACGAATTTGAAGTATCTTTAGAAAACACTCCAAAAAATGCAATTTTAATGTAATTGACAGGATTTTATGATTGCAAATATTATATTAAACTCAATGAATTTACAGTCGAATTATGGAAACATGAATTATTTCAGTAACCATTTTTGTAGGGGCACTAAAAATATGTACTTCAAGACTGTACAGATTGCCGTAATACACATTTGATGATGATCACGTTGATTACGTAAATATATAACCTAAAAATACAAATTAAGATTATTGCACTGAAATAAATCCTTATCCGATTTTACCTAAAGATAGTTTAGTAAAATCTGCCGAGTCGAAAACTTATTCAGTAAATTTTATTTACTAATGTAATAGTTATAGAAATTCGACTAAATACATATTGCAGAAAACCTTAGCAAGATATAAATATTAATCTCTACATACAGCCTACAAGTTTATTGTTTTAGCGGTTAATGCGGTAAGATTAGTATGTAAGATTTTTCTAAACAGAAAGCTTCAATTTTATAATAATTAAATTTGAATTATGTTCCAAGACGTTTGAGATACTACTGTAAATCTAAATTATTATTGCATGTCTTAAAATTGAACAATTTTAAATATTGGCTCCATGAACATGAAATACTGTAACGATGCTCAATTTCTCAAAATGTTCATAGCAACTTTTCACACAATAAAACAGTTTTCAAAGACTACTGAACGCGTGAAAAAAATAATTTTTGCAAAATAGTTTTATTCGACCATACAGCTCATTGTTGACTTAAACTAATGATAAACCATCGACAACAATTTACACACTAATGATAAAAACCCCGAGTGCCGAAATCTGTCAAAATCAATCGACTTTTAATACTTTGGTCGGCCATATTGGGTCCGCCATTTTGAATTTCAAAAATTGTTCCCTCTGGTTTGGAATTAGCGGCCTTGAAAATTCCGGAGTACCGAGTTTCACCAAAATCGAGTGACTCTTTACATTGTGGGTCGGCCATATTTGTTCCGCCATTTTCAATTTTCGGAATTTTAGATAACCCCCTAAAACCAAGTTTCGCCACATTTCGGTAAGATTTTGTATTTTGGCCGACTGTATTATGTCCGTCATTTTGAATTTGTTGGATTTCAGTAGGTTAACGTAAGAGGCCGTCCATAAATCTTGTGGACAACTTTTTCCCGATTTTTGACCCCCCCCCCCCTTGTCCACGTGGACATTGCATATTAAAAAATAAATTAAGTGAAGCATATTTATTTTAAATTATTGTTTCAAAGAACAATTTGCTGAAATAAATCGTTTTAAATAAATATCATAAACTGACTTTTTTTATTTTTCATGAAAAAATTGATAGAGCAGATTCGCTGTTCCACCAGCGAAAAATTGGCTACATCAGCCACACGTTTTGCTGGGAGAGCGAATCTCTTTTATGGGTGAAGAAATATATTTTATATTACAGTGTGCGGAATAGTATATTACGATACAAGTGTGTAATTGTTTTTAAAGGAAAAAACACTTTGACGTTCTTCGTGCGTCTAAAATACAATTTTACACACGCCTGATGACAGGCGACTTCCCTCGTTATTATTAAATAATGATTATTAAATTTATTATTAAATCCTCGGGTATCGCGGTCATCACGCGTATATAACTCGTATCTTACCCACCAAGAACATCGAAATCGAATTTTCCTTACGTTATGGCATAAAATATCGTAAGTAACTCGGGCGTAAAATGTCGATTTTACGCACTCCCCTATCTAATTACATGTCATGCGTAAAATCGCGTTTTACACCCTTGTTGCATAATATACTATAATGCTTCAAGTGTGCGAAAAGTGCGTTCGAAAAATATGGAAAGTGTGCAAAACCGCACTTTGCGCATACTGAAGCATAAAATGCTATTTTACACACTTCTTACTTTTTTCTGGCGCAGTTTACGCACACTTGTAACGTAAAATCATGTTCGAAACGTGCCAAAATTTGTTTTTTTGTTACAGTGTGCGTAAAGTGCTACTTTGGCGCATTCTTTCATTTTTTTTACGTACTTTACGCACACTTGTAACAAAAAATATTGTTCGGCACATGGGTGTAAATTTTTTTATGCGAATGTGAGGTTGCCGCCCGAGCCGAAAAAACTTTTACGCCCTTGTATCGACAACTACTATTTCAGCGAATGTGAAGTTTGCACATATTCTAAATAACGTAAAATATCGCAATATTTATTTTATTATGATTACATTATAATTTGTCGAAAAATCACATTTTATTCCGTTTTTCTTTTTAATTTTTTTTGCATTCGATTTTGTAAGGCTTTTAGAAATAGTAAAGTAATTTTTAAAAAACGCATTTTTGTCTTTAGAACTTGTAGTAAAAATGTATATGCTGTGTATACGTAATGACTAGGAAGCATGTACTGGTTCGAAACAAAATTTGTTTGGAAAGAAATTATAATTTATTTAATTTCATGTAAAATATTAACCCTTAGAGCCTTGACTAGAGTCGAAAACGAACCTGCAGAATTCATAAACTTTTAAAAACTAGTTCCAGTTTTTTAATAAAATACTCTGTAAACCTGAATTAGTCAAAAACTATTAATGAAAGAGTGAACATTCGGTTACCAATTAAATTAGTAATGAGTTTTAATAACAAATAGTAACAAAACTACCGATTATTAGACCAATATTACTGATTCACTTTAGTAAAAAGACGTAAACAAACAAACTTACTCATTTAACGTTAGATGAATTTGACTAATGAAATAGTACATTCTCACTAACAATTACTAGTTTTTTTTACTATTTGTTAGTAAATATTTTTACTTCAGTGACCCAATTTTGACTCTTTCATTAGTATTTTTTGACTAATTCAGATTTGGAGAGCATATAATAAAATTAAATTTGGTTTCCTTAATATCAATTTTTTTCTTCAAATTGTACGTTTACAGTAAATCCCTGAATTGTTCAGACTTTTTAAAGAATTATTACATGTTTAAAAAGTACGAAATCAGTCCTGGTCATGGCTCTAAAGGGTCCGAAAAGACGTCATTATTCTAAGGGTTAATGCTGAATTAAGGCGTTTGGAAACGAATGGCCGAAAAAGTAACCTCAGAAAAAAATGGTGGAGAAAAATGACCGATGAAACTATCCAATGAAAAAATGACTTGTGGAAAAAATAACCGGGAAAGAGTGATCGAATGACCTTTCTGTGTGGAATTTTATTTCGCGTGATTTAAAATAATTACGAAAAGGAATACAAAAAAAAATTAGAAAAATAAATAAAATGCTAATTGTTGATAAAACTGAGCAAGAAAAAAAAATTTATTTATGTTTTTAATTTTTCGCGGTATGTCATTATTTAATTAATAAATTAATTTATCGAAAACATTCAAAGAGCTATTTTGTAGATAATTTCAAGAGCTACAACTTTTTCCTGACCCGTTTTTCCGTAGAAAATCAAGTTTAAATCTACAATCGAAAAACTGAGAACAAAACGTGTATCATAAAACTCTTTTATTTTGCATTAAAACATAATTGGTTACATTTTTAAAAATGTAAACACACTCATACGCATAAAAATCTGTCACTGAAATCGATGTAATATTCGATTTGTCGAGCAATACGTTTACAGCTCATCGTCCGCGTCCCGTTAAGACCACGTAAATGCCACGTTAAAATGATCGAAACGACGCGTTCGAACACGAACCCCAATCTTGTATTCGTATTTCCTAGGCGGTACGCTTAGAACTCGACCGAGGCTATGCGCCAGATGCCTCTTCTAAACGCCAGCTTCGGAAAGAGCCTCTGTAAGCCCCATGCAAAAAATGCCCGGTTTTCGTACCTCGAATATTGAAACTTTTTTTATGCCAATTGGTTACATATGATGACCCAATATTCCCTGCAAAATTTCAAAGTGAGCATATGCCCCGTTTCGGAAATATGAGGGGTCAAAGTTGACCATGTCCAATTAAAAGTGTACATCAATTTCACATTTATACTCGAATAATAATATTAAAAAACAATCAGACGATATGGTTCTTTACAGATTTTCGGCTGCTGATTACACATCTGAAGTCAGATTTTAAAAATCCAGAATGGCGGATCCAATATGGCGGTCGAATTTTTTGAAAATCGATGTAATTTGCCTAAAAATTATTACTCGGGGGGGTTTTGGGGTCGCTGATTACGAATCGAATGTTAGTTTTTCAAAATTGAAAACGACAGGTCCAATATAACGGATGACTTTTGAAAAATTTAATGTAATTCGCTTGAAACTCGTCAGCTTAAGGTTTTTGTAGTCGATGAAGTCTAATCTAACGTTGAATTGATATTGAAAAGGCACTCAGCTTTCTTTGTCGCTGCATTAAATCTGTTTGGACCCTGCATAGGAAACAAAAGAAAATCTAAAAAAATCCAAGTTTTAATGCATCTTTTAAGACATCTTATTTGAATCGTGGGCTTGCGAATGTGATAAAATAAAAGTATCTTTAGTGTTGAAAATCTTGAATTTATAAAAGATTTCAGCCTATATTCAAAAACCCTAGAAACAAAAGACTATCAGCAGATTAGCATTTCATTTATTTCCATTCCATTGTACATCTTATTTGAATCGTTTGCTTGCGAATGTGATAAAATAAAAGTATCTGTAGTGTTGAAAATCTTGAATTTCTAAAAGATTATACGATCTTACCTTTGCCGGTTGGAGTATTACATCTTGCCTTGGTTGGATTATTGCATCTTGCCTTTGTTAACATTTTTTTTTAATCTGACTTCAGATTCGTAATCAGCGACCCCCAAAACCCCCGAGTAATAATTTTTAGGCAAATTATATCGATTTTCAAAAAAGTCGTCCGCCATATTGGATCCGCCATTTTGAATTTTTAAAATCTGACTTCAGATTCGTAATCAGCAGCCGATAATCTGTAAAGAACCATATCGTCTGATTGTTTTTTAATATTATTATTCGAGTATAAATGTGAAATTGATGTACACTTTTTATTGGACATGGTCAACTTTGACCCCTCATATTTCCGAAATGGGGCATATGCTCACTTTGAAATTTTGCAGGGAATATTGGGTCATCATATGTAACCAATTGGCATAAAAAAAGTTTCAATATTCGAGGTACGAAAAACGGGCATATTTTACAGAGGCTCTTTCTCTGAGTGTACAGACGCGGACGCACGAACGAGTATTAAATAACAAGAAAGAACAAAAAAGAACTAAGCTGAAATACATGTACCGATACTGCAGGAGCAATACATCAGTAGTCCATAATTTGCTGGTTTCACTTTATGAAAACAGTCAAGTGATAAAAAAAATCATTAAAACGGTAAGAAATTATTACTTGCATTTAAAAATCTGTAAATTCAGCAAATAATCAATAAATCGATTTACAATTTTTCAGACTGCTAAAAAGTTGTTCAATAAATTATAAAATCAGTAAATTGATGAAAAAAATCATTGAAACGGTAAACAATTATTAAATTCACTTACAAATCAGTAAATTGATAAAAAATAATTGAAACTGTAAAAAATTATTAAATTTACTTATAAATCAGTTTTGTATTTTTAAAAATTGTTTTCTTTCGTTTTCGATAGTTTAATGTCCTTCAAAATGTTTCGGCTATTCTCAAGGCGCTGAATCAAGAGTCTAGAATTTTGAATCTAGAGACAATAATAAAAATGATAAATTATTTATGGGGGTGCACGGATTAAGAAGATGGGTGTAATTAGAGTATTATCGGAGTTTAATTTAAAGCATTGAACCCTTTGATGGGACATTCTATTATAACTCGAACACTTCTTGATCATTTTTAAATCTCTGAAAGTGTTTTTTACAAGTGCCAGGCATAAAATGAGCTAGCACGTGTATCGTTTTATTTTAATTAGTTTGCGAAGATATATCGAGTATTTTAATAATTAACTTTTTATAGGAATGTAGACTAGGAATTCAAAGGTATTTAAGGTGGCTTTTTAGAGGTGGCTCCATTGTTTCTAATCCGTTCTCTCTCTCTTGTTTATAGTTATGTTTATTTTTGATGCAGGAACAACTCTATGTAAATTGTAAATATAAATAATATAAAGATAAAGTTTTTGTTATTAACATACTATGTTGGTAATTTTAATGTTTGTTTATTCATGGATGGGCTCCCTTGACTTAGAAAACGAAGGTGCACATCTTTTTGTCAACTCTTAATTGCTGTCAGGCGTACGTATGATCCTAGACATAATATTCGTGGTAAAGTTCTTTAGTATCTATAGATTTTCTATGGTGGGGCATAAGCAGTATTTAATTTAATTTGTTTTATTCGTTAGAATCCGACCCACGTTTTCACCTATTCATTATTATTATTATTATTATGAGCTCTGGGCGAAAAAGAGTAAAAATTGAAAAGGTTAATCGATAACATCTGTTTATCATCAGAAGATAATGTCGATGTCTACCTTGTCGAGTGAGTGACTCTTTGTTTCTTCACACTTGGTAGATCGTTGACAGATGTCTTGAGTACGGGGGTTGGATTTTCGCATCTAACGAGGTCCATCCTATTCTGTACATAAGACTTTCTATCGTGAAGAATAATAAGCGGCGTACAAGGCAGATCTGCACAAGCCTTGCTGAAGATTACAGTAGGTGCAGATCGGGATGAAACGCCAGAGGTGGAGTTCTCTCATTCTTTCAGTGAGGGAATTCTGCTTCGTTCGTCTGATGATAAAAAATAACCTTTTCAATTAAGATTAAAAATCGGTTTAATTTTATCGCGATTAATAAAAAGTTTCCTCCTCGGGAATGCACGCGAGTCGGCCGAGAGGAGGAATCTATAGATTTTCTATTGTGGGCCATAAGCCGTATTTAATTTAATTTGTTTCATTGATTCGTGGTAAAGTGTTATATGAGTGGACGCTCGAAAACAATTATATTTTATTAAACGGTTGTACTCTGGGTGATTCACCGGCGCATTTTACCTTTTTTAATGAGAATGGTCGTAGCATAGTGGATTTGGTTTGGGTCTCCGCAAACCATTTACAATTCATGAAATACTTTTCAATAGGTTTAGATGAAGGGGCTCTGACCATCTGCCTGCTACAGTGAATTTGTCTCTTGCTTTCTCAAGACCTCGCGGATAGAATGCGCGACATGAATCCCTATGAGATTTACCTGGATCAGGAAGCGCAGAGTCCCTCTTTTTCGAAATTATGTGCGAGTTTAGTAGAGTTACTTGAACAAGAAGGACTTTCGCGATTGATTTCGGATACGCGCGATAATTGTAATGTGAGGCAACCTGTTCCCAGATGGTATGATGCAAGTTTACTAGAGGGACTCTAATGCAAGCTGTAGAAAAGCGCGTAAACGCTTAAATAGAGCTTTAGAGCTTTTACGCAAAAGTGAGCATGCTCAGCGGCAAGTATCCAAATATTTAGCAGAAAAAAATCATTTAGACAAACGATTGTTGCAGCGAAGCAGGCTTATGTGACAGGGATAGTGGATGCTTTTGCGAATGTGAGGGATGCTAGGGGTTTATGGTCTACGGTTCGGGAGCACAGGCCGAGACCTACGCGTAGTTCTTCGATCTCCCTTGAGACGTGGAGTAGGCACTTGGCACTCCTTTACCCGCAAAGTAACCAATTTCGTTTTTATATATTGAATACAATGTGCTTGTCATTTTATAATACATTTTAACACTTTACTCGAACTTTTCTGTGAACCATTCCCGGTTTTGGTAACCTGACGCCGCAAAGAAGACGTTCCGTCCCCCCTTTTATATACTTTTTATATTTTTATAGCTTTATATTTTAAGTGTACTCAACCCAAAAGAATTGTATTATTCATATACGGGTTAATACATTGATTGATTGATTAATTGATTAATATTTGTTTATTTGTTTACTTTTTGCAAACACAAACAAAGTACAAAGTTCATTTAGATAAAGCATTACAGTATGAGATTTATTGTCTTACCTTATTTGTTCATTGCCTGTTAGTTTAAAAAAATCCTAAACTCGGTTTGCATGAATTAAATGGGTCCTGTTTTCATAATTTATTGAAAAATTTTTAGTAGCTTAAACGTATTTTAATCGATTTATCTTATTTTATACTCATTTGTTTTAATGAAATTACCAAAGTATTTGTTTTAATACTTATCACATCAAGTGAGATGGCATGTGATATGCCACATAATATGTCACATGATTTATCACATGATACGTCATATGATATCTCACATAATATATCACATGATATGTCACATGATATATCACATGATATGTTACATCATATATCACATGATCTGATAAGTCATATTGGATGTGAGATGGATATCACGGAAATAGTATTTTTTGCTATAAGGCCGTAAAACCAGTATCGCTGGATCGCCTGAATCCGTGAAGTCTTACGAGGTCGTCTGACGAACATTATTTTTCGGTGTAAAAATTCGATTTCGCGGACTGCAGTTAGTATGGGTTATGTTTTTGACAGCGCAGATTCATGTTACACGTGATCCGTAAAATTTCAATTTACGAACTAAAAGCACGCCGTAAAATCGGATTTTACGGCTATACACGTAGAGAAATGTGAAAGGATGAAACTGTAGGTATTCCTTCGCCACTGTACTAAGATTTCGGAGCTGGTTCTGCACCATGTGTCGCGTGATATCAATCTAAGAAACCCACAGTCTCAGACTGTGAAAACGCTTAGGATGAGACAGCAAAACTGCGATGCTTTCGTCGAGGCTTTCTCCCGCCCAAGTTTTACTTTTTAGACTAGGGTTCTCCAGGACTTTTTTGTAGGAAATTTCCTCCTCTACAAAAAAGTTTACTAAATTTTTGCTCTATCTTGCACCGTTTTCGATACGAAAGCGATAGAATGAAGAACATCGAGTTTTTAAAACAAAAGATAAACATGGCGTCAGACGCTGAATACTTTGTTTTTCATTCTATTGCTTCCGTATCGAAAACGGTGCAAGATAGAGACAAAATTTACTAAATCATTTTTGTAGAGTAGGAAATTTCCTACAAAAAAGTGCGCTAGAGCCCTAGTCTAAAAAGTAAAACTTAGGCGGGAGAAAGCCTCGAAGAAAGCATCGCAGTTTTTCAGTCTCATCCTAAGCGTTTTCACAGTCCGAGACTGTGGGTTTCTTAGATTGATATCACGCGACACACGGTGCAGAACCAGCACCGACACTTAGTACAGTGGCGAAGGAATACCTACAGTTTCATCCTTTCACATTTCTCTCCGTGTAGTACTGAAAAAGTTATTAGCAAATGAATTTGCAGAGGCTCATACCTTTAGTAACCTTCATGGTGCAGATACGTAACATATTTTAATCAACTTCGTTAAAAATAATATTATATAAATTTCTTAATAATGGTTATTTAATCTGTTCATAAATGACTAATAAATATGAAAATAACATTTAAAATACCATTATGTCTTTTCTAAAAATGCCAAAATTAATTAAATATCATTGAAATTGAATAACATTTATACAGGGTGATCGGCCAATCATTACCCAGCGGCTAACTGTAGATTGTACAGATAATTCTGAGCAACTTTTTCCTCTGAAAAAATTTCGGGGAAGGTAGAGTTTTTAAGTTATTCAACACTAAAATTTAGGGGGGAAAATCACTTTTTTTTTAAATATCTCGGCTCTGTATGAAGGTATCTTAGCGAACCGAAGCCCATTTTAAAGATATTTTCAAGCTATACAAGTTGCCTCTGTTGGTTTTTGACCTACAATGAATATTTCTCTTGTTATAGCCATAAAAACGGGGGTAAATGCCGATTTTTCAGGGTTTTCGCGTCTAACTCGTTTCGACACATAGCTATCGAAATATCACACTGGAAAAAGTTGTAGGCCTTGAAAACACAAACATTTTTTGTCCTCTAATACGATGCGATTAAATCTTGTAGGGTTCAGTTTTAATTTAATCGCATCGTATTAGCGGACAAAAAATGTTTGTTTTTTCAAGGCCTACAACTTTTTCCTGTGTGATATTTCGGTAACTATGTGTCGAAACGAGTTAAACGCGAAAACTCTGAAAAATCGGCATTTACCCCGTTTTTATGGCTATAACAAGAGAGATATTCATTGTAGGTCAAAAACCAATAGAGACAATTTATAGAGCTTTAAAATATCTTTAAAATGAGCTCCGGTTCGTTAAGATACCTTCAAACAGAGTCGAGATATTTCAAAAAATGTGATTTTTTCACCTAAAGTTTAGTGTTGAATAACTTAAAAACTCTACCTTCCCGGAAATTTTTTCAGAGGAAACAGTTGTTCAGAATTATCTGTAGAATCTAGAGTTGGCCGCTGGGTAATGGTTGGCCGATCACCCTGTATATCTTTTACGATAAAAATAACTGTATGAAATATTTGCGTAAGTAAATGTTAACCCTGAAAAGAAATGCTTACGTTTTAGTTTGAACTGAATCCGCATTTATCGCCTTCTATTTTTGAGTATAACTTACTCTTCTACACGGGGTAATAATATACATGCGAGCGCAGCGTAGTAAACGGAAGACCGGGGATCGATCCTCGGTCGGGGTAGATTATTTTCAGATTTATTTTTGAGCGAAATTGTAATATCTAACATTCACATAAATATTAATAAAATGAATTTAAATATCTATAATAATTCTCGTTCGATTATTTAAGGTTTTTATGAGCGTTTACATTTATCACATGATAAATCACATGATATATCATTGGACAAATTCTCTCATGACAGATCACGTGATATGTCACATGATATATCATGTGACAATTTTCAGTAGGGTGGTAGTTCAAGTCTTTCGAATGAAATTTTATCGATCATCGAGGAGTTGCGCGAAGTTGATATAATCTCTTAATTATGCAATAATTACGTCAGTTTCATAATGAGCATCGATGTCTTTCGACCATCGTCTCAACGAGCACAGAAGCAAGTATTTCAAAGTATGGAAATTGCTACAGACGGTTCTTATGATTTTATGAAAAGAAAGTTATGTAATACTGGAAATCCGACAGATTCGGATGATGCCATTACTTTGAGAGTATTCCACACATCTATTCGCGATATTAAACAGCAAATAGGTGAAATGCGAAAAGATGTAATTAAATATAATGAGAAGATAAAAAAATAAAATGCATCGAGATAATAATAAAAATTACAATGAAATAGAAAAGTGGCGAATTATATCTGCAGATATCGGAAATTATATTGCTGAATTACGTTAAGAAATAACTGAAAACAATAGTAATTTATATAAAAATAATTGCACGCTTAGTAATCTTACGAATAATATCACTGTCGTAGAGCGGGAAGTAAAGAAAATTAAAGATGATTTAAATAAAAATAATGGTTTGATTAACCGTCTTACGGTAGATATTGCCTGTATAAGGAAGTTTAAAAAATATACCTATGACTTAAGGGAGAGTAGAACTGTAGGTCACGATGCTCAGAAATTTATTTTTCACCTAGAACAAAATGTTCATAAAAACAGTGATTCCTTAAAGACGATTAATGAAATAACGGATGCTATGAAGAGGGACATTTCACAGTTATTCTCCTTACGAAACGAATTAATTAGTTAGTCTGAAAAATGCGAATAAATAAACTATTTGCAAATATCCACCCAACAGTTTTAATCAAGACGTTATCATATCTGTTTAACAACAATGACTTCTAAAAAGAAGAAAGAAGTTGTGAAGGAGCTTCGTAAACCAGCTAGAAACAGTTATTCAAGACGGAGAGTAGATATTCGCGGATTAGATGAAACTTGGCAAGCTGATCTTGCAGAAATGATTCCATATGCAGATGAAAATAAGGGTTACAAATATTTGTTAACTGTCATCGATGTGTTCTCTAAGTATGCATTGGTCCGCACGGTAAGAAGAAAGACTGGTGATGACGTCACAGCTATCATGAAATCGTTATTTGAAATGGGTCGAATTCCAAAAAATCTACATACCGACCGTGGAAAAGAATTTTTTAATTCGAAATTCGAAAATTTAATGAAAAACCGTGATATCAATTTATATTCTACATACAGTAATTTAAACGCATAAATTTGCGAACGCTTCAATCATACTTTTAAAAATAAAATGTGGCCACCGTTTAGCATTCATGGTAATTATCAATGGCTTCATATCTTACCAGAGTTGATTAGTGATTAGAACAATAGCAAACATCGAACTATTAATATGAAACCAAATGATGTAAATAAAGACAATGAAAAATAATTATTGGAAGGTGTGTATAATGTAATTGAGAATGAAAAGATTCATCCAAAGTTTAAAGTTGGTCAACAAGTTTGTATTAGTAAATTTAAACATATATTTGAAATGGGATATACACCAAATTGGACGACCGAAGTGTTTTAACTAATACAAGTTAAGAAAATGAGTCCAGTAACATATTTACTAGAAAACGACGATGAAAACCGAATATCAGGTGGATTTTATGAATTTGAACTGCAACGTACAAATCCAGATGTTTATCTGATTGAAAAAATTCTGCGTCAAAGGGATTCTAAAGTGTTTGTTAAATGGTTGGGCTCTGGGGATGAGCATAACTCTTGGGTCGACAAGAGAGATTTATTACTTTAATGGGGCTTCTTGGGATCCCCGGGAAAAATTAAAAAGATTCCAGAGTGCGACGTGGCCATTTTTAAATTCCAAAGCAGTATTAGACATCAAATTTCCAATAAATCACTATTATTAATAGCTGGAATTTCCGAATCGATTCCTATTTTTTTATATGTAAAAAGGTATTTTACAAACAATTTTTATCCCAGCTATTTGCAAAGTTTGCTTTTCATGAATTTTCCGAATATTTCATATGACCCCTGATTATGTGACCAATTGATGTGCAGTAAGTTCTGAACGTTTAATCACCGAATTTTCGAGGGCGACAAAGTGCCAAAATGGCCAAATATGACTCAATAATGACTGCAGTGAATTTAAAAATTCATCTCGAACACCCCGACCCACACAAATGCCGAAAATCAAATGTCCCGATTTTTACGCTATCTCGCTTTTTGCAGCCTTACGATCGCGATAAAATTTGCGAAAAATTCCTAAAATTACTTTTCGCAGAATTTAGTAATGTAGTGAGGCTTTCAAAAAGCGAGATAACGTGAAAATCGAATTTTAAAGCGGTGAAGGTAGCAGAAGTAGTTTTACCGCTTTTCAAATGTGAGTGACATAATAATATTCCTTAATGTGATATAAAAGACTTGAATTTCTCTTATATCAGTTGTGGCGATTCGCAGGGCCCCAGGCGCCCATATTCAACGTTTTTCGCGCTGGCTATGAGCAATCGTTCATTGTACGGTCCTAACTTCCTGCACCTACCAATTGCTACATTTGTTTTGTGCTACATTTGTTTTGTCCAAAATTTTACAATGCCCATTTCTTTTATGCGATTTGTATTTGATTGCGAGTGGAGGTCACGTAGGCGTCCTCCTGGACACCGGCTGGTCTGGCAAAGATTAGGGATTGGAGCAAAAATGAGGAGAAAACACACGATTGTATTAAATTGATTTATTGTCCCGTGCAAAGAATGCGGAGATACAGCGGTCTCGCGAGCACTGTATGGTTACAGGCTACGGCTGGAAAAAATGTTCGAGGTGCGAAACGGCTAGAGCGAGACTGACTGTCGCAGCGTTGTTACACGATTACAATAATATTTATTATAAGGATGATACACTTGCGAATGCGGGCCTAGTCGCTACTAGCGCAAAGACGCGATCTGGTCGCAATCTGTATTACCGACGGGGTGCAATAAAGTGAATGGAGACTTGAGCTCGGTAACATCCCGCCCGCCTTGATTCCCCGCGAATCAACAAAATATTTACAGGAACAATAGATACATTAACTTAACCTAATTGATGGTATATCAGGCATAATATTGTGAATTTGAGCTACTCGAAGAAGTGACGGGTTCCTTTTAAGCCAGTGTAAGACAATGGACAAGTCCGTCCACGTCATCACCGGTATCTGGCTGCACTGAGGGTTTCCACGCTGCATTTGGGCAGTTTAGATAGGAGCAATGCTGCTGAGAGCTCCAATCGCGGTATGGTAAGGCGTTTTAAAGGCGCTACCTTCATCTTGCTGGTAAGTAGGAAGCAGTTTTGACTTGCCAGAAAAACTACATAGAAACTACACGGAAGTATAAGCCTTTTCTGATACGTCTGCGAAGCCGTGGATGGTGTAGTATTCCGAGGAGTCGGTAGGGATCCAACGTGGAATGGTGATTACGCCTACAGCACTGAGGCCTAACAGAACAATTTTTCATTCGTGTACCGTTCCAGCAGGGAGCGGGTCATCCCATCCCAGATGTGTTAGCCACAAGCGTTAGATGAGGATCTTGGCCTGGACTATTACTGGTGAAATCCGGCCGAGGGGTCGAATAGTTTAGCTATGCAGGATCGCATGGAACGCTTGCTCCACGACTCGGGATCAACGCGAGACCCTCGCTTGAACCAAAAAACGTCCGCGGACGGGCTCCAGAGAATTCCCAGCGTTTTTACGGAGGACTCATCAAAGAATTCTTTATCCAATGCCACGTCGCAGAGATCACTGGGTAGGTCCGCTAAGTCTGTGGGCAATTTGTTGCCCATTTTCGCAGGGTGAGTGCACCCGCATTGGGGAGTGCGATAATTTCGTCGATATCAGGGTGGATCCTCCGAATAATATGTCATCGACCTATACGTTTTCTAATAGCTCACGACTAGCATTTTGGAAGTTATGCTTTTCATCGTTCGCGAGTTGATATAGAACGCGTAAAGCGATATAGGGAGCTGCGCTTGTACCGTACGTTACGGTGTGAAGTCGAAATGTTTCAATTCGCATATGTGGAGTAGTTCTCCGAAGAAACGGTTGGTAATTCGTGTCATCCGGATGAACGCGGATCTGGCGGAACATTTTTTCCACATCTATGGAGCACACGTACCTATGCTGTCGCCAACGCAGATTAATACATGCGAAATCTCGCTGTAATTTCGGACCAATTAGCAAGAAGTCATTCAAAGATTTTGAATTGCTACTGGGACTCGACGCGTTGAAAACTACTCGCAACCTGGTGGTAGACGCAATAGGCTTGACGATTGCGTTGTGTGGTAAAAAGTAATTCGGTATCGGTAGCTCACCCGAAATGCGAGACATATGGCCCAACTCCAAGTACCTTTGGAGGAAGGCATCGTATTCGACCTTTAGAGGTGAATTTTTAAAAACCGACGCTCACCGGATTTAAAAAATCTTTTGGCACGAGCGAATGTTTGCTGATATCGAGCGGGGGCTCCCGTTTAAAAACGTAAACGCACATGATAACGTCCCATAGAATCACGAGTCGTCGTATCGTCGAAGTGCTGTTCGCAGCGTATCTCATCAGCAGACCACCTCTCGGTTCCAGGTACCTCCTCTATGTCCCAAAACTTTTGCAAGCTCGACCTGAGGTCAATGTTTGATACCCCGTGCAAACAGTTGAATTCGCATGGAGTCGAGCGGGTAGAGGAGAACATAGGTCCAAACAACACCCAGCCAAAGACGGTGTTTTGCGCTACGGGCATGTTTTCCCGCCGTACAATTCCCTCGGACAGAATTTCCGCCTAGATATCCTCGCCGAGAATGACGTCCATCGAGTGCACGCTAAATGGTTCCGGATCCGCTAATACAAGGTCGAGATATACCAAAGTTAAATCGACCGGACTACGCAGAGACGGTGTGTATGCCGTGAGTTTCGGAACGATAAGGATATCTACATGCATTCCGTCCTGTCCGGATTGTTCGTTCGGAAGTACGATCACGGATGCCGCGAATTTTGCTTGTATCGATGTATCAGCGCCAACACCTCTAACGAACGCTGAGACGCGACGACGTCCACTGTAGACGAGGTTGCTGTACAGCTCGCTCCGAAATAAACGAGCACTCGGATCCTGGATCAACAAGAGCACGCAGTTGCAGCACACGTCCGTTGCATTGAACGCGTATCCAAGCTGTAGCGAGCAGACTTGAAATCTGGGTGGTTGATTTTTGGCTCACTCCATAGTGAGAAGTCACTGTCGGTGTAGCTACGGTTTCTGGCAAATCATCTAATCGGTCTTGCGCGTCTATGACCTGTGTTCCCCCTGTACTGAAATGTTGGTGCAGGAGAGTGTGGTGCGTCTGCCCGCAGTGTCGACACTTGGAAGAGCTACATAACCGAAGCGAGTGACCTATCCTAAGACAGTTAAAACACAAGTTAGCACGTTTCACAGCATAAAAACGAGAATTTGGAGAGAGAGTCTTAAATTTATCACAAATAACTAAATGATGTGCAGCGTTGCACGTGATACACTTTCTGCGGTTTCCTGATGACAGTCCTGAGTTACAGTTGAAACCCTTGAACGAGAAGGACCTCCATGGGTCCAGGTGGCCCGTCGATCCTCCGTGTCCGGGCGTGCATATTGCATTCGATGCTGCACAGTACTCGTCTAGTTCGGCATATAAGGGCATCACTCGCCTCCTGCCGATCTTCTCGTACCAGGCCTCTCTAGTACCGTCATCGAGTCGTCTTAGCGTCAGAACTACCAGTAGCGAGTTCCAGCTGTCCACCGGTTCTCCTAAGGTGCGCAGTGCGGACAAACATTCGTTCGTCTGAAGGATGAGTGACTCCAGCGAGGATGGTTGCCCCGGCTTGATCGATGGAAGTGAGATCAATTTCTCAAGTTGAGCCGAGATCATTGCAGGTACATCCTGAAAATGGTCCGAGACAAGTTTCCACGCCGCTTGGAAGTTGGCACCGGTGACCTCGATGTTGGAAATAATGGAAAGCGCGTTTCCTAATAAGCTCGTTTTCAAATAATGCAGTTTCTGAACCGGTGAGAGCCCAGATGCTTCTACCACCAAAGAAGAGAACAGGTCTCTGAAGCTGGGCCACTGGATCCGGTCTCCCGAGAAGGTGGGAATTTTTATTCTTTCAAGGGTGACGATGGCAGGAGCTGTCGCCCGAGTCTGATTCATCGTAAGGCCTGTTGGAATTAAAGAAGCTAAGATGTCGGAATATGACAGATATTGCGATTCCCGATCCGCGAAGTCGTTTGAGTCTTGGTAATCAGCGACCTTGGGATACGTGTCTTTAGCTGATAAAAGATCTATATGCACACCACGGCACGAGGTGATAGCCGTGAAGAAATCTCTTTTGAATTTTAGGTTAAACCCTTCGAAATCTCTTCGAAGGCGGTATCCGCGGGACGAGTTATTTAAGCTCTACCACATTTTAATTATCTCCTTGATCCCTGTCAAGGACGATAGCCGTAAAAGGTTTTCTTTAAGGTTAATGAAACCCTTTGAATAAGATTCAAAGGCGATATCCAGTTTAATAGTGATCTAGACATTAAGAAAAGTTTATTGTCTCCATGACCAATGTCAAGGACGATAGCCGCAATTAGGTTTTATTTAAAGTTAATTAAACCCTTTGAATAAGTTTCAAAGGCGATATCCAGTTTAAGACTTATTTAAGTGTTAAGAAAAGTTTAGAGTCTCCTTGACCAAAGTCAAGGACGATAGCCGCAACAAGGTTTTCTTTAAGGTTAATGAAACCCTTTGAATAAGATTCAAAGGCGATATCCAGTTTAATAGTGATCTAGACATTAAGAAAAGTTTATTGTCTCCATGACCAATGTCAAGGACGATAGCCGCAATTAGGTTTTATTTAAAGTTAATTAAACCCTTTGAATAAGTTTCAAAGGCGATATCCAGTTTAAGACTTATTTAAGTGTTAAGAAAAGTTTAGAGTCTCCTTGACCAAAGTCAAAGACGATAGCCGCAACAAGGTTTTCGTTAAAGTTAATTAAACCCTTTGAATAAGATTCAAAGGCGATATCCATTTTAAGAATTATTTAAATGTTAAGAAAAGTTTAGCCTCCATGACCAACGTCAAGGACGATAACCGCAACAAGGTTTCTTTAAAGTTAATTAAACCCTTTGAATAAGATTCAAAGGCGATATCCATTTTAGGAATTATTTAAATATTAAGAAATGTTTAGTCTCCATGACCAGTGTCGCGGACGATAGCCACAAAAGGTTTCCTTTAAGGTTAATTAAACCCTTTGAATACCATTCAAAGGCGATATCCATTTTAAGAGTTATTTAAGTGTTACGGAATTTTCACTTCCCTTGGAACTTTTTCAACCCGGGCGACACGGAACAAAGAAATTATTATTTTGATTTTACCGCGTGGTGCCAGCCTACTGCGCACGAACTTGAAACGCGTTAGCCGAACAAAGGACGAAACCCGCACTACGTCCAAAATTACATTTTCGCCGCGATGCTTCCAGGATAACGAGACCCGACATTTTAATTTTAACCGAAACGACCGGAAGCGAAAGATTTTTAAGCAAACAAAAAAGACGAAACGAAAGCACGAGTGATCCGCAGCACTTTAATTTTAACCGAAACGACCGGAACCGAAAGTTTTAAAGAAAAAAAAACAAGAAACGAAACGAACGCACGACTGACCCGCGGCACTTTAATTTTAACCGAAACGACCGGAACCGAAAGTTTTAAAGAAAAAAAAAACAAAAAACGAAACGAACGCACGAGTGACCCGCGGCACTTCACTCAAGAACGCGAGCGAGGAACTCACGAACGAATCCCGGAAGGCGATTGCAAAAACGACAAGAATTAAGATCAAAAAAGATCGATTTGCCTTCCGGAACTCGTGTTACCTTTTCACCAAGCGACGCTCACCTTCCACAGCCCAGGTAGTCCTTCCGCTGCTGCTGCCAGAACGAGAATGGCCGAGGCTCGTCGCCGCTTGCCAGCGCGCGGTCCTCGCCGCCCGCCGGTACCAGAGACGGAGCGCGCTGATTCGCTCCCGCGGTACCGCGTGACAACCACGGCTTTCACCGCGGCGTCTCTTCCCCTTTTCCACCGATTCCCCTCACGCCTTCTGGAAACTTCAAGAGACTTCCAGAAGCGGTAGCGGTAAACATCCATTGTCTCGATACCTCTATCAAAACAGCGGATGCCTTTGTTTATTCCGTAACCATCATAACAAAGCGGCGAGAACCTTTCTAATCGGGCTCTTTATGTTCAATTATTAACGAGAATTTCAAAACAATAAACGATATAATATTATCCGCGATGCAAAATATAACCTGTTTTCGAAATTATCAAAATATCGAGAACCTTCTACGAAATTAATATTCTAAAATGATGTGAAAAATGCCCAAGTATGCGTACTATGTTTTATAATTACTCAAATCCGCTACTACACGATATCCAAACAGATTAAACAATGCAAAAGAAAAGCATTTTTAAAATTTTCTTTTTAGTCTCAGATGAAAACCAAGACGAATTTATACGAAGCATGATGTAATCCCCCCTTTTTCCTAAACTTTGTGTCAAATAATTACTGGCCACATCCTTTAGGCCGAGATCGACTAACTATGCACTTGCTCAAACTAAAAACTATCTAATTAACTAACCTTAATCACTAGCTACGCAGTATCTTCTTTCAATACATTGGCGCCTGTGCTAGTATCCTAATGCCTTACTAACTAAACTTACTCACTAGCTACGCAGTATCTTCTTTCAATACATTGGCGCCTGTGCTAGTTTACTAATAACTTACTAACTAAACTTAATCACTAGCTACGCAGTATCTTCTTTCAATACATTGGCGCCTATGCTAGTTTACAAATAGCTTACTAACTAACTTAATCACTAGCTACGCAGTATCTTCTTTCAATACATTGGCGCCTATGCTAGTTTACTAATAGCTGCGCAGTATCTTCTTTCAATACATTGGCGCCTATGCTATTTAACGCAATGCAAGGTGATTCCAAAAATTAGCGCCACTACAGCAGTCCCCCCTATAAAAATCACCCTTGCCCCGGATTGAGCCTCCCGGCAAGACAAAGTCTGTAATTATTTAAAGCGGTAGTTTATTTCCGGGAGCCAAAACTACTCCTAAAAATTAGCGCCACGATCGGCTGTCCCCCCTCTTATGGTGTAGTATCAGCTCCACGGTTTGGAGCCACATCCTCAAAATTAGCACCATTACGACCGTCCCCCCCATTTACCCAGCGGATATGACCCCCGCGACGGCAGTACTAGAAAAATATTTGCGCCTCTATCGGCAGTCCCCCCTATTATTAGCACTGCAGCATCCCAACGAGTTGGTTCTCGCTCATAACTGCAGCTGTAACGTGTTGCCACGTTACAGCACAAGGACGAGTATTCTCGTCCAAAATACATTGTATCCGTATGGGAAAAGAAAAATTCGTGCTCACGCAGGTTAATTTTCTCGAAATCGACTTTTTCGACTCGGGCCGTTTTTTCACGCAGCCCCTCAATTAAAAGAATTAACATTATATAACAATTCTTATCACCGAACTTCACGGAGCGTAGTAGTCGAACCCCCGAATAAGAAAGGCGCCTACCGCCGGGCAGTATACTATTCCTTTGAATTGAACGCTACGGCATTTGCCGCTTTATTTATTTATTACGGTGCCAATTCTGACGGGCCCTTGGTTCCTTCAACGGATTTAGCAAGAAAACATGTTTGACTATATTATATCAGGGTGATCGGCCAACCATTACCCAGCGGCTAACTCTAGATTCTACAGATAATTCTGAACAACTTTTTCCTCTAAAAAAATGTTCGGGAAGGTAGAGTTTTTAAGTTATTCAACACTAAAATTTAGGTGAAAAAATCACATTTGTTGAAATATCTCGACTCGGTTTGAAGGTACCTTAACGAACCGGAGCTCGTTTTAAAGATATTTTAAAGCTCTATAAATTGTCTCTATTGGTTTTTGATCTACAATGAATATCTCTCTTGTTATAGCCATAAAAACGGGATAAATGCCGATTTTTCAGGATTTTCGCGTTTAACTCGTTTCGACACATAGTTACCGAAATATCACACAGTAAAAAGTTGTTAAATTCGATGCGATTAAATTAAAACTGAACCCTACAAGAGCCTCGTAAAGTTGACAAAATACAGTTCGACAAATAAATCGATATTAATAACAAAATGTTATGAAAACGAGTACAAATAGGGTTCAGTTTTAATTTAATCGCATCGTATTAGAGGACAAAAAATGTTTGTATTTTCAAGGCCTACAACTTTTTCCAGTGTGATATTTCGATAGCTATGTGTCCAAACGAGTTAGACGCGAAAAACCTGACAAATCGGCATTTACCCCCGTTTTTATGGTTATAACAAGAGCAATATTCATTGCAGGTCAAAAATCAACAGATACAACTTATATAACTTGAAAATATCTTTAAAATGAGCTTCGGTTCGTTAAGATACCTTCATACAGAGCCGAGATATTTCAAAAAAAGTGATTTTTTCCCCCTAAATTTTAGTGTTGAATAACTTAAAAACTCTACCTTCCCGGAAATTTTTTCAGAGGAAAAAGTTGCTCAGAATTATCTGTACAATCTACAGTTAGCCGCTGGGTAATGGTTGGCCGATCGCTCTGTATATCGGGCATTCCACGTCAACCGGATCACTTGGCTGGCCAAAATTCATTACCGCCAAAAAAATTGTTTCACGGCTTAAAATTTAGCTCAGTATATCTACTTTTAATTTCCGTGTGGTATTTTTGAAAATTCAAAATGGCGGCTCCAATACGGTGCTTAAAAAGACCACACTTTTGAAAACGAGATTAAAAACCTTTCATACAGTTTTTTGTGCCCAAGAAAAATACCATTTTAGAATTTAGTTCTTTGTTATTGGATGCTCCAATTACGAATCTCGTATCAGAATTTTGAAATTCAAAATGGCGGATCCAATATGGCGGATGAATTTGTAAAAAGTGATCGGATGTTGCTGAAACTTGTTTGTCGGGGGTTTTCGGGGTCGCAGAATACGATTCTGATGTTAGATTTTAAAAATTCAAAATGGCGGATCCAATATGGCGGATGAATTTGTAAAAAGTGATCGGATGTTGCTGAAACTTGTTTGTCGGGGGTTTTCGGGGTCGCAGAATACGATTCTGATGTTAGATTTCAAAGATTCAAATTGGTGGATCCAATATGGCGGATGAATTTTTGAAAAGTTATTGGGCGTTGTTGAAACTTGTTCCTTTTTGGAAGATTAAGATTCTTATTTGGAATATGCCAAATCTTCAGTCAATTCGTTCGAATGTGCGGCATCAATTAAGCTTTTAAAATTTTGTGGTATGACGCAGACGCAGATGTTGTTCGGCCTGAAGACTAGCACGCGTTGCTTCCCTTTTTAAAGTCGCGCCGATACCATCGCATGCTCCTTTTCCATGTGCTGTCGCATGAAAATGCCATTCAGCTTCAATGCCGAAATCGATTTTGTGATACATGAGATTACTCATTTGGAATCTATTTTTATAATGTTGTACCGCACCATCGGTAACATAAATTACATGTTGTACGCGTGGGCACACTTTTTTTATTTCAGGAATAATAGTTTGTTGCATTACATACACGGCAGATGTATCATGAGTCAAGCTGTTTGATAATAATATATTACTAAAATGGATTATTGTACCTTCTGATTTGTAGTAGAAAACGACAGGATGAACCGTACATTGGTCGTTGTTATAATGAAACCCTTGTGCTGCATTTTGTACAACGAATGCGAAGTTTTTCGAGAAATTACTGTGAACTAAGTCGATTCGCAGATAAGAAATCCAGAAATGATTTTTATTGTAAACCTTTAGCAGACGGGTTTTTCAGAGCTTATGACAATGTTCGATTACTTTTTCCTTTTTTTAAATTATATGATTAATATGATTCTTCCTTTTGTGAGAGGCAAGGGGACTCACTTCCAAAAAGCACCCCAATTCGTGAGAGGCAAGGGGACTCACTTTCAAAAAGCACCCCAATTCGTGAGAGGCAAGGGGACTCACTTTCAAAAAGCACCCCAATGGGATGAGAACCCTATCACGTCCGCGTCGTTCATCTTGGGTAATGCTAAGAAGGGCATGATTTTTAGATGCATCTGCATCGAAAACGAAACTCGCTCCGAATTGACGATACAAAATCAACATCACTTCAAGAGCTTCGGGAAATGTCGGAAGAGAAACACGACAATCTAACTTTACGGGTAATAGTGCCTCCTGGCGATGGCAACAGCTGTTACATATACGGTTCAGAGGTCGTAACTTCTTAAATCCGAAGGTTGCAATAATTCATTAAACGACTTGTGTTCATACTCATATTATAACACTATACCCCTACTAGAGGTAAGCTATTCTATGTTTAACCGATTTTTGACATTATTTTGGTACTATACAATTTTTAATTTAGCTTTGTCATCCACCAGATTCGTATTGTACGACCCCAAAACTCCCCGACTAACAAGTTTCAACCACGCCCAATCACTTTTTAAAAATTCATCCGCCACATTGGATTCGCCATTTTGAATCTTTAAAATTTAAGTTCAGAATCGTATTCTGCGACCCCAAAAACCCCCAGAGAAACAAGTTTCAGCAACATCCGATCACTTTTTACAAATTCATTGGCCATATTGGATCCGCCATTTTGAATTTTTAAAATCTAACATCAGAATCGTATTCTGCGACCCCGAGAACCCCCGAGAAACAACTTTTAAGCAACATCTGATCACTTTTTACAAATTCATCCGCCATATTGGATCCGCCATTTTGAATTTTTAAAATCTAACATCAGAATCGTATTCTGCGACCCCGAAAACCCCCGACAAACAAGTTTCAGCAACATCCGATCACTTTTTACAAATTCATCCGCCATATTGGATCCGCCAGTTGGACTCATGCTGTGTTGGAGATCATGCTGTTGGACCTAACAGCTTCTCCCATGCATTCTTTGAATGCAGTTGCAGCGTTTCATTGCGTCAGCAACGAAGATTTAAAGCATCTCTCTCGCGTTTTTGGATAATTGAGCAAATGCCGACTGCTCCTCCAGTACAAACAAGGGTACTTATATTCGTTCGAATTCTCAACAGTACACAGAACGGTCTTTTAAGTACATTTAATTTATGTAAAGTTGCTTTGAATGTGAGATCCCTCCCATATTTCTACATAGTTCTCAATATTTTTCGATCTTTCTCGATCGCCATAATCTTTTTTAATCTCTCCCAATGTTTCTCAATCATTATTAATTTTTCTCGGTGACTCTTGATTATTCATCACCATTTGACCCCGAAAATCCACAATAACAAGTTTCACACATATCCGACCAATCTATTAAAAATAATAATATAATAATAATATTCAAACAAAGAAATAGTCTTTGTAAAAAGTTCAAGCGAAATGGTGACTTAATTTTAGTCTACAATTTTAAAGAACTCCGCAGGAAAACAAAGACGACTAATATTCAAGGTGTATACTGACTTATGTGGAAATCGTCTTAGCAATCATCTAAGGCGATATGAACTGTACTGAGAAATCTAGATCTAGCCAAGCCCAAGCAGTCAACTCCTTTCATTATCTGCCCGCTTGATGAACAGAATAAATACTTCTGTGCCATTTCTAACTCCAATAAAACCTCTTTCCCTGCCCTCTTATCAAATTTATTCAATTTCTGTGATGCATCTGCCATGTTTAATTTGGATCATATGATAACCAATGACCTTACAAGTGCCTTATAAATGCCTTAAAAATGCCTTTAACTCTATAGCCTAAAAATCTGCAGGATACGATGACATCGATTATAACTGCATCCTAACTGTATGGCCTGCAATTGCTCAGCCGCTTCTGGCTCTGTGAAATGCAAGTTTTGTCTCCGTAACTTTTTCAAAAGGGTGGAAATTTTCTCTCATAAAACCCATCAATAAAATACGATCTCCACAGATTCCCTCAGAGTATCCTCTTCGCCCATACTTTGTTATCATTCTAAAGTACTTGAACGTATTGTCCACAATCAACTTTCCAATTATCCCAAAGTTGATGGGCTTCTGAATCCTATGCAATCAGGTTTCCGTAAAGGCTGAAGCACGCAGTCTGCCTTGGTATCTATAGTAGACTATAGTAGAAAGGGCATCGAGCAGTGCATGATCACTATCTTTATGCTATTCGACTTTTCTAAGATATTTCATACTGTCAATATCCCCACTCTCCTTTAGAAACTTGAGTCGGTGAACGTCGTCGGTAGCTCAGAAGTGGTTCGCCTCTTGCCTGACTAATTAAATACAAGCAGTTATTGGGGCGAGTGGTGAGATTTCGCAATGGATTGAGGTATTCGCAGGGGTCCCCAGGGCTCAATTCTAGGACCATTGCTCTTCTCCATCATCATAAACGATATTTCTGGAATTCTATTTCACACTAATCACATTCTTTATGCAGATGATCTTCAGATTATGATCCAATATAAGCAAACTGACATAAACTAATCGATATCATATATAAATTTGATGTTGCATCGGTTTCAAACTATACTAAAGTAAGCAATCTCCAAATTAATCTCACTAAAATTATATATCTTAAACTAAAACTATTAATCTTAGGGTCATTCGCCTACCTACAAACTATAGCAGCAACTACCAAATATTGTTGTGGATAACCAGATTATTTCCACTAATGATGAAATCACAAACTTGGGACTAATATTATACTTCTCCCTCACATGGAACTCCCATATTAATCCAATTTCATGCTATAGATGTATAGCTTTAAATATAACAAAAACGCATTGTGGAATAAACTTATACAGAAACTGGTAATTTCCCTGATTCTGCCTCATCTCGATTAGTGCTCGGTATTCTACAGTCGCATCTCCAAGTCACGCACAAATAAATGCTTCTGAAGGAATGCGAGTTTTTTTATTTTTAATCTAAAATGCGATTGCGATTGCAGTAAAATAACTCCCCGCAGTGTCTCACCCTTTGGGCATTATTAGTCCAATAAAGACATGTTGTTATTGTTGTTGTTATTGTTATTATTATTATTATTATTATTTTAATAATAACTTTAACAACAGCATTGGTTTCTTATGTTGCTCAATCTGTCCGAAAAGTGAGAAATTTGTTTGCTCAAATTTCTTCCAGATCAGCGAGAAATTGCATTGTAAATACGTCCCAAACCATGAGGTAGGTGATTGCAGTGCTGATACTGAATTCAATTCAACTCGCAGAAAATTGTTACATGGGGAATCGAACCCAGAAGCTTCGGAGACTACCAGGTTACGAATCAAGGCGAACGCATTAGCCGTCGTAACCATCTCGTCCCCATATTTTATATATACTTGGTCCTCCATAATCCACTTGTGCAGTCTGCAGAAGAAAAGTGGCCACGATATCCATCCCTTCCTCTGAAGACTACACCGGGCCATGTCGATGGTAACTGCAACCACTCCTTCTACCATCTGGTTACTGGTTGCAGGATCTCATTTGATCTCAGCCGATGGAGAGATCCCAGCATCACTGCTTTCTGCATTGGGCATCAGCAAAGCGATCTGGATTCCGAACCTCCGAAAACTGTATGTCGCGGGCCATGAATCTGGTGATTGTTTCATCTGGGTTAGGAGTGGCGGTGTGAATAATGTCAACTGTTACTTCACCCCAATCGAAACCATCGGCGTCTTCCAGACCAAACTCGATGGACTGGTGAACGCTCTTACGAGCAAGGTAAGCCGATACATAACACCGACCGAGTCTCCACCCTTAGGAGACCAGGGTACATGGAAACTATCATTGATATCTCCCTGCGCTCGGAAGATCTGTCTGCGCACGTACATAACTGGCGAGTGATTGAGGATTTCTCGGCCAGCGATCAGCAATACATCAAGTTTCGGGTTCGTGATGTAACTAACCAGTCATGCATAACGATGTGCATCGCCCCCCCCCCCCTTATGGAACATCATCAAGATGAACCAAGAGAAGTTTTCTCTTGGCATCGAATGCGATCGACCGGCTTTGGGGGAATTCTAGATCAGCTAACTACTTCACAGAAGGTCGAGGCAATCGCGGATATTACGATGCGTCTCATCCATGGTACCTGTAACGAGTCGGTGCTGAAGAAGAAACCCAGAGTCAAAGACTCCGCTTATTGGTGGACGAGCGATATCGCTGACTTTGGACGCGAACGCATGAAGCTCCGGCGACAACGGAGGGGGTGTCCTCGAGTAGGTGAACTACATCAGATATAAGAGAGAGCTCATTCGAGCCATCAGGTCCAGTCAGCGCAAACGTTGGGAGAAGTTGGGTAAGGATCTGGATAATGATCCTTGGGGATTGGGGTATAAGATCGTGTCTCGCAAACTGGACGTGTACTCAGTGAGTGCTCCCAAGGATATGTACACGGTCGACCACCTTCTGGATACCTTTTTCCCTTCACATCCCAAACGAGCGAATCGCGTTGCGTACCCGAAGGACCCGAACGTGCCGCTCTTTGTATGAGAGGAACTGCAGAGAGCGATTAATGCGATGATCCGGGTCTGGGTGGGCTCCCAACGGAGGTGCTGAAAGCCGTTGCTATGGGCTACCCGGAGTTCTTGCGTAACATGTACAACGGGTGTCTGAAAGCGGGAATCTTTCCTGTCCGCTGAAAGACTGCTCAACTTGTGCTGACAGGCAAGGGCAAAGGGTCGGCGGATTCCCCATCGGTATACAGGCCTCTTTTGTATGTTCGCTACCGCCAGACAGCTCTTCGAGGTTCTACTGCGACCTCGCCTGCAGGGGGCCGTGGGGGCTGCTGTCGGACGCGCCAATGGTCAGAACGGCTTCAGGATGGGGAGGCCTGGCGGCCGTCCTGGACGTCTGGAACGCCTTCAACTCCGTGTGATAGACAAATGTACCCAAGGCACTAGGAAGACTCGAGATGTTTCAGTATATTACTCAGATGTTTCAGAGTTATCTCGAGAACCGCTTTCTGGTGTACGTCACATAGGATGGTCCGAAAAAACGAGAAAAAACATTTGGAGTTGCTCAAGGTTCGGTGCTGGGGCGGGGAATATGGAACATCTCGTATGACGGCACCCTGCGCCTCAATCTTCCTGAGGGCACTTTCTTTATCGCGTATGCTGACGATGTCCTGATCGTTGTCATCACAAGAGACATCGACAAGGCTCAGATGTGTCTCGATCAGGTGATACACCGTATTTCCCCCTGGCTGGAGGAACATTGACTCAAGCTGGCATCGGCAAAGTCCGAGATCGTGCTACTCACAAAGAAGCGGATAAACCCAATTCGATTGATGAGAGTTGGAGACGCGGTCGTCCAGACAAAACATTCCATCAATTATCTAGGGGAACAGATCCGTAGTGGGGCGGATAAAGCGGCGGCAGAGACGTCGTCGCTTCGCAGGATCATGGCAAACGCAAAGGGACCAAGGCCAAACTATTGGCCTAACGCTTCAGTCGGAGGAGTCGTGGTCGCGGGTGTCCTTTTTTATAGAGACGACGTTGCGCCTTAAAAAGGCTGCGGAAAGTGCCACCACCGAATAAAATCTAGCGGTGACATCTAGAGAGGAGGGGGGCTGGTTGCAGGCCTTCCAATAAGAAGGTCCCTGGAGGGACATGATAATGGCCCCGCGGCCGCCCTGACCTGAAATCCGTTACGAGTGTTCTTGGTCGGCTTTCTTTAACACCTGCCACTGACAGGGTTGGGGGTTTTAGTAAGTAAAAATTCCACAGTGCCAGAGAGTTCATCTTCATAACATAATATTAAATAATTATGTATCTATAAGTTTATAAATGTAATCACAAGTAGCTTAGAACTCACTCTGTATGCATTTAGCCATAAGGTAATGGGATAATCGCAACTAATGCTAAAACAATAAATCAATATAAATACAATACAAATACATTTCTGGGTGTCTCTTAAACGTTTCTCGATCATTCTCGAACTTTATCGGTCTCTTTCAATCTTTACCGATCTATCTTATTCATTCTCAATCTTTCAGCATCTGTCTCGATCTCCTTTGATCTTTCCCGCTATTTGTCGATCTTTTTCTACCTTTCTCGATTCTTAGCGATTTCTTTCGATGTTTCGATCTTTCAATCATTCTTGATCTATCTCGATCATTCTCGATCTTCATCGATAGTTTTCGAATTTTCTCGATATCTTACAACCTTCCTCAATCTTTTCCGATCTTTCGCCAGCATTACAGATAGCTCTCTACCTTTACCGATCTTTCTCTATCTTTTTTAGTTTTCTCAACCATTGTCGATCTCTGGATATTCCTTGATCTTTTTCAAACTTTTTTGCACTTTTTCAGTGTTCCCCAATTTCTCTTAATCAAATAATATGATAATATGCAAAAATTCGGCAATTTCGCGCACTTTATTTCAATACTTTACCCGCGTTGTGGGAGGGAAAGTTTCGAAAATGCTTACTTTCATTTGTGCTATAATAGAGTATTATCAATATCTGTTTGCAGCCTTGAAGCATCTATAGGGCAAGAAATCTTAGAAAAAAGCTTGATGTTGTGGCGGATACTGCCCCTTTAAAAAATACGCACGGAATCCGAGAACTATTGTTATAATATATAGGGAGAATATAAGCAATAAAAGTGGCAGGAATTTGTCACACGCAATCATTTTCAATCCCGAATTATTATAATCCAATAGTATCAGGGAAACATAGTTAGTTCAAGTGGCAGAAATATTATACATTTAAAAATTTAAATTTGAAACCGGGAATATAAATGTTTAAATGTCCTCCCGAGTATTTCCCGGAAATACGAAGAATCCAAATATTTAAATGTTTCAAATTAATTTTCTCGTTACGAGAGCGTTTAAACCACCCGTGTGGTAGGCAACCGGTAACTACTTCTCAAGTTCTGGGTCCTGTTGCCTCCTGTTGGCTGGCTCGCTGCTTCAACGTTTTTATAGTTTAAGCCGCCTGCTCGGCAAGACTTGAGTAGCGTCAGTGTTCGGCGTATACATTAATTTTTTTAAATAGCTTCAGTAGTTTTAGTTAATGTCGTCGGTTGCATCTAGGAACGATTCGTTAAATGTAGCGCGGATACGCAAAAGTGTCCGGTTACGTGCAGAGGTCCGAAATAATAATCTCGTTCGGTATTTTTATTCTTTACAGTCGCATTCATTACATTGTAAAAAGGCTAGTACGAATTCGGCATTTGAAACTTGCGATTTTATTCACACTTCCGGTTTATTAGAAAACGATCATTTTAGTGACGATGAAGATAAATGTTCAGATGTCATCCCGCCTCGTATTAAATCTGTAGTCGTCATTCCGAACCGTTGGAAGTTGTACTCTATCGAATCTGTCCGAAAACAGATAACGCCGTATCATTCCATCTTAACCGTTACAGATCCTTGTTTTGATAGTGAACTCCGAAAATTTGAAACGATCTCGTCTGACCGTCAAAAGGTATACGGATCGGTTTTATTTAAAAAACCATTTCCGCCCGATTTAACCATAGATATAGACTGCAACGAGCAGCATGTACTATCAAGGTTACGCTACAAAAAGAATACAAAACGGCATAATCGCGCCAAGCGTCTCCGTCTAATAAATACTAAGTAATTTTTATATAGTTAATTTTTGTTAAATATATTTTTTGTTTTATGTTGAATTATCATTCGTCTTGAAATTGTGTGCCTTTAGAAGAGCATCGTAATAGGGTAGCGGCATTGCAAGGAGCCGTCTTGATTTATTTTCGAAGTGGGTTAATTGCGAATTGTAATTATTTATATTACAATTATTCGAAGTTCCGCTTTGGATATTTCTTCGGCTTTAATGTTTTCCGGCTCTCCACAAGAATGCAACTATGAAGATTCTTTATGGGTGAGAACGCTTATCACTTAACGATATATTTGTACTTCGTAAAACAACGAAATTATCTATCTATCAGGATAAATTGAACATCAGGCTGAACGGAGGCAGACAAATAAATCATTAATAAAAATAGTAAATAAAAACGGGCGAAGACGAGAACCTTGAGAGACTCCTGATGTCATTGTTACTAGCTTAAATGTGGATGCAGCAATTCTTACTGCCTGCGTTCGATCAGTCAGATGTTTAATTTATGCTGATAACATTAAGCTTTTTACTGATATTTCTTGCTCTATGGATGCCTTAAAGCTGCATACAGATACTGAAAATCATCCAATTGGTCGCGCACAAACGGACTTACTATCTTCTATTAGCGTTGTGTAGCGTTGTTTTCTTTGAATCAGTGTTTTATCCGTTGATATTGAAATTGCTTGACATCATAGTTTATTATTTTTTATTACTCGTATAACTTCTTCTCTAGATTGGAGTTTAACGATGATTGTATGAGGCTTGTTAACGGCAAATTGACCAATGCCTCGTATTAAGATATTTGATAGATTGATTGTTAATGATGGGAGTTAATACTTCTTTTTATGAAAAGGAATAGGCATAAATACCATCTTCATAATTTCTTCTCGACCGCTTGATGAATATATAGAAAATTCTTATAAAGAATTTAAAGGTTTCTCGGTGTGACGGTCTATCGAATAAAGACTAGATAGTTTTTATAATAGGTTTCGGCAATCAATGTGTGCCTTCTTTTTTTTAACAATAAAATTTTTACAATGTGACAATATGGTATAAAAAATACTTAAATTAAAACACAAATTTTATAGGATAAATTTAGCGAGAGTTCCTATGAAAGTGACATGATGACCTTAATTTAAATAAAATTTAAAGTATGATATGACTTTTAGAAGCACTTACAAGATATGATGACGAGGTGCTCGCTGGAAAATTGCACATATTATATCCACTGATTTTACACATTTTGGCACGCGAATTGTGCGAAAGGTTAAGACTGCTGAAGTAAATTTTCGTTGAGCATTTAATCATGTTGTGACACTTACACACATAAGTATCGAATACATATCTATACCAAAAGAACAGTAATGAAACAGAAGTTTAAATTTTCAAGTAAGTATGTTGATATTGTGATACTTCTTCATGAGTTATGTATTCTGGGTATCCCTGAAGTAACACATTATAAACTTCTGGAAAAAACGATTTTTCAAAGCGTTCATTAACTGAGTTTTTTAGTTAATATTTTTACTTTAGTGTAGTTGAAGTTATTACCTGTTTCTAATCTATGTTTAGTTAATGCTGTGTAATTAATTTCTTTACTATTGATATTATTTTGATGTTCTGTAATCCTCTTTTTTAATAACCTACCCGTTTCTCCAATGTACACAACGTCACAAAAAGCACAAGGAATCTGGTAGACTAAGTCGCTGATTTTAAGTTTGTCTAATTTGTCCTTAAACGGTTTGATTCCACCAATATTAGTATTTAATGGCTCGTGTATAACACGAACTGATTGCTTCCTTATGATAACCCGTCAATTGATCGAAAAACAATTGGTCGAAAAAACAATTGATCGAAAGGTACAATTGGTCGAATGCACAATTGATCGAAAACACAATTGATCGAAAAACAATTGGTTGAACGCACAGTTGGTCGAAATACAATTGGTCGAAAAACAATTGATCGAAAAACAATTGGTCCAAAAGCAATTGGCCGAACGTATCTGATATTAGCAGATAGATTATTAACATGATTTAATGTTCCCGTTTTTCGATTTTTCGGTTTATAATTTTGAAACTCGGAAATAATGTTCTAAGGAATAGGACAAAGGACAAAGGACAAAGGACAGGAAATTTTCCCCCGCGTTAATGACGAATATGTCTATTTGCGGGTCGGCTCTCGGGTGGAGAGGTACAGGACAGAGACAGACAGTAATATATATACAGATAAACAATTGATCGAAAAATAACTGATCGCATAAACAACGGCCGGAAAGTTAGGGGTGGCCGGAAAAATGAGCTACCAAACAATGACCTATGGAAAAAATGACCAAGAAAAAATTACGTAATGAAAAAGATACTCATAACTATATGCTCTTTCTGCTATAGGTCAGTCCAACTTTTTCAACGTTTTTCACTAAATATTCTTAATTTGAATGCCGGGTTCAGTGGTTTGATCATAACATGGGGATGGGTTAGAGGTTAGGTTAGTATTACGGGGGGGGTCCAGGAGGGCGGAGCCCCCCCCCCCCGTGCACGCTCTGTGCTTTCGACCATGAAATTAGGATAGGTTATAGAGGTTTCAGTTAATTTTCTGCAGTCATTTTTTTATAAGTCATTTTTTCTGCGGTCATTTTTTCGTAGATCCACAACAAATATGTTAATTAGGCATTTAAAAATCCTTATTTAACACTATTTAAAATATTTTTTTTTATATTTATTATTTATGTATAATAGGTTAAATAAACATATTCAAGATATTTATATATTAATGTTTTTTCAATGAAAAAAAGGATCTAATATGCATATTCAACATTTTTCAATGTGTTTTTTTACATTGACAAAAACGTTTTAAATATTGTTTTTCGAACTAAGAGAAATAATTAATTATAAATTCTAAAGGTGTTGTTTATTTTGAACGCTATTATTGTTAATGACAAATATTTCTCATCGAAAAATTTATAAACAAAAGGTCGGATAGGAACATAGAAAGAAAGTTCGTATGCTTATTAATGTAAACATTATATCAACAGTTTGTTATTATACACGGGAGTGCGCGATTCTTTATTCTCTCTGCAATATATTATAATGGAAACTATAAAAACTAAAAAAGATAAGGATAGCATAAATTTAGATGGTTATATTTTTTACAAGGAAAAGGTTTATGGTGAAAAAACATATTGGAAGTGTTCTGAGCATAAAATGAATTTGAGAAACTGTAAAATGAGAGTTCATACTCATTGTATGGTGGGTGATAATGTTGTAAGTGTAATCGGTAAACATAATCATGGAGGAAACGCTGCAGGTGTAGGTATTCGGAAAACTTTGGAAACTTTAAAGGGGAAAGCACAAGATACGAATGATAGCACACAAATGATCATTGCTTCAGTATCAGCAGGTATATGTGAACCAATTCATGCGAATATGCCTTCTATATCATCTCTAAGTCGATCTGTTCAAAGAGTTCGAAAAGGCGATACTGTTATTGCTCGATCACTTTCAAAATTAATTATTGCTGATAATTACAAAATTACTTTATCAGGAGATCCATTTTTATTGTACGATTCAGGTCCCAGTGAAAATCGTATTTTGTTGTTCTCAACTCCTAATAATTTAAAAGCATTATCTGAAAGTACAGATTGGTACGGTGATGGAACGTTTAGTACCGTTCCAAATTATTTACCCAACTCTATTCTCTGCACGGAGTAAACGAAAACGTTTCGATTCCTTTGGTGTTTGCTTTGTTGCCAAATAAATTATCAGAAACTTATAAATGACTTTTTGAGGCATTAAAGGAATTAGGTTATGGTTTTCATCCTCGTACGTTTATGACTGATTTGGAATTAGGTGTTGTGAATGCAGATAGTCATTCATTTTGTGGTGTAAAGCTTCGGTATTGTTTGTTTCACTTTGGGCAAAACATATACCGAAAAATCTGTGATATTGGATTAAAAACTAATTATGATAAAAATTCCGAATTTGCACATCGAATACGTTGTCTTATAGCTCTCGCTTTTGTTCCTTCGTGCGACGTATTGATGGCCTTTGAAAAATTACAAACTAAGGACATAATTCCAGAAAATGCCACTGATCTAATGGATTATTTTGAAGATACATATATTGACAGGTATGATCCCAGAATAAAATATGAAACACGAAGACGAGTACCACGATTTGCTATTGATTCATGGAACGCATATGATGCCGTTATTTTGAATATGCCTCGTACCAATGACAGTGTAGAAGGCTGGCATAATAGTTTTCGTTCTTTGGTAGGTGCAGATCATCCACACATGAACGAATTTTTGAATAAACTACAGTTGGAACAAAGCAAAAATGACATAGGGTAAACGGTACAGTTGTCGGCCACCCGACAGTAGTCGGCCACCTTCCACTTTTTGACATGAATGTTAATATTTTTGAGTCATTTATATTTATATATGAAATTTATATATATATTTATATTTCGTAAATTTAGCCAACAAATTTTAACATTAACGACCAAAATTGGAAGGTGGCCGACTACTGTCGGGTGGCCGACAACTGTACCGTTTACCCTGCGATTGGCGCAGATTTTTGCAGGAGACCCTCAACAAAAGAAAAAGAAGAAACACCGAGATTTTGATGACAGAATTAAAACTACTGTTTTAAAATATCCCAAAATGGATAAAGTTGATTACCTTAAAGCAATTGCACAATTGGTTGTTTACAATATTCTTATTATATGTTATGGACAAAAAGAACAATAAATGTTGATGAAAACAAATGATATATTCAAAAATTAAATAAATTGAAATTTTCTGGGCCGCTTGTTGTCAATTTAATATACAAACTACCTTTAATTCCTCGCTCGCTAATGCTCGCTCGGGATGTGTACTACTTGATGTATCTTTTAGTAGAAATGGATATGTAATTATTGAAATATTTTTGTTATAATGTTTTTAGATTGATAAAAATAATTAACTTGTATTAAAAATAACTGATATGAATTCCTATGTTATTAACGGACATGAATAATTGAAGTAGCAGGCATTATTATAGATAAAATGATTCTTGTTATAATTGATTTTAATTTTTGTTTTATACGTTACCCAAGATCTTAGTAGACACTTATTTGTGCGTAGATCACACATGTGCGTTTTACAGACAACAGTCGTCGGAACTTAAGCTTCCCTATATCCCACTCGGTTTCCCGGACTCACCAATTGATAGACTTTTATTCCTTAGAACCCTTAAAAGTCGGCGAGATGGTCGTGCGGGCTAAGGCGTCAGTCTTAGTCCGCCCGAACTGAACGTCGCGAAGGTCCCGAGTTCGAATCCCCGTCCGTGCAATTTTCTCTGCTTATGTCCAGTGTGGAATAACCGGGGAACCTTGCTGGGCGAAGGTACGAATTTGGGACCGCTGCCGACCCCCGTCGGCAGATATCGGTACCGTCAGCGTCTTATTCGCGGTCGGTACGCCGCGCCGTGGGTCTTATCTCGGATAAAGATGGGATAAGCCCCGCGTCGTACTCGCTAAAGCACAGACCGCCGAATCTGCTGGTGGTACCGATATTGGGGTAGGGAGGACTGGCTCTGGGTGGGTGTTGTGTGTGCCTATAGTTCTGTCTTGTACTGTCTGTTTCTGTCTTGTACCTCTCCACCCGAGAGCCGACCCGCAAATAGACATATTCGTCATTAACGCGGGGGAAAATTTCCTGTCCTTTGTCCTTTGTCCTATTCCTTAGAACATTATTTCCGAGTTTCAAAATTATAAACCGAAAAATAGAAAAACGGGAACATAAAATCATGTTAATAATCTATCTGCTAATATCAGATACGTTCGGCCAATTGCTTTTGGACCAATTGTTTTTCGATCAATAGTTTTTCGACCAAGTGTTTTTCGATGAATTGTGCGTTCGACCAATTGTGTGTTCGACCAATTGTTTTTCGATCAATTGTACTTTCGATCAGTTGTGCATTCGACCAATTGTACCATTCGATCAATTGTTTTTTCGACCAATTGTACCTTTCGATCAATTGTTTTTCGATCAATTGTCGTGGAATCCTTCCTCATAGTTTTTGAGATTTTTTCATTTAAACCCCTTACATATGGAAGTGAGATTGTTGATTCAGGATTGATTTTATCAGTATTCAAACGTTTTTTTTTTGTTTTTTTTTTCTCTCTCCAATTTTATTTACAATCTGTTTACACAACATTGAATAAATTTTATGGCACATTACATATTGCTTGAATCTAACGCATATATTCCCATAGGAACTGAGTTAGTGTTATAAAGTAAAAAAGAAAAGGTAATAGTAGTGATATTATTATGACATAAAGTAGAAAACAGAACATAAGAAAAAACTTCTCTAAAATCAAATCGGATCTTGTAGAAAAAGTTTAGAAAAAGTTTACAACGCTCGGTATTTTTTAAGTCTTGATTCTGTAGTTTGTCGTTGTAGGAGGTTGTTAGCAAGTTCATTTGGATGCATCCTTAATCTTAGCTTGTACGTTGCAGTGAATCTTTTGATTTCATCTTTAGCGGTAGGGATTTTCAAGTCCGTTTTAATAATATCATTTGGGACATACCAGGGAGCGGCTACTATTTGCCGTAGAGTTTTTGATTGGAATCTTTCCAGGATTTCTATATTAAAAGTGGACGCTGTACCCCACAACTGCATTCCATATGTCCACACTGGTTTAATGATGGTTTTATATATGAGTAATTTGTTTTCTAATGTAAGAGACGATCTCTTATTAAACAACCATCCAAGATACTTTACATGATTACTGTATGGAACGATGTTGTTGTTTATACGTACAGAAGGACAGTCATTTTTGCGTAACGTGAAAGTGGTATAGATGGATTTATTTTCATTAATTTGGATCCTCCAGGACTTCGACCTGGCATCAATTTTATTTAGGTGTAACTGTAAGAATTCAGACACCTTAGAAACATTTGGCTGTGATGATAGAATGGCAGTGTCATCTGCATAAGTTTCCGTGACTGTGTCTTGAGAGGTAGGTAGGTCAGATGTATAGATTAGATACAGCGTAGGTTCTAGAACACTACCTTGAGGAACACCAGCTTTTATAGTATACTTTTTTCTAATTACGTCGCCAAACTTGATGTGGAAATTTCTATTACTCAGATATGACTTTAATATTTGATAGCATTGAGGAGGAAAGTATTTTTTTAATTTATAAAGCAGTCAGATATGCCAGACCTTATCAAATGCTTGTGAAATATCTAGGAAAACAGCGGAACAATAATTTTTCTTTTCAAAAGTCTCTTTTACGTGTTTGGTTATTCTGTTCACTTGTTCTATCGTGGAGTGCTGATTTCTAAATCCAAATCGATGGTTCGGGATTATCTTCTTTTGGAGAATAAAGGGAGATAGTCTGTTTAGAAGTATTTTTTCGCAGATCTTAGACATAATTGGTAATAGGCTTATGGGCCTACATGATGTGATAAGTTCTGGCGTTTTACCAGGCTTAGGTATAAGAATGATTTCAGCTACTTTCCATTGCTTTGGGTAATGTTGGAGCCTGAATATTGCCTTGGGTAATATTGGAGCCTGAATATTGCATTTATTACAATAGTTAAGAAGCTGACTTCTTTTATAGGAAGGTTCTTAAGAAGTTTGCCATTTATTTTATCGTGGCCAGGGGACTTTTTAACTTTAATATTTGATATTATTTCTGCAACTTTTTGCAACTTTGCAGGTGGTACCTCTAATTATTGCACTCTTTGTGTAACTAACATCCGTATTCTGCATCAGTTCGTGTTCTTCTCGTTCAGGTGTTTTACGAGGATGTGGCTCAAAGACACTTTCAAAATACGCACCAAAAGCGTAGGCTTTTTCTTCGCTACTCCTGGCCCATTTACCATTTTCTAATTCAATTGGGTACAAAAATTGTTGAGGTCTTTTGATGTTTTTTGTAGCTTTCCAAAGGGAGTAATCATTAGCTTCCGTAGCCGAAAGATTTTTCAAGTAATTTTCTACTCGAGTATTTCTTTCTTCGCGAAGTAGATTTTTAAGTTCATTTCACTCTTTCAAGTAAAGCATCCTGATTGGGAATGCATACTTGGAAGGGTCACTATTAAAATAAAAAAAAAAACGAGCGTTGCGCCCGCTACGGCAAAGATAGCAGGCCGATTGCTGAGTGGGAGACATAGCTGCTTTACCATGAGAGGGTAACCCCTGATGATAAAGTAGTTCGTCGATTGTATCTACCCAAGAGCCGACCCGCAAATGGGCAGAAAAATGTCATTAAAGCGGGGGATAATTCCTGTCCTTTATCCTATCCTTTTATTGATTTATTTAGTTTTCTTTTATCTAATGCAGTACGGGTAGTTTGCCAGCTTTTCCTAAGTTTTCTTTTTTCTTTAATCTTAGCAAGAACATGTGCGGAGATTGATAATGAATTAATTTCAGAAGTGAAAGGAGTTGCAGTTATTACAGCCATTTGCAGAAGGCCGGTAAATTTTTCGATTGATATTAGTATTCAAACGTTTTTGACTCTTGTTATATATGTGGTGAACGCGTTTTTTAATTATAGTCAGAACACGACTCGTATAATTAGAGTTGTTCGGGATTTCTTAAATAATCAAATTGCAGCAACGAGAAGCTCTGTCTGCATCTTAATTTGCACATTCATCGATGTCTGGTAGATTGGAGTTGATTCTTCACGGTATTCTTAGGGCCCGCTAAGTTTGATATTTCCCCTTTAATTACATTTAGCGTGAAATTAGTTTGTCGCAAAAATATCATCCCTATCATAAGACACGACATATTATTTAATATATTATATTATTTAATTATATTATATAATTTAAAATAAGGAAAGCAGATATGAGAAAATGAAATTGGTGAAGATTTGATTCTTTGGCATAATATTATTAGTATGGAATTTTTCTTTAGATGGTTAATATCATAATTTTAAATTAACAGATGGATAATGAAACGAATTGGTGTAAATATTCTACGTTCTAGCCGATGGTATCATAATGGATAAAGATTCTTACCAAAGATGTCTTCTTCGATGATATTGAAATCTTCTGGAGTGTAGCTGCTGTACATAGACATCGTCATGCTTTGCTCTTCTACTTGTCGTTGAAGAGCATCTATTCGTGCTTCGTAATTCTATTTATAAAATTATGATTTCATGATTTTTCTGTTACAACTTTAAAGGATTGATTTCTAATTAGAATATTATTATGTTAATTTTCTATCTAAACATATTTACTTAAATGAAGGGAATATTAATGAAATGTAATACTTTTCTTTGTTGCTCGAATAACTGATCAGCTTCTTCCTTTTCCTTTCGGAATTGCTCTTCTAAAGCCAGTAATCGCTTCTCCATTTCAACCTTTAAATCGATGCCTTGCTTTTCCAACAATTCGATTTGTGCGAAGTTCCAATCAACATTTTCGACATTATTAGGAACATCCGAAGGAGAGCTTTTCTCGCGTCTTTCTCGAACTGTATACATAAACAAATTAACGATATAATCATTAAAGAAAAAATAAAAGACACTGAATACTATTATTAAAATGTTATGTGAAAGTAGAAAAAAGTAACACGAAAATGCAATGCACCCACCTTGCTCAGGATGATTGAATCTAAACACGTGATTTTTTCCAAGTATGACACGTGAACCAGTTATTAAAACAACTGGTTTAAGTACCTCTCTCCCATTAACATAGATCAGAGCAGATTTGTTTGGAATGAGAGTAATTAGGCCCTCATTGTTTTCAAAAATACAATGTTCGCTGAGAATGTGCGGCCCGCAAAGTTGAATATCCTGTGGAAAGTTAGATTCAGCACTACCGACTCTTGTGTATCCATCCTTGATATAGTAGATCAGACACTCGGACATAAGGGGATCTTCGTTGAGATTCACCAAATGCGGCGTTTTCTTCGGAGAAAAAACTCCGACGGTAACACCATCTTCTTTCACGGCCACTCCCATCTCCGCAAAAACCGCTTCTCTCTGCAGTCGAATTGCCTCAGTGCGTTTTAATTTTTCCTCCCATGTCTCATTCAATTCTGATATAGAATAAAAATCATATAAATAATATCCCGTTTTATTTTAATTAATATTATATTTAATGTATGTTTTTCATACAAGTCACTAACATAAGAGTTCGGTTCACACTAAATAATTACTATTAATATAAAATTTAATGATAAAATCAGCTCAGAATATAATATATCAATACTTAAAATTACTTTTTATTTTCAAGAATATTAGAATAATAGAATAACCTAAATTTAATATTGCTATTGAACTGTTTGGCCATCAGTATTTATTTTTGACGTATTTGGTATACTGAGAACATTTATCTAATTTTCAAATAAAATACGAACTCACCGGCTATAAGTTTTTCGGATGCTTGAAGCTGTTCCACGGCTTCTTCAGCCAAATATGTTGGATGAGATGGGATTCTATGCAATGCATTTTTGTTGTCGTCTCTTTTGATAGTTCGAATAGGTTCATCCCCTATACAAGTAAAATATGTTTCTATTAGTTAACATGTTGATTATATCCTATAAAAAACTCCTCTACTTCGTTACTTTTGCAATTGAGATGAAAATTATATACATCCATATATAACAAGTAGAAGGCATTAATATCTGAAAGCAATTCTTGTGATCTTCGTAATTCGCGAAAAAAAGCTAAATAAAAAAAATTTTTTTTTAAATGATGGGTTCTAAAGACTCATGTTCTGTTATTCATAATGATTACCTCATTTATAAATATTGTAACGGTAAATATTGTAAAGGTAAATATTGTAACTTCCACAGAAATTTGGTTGTAATATTTAATGTAATGCGAAATATAACTATCTTAGTAAAGTCTTTTATCAACCTCACATATTGTAGTGCACATCATATAGTAGTAGGCCAAGTTAAAAACTTAACGTAATGTAAGTATGATTTTAACGAGGTACACATATTTATTTAAGTAGGTTATGGAATGTGGTCTACACAAAATCTTCCACATATTTAATTTTGAAAGTTTACTATAAATTAGACGTAAAAAACATACTTATGAAACTTCAAATATCGAAAATAATATTAAAAAATAACAAAAATGAAGTGATAAAAAGTCGACGGATAAGACGGATATCTGGGGAAAATGAAATTAATATATTGGTATTTACTACAAAATTAAAACTTTGAGCATTATAAACATTGCGGTGAAATACTCAACATGATAGTCAGGATTATTAATATTTCATACGTATCCTATGAACCTAGTGTTTTGTATGCTATACTATTTTACATCATATTTTAGTAATAATTCTTTTTTTCAATGACATTCATAACATTTTCTCTGACCAACTGCTTCAGTTTGAATTCCGAATAGGCTATTTTCTATTCATCTTGCCTGGTATGGGTTTAATGACTCTATTCCGAACAAAATAGTGGAAATTATACTTTTTTTACGCTCTAACCGAATTTTGGATCGGATTAAAATAATATTCAGACTAAAAGTTGGTAATACTAGAAATATATATATTGTAACGTGGCAAAACACGTTACAGTGCTATCTGCCACGAGACTCAACGCGGGGATAACTTAAGGGGGGGGGGAGGGGGGCTGGTCCTCAAGAACCGCTAATATTTCGAATGGGTACAATTTCCGAAATGATCTCATCACCTTATAGGGGCGGACTGCTCCGAAGAAGCGCTAATTTTTAATATGGCAACAATTTAGAAATAGAATTGAGGTTCGAATACGAACAAATATGATGTTTTTGCAGGATGATATTATACAATTAATAAATTTAAATTTGGTGGGTTCTTCCTGCAACGCAACTGGTCGTGGTTGAAATATTTTCCAAGCGCTTGATTGATACAATCACGACCAGTTGCGTTGCAGGAAGAACCCACCAAATTTAAATTTATTAATTGTATAATATCATCCTGCAAAAAAATCATATTTGTTCGTATTCGAACCGACTTGGGGTGCGAAAGAGTCAAATGCAATAATATGAAAGGTATGAAGAAATACGAAATATGGGACTAATTAAAAATTAACGGAGCGGAGGGATGTGGGGAGATATAGCTCAGTTGGTTAAAGCATTCGACCGGAAATCGAAAGGTCCCAGGATCGTACCCTGGTATCTGCCGAATGTTCTTCGAAGTTCCCCGTTATTTTTTCTGAATTTTTCACATATTTTCGGGTTCTTCATATTTTTCATATAATTAACATCTCCAATCAGCATTTTTAATCATTTTCTTTAAAAAAATGTTTTTTCAAAAAAGCCGCTGGCTCGGGAATCGGAAGGATCCCGATAGATGGCGCTTGGACAATATTTCAACCATGTTGAAATGTTTGATTGATGCAATCACGACCAGTTGCGTTGCAGGAAGAACCCACCAAATTTAAATTTAAGAATTGAGGTTCGTTATGAACCTGTCGGAAGGCTTTTATCCAAAGAGGAATGTGGTCATTATAGGGGGCTGCTCCGAAGAAGCGCCAATTTTTAATATGGCAACAATTAGTATTTTAGGAATTAATAATTGATAATTATAAAAGTAGGTAGGGATTCAAGAACGTTCGCGAAGGAGAGGGTAAGCGAAGGCGACATGCCAAAACTTCGTGAACGTTCGAGAAGAATTAAGAAAGAAGGACAGGAGGGGCGTCTAGCAGTATATGCATGTACGGGCCGCGGGGTCTCTCCCTACCATCAAGATCGCGGTGTAGAAAGGGTAAACTGCGGTCGGCGCGGCGCGAGCGTCGTAATTGCAATCGGCGCGTCGGATCGCCAGTTCGTTGGTAACAGCCCTGGAGATTGGAGGTACGTCGGGTCATCAAAAAGGTACCAACAGCCCTGAGCACGATTACTTTCCGGCTACGAACTCCTTCCGTATGCCAATAATTCGATTCTTTCTGCTCACGGTTATGTAAATAAAATGGGATTTTCCGATTGTCCGCTGCCGTTTCGCGAGTGAAAGTGGAAGTGAAAAACGCTAATCGCCTTCGGTTATCTGAAGTCGGGTCTTCGGTTCGTATCGTGTTTCGGTAAATTTCTGCTTTGGTCGCGAATTTCCTTGGGTACGATCTGCAAAAAAACCTTGGCTTAATTGTCGATTCCACACTTTCATGGAATGAGCATATTATTCATACTTCGAATCGAGTGTATTGCATATTTAGACAATTGAGAGTCAATCAAAACGCACTTCCCATGCGTCTTCGAGAGCAACTTGTATCTACATTTATTATCCCGTATTTTGATTACTGCTCAGCAGTATATAACGATATCCCTGTTATCGTGAAAATAAAGGTTGAACGCCTGCTGAATGCCGCAATCCGCTTCATTTTTGGGCTTAGAAAGGACGTTAAAATTACTCCTTATCGACTGAAATTAGGATGGTTAACTGCAGCATCTCGGAGGCTTTACCTTATTGGGGTAATCTTATTTAACTTGTTCCGCACTGGGTCTCAATCATACCTTCGATCGCAATACCTTATGCGTAATAATTCAATAAGAAACCTACCACGTCCCGCATCAAATGATCTTATTATCCCGATCTGTCAAACGACTACATTCTCGTGTTCCTTTCTTACTCCATCATCAAGGCTATGGAATGCTTTGCCCAAATCAATTAAAGAATCCTCGAGCACTACTGCATTCAAATCTAAATTTTTCCGACTGCTCCGTAAATTGGATTCGGAGGGCACTGCACTCATCTCTATTTGAGTTTAATACAATTTAATCTACCGAAATTTAAATGTACACGGCTTTATTTTATTTTGCGAATATAGATAAAACGTGAATTTTCCGATTGTAATCAGAAATAATGCGAAAATATAAGAATTATCAAAAGTTCCTGGATTCAGCCCGCCTCGATATACAAATTTCCTTAAACGGTTTACGATTTTTTTGCAGTCGGTCTCTAACGTTTGAGCATTCGTTTTGCGAATTGGGAAAATATAAGGATCTTCGGAGTATCATAATAAATAATGCGAAAATAAACTAATTATCTAACGTTACTATATCCTGCCCACCTCGATCTACAAAATCGCTTAAAAGGTTAACGATTTTTTGCAATCGGTCTGAAACGGTTTCGTTTCGTTTGCGAATTGAAATAATTTTCGAATTAAGATAATTTTCGAATTTACTCACTATAATTGTAAATAATGCGAAAATAAATGAATTATCTAAAGTTACTAGATCCAGCCCACCTCTATATACAAAATCCTTTAAAAGGTTTGTGATTTATTTGCAATTGGTCTCAAACTTTTGCCATTCTTTTGCGATTCTAATGCGAATAGAGATAAAATGCAAATTTTCCGATTGTAATCAGAAATAATGCGAAAATAAACGAATTATCCAAAGTTACTGGATTCAGCCCTCCTCGATATACCAATTTCCTTAAAAGGTTTACGATTTTTAGCAGTAGGTCTCGAAAGTTTGCGATTCGTTTGCGAATTGAAAAAATATAATTGAGTATTAATCGATCGTTCTTGCTGTCGAGACGTGTTTACAGTCACTCCAGAGTTGTTTACATTAATTCCATAAATTAGGGCGGCCGTTAACTTATAATTATTTATTTTTTGGATGAAGTCAAATTATTTCGCTGCTTTTTAAGCATGCCACATTGTTTCATAATTTCTTTCTTGTGAAGAGAATTTATGCAAGAAAATTTTACAAGTTTTCAACTCACTCGTGAGAAGGCTTGCCCTGGACTAAGATTTTTAACAGTTCAAAATTTTCGTGCTGCTCAATAAGTTCGTAAAGTGCTGCTTCTGTGCATAAAATAAATCGAAAATTTGTCGATTAGGAATTGTTGATTTAGTGTATTAAAATGACATGGATGATGGACAAGTTTTAGTTTTTGTGTTGGTGTCCCGTGTTGTTGTTGACATTATCTACAGCGTCAAATCGCGTGTATGGTCGGCGTGATGGTCGTGCGGGCTAAGGCGTCAGTCTTAGTCCGCCCGAACTGAACGTCGCGAAGGTCCCGAGTTCGAATCCCCGTCTGTGCAATTTTCTCTGCTTATGTCCAGTGTGGAATAACCGGAGAACTTTGCTGGGCGAAGGTACGAATTTGGGACCGCTGCCGACCTCCGTCGGCAGTTATCGGTACCGTCAGCGTCTTATCCGCGGTCGGTGCATCGTGGGTCTTATCTTGGATAAAGATGGGATAAGCCCCGCGTCGTACTCGCTAAGGCACAGACCGCCGAATCTGCTGGTGGTACCGATATTGGGGTAAGGGGGACTGGCTCTGGGTGGGTGTTGTGTGTGTTTCTGCCTATAGTTCTGTCATGTACTGTCTGTCTATGTCCTGTACCTCTCCACCGGAGAGCCGACCCGCAAAGAGACATATTCGTCATTAACGCGGGGGATAATTTCCTGTCCTTTGTCCAAATCGGGTGTATGTGTTGTCTATTGTTATCTTGATTTATTAGTGTCACTATATGAAATGTGTATTGAATGGTAACATTTACATAGTTGCTGTACTTTTATTTAATATTTTCACTAACTAATGAGTTTTATTGAGTCATGAATGGAGGGTCTAAGCGTAAAGCCAAAAACATTTCTGTCAAATTAGACTCTCGTGCTGATACTTCTGTTTACTCGCCAATTGCCGAAAGGCTTCGTATAAGAAACCGAAAACGTACACTGGCGGTTGCAACACACCTGTGATCAACCCAGTTAATTGTCGTCTATGCGCCGCCTATTTGCATCCCGAGTGCGCTTTCAAACTCAGTTCCGGATATACGCTCATTTGTGGAGAAAAACAAATTCATCTGCGTAAAAATTGCGTTGGTATAAATAAAGAAATTCCGGGAAACATCCACGCTATCCATGTAGTATAAGTTCAGCACCATAAAAATAATTTAAAAACTCTGAAGTCATCGAACTTTGTCGCATCTACCAAGAATTCATCTACCGTTCTGCCTAAGTATCGCCTTTTATTATCTACCAGAAACGACAGTATTTTGGACATGGATAACGCTACTCCTACCGTTTCAGCAAGCGGTGATAATGAACCACCTCAGCCAAATAACTTAGTGGATTTAGCCACTTTCATTCAGTGCTCTTTTGCGAAATCCAATTCTATCTTGGCATCTATCATCACTCAGTTTTCTCAATTTGCTGAACGTATGAATACCATAGAGTCCAAGGTTGAATCACTCTTATGTATTAACGTGAAGGCTTCCGAAATCGACGCAAGAGTAGCGAATCTTGAAAAGGCCTACCAAGATCCAATTGGTAATGTCGAGGAATCTGCAGCTGAAATTGAAGACCGAATTACACGCTCGTGCAACTTAATTGTCTATGGTATTCCTGAATCAATTCCGCCGAACGACTACAATGAGACCTACAGTGCAAAAAGGAATCTTTGGCTAAAGTCAACAATGTTGATATCTCGTCCTTATCTGTACGACGTATTGGTCAGGTATCCATCTATAAACTTCGTCCCATCATTGCTAATCTCCACTCTCGCGTGGAAGTTCTTCGCGTAGTAAGAAATCGGAATCTTCTACCAGAAGAAATATCCGCATCTACGGATAAATCCGTCAAACAGAGGCAGTGTCTTGCTGCTCTAAGATCTGAAGCAGATGAATATAATAAACATGAATACTTGGATACCAAAGTCATAAGATACGTCAATAATAAACCAATGTTCCGAAATTGATCACTGTTCCGAAATATGCAACCTCTGGCACAGGAATTGGCAGTAATTTTCGTAATTGATGACGCTTCACCCAGTAAAAATCTGATAATTTATTTTTTTTTAATTATTAATTAACGGGCGGAATCACCCTTTTACTTAATTTTTGCCATATATGTATTAATCGTGAGATTTTTGCGAGAGCTGCAGATCGACTTATGAAGATGGCGCCATACTTCACACTTGTGTATGAAATGTAGGACTGCAGAAACCAAGTACAGCAGCGGTCATGAGTCGATTTCCGCCAGATAAACAATATTTTCGAAACGTAAACAAACAACGTGGCTCGTTTTACCAACAGCGAGCGTTAGCCGCCTGAGCCACGAAGCCGATAATATATTATCAGAATGTGCACTCGTTAAATAACAAACTAAGCCATCGGAAGTCGAACTTACATAAACTAACTGTGTTACCGGATATTTTGCTATTTGCTGAAACATAGTTGAAACCCCACACTAGTGATATTGAACTGGGACTTCCCCATCACTCAATCTACCCTCGGGACTGATCTCCGGAAATTTCTCTGGCTACTCGTGGAGGAGGTCTGTTAGCTACCATCAGGAAATCCATCAACGTCACCCGTCTTCAACCGACAACTTCTTCCGAAGCTTTATTTATGAAATTGAAAATGACATCTACAAATATCATCCTCATTGTGGTTTACGTCCCGCCTGGTTAATGTTCAGATGTGTTCGTTGATTTTCTGACCACTGTTAAGATTCTTTCTTCCCAGATGCCAAATCATGAAGTCATGTGTGGGGTTTCAATCTTTCCAATCTTCGTTGGGCGAACAATCCGTGGGGATTTGGTTCACCGAACTTTTTCCTTTTTGGAATTTAGTCAGTTGTATGATGATCATCCCATTAAAGGATATTCTCTGGACGTAATGTTTGCATCTAGTACTCATTTTCGGAATTTACGTGTTCAAGATCAGCTTCTGCAAATGGATGAACATCATCAAGGATCCTTTTTTGAAGTATTTGTACCCGTTAATTTTAATTTACCAAATCGCGTTTTAACTTTTAATTTCTTGTGTGAGAATTACGATAAAATTATCGATTCCCTTGAGTATGTTGACTGAAATGTAGCGTTTTCTGGCTGTAACGTCGATGTTTGTCTAGATGAATTACATTTTGTTCTTCACTCGGCAATCAATTCTCATATCCCGCATAAGAAAGTGATTGTCAATACATATCCTCGATGGTATTCTACCGAACTTATAAAACTTATTTGTGAAAAGAAAATAGCGCACATTAAATGGAAAAATTTTCATTTACAGTCCGATTATATTGCATTTAAGAATCTGCGTGCTAAATGTGTTAGGTTATCACGCGCGTCTTACAAAGCGCATATTTCTGATTTAGAAACGGGCATTCACAGAAATATTAGAGCTTTCTGAAACCATGTAAATAAATAAATTATTATACGATCTCCCGAGTATAATAATAAATAAGGCGAAAATAAACGAATTATCTAAAGTTACTAGATCCTGCGTACCATGATGTACAAAATCCCTTAAAAGGTTTGCAATTTTTTTGCAATCGGTCTCAAACATTTGCGATTCGTTTGCTAATTGAGATAATATTCGAATTTTCGGAATATAATCAGAAATAATGCGAAAATAAACGAATTATCTACAGTTACTAGATTCAGCCCTCCTCGATGTACAAATTTCCTTTAACGGTTTACGATTTTTTGCAGTCGATCTCGAACGTTTGCGATTCCTGTGCGAATTGGGGAAATATAAGGATTCCCTAGTATCATAATAAATAATGCGAAAATAAACGAATTATCTACAGTTACTGGATTCAGCCCTCCTCGATGTACAAATTTCCTTAAAAGACTTGCGATTTTTTTGCAATCGATTTCAAAGGTTTGCGATTCGTTTGCGAATTGAGATAATATGCGAACTTTCGAAATATAATCAGAAATAATGCGAAAATAAACGAATAACTTAAATTTACTAGATCCAACCAGCCTGGATATACAAAATCCTTTAAAAGGTTTGCGATTTTTTGCAATAGGTCTCAAACGTTTGCGATCCGTTTGCGAATTGAGATAATATCCGAATGTTCGGTATATAATGAGTAATTATGCGAAAATAAACAAATTATCAAAAGTTACTAGATTCAGTCCGTTTCCATATACATAATACATTGTAAACTTTGCGATTCGTTTGCGAACTGGGAATCTTTTACGATCACCAATGTATCGTAATAAATAATGCGAAAATAAACGAATTACCTAAATTTACTAGATCCAGTCGTCCTCGATACACAAAATCCTTTAATTAAGAGGTTTGCGATGAAAAGTCTCACGATGCCTTACAGCGTCTTTATTATTTAATTTTTGGAATATAACCAGAAATGAAGCAAAAATAAAGGAATTATCTAAAGTTGATAGACTTAGCCCGCCTCTATGTACAAAATCCTTCAAAAGCTGTACGATTTTTTGCAATCGATCTCAAATGTTTGCGATTCGTTTGCGATTCTTTTGCGAATAGAGATAAAATCGTTCGCGAATTGAGATAATAAGCGAATTTTTGGAATATAATCAATAATAATGCGAAAATAAACGAATTATCTAAAGTTACTAGAATCAGCTCTCCTCGATATACAAATTTCCTTAAAAGGTTTACGATTTTTTGCAGTCGGTCTCTAACGTTTGCGATTCGTTTTGCGAATTGGGAAAATATAAGGATCTCCGGAGCATCATAATAAATAATGCGAAAATAAACGAATTACCTAAAGAACCTAGTCGAAATAAATATTATTATACTTAAATAAGTAATCGATGAATTTATCGGTAATCCGAAACAAATAGTTTTTCAAATTTTGCGCGACAAATATTTTGCCAGCCAATCAACTTTGAAACTCATTTTAGATGGAATGTGACACGAAATTTAAATTAAATTAAAGAATCTCAAGAATGATTCTTTAAAAATGTGAAATTAAGATGATAATTAATAGAAAATTCAGAAAAAACGAAATGAAGAAAAACACTTGAAAAAAATGGGGTATGGAAGCACATTCAGACACTATTTGGTTCGGATTACCGATAAATTCATCGATTACTTATTAAAATATCACCGAACGATAAATTCATCTTCATCTTTATTATTATACTTAGCTGTCTCCATCAGGATTTGCTTCCTGATCGGTCGATAAAGTTCGACCTCAGCTGCATCGGCGAAGTCATGATTGGAACATTTGGGTGCGCTCAAATAAGATTTAATAGCAAAATCATACAGTTGCAAGTAGTGCAGGATAATTTTCCTATCCAAGAAGACGGGATATTAGGCGATCCTTTTTTCCGAGATTTAGGAGGGAAAATTTATTACGAACTCGATTGCTTATGCTTAGTGGATCTCGAAATCCCATTTTTTAACCAAGAATCTTTTGTAATTCCCCCGACGAAAATTCTCCTTGATTACCGATCATCAGTCGTTCCGTTTCCTGAAAACCACGAAGAACATGTCTTCGTCTGCATCGTTTCCGAGTTAAACTTGAAGATTATGAATATGACGTGATATATAAGGAAGGGAAACGCAACGTGAATGCGGACGCGTTGTCACGCAATCCGATCGATAGATTCGATCTTGAAAACGATGATAAGATAGACGCGATGCACATAAATTGTACGAATAAAATAAATAAAAAGGAAAAAATGGCTAAAAAACTGAAAAACAGAAATCTGCGAGACAAATTTGAAAAAATATGCGTGCCAATTAAAGGCGACGTAGATGAACGAAAAAACGGTCGAAATACTCTAAAAACCAAGACGCCGATGGATCGGGAAATACTGCTCCGAGCAAACGGAGTAAAGAATTTGACGAAGACACTGATGCAAACGGAGACCTCGAAGACAACATAACCGATGATAAGGAGACTGAAATCTCCGAGGTAGAATATCCGGAAGCAAAGAGAAGACCGCGCAAAAAGTACATAACCGAGGTCGAAAAGCTTGAAGTGCCGGAGTACCTAAAAGTCGGTGATGCTAAACGGAGAGCTCGCCATAAAAGGCCAGATAAAATAACTCCAAATCACACACCCGCTATAGGGAAAAAGCAGAGAAAAAAATATATTTCAGAAATTGAAAAATTGGAAGTCCTTGATTATTGAATAATTAACCCATCCGAAGCGAAAAGAATGAGACCGAAAATAATTGAAGACCGATTGATCTCATAAAAAGAGGATTGGGAGATAGAAAAACTATACTCTGAACAAACGGAGGATGCCCGAAATCGGTGGAGAGAGCGTGAGGACTACTGTACGGATGACAATCGGACATCTATCTCTGGAACCGAATCGACGATTTCGGGGATTAGATGTACACAAATTAAAGAAACTGCTAAGAAAGAGACGAGAATGAAAATACAGACAAACTGCAAATCCGGCAATCGGAGCGGCGACGACTCAGTGTCGTCAGATTTCCGAAAGCGGGAAGAAAAATTCCGTCCAAAGATAGAACGATCGAGTTAAGCGAGATTTCGAACACCGAAGGAAAGACTCCGAGCGGTCCTTTCTCCCTCTACAGGTGGCGGAGAGAGGGATAGAGAGAGAGAGAGAGAGAGAGAGAGAGAGAGAGAGAGAAGTGCTCTCAACGAAGGTGGAGCATGTTCGCCAGGCTCGGACGGCTCGCTTGGCGAGGGGAACCGAAGGAGAATCTTCAACGAATCTATGGAGGAGGACGAAACGATAGTCGCTGCATGCAGAAATACTAACGGACAAGACAACAAAGAAACGATACATAATGACGACTTGACTCATTTATTAAATTACACTGTTAAACCCACATGTATGGAACCGTATAGGATAGTGCAGGAAAACAGAAATGTGGCAAAAGACTGGAATTGTCTTTTCAATTCTCTGATCCAGTTGCACGATCTGAACATGACTGCCCTCGAACTGCGGGAAACACAGAAAAACAGTGATTTCTTGTTATCCTGTGCCGAACGCGTACATGCATTTTCCATCCCGGATTGGTCATCCAAATTCGGCGATGATAATAGTCTGAAAATATTCGCACGACACTTCAATGTGAACATTTGCTTTCACAATAATGACGTCGCCAACGGGATAAAATATTATCACGTCACCACCATGAACTCAAATAAAATCTACCATCTTTGGTTGGGGAATACCCACTACACTCCTCTCTTAACTATGGAAACAGATAAACAAGATGGATCTTCCGTTACCTACAGCAGATACGTACCGTCCATGGTGACGCAGAGCGAGGTAGGTCAGGGTGGATATCTTACGATGCCAGCCGAACTGAGTACGATGAGTAAGGACGATGGCCGTTAACTTAAACAAACACCGCCGACGTATGATATGAACGATGGAATATCCTTCGAAAACCTGTCAGAGGGAAATGAAAGTGTTCGAAAACCATGCCAAATCAACCTAGAAATAGAAATTAGTAATGATCACAGGTTCAACGAAAAAGGACACATTGTATATTTTACCACCGTCGACGATCAACCAGATAGCGAAATTGGGGTAGGACTTATGGAAAAAAAATTTATAAACTTTCAAGAAATACCATTAAAAAAACTAAAGAAATGCGAAGTTATAGTACATTCCAAAGGCCGAAATCGGTTGTTTGGACTGGCAGTAAAAGAAACTATCGACGATCGGACCATGAAAATCGACGCGATTAAATGCATCAAGGTACTTGACGCTCTTTTAACTAAATTCAAAATTTCGAGCATTCTTATTGAATACGATCATGATGTATTTTCACAACTTCAATGGCCGCAAAATCAAGGGACCGTACACTCGTTACTCTGTAATAACGAATTATCTATTACATTCTGTAAAGACATTCGATCAATACCACCTTCATCTGAACGACTCGCCATTATAAGAGAACATCATAACTCCGTCGTGGGTGGCCATAAAGGAGTTACGAAAACATATCTTTGATTGTGCGAAACATTTTACTGGCGGAATATAAAGCGTGATGTTATGGAATACGTAAAAAGATGTCCAGAATGCCAAACGAAAAAACTCGTGCGCGTGAAGACGCGACTACCTCCGATTATTACCAACACTCCACGAGCGGCGTTCGACAAAGTAGTCCTAGATATTTGAGGACCGACAGACATCACTGACATTGGAAATCGTTATGCATTAAAGATCCAAGATCTGCTTACAAAATATTCAGTGGCTATTCCACTTGCCGAAGCATCGGCGATCGAAGTTGCAAAGGCGTTTGCCAAACACTTTATTTGCAATTTCGGAGCACCAGTGGTCGATTCTCATGGACCAGGGTCGTTGTTTTATTGCTAAAACCATAAAGAAGTTTGCAAAAATGTTCAAGATAAAGACCTTCACCACCTCTGCATACCGCTCACAGAGCCAGGGCAGTCTGGAGAGGAGTCACCAAGTCCTGGTGGATTATTAAAAAAAATTTTTTAGCGAAACGTAATGATTGGGACACATGGCTCCCGTTCGCTATGTTCTCATATAATACTAGCGTTCATGAGGGCAAGAGATATTCTCCTCATGAACTCGTATACGGAAATCCAGCACGATTACAAAGTGCTCAGACAGGTTGAGAAAGATCTACAGCCTACGACGACTACCTGACCGAGTTGACTAGTAAAATGACCGAAACAAGAACACTCGCCGCAATGAACCTATCTCAAAGTAAATACCGGTCAAAAGTTTATTACGATCGAAAATTAAATGTTCGCCATTTTCGAGAAGGCGAAATGGTTCTTTTACTGAAAGAACTCAGGCAAGGAAAGTTGGACGACGCAGACGGAGGCCCTTATGAAATATGTGGACCACGAAACATAAAATTGCGGATAAGCGCCAAGAAAAATAAAGTGGTATACGTGGATAAGATAAAAAAAACCATGTTCCAATTATGGACATGTACCTCTAAGAAAGGCAATTTTATGATCATGTGTTAACATAAATAATATTATCATAAAATAGGTTAAAATATTAATTTAAAAAAAAAAGATTAGCATAAAAATGATTAGCATAAAATATATATAACAAACAAAAAGGGAGAATTTAAACAACAAATGTCACAACAAAAATAGCAGCACTAATTTTAAATTTAAGACAAGAATAGAGGACAGAACATGAACGGAGGAAAACAAGCAAAAAATAATCGGTGAAGGAGTAATCAATTGCGCACTCCCTCGCCCTCTTATAATAGGGCCGTTGCGTTTCATCAACAGATGAGTGTAAAGCGATCTAAGACCACCCGCCACATCAGCTTTTTTGCCCATTCTGACCACTGTCAGCTAAACTTCGGAGCGAGACGAAGGGTTAAGAGCAGGCCTTCGACAGCTGGCGGCCAGTTGTCGGTATCTTGGATCGCCCCCCCCCCCTCTCGCCCCAGTGGACGACACCGAGCAACCGAAAGGTGGGGACGATCCGCACGCCGTTCTTCACTTACCCCCATGTTGTACCGATCTCGCCGAGGCCAAGATTGAGCGACCAAGAGAAAGTCGTAAACAACGACACGAGAAGGGAATAATGACGATAAATTAAAAAGTTCTGGTAAGTGTAGAATTCGGAAAACAGTTAACGCATCGTGATATCGGTGAATTTAGCTGATAGTAGGAAAATTAAAATTGAAAGCTATATCATGATAACTGTGATGGATACGGGACATTGGGTTCCCTGATTTAAATGACAGATAACGAAGTGCTCTCCTTTGCACTCCCTCTAAAAGATCAATATCCGAAAGCGTGTATGGTGACCAGATCGGAGCTGCGTAGACAAGGACAAGGACAAAGGACAAAGGACAAAGGACAAAGGACAGGTTATTTTACCCCGCGTTAATGACGATTTGTCTATTTGCGGGTCGGCTCTCGGGTGGAGAGGTACAGGACAGAGACAGACAGTACAATGACAGAACTAGGCATATACAACACAACACCCACCCAGAGCCAGTCCCCCCTACCCCAATATCGGTACCACCAGCAGATTCGGCGGTCTGTGCCTTAGCGAGTACGACGCGGGGCTTATCCCATCTTTATCCGAGATAAGACCCACGGCGCGGCGTACCGACCGCGAATGAGACGCTGACGGTACCGATAACTGCCGACGGGGGTCGGCAGCGGTCCCAAATTCGTACCTTCGCCCAGCAAAGTTCCCCGGTTATTCCACACTGGACATAAGCAGAGAAAATTGCAGGACGGGGATTCGAACTCGGGCCCTTCGCGACGTTCAGTTCGGGCGGACTAAGACTGACGCCTTAGCCCGCACGACCATCACGCCGTATTGCTGCGTAGACAAAATGTGGCAAAACAAGAGCTCGTATGAGGTGTGAAATCGTTTAAGGATTTTTAAAGTCTTTGGTAGATCTTCGAATAAAGCCCAGCATCTTTGATGCTTTGGATCGTACATTTAATAAATGGTCTTGAAACGTGAATTTATCGGACATAGTAACACCAAGATCAGCGATGTGATAAACTCTAAGTAAAGGCAAATTAAGTAAGCAATGATTATATAAAAATTTGTCAGATCTTCGTGAAAAAGATATAATATTGCACTTAGAAATATTTAAGTTCAAACCGTTCCTCTTAGACCACGCCTCAACTGAGTTTAGATCCTTCTGAAGATTTGATGCATCTAAAGGTGATCGGATTAAATTAAAAATTTTGATGTCACCGGCATAAATCAGGAATTTTGAAAACTTTATAACTTGACCAATGTCATTAATAAAAAGGTTGAACAAAATTGGACCCAGATAGGATCCCTGTGGTACACCCGAAGGAACAATACAAGGATCCGATCTGATGTTTTTTATTCTTACCCTTTGGATTCTACCAGACAAGTAGGATTCGATCCATCTCAGAAATGAGCCCGAAAAGCCAAGGTCATTTAATTTGCATAAAAGCAAGGAATGGTTGACACTATCAACAGCCTTCGAGAAATCTAAGTAGATCGAATCCACCTGACTATAAGACTCGATTGCTCCAGATACAAAATCGGAAAATAATAGCAAATTAGTTGTTGTCGATTTGCTTTTACAAAAGCCATGTTGGTTCTCAATAATAATATCCTGTAACGCAATCGATAGTTTGTCTGCTATAATGGCATTAAAAAGTTTCGGAATGCAATTGATAACTACGATGGGACGATAGTTGCTTACGTCAGATTTACAGCCTTTTTTCCATATCGGAGTAATAAATGTTTCTTTCCATTTTATTGGGAAAATGCCACGATCCAAAGATTCTTTAAATAGGTAACTAAGAGGTGTTAATAATGATGACATACAATTTTTAATAAAAATTATTACTATAATCGGAAATAGTGCGAAAATAAACGAATTATCTAAAGTTACCTGATCTAGCCCGTCACGATATTTATGTGATTCAGATCCCATTACTATCCGTCGTTAAATATGAATTGTACAAACACTATTCGATACCAGTTAAACAGGAAATCAGAGAAAATTCCTCTAAATATGTGTTCATAACTCCAACCTCGATGTACACCGGTATTACAACTGATAGAGACCGATATATACACATTACACCCGAAAACCTCCAGAAATGTAAGAAAATAGATAGGAGTTTAATATTCCCGAACGATTGCCCTGTCTTCTTAGGAAATAAGAGGAGTGAGTATGAGATACGATTGATATAAGTGAAGAAAATTTTACATGTATCAGATGACCAAAATGATTTTATAAAAGTACTAACCACTGAGCAAGAGGTTACGCAAATAGGCATAATTAAGTGATATATTGTATGTACTTCGTACGTAATTGACGGTGGAACGTCAATTTTTTCTAACCCCGGGGTGTTACGTACGCAGGATTCGGCGGCGAACCTGCATTCGTAGGATCATGTATAAGTATAGGTTAGTAACGTTTTAGACATCCGGTGTGCTGATAAATCGACCACCGGTAAAGCGCCTACGTGACATTCGTCATCGCAAAGAATGTCAGTATCTCGAGTAGTTTTGTTACTAAAATCTCCGGTGCCAGTATTATTATTGTAAATGAATACTGTGCATCCGAAGATTGTTTAAATTCATGAGTAACGTTAGTCTTAGTTTTTGTTATAATTGACGACGCTCGTCCGAGAAGTAAGCTGGAATTACAACCTAAGAATGTGCAGAAACATAATCATAAACAGTCGAACTAGATTTCATGAAGTTTGGACGGAATTATCGGTCGCATCCAGCCATCCAACGCTGTGAAATCGTACACCGTCTTGCATAAACAATAACGCGCGATAGATCAGATGATGAAATACACTTAAAAACACATATTCTACATTTCGTAGACTGGACTTCAGTCTCGCAGTTCGACATCTCGGTTCGAGGCGCGAATTTTATCGTCACTTTGATTCGCTGGCGTTACGTTAAAGTCCGTGCGAACCGCCAGTGTGAAACCTTGTCTTTGACAAACGACGAATAATAAATTTACGACTAACTCATTTTCTGTGTTTTCCACGTGGGGTTTCGGTCTCCTTTGCGCGTGTATACCCAAAATCCGAATTATAAAATAAACATTTCAAAAGTTGCAAACGGAAAATCCGCAACAAAAGTTACTAGCTCCATCCCGCCTAGATATTCAAAATCCCTGTAACGGTTTGCGATTTTTTGTAATTGGTCCCAAACGTTTGCGATTAGTTTGCGAATTAGGAAAATATAACGATCTCCCGAGTATCATAATAAATAATGCGAAAATAAACGAATTATGTAAGGTACTAAATCCAGCCCACCTCAATATACACAATCGAGTAAAAGGTTTGCGATTTTTTTGTAATTGATTTCAAAAGTTTTCGTTTCATTTGCGAATTGAGATAATGCGCGAATTTACCGTATATAATCAGAAATAATGCAAAAATAATGAAGTTGTCTAATGTTAGTGAAATGTTGGGATTTTTAAAAATTCCAAAGTTGTTAAAAAAATCTGAAAATATTTCAGCGTGTTCATTGATCAATTGTAAGAACTTTTTGTTCAGCAACATTTTTTCCTAAAGTCTATCAATTTTAAATATAAAATTCCTGCACTTCTCAACGATTATTCTGAGGTTGTGTTTCTAGTTCTCGAGTAATTTGTTCATACAAAGAATATTAACCATTCTCCATTACAAAAGATAGTGAACATTTTTCTTAGAAGGCGGCTAATTTTGAAACATTTAGTACTTCGAATAGTGCAGCGGCATCATAATTTACGTCATTAATAGTAATGTGTAATAAAAGACAGTCAGATTATATAACGACCCCGGGTTGCTGAACTGGATTTTAAAGTTAGATTTTCCAAATTCAAAATGTGGTCTCTAAAATGGCGGACGAATTTTTAAAAGTTTTACAATATACCCCTAAGGGGGTTATCAAGTCTCTTATTCGGAATTTATCATCAGATGTGAAAAATTATAAGGGCTGCGAAAAATAATGGAGAACCCAGACAACAAATGCAAGATGTAATTAAGTATCCGACCAAAAATGGCAAGATGTGACGTGATATCCAGTCAACGAAGGCAAGATGTGATGAAGTGTCCGGCCAATAAAGGCAATATGTGACGAGATACCCAGCCAAAAAAGGCAAGATGTGATGAATTATCTGGCCAACAAAGGCAAGATGTGATATAATACCCAGCCAACAAATGCAAGATGTGATGAGATACCCAGCCAGTAAAAGCAAGATGTGATGAGATACCCAACAAAGGCAAGATGTAATGAAGTATCCGACCAACAAACGCAAGATGTAATGAAGTATCCTACCAACAAAGGCATGAAGTGATGAGATCCCCAGCCAAGAAAGGCAAGATGTAATGAGATACCCGGCCAACAAAGGCAAGATGAGCAGTTTCATGAGCAATTCAACCAACAAAGGAAAGATGCCAAGCGCTTAATACTGTTTAAGAATAATATCTTCTTTTGTAGCAGAGTATCTTTTCACCTGCAGCACATTCCCACTTGTAGGCACAAACGCATGACTTTTCTGAATGTCGGGCACAGCAGGCAGATCAGGGAATTTTTTTTCGGGATCTTCAATACTCTCTGATGATCTTCTTTAGTGTAATGGAAGAATTGAATATTCTTACATTTTGATTTGGCCCACGTGATCAGGGAAAGCGAGTTTAATATAGCATTGTTCGATTCTGCCTGTATACTATAGCGTCTCGCTTCACTTTTTAGACATGCCCTAAGTCCATCGCAAGCGCATTTGTCATGGGCCGTTACATGACAATGCCATTCAGCATCAATACCAAAATCAAGATTGTAATTCATCAGATATGTCATTTGAGTCCTGTTCTTAAAGTGTTGTTTAGCAACATCCGTTACGTAATAGATTTTTTTTACTTTTGGGCAACATTTATTTATTTCTGGTATTACCCTCTGTTGCATTAAATACGCTGCAGCTGCATCATGACTTGTGCTATCTGAAAGTAAGATGATATTGTGATGTTTTAATTCTTTTTTGTAGCGGCAGTAAAATACAACTGCGAATACTATGCATTGGTCGTTGTTGCAATGGAAAGCCTGTGCGGCATTTTGCTCAGCGTTCGCATAATTTTCTGCAAAATCGAATTGAAGTAATACTTCATCGTCGCGTAAATGTTTTTTCTTCTCAGATCTAAATTCCGACTGTGATTTCGAAATAAAATTATGGGGAATAAGTAATTCAAAGCGATCGCATAATTCGTCAACAAAGTCATCTGAAGCAAGGCATTCTTGCTTCAGAGTACATCGATCGGTAGATTCCCAAGTGCTGAATAATACTTGCTGTATGTTTTTCTCTTCCAGTAAACCCAAAATGAAATCTGAAAACTTCTTTACACCAGGACAATTCTCGCATTGAAGAAAAGAACAAGTAGATGTTAAATTGATACAGAGAATAAATTTGATATAATCTTTGTAGATATTTAATTGTTTTAACGTTCTGATGGATTGTACATACACAAACGCTATGTGCTCCAGAAGTTCCAGCAATGGTCCACCATTTTGGTCGCAGCTCGGCAAATTTTGCTGAATCAATCAGAAGTTTTAGATACTTTTCCTTAAACATTGAATGCAAGATTTTGATATCATGAAGCAGTAAACGCTTTTCTTTTATTACTTTACATCCGTCAATTTTCACAGTAACAGTTTTGCTCAAACATCTCGCGGCTGTTTTCTTCACTTTCATAATATTCAATTACTGACGAGTGACAGAACAAAAATGTAGCCTTGTGCACCGTTAGCTTAGCGAATTTACATTTTTCGATTATAAGTTGAATGACTCTACAAAAATGAAACCTTATTACAGCACTACAGACGAAAAAATACAACAAGTTTAACAATTGTTGGGAGAAGAACTTGATGATTGATCACCGTAATCTTAAAAGAACTCGATGAAGATCGTATTTTATTGCAGTATGATGCGTTCAATTCAATGTGCTCGTCCACCGGCTTTATCTACTGATTTACCGCTCGTTCCTTATATTTTCCGCGGCGTACTTCGCTTGCGAGAAACAAAGTGCCTGGCAAATTTACGGATATTAGCACGTTTTGTATCTCATCACATCTTGCCTTTGTTGGTCGGATACTTCATTATAATCTTGCATTTGTTGTCTGGGTTCTCCATTATTTTTCGCAGCCATTACAATTTTTCACATCTGATGATAGATTCCGAATAAGAGACTTGATAACCCCCTTAGGATTCTTGTAAAAGAGCATCTTGTAAAACTTTAAAAAATTCATCCGCCATTTTAGAGACCACGTTTTGAATTTGGAAAATCTAACTTTAAAATCCAGTTCAGCAACCCGGGGTCGTTATATAATCTTAGTGTCTTTTATTACACATTATTATTAATGACGTAAATTATGATGCCGCTGCATTATTCGAAGTACTAAATGTTTCAAAATTAGCCGCCTTGTAAGAAAAAATGTTCACTATCTTTTGTAATGGAGAATGGTTAATATTCTTTGTATAAACAAATTACTCGAGAACTAGAAACCCAACCTCAGAACAATCGTTGAGAAGTGCAGGAATTTTATATTTAAAATTGATAGACTTTAGGAAAAAATGTTGCTGAAGAAAAAGTTCTTACAATTGATCAAAGAACACGCTGAAATATTTTCAGATTTTTTATAACAACTTTGGAATTTTTCAAAATCCCAAAATTTGGAAAAATTAAAAAAGTGTTCAAAAAAATCTGGAAAAAATTTAGCGTATTCATTGATCAATTCTAGGAACATTTCGTTCAACAACGTCTTTTCCGAAAGTTTATAAATTTCAAATAAAACATTCGTAAACTTATCGACGATTATTTCGAGGTTTAAAAGAAAGGAAAGGTGACAGCTAAATTCTGACACCGGATACGCATTTGGAGGTCAAAATAGATTGGGAAGCATACAAATCACGATACATATGGGCTAAATTTTTATTTTTAGTACGATTTAAAATTTTTTTTTATCGAAATTAAGAGCTTTCAGACGCCATATTGGAGCCGCCATATTGGATTTTGCAAAGGCGCCCTCGGCATTTGAAAGTATACGACCTAAGCTTTAAAATAAGCCCTCATTCGTATTTTTTGGTTATTTCTAATTTTGGGCAGAGCAGTGATCCGGTTGACGTGGAATGAGTCATATATGATATAGTTTTATACGAATAATTCAAAGCCATAATTAATAATATTCAATCGAATAAATTTTGGGGAAAATAAATTACGGTATTTTTCATTTGGTTTAATGTGACATTTGTCAAAATAAATGAAGAAAACATAAACATATACTGAATTGTCTGATAAATACTTTTCATATGCACAATCTTTATTATGCAAGTAAATAACAAAAAAAGGATTGTTGATAAAAAAAAAATAATAAATCGTCCCGTACTGGGCGCGTACACCAAAAAACCGCTCAACTTTCCAGCACTTTAACCACTAAGCTGCCAAGCATTACGAAAATATATATGTAGTAATGTTGTATATGAACATCGGCAGAAGAAATTTGTTTAATGAAAAAATAATTAACATTAACAAGAAAAATAAAGAAGGCAATCAATATGTAATATTGAAAATTACATAATTTTATCACAAATATATAATTGCTGCATTATTTTACTATTACATGATATAACAATAATTCAGAAATAATTAATTTAGTTAATATTTATTTTTCAAATTGAATAAAAAATTGTTTAGGAAAGTTGAAACTTGGCTAGCAGTTTTTTGGGCAGGGATATTTAGTTCATATAATGATATTAATACCTTATTATCAATATTATTTTTAATTAATTATTCTTTATTGAATTGAATTTACATTAAAAAATAATTCCTTTCGATTAAAACAACTTTATTTATAAAAGTAGGAATTTTCCTGATAAATAACAAAAATTAATTGAATCTTCATTTTGAATTTCGCGCCTAGATTTATTCCAAAATCATAAGAGAAAAGAAAATTCAGGATCGAGCTTTCATCGGGAGCCACATATCATATTTATGCTATTTATAGATAGGAATTAGTGAAAGGATACGTCAGGCAAATTTCCTTTTAACAGCGTCGAGCCGCGTTTGCATGTAGATTCTCCGCGGCGAATCCGCGGGAAGCATGAAAGGGGACGAAAATCTCCGTGGCCGGGACGCGGTGGGGGTGCGAATTCTCCGCGAAACGGAGATGGCGCTATGATTTGAATGCGGCACATACATGAGCGTTCTATCATGGTGTAGGTCACTCACGGCTATGTTAACACCACTTACCAATCCAAACATGGCGGATATGTCTGAACTCTTACTAGAGGGACTCTAGTTTTGATCTTGTAATGTAAAATACTTACTCCAGATCTTTCAGGTTGCCATTTACAGAGTTTAAGTAATGCGCTCAGTACTTTTTTCTGCTATATTATTTCAAATTCGATCAGTTTTACCATCGATAAAAGATTTTAGATCTAAGACCTTCTGTCAATAAGACTTTTACCATTGATGGAAAATTTCAGATTCGAAATCTTTTTACGGTCAGAGTTTTACCAACAATAATCGAGTTTAGGTTTAAAACCTTATTTCGATCAAAGTTTCACCATAGATACGAGACTTTAAGTCGAAACTTCTTTCAACCAGCCTTACCACCAATAAATCATTTTATATTCAGATATATGGTTTCAGAACTTTCTTTTGACAAGACTTTCAACATCAATAAAATATTTTTGGTCTTAAACCTTCTTTTGACGAGAGATTCACCATTGATAGAAGGTTTTAGATCCAAAATTATATATAAAAATTAGCATTTTGTGATATAATGTAATTATTTTCAAATGATTAGTAATGATTAATTAATGATTTTCAATAACCATTTGTGGATTTGTATATATAAGCCCCAAGAATTATATATATCTGGATACCTTCTACCTTCAGAAACTTGATGAAATTTATCTAAAGGCCATCGGTTGAACTTGTCATAATCAAAAAGGTAAAACTAAATAATAACAAATTTAAAGTCGTCTTGACATTTGGGAAAAAAGTGTCAAACTGATTCATTTGTGATATTTTATCACAAATTTAATTTTAAAATGTGTTTAAATACAAATAGATCATAGATGAATATTACTGAATCAGATTATTTCTTGATGAGGTATAGGATCAGTGGCACATAAGACGGCAAAAGAATAAACACAATATTCAAACTTTATATATATATATATATAATCGGCAATATTTATTAGTAATCAAGCCGCATGCCAACATGCCTTATTACATTCTCGAACAGCGAAAAACAGACTGAGACCTTTGGCGGTTCAATTAAACCAGAAACATACAAATCGTATGTAGGTGTGTGATACATAAATACAGAAGCCACGCATTGATCACGTGTTTATACATAGAATTTCTAACACTCCTCCCTCAATGCGAGCGGTAACATAAATGAATGTCTATTATAACTCTTTTAACCCTAAACCATGAACGCAATACCAATGTTTCTGTGTATGTAGAGCTTTTGTCATAACATCAGCAATCATGCGCTCCGTTGATAAGTAGCTTAAATTAAATTTTGATTCGCTGAGTGCATCTCTTATGAAATGGTATCTTAAATCAATGTATTTTGATCTAGCATGAAAAACTGAGTTATTAGCCAAGAGATTTGCACTCTGATTATCATTATACATTTCAATTTTTAAATTAAAACCTAATTCATTAAGAAAACTGTTGAGATAAAGAGCTTCTTTGCCCGCTTCAGCTATTGCCATGTATTCTGCCTCTGCAGAAGAAAAAGCTACTGTTTTTTGTTTTTTAGCTGCCCATAAAATTGCCGCGTTACAAAAAATGAATGCGTAACCAGTAAATGACTTCCTATCTGTAACATCAGATCCCCATTCTGCATCGACGTAACCGACTAAATTTTTATCATTATATTTATAAGTTAGGCAAATGTTGATAGTACCTTTAAGGTACCTTAAAATTCTCTTTGCCGCTTTCCAATGACCACTATTATACGTCGTTGTGAATTGGGATAGATATACTGTGCTTTTCATTATATCGGGCCTTGTGGCCGTTGACAGATATATCAGGGCTCCGATCAATTCTTTATAAGGAAGATTTTTGCACGATTCCTGACTTTTATCCTTATTTTGAAAAAAAAACATTACTTACTTCAAATGGTGTTCCTATTGTTTTACAATTGTGCATATTAAATCTTTTTAAAATTTCAGATATATATCCTTTTTGACAAAGGATTATTTCATCATTTTTTCTTATAATTTCTATTCCTAAGATAAACCTCGCTTCCCCTAAGTCTCTAGTATCTTTCTTTAATATAAATTCTTTCATTAAGATATGTTTAATAGTATTTATTTTTATTATATTGTTACTAGTTACCGAGAGATCGTCAACGTAAACTAAAACTATAACGATATTCATATTATCTTTATGTATGTAAACACGTGGATCAGAAGCTAAAGGTTTTAAACCGAATTTTTTTAACACGGAATCTAATTTTACATTCCATTGTCTACTCGCTTGTTTAAGACCGTATAATGATCGGTTAAGCTTACATACTTTGTCGCCAGAGTTTATTTCGTTAATCATCATAATAGCTTCCTTTTTAATCGGATCAATTTCTTCTCTAACTAAAATCTCAAGAAAATCATTTAATTTTTTAGGTATCTCCATAAAGATATCTTCCGATAAGTGACCATTTAAGAATGCAGACGTTATATCCAGCTGATGTATTTGTAAACTATAATGCGCGGATAAAGCTTTTAACGTTCTTAACGATTCTAATCGTGCAACTGGAGCAAAGGTTCGATTATAGACTACATTTTTCACTTGTGCAAAACCTTTTGCTACCAGTCTCGCTTTTCTTCTATTTAAACTTCCATCGCTATTGAATTTGTTGTTCAAAACGAATCTGCTATCGATGACATTTTTACCACTAGGACGCGTGACAATAGCCCAAGTTTTATTTTTTATTAGACTTTTTATCTCATCCGCAATTGCACATTCCCATTCTTCTTTATTCTTACCACTTATAGCGTCGTTGAATGTTACTTCCGCATAATTCGCAATTGCATCTTCGAAGACATCTTCCTCTTCTTCTTGCCTCCTTGTGGCATCTTCATTTAAAATTTCATCCACGATGATGTCTTGGGTATTGTAAATTTTTTTTTGGACGTCCTGGTTTACCAGTTCGTACGAATTTTGGCCTTCCAGGTAACTTCTTTTTAATTTCTTGTCGTACAATCCTTTCTTTACTAGGATCATTATTTATTTCTGCGTCTTGTTGAAAAAGATTAATTTCGCGTTTATTAATTGTCGAATCTTCATTGTCTTCATTAATAATTAGATCTAGATCAGCTTTTCGCATTGGTTCTCTTAATAACGTGTCTTCACAAAACTTGACATCCCGAGAAACGACAATTTTTCGTTGTGCTTTTAGCCATACCCTATATCCTTTTGTGGTTTCCGAATACCCAACAAATATTCCCTCGTTTGAGCGATTCGACAATTTACTCTTATTTGTCTTATCGAGTACAAATGTTTTTGCACCAAAAACTCTGAAATATTTTAAATTAGGAGTTTTTTTGAACCATACTTCATAAGGAGTTTTACCATTGAGGCTTGTAGTTGGACATCTATTTCGTATGTGATTGGCTGTCACTATGGCTTCTGCCCAAAAGGAGGGTTGGAGATTTGCTTGTAAAATCAAGCATCTAGCCATTTCGACAAGCGTCCTGTTTTTCCTTTCCGCTATACTATTTGATTGTTTCGCCAGTGAAATTTTCTACCATATTTTTATAAGTTTTGAACGCGTCGAAAACGTCACATTTCCTTTTTAACAGGTACACTACACACCATCTCGAACGATTGTCTGTAACTGTTGCAAAAAATTTTGCTCCTCCCATGGAGTTTACCCTAAATGGCCCACAAATGTCCGAGTGAATTATTTCTAATAATTCTCCACATCTTTCACTTTTTGATCTGAATGGCAACGCAGTTTGTTTTCCGAGTAAACATATCTCACAGTTACTGTCACTCTTACTTGCATCAACGGGAAAGTCATCGATATAGTTAGACAATTTTAATAAATCTGTGTTATTTATGTGACCCATTCTTTGATGCCACAATTTAAACTTTATTATATTTTATGTTACTTGTTGTACAGACTCATGTTGACTTTCTCTTATGTAATATAAATTATTTATTCTATCGGCTACCATTTTCACTGTACCGTTTTCATCGCGGACTTCAGCAATTTCCTTTTTAAAAATAACTTCATTGTTTTTATCGACTATTTTCGCTACTGACATTAGACAAGTTCTTAAATCTGTCACAAATAATCTATTTTTAAAATTAATAGTTTTTTCGTTATTTACCGATTGCACTTTTAAAACAACTGTCCCTTTTCCTTCCACTTTGGTAGAATTTTCATCGGCTAAATTCAAACTATCAACCGTTGGTTCCATTTCGAGAAATTTATGTTTATATTTACACAAGTGTGCCGTACAACCACTGTCTAAGCACTATTTGTTTTTCGTTTCACCACAAATATTTACATCTTCTACATGAACAGATGCGTAATACACGTCTACTTCTTCGTCTGCCTGGTTCACTTCGTCCTTGTATTGACTGCGAAAATTTTTGTACTAATTTTTTTTAAATGGCATTCGTGTTCTGCATTCTGATGCTATATGACCTCTATGTTGGCAACGATGACACTTGATACTTGATTTGTCATTAGGGTGATTCCCAGCTTCACGGTTTTGATTTTTTTTATTATCATAATTTTTCGTTTTATTTTTAGTAAAATCCTTTGATTTCGTGGCATACAACTTTGTTGATGCTAGCAGTGCTCCATTATTTTCTGCCTTTTGTTTTCGAGCATCATTTTCTTCTAAAATTTTTATTTTTAAACTTTCCGCATCTGGTAAATTATCTCTAGGCTCTATCGCACACCTAAAGTTTTCATAACTTGACGGCAAACTATAGAGTAGCATAATTGACAATAAATCTGCATATATTTCGACATCCATTGTTGTCAATTTATCCACAGCATCAAAAAAGATATTCATATGTTCTCGAACATCATCAGTATCCGACATTTTATGTATAGTGAGTCGTTTTAGTAATGTTGCTTTTCTAGCTGGTCCTTTCGAAGCATAGATAGACTCCAATTTTAACCACGTGTCTCGAGAACTATCACATCCTTTTAATTGTTTTAACTCGCTTGGTGATATACTTAATATTATGTCCGATTTTGCCTTTTTATCCATTTTAATCCATTTATCTCCAGTTTCAACACTTGCAGGATTATTTCGATCAACTTCAGGCTTCACGTTTTCACCACTTACGTAGCACCATAAGTCATTTTTTGTTAATAACGCTTCGGCTTGCATTCGCCATATGTCGTAATTGTCTTTTGTTAACAATTCAATTCGCGTATTTATCGAACTCATTTTTTTATGCGTCTATGCAACTTATTTTTGCGACACGTGTTCTCGTTTATCCTTTTTTGCCTTTATTCTGGGCCCATAATCTGATGAGGTATAGGATCAGTGGGATATAAGACGGCAAAAGAATAAACACAATATTCAAACTTTATATATATATAATCGGAAATATTTATTAGTAATCAAGCCGCATGCCAACATGCCTAATTACATTCTCGAACAGCGAAAAACAGACTGAGACCTTTGGCGTTTCAATTAAAACAAAAACATACAAATCTTATGTAGGTGTGTGATACATAAATACAGAAGCCACGCATTGATCACGTGTTTATACATAGAATTTCTAACATTTCTCGTTAAATTTCTTATTATTTTGTTTTGCGTTTTGGAGCATGAGTATTTAAACTGATGGCTTTAAGATAAATTCCTTCAAGTTTCTGAGGGAAAAAGATATCCAAATATACTGTTATATATTAATATTATATTTAATTAGTAAGATTTTACAACGCATGGAGTGTTAAAATAAATCCTCTTTAATTCATATGAATATTATTTGTAGCAGATTATTTTAACAAGAAAGTGGAAGTAAACAATGAACATAAGTATTTTATTTATCGTTTATATAAATTATATTTAGGAAGTGGAGCCATAGAATTACTTTAAGGTAAGAAAGTACAGGATTGGAAAATTTGTATTTCCCAACTTAACCTCAAATCTCTTTTGACGTTAACTTGTCAAAACAAAATTAAATAGAAAAACACACTGACATTAACATTATTTAATTTTTTTTCACTTTTATAATAAAGCACGTTTCCGAATTAAGAAAACGATACCACTATGAATACCTGCACACAACACGGGCAGTCCCTGACCTACGCGACTCGGACCCAAGACTGATCTGCGGTTGCGTTACGTCCGGATCTGGCTAAGATGAGGCGTCCGGATCTGGATCGGATCTATGCTAAGGCTTCCGGATCCGACGCGTACGTGAATGTTTATTCGAGAAAGAGAAAATCGACTGTTTTTAGAACATCTTCTTCAGAGATTTTGTCAATATTATCGGTCACACCGGTATTAACTTTACCGACGGCTCAACAATATGATGACGTTTCTGAGGTTCACTCATAATCACAACGCAGTTTAAGTGTGCAGCTCCAAAGGCTCCACTGCGTATCGCATTCTTAACGTGATAGAATAACACATGTGTTGGAAAACAGTAGATCCATGTTTAAGCACACTTGACATCAGATGGCATGGTCAATAGTTTGCATTCAGTATTGTGTCGTCCTATTCCCCTGATATGAATTTTCACAATTTATATGTATTCAGAATATAAAAATACAAAGTTTTGAATTTTAGATTTCATATATAGATAGCGGATATATGTGCACAACAACGAATGATTCTTACACTATTTGCACATTCGCATGTGTAGCGCAATACACCTCGATGTCCTGTTGTGTTCGAATAATAATGAATATAACATTTATATGTTTCCTTATTTACGTATCCAGATCGGACTAAAACCTTAATGACATTGTCTATGTTATGTCTATGTATATTGATTACAAATTTTTTGTAGATATTTTTTAAACTATATAAACAATTAATAAAGAATTAAACAAATTCATTATTCATTTTGCCTGCTTTATCGAATTCCATGGAAATAGAGATATGTTTTAAAATAAAAAACAATGAATAGCCACTGAATATCAGAATAGAATCTTCTGAATTTGGTCAAATCTATCGAATGAAAGGTGCTTTTTATGGAAAAAGTCAAGTTTTTAATGATTTTCACTTAGTCGCACCAAATATAAAAATTGGAAAAAATTTGACAAAATGCAGATTGTGAAGATGCAATTTTGAGAAAAAATGGCAGGGCCAACTCCACATTAAGCTAGTAAAAATTAATTTTGAAAATTTAAATATTTTTTTCTCGTTGTGTATAGGCTGTTAAATAATAAAAAAAATATTGTTATGTGCGTTTTGATAAGTACTTTTTTTTCTGATTTTTTGCAAATTTTCAAGTTATGTGGATTTTGAGAAAAAACCGAAAAAGACCATTTTTAACGAGATCAGTTAAAAAGATAAAGATTTAAAATTTTCATGACAAACATACTGTAATTTTTCATTCTAAAAGGAGCTGGGAAATTTTGACATTCTTATCCGGCTAGGCTCTTTATACACATAAAAAAATAAATATGAAAAGAAGTTATAGAATGAATTATATGTATAAAGTAATGAATGTAAAAATTTTTTTATTAAATGGTAACATAGTTTGTGTTATTTCCTACGAACAAAATTGCATACGTTAAAGGAATATACGATCTTCAATATACATTTGGCAGAATCTACGTACAATTGAGAATTTCAGAAATATCTGAAAATATTTGCAAAAATTTGAAGTTAATATAATATCCATATTCATTAGTAAGTCTGAAAATAAGTTATCTATCCTCATTATAACAAGTAATGTTATGTTTTTGGCATATATATTGCTCCTATTTATGAATATGGTAAAAGCATTTTCAAGGTCAAATCAAGGTCAAGATTATCTTTTTAATGGAAACACATATTTTTTATTTAAAATAGGAAAAAATACGTTTCTTTTGTACAAAACATTTTTTGTGGAAATTACTTAATTGTATCCACGGACATTGCAATTACTTCTTGAAGTTCGCTATTAAAATATGCCGTGTTCGTTTTCACGTTATATTCAACTGCAATTGCGAGTAAAACACGTATTAATTCATAACGAACAGCAGGCGAGAATATCTCACCGTAATCAATATCGGCATGTTGCGAATATCCTTTTGCGCACAATCGGGCTTTATAGCGTTTCATACTCTCATCTTCGTTTTTTTTTATTTTAAACGCCCCCGTGAAACCTACAGGTTTCTGTCCTTTCGGCAAACTAACGATTTCATAAGTTTTATTTTCAGTATGAGCCTGGAGCTCTTCGAGAATCACGCGATCCCACAGAACAGCATCGGTTTCATTTAACGCTTCTTTATAAGTGTGTGGACTATCATAAATTGCCGTACACGCAACGTACCATTCAGGAAGATGTAGATTGTCTCGGTCGCGTAAATTATAGCAAGATTGCTCCAATTAGTCGGGAACTGGAACTTGGACCGCAGAGATTGACAACGTATTCTACCGTGGCACATACTGTATTTCCTCAAGACCAACCACAATTCACAGTGGGTAGCGGCATGGGATGCGGCGATAAGAGTTTCGTACTATAATCGTGAGAAATTTCTCTCCGTATAGATTTTGAATTTCATTCATGATCGGTGATTACAGATAGCGTATTTCGAAACCATTTATGAAGTATATTTTTATTCTAAAAGGGAGCTAATGTATACTATTTCTCAAATTTATCAGTGTTATTTAAAAAAAAATGTAGTTATGTTTTTTTTTTACATTACTTTTAAAAACAATGTACGGTACACATATTGCGATATATTTAGATTTAGATTTAGATGAAGATTGAGGTTGGAGAACTTGAAGTTCGCCTAGGCACTTTTCCCAGTACTTTAGCCAATCGCTGTACATTTTCTGCTTAGTGTACCCAACCGAGGGCATTTTTATTCTTGTTCTTCGCTAGCCTTTGCAGCGAGTCTTGGCAGTCCGCCACTAATCTTGAGTCGATTGCATACGATGCAATTGCTTTGATGGCAGCTTTACTGCCTGACCAAAACTTAATTTTTGCTCCTTTCATGCCTTTTTCCCCAATTAGCTCAGAGAACTTTAAAATGGCCATGACTTCAGCCTGGAAAACGCTAGATTGCATCCCCATAGAGATAGATAGCTTTGAATTGGGACCAGAAATACCCAGTTCCACACCTCTCTCTGATTTGGAACAGTCTATAAACCAATTGATTTCATTATTGTCCATTTGGAATTTATTATCTTCCCATTCTTTCCTGTGAGGAATTTTTAAGTTGAATCCCCTATCGAACCGGACTGTAACGGCTAAGCCCTTAGCCGCTCCGAGTCTCAAATGAAGGGGGGGGGGGGAGGTAAGCCCAGCATGACTTCAAGTTCAGCCGTAGGACAGACCTCACCGCGCCCGTTGCAATGACTCATGCCAACCTTTGAATCTTTCTTAGGGCCGTTATGGCCCCTTTTTACGAACCTTTGGCCATCAGACTAAGGCGGCCTATGTGATGATGGGTTTAACTATTGCAGAATACGCCCAAAGGGTGATATCTGGTTTTAGTCTCCAGGTTTTGCCGTACATGCGATTACTGGCCCACATGGCTCTTGTCGCTTTCTGTACCGTGTATTCTAGTTATTACCACTTCCAGGATGACCCCTACATATTTGACTTTGTCAGAGCAACTAAGAATGGCTCCGTTAAAACGTATACCACGGAGGAGGATTTTATTCCTGTTCAAGAATGGAATGACTACCGTCTTCTGCGTGTTTATACGGAGTTCTTTTTTTTCCACCATTCAAGAGTGAACGAGAGTGCATGTTTTAGGCCGTCTCTTACGAGATGGTCCCACTGACCTCTAATAACTATGACAAGGTCGTCAGAATATCTTTGCGCATAATATCCTCTCCTTTCAAGCTTGTACAAGCAGATCGTCTACCACTATCGTCTGCAATAGGGGTGGTAATACTCCTCCTTGGGGAAACCCCTTCACTGCTTTGGTCTTGAGAGCCCACATTAGCCGGTCCCTGGTTATGATTTTCCCGGCAATTTTACTTACACTGCCCCGTCTCCGCCCGTGACGTATGTTGTCCGTGCTTGGTTGACAGTTCGTTGGAAGCATCACTGACTCCGGAAAATGAGAGCTCGCAATTAACGCTAGCGTTTCCTCTCTGTTAGCATGCATGTTTTTTCTTCAGGGCTTTCTGGAGTCGAGCAGCTTTCGGGGTCTCGACAATCTCCTCGCAGTGTCTTCTCCGCGCTGCCCTTTCGGCCTTCCTTAGATCATTGCTGTAGGTCGTGAGGGTACTTCTGTACTCTTGCTGAGAAATCCGTGATTTCTTAACCTTGTTGAACTGTGTCCTAACCAATTTTTTAAGTTTTTCAAGTTTGCTGTTCCACCACGGTACATTCCTTTTGACCGTATGGTTTTTCTTAGCACAGCTGTCCAAATAGAACGTACTAATCAACTTATATAGTACATCCGCAGCTTATTCGAGCTCGTCAGTGCTGTTTATATTCCTAATTAACTACTCTTCGCCCTCCTTAATACGCGACACGTAGTCCCCACAATTAGTAAGTCGCGGGTTTCTAGAGGAACTTACATTAGCATGTTCGCATACCAGCTGCAATCTTATATGCCTGCGATAAGACATTGATTCTTTGCTCGAAACATGCCAATTAGTAAGTAATTCATCGAGAAGCATACTAAACAGGAACCAATCAATGACTTCTTTCTTAACAGCATTAATAAAAGCGGGTTCACTACCCCTATTTAGAACATTGGAACAGCGAAACTGCCGAACGCGGAAGCTCACCACGAAATCTCTACTTCGGATTTTTTGGAAGGAGTCTTCGTCCATCGCTATTGTGAGCAGAATGGTGCCACTCTCATCTACGCATCGGAGAACGCTCCAGGACGAGGTATCCAGTCCGGGATTTTGACCCATGACTAGAGCCAGAATCCTTGGTGTGTCACCCTTCGCGCTGTTTGGAAGTGACCCGTCAGCATCCTAGGCTTTGGAAGGTCGGCCTCATCCACCAGCCTGGCTTCAGCTCCTTCCCACAACCTGAAGCGTTCTAGGTTCCCCTTCAGCCACCCCGAAGTTTTGGAATCCTTGCAGTGCAGAAGGAGCCAACCCGTTCGGTGTCTTGAACCCAGAAATTGAGGCCTAATTGGCTCCTGTCCAAAAGGAATGGGGCCCAAAGGGAATTATGCGTAACACAATGCGGCTATGCAAAAAACTGCATCTTAGCTTATCTTCCCAAATGGCCTACTCTCAACTCACGTGTGCTTATTAAAGCGGGTGGGCCCTGGACTCTTAGTAACCTTCCTAGCCGTCAACCGGTACCGGATGTGCGGGCCATAACAAGTGAGTCCGTACGCGGTGCTGGGACAGATGCTCCACATTATAAAAGCACGACACTCGTGTTTAGGCGAAATCTGACAACGAAAATTTTGCTTAAACAACGAGAAATAGACAGAGCAAATAGCCTTCTTCTGGATGCTCTTACGGATGACTGCGACCTATAGCAAATAAATTGTTCCGTTTATGAGGCTTCGAGTGATCTGGTGACTCCACAAAATCTGACACGGATATCGGGAAGTCGACAAATTACAAAACGCATGTCTCAATTAAACAGCAAATTTCGACTGACGAATTCAGTGTGTGATCAACTATTTAACATCTGGCCGTTCATTTACGGCTAAAGTCAGGAAGTTCGCGCAACAACTGCAGACGTACTATCACACACTGAACAAGCTGAAGTTGCTCAACATCAGCATCAAGCATTTGGCGGATAAAATTCGGGTTTTGGCGGACGCCAAAAAGAGGCTGCAAAGACGGGAGGATGGAATTCGAAAAAATGCAATATTTTGGTCGAATCCGTCCAACCTCTTCAAACATCGTATCGCAGCCTCACGCAAGTTTCCGTCGATGGCCTGAGTTGAGGAATTCTGGTGGAGCATCTACGAGGAAACATCCAGGCTTAATGCAGACACTGCAGGTATTGATATCTTTACCGAGTTCTGTGACGAACGCGCACAACAAAGTGATGATTGCCCACCCGTCAGTGCATTAGAGGTGAATAATGCCATCAAAAGAGCGAGGAATTTCTTCTCGCCGGGCTGGGATGAAATTAACAACTATTGGTGCAAGAAGTTGACTTCTGTCCATAAATACCCAGCTCGAGTATTCACCTTATATATAAATGGAGACCAACCCATTCCGCGCTGGTTGGTGGAGGGCCGTACGACCTAATCCCTTATTCGAGAGACTTGTCTGATCCGAGAAACCGTAGACCAAACACGTGTCTCAATACGTTATACAAATGGTTCACTAACATCTTGAACGAAGGTATTGAGAAAGCCGTGAAACCGAGGCTGAACAACGAGGCTGCAAAATGAGTATGTTCGGCTGCAAGGACAACTTGCTTATCGACAGGTGTGTTTATCAGGACTCAGTATAGTACAAGCGTAACCTGTCGATAGCCTGGCTGGATTACATAAAGGCGTATGACTCAACATCGCACGAGCTTTTAAGCTTGTTATTCAAACGCTTCCATGTCTACCCAAATATAGTGAGAAGTGTAGAACACCTGATGCCTCTTTGGCAAGCGTAGAACCATGTCTAGACTGGTTCAATTCTAAAGAGGTGTCTATCAAGGAGACTCTCTGAGTCCCCTGCTGTTATGCATTTCACTATTGCCTCTATCCGTTGCTCTCCGACAATCTTAAGGTTACATGCGTGGGCCGACTGGTGAACGTGTAAATAAGATCACTCATTTATTCTATATGGATGATCTTAAATTATACGCATCAGGCGAGGATCAATTACATCGATCTCTGAACGTCGCCCTCACATACTCGAGGAATATAGGTATGGAATTCGGTTTATTCCATTAACAACGATATGGAGCTCGTCAACGAAAGTGTCATCCAACACCTTAGCGCCGAGGAAGCTTACACATACCTGGGAGTACCTTTGAGGCATGTCCAGGATGTGCAGACTGCTAAAACGAACATCGTTAAGAAATACTGGCGCCTTCTCCGTCAGATCTGGTCATCAGAATTGATGGGGAAAAATAAGGTGGCAGCCACGAATATGTTGGCCGTTTCACCAGTGCTCTATATATTTGGAGCACTTAAGTGAAACGTTGACGTGATAAGGGGTCTGGGCCGATTCACACGGAAGACGATTTGTATACAACGCAGTTTGCGTCCAAGATCTTCCGTGGAACGACTGTATTTGCTCCGTAAATTGGAAGGTCGTTGCCTTTTGAACCTGGAGTGTATGCACGGCAGATTAGCTGCATTTAGCGTAAAAATGTTGTCTTCCGCAGAACGCCCTGTTCTAAAACCCGCTTGCTCGTTCGGTATAAAGTCGCGTTGTTGGAGCCAGCTCTCTAATCTCGCCGCTAAAACTTGCGTGAATAGTTTCGTAAGAGCATTGTTAATGGCGATCGCGCGATAATTTTCGGGGGCAGTTCGAACACCCTTTTTGAAGAGCATGATGATATGTGCTTGCATCCACCCCTCAAGTGGCAGCTCATCTAACAAAATCGAGTTAAAAAGATCTAAGACGTAAGAGAACCACTACCCTGAAAGAAGTTTCCATGTTTCAGCCGGAATACTGTCCGGACCTACAGCATTGCCCGACTTTAATCTCCTTATGCTCTCCAACAACTCATACGGCAGAATAGGACCATCGAGAGCCTTGTCAACGGTCCCATAAAATGTTAGCGGTGATGAGGGCTTCGGAGGGTAAAGGAGCTCCAAATACCCGGCCCAGGCCTCCAGGGACACAGAAGAGCTACCCGAAGGAGTGCGCCCGTGTCTCCGTACCGTCGACCAGAAGCCCTTGAGGTCCCTCACACCCGCAAAGGCGTCCGCGAGTCGCGCAGCATAGAGTATTTTAGCAGCTACTGTCGTGAGTTCGAAGTCCCGCTTGGCGGCAAGATAGGATCTTTCGAAGGATCTCTCGTGGCCACTCAACCGCAGAAGATGAAGGGCTCTATTTAATGTTTTTCTGGCGGTTTTACATGAATCGTCGTACCACTGAGGCACTGCGCGCACTGAATTCTTGATATTCTTGGATGAGGTGGCCACACTGACTAGGCCCTCCTGGATAAGGGGGCTGAGCATGCCAGAACAAAGGGCTTCATAAGACGGAGTTTGCTCAGCATGGTCGTTAAACAGCACATATGGGTTGATTTCACCTATGCGCTTTAAACTTAGACTCACCCTCGGGTGACCACGACACTTTATATCTCGTTGCGGCAGAATACGGAGAGCTCGAAAAGGAGTGGACATTTGAGAGTGCGAGGAAGAGCGAAACGACTGCCGGAAAATGGCCGGAACCTCCTCCGTCTTGGTCGATAAAAGAGTCTTTAACCATAAGTAAATGGGCGGCGATGACCCGGACCAAATCAACTATGCTACGCCCGTTAGTATCCAGAAAAGTGAATTGCGTCTGTGAGTCCCTAGGCGAACGACCGTATAAAAGAATGAAGTTGTTGATAAACATGAAATCATATAATGATTTACCGCGAGCATTATATCTATTATCGTGTGTTTTTCTTACAATCTCAAATTGGGTCTCTTCGAACAAGTTGTGAAATTCGCGCTCAAGGTCAAGGTCAACAGTCCACGAGTTGAAATCTACTCCTAGAATAACCATACTATCGGGGAATTTAACTGAAAAAGAGTCTAGGACTAACTGGAGAGAATTCAGCAACAATATGAGATCTGAATTGGGCGGAAAATAAAAAGAGCCTTGAATCAATGCAATAGGGTAAGATTTTATAAGTCAATCAGCACTGGTGACCCTGACAATGGGACAAAAGATGATAGGCCGCCGCTGAATCTTCCTCTTGAGCCTTCTCTAGTAGCAGGATCGGTGAAGTTCTCCATATTTGGAATAGCAGGAAGAGCCGAAGGAGCGCTGAACCAGGTCTCAGAGAAATTCATAATCCGGCCGGGCTGGCACTTGGTCGCTATGGAATAATTGTGTGGACCATGGATGTTCCAAAAGGCTATTTTCAACAGAGATTCGTGCGATGCAGGTGGCGCCTCTGGTGATAGAGAACTCTGGGTAGGAAAGTACAGACAAGAAGCGCGGGGTTCCAGCCGATGGATGATGGTCTGCTGAGATGTCCGGCAGCCCCTGGAGCTGAAGAACGGGGCTGCACCAAGGCGTTTTTTGGATGGGTTAGACTGCTGGCAAGATGTGATGTAGACAGAGCTGAGTTGGTTGATGTTGAAGGTGGAGGATCACCCTACATCCCATTTGGTGAAGTTGGCACTTCCTGCGCGAAAGTTTATTTGTCCTCCGACCAGCTATGCTAAACGCCATTTACGCGAACCCCGCGGAGCTTCCGCTCCACTTTTTTCCCTCTGCTTTGGCCTTTTTGATTAGCTGCCTGGCGTGGAAGTCGTTGTTGCGCTCCTTGACCGTTGAGTCAGCATCAATGAAGATGATCTTGTCCGCAAGGCGCTGCTTCTTCATTGCCATGATGCGTAATTTGGAGTGGTAAGAGAGCAGCTCAGCGATGATAATTGGCGGCTCTTTCCGTACGTAATAGGCCGTATGCACTACATTAGTAACGTCGAAAACTTCATCTAAGAAATTTTCGACCGCGACAGTAGGATCACCGAAAACACTTAACCCTCTGATTTTCATGTTCTTCTTTCTGAGGAGCTTATTTTGTTTTTCTAGCTCAGAGGTTAGATGGGTAATTTTGACGTCTTTTTCAGCCAGTTTGTTTTTTAAAATGACGACCTCGTTTAAGACCTCACTCCTAAGGTCTGAAATGGCATCCAAATTTGATTTAGTTGCACGTCTACTTTGTCGTAAATTTTTTTTTACAAGACTGCGACAATAGAGTCTTGAAGATCTTTAAATTGTTTTTCCATTTCCGGGTCTCGTTGTTCGGTATTGAGAACTGGATCCTTTAAGACTACAGGAGTGGAACAGCATCTTTTAGATTGTAGATTAGCCTGATCTGCTTGGTATGCTGGTCTCTATACGCAATCCATTTTGTCGCTGTCGAGAGCCACCCAACTCTTGATGGAAGCGAGTGTGGCAGCTCCGACTCCGGCCCAGTTGAAGTCTCAGGTGTACTTGGTGGAGAGGGGGAAGGCGTAGCCGACTCCTCGTGTTGCATGAGCGTACGTAGCTTGCCCGGAATGTGCTGCCTCTTTCGGGACAAGTATTAAGCTCAGCCTGATATGCACTGGCAAATTTTCTCTCGCCAGAATGCGCGAGTGACATGCGCAAGAGCGTAAGCAAGCCACGTGTGAGCAGTAATTATAGTTTTTTTAATAAGCGATGCAACTCACATTCTTTTGAAGATGCGTTTTAGATGGCCCTCAATGCCGGATGATTCAGTATTAAATTACGTGGGCAGCGGTTATGTTTGACCTCGAGCACTACGAAAATAAAATAACAATCTTGTAGAGACGTGTTGAGGTTAAAATCAGGTGCTCATGAAAGTTTTAAACAGCATAAAAACTGGAGCAACCAAATTACGAACGAGACAAGCACAAATTGTAAAACGCGTTACGTAATTTACAGTGGACTAAGGCACAAGACATTTGCATAAAAACAATTCAGGTTTTTTGACAAAAATACAGGACGATGACAAACAGCGTGCTTGTCCAAACAACACCGGAAGCGCACACCCCAAAAAATTTGAACTTTGCGTCATTAAACAGCGAATCGTTGAACATTGGATATATTGGTAAAGAATTATTAAACGACATAAAACGTTTATTTAACGAAGCATCGACGGTTAGTGATAGAATAAGATACTTGACCATGACGTATCCTAGTTTGACTATAGTAGGCAATTAGAACGAAATTTCAAAACTACATACCATGTAGTCAGAAAAGCAAAAGATCTTCAAGACGAATGCGGATTTGGTTCAACACGTACACTTTCTCAGTCAGTAATCACGAAAATAATTTATTTTTATCATTCTGATGAGTTCAGCAGCATGTTATCAAGGAAAAAAGATTACGTAACCAAGATTACGGTCTGAACACTGAATTCAAAAGCATCTGCTTTTATGTAATCTAAAAGAAGTCTACGTTGAATTTAAGAAAAAATATCCTGACGACGAAATTGGGTTTTCAAAATTTGCAGAATATCGTCCGAAAGAATGTATTATAGCAGGCCCAGCTATAATGTGCGTGTGTTTGTAAGCTTCACCAGTATGTAAAATTAATGTTAGTGGGAATAAATTTTTGTCTCGGTCATTTTCACGAACATACCACGAGTTACTTGAGAAAATGGTATGAATCCCTGCTACTTCCGCATATCATCTTAATGAATGTAATACTTGTAAAAGTCGGCTATGGCGCACGAACATTAGAATGTTAGTAAATGAAATTCTTGTTAATTCCACGAAAATATGCCTGAATGCTAAGTTTACAGCCCTCGCGAAGTCCTGACAATTACGTTTAAAACTTTCTTCAGAAAAATCATTGTATTAAAAAAAAAGTGTTACCCAAAATAATATTCTTGGAGAAAATAGTTTTTCGTAATTTTCTGGGGTATACATGTATTTTTTCTTTCGGAGGCAGACGGTTCAGTTATTTATAATCATATTTTGTAAAATATTCTTGTTTTATTAACTAATTAAGTAACTGTTAATTATTTTGATATTTTTCACTTCTTTAAATATGGATAAAATGATTGTATTGGTGAATACGGTATATATCTATGGTATATCTGGGTATATGGGTATATCTACGGTCGATTTTGTGTTACCGACACATTGTAACGTTGTGGTTCGTGCTTCTCTTAATCGGAGGTAAAAAAAATGAAATATACTCAGTTCTTTTAGTAACACTTATATTTAATTTAAAATTTAATATATAAAAGATATAAAAAAAGTAGTAATAAAAATATATTATCACACCGATTTGTTGTTCGGATGATTTGGCTGGAAGTAAGGGTCCTGTAACAAAAAAAAGACCAATTCTTGGAGGAGCGCCTCGAAAGAACACTTATAATTAAAAATCTTAAATCTACTTGTATTCGCCTAGCAGCGCCTAGAGCGAGAGTAAGGTAGAGGAGCGCCTCAAACCTTAATCGTCAGAAAAAGTGTAGGAGCGCCTACAACTTTTTACAGTGACGGGAATTTAAAGTCGGGTCGTGTGGTTTTTGTCAGGACGGAAGTGTTTCTGATCCAGTCGAGAAGTACCTCGAGCAGGATGCGGATTTTTAGTAGTCTGGGGGCGCCCAGAACTACTTCGGGTACAGGTTCAGGTTCAGGTACTGGTACTGGTAATTGTCTGGTCTTTTTAGTACATTAGAGGAGCACCTCCAAATGTACCTGGCGGTAAAAGATGGTAGTGCGAGGAGCACCTCGACGCTACGTCTTTCTTAGTTTTGTCTGATAAAAGGAGCACTTTTATATCACACAAAACGACGTTTCACAGTTGGGATAGAGAGGAGCACCTCTACTAGACCGACTGTCAAACCGGTCTCTCTAATTGTCGAAAAAGCGGTCTATTTATATGCATACATTACATGCATTCGTAATTAGAGGCGGGGATAATTATTCGCGCGACTAATTACCGGCCGCCGTGACAGTTCTATGTCCGACTACTTGCGACTCGCGCCGAATCTTGCCGAGTCTCGGAGCCAGTGTCGTAACGCGAACATTCCTGACTTCGACTCGCTCTGTTTCGGTTTCCGATCATTGGGTATTCTTATCGCGACTGTCTTCGCGCCGCCCCTTCTCGATGTCGATTTGCTTGCGGATAAGCGATGAGTCGAGTCGAACCGATTTGTGCCGAACGGTTCCGGATTCTCTGTTACTCGCGTAACCGTGGTTGCTTTCATACCGTACTCTCATCTGTCAGTTACGTATGAATATATATGTGTTTAGTAACGGAGCACGTGCTATCGTTACAACATTTTATCTTTTTACAAATATTCTATCAACTTTTACATATTTCTACTACTTTAGGATTCCTCTGAAAACTTGTTGAACTAAGAAAGTTCAATGAATGTTTACGTACATGCCTTATATAAATAACAAAATAGTGTTAATTAACTAAGAAATTGAAATTTGCAGTGTTACTGAAAGTATAATTTTCAGTTCTTACGGGTATAATTTTTTTTGCATAGGAAATAATCTTATATCTCGTCCATTTATAGTTTTATTGTAGTAGAACAGATTGAAGGCTAAAAAAATATGTGTCCTTAGTAGAAAAGAAACGATTCGATTCGATTCGATTCACAAATATCCAGAGGATTACCTTCTTTAGAATCGGATGTATACGAGCTTTTTTCCAACACTGCGGGTATTAACGTAGGCGCATAGAAAGGCAAAAATCCAGGTCAAGGGTTCCGCAAAAACCGGCGCACAATCCTGGGCAAGAAAGCTCGGAATGCCATCCGGACCCAAGGAGGATTTTCTAGGTAGTCGACTAAAGAAACAGGATAATTAAACGCTACGAAGTTCCAGCGCAGCGTGTTGCTGCCTCGGATCCATCCAGGCTCGCGTGTTGCAGGTGGCCTAGTTAGGATCAGTACCAGAGCTAAGGCAGGATGATAAGGATCCTCGATCACAAACGGAACAACACAGCACGCGAGAAACAGCTTGACAAACGTGTTCGCAAAGATCAGGTCCAAAAAACGCGACTGACAGCTAGGTATTACATTGAATTGCCCTAGTCTTAGAGCTTGTTGGAATATGGATAAGTAGTCGCTCTTTACAAAACTAGTGTGTGAGGACTTACTAGAGCCAATAAAATGATGAACATTAAAATCCCCTTCATCCTGGGAATCATTAAGATCTTGCACTTACATAGCGAGATTATCCTGTTATATTTGAAACGCTGTAAAATCGATTGTTAGTTGAGCAAGCGAAGATTTGATGTCCAATAAATCGGAACTAGATGATGCATGAAACTCACTCGAAGCAGCCGCGATTAATTGTGGCAGATCAAGATAAAGATCGGTAGTAGGGAGAACTTGTGCGACAGCTGGTAAATCAGCCAGAACAGATCCTTGTGTTGGTAAAATTGCGGCAGATACCTGGCCTGGATAGTATGCAGCGCAGTGCAAATCACGATCAATGTAAAAAAACCTTTGGCACGCACTGCACAGCCCCGATGGAAGGCTATATTACAATCGATGTAAAACACGGCGCCGCGTTGAATAATTTTTTCAGATGTGCATGACTTATACGCACATGGAATCCCTTTAGCCAGTAGCGGTGACGGAAGAGTAATGAGCGCATTGGTAGATCGGGCGTTGGGCAGGTCACGGCCATTGGCAGATAGGCGGGTCTTGCTGCGAGGCACAATACTAGGTAATAGCGGCATCCCATTTCTTAAGAAAGAGAAGGGTATTTCCGAAAATCCGTGAAGTCAGCACACAGGCGACGGGCAGCAAATTTGCAAATAATTGCAAATGATCGGTAAGACACTAATATTCGCCCAAAACCTTTAAAAAAATGCCTCAAAAACCAGTGCACAGAAAGCAGCATACAACACTGTTCTGAGTTCGTTGCGATTGTGGCACATACAGTCCCATGAAAAAATATCATTAGAGTTCTCTCCGTGTGTATATACAACATTTTTATAAATCTTACTAGTTCCATACCACATTAAAGTACTCTCATAAATGTCTTCACATATTGAATAAACTCAAGTGTAAATATATACGTTACCTTCTTGAAAGTCAATGCCTTCCTGCTTCAATAATTCCCGTAATTTCTGTATTTCTTCTTTAAGTTCACGGATAAGCTTGGCGTTAGCATCCTCATTCACAACAGCTTTGCATACGATCTGTTTCGCTCGGTCTGCGTATCTGTATATAGCACAATAGAACGTTAGTAACATTCGGTTAAAACATATTGTACGCAAGTGGGCATTATTTCGAAATATGTATGTATTAGATAGTTTACTATAGTTTCCCTACAATATTAATATTAATGGTAATAAATGGTACGCTATTAATGTAAATAAGCAAGTTACTTCTTAATTGAAATGCTGATATTCGGTCCCTATTTACTAAAATACTGCCCTCGCAGATATATGACATCTAATTATATGTCTAACCGAAAACAAAAATATCGCTGTAAATAATGGAAGTAATGAACCAACATGAATACCGTTTTAAAGTTTAGTACCTATGTAAATTGAAGAAATTTCCAGTCTATTGGAAAAGTACTTTACTCTAAAAATAAATATGTTATTTTCAAGTGACTTAAAAAAATCGAAATTCACTTTTTCGAAAACACGACACCTAATTTTAATGAGCTGGTATTGATATGTATGTAATATAAACGCAATGCAATTCCGATGTGAAATCAAAGAATAGGAAACCTGAAGAATATTCCAGTCCATACTGATTGTCACTATGAGAATAAAAGGGCAATTTTTCATTTCATAAAAAGAGGTCATGAAAACTTGGTAGGATCAATGACGAAAGGAAATTATTAGGCGAATAAATTTCCCAGGTGTCTAAAAACTGCCTACGTGCTCCGAATAAATGACTGAAAAACTCAATAATCGGATATGCACGTCCAGTTTTCGGAATTGACCTGTGAAAATAGAATCCCCACCTCGTATTGCTAATGTATAATATACTCTTGATGGTAATGTGTTAATGACACTCTTGAACTAGGGCAATTAAAAAACCAAATTTTGGTGATCGACACCGACAACTTGATCTGCACGTGAAATGGTGATGTTATGCCAGGTAGTATCCTGTAACATGTTAACATTTTCTACATGATGTCGTTGCGGATATATTTCTCATTGTTGGATATTAAGAATTCTCTTATCTAATAGGAGACCTTCGATGGGCCTTCGATAACCTCATCAATTTTCCTGATTATTTTATGTTGTCCGAGAAAGGTATTTTTTCCCAATAGTGACACCGTAGTACTGCACCTATTTTAGCATCATTAAGTATTTCTTTTCAAAATTCGTGTAGTTAATGTTCGGAAAACCCCTCAGTCTTTTCAGCTAATAATACTTACCATGATTTTACTTCTTTTTAATTCGATTATTGACGTATTAGATGCTGTTGTAAGCACAGCGGTAAAATCAATAGAACTGACTAGAACAGACGACCTGCTCCCGAAGTTCGAGTTATATTGGTTTTAATTGATTTTCTACATTGGTACGGTAGATTTATATCAATTAGGTAGTCTTTGAATATGTGTGTAATGTACTCTGCAATCAATATGAATAAGCTGCATACGAATATTGAACCGTAATGAATCAATAGCTTTGTTTGGCTACAAAGGCGTAATTTTCAGAAAAGTCGCACTGAATTAGAATTTCTCCATGAAGCAAATTTCTTTTCCACCAATTTAAGTAAGTCGACTGATTTTTGCCAATGTAGCGATGGTTTTTTAGTGGTATTAGTTTTTCGCTGAAATTGTCATCAAACTCATCAACAGCAGAAAATTAGGTCACTCTTGTGGCTCTATCAGTACTGTTCCAAGTTTGATATTTTGATCTTTTTGTTCCATCGAATTGTTTCACTGAAACACAAACTTCCTTCTCGGGCAGAAGTCTACTGTTGTCATCATTTTCGAAAAACTGAATTACTAAATTGTGTATATCTTGAGGCAATGGTATCCCTGGTTTGCAACATTTTTGCATCATTATACCAGCGATTCCATTGTCTCTCACAGCTTGCTTTGCTTTTTGAACAAAACGACGAGAACATTGAAAATATTTAGCGATTTATAGTACTCCAGTATCTGCATCCTGAATTATAAGCCAGTGTTATTATTTGAAACTTTTGGTTTGGTATTACTCCTGAAGATGAAAATTTAGCAAACAGTTTCTCCAATATTTCACACTTATGAGGATGAGTTTCGTCTAATAGTCAATAATCTGACGGCGAATAATTAGAATTACTTTCGTCTCGCTCAAAACATTGTTCAAAATGTTGCCACGAACATTTTTCTCATGGCAATAATAATAAAATATCTTTATTATTTACGTCAGCAGCGGTGACGCTTTTATAAAAAAATCAATCTTTTACAGTCGAATCATTGTTACGTTTACGCAGAGCATACATTTCTGTCTGATGTGAAGAGCATACGAGCAAATCTTCTTCAGCAGGCAGAGCAAGGCCATTTTCTGTTATGTTTCAGTTTTTTAAAAGGATTGCCGCAACCATTGTAAAAACTAGTTGACATACTGGCGAATTTTTTTAAATCGCGTGAATAGAATTAAAAATTGTACGATCAAACGAACTTACCTATGTGAAGTTCGATCGTAATTATACGAACGTCTCGTTCGAAGGGATTACAATTCTAGTATCGATTTCTCGACACTAATATCATCACATTTGTTATAAAAGAAACAAAATAATGCACTCCTACGCACCCTGCCCTGCAGTCGATATCATGTCATTATGTTTATTGTGATTTTATGAAACATTGATAAAACGAACATCTTGCTTCGTTTTAAGGGTGGGTTTTTACCGAAACAGAGGAGGAAGTAATCCCTTCAAACGACACGGTCGTATAATTACTCTCGAACTTCACACAGGTAAGTTCGTTAGATCGTACAATTATATTTCTCGTCTCGTTCCCGGCATCGCAATTGTGGATATTTAAAGCCAACAATTTTTCAATTATGTATTTATTTATTGCATATTTCCTCTATAAGACGAAAGTAAAATATATTTACGTTTCCATAACGGTATTAAAGAAACTATTTCGTGAACTTACAATTATTGGTTTATTATAAAATTTATTGAATGTGAAAGAGTTTTCCGACCACCCCGCAGTGCTTCTCATTAAATTTAAGATAAACCTTTTTTTAAATCCATTGAAGTTGACACATGGCGTGTAATATGCGCAGTAATTTCTATGTCAACCGATTTTATCCACCGGCTTAAAATTTGCGAACTGAGAGCATTGTGTTTTTTTTTTGAGACCAATGAAGAGGTAATTTGTATCCCCTCTAACTCTCCCTGATAAGAGACCTGACACAAGGGAAAGTCAGTTTGCTAGAGGATGACGTCAATTCCTACAAGGAGAAAGAAGAAAATGTGGATCAGGCTTAAAACGTATTGGTTCAGTTATTAATACGATTGAAAAACCGTCACCCACAGTTGTGATGGTCATAAAGGGATAACAACAATTCCATAGGCTTTGTCAACTGAACTCTTTCTTAACGTTCACAATATCAGAGAAAATGACGGGAATGCACAAAAAAATCTGTCATTCTACGAAATGGTAAATGCGTCTATACCAAAAGAATTAGGATCCCGATCCCAAGAACAATTCAACTTATATTTTGCATTCAACTGAGTAGCAAATAAATCTATTTTTGATTCTGAAAATATATATATGATTTTTTATATGCATAATTATTCAATTCCTATTCAGTATCTAATGATTTTATTCTGGACTTTTTGTCTTCCTGTACGTTGTCTTTAGAAAGAATATAAGTCGCAAAAATTGTTTCTTCCTCGCACCAATTCCAAAATTGTCTACTTAATGTATTAAGTTTAGGATATTGAGTACTGCCTATTTTATGAAACTTAAACTAGCCGCATATTCGTAGCCGCAGATTCGAAATACTAGTAAAAATTTTTGTTTATTGCATTGCAACTATTCAATTATTGTTACTTATGAGTGAAAGGACATCTCAGAGTTGATGCTTTTTCAAAAAATGCCTTTTTTTAAATTAAGAACCATTCTTTTTTCGAATCTGCGGCTACGAATGTGCGGCTAGTTTCAGTGTCATCCCATTTTAGTAATGCATGCAATTGCTATTGTGTTATCTCCACGTAGTAAAATTTCACAATTACTCGTATTCGCAGCGAATGCTCGAACAGCCAAAAAAAACTGCCAATAACTCCAGGAAATTTATTTGATAGGATTTTGCTCGATATTCCAAAATCCGTGAGCAGCTTCATTATTGCGAACTGCCCCCCCCCCTTCCCCCAACCTGCCGTACAGGTATCCGAAAAAATAGTTTTACTGAAGGAAAATTATCTATTTGGGCCTATTGAACTCTATAAATGTTTTTTCGTCATAGCAGGCGTTCAGTTGGATTTTACACCCGATTTGCGGGAGTAAAGTATGACAGACGTTTTCCAACCTTGAAGTAACAAATTCGAGGTATAAAATCGAATTTTATACCCACTACGACGAAACATTATATTCGTATCATAGGCGCAAGCTACTTGTGTATACGGAGGCGATTCGTTATAACCGGGTAAAATAAAGGCTAGTGTTGCAGATGTAACAGAGTGATGTAGCTCAGTAATTAATTTGCTCGCATCGTGAAGTGTTTCCAAAAGCTTAACTGGATTTAATTCATCTAGCATAAATTTTGAAAGTGTTCATCCCTTTTTACTGCAGTATCTTTCATTGATGTTTTTATTCTAGGATTTATTTCGGGTGCATCCAAAAAACTATCCCCTGTTCTAGGATATTTTCTCAATAAATTTTCTTTAAGATCTGCAGAAATACCCGATGTAATGCAATGTTTCCATCTAGTAGTTAAGTCGGCATCTAAAGAATCTTCTTTTAGGTTAGTTGTTGCAGGGTCATCTCAAAGAATAGTTCGTCTATAGTATTTTGAGGTTGGAAAGACTCTAAAAATATGTTAACCCGTTTCGTCCCGAAACGACAAAATTTGTTGCTGGTTTTCATCCTCCGTAAGTTTATGGATATCTTTGAGATATTGTTATAAAAGGCAGGTTTTCTATAGTTTTTGGGTATGCTCTTTTCGAATCTGAAGCCCGTTTCTCGGTGTCACTTTCCATTTTTTAAATATGACCATGTAACCGGAAGAAACCGTGGAAAAATGCGAAAACTTTTTCAGAAAACTGCAATTTTTCTTGTGAAGGAGTTCCGGAATCGTGTCAGGCCTCAGAATCCTGTGGCATAATGAGTTTTACTAAAAGTTGGTCAATATTAAGATTTAAGTTACAAAATGGCGTCCTCAAAATGGCGCTGCTCATATGGAATTTTTTGGTTATTTGGGTTTTATTAAAATATTTCTGGTATCTTGAAGTGAACTTTGATAAATATGTAGATTGCTTTTGAGTTGACTAAATACTAGTTCGTTACTAAATTTTGTAAATTCAAAATGGTGGATCCAATATAACTTCGAAACCTTCTATATACCAAATGCCAGACAATTTTTTTTAAATTTCGGTCAGCCATATTGCATTCCCTATTTTGAATTTACAAAATTTAATAACAGATTTGTATTCATCAACCTAAAAAATAATCCACTAGAACATATTCATCAAAATACACGACAAAATACCAGAAATGTTTTATTAAAACTCAAATAAAATGAAAATCCGAATCAATAGCGCCATTGTGAGGACACCATTTTGTAACTTAAATCTTAATATTGACCAACTTTTAGTAAAACGAAAGACGAAAGTAAAATATATTTACGTTTCCATAACGGTATTAAAGAAACTATTTCGTGAACTTACAATTATTGGTTTATTATAAAATTTATTGAATGTGAAAGAGTTTTCCGACCACCCCGCAGTGCTTCTCATTAAATTTAAGATAAACCTTTTTTTAAATCCATTGAAGTTGACACATGGCGTGTAATATGCGCAGTAATTTCTATGTCAACCGATTTTATCCACCGGCTTAAAATTTGCGAACTGAGAGCATTGTGTTTTTTTTTTTTTGAGACCAATGAAGAGGTAATTTGTATCCCCTCTAACTCTCCCTGATAAGAGACCTGACACAAGGGAAAGTCAGTTTGCTAGAGGATGACGTCAATTCCTACAAGGAGAAAGAAGAAAATGTGGATCAGGCTTAAAACGTATTGGTTCAGTTATTAATACGATTGAAAAACCGTCACCCACAGTTGTGATGGTCATAAAGGGATAACAACAATTCCATAGGCTTTGTCAACTGAACTCTTTCTTAACGTTCACAATATCAGAGAAAATGACGGGAATGCACAAAAAAATCTGTCATTCTACGAAATGGTAAATGCGTCTATACCAAAAGAATTAGGATCCCGATCCCAAGAACAATTCAACTTATATTTTGCATTCAACTGAGTAGCAAATAAATCTATTTTTGATTCTGAAAATATATATGATTTTTTATATGCATAATTATTCAATTCCTATTCAGTATCTAATGATTTTATTCTGGACTTTTTGTCTTCCTGTACGTTGTCTTTAGAAAGAATATAAGTCGCAAAAATTGTTTCTTCCTCGCACCAATTCCAAAATTGTCTACTTAATGTATTAAGTTTAGGATATTGAGTACTGCCTATTTTATGAAACTTAAACTAGCCGCATATTCGTAGCCGCAGATTCGAAATACTAGTAAAAATTTTTGTTTATTGCATTGCAACTATTCAATTATTGTTACTTATGAGTGAAAGGACATCTCAGAGTTGATGCTTTTTCAAAAAATGCCTTTTTTTAAATTAAGAACCATTCTTTTTTCGAATCTGCGGCTACGAATGTGCGGCTAGTTTCAGTGTCATCCCATTTTAGTAATGCATGCAATTGCTATTGTGTTATCTCCACGTAGTAAAATTTCACAATTACTCGTATTCGCAGCGAATGCTCGAACAGCCAAAAAAAACTGCCAATAACTCCAGGAAATTTATTTGATAGGATTTTGCTCGATATTCCAAAATCCGTGAGCAGCTTCATTATTGCGAACTGCCCCCCCCCTTCCCCCAACCTGCCGTACAGGTATCCGAAAAAATAGTTTTACTGAAGGAAAATTATCTATTTGGGCCTATTGAACTCTATAAATGTTTTTTCGTCATAGCAGGCGTTCAGTTGGATTTTACACCCGATTTGCGGGAGTAAAGTATGACAGACGTTTTCCAACCTTGAAGTAACAAATTCGAGGTATAAAATCGAATTTTATACCCACTACGACGAAACATTATATTCGTATCATAGGCGCAAGCTACTTGTGTATACTGAGGCGATTCGTTATAACCGGGTAAAATAAAGGCTAGTGTTGCAGATGTAACAGAGTGATGTAGCTCAGTAATTAATTTGCTCGCATCGTGAAGTGTTTCCAAAAGCTTAACTGGATTTAATTCATCTAGCATAAATTTTGAAAGTGTTCATCCCTTTTTACTGCAGTATCTTTCATTGATGTTTTTATTCTAGGATTTATTTCGGGTGCATCCAAAAAACTATCCCCTGTTCTAGGATATTTTCTCAATAAATTTTCTTTAAGATCTGCAGAAATACCCGATGTAATGCAATGTTTCCATCTAGTAGTTAAGTCGGCATCTAAAGAATCTTCTTTTAGGTTAGTTGTTGCAGGGTCATCTCAAAGAATAGTTCGTCTATAGTATTTTGAGGTTGGAAAGACTCTAAAAATATGTTAACCCGTTTCGTCCCGAAACGACAAAATTTGTTGCTGGTTTTCATCCTCCGTAAGTTTATGGATATCTTTGAGATATTGTTATAAAAGGCAGGTTTTCTATAGTTTTTGGGTATGCTCTTTTCGAATCTGAAGCCCGTTTCTCGGTGTCACTTTCCATTTTTTAAATATGACCATGTAACCGGAAGAAACCGTGGAAAAATGCGAAAACTTTTTCAGAAAACTGCAATTTTTCTTGTGAAGGAGTTCCGGAATCGTGTCAGGCCTCAGAATCCTGTGGCATAATGAGTTTTACTAAAAGTTGGTCAATATTAAGATTTAAGTTACAAAATGGCGTCCTCAAAATGGCGCTGCTCATATGGAATTTTTTGGTTATTTGGGTTTTATTAAAATATTTCTGGTATCTTGAAGTGAACTTTGATAAATATGTAGATTGCTTTTGAGTTGACTAAATACTAGTTCGTTACTAAATTTTGTAAATTCAAAATGGTGGATCCAATATAACTTCGAAACCTTCTATATACCAAATGCCAGACAATTTTTTTTAAATTTCGGTCAGCCATATTGCATTCCCTATTTTGAATTTACAAAATTTAATAACAGATTTGTATTCATCAACCTAAAAAATAATCCACTAGAACATATTCATCAAAATACACGACAAAATACCAGAAATGTTTTATTAAAACTCAAATAAAATGAAAATCCGAATCAATAGCGCCATTGTGAGGACACCATTTTGTAACTTAAATCTTAATATTGACCAACTTTTAGTAAAACGAAAGACGAAAGTAAAATATATTTACGTTTCCATAACGGTATTAAAGAAACTATTTCGTGAACTTACAATTATTGGTTTATTATAAAATTTATTGAATGTGAAAGAGTTTTCCGACCACCCCGCAGTGCTTCTCATTAAATTTAAGATAAACCTTTTTTTAAATCCATTGAAGTTGACACATGGCGTGTAATATGCGCAGTAATTTCTATGTCAACCGATTTTATCCACCGGCTTAAAATTTGCGAACTGAGAGCATTGTGTTTTTTTTTTTTGAGACCAATGAAGAGGTAATTTGTATCCCCTCTAACTCTCCCTGATAAGAGACCTGACACAAGGGAAAGTCAGTTTGCTAGAGGATGACGTCAATTCCTACAAGGAGAAAGAAGAAAATGTGGATCAGGCTTAAAACGTATTGGTTCAGTTATTAATACGATTGAAAAACCGTCACCCACAGTTGTGATGGTCATAAAGGGATAACAACAATTCCATAGGCTTTGTCAACTGAACTCTTTCTTAACGTTCACAATATCAGAGAAAATGACGGGAATGCACAAAAAAATCTGTCATTCTACGAAATGGTAAATGCGTCTATACCAAAAGAATTAGGATCCCGATCCCCGAACAGATTTGTATTCATCAACCTAAAAAATAATCCACTAGAACATATTCATCAAAATACACGACAAAATACCAGAAATGTTTTATTAAAACTCAAATAAAATGAAAATCCGAATCAATAGCGCCATTGTGAGGACACCATTTTGTAACTTAAATCTTAATATTGACCAACTTTTAGTAAAACTCATTATGCCCCAGAATTCTGAGGCCTGACACGATTCCGGAACTCCTTCACAATAAAAATTGCAGTTTTCTGAAAAAGTTTTCGCATTTTTCCACGTTTTCTTCCATTTAAGTGGTCATATTTAAAAAATGGAAAGTGATATCGAAAAACGGACTTCGGATTCGAAAAGAGCATACCAAAAAACTATAGAAAACCTACATTTCATATCAACATCTCAAAGATATCCATAAACTTACGGAGGATGAAAACCGTCGACAAATTTTGTCGTTTTGGGACGAAACGGGTTAAGAACTGCAATTAGTTTTGATAGCATGCAAACATACCAGTTGATTAGTCGGTATATCCCTCATCTAAAAATGAGCTGAGCCGTTATGAATAAAATTATTCGACATTACTCTTATCTAAAAATGAGCTGAGCCATTATGAATACAATTATTCGACATTACTCTCATCTAAAAATGAGCTGAGCCATTATGAATAAAATTGTTCGACATTACTCTCATCTAAAAATGAGCTTAGTCGTTTTCATGAAAATGTTTGGCATTTATCTCATCTAAAAATAAGCTGAGCGGTTTCTACAATTTAATGGTATCTACTCTAATGAACAACACTCTTAGAACGAGAAGAACACCTTGAGATACTTGATCACAATGAACTTCTTGACCTTGATCTAGAAAAACATCGAGAAGAACTTCGCGATGAATTAGAAGAATTACTTCTAGATCGCGATCGAGAGGTGTTGTGGCGGTTTTGTCCCTTGACTTTTTCTTCCATCTATCGATCCGATCTAGCAAAAGATCTATTTCATACTTCCGAGATGAATGTTTATGCTTGCTTAATCTCCCCATCCTTGAAATTATTTGTGGTTAGGTTTATGGTGTGTCGTGATACTAAGCACAAAAAAAAAGGAATGACATGATATCGATTGCAGGCAGGGAGCGGAGGAGTGCATAGTTTGTATCTTATTTAAAAAAATGTAATGACATTAGCATCGAGGAATCGATACTACAGCTGTAATCTCGAGAACGAGACGAGAAGTATAATATTAGATTAGATCTATTAGTGAAATAAATTATAAAAAGCAATTAAATGTGAAAACGGGTGTAATATAGAACAGTAAAATTTGCAATGATGTAGCAAAAAAGGCGACGATAATAATAGTATATCCGTTTAACTCGGGTGATTGCGATATTAAAAACACAATTTATGAAGATCATTACATATGAATAAGTATCAACGGCGTTATGCCGATACCTAACCACATATAAATATACTTCATGTAATTTCGCGACTTCGCATCGCTGAATGCCTTATATCGAACGGCAATCCATTTCTATTACAGGCGCCGCAAGTGTAATGTAGCGTCTACATTGCTCGCACGATGAGCAGAGTCTATCATATTGTACTGAAATATAAGTAAGTTTAAAGGTAGATCTTTGTTTTACCCAAAAGTTCAGTACAGTTTAATAAATTATTTTACTCCGTGATCAGCTTGTCAGAGAATACAGAATTACTGCCCCTACGCGATACACGTTCCACACGAATTTCTATACCACTAGGATTTCCTCTTTTTTATTATATGCTCTAAATGTATCGTACGTATCGTAAGCCGCAACTTTAACGTGAAAGAGCTAAGTTTCCTCTTTAAAATTAAAAAAAATTGACGATTATAAAGAGAATTTGACGAAAGTTTTTCAAAAAGAAAACATTGATAGTGTTGGATATCAAAATTGGAACGGCACTGTTGCAAAAAGTTATATACTGTTCCGATGGTGTTGGACAGCACTATAAAAATAAATTCAATTTCGCCAATCTTTTAAATCATGAAAACGATTTTGGCATACCAGCTGATTATGACATTTTATTTTCTTTTTAATACAAAAATGGTAAACACAAAATTTAAAAATGTGGGAAAAAGTGGCCCATTTCTTATGGAATGCCCCATATATTATTTACTTCGTGAGTAGAATGTGTGTTTTGATGATGGCACTATTATGTGCCTAAGTCATTTTACATTACACGCGAAGATTTACAAAGAATTCTTGCATGTAACTGCATTAAACTACCGAGTGAGCACGAGTCGAAACCGACAATGCGAAATTATATGTACACTAATAACTTTGTAAAAATCAATGAAAGTAATACTGCAATAGTAATTGTAACCTGGCTAACCACGCTACTACATAATCTACCAAGTGACTCAAAAGCAGGGATAATTAAAAGGTGGAAGGGTTTCGTAGAATCATACATTTTTGAATTTCTGCTGTCGGTTTTTAGTTATCTTCCGGGAAATTTCTTTTTGCTGAAAAATAGAAATATGCTGTTTCAATTTTTAACGAGAATAATTTTCATATGATTCACATGAGCATCCAACCGTACCTTTTGAGCAGGATTAACAGTATAACTCAAAAAAATTACTTTAATTTAACGTTATTACATTGATTTAACCGCACCCGTTGTAAATGCCAAACCACTTGAATGCTACAGTACCACCAATTTATTCACCAAAAGCGTTAAAATATGAAAGCCGCTTTCTAATCGTGATATAATGTTATTCGGGAAGCATGGGGCTTCTCGATGCATCGCGTGCCGAGTGAAAGCCGGCGAGAAATATACAATCACCTGTTTATCCCACTATTTTCGGAAACGAAACGCGATGCATCCTGGAAAAAGCACGTGTTTTTGAATATTGCACTCACCCTGTGCTAATAGCCTAAACGAACTGCAGGTTTTCGCGATATATCGCTCAAAGTTCTTTTTATTCGTGAGATGACTATAAAAATGCTAAAAATGTAAGTGTTTTTCAATCCGTGTGATTCCATTTTGTTTTTGGATCCATTCTACAATGAATCATTATTTCGGGTTCACGAAACTGAACTTTAAAAAAAAAATTCGTATAAGTGTGAGTCGCCATTTTGTTTCTGAAACAATGCAATTATCACTCATTGCTTCAGGCATATGAAACTGCACGCTTAAAAAATAATATTGTTCATACGACGTACGTACACATACAACTACGTATACGTACCCGAAACCGATCCGATGTGGATAATATCCCAAAATCCCGAATTACCGTAGTTAACTGCCGATGACGTGACTTGGTCTAGCGAAGATCAAGAATTCACATAGATTCCAACCCTACCAAGAAAATCCTCGGAGTTCGAGCACGTCTAACCCGACCTACCGAAAAACGAGAATGTTGTCGAATGTCGAATAAAATTCTGCAATTATTAATTGGAATTTAAATTAATGACATTAATTTATTAAAATAATTTTCGATAACGAGAAGTTATGGAAAACCCTCGATCTGTATGCTTTCGAGCAAATTGGCTCAGTTTTAAAAAATGTTATACTTCGTATTTGATTTACTATTTCGAATGTTTAAAAAAAGACATCGCATTCGTAATCAGCAAAACTGAAAACCTCCAAGTAACGTGTTTCAAGCGAATTTATTATTAAATTACCAAACATCTGTAAAAGTATTTAAAGTTATGTAGGGGTGTTTTCAATTTCCTCAATATCTCCAAAATATATTGATTATGGTATTAAAATACAAAATGTTATAAACAGTTATTTATACTGGATGCAATATTTTATATATATAAACGAATATGTTAGGAATTGTTCAACAAAACTTAGGTAGCTTGCGAAACACTACAAGTGATAAGGCAGAATTGAAAATCATATTTTCTTGTTTAAAATATTCACTGAATGTTTTCTTTTTTTTTCATCCTGACTTGCATAATATTTAATCTCATTAATATTGCAAGCATCGTTCATCTTGTTTATTTAACACATTTATTTACATTTATTACGAGTTTTTGTCACCGGTTATGGAGTATAGTTTTATTTTTCCTCCATCGCTCCAAATTATACTGATATTGTAATTAATGGAAAAATATTTCACTATCAAATTGTCAGTAACATTTCTAACATTTTTCTTAGATATAGAAATATTCAAAGAATTATTAATAAAATTGATTTATTACGTACAAGAATTGAGAATTTACCGCGATTACAAAGTGCAGTTTTCTTTCTGTCGATGATGACTGCGGAACTGGAAATCGTACTTTCTTATTATGAATATTCTCTGAATCTTATCTTTGTTTATTTACACTGGCAGAATTGCATAAACTTATTAATATTGCAAACATTGTTTACATTGTTTATTTAACATATTTGTTTACATTTGTTATGCGTTTTTGTGACCGGCAGCGGAACAGAGTTCATAATGCCGTACAAAACGAATTTTTTCATAAAAATCGAAAATAAAATATTTTGCCATTTTCTCGTAAAAAATCATTTAACCCTTTGCGCCATAGTGACACTCCAGAGTGTCACCTTTTTCTCTGCACTTATTCGCAATTTTTGAATAGTAGTTCACATGTTTTAGCGCGAAATGTTTTATAGCCTATAGTCTATGCTATTCTTTACTACACTAAAGGCATAAAAATAGCTGATTGGTATATACATATAATGTTATAAATAAAAAAAAGTCTAAAAAAATAAAAGCGTTTTTTACAATAAATGTAATTTTGACTAAGCTACATGATAAAAAAATGTGAAAAAAATCGGTATGAAGTATTTCGGGTCACTAATAACGAATCCGGAGCTAGTTTTCAAAATTTCAAAATGGTGGATCCAATTTGGCGGATCTAAATTTAAAAAATTATTTTTGACCCGCCATATTGCATCTGCCATTTTGAATTTTCAAAATCTGAGGTTAGATTTATGATCAGCGACTCCAGAAACCCCCGAGTAGCAAGGTTCGGCTGATTTCCATGTAAAGAAAAATGTATGCCGCAAAGAGTTAAGGGGTTACATGGATTTTGAAGGTGAAAGAAAAGCAGTTCTTTCTCGATTTTTATTAAATCAAAAATACGAATGTTATAATTTATAATTAATACATGTATTTTTATGGACTCCAAACAGTATTTATTTTAAAAACTTCTGGGCCAAAAATATTGGAAAGGCGGCCGTTGTCTGCAGCTGTACCATCTGCACCTCAAAAACAGTTCCTTCGCGATAGTTCCGATATTTCGGTCAAATTTTATGTGCAAGCGAAAGCCAAAGTTTTTCTTTTGGTTCGTGAGCGTATCTTGTGCTTGAACGAAGGATTTTAACATATTTAAACATATTTAAAGCCGCATGTAAAATTTCAAATTGATCGGTTGATTAGTTTTCGAGAACATTCAATTACCGTCATCAAAAAAGTAGTTTTGAAAAAACGCGTCATAAAGTTTCAAAAAGGAATAGAACCTTGAAATTTGTTTAATTTACATGAAATCATCAATTCCGCATACGCGTGGCAGTTCGATTCCAGTTTTATGTTCACCACGACCTAGAATGCTAAAAGTGCTGTCAAGTGTAAAAAAAAATTCGATTCACACTTGTTATGGCATATTCACGCCATCTTTAAAAAAAACGCAAAAAATCGTGAATTTTTTTAGTTTTTTGAATTTATTTTCAAAAGTAAAAACCGTACGAAAAAATGTTTCAAGCAAGAAATGTACAGCGGAAAATTCTCTGCAACAAAGAACACTTTCTTCCTTATGTATGCGGTAAGCTCAGAAATGAGCAACGAACATGGCCATGAAACATTCTCCTGAAGTATGTGCGTTTATTATATTCGAATTCTATGTAGTTTCCTGTTCTGCCGCTAGGCTGTTTTCTCTCTCGACACTGCAGTGGATTTCTTGTTGTTGATAATAAGTTTTGTCGGCGCGCTTTGATATGATGGCTAAGTAATACATGTTACTGATATAACGATTGTTGAAATGAGCAGCACGTCTATAAATTAGAGTCAATACATTCATTTGGCGTATGAGGAGGAATGCTGTGTTAATTTCTTAATAACCTCTAACGGTTTTAAGGAAAAAAATGAATGTTCGAAATGTTTATCAGAACTTGTTCTGAATCGCGATTCGCTGACATTTCGGTGCTCAAAAGTTACCACCACAGTCGTCAAAAAGAAGAAAAGAAGGAAAATGCAATGTAATGATATTTAGTCGGTTAAAACTAATACGTGGTTGCAGAATGTTCGTTTACCTATTTCATCTGTATGCATTTTCATTGCACATTTTCTTTGGTTGCCAATTCCAAGATGGGATTTTATAAAAAATGATTTAAATATGGGATCAGCAACGATCGTAAATTGGAAATTTTTTTGCAGGGAAGTTTGTGTTTATTGGGCAGAGAAAAATTCTGAAAAGTTAGGCGGCCCCGATGTTATAGTTGAAATCGACGAAGATAAATTTGGGAAACGTAAATATAATTATGGTCGATTAATCATGGGCAAATGCGTGTTTGGTGGATATGAAAGAAATTAAAAAAAAAAAATGTCCTTGTTCCTGTTCCGGTCCGTACAAAAGAAACACTATTACAGTGCATTAAAGATTGCATTCTTCCCGGAACCAGTATCATGTTCGACAAATGGAAGGCTTACGATTGTTAATCGGATGAAGGTTTCGTTCACCTTTCCGTAAATCACAGTGTCTATTTCATAGATCCGGACACTGGTGCTCACACTCATTTAACGGACCTGGCGGGAACTACGTGCAAACGTATCAAAGTATGGAGCACGCGCACACACGCGCACACACCTACACATGTAGGAGAATGTATCCATGGGCGGCCCGGCTCCATAAGTGGCCCACCCTTCTGATTTTTGCAAACTGAAAACGAAATATCAAATTTTTGTCTGAAGCAGATGCGTATTATAGCGAAACCACTTTTAATAAGATTCCTAAGTCAATACATGCATTTTCGCGTTCAGTACATCTGCTCGTAGAAATGTACTGTTGAAAAACGTTGTCAACGTTTTGTTTTCATTTCAATTGAGTATTAAAAAACATACAATTATTACTTTTTTAAGGTAAGTTTTATTTTTTTCTTGTAAATTAAACATTGAAATTCATCATATCTGAAGGGTTAACAAATATTTCAATGCTACGAAAAAATTTCATGCATTTTAATTTCGGCTCCCATTTCCATGAGTGTACCACTTTTTGTATCCAAAAGCGGTCCACTTATTCTTATCAGTGTAAAGGTTATGGTACGGTAGCGTAATTTCTGAGTGTCATTTAACATTTTGTTTTTGAATATAAAAAAGTCATTAAAGTAGCGTTTAAGTGTTGTATTAAACCGGAATACATATTAGAATGATTAATTCGATGGTTTTTTCACAAAGTTTCTTTTTTATATTAACCTTATCTTTAGTCACATTTTCTCCATGTATTGCACATCGAAAAAGTGTTAAAAATAAATAAATTATTATATAAAAATTAGAATTTTCTTATATTTTTGCAGTTTCTAGCCATTCTAAGGGGATTTGAACGCGTGGTCCACTCGTGGATACAAATTTTTTTTAAACAAAAACGTCCTTTCGTAAAAAAGGTTTAATCAATTTTATTTAACTGCAGAAAGTAATCAAAATGCATTTAATTTATACCTAGGGACTATATTTGCCTAACGGTGTATAGAAGACTTAAAGATTCCTTTATTTAATTAATATTTTTCACTAAATTAAAAACGTGGTCCACTCATGGATACATTCCCCTACATATACAAGCTTATCTGGCTCACCTGCAAGAGGACGCGAGTTTAAACATGCCTCTATCTAACATAGGATCGTAGAAAATTCTGCAACGGTTATCGAGTTATTACCCATCACCGCGTAAAGTTGGTGTTTGACCGATATAATACCAGCCTCCCATATTCCACCGAAGTGTGGAGAGGCTGATCGAATGAAATTCCATTCAATACTTTCATCCACTAAAAACTCTGCTAATTCAGGATCGCTTAACGCTGTGCTAATGACGTGTGCAAGTTTTTTGCCCTGAAATGTCTTGCCCTTGTCGCTAAAGACTTTGGATGACATACTACGACGAGCGCAAAATCGACGAAATTTGTTTAGAAAGGCCGCAGAGCTATAATCCATCATGATTTCTAAGTGCATCGCACGACTGTCCATACATACGAACACAACTTATCCAGCACTTCCGGGTAAGAAGCCCAGAACCAGAGAATGATCGAACCAACATTGGTCCTGCGCACAGGTACTCAACACCTGTATATTGGAAGGCTTTATTTCAACGCGGTGCTGCTCTAACCTCTGGAAGAAGAGAGGCGTGATATCTGGAACACGTCATGCATTGATTTAAGACCCGAACAATGATTGCATGACAACTGTCAATAATCAAGCGTGTTAGGGGATGATTACCCAAATGAATGGGATGGTTCTCATCAGCTGTAACAATAGAGTTGTCAAGTTTACCTCGAGCTCCAATGAGTCCGAACTCATCCACGTAGGGACTTAGAGGCTTAATCTTCCTAATACGCGGCAAGAATTTGGAATTACTTAAAGCTAAAATGTGGCATTGAAAACATTCTCGTTGAATATATTTCAACCAAAAATGCGTGCACAATTTATATATGACACTACGATGGGTTGGACTTTTGTATCAGAACCTCTCAATAGATTTATAAATTTGAAAACGAGTGATGTTATCCGTAATAAATTTCCTTGATTCAAGAACCGAACAGCTAGATTCCAGTCTTGTACCAAAACTTGATGAGATATGATTTTCTCCTCATCATAACATTCTGAATTATTAGACGTGTTAATATCAGGGAATTCAGATTCATTTTTTGAAAAAAAATGATGATCCAAACCACCAAAGAGCGCAGGAACTAAAATCTAAAACGGAAACTCCACGAGTCTGTGGGGTTACTGTACGTTGGCACATAATGCCACTAATGAATGTCTCGATAAATACACTTTCAAAAACAAAGAATTCATCAAGAATTTTTTAATGTCCGCTTTAAATCAATATTTACAATATTCAAAAAGTATTCAATAAGTAATCTTTATGAACAAATGAATGAATTACAGAGGTGAACCAGCCATCAGTACGGGGTGTTAAAACTGTAATAAGAGTATTCATAAAGTATTCTTTAAGAAGAAATCTATGAAATATAATATACAACCAATCGTATGTCACATGTTTCACAGTTGTGATAGAAGTAGTCATAAAGTATTCTTTTTGAAATGAATTTAATTTTTAATTATAATTAATATAAGTTTCTATGGATAAATTTATGTCACACAGAATGTTAACCTAAAGTTTGATTTAAGCTATTAATAAAACTATTCATTAATACTAAAGTATTCTTTATGAATGCACATTTGTATTATACAATTGTAGCGATCTCGTAAACTATTTATCACAGACAATCCGGATAAAAAGATTTATATAAAGTTATGTACTAATTTTATGAAATTGAATAGAAATTATACGAATGATATATAATTATATATAAATTACATCAAATTTCCATGCAATTATGCATATTATATATATATGAGGCGTTGGGGTGCAAAACCTGCCAAGTCCGTTTTATGCAGTTTTGAGAAAAACGCGTAAAACTGTTTGCCGCTAACATTGGAAAGATAGCATATTCATAAGTGTACAGCTCAATTTTGATGGGAGCACTAAGGAAGGAGGCTCTATCCGATCGAGCTGCTAAAAGGGGAAGGAAGGAATCCCCCTCGCACCGCAAATGACCTCTAACTTCAGGGTCCTCCAGGACAATCTGCACCATACCAAGGACGCCACAAGCGTCGCCAGGCATTTGACGGCCTGGAGCAACATATAGAAGGGCCTCTTCCAGGAACCATGGTGCGTAGGGAAGGAAGTCAGGGGCTTACTAGATGGCAATATGAGAACCATCTACCATGAAGGTGGGCGTAATTAAAGAGCTGGTATTATACATAATACAGGATTTGTGATTATACATAATACAGACTTTTGTCTTGCTTTTTCCAAGTTTTATTGCCAGAGACCTAGTGGCGGTTATAGTCGAAATTGATGGTCGCTAGGTGGTCATTGCCTCTGCCTATTTTTCCGTGGAGAAGGCGTTTGTACCACCTGCGACGGTGGAAGAACTGGCGAACTACTGCCAGCAAATAAATCACCAGTTCATTATTGGCTGTGACGCCAACGCGCACCACACCGTGTGGGGAAGCATGAACATCAACAGCAGAGGTTAGTCATCACTTGAATTTATTACTGGATTTAATAGCAATGTTCAAAATACTTTTGTTAATGCTATTACGAAAGAGGTCATTAATTTGTTCCTGTCTAGTATACTTCTCGATGAATTACTTACTAATTGGCATGTTTCCAGCAAAAAATCAATGTCGGATCGCAGACATATAAGATTGCAGCTGGCTTGCGAACATGCTAATGTAGGTTCCTTTAGAAACCAGTGGCTCACTAATCGGGGGACTACGTGTCGCGCATTAGGGAGGGCGAAGAAGAGTTGATTAGGAATATAAACGAGCTCGAACAAGCTGCGGATATGCTACAAAAGTTGGTTAGTACGTTTCTTTTAGACAGCTGGGCTGAGAAGAACCACGCGGACAAAAGGAATGTACCGTAGTGGAACAGCGAGCTAGGAAAACTTAAAAATTGGCTGGGACACAGTTTAACAAGGTTAAGAAGCCACGGATTTCTCAGCAAGAGTACAGAAGTACCCTCACGACCTACAGTAATGAGCTAAGGAAGGCTAAAAGGGCAGCGTGGAGAAAACACTGCGAGGAGATTGTCGAGACCCCCCAAAAGCTGCTCGTCTCCAGATAGCCCTGAAGAAAGAACATGCAAATGGTTTAGGTCTTCTCAAAAAAAAAAGATAATGGGAGCTTCACTGCTAACATAGAGAAAATGCTAGTGCTACTTACGAACTCTCATTTCCCGGGGTCAGTAATGCCTCCAACGAACTCTCTCTCAACACTTGTCATAGTAATTAGAGGTCAGTGGGACCATCTCGAATGGTGTCAAAAAGAAGATATAATCGGTTGGGTACCGGGACACTGCGGGTTTAAGGGAAATGAAGACGCAGACGCCTTGGCTAAGGAAGCCTCCACGTACCCTTTCGCAGATCCAGAGCCATGTGTAGATGTTCCTATGAATATAGCTATTGGGTACACCAAGCAGAAAATGTACAGCGATTAGCTAAAGTATTGGAAAAACCTCCCAGGGCTAAAGCAATCTAAAAGGCTCATCAATGTCTTGGGGAATAGTAGAGCGACCTCGGGAAAACTGGATAGAGCAGATCTTGAAGTTTTGGTGGCGGTCCGCACAGGTCAGAGGAATGAGAGCTCGGAACACATCATTGGCGAATGTCTAGCGGCGTTTACGCCGCGTTTTGCCAGAGTTTTTCTCTTCCGTAGATGCAATAGAAAGCAATGACTCCCTCATCCTGAAATTCTATAAGAAACTGAGGATGGAAGCCATATAGGGGCCTTAAGACTTCAGGGGTACGGTTCCAACTTTCGATTCTCCGCACAAAGTGCCAAGGCGAACTTCAAGTTCTCCAACCCCAGCCTTTATCAAAATCTAAATATAAAGATAATTAGTGGACTGAATACGTGCGACACAGTTACTAACAAATGTCTTCCAATGCGACGGACAATAAGCTATCCATGCCAAAGTCACCGTCGAGTCTGACCAGGCTAAAACGGAGATCGAATGAAAAAAAAAAAAGCTATGCGGCCTAAATAAGAGCAACCTAACCTGGTTAATTGTAGTTTTTAATTTTTACACATAGTATTGTTTAACATTTCCCAATTATATGTAAATTACTTCGACCCAGACCATAGGTCTGGCGAAGTATTGAATTTGGTCAGTTCCCGCCAAAAAATTACCCTATAGTTTTTCATCAAATGTCGACGTTTCAGGCCCTAAGGAACCCAAAGCAACAGTAAAAAAATTGGTGTCCGTTAGGTTGTACGTCCGTCCGTCCGTCCGTCCGTCCGTCTGTGGGCAAAATTTTGTATACGCGATATCTCGCGACTGGTAGGACGAATTGAAGAAGTACAAACGGATTTGGGTTTCTCTTGGCCAAACGTAGATCTGATTAGTTTTTGGAGACAATGCATACTAGATTATGGGGAGGTTTAACAAAAAAAAAAACACGTTTTTTTCCATTTTTTAGCAAAAAATACAAATCGTACAAAAAAATGTTTCAAACTAAAAATATAGAACATCGAATTCTCTACAAAAAATGTTATATTCATTTCTTCGTAAAATCAATGATAATGCCGTAAAAAACGGAAACCGAAGTATCCTACATATAAAAAAATTTATTTCCTGCAACCCGACCTGTCAAAAACTCGACTAAACCGCGTTTATTTTTAAGCATTAGTGTGAACAAGACGTGCTCATTTATCAGTGCTTCGGCTGACCTGCGGTCGGGGTCGAAGTTTTGAAAATGCTCATTTTCAATTTTAATACAGGGTGAATATGCCAATGAATGGACGACTACCAATGAATGGACGATTTTCTACATATTTCTATTTCTTATGAATGTATGATGCACAACATGCAACAAAATACATATATCTATTTCTTATGATTGTATGATGCACAACATGCAACAATACATATTTTTATGTTCTTTGAATATTCAAAACAATATTTACAGTACTATTCATCTTCCAGTGTATATTATTTTGTAAAATCAAAGCAAAGTTTTAAAGCCATCCAAAACTGGTACTGTAAACGTCCCATTTGATTTAACCCGTCTATTCATTGGGGTTTAGCGGATTTGTTTACAAACGTATGAAGACGAGGTTAATAATTAAATAAAATCAAAGGTTGAACTACATTGTCATAAAGAGCAGAGTCTAACGATTCTAATGGTGGTATCATAATTAAATTTTCATAAAAGAATTCAAAAGCTACATTCGATCAAAGTGTGAAAAATGCTTAACCGTCCATTCATTGGCATATTCACCCTATTTAAGGATCAAGATATTGTTACAATATATGTATAGAAACTACTAGAAACCTAACGATGCTAGAACTACTCTCTGCCGCCTTCTTTCCTGGCAGTGTTAAAGCGGGAATATTCCCGGAAGCATCAGCCTTTCGTCAGGGAACTGCAGTACGAATTTAGCCAAAATTGTAGGCACTCGGGTCGAAGGCATCTAGTTTAATGTAGTAATAGTTTCCATAATAAAATTTCTCAATTAAAAGTCAAAAGCATGTGAACAATGCAGCTTCATTGACGTCTACTTATATATATAGCATCGTTAGGTTCTAGTAGTTTCCGTACATATATTGTAACAATATCTTGTTCCTTAAATATGGTGAATATGCCAATGAATGGACGGTCAAGCATTTTTTCACACTTTGATCGATTGTAACTTTTGAATTCTTTTATGAAAATTTAATTATGATACCACCATTAGAATCGTTAGACTCTGCTCTTTATGACCATGTAGTTCAACCTTTGATTTTATTCAATTATTAACCTTGTATATATAAATATATATATATACAGGGTGTATCTAAAAGACCGGAATCCACCTACATCCGTAGGTAGGTTTTTTTTCGGAATCGTATGGCGCTGGAAATAATTTTCTGAAATGTAGCGGTTTTTTTAATTGAATGTTAAAAACGCATTTATTTCGGGGAGATTGCCTCAGCGAAACAATTGAGACAAAGTACGATCGGCCTTTGTGCTCTGTTTTAGTTCGTTCGCGGGACTCGTTGACAATTCAAAATCAAATTCAAAATTCCCGGGAAGGCAGGTTCGAACTAACAACTGACGGCAGGCGATTTCTAACCAATATTACCAAGCCCATTCGTAGAAAAGAACGGAGTAGTGGGGGTATGACAGTTCTGCGCCATCCGCGGGTTGGTTGGATTGCGAGAGGTACTTCACGAGATGACTCGCGAATTAAGACCGCGAATTGATATCGCGATTTGATTGCGCGAATAATTATTGTAAGGCTACCTCTCCCTTCCCCTCGAAAGCGCTCGTTTCTCTCATTCGAAGCGTGCTTTTTTTAACAGTGCCGACCTCCCCGACGCTCGGGGCCTGGGAGGTCTGTTTTTCCTACATCTTTGGAAAAACACATGTACCTTCGACAACCCTTGGAAAAACACATGTAACCTAAGTATAGGACTGTTTTTCCCACCTCTCATTCGAAGCGTGCTGTTAATAGCGTCAGGGGGGTCGCCATTGTGCCGACCCCCCCCCCCTGACGCTCGGGGCCTGGCAGGTCTATTTTTCCTACATCTTTGGAAAAACACATGTAACATCTATGCATAGATCTGTTTTTCCTGCATCTTCCTTTCAAAAGCGCTCGTTCTAGATTCCCATATTTGGGAAACACATGAAACATCTAAGTATAGATCTGTTTTTCCTACATCTTCCTTTCGAAAGCGCTCGTTCTAGATTCCCATATGTGGGAAACACATGTAATTTCTAAGAATATTAGATAATATGTTGGGACCCATATCTCGTAAAGATGGTATACGAGTTGAGACGCGTGTGAAACCCATTAGTCATTACGTTAATCATCGACCCTCTCCTATTTCTTCACAATAACCTCACCAGCGAGTCATATAAATCCTTCGATAGAACCATGGAACTATCAGTTTCTATTCAAAATTGACGCTCCGTAGTTTTCTATCGTTCTCTACAAAAATAAAGAAAAAGAAATGGAAGTCGAACGACATCTCAATACGCTCTATACGTGGGTTGAATATAAATATTTTAATATAAAAAATTATAACGCATTCACGAATACAATTCGCGAGTTTTTCGAACGTTGCAACAGTGCAATTGAAAGTTTACGGCCATATGCAACGACATCAGTGGAACACAACATCGAAAACTCTGTGGAGTTGGCAGTCAACCGCCTCATTGCCATGCGAGAGAAAATTAAATCGATGAATTTTAATACACAGGAGGAAGACAAGGATATTGATAACGATGAGAGATTCGATCATCTGGATTCCGATATGGAGCAGGAGATGAGCAATATTTTAGATTCGTTCACTCCGCTCTTCATTTATGAGGAAGTTGATTCACCTTTCGAAAATCGCATAAAAACTGGACTCGCGATTAATTTTGAATACTGAAATTTAAATGATTTCTTTGATGCTGTAAAATTGAAAGTGTTCGATACTCTACGCGTAGCTTTCAAAGAGTATAAGTGTGTGAATGTGTGCATAGTTTTCAGGGGAGAGGTGTGTGATATAGAAATAACGCCACACTCCATTGAGAATTTCGATAGTGGATATGAAAAATTATATATCACTTCAAATTTAAACAAGTGGTATGAAGAAAAAATAAAATCTCAGATTTCATCAGATCTTGAAAATCTCTCATCCGATTTCGAATATCAAGACCCCCTATTTTTTCAAATTCAAATATGCAGGACTGTATAGGTGCTATTCAACTCATCTATTCGAATAGCTATGCCCATGTGTGGAAGTCGAATCTGAACTACTCCTGTGAATAGCTTTTTTTTTACGTGACGGGCAAAACTAATAGACAGTTAAAGATCACCTCACTACCTAGCTCGAAAAGTGCTACAAATCCGACGTATATATAGATATAGTGCCAGTATATCGAAAATCTCAAGTGCTGGCACGCTGAAGAATCGACGTTTTTGTTTTTACCAGAGTCCACCCAAGTTTTATTGCATCAAGATGGTTGATGTGCGGAAAGTTTTTACTTCCTGGGAGAGGTCCCTCACAATGGTTTATCGCACCCTGGATGAAGACGCTACTTTGGATCAGTTCCGTAATTTCATCGAAGAGTGCCGCGGAACCGTTGACAAAATATACAAATATATAAAATTAAATCGCGGTATTCCAATTGGTACAAAAGCGTCCATAGAATCGCGAGCACATCGCATCTTAGGACTCAAGGCTGCAGCATCAAGGAACTTGATGCAAAAGGAGGGAAAAGGACCCCGAGGAAATCTTGTTCTCGAAGAAAATGTGCAATCAGCCTTCAAAAATCGCCTTCGCACCAGCCTGGTGGTGAATATAAAGTATTTAGATCCTGCACAGTTTTTTGAAGAATCAAAAGCTGTAATAATAAAATACGTGCGTGGTGGAATAACTTATTTTAATAATGTGAAAGTGTGCATAGTGTTTTCGGGACAGTTTGTGCATGGTGAGCTGGAAGACAATAAGTACTTTAGTAATAAGTACGTAGCACTATGTGCTACAAGTAATTTAACAGAGTGGTTCGACGAAAGAGTGAAGGCACCCATTCTTTCATCACTTAAAGAATTTCAAGAGCGCGACTCGGGCTGGACATTATCTTCCATAAATTCGATCGATGTATAAGTGGCAAAACATAATCCAATGCGTGCTGGACGATGGATCATCTTACCCAAGTGGATCAGAGATAAAAAGGCCGTGATCAAAGTGCATGGTTACGAAGACGATTGCTTTAAATGGGCAATTCGTTCTGCTCTCTTTCCTGTAAAATCACAGGATCATCCGACTAGGCAATCATCATACATAGAGCATGCGGAAAAAATAAAATTTACCGGTATTACTTTCCCTGTCGCACTTAAAGATATTCCGAAATTCGAAAAGCTGAATGAAATCTCAATGAATGTCTTTATGATAGCCGATAAGAACGAAGTGCTTCCCGTACACTTGACTACTGATGAAAAGAATCAGCGCATCAATCTACTCTTTGTGTCTGAAGAACGGAGGAAAACCCCACGCCCTTCCTCATCTTTTGTTTTGAACGACGTCGAAGTTGAAGAGAATGAAACAAGTTGCAGTATTTCCCATTATTGCTGGATAAAAAATTTATCCCGATTAGTGAGCAAGCAGTGCAGCAAACATGATGGGGAGAAACATATCTGCAATCGCTGTCTCCACTATTTTCACAATGAAGAAAAACTCGCCACGCATAAACTCGAGTGTGGAAAGAAAAAAGATTGTGCGGTAAAACTCCCTGAAACAAAAAACAGCATTTTAAAATTTAAAAGTGTGGGTCGAAGCATGCCGGTACCCTTAATTGTTTATGCTGACACCGAGTGTCTCCTCGGGAAAGTAGAATCGGAGACAGCAGCTAAGTTGGCCTATGAAGAACATAAAATGTATAGCTTAGGATACTACCTGCATTGTAACCACGACTCGTCGTTGTCCCGTTACCGTTCTCACCGGAGGTCCGACTCTGCTACCTGGTGTGCCAACGAGCTGAAGAAGTTGGCCCATGAAGTTAATCAGGTAAACACTCACTTTATATAATTGATATCATTATTTATTCTTATTTAAAACATCATAACAATTATACACAATTAATACAAATTAAACTTAAACTAATATAATACACTTTATTTTTTCAATGGATCTTTTTTTTTTGTCCAGATTTTGATGAACACGAAGCCGAACTTGACACCGAGAGAAGAGAATTAATTTCGGTTGGCGACGATGTGCCACATCTGCGGGGGCTCGTTTACCGAAAAAGATGTTGCAGTCAGGGATCACGATCATCTCACTGTTAAATTCCGAGGTGCTGCGCATAATAGGTGTAACATTAATTATAAATTTAGTTTTAATATTCCCGTTATATTCCACAATTTAAGTGGCTACGATGCTCATTTTTTAATTCGCGAAGTCACCAATTGTTTCGAGGGAGACATGAAAGTCATTCCATGCAATGTGGAAAGTATATTTCGATAATCAAATTCGTCAAAGACACTAAAATTAGAATAACATTTTTAGATTCTCTTAGATTTTTAAACTGCTCCCTCGAAAAGTTGGCGTCTTATTTAAGTAATACAAAAAAACAAATTTAAAAATCCCACTTTCCAAATGTCAATCAATCAATTTATTAACATGTAAAGGAATTTTCCCCTACGATTACGTAAAAGAAATGAGCGTCCTAGATCAATCAGGTCTTCCTGCTCGAGACAAATTTTTTAATAAATTATATGAATGTGAAGTGAGTGAGTCTGATTATGTGCATGCAAGGAACGTATGGAACGTATTTTAGTGTAATACTCTGGGTGAGTATTCAGACTTATTTTTGAAAACAGATGTCCTTCTACTTGCGGATATCTTTGAAAATTTTCGTGAAACGTTACGAAAATCTCATGGTTTCGATCCCGCGCATTATTATACTCTACCCGGGTACACTTGGGATTGTGCTCTCAAACATACTCAAGTAGAGTTACAATTACTCACCGATATTGATATGGTGATGTTTATTGAACGTGGTATACTGGGAGGTCTTTCGCAGTGCTCGAACAGGTACGCGAAAGCGAATACTAAGTATTTGCCTGATTATCACCCATCAAAAGAGTAAAAGTATTTAATGTACTTTGATGTTAATAATTTGTATGGATGGGCAATGAGTCAATCACTGCCTACCAGAGGTTTCGAATGGGTAGAAAACGTTGACTTTGAAAATGTACCCGATGACTCGGAAATTGGATATATTCTCGAAGTCGACTTGACCTACCCTGAAGAAATACCTTGAAGAAACACAACAAGCAGAAAGATCTCCCGCTGTGCCCCGAGCGAGCAGTTCCGCCCGGTTCAAAACAACCGAAATTACTCGCTACATTAAATGACAAACATAGATATGTCATTCATTACCGAAATTTAAAGCAAGCACTCACCCACGGTATTATTTTAAATGCAATTCATAGGATCCTAAAATTCAAACAATCTCCATGGTTGAAATCTTATATTGACTTGAATACCAAACTCCGCACAGTCGCGACAAATGATTTTGAAAAAAATTTGTATAAATTGATGAACAATGCGGTATTTGGGAAAACCATGGAGAATGTTCGGAAGAGAGTGGATGAAAGCATTAAAAATAAATGGGATGGTAGATATGGCGTTGAAGCGCTCATATCAAAACCAAATTTTTATCGAATAGTAATATTTGGTGAAGACTTGGTCGCTATACAACTTAGAAGATTAGAAGTAGTTATAGATAAGCCTATATATGTCGGAATGGCTATTTTTTTTTTTTTATTAATTAACGGGCGGAGTCGCCTTTTTCACTCAATCGTTGCTGTATCGTAAGATTTTGCGAGAGCTGCAGATCGACTTAGAAAGATGGCGCCATACTTCACATTTGCGTATGAAATGTAGGACTGCAGAACCCTACACCAAGTACAGCGATCATGAGTCGATTTCCGCCAGATAAACAACATTTTCGAAACGTAAACATACAACGTGGCCCGTCTTACCAACAGCGAGCTGCTGCTTGAAAACGGAATCAAAAAATTGTTCACCAGACGGGGATCGAACTCACGACCTACGACTTCGTAGTCCAGTGCGTTAACCGCCTGAGCCACGAAGCCGATTTAAGTATCGTATTTTAGATATTTCTAAAACAAAATTGTACGAGTTCCATTACGATTATGTTTTAGAAAAATTTAAAGAAAAGGCGAAATTGTTATATACCGATACCGATAGTTTAATTTATGAATTTAAGTGTGATGATATATATGATTGTATGAAACGCGGTATTAATATGTACGATACGAGTGATTATTCCAAAAATAATGAGTACGGTATGCCGCTAGTCAATAAAAAAGTTTTAGGGTTAATGAAGGATGAATGTAGTGGAAAGTTAATGACCGAGTTTGCCGGACTCAGGTCAAAAATGTATGCGTTGCGTGTGTTAGGGGAAGGTGAGAAGAAGAGAGCGAAAGGTGTGAAAGAAGTCGTCGTCCGAAAAACAATCACTTTCGACGACTATCTAAACTGCCTTCAACATACGTCTACAGTTACGCGCTAGCAGATATGTATACATTCAAAATTACACAACGTATACACCGTATGTGAGAAAAAAATTGCTCTAAGTCCCCATGATGATAAGCGATACTTGATCGCTGGTAGTGCAGACACACTACCGTGGGGACATAAGGGCATTATGGAAATAGATGAGATGTGCGTGCGTGCGTGCGTGCGTGCGTGCGTGCGTGTGTGTGTGTGTGTGTGTTGTACAAACAAAAATTATTATCATATATTGCAAATATATTTCTAGTGCATTTCATACTCAAAATACCAAGAAATGCTTAAAAATGTGTAAACATAGGAGCTGGACGAACTATGGTACTAATGATCTTGTAAGTGTAGTTTATAATTTACAAAAGAATCTTCGTAGTTGTTTGCTAGAAAGAAATTGAAAAGGATTATAAAAAAGTGTAAACAACGGTATTAAGAATTTAAATAATTTTTCGTATTGTCATGTATTATGTACAGAGAACAGAAAATACTAGTGCTTTGTCTTTCCGACACTACTGGCTTGTGTCTAATAATGTTTTGTTTTCATAGACAAGTAGTTCATCTCTAAGCGTGAGTGAGTCGCCATCCGACACGAGTGGTTCATGTCTAAAGACGAGTGGCACGTGTTGGAGGACAACTGGTTAATAGTGGAAGACAACGCATTAATGTATAGAGACGAACTACTTGTCTACTTGACTACTTGTCTTTAAAAACAAAACATTAATAGACACAAGCCACTTGTGTCGGAAAGACAAACCACTAGTATTTGCTGCTCTCTGTACATGATACATGACATTACGACAAATTATATAAATTCTTAATACCGTTGTTTATACTTTTTTATAATCGTTTTCAATTTCTTTCCAGCAATCAACTACGAAAATTCTTTTGTAAATTATAAACTACACTTACAAGATCATTTCAAAATTACATTGAGAAAAGTTCACTTACGTTTTTGTAGAGTTTTTGGAGCTACAAATTTTTATTTTTTCACTGGTAAGGAAACTAGGAGACCACAGACCACTGTCAAAATTCCCGGACGGTGCTCCAAGCCGCTTTTCAGTCAGATCTCTATTTTGTTATCTCACAGGTTAATTTCTTCACAAAGTTGTCTTCTTCTTCTATTCCACAAACGTCAAAACGTCAACACTGTTCGCATTGACGACAGCGTTCGCGACTCATAGAAACTGCTGTTTTTAGGTTTTACGTACACCACTATATACAGGGTCATCGAAAAGTATCGGACCCCCCTTATATCTTCAGTTAGAATGCACTTAGGAGAAAATGTCCAATAGCAAAGTTGTATGGTTTCAAGCGGGGAGTAAGATGATGACCTTGACTTTGACCTTGACCATGTCCTTCAAGGTCATTTCAAGGTCAATCTTATTTTTTTACATAGAACCCCCTACATTTTATTGCATATTCTTATAGCTTATCTCGAGAGCTTTCCAAAACACTATAATAAAATATTTTTTTATTAAGTACTTTTTGAGTTATAAAGGTTTGAAGTTAACAATTTGTTGACACAAAATGTAGAATATCTTGTAAAATATTATTTAGTTTTCAGTAATCATAACCTTAATACTTTTGTGCGCGGAATAATGAGACCAACTAATTGGTTTAAAGAAAATACGTTAATCGGATCCCCCTAATATTTTCAGTAAGAATGCATTTTGGAAAAATGTCCAATAGCAAAGTATTGTACGGCTTCAAGCAAAAAATTTTTATTATAGTGTTTTGGAAAGCTCTCGAGATAAGCTATAAGAATATGCAATAAAATGTAGGGGGTTCTATTTAAAAAAATAAGATTGACCTTGAAATGACCTTGAAGGACATGGTCAAGGTCAAAGTCAAGGTCATCTTACTCCCCGCTTGAAACCATACAACTTTGCTATTGGACATTTTCTCCTAAGTGCATTCTAACTGAAGATATTAGGGGGGTCCGATACTTTTCGATGACCCTGTATGTCATATTGGTCGGAAAAAAGAAAAAAAGTATGATTGAAATCAATCACATGATAAATAAAATAACGATATTCTAGTTGGTTCAAATTGAATAAAAAAAAAAAAAATATTGGGCATATCCAGAACTCCCGAATATCAGTCTGAAAAATAGGAAAACGCACAATGCATTGGGCGCGCATGAAATATGTCTCTGGTCGCGTTAATAGTATCGGTCGCCGCGCGCTATATACATGTATATAGATATACTGTATGTACATTCGGTTATTAGGTCTGATATGAACTTGGCACGAGGAGCGACCGCTCCTCTAGATATTTTCATAACGAACATGCATAATAGGCGACAGTATAGCTCGGAAGAAAGAATTATCAATTGAAAAACGTGCTTCTATAATAGCATTATATAAAATAGGACTGTTTGTAGGTGGAATGATGCAAAAAGTAAATGTGTAGTATAGCGGTGTACATAAAACGATTAATCGATATACAGATACCAGCAGTATAAAAATTCAGTCACGATCAGGTCGGCCTCGAGCAACTGAACAAAGCGAAGATAAATTTATAGGTAAAACAAATAAGGGTATTGTTGTAAAAAGCTCATATTGTAAATTATGTGAGTCTTTGAAGGCAACACATGTCAGAGTTTCAAGAAATTTCAGTGCCAATCATGAAAAATCAGCTGGTAATGGAAGCTTTAGCTATTATGAAAATGTTTCCACGCTCTATCCAAATATACGGCCTACTATACAATCAGTACATCGGAGACGGAGATTCGTAAACCTACACCAAAGTTGGAAATACCAAACCTTATGCTGGCCACTTTACAATCCACAAAAAGATTACGGATGACACCTTCAGAAAAGAATGGGAAGCTTTAAGAGAATTAGTAAAAAAATATGTGGAAGAAAAATGACAAAAAACAAACTTTCCAACAAACACAAGTTAATGGCGGCCAAAAACGTTGGTTTTTGCTAAAAATTCAATAACTCTGTTGCTATTGATCGTACGAGGCTCACCGGGTGCTCATTTCGAAGGGTCTTTAAAGCTCTACAAATTAAGTGATATTTTGACCTAAGATCGATAGTTCTCAAGATATCGAATGCGAAAGGAAAAAATTGAACCAAAACATTTCCTTCTAATTAATTTCAGCGGAAAAACTGTTTAAGAGAATCTCGTAGGCAGCAAAATAACTAGCAATTTAGTATTTTTAGTCCCTTAATTTATTTCAAAATTACGCCTCGTAGAGAGCGCCAAAGATGTGAATCAGCCCTACTGCGTTGGTGCGGACGCCAAAAAGTACTTCTACCTAGATTTCGCGTCTATTAACACCGTAAGAATACATTGTAATATTACTTGTTTTTATATACGGCATTTTGCATTACTTTTTAACGTAAGAAATATTGTTGAAAATATTAAGCAATTTAAGAAAATATCTAAATATTTTAATTTTTTACAGTTTTATTTGCGGGATTCCTTTTTGTCATAACATTATGAGTACTATACTACAAATATATGAAATTAACGTAGCTATATTACATTACATGAACTTGTCCTAATAAAATAAAACTCGGTGTTTTTATTGCAGACAACGATAAATAGCACTTACCGTTTCAGTGAAAAATACGTAACGGAGTGCAGTTGAAATCATTAAAAGTTCATAAAATTGTTTCGTAAACGACCTGTTTCAGTAGGAAATGTAAGATAAGGGCGTGTGAAAATTGTTTTAGAAAACAAAACGTGTGTAAATAAAAAAATTTATTTATTTTTATGTCAATGAATAGCGAATGAATTGAACAATTCGATTCTTGAATTGTCCCAAATATTGAGCACACTTGGGATGCTGCTGTTGAACAATGTCGTTTTCTTCATCTTCTTGATCTCCATCGTTATAATGTTCGCCGTATATCTCGTCTTTATCGTTGTCTCTATCGTTCGGATGTTCGTGATCGTCGTCCTTGCCGTCGAAATAATTGTCAACATTTTCTCGTTTTTCCAAATATTGTGCAGAATTGGTGCAATCTTCACCGCAGCATTTTAGTCCCGCTTTTCGCAAGATATCCGTGTCAGCAGTTCTGCACGAGCTGGTGCAGCTGTCATTGGGATGTGTTGTAGACCTGCATCCGTTTTACACCAACCCAATTCTTCAGGATCCTTATAATTTCCGATCCAGGTTTGAACTTGGTGATACGTACGCATGATGTGCTGTGTCGCTTAGCTTTTAGTTAGAGGAAGAAGTGCTAAATTTAGTTTCGTTTTCAATGCTGACTTTACAAATTGTTTAAATCGAAGTGTGTTCAAACATTTCTCTTCCTTCGAACCACCGCACTGCGTTAAAAAACGCTATTTTTTCTTTCAAGTTAGGCTAGAACGTTGAATTCTTGATGGATTTTAATCAATTTTTTTTTAAAGTACTGAGAATGGAATTTTGAAGAGGATAGCAAAGTCAAATTTTTGAAATTAAAAATGGCGGATCTAATATGGCGAAAGAAATTCAAGAAAGAAACGAAATCTTCATTCATAATCAGCTACAGCCTTCAATTCCTCATGGAATTGAATGAATTTTTTTTTACATATATAAAATAATACTCTGCACAGGATAGCTGAGCCCTATCTGCGAAATTAAAAATGGCGGGTCCAATATGGCGGAAAATATGAAAACGGTGATTTTTCGATCCTAATCGTCTAGAGCTTTCCATTCTTGACCGATGTTATTCAATTTCTCTGCAATGAATTTCTAAAAAGGATCACTGTATTCTATCTGTAAAATTCAAAATGGCTGATCCAACATGTCGGATTCAACATAGCAACCAAGGTTAAATGCATGTGTAATTGAACTATATATAAGCCGTTTTCCGTATTTACTTTAGTTTCGCCTTGGAGAGCCAGGATGTGGATTTCTCCAAGATGTATCCAATTGATCAGAACATTTCAAACAAAGTGGAACCATCAAAACAAAAATGCATGAAAACATCTGAAATCCTCTGGTTACATTCACTATGCATTACCAAAACTGGTAGACACATATAATTTACCGTAAAGCATAGTGAATGTAACCAGAAGATTTCAGATGTTTTCATGCATTTTTCACCAAAATATAGCGAGTTGAAGTCAACGGCGTTTATGGAATAAGTTCGGCCGATTTGCCTCACGCGTCCGGTTTCAGCATCCAGGTGCACAGTTGTCAATCTTGACGAACAGAAATTCATTACTACCTCGAGAAACATATAACACGCATACGCATCTACTGGATCTAGCGCTGCATACCAATCTTAATTTCATTTGCTAAAGAAACCAAAGAATACACGCAGATGGAAGTTGAGAAAATGAAAACCGAGATAAAAAATTTGAAGCCAACTAAAGTAAATACGGAAAACGGCTTATATATAGTTCAATCACACATGCATTTAACCATGGTTGATGACAAAGTTTACCAGGCCCTCTCCGACACTAAATCATCAGCAACTTGCTACATTTGCGGCGTAAACCCATCCCAGATGAATGACTTGGAATATGTAATGCAAAAAACGGAACAGGTCTCAAATTTAGAATTTGGTCTTTCTACGTTACATGCCTGGATAAGATGCATGGAATGCATTTAACATATTTCTTATCGTTTGGGATTTTGCAAGTGGGCTGCGAAAACTGATGAACACAAAGAAATATTAAAAAGTGCCAAAACCAAAATTTGCGCCGATTTTAAAGAAAAAATGGGTTTAATCGTAGATCAACCTCGTCAAAGGTCAGGAACATCCAACGATGGAAACCCTGTACGGAGATTTTTTGGAGATGTAGAAATGACAGCAGAAATCACAGGGGTAAACATGGATCTAATTAAACGATTTAGACAGATTTTAATGATGCTCTCGTGTAATCAGAAAGTGCCTACTCAATTTTTCAATAAATTTGCTTTAGAAACTGCGCAACTATATGTAAATCTATACGAATGGTACTACATGCCTTCATCGGTACACCACATTTTGTTACATGGCGGGCAAGTATTGGATAAATTCGTATTACCGATTGGGCAATATTCGGAAGAAGCTGCCGAAGTTCGTAATAAAGATATACGTCATTTTCGACAATTTAATACACGAAAGTGTTCACGAGCCGCAAATATGGAAGATCTAATACACAAACTACTAATTTCGTCTGATATGTACATCGCATCTAAGAGACAGTCATGTCAGATGAACCCTACAGACATTGACCCTGAAATTATTCAATCGATGAAACAGTTCGAATCTGAGTCTTGATTAACAAAAAAAAAACAAAAAAAATAAAAAAGAACATAAAGAAACAAAAAACAAAAAAAATAAAAAAGAACAAAAAAAAGGAACTACACTATCTCTACGTCCACGTCGTTAGTTCTGGGTTACGCTAAAGGAGAGCTTCCTGTATAATTTATGTGTTTTTATATCCCTTTTGAATTTTGCAAATCGACCATTTTGAATTTTGCAAATCCACCTGAGATTACTCACCAACGATCTCAAAAATCCACACATACATTATTTAGTTTCATTTCAAGTAAATGAAAAATTATTGATACGCCTTTTTTACTTTTTTGCTATGTTGAATCCGCCATGTTGGATCAGCCATTTTGAATTTTACAGATAGAATACAGTGATCCTTTTAGAAATTCATTGCAGAGAAATTGAAAAACATCGGTCAAGAATGGAAAGCTCTGGCCGATTAGGATCAAAAAATCACCGTTTTTCATATTTTCCGCCATTTGTAATTTCACATATAAAACACTGCCGTCTTTTTCAGATTTCCGTTTGCGTGTTTTAATAAAAAATTTCATAAAATCGGTCAAGAATGGAAAGCTCTGGTCTATTACGTTACATAAATTCCCGTTTTTTATTAATATTTTCAACCATGTTGGATCCGCCATTTTGAATTTTATAGATAGAATACAGCGGGGCCTTATTCAGAAATTCATTGCAGAGAAATTCAATAAGATCGATCAAGAATGGAAAGCTCTGGTCGATTACGATCGAAAAATCACCGTTTTTCATATTTTTCGCTATATTGGATCCGCCATTTTTAATTTCGCAGATAGGGCTCAACTATTCTGTGCAGAGTATCATTTTACATATGTAAAAAAAATTCATTCAATTCCATGAGGAATTGAAGGCTGTAGCTGATTATGAATGAAGATTTCTTTTCTTTCCCGAATTTCTTTCGCCATATTGGATCTGCCATTTTCAATTTCAAAAATTTGACTTGGCTATCCTCTTCAAAATACCATTCTCAGTATTTAAAAAAAATTGATTAAAATCCATTAAGAATTCAACGTTCTAGCCTATCTTGAAAGAAAAAATAACGTTTTTTAACACAGTGCACCGTACAGTGCGGTAAATAACTCGCCAGCTTCAACGAGGATTTGCTGATGGATATTTTTATCTTTGAAAAGCTGAACCGCAGACTGTAAATCTTGGCGATTTTTGAAAGTCGTGATGTGTTTCAACTTTCCAACATTAAAATGGCAAGAAGTTGTGTCGCACTCGCTAAACGCATGCAAAAATAATATGTTGTTGCATATGCAATCTGAATATTTCAGGCTGTCAGGGCTAAAGACTTCTGCTTGCGATTTGCCTTTTGCAGGCTTTCAAAAATAAATCCTGGAGTTCATCGGGGCAAGTGCAGTAAGTAGGACAAGAAGATCGATATCTTCTCCGATTTCAACCGAGTCACAGATAATTAATTTCTTCACTGCAGTATTCACAATAAGCACGTCCGCATCCACGACAGCTTGCTCCGCTCGATTCTAGATCTTTCAAAGAAATTCCGCAACATGTTTACGAATTTCTCCTTATTATATTCATTTGAGAGAAATTATTCTTGCGAGATAGTCGGTACTGTGGTTACATCGAATGCAAAATCTGGACATAGTTGTTTTCGTTTATGTCTTATTCTTTCCGCTGATTTCATTCCTGCGATGGTCAAGTCAATCGTGAATCCATCAAATGTAATAGAAACGCTTGTACCACAATTTTGTTCTACACGCATAACGTATTTCAAACAAATCTGTTGGAAGGTTGTACGTCTGCTCCAAGCAACTTTGTGTAACAAAAATCCACCGTCTAGCGCATTGCGCATCCCTTCTTCGTTGAGTAAAGTAAGAGGAAATGATGCAAGTCGAATAATGATTTTTTAGGTCGCTCTCTGAATGTTACATTATACTACATATCCTCTGGAATAGAAGTAACGGATCGATGGCAACGCCAATTTTTTCGATTGTAATGGAGTTGTTGACATTTGCTAGTGGCTGAACTTTCGTTCTAGTAACAATTTTCATCTCCAATAATTCCTGTTGATATGGACATAATATTGTCACCTTCGGGAAATGGATTATGTTCTGAGAACCAAAAATCAAGTTTCTCCATATCTGTGTTGTCTCGTATTACTCTTGTCGGTCATACGTCGACGAGTTGTTCCGAGGCCGCACACATCACCACCCTATTTGTTACTTGGGGGTTTTCGGGATCTCGCGACCGGCAGGACGAATTTAAAAAGTACAAACGGATTTGGGTTTCTCTTGGCCAAACTTAGATCTGATTAGTTTTTGGAGACAATGCATACTAGATTATGGGGAGGTTTAACAAAAAAACGCTCAAAAAACACGTTTTTTCCATTTTTTAACAAAAAATACAAATCGTACAAAAAAATGTTTCAAACAAAAAATATAGAACATCGAATTCTCTCGAAAAAAGGTTGTATTCATTTCTTCGTAAAATCAATGATAGTGCCGTAAAAAGCAAATTAACATGAAATTAACATAAATTGTACATACACATATATACAATGCATATGTATGTATATTATATACATTACATGAAAAACAGAGACACAGAGGAAGCAGGGGAGTGAGGCGGGTATCAGGGGGGGGGGGCATAAAAAAATATTCACTGTAATGTTGGTGTCGGGTAGCCATGGGGAGGTGGTAGCGGGGAGGGGGGTTCGGGGCTTCGCCGGTAGCAACAACTTCAACTGATCGTGGTTCAGGATATTGTTATTAACGAACATACTTTTGACGTTATTGTAAATAACGGTTTATAGAATCGGGCAACTAGGACGAAACGCAACTAGCTTGTCAATTTCGGAAGTTTTTCAGTTATAAATAACCAATCGAGCCAAAACCTTTCGCGTCCAGGGCATGAAGAAAAACGTATTATAATGTACTGGATCGCATGAACGGAAACCGAAGTATCCCACATATAAAAAAATTTATTTCCAGCAACCCGACCTCTCAAAAACTCGACTAAACCGCGTTTTTTTAAGCATCAGTGTGAAGAAGACGTGCTCATTTATCAGTGCTTCGGCTGACCTGCGGTCGGGGTCGAAGTTTTGAAAATACTCATTTTCAATTTTAATATAGGGTGAATATGCCAATGAATGGACGACTACCAATGAATGGACAATTTTCTACATATTTCTATTTCTTATGAATGTATGATGCACAACATGCAACAAAATACATATTTTTATGTTCTTTGAACATTCAAAACAATATTTACAGTACTATTGATCTTCCAGTGTTTATTATTTTGTAAAATCAAAGCAAAGTTTTAAAGCCATCCAAAACTGGTACTGAAAACGTCCCATTTGATTTAACCCGTCTATTCATTGGGGTTTAGCGGATTTTTTTACAAACGTATGAAGACGAGGTTAATAATTAAATAAAATCAAAGGTTGAACTACACGGTCTAAAGAGCAGAGTCTAACAATTCTAATGGTGGTATCATAATTATATTTTCATAAAAGAATTCAAAAGCTACAGTCGATCAAAGTGTGAAAAATGCTTAACCGTCCATTCATTGGCATATTCACCCTATTTAAGGATCAAGATATTGTTACAATATATGTATAGAAACTACTCGAACCTAACGATGCTAGAACTACTCTCTGTCGCCTTCTTTCCTGGCAGTGTTAAAGCGGGAATATTCCCGGAAGCATCAGCCTTTCGTCAGGGAACTGCAATACGAATTTAGCCAAAATTGTAGGCACCCGGGTCGAAGGCATCTAGTTTAATGTATGATTTGTTCTACAGATTTTGGAAGATATTGGTCCCGTCTGAAAGTGGTACACTTATCAACCAAAATTTAGTAGACAAATTTTTTCAGTGTACACATAAATGAAAATAATATGTTTCAATAAGAATTTTGCATTGCCTCTCCTAACTTTAGATCAATAAAACTTACACAAGCCTTTGTGATTATGTTTGAACGATGAAAAAAGGAATTATAATTGTTTAAGTTGTACTAGCATTATTTTTTACTGTTTACAGAGGTCAGCTTGTTAATTGCATTGCATCATCATTGCCAACATTGATCATTTGAAGTTTTATGTTTTTACCGAATGTTTTAATGATTTTAAAGTCATTCGCAAGTGTCCAGTTATTCGAATAAAAACATCTGTCCCGGCAATATCGATTTTGGTTTTCAACTGTGTCCGGACCATGTGTTCGACATTTACATGTTCACCAATTGTCTCGTTGGGGAAGATGCCCCTAAAATAAATAAACTTTAAGATACAATTTACAAAGGAATACCTTCCAGAAAATTAATTTTTGCGCCATCGGCTTTAGAAAAAAAATCTTCCTCGTGGTATATCTTTTATGCGTTATTGCAACAACACCCTGTATATGAAAGATACGATTATAATAATGCATACAAAATTTTATTATACATCCATATCAAACATACATAAAACAATTACTCTACTTTTATGCGACATATTTCCCCGAGTATATTTCAAATTTGTTTTGAACATATATTTTAGACATGTAACAAATAATCCAGATATATTTGACGTAAATGAAAAGCATTTCCATTATATGTTATAAAATGACATACATAAAATGACACATATAAAATGACATATATTGAAACGATTCGGAGTCATGTATATTAAAACTTTATGAATCGTCCAAATATATAACAATTATAGTCAAATTATTAGTCAATATCATAATAAATAAATTAAAATTATAGATTGGAATCGTTGGTGCTGAAATAAATAAAGTCATAATTATTTATCGTCATTATTCAATTAAACATATATTTAAAACATTTTGAACTTTACATAATTGAACTCGTCATTGACATAATAATTCACATACATACCAAAATTCTCGTTAGAACGCGAATATAAATAAAATAAGAGTCATCACAATAAAAATTAGTCATCGAGTCGTTGGTAAAGTGTGTGAAGTCAGTAGGTATAACACTGTCATTTCGTCAACGACGGAATAAATTAACGCGGATAAAAATGATTTAAAACGGAACAAATGCGACCGCACATACATTTGTATATGCAGACATACATACATACACATATATATTTGCGTGGAGAGAAGGAGCACTGCCTTCATTGTCTCTTCGATGATGCTGCGTCCATTATTTATCCTCTTCTCCGTCGTCATCAGAGTTTCTCGTTCTGAGGACCGTCAAGAATCCGCCTGTCGAAGTCTATCGTAGATTTGATGGGTGAGCGTCTCCTCGGATACCCTTTCTTCGTTATAGCCGTCACTGCTTCCAGCACTTCTTAAGGTCTCAAAAAGGGAAAGCGGACGGCTAATTCTCTTCCTTTTTTAGTGTGGAATGTGGGGAGTGGAATGCGCTCACCTTGGTTCTTCGACCGGGTTGGTCAGATTTTCCTTTAGGACACCGCAGATTTTCTGGAGCTCCGGACCCGTCGCGTCGACCTCGTGGCTCCAGTGTATGCAGGTCCGGGTTGCGGTGTCCACGTCCTCGTTGATCGGGAAAAGAGCGAGCGAGTCCATCCCCGGGAGTCCTATTTATAGGCTTTGATCCTCTCCGGGTTCACCCAACCCTCTCAGTCAGTACGCGAAATTATGGACGGAACTGTCAGTTTTTGAACGTCATTCGTCAATTTCAAACTGACAGTCCGCCCGTCACATTTGAAGTCCGCGCCATTTCTCGGTATTCGCACATGCGCCCTCAATCCTGCCTGGTTCGTCCTTACTGCGCATAGAGCGCTCCGACCACGCTCGGAGCGCCGCGTCGTGATTCATCGGGTCTTTCCGTCTTCACTCGGTTGATCACCATGACAGGTGAGGTTGGGTTTAGTTAGTCGCACGTGCGAATCCGTCATCTTTTTTCCGCGCCGATTTTATTAATTTTCCCAGTCACTTTTTTTCATATTTTAGCTCCTTCTCTCCTTCACTCCTTCTCTCCCGCGCGCGGTCGAGTTAAACGGCTCGTTACAATATGTAACATATTCATCGTATTCGGTAGATCGAAGAAAGGGTACCCGGGGAGGCGCTCACCCATGCACTAATAACATTTTTGCCGAATTATATATGTCATGTGATTCACAGATATGTCACATATATTTTAGCATTTACTTCTTTCCGTGTACGTAGTTTATTGAATCCAAAATGGTAGATATAATGAGACAGGCAAAAATGTAAAAAAAAGTTGTGGAACGCAAATTCAAATACTAAACCTAAATCGATGGTTCGAGTACCTAATAAATAGTCCAACGCTATTTCTCTTTTTTGTGTTCGATACTGCGTTATTGATTTTCAAAAATAATTACCTACTGGGATTCACTAGAACAAATTTTTCTACGCAGAATACGCCTCGAGGAGGCTGCACTGGTAGGATTTCTTGCTCCATTTTTATATATATTTTTTTGTATTACTTTTTATTATTTAATTTTTATTTCAAATTCAAAACCGGCGACCCTAATTACGCTTTATACAAATTTTAAGCGAATACTATACAGATTTTTAAAAATCGCCCGCCATTTTGAATTTTCAAAAAGAAACTTCAAATTAACAATCAGCAACCCAAGTAACCACCTTATATCAATTTGAGCGAATACTATAAATATTTTTATGAATCATCCGCTATATTGGATCCGCCATTTTGAATTTTCAAAAAGCAACTTCAAACTCATAATCAGCAACCCGCATAATCCTACAATATCAGTTTTTAGCGAATACGATGAATATTTTTTAAAATAGTCTGCCATATTCGATCCGCCATTTTTAATGTTCAAAAAGCAACGTCAAATTTGTAATCAGCGACCCCAAAAACCCTTCAGCAACAATTTTCAACCAAATCCAATGTTGTTTGAAGCAAAAAATGAGAGAAAGTTTTGACGCTATTCTCACAAAAATATTAAAAATTGACGATATTTGCACTAAAAAAACTAGTCAGAACTTGAAAAAATTTTTTGTTTGACATATTCGTGTTCCTTGGTATTAAAACATAGAATTAATAAGGTTTCCTACACTTCGATTCGTATAAAAACGTTGCGAAGCGAGTTTATGTAGGACCGCTATTACTACTATTTTCGCCGCTTTTTTCACCGACACGCGTGACGCCATTTGCAATGCCTCGCCACCTAAGTGCCTAACAGATACTGTATCTATAAAGAAGGGTCGAAAATCTCCAAGAACAGAAACGAGTTATCAGAAACCTCAAATTGCGCTAGAAAAACAACAAGCAAACGCAGAATACTTGCCTATAATGTTACCGAATAATAAACGAAGGAGATCTGCTCAACGTAGCACTAAAAATAATAAATATTAAAAATTTATGTGCAAATTTTGCAATGTTCCCTTGTGCTTGGTAGCTCAAAAAAACTGTTTTATTACATATCATACATAAATAAATGAATATAATACGTATGGTGTGGTTACATTTAAATATTAGAAAAAAAGCTAGTGTTGGCGTGGTGCCTCGCTCGCCTCGCTCGCTCAGCAACTTCGACCCTGTGGAGAGTCAGCTATTTTTTTCAAACACGTTCGTTTACGAACAGCTTTTAGTTGTATTATAAAATTATACCGATATTTTGAGGTCCAATCATATTCAGGTCCATGTGGCTTCGATAGGTATATTACAGCCATATAGTGTTTCTTATATGCGTTACGTTCGAACCTGGGGGACTTATATGAGTGCTCCGAATACTTACGTGAAAGGACGATCGACCGGATGGTCGATTCTGGGTTCTGGGCGAACGCAGATGGCTGCGCTAGAGGAAGAAAGTCTGGGGGGGGGGACAAATAACACTGAATCTATTGAAATAACGAGTTCATTGTGGAAGAGTTCGGGATTTGAAAAAGACGAGGAAATTTACATAGGAATGTCCCGGTCAAGTTTCAATGCCGGAAAACTGCCCGACTGAAAAGGGAGAATATGCCAGCAATAGCGGTTAAACATTAATTACAAATTAATAAATTTTAACTTTAATTAAAAATGTTTAATTTTAAAATATTATAAATTGTAATGTAAAATTAAATTTATATAATTTAAAATTATTTAATTATTTAAATTTATTTAATAAAAATGTTTAATAATGCACAATATAAAAATAGTGACCACAAATATTGTTTTTAGTAGGTAATAGTCGGAGGATTTTATGTTTTTCTCAATCAATTTAAATAAGGTACTTTCCAGTTATTTTAAACAACCCTTTGCATTGTATACATAATAAAGAGTATAGTTAAAGTTACCATTGTTTGTGTATTTTCGATATTATTTTTTTTAAAAGCATTATTTTCAGTAAAATTAATTGAATCTCAGTAATGGATCATTTATTTATAAATCGAACACAATACTTTACCATTTTTATCCCTTACAAATTGGTATCGCCTACAATTGTAATTAAAAACAAAACAGGCAATTTAATACAACCTGCGGTGCTTAAAAAAAAATAAATTTGTCATCAATGTCTTGTTCTGCCTTCATGTTATTAGAAAGGAACATATTTTTTAAAATTACTAATTCCAAACTAATTCCTAACTAAAATTAGTAACTAATTAGATTAATTTTTCTAAACATTTAATCCGTCCTGGATCCGCCATTTTGAATTTTCAAAATTTGATACCAGATTTGTAATAAGTGACCTTGAAAATATAATGAATATTGTCGCATAGAATAAATGAAAGTAACATTGTACAAATACCCAGTTTGTTTATAAACTTGTTTAGAACTATTACTTCTGCCACCTAAATCGTAAAAAACTCTACGAAATCGAAATTTTCGAATTCTATCTGGAAGAAAATCTAAAAAATATATGTAATAGAGGCAACATTTGATAATAGATTTGTTCTAAGTATGGACGAATTAGACATTCTTAGTGGTATTATCAAATTTTCCTCTTATAATAATTTAACTTTTACCCCAGACTGTTGCTGAATTAGCACTTGAGATGACAGTATCGAGACATAACAAATTTGAGGAAATAAAAAATTAAATTAAATATTCTAAAATGAACGATAAAAATGACTCACATAGGGTCTGAAGAATGCGACCAATCGTAGACATATTCAGAAAAATCATTCAGCAATTTGTATTTTTATGAACAGTTTTATCAATTGATGAGATATCAATTGAGAGAATGGTAAAGTTCTATGGTCGTTATATTTTTATTAGGACCAAACCAATTAGGTTTGCCATAAAAGTATGGGATATTTGTACAAAGAAAAGGGCTCATATACGATTTGGTTATATGTTGCGAAAAATAGGCTGGTGCGTTGAATTATAAATTGGCCTTTTATATTCTATAAATGAACTGTTGTCGGTAACAAATAAAACTTATCCTGTTACCATATTTATTTCGATAACTTTTTTAGTAGCCCAGATTTGATGATTCATTTATTAAAAAATGGCTTACGATCCATAGGAAACTTTAAGATCATCTACCCAAAAACCACACTTTCGATAAAAAACAGTTAGAGGATTGTATACAAATTCGTAGGACAGTAAAAGTGGAATGAACTATGTCAGCGTAAATAATTCATAACAAGCGTCCATATCACTGTAATTGGAAACACTACTCCATAGGTATTTATGCAAAGATTTAGTAAAAAAGGAGGTAAGAAAATTGCTACTGATTTTCCTCGTGTAATGTTTATTTATAACGAGCACAGTATACGCACCCAGCATAGCATCGAAGAAATGGACCTGAATAACTATTTTTACAAAGCTTATTCAGTATGCCATGCGACTGGCGGTCGATATTTATTTAATCTTAACGTTTTGACTATATGATGATACATTATATTTCTTTCACAGATGATACCTATACACCAAAAGTACAGAAACTTCAAAATATTGTGTAATGCCCATTCCTGGTATTACTTATTCGGCGTTTTACCGCCGTCGTCTCGGGGCCGGCTACCGTCTCCGGTGAGACTTTAACGTCTTCGTGGACGTTGCGCCAGATAGCGGCCCGACGACGTCGTTCGCCCGTCCGGACAATTTAATGCCCGAGTCCGGCTAACTCGGGGTCTTTTCGCGACCCGCACTCGCACTAACGGGAGCAAGAGATCTCGTCCCAGAGGGGGACGATGTCTCGCCTCCTTCCGCGCCTGAAAGGTGCCCGAAAACTCGCGGGGATTGCCACGCACTGCAATCCGTCTTGTTACCGACGAATGGACAGGTGCATGCAAGGGAGGGTGGTTGCACAAAAAATCAATCTCTTTATTTAATCACAAACAATCCTTATTATTATTAAGAATACTCTGGCTCGAGGCCACTTACATTTAGCTCTCGTACAAACACCAGATAGGGCGGCTTCTGCAGGCCCTGGGGGGTCGTCTCGAACAGGACCCTCTCGTTCTCTCGCCAAAAATATCTGCTCAACGCTCTCAACACTCGGATAAACTCGCACTCAATTGACTGTGAAAAATCGGCCGTACCCCGGTTCGCGGCTTCGATGTCTCGGCAGTGACGTCCGAGACCAGACTGACTTCTGGACGTCTCGTTATCGCGCTCCGCGACCGTCGCGCCGAGTCGTCTCGTGGGCCTTTTATAAAGCTCGTTGCTTCTTACCGACCACTCTGTCGGTATATTATCGTCCACTCAGTCGATATATTATCGTCTTAGCATAGAGCTCCGAGGTTTCGAGAGGAGTATGTAACCGGCGTGTTACAACACCCCCCTCCTTAGCCGGAACTCACCCGTGAGGTCCGTCGTACTTCGTACTCCATCTTTAAAAGAACTCCTACGGTACCTCGGTGCTCTTTGCACTCTCTTAGAATGACATCCTCTTTCGAGGATGACGGCTCCGGACCCCCCTGGAGGGGCGCGGGTCTTAATAGTTTGGGACTTCCCTCCACGGCCCGTGGACGGGAGGCACCCACTCGTCTTTTTAGAGGCGTCTTGGCTGACCATCTCCTCGTGATGCCTGGTAGCGGCACGCCTAAAGTGAAAACGAAAAACCATACTCGTTACTGGGTCTCGGTCCGCTTACGAGGTGCGAGGTAACGTTTCAGGTCGGATACGTGGGCTTTAGCCAGCGTCCGGCCTGGTCTCTTCCCGTCCAGCTCGAGCTCGTAAACTACGGGAGAGATAACGCGCGCGATTCGGAATGGCCCTTCATACCGCGGCGCGAGCTTCGCGGCGAAACGATCCGCTCCCGATGACAAAACATGGGTTCGTCGCAAAACTAAGTCGTCGACCGAAAACCGAATATCGCGCCTACCTCGATTGTAGTACCTACGCTGTCGCTCGCTCGCCTTATCTACAGTCCTACGCACAAGATCTCGAAGGGCGCTGAGTCTCTTCAGGCGATCTTGCCAGTCTTCGGGGTCCATTCGTAGAATAGGGGCTTCCCCCTCCAACTGCCTTCGCAGGCTCTTCGCGGGTCTTGGCTGCCGGCCAAAGTTTAGAAACGCCGGGGACACTTTAGTGCTAGCGTGCACGGCCGTGTTTATCGCGCTTCGGAACTCTGGGAGATGAAGATCCCAATCCCGGTGATCGGCGCCTACGAATGTTCGTATCATCGTCTTCAGAGTCCGGTTCGTCCTTTCGACCGGATTCGCTTGCGGATGATACGAGGGCGTTGTTGACTGTCTCACTCCGTATTCCTCCAATACGCGGTCTAAATTGGAGTTACGGAACTCCGGCCCATTATCGCTCAGGAAATATTCGGGCGTCTCCAGACGATTGTACGTCTTGTCCACGCCGTAGTGTCCAGCATGGGTCTCTTGATGCGCGTTTTTCATGGCCTCCTCGCGCAACCCTACAGGTAGGACGAACTTCCACCTATCTTCTCCTCCCGTCACGGGATCCAATAGCGGATCTTTCCGATGATGGTATAGCCGGTCGTCTTCGACTCTCCAATCCGGGAATCGCTCCGGAAATTGGGCCACCAACGTTCTTCGTCGCTGGTACCAAGTGTCTGACTCCGTTGACACTTTCACGGCTCCTATCTCGGCTTCCACTCGTCGTGATAGGGCGTCAGGTACGTGGTGCAAGGCGCCCTTCCGATGCGTGACCTTGAACGTCCATCCTTGCAGTTCCAAGGCCCACCGGGCCAGTCGGCCGCTGGGGTCTTTTAAATTACGGAGCCACTGTAGACTGCTGTGATTCGTAATTACTTGGAACTCGTACCCCTCTAGATACGCCCGCAGTTTCTTCACGCCCCACACTACCGCGAGACACTCTTTCTCCGTTGTCGCATAATTACGCTCGGCGGCAGTGAGGGTGCGGCTTAAGTAGACGATGGGGTGCTCCCCGTCGTCTTGCTCTTGGGTCAAGACCACGCCTAGAGCATAATCGCTCGCGTCGGTCTGTACGACGAACGGTCTCATGAAGTCAGGCCGTCCCAACACAGGTGCTTCGGTGAGAGCCCTCTTTAGGTCTTGAAACGCCTCTTCCTGCTCTTCACCCCACTCCCAGGTCTGCGTTTTCTTCGTCAGCTTGGTAAGAGGCAGTCTTCGCTCTGCCAGATTGGGTATGAATCGGGCATACCATCCGACCATTCCCAGAAAACGTCTGACCTGCTTTAGGTTCTTAGGTGCAGGGTACTCCAATACGGGATGAGTCTTCTCCGGGTCAGGACGCAATCCGTCGCGGTCTACTCGGTAACCCAGATATACTGCACTCGAACAACAAAACTCGCACTTATCCCTGTTGACTTGCAGTTCAGCTCGGGCGAGCGTCTCGAGAACTCGCCGTACCCAGACGACATGCTCTTCGAAGCTCTCGTTGACGATAATAATGTCATCCAGGTAAACGAACACATGGGGCTCGAATTCGGGACCGAATAACGAGTCCATCAACCTCTGAAAAGTGGCTGGGGCATTCGTTAGGCCGTAGGGCATCCGTTTAAACTGGAATAACTCTCGACCGGCTACTGCAACGCCGTGATCTCCTTACTAGCCGGATCCAATGGCACCTGAAAGTAGGCCTGACTCAGGTCCAACTTACTAATGAATCTGGCCCGGCGTATCTTGTCTAATATGCCTTCTAAATTAGGCGGCGGATATGCGTCTTTCCTCGTGACGGCGTTGACGTCTCGGTAGTCAACGCAGAACCTGTAGCTACCGTTGGGCTTTCGGATCATCACCGGCGCACTTGACCAGGCGCTGTTTGATGGCTCGATGATGTCTTCTGCTAACATCGAGTCGACTTCTGCCTGAGCGGCTCCCAACACGGCTGGGGAGACTCGATGGTAGCGATGCTTGATCGGCTTGGCATCCCCGACGTCGATGGCGTGCTGAACCAGAGACGTAGTGCCTAACGTGGCTGGGGGTGGGGGAATCAGCTGGTCTAACAGGTCCTTCAGCTGGTTCCCCTGAACCGTCGTTACCTCGGCAAGGCCGGCGCACTCTGCGTTAATGACGGTCTCCTGACCCACTTCGAAGCTCTTCCAGGGACCTTCGTGGCTTCGCCATCTTGCCTCGTGGCAGTCTATTACGACGCCGAATGACTTTAGAAAGTTCATTCCCAAGATGGCGTCGTAATCTAGCGTCTGGGTGACCCTCGCGGAGATCTTCTCCGTTCGACCTCCTATCTCGATGGTCAACGGCAGCCGTCCGATGATACCGGCCGAGTGTCCTGTGGCGCCTTTCATGGTGCCTTGATACGACCGTACGCGGTCTTTGCACAGGACAGCTATCTTTGGTCCTACAAAGGACTTGGTGGCTCCGGAATCGCATAGCCCTCGTACTCGCGTCCCGTTCACGACAAAGGTGAAGTAGAACCTTCCGTCTTTCTTAGCGCCACCGGCCGCTACTTCCTGCTCGTCTCCTCTTGGTCTTGATTTGGGGCTTGGGATACCCCACTTTGTCTCCACGAATTTCCTCACTTCCTCCTGAAGTCGTTTCGAGGAGTCAACCGTCTCGTCCTCCAGTCGGAATTCGCATTGGGCGGGCCAGGTTCGGAGGACCTGGTTCTTGACCCGCGGTGTCCGTTTCCCGACCATTGTGCCTCGGGATCACGGCACTGGTCGCACTCTCGGCGAATTGTCCCTCGACTTCCACACCCGTAACATTGCCGGGGTTCCAGGCACTCGCGCGCGAAGTGGCCTGTCCCGCCACAAGTCTAGCACGTTCGCTCCTTCCGGCTTATCAGCGCCTCTCCCCTCCTTGGACTTGAGTTCGGAGGGTTCGCGGGTGTCTGAGCCGGCGGCGGCCTAACGGGTCGTCTCTCCTCGTGGACGTAATATCGAGGTCCTCTCCTCGATGAAGACTCGGGGCTCGTCGTGTCTCTTGACGAGGCCGATCTCTCTTCCTGACTCGTCCTCCTCGATAAGGCCGAGTCTCTCTTCGGGATGCCCCTTTTTCCGGATATTCTTTTATCCCTCTCGGCGTGCTTTCGGTGCCTCTTCTTACGCCGGTCTTTCTTGTCTTCTGTAGAGCTGTTGTCGCTCTCTACTGACGAGGAAGACAACTTCTTCCGTTCGTCTCCAGCGGCAACCTTGTACATGCCTGCCCTCGGTCCTTGGTCCTTCCGCCTGACCGGGCCTTGTTGGCGGTAGCGACTATCCCACCGCGAGGTATCGTCGTAGTCCTTGCCCAGGGACTTCAACTCGGCGAAGGTAGTGCACTCTTTTACACTTCGATACCTTCAACAGTACGGTCTTAGGTTACGAACGATTCGTCTTACTCGTAATTCCTCCGGTGGTGGCCTGCACATTTTCTTGTATTGGCGCTGGACGTCCTCCACGAACTCTAGCATCTTCTCCCCGGAGTTCTGGAATTTCTCGTAGATGGTCACGAGAATGTCGTCGTCGTCTACGTCCTCGGTGAATCTTCCCTTAGCGCGCTGGCTGAAGATTCTCCACGATCGGAAAGCGGCGGGGTCTTCTCGGATCCATTGTCTCGCCTTGCCCTCGAATACTCCTGGGAGCACTTTTAGTACGTCGGCTTCCTCTAGTTCGAGACAGTCGATGCACTCGCTGGTCAGGGTTAGTAAGTCCTCAACTTGACTTCCGTCGAACTTAACACCGCATGAGCGCAGCTGCTTCAGGGTGTTGCTGCCTTGGCGAGGCTTGGTCACTTCGACCGTCGGCTCTAATCGTCTCGTCTTCGTCGGAGCTAACGGACGTTGAACTGGCGGCCTTACTTTCGCGCCGCCTCGTCTTCGGTCGTCAGTGGACGCGAACATTCTCGGTGGTTGTCCGCTTATTTCCTCCTCGGTGTCGTCGGTGAAAAGTTCTCTTCTGGGCACCTTGTCCTTCCGACCTTTAGGTCGAGGTGCTATTACCTCATCCTCGCTATCCTCTTCGGGCTGTGCCCACGCTCCTTCCTCTTGATGCGGGCGCGTCTTCGGATACGCACCAGTCTTGACTCCTGGGGTCAACAAACGGCTCATGGGCTCTCCTGGAACTTGCGTCTTTTCATGGCCGGTCTGCGCGACCGGTCGACGTATGGCCGTATTTAGACCCGTTGGCGCTCCCCACGACACTCTCGAACCTTGTGCCGTTATGTTCGGGGATGAGAATGGCAAGAAATAAGCCGTCGTAGACGGAGCCCAGATTGGAGCGGGATACAGGGTTGGTCCCAATGGGCGTGACGTCATTACTGAATGTGCTGTCGTCCACACAGGTTGCACATTCCCATAACCTGTAGCCATCGTGGTCACACAGGCTGTCGTCTGAGCCGTCGTAGTAACAACCGGGATTCCACTCGTCATGCGCTCCTCTTCGTCCTCTTGAAGAGTCGTGGCGAATGTTCGTCCCCCCGAGACCCGTGCGTTTACATCATCGGACTCACTCATGTCGGCCATCACGCTGACCTCATCCTTACCTTGGTCCCAGGCGAAAGGACCTGTCGGAAAACGTTTCCTCGCGCGACAGCGAATCAGACGGTCGCGGACAATTTCCTCCGATCCCGATCGGTTTAGCCCTTCCTTAATCAGGTTTTCCTGAACCTCGGATAACGACAAGTTGGATATTTCCTCGACGATCTGATTTACTTCCCGTCTTACGTCCCAACCGCTTGGATCGCTTCCGTCCATCATCTTTACGGATGTCGCGGCTTTACTAAAGTACGGCAGTACTTAAAAATCTCTCTCACACGTCTTGACTTGATGCACTGACTTCCCACTCTTAAATCACTCTCTTATTGATTGTCACTCTCCTACACTGACAATTCACAGGCATCCAATTCCCTACAGCCGTACCCCTATTTCCCTTAGCGGTAGGATGACCTCGACGGCTGGTCCACGAACTAGCTATCCAAAGCGTCGCCTCACCCGTAGTTCGCGGCTCAAATCTTCGCGATAACTCCACAGTGGGACTTTCTCACTTATCGGACCCTCGCACCTCGATCGCGCAGATAGTCCCGGCTTGACTATCTTGCAAGCTATGTATACTAAATATTAAGTCTTATTCTAATATTCTTAACCTAACTTAACTCTACTAGTTGTCTTAACCTAAGGATACTTAATCTAAGGATATTAAGGAAAAACTCGCGAACCGAATCTCCAAAAAGGGACCCGAATTTTCTCCGACTTGTGAAGGTCACTCTAACTGTCGAGATTCACTCGTAAGAATTCTCGAATTACTTTTATTATTTCTCGACTACTTAAATGTCTTGTTAAGCGTGCACTTTACTTCTAATCCCGTATTGATATACAGGGTGGCCGATTTATCTGAAGACATCGAAATATCTCGAGAACTATGCACAGAATCAAAAAAGTTGTCGGATGAAAGTTGTTCGACACGAAGGGGGGCATCCAGTGATAATTAAATTTACCCCCTCCCCCATCCCCTGGAGGTGGAGTGGGGGCAAAAACAATAAAACTTAAATAGGAACCCCCATTTTTTATTGCAGATTTGGATTCTCCGGAAAAAAGTACACGAATTTGACCTAGGAGTTATTGCATTTTGGTTCACATGTGGCGCTGTAATCGATAAAAATCCAAATTTATCCGAAGACATTGAAATACTTCGAGAACTATGCACAGAATCAAAAAAGTTGTCGGATGAAAGTTGTTCGACATGAAGGGGGGCATCCAGTGATAATTAAATTTACCCCCTCCCACATCCCCTGGGGGTGGAGTGGGGGCAAAAACAATAAAACTTAAATAGGAACCCCCATTTTTTATTGCAGATTTGGATTCTCCGGAAAAAAGTACACGAATTTGACCTAGGAGCTATTGCATTTTGGTTCACAGGTGGCGCTGTAATCGATAAAAATCCAAATTTATCCGAAGACATTGAAATACCTCGAGAACTATGCACAGAATCAAAAAAGTTGTCGGATGAAAGTGGTTCGACACGAAGGGGGGCATCCAGTAATAATGAAATTTACCCCCTCCCCCATCCCCTGGGGGTGGAGTGGGGGCAAAAACAATACAACTTAAATAGGAACCCCCAGTTTTTATTGCAGATTTAGATTCTCCAATATTGACAATTTTCGCCCGCGTAGCGGATATGGAATACGGTCATTCTAACAAAGCCGGGAAAAAATACATTTAGTGTTATTCAGGAACAACGACGTGGACGTAGTATTTTTCTGTTCCCTTTGGGGACCTTGTTTTACGTGAGTCCCCTTGCCTCTCACTGTCTCACTGTTCACTTACTTGAGTAAGTGTTCGAAATGTTGACCTTCCACTTCAATGCATTTATTTATTCTTTCTTCAAATGACTTTATACATGATAGAATCATATCTGCAGAAATTTCTGCGCAAGCAGTTCTTATGCGTTGCACCATGTTTTCACGAGTCGTTGGTACTTGTTCATAAACCTTACCTTTTAGGTAACCCCATAGGAAGAAATCCAGAGATGTTAGATCAGGTGACCTCGCAGGCCAATTAATGGGGCCACCTCTACCAATCCACCTACCATTGTAATCACGGTCTAGTATTTCCCTTGCTACTCTTGAAAAATGTGCTGGGCAACCATCATGCTGAAACCACATTGTCCGTCGGACGTCCATAGCAACATCCTCAAGTAGTAATGGTACTTCTTGTTCTAGGAAATCTCGATATTTTGTTCCATTCAAATTACCTTCAATGAAATAAGGACCAATGAGTTTATTTCCTATGATTCCACACCAAACGTTCACCGACCAAGGACGTTGATGATTAACTTGTCGTAACCAATGGGGATTTTCTACGCTCGAATAATGCATATTATGCCTATTGACGCCACCATGGTTCGTGAATGTAGATTCATCTGAAAATAATACATTAGCAAAGAAATTGTGGTTCGTTTGCATTTTTTGAAATGCCCATTCACAAAATACCACGCGGTTATGAAAATCATCGCCATCTAGTTCCTGGTGCAGTGAAATGTGATATGGGTGAAACTTATGACGATGCAATATTCTTTGAATACTGTCTCTGGAAATGCCGGAATCGCGATGTAATTGTCGTGTGCTTACATGTGGATTTTGGTGAATAGCTGCTAGTACAGCTACTTCGTTAGCTTCTCCTGTAACTGTTAATCTTCGCTTCCTTTTTTTCATTTGTACGCTGCCATCAGAGTGAAAGGCATTCACAACTTTGTAAAAAAAAGAACGCGAGCGAGCATTATCTGGAAAACGCTCAGCATACAACGCAACAGCATCGTCAATATTCCTCTTACATTCACCATAAATAAGAATCATTTCGATTTTTTCGGGAACTGTAGCAGGATTCATTTTTAACTTGCAATTCGATTTAAGCAATGAAGGGTAGACAAAAGATAGTCACGTAAACGGAAAGTTGTTATTCTAAAAGCAAAGTGACCTCCGACCGAATTACTACCAATACAATGGACTTCAAAAACAGTCTTACACTGAGAGACCGTGAATACTAAATTTTAATATGGGGATTAGAAAGTCGCGATATCCATTTACTTCCCTTCAGGAAAGTAGAGAAAAATGTAGGTGAACTGGTTACGTGTGACTCAACTTATGTATAAAATGATATGCTACTTTATTTTCGAGTTATGTCGCCCTCTAGCGTTATGTAACAGAACCGGCGCCGGTGATGGCCGAAATGCAAGCGATCTACATGTATGAAACCACGTGAGTTATCTCGGGGTCCGGTAGATGGCGACGAAATCCCCAAATGAAGTAAGAGTTTCGTTTTGTTTAATAGAAGCTGGTTTGAGCGTCAATGCTCAGCTTATTTATTCTCATTTCGGAAAAAACATACAGAGAGAGAATGAATGAGCTGAGTGAAGGGACATGACGCGTTTTTTAATGGATTGCGTGATGTCCTCTTTTTGTTTATTAAATAATAAATTTAAAACCTAAAATGTAATTTTATTGAAGGTAGAAAACTTATTTATAAAATTGCTTCCATATTGTATGTAAAATTTTTATGTAATCAGTTTTGATTTTTAATATGACGAATATCAATTATTCATAATCTTAATTTTTCGAATGGACATTATTAAAATTTCATATTCAGAATAACAATTTTGGCAATTGATATTACTAAATTCTAATATTAAAAATTCTAATATTAGAATTTTTAATATTAAATTTTCATAAAGGGATCAAATTGTCCCTATTTGCCCCCTGGATGCCCCCCTTCGTATCGAACAACTTTCATCCGACAACTTTTTTGATTCTGTGCATAGTTCTCGAGGTATTTCAATGTCTTCAGATAAATTTGGATTTTTATCGATTACAGCGCCACCTGTGAACCAAAATGCAATAGCTCCTAGGCCAAATTGGTGTACTTTTTTCCGGAGAATCCAAATCTGCAATAAAAACTGGGGGTTCCTATTTAAATTTTATTGTTTTTGCCCCCACTCCACCCCCAGGGGATGGGGGAGGGGGTAAATTTAATTATCACTGGATGCCCCCCTTCGTGTCGAACAACTTTCATCCGACAACTTTTTTGATTTTGTGCATAGTTCTCGAGATATTTCGATGTCTTCAGATAAATCGGCCACCCTGTATAATGGAGGTATAGTTCACTCTCGAAACTCAAGACAAAATTATTGACTTTATTCAATAAGCCCGACACTCGACCTTGATAATTAGAACTCACTCGCCAAAAGTCTGAAGTGCCTAATCACTAGTCTTCCCAAAAAGTGAAGATCACCCTAATATGGAACTTCACTCGTAGTATTATTTTCTATTGCTAATTAAGACTAAATTTTAACCCTTATTAACTTTTAACTGAATTCTAGTGAACTTCACTTCAGTACTTGGGATTCACTCCAAAACCCTAAAACTGTTTCGAGGTTTCGAGAGGAGTATGTAACCGGCGTGTTACAATTGCTAATGTTGCAAGTTACATTACAAATTACGTGTTATATTTTATATCAGCATTACAGTATATGGAATCTATATTCAAATTTATATTGTGACGAAATATGTAATGATCTAACCCCCACCTAATTTAAATTGTAAGCTTCCTCCATAAAAGACTTTTGTTTTAATGTAGAGTGTAACCAAGCAACAGTTCAAGAAGATATACCTACTTACCAGTACGTGGACAACAGGAAGGTGACGATAAAGCCGCGCAGTGGCAAGCATCGAAGACCTCTTGTAAATTCAAGGTCACGTGGATAAAAAACCCTGAGGCTAGAGCATCATCTTGACTTTCACCATCTCAATTCTTATCTCTTCCTTTTCAATTACCTGTATTATTTCCTCCCGCCTCCCATTACCTGTTCGTCAATTGCAAGTCAAGCAATTGAGCGGATTCGTCGATTTGCTCATGTAAGCATCTACTTGTGTGCGATATTTTCGTCAGACTCTCGATGTGCGAGTCCTCTTTCCCGTCTATCGCCTCTTATGCCATCAAGCTTCCAATCCGGCGCTCCATCGTTCATCGTTTTGACTACGCGCGCCCATTCCATTTTCTCCACCTTCACGGCTACACATCCGACAGCAGTTCGCTTCGATCGTTTCGTTTTATCGTGCGTGCACACGTTCGTCACGTCTCGACGCACGAACCATTCTCCCCCTCTCCTCCCGCTGAATTCGCATTCGCATCGCGTGAGAGTCCACTTTTAAGTTCTTTTCCCTCCACAACGACCAAAAATCGGCTAGCCGTTCGCTTTGCTGGATCGTCAAATGGACGTTCCATGCAGCGCGCCCGCGCGCCTATACCCTTTCCTTTGCTCGCCTGTGTTGCGCAGCCTCCCAGCAATACTCATCTTTCTTCGTCGGACTCATGCAGCCTTTGCTGAGTCCCCCTCCCTCCCTTCCTCTCTTCTGTTACGTGCACCCATGCGAGTTCGGCGACTTTCGTTGCCGCCACCATTTCGTGCCCGAGTTGACAGTCGCCACTCGGCAAATCTCCACGGCATTCGGTAAGTCCCATGATCCGATGGCTGCCGTCACTGCACCAGAAGTGTTCATATCAAGAGACGATATCCCGTCCGCCTCTCCCCAGGATATGGAAATCTCCGCTGTCCCTCTCCGTCTATTCAGCAATGCGTCCCTCTGTTACTTATTAGGGCGTGTAATTACCCCCTTCGTACCTACACATGACAACAAGTCTCGTTACGACACCCCCCCCCCTAACTTCCTTTGTACTGCCACCCCACCTTTCCTAATTTCGTTAGGTATTGCTGTCCTTTTCCGTCAGCATGCGCGTCTTATATTGCATTCCTTGTCCTCCTCTCCTATGATGCTCGATGCCGATGGAAATTCGAAACACCGTGCCCCCGCACGAACCTCGCAAGTTTCGGCGAGAGTTTAAGAGTTAATATTGATACACCGTTGATCGCATCCTAAGTTCGGGATTCATTCATATCATTTTCCCTGCTCGCAGAAAACTTTGCTTTTGCGTGTCTTTCTCGCTTCCTTTTCTGTATTTTCGTAATGGCAGCCCCCTCCTACGTGAACAGCCCCACACCGGTAGTTCCCACATTAGTAGTCGTGACGTTTACGAATACCCCTCCCATGACATCATTATCCGTTGGCGTTACTGCCACGAGTGTCTCCCCGCAGCAAATTCCGAGCAGTTCTCCGGGATTTGAACCGAAATCAACAGTATCGTCGATATTCGCGAATTGATCGACCTGCGCGATCGCGTCGAAATTATGATTTCGGGTTCATTGGACGATCTACAGGACCGTCTAACGCGACGCACGGTACTCCAGCGATTCTCCGCCAGTAATATAGAATGGAATCCTTCGGTGGAAGAATGTGTTATCACCTACCCTTCACCTTATCCGAGGCCAAGTTGCCCCATCATAGAAGACACACCCGAAGTTCCGTTTTGGTGACCCCTTCCCAATCTCCCAATATGCAAGATGCATATTCTCGGGACCCAATCTCATTTGGAGATGCGGTCGCCTTCCAGTCCCGGATCTCCCTTCGCCTTAGGCGAGTTCACTCTCGAATTTCGCCGGCCCTTATCGTATTGCTTGCCCTTTGGAATCACGTAACAACTTCCCTCTGGAATACCCACTATGTTCCCCTCTCGGGTTGAAAATTAAGGAGGGAAGGTCCCGAAACGAGGTAGATTTTCAAGAACTTTTTTGAGGTGAATAAGTGTTGTTTTTTTAATTTAAAATCTTTTATTGTGAGTTAGATACATCTTTAGTATACGATATGATTTTTTTTTGTTTTTAACTCTCAAAATAGCGGCGCTGTATTGCGTCAAACTCGAGTGTTTTTGAAATTTGCTTGCAGGATGGCGGCTTTATTTTTTATCTGTGACAAAAAAGAAAAGAGGTTTTGTTAGTAACATTATTTTTAATACTCTAAACCTATAAAACCAAAAAAGAAGTAATTTCAACAAAAATAAGGGAGATTTTTAAAAGTTTTTGGTTAATTAATTTGTTTGAATAAATTCCGTAACTTGCAACAAAAGATCCCAACCATAGGTTTGGAGTATAGCCAGATGCTTGAAGAAGACCTCCACAAAATTACAAGCAGTATGAAAAAATGGTGTTTCGAGAAAAACGCTTTTAAAGCTGCCGCGCGCTACAAAACCGAGCGTATACCTGCGGTTAAAAATATTTTGACATTTCAAAACTAATAAATATTTTGTTTTAAAATTTTAAGGAGACATCCTTGGGATGTTCTAGAACAAGTACAAACATTTTCAAAACATCGAAAAAAAAATTTTCGGGACCTTCCCCCCTTAACCTTTCCTTACAATCCCACAAACATGATCTTTACAATGCTTGTAATGCCCCGATGATGAGCGAGTTATAGCTCAAATGTCGTCGGATTCGGTTCAGACGAGTTCCGTACACCCAATATAGATCCAGTTTCCCTCGTAGAAGAAGGTATTCTCGATCCAGGATCGAAAAACAATCTAATCGATTTTTGTTTTCGATCACGTGACAGCTCTCCCTCTAAACCATCCTACCCCTTCTATTCCTTACTATCTATCCCCAGACATCCCTGCGAAACATTTTAAGCAGGAGTCTTATGAGAATCACATGAGAATTTGAAACAAGTACTTTGTAATTATTATAAATGCATTTTCTAATAAATTGATTAGTTGTAGAAATATTGTTCGAAATGTGTAACACATAATTATATAAAAGAAAATAATTTAATTACTAATTGTACAAGCATAAAGTCATGTATATTTTGAATTAAAGTTTTTTGGAAGTTATAGAAAAATCTCACCCAAATCAGATCAGTTTAAAAAAAAAATGAAAAAAATTGTCGAATAATATATTTGTAATATAGTGCAAGTATTACATAACATTTATGTGAAATATATAAGGAAATTGTTTCAAAATCTCATGTGATTCTCATACGAATCCTACTTAAAGTTTTCGCATGGATTATTTCATTTTTTAAATGTGGTCCGCCATATTGGATCCGCTTTTTTGAAATTTGCAATCAGTGACTTCAAAAACCTATAAATATTGTGAAATCTTCAGCATTATGAAAAAGAAACCAGAGAAAGAATATTTTTTACGATATTATATTTTATAGCACCGCGATATTAAAATTTTCGCGGGGGTAAAAAAGGGTTTCGGCAATCTTCTGCCCCCGGCGTACGTCTGCGGCGATGGTGGAAGTAACTCTTGCTCCTCTTGAGGAGCCGGTTCATGATTAGGAGGTGTTTCAAGATGAGGAGATGGATGCGGATTTTCTTGCACCTCTTGAGGAGGATGCAGATTATCATCCACCTCCGCAGCCTCCTTCTTCTCTTGCTGTTTTCTCTGCAAATTAAAAATAGAGCATAATTAAATTTGATTTGACATTAAATGTAATTCATATTTGTTTTTTACATCCCTCTGAACTAGGTCCAATTCAAATTAAGGTGTTCAGCGGAGAATAACTCCGTATCTTCAGGCTAAGCTGCTGTCCATCCACGGTCTGCATCAGAGAGTCAGGCGGAAGCAGAGGTCTCTTAAGAGAACGGTATTGCCGCCGGTCAGGCAGGCATCCGTCACTACATCGGTGTACTGCGCTCTCGCTCCTTCGTTTACGACCATTTCAGGCGCTTAGGAAAGGAAAGGAGGTCTTCGCCGCGCGCAGCATTACCGCCTGTGAGGCCGGTGTATCTGTGTACGGGTCTACACTAACACGGAAATCGCCACCCGAGAGGTAGGCATCCGTCACTACGAGTTCCTGCGTTCCTGGTCCGTCTGTTAGACAGGACTCTTGCAGCATCATCGCCACGAAGCCACCTGTTGGTTTGGCGGTGCAGTTTTTTTTTTGTGTGTTCAAAGTGCGGGATATATTTTTCTGTCGGTTCGCAAAAATTTATCTCACTCGCGCTCGAAGCGCCTCAACGCGGAACGTATCCGAATTAACGGAGTAACCGGTCCGACAATAAGAAATCGGCCCGTGAACCGATCGCAGCATCCGCGTCAGCATCCTCGTCAGCGCCGCCTAGCGCGACTCCGTGCCGCGACAATTGTGATGTCTGCACGCTTCCGAAGCAGATAAAAAAAGGACCGGTGCATTGCGTTTTGATCTACATATTCCGCTCTCGGAAAACGTAACTATTACAACTAAAGAAGCCGACACCTTAGAACGCGTGCGAACGTCCAAAAACTTCAAGCGCCACTTACGTGCCAAACGCGCCAAGTGCTAAAAATGAATTTTTTTGTTATGTATGAAGTTATTTTTTTATAAATCAATTTTTTTTTATAAAAATTAAACAAGGAGTCACATTTCATTCTTACTGAGAGAGAAGCGTCCGTTGTTGAACAAGCATCGCGACTTCAGAGCGGTTTTCTACTGTTTATTTTGCATTGTTTACATCGAGGGTTTTAATAATATTCGCCTTTTTCGAATACTTTTTCTCGATTTCTATATTCGGTTTCACTCTTTGGAAAAGCTGATCTTCAAATTAAGCGAAGTAAAGGATTGTATTGCGCAATTTATTACCTATACCGCATACTTACAATTAATAACAATAACATGTAATTTTCCTTTCCGATAATAACATTGACGTTATTGTTAACAACTTATAGAATCTACGGCTACGAGTCTGCCCGTGGGACTCGTCAGTAAGGCTATTCGGGCAGATCATGCTTTAGACGCGTTAAGAGTAAGAAGGTAATACAAAAAATATCTATTTTTTAAATAAATACTATTTGGGACACCACACATGCTATTGGCGACTTTCGGGCATTTATATTAAATCCGTTTAATAATTAGATTTAAATAATAAAAAAAAAAAAAATAACGTACATACTGGTGGCTACTTATCAGCCATGTCATAATAATATCGTTATAAGCATTATATCCGTATAAATACGAGAATAGTGGGGTTTACCTTATGAGGTTCCTGTATTCGACTTTTTTTTCTAGTTTTTGCCAAGTCAATAATACGAGTGTAGTGATCATTATTACGGTAATACGTCGTGCAATGGCCTACACCATTATTAGATACTGGTGGGTCAAAATGAATTAGGAATTTGAAAGAATATATTTCTCCATTCAAATTTAATGTATTAGGAATTTCGTGTATAGTAAATTAGTAAATTTATTATAAATCAAAGATGGTCCTGCTCTCATGAGACTCAGAAAAATTAAATCGTTAAACGTCACAGTACGAATGAATAATTGATTACATTGACTACAAACCTGGTTATTACGAATATTACATAATGTTTCAATAATGCTATCTGCGAGATTTACGAGAGAATCTGACTGACATCTCACTGTTATTAAGCAATATTTATTTTCTATATTTTTATTACAATTCTGACAACAGTATTGAAAGATACTGTTGTTAAATCCTGGAAGTAGGCTTTCAGTTATAAGATTAATATCGCCACTCATATCTGTTGCATCATATTCATTAAATTCAAACTGTTCAGATCGTTGTAAAAAAGATATCCAGATTCAATTTCTTTCTTCGTAATTTCTACCATGCATTATATTACATATTTTCGTTAATTCTTTCAATGGATTATCAGTAATATTTTGTAAGTTAATAAGATAATCACCATTTATAGTTATAAAATGATTTTCTGGCGCGTTATCAATCATTGTTTGTAAGTGCGCTTTGCAAATATTTATGGGCGTAGTTGGTGATTTATAACCTATTATGAAATGATGCGTACCGAGTTGGAATGTTCGGAATCTATGTGCCATTCCTTACCCAAAATGTGTTTTCCCGTTATTATATTGCACGGCGAAAGATTTGTTATATCGCAAAATAATCTGACGAATATTATTAAACCACGGGATCTGTGATTTACCTGCTTATGTTCTGGTCTCGGAAAGATAACTTTAAAACTTTCAGGAATGCTGACTTCATCAACGATTGCCACATTAGACTCTGCTAAAACAATTACATCAGCATTCCAATACAAAGTATCGGTAACAATATCTCTTTCATGTTTTTGATATTAATTAACAGTATGGTAAATAATTACATGCTTATCTCTGATATTACAAGTACGATTTTGAAAATCGTTGTAACTTAACGTTAAAGTGCAATTTTCACGCAGACGTTTTATTTCCGAAATGAATTTGTTATCCTTCTTTTGTTCCTGGGGTTTTGTGAAATTTCGAGGAATGTCAAGTCCTGAGTAATCTCGACAATGCAACATATTCCAATGAGGCGCTAAATCCCTTTTGACATGTTCGAAAATCTAAACAAACCTGTTGAAAAATTGAGCCCTGGCTTCTAGTCATTTCTTCTGCTTCTCGCATCGGAAATTGTTCACGATAAACTTCATGAATTTCTTTAACAACGTTAGACGTAATATTAACAGTTTGCATCATGAGCGGCATATAAGCAGAAGAAATTTTATTACCGTTCATATATTCGTAATACGGACTTTTTGCATTAGCGCCAATATTTTCATTAGCGAAGTGCAGCCACAATATCAATGGAATATCAGTTTCTTTATTGTTAGAATCAAATGTAATATGTTTCAATGTACAAATGGCACCATTTACCAAACCGTCATTAACATCAATATTCACAATAATCATATACTTCACTTCGATTTTGACATGCAATTGGTATGGTATGTTAATATCTGAAAACGTATTACTTTGGTACTTCGATAATATTTCCGCCTTCTTTTTCGGAAGGAGTTTCTTATTATCTAGTTTATCATTAACGCTGGTGTTCGTATTGAATAATCTAATCGCTGAGTTTGGAACGTCACTTTCAGCTTTAACTTCACGAGCTTTAATGAGCTGGATATCTTCATCGGTCATTTTTGACATAGCGCAGTTAATTAGAGCATTAATAAATTCATGATCTTTTTGTCGCATCACCTCAGTCAATTCAAACATTTTAAATGAATCCCACAAGAAGCACTGAAAATATTCCTCCGGTGCATCGCTTCTGAGTTCATAAAAAATCGCAGGTGCTTTTACGGGTGGCAATTGTAAGAAATCACCTACAAGAATAATACATTTCCCCCCGAAAGCATCTTCATTTCCGTATATTTGTTGTAACGTGTAAAATTAATTTGATACAACATGACATTTGATATCATTGACATTTCATCTATAATAATAATTGCAACGTGTCGCAATGTAAACCTAAGAGTATTTATTGTATCGGCGCTAAGTATCTTATTATTATTTTTAAATAATGCCCGTATCGTTGGCATATTAAATGCTTTATGGCACGTAATACCCCCGATCAGAAAAGCAGCAATACCAGTTGGAGTAGTTACAATAACTTTAATTTCTCCTTTATTGCTGCCCACTTTTGTCGAAATATCGTGTCATCAATAGATACATACAAGCTCTAGTACGACTTTTCCCTGTACCTGCTGAGCCATGTATTAAAATATGATCTGTTTTTTCCCCTTTTTTAAATGAATCTAACAAATTCATACCTATTTGTCTTTGCTTCACATTCAGGCTCTGCATTAACGACAAAGTTCATTTTCAATTATTCGTGGTGGAGCAGTAATGTGCAAATCATGCGTATCGTTTTTGCGTTTCTGTTTTGTATCAGCATTAATATCATCAAATATATCAATTTTACAATTATCGGGTAATTCATCTCGAATAAATTCCTCTACTTCCGGTTCATCCTGACTTTTCATATCATAGTCTATCTGTTTTCGTAATTCGTCCAATTCCGAATCCGTTAATTTAGTGTAACTTTTCAATGTCATTACAATGACCTCCCGATTTTCATTATATTTTTCTTCACAATTTACGTTAAGTGTATCCGCATTTTCATTACGCCACGGCAGAAAAAGCATATTCTGTTCTCGGTAAAAATTATCCGGTTCTTTTTTGTTTGAAATTACAATATCTGATAATTTGCGATTTCTTTGGTTTTACATAAGTTTTGCAGGGTGCCTCGCGAGTATCGTCATCATTACCTTCTATACTGCACTGACTTTCTGATGTACGCAATTTCTTTCCTTTTATATACCACGCAGCAAAATCAGCTAAATACACGGAATCTAATTTATGAGGACGTTTAATGTAATCGTCAATGAAGTCGTCATTTTAAAAATTAGTGTCGTCATTATTCAAATCTTCTAATTCTTTTTCGGATTTTCGTAATACGATAAGTTTTTCAGGAAGATTCATGTTTATTTTTTTTTCAGCTGTGCTGAATACAATCATCCGATGACCTAAACACTCGTCGGCAGCTTGTTGTGCGGATATTAATGAGGAATTATAAAATGCATTACTGACTTTTTGTAATTTTGTTCTCATTGAATAATTACCATCTTTACATTCCCGAACAGCATCTTGCATTAACTTAATTTGTCCAGCCTCACTTTTGCAGCAGTAACTGTATAAATATTTAATTGCAGCATACGAATGTAAAATAAATTGCAAATCGTGATTGCCTTCCCAAACGTTAAGTATATCTTTATTATAAATGTTAATACAGACCTCATTACTTTGGCGTTTTGTAACGATATTTTATTCACTAAAATGTAAACATTGATGTAAAGGTAAAGAAGGAACTAATTTTATGCCAATCATATGCGTCTAGTGACACGCTGAGAATTTCGTTCCGCTAGTTACATTCTTGTGGATGCGCCTTTACGGGCCGTTCAGTGGGAAGTTTTGATAAGTGGGGGAGAAGGTGACGCTGTGTTGCAACCCAGTCAGACAAGTTTTGCAAGTCAATGGACGCTAATCGATTTCGAGTTCTCCAATTTTCATCGATTACATGACACGTGAAAAATCGTGTACATAATTTTCGAAGTATTAACTCAACTAGTTACATTCGGCTGCTACCAATTGAGTTTAGGATGAAATCTGGAGCTTGGCGAATTTAATAAAACAACGCGACGTAATTTTGGAGCTTCGACCATGCGGTCGAAGTCTGGGTGAGTCGAAATATTCCTGAACCATTAAAATAATCGACGGAACAATCTCCCACGATTTTGATTTTCTTCTGCATATGACGTCATCGATTGATCTGACATGGGCCATATCGTTGGAAGTTCAATCTACAAATACAATTGAATTGAAATTTTGGAGTGTTAATGGTCGAAATTCAATCTGAGATCAACAAGTCATCTTTCGTCGATTTTTCAATTGATGCTTGGTTTCATCGCAGAACTATTTGAACATACATTCCAAGATAAATGAATCATTTCATCGAACTATCAATTGAGGTTATGGGTCATCGCAGTATTATGTGTCATCAAATTGGGAATTTCAAGATTATCGAAACATCAAGATAAGTCGGTTCATTTTTTTTAATATTTCATAATGGCAAGATTATTTCTTTCTTCATCTGAATTATTTCATTTAATCTCGATATTGATCGATCGACTAGTGTTAAAACATTAGAATTGACACTTTTATATTATTTCATTTGCGTATCTCTTATTTATCTAAAATATCAAAGTGATTATCGTTAAACGTAATATTACAATAATATGGTCAAAATATGGACAATTATTATATTAAAAAAAATATACTTTTATAGTTAATGTGTTTGACGCGAATTATCGAATTACTATTTATTTATAACGATAGTTGTGGATTTGCGTAATATATGAACGAAATTGTTAAAAAGAAAATGAATGAGATCAAATTGAATATACGCGTTTAATTATGTTAAAATAAAAAAAAAAAAAAAAAAGTATGACAATAATATAGCTGTATTATAAAACATAAGGCAATAAATGTGATGTATATTAGGATATTTTATGTGCAACAAGGAAATAATATCTAATTAATTGCGATTTTGTCAGAATGATTATATAAATGCCAATATATCATAGTTTCTATATAAATTTGTTCGATAATTGTTGAATTCTGGTTTTGACGTACTAAATATATTTTATATGTCCTAACTAATTTAATTTCTTTATTTAGACAACCTAATGTAATAAATAAATTAGCCACAGTTTATAAAAAATAGTTGGCTTTTTAATTGATGACCGAATAGCTGACAAGTATTCTGTTTCCGTTATCTCAAGTAACGTGAACATAGTTTCGAATGTTTCTATTTGTTGTCGCGATTATAGCGGTAATGCAGAATTTTGTCCTTAATTAAGTTCAAATGCTCTTTCATTTCATCCGTTCGTTCATTTTCAGATAGTGGAAACATTAATTTTGTTTCCGACATAACGAATTGTGGGAAATGAAATCGACATGCCGATTTGTTATTTTTCCCCTTGTAACATGTTTGATTGCATACGTGAATATGACTACTGATATACGGATTGTTTACATTAAATTAGCAAGTTATGAATTTGCCAACAAAATTTGCAACCTCATCAAGATTACTTTTATTTATAAGATCTGGAATAGGAGCATTCGTCAAACATAGCATTCCATGATCGTGAGGTGAATCTCTCATTTGATATTCGCGTCTGAGGAAAAATTCATATGCATAATGTTTTCCTTAAGGCCCGTTTTTATTTGAAACATACTTAACCAACTCCTCCGATCGATACTGAAAGAGTTTTGCACATAATACAGGAACTTCTCTAATTAATCGCCTGTTCTCCTCATTAGGAAGAAGCATAGCATCGCGTATTGATTTTTACTCAATTCAAGCAACAATTCAGGGGAATGCATTTCGTTAGCACCAATGGTAAAAAACATGTTAGGTATTCCTCATAAATTTATATGCAGCATTATTGTCGCAAAGTTTCTGATTATTTAATTGGCCTCGAACGTCTTTTACTGTAAATTCTGAACAGTTTTTCTAAGAACTGTTTGAATTGCACTTTGTAAACAAGGCTTAATTTTCTCCTTGGCTTTAAATAAAATTACTTTTGCTTTTGCATCCCTTCGATCGCGATGACGGAGTTCATATTTCACTCTACAGGTATATGAAATACGTTTTTTATCGTAATCTAAGAAGTGCCGGCAGTAAATTGTTGGAAGTGCGAGTTCATCGTAATGCTCGAAATAAGAACTCGGCATTGGTTTTTCACTTTGTCCCGAAGCAATAATAGATATATTTTCGAGTTTCTCGAAATCACTGTCGTGCATTATTTTCCGCAACTCATTTTAATAATGCACAATATTGAAAAATCTTTTCGAACCAAAACTTCTTGAAAATCAATATTTTCACGAATCACATTATTCTCGTTTTCTATATCGTTTTGTAGTATTAAGTTTGAATCGTTGGGACCCTTAGCAATCGTTTCCAATGATAAAGACATTTTCGAGACATTGTCGCTTACTTCAATGTCACTTTTATTCACAATAAAGTTAATTTGTGTTGCTAAATTTGATGGATCATATTGGCGAAATGATTGTTCATCAATTTGAATGTTATATTTTTTATAAAAAGGTTTATCTAGCAGAATTGACAAAGCTCGAAAAACTTTCATAATGCTCTTTAATATGGCGTTTTAATTTTATTTGAACGACCGACATTTCATTAAATTTTCGCGAGTTGCTGCCATTAACATCAATGGGAATGTTAATCACAGTGCCTTTACAACCAAGCTGTGGATTTAAAGCATAGGCCTCAATCTCGCGGATTTGCATGAATGGCAACAAAGGGGTTCCCATTCTTTCTTCTAAATCCGATAGAATACTAATCTCTTTTTCTACATTTGGAAACGGTAATCCACAATGAGGAAGAGTTATTGGGACTTTTTTCATCGCGAATGTTATTATGACACGTAAAGCATATAAAGGACGTCTGGACGTTGTAAACATCTGTTTAAATTCTTCGATACTAACATGATTTCCGATTGTTTTCACGTTTGTGTTCTCTCGATACGTTCGAATACGTTTCCGAGTTTATTCATTTTCAACGTCCCGGTATTCGTCAATCTCTCTGTATTCACGTATTCGATCTTTACTTATTCCGCCTCCCGGTTTTCATCAATCTCTCTGTAGGCGCGTTTTCGACCGCGAGTCTTTATTTTTCCGCCTCTCGACTTTCGTCGATCTCTCTATATTCACGTATTGGATCGCGAGTCTTTATTGTTTCTGCCTCCCGGTTTTCATCGATCTCTCTGTATGCGCGTTTGCGACCGCGAGTCTTTATTTTTTCCGCCGCCCGGTATTCATCAATCTCTCTGTATTTACGGATTCGATCGCGAGACTTTAGATCTTCCGCCTCCCGATTTTCATCTCTATACCTGCATTTACGATTGCGGGATTTTACTTTTTCAGAATCGTGGGTTTCCAAATTATCTCTTATTGTTTGAATGTGCCGTGCTTGTTTTTTTCAGTTTTATTTGTATGCATCAATTTCTTTTCAACTTTCATATTTATCAATAGTCGCTCAATGAGTTACATGCGACATTTCTAAACGCGTTACTGAGTGATGTAATATAACGAAACCAAATAATAAATTTTATTATATATATAAATTCAATACTTCGTCCAATTTACAACATGCACCGAATTACTACAAGTAGTCATACCTGTGCTTTGATTCACTTTCTATTACCTGTTGTAATAGCTTAAGAACGTAACTTGGACATTTCAAAAAAATCTACTGCATGTAACACAGGCTAGATGATCCTATATATAGGTACATGGTGGAAGTACAAAGGAATAGTGTTTCCGAGTTGGACAATTTCATCCAATGAGCATTTTACCAAGAATCAACCAATGTAGTGGAAGATTCCACTATCCCAAAGCTTCCCCTACTATCGCCAAAAATCCCGCCAAAGTGACTAATACAAAAATAATGAAACGTTTCGATGTGGGGGAAGCTATTCTATGCTTTGGAATCGGGAAATCTTCAACTACTATGACGTGCAGGAAAAATGCAATTCTGAGTAAAAATATGGTAATATATAAATAACTAAAGGTTATTATTGCGTTAACCATCACATATATTTTGAAAAAGACTGCGTCTATATCCGCGCATGGAACGACCCCCTCCTTGCCCGCAACTACCCACTAACCTTAAAAACAGGAATAAAAATAACCAAATTTACTGTTTATAGACCCCCCCTTACTCGACACACTTCCCCCCTTCCTGTTTGATTCTCTTTTTCATGTAATGTATACAATATACATACATATGCATTGTGTAGGTATAAGTATTATGTAACATTAAAAATTTGTACATATTTCGAATTAGGTGTCTTTTGGGCGAGAAGATAGTATATGTACTATTTTAACTTTTTAGAAAGCCCCCCCCCCCCCTCTTTAGGAAGTTATAATGCCACTCAAACTGAAGGGAATGCTTAATTATAAATGATTGTACATAGATGTCTCCAAATACGATGTTGTTAAACCGTGGATTCGTTTTTTTGAAAATAAATGAAAACAAATGTTATTTTTTCATATTTATTCGCATTTTACGATATTACTGTTGGCTTTTCTAAAAAAATGCATATAGCCTTTTTTGTAGAAAATTTAATGCTCTATCTTTTTTTTCAAACATTGTTTTTTGGGATTTATATTTCAAAACAAAATTTGAAAGAACCCCCCCCCCTCATCCTCGGGGATAATTATAACCCCACTTAAACTAACCCAATTTTAAATCATTACAGTAACATTATCTTGTATAAGGGGGAAGGGGTCCCCCGCTCCCACCTTCTTTAGCTACCCGACACCAACATTATAGTGAAAATTAAAATGGCAAGTAAGACTCGAACACGAACATATTATTAAGAAAGTTTATATAATTAAAATCGCTTTTAAATGCTTAATACAAAAGAACTGATTTAGCGCTGTTTAGATATTTTAGTTATTCGCATTTCAACGCGCGCGATTTATTTTCTTTTGGGCATTACGCCTACGTTTTTATAACACGCGTTTGTTCAACGGCATTCAATTGTTCGAACGTGTTGAACCTCTTACACCGAAACGTCAATTTCCAAAAATGGATGGGAGAGTACGCGTATATTGTCGACGAAATTGAAGTAGAGACGGACCTTCTCCTAGTAGGACAGGATCCAGCCGCGAATCCCCTGGAGATAAACCGGTCGCTGTTTCGTATTGTTTAGGACGTAGACAATCCGGGTCTATTCGGTGCGGGCGCCGACAGGAATTTCTTCACTTCTTCGCTAATCACGCGGACGGACGATTTCCAACGGCTCTTCTAAAGCTTCTGAAAACGTATAAACTGGCGGAACCAGGATATTTAAATCTGTGGACCAGTGAGACCCTTCTATTATACGAGCGCTTTAAAAATTCGCGGATCTAGTTTGTACCGCGGCTGGAATCTGTGCCTACAATTGCTCTCGAGTTAACAAAGGAACAGACCTGGTGTTTACTTGTCTAACAATGAATTCGGAATGGATCGAGTTCCATTTTTGAAATTTGTTTATATAAAAATTGCAGGTACTAAAAGCAGGCAAAGCACCTATGGCAGCATGGACCAAACTAGTATCAACATTTGTTGCTCAATTGTTGCTCAAAAGTTGCCAAAATCCCGTATTTGTTGCACCCATATTTAAAAAAAAGCATGTTCCGCTAGCTTGCATAAAAGCTGGCAGAGCATAAATAGAATAAGAGAACATAAACAATCGATCAAAAAAATAAATATGCTACTAAATGTAGCTCATTTGTTGCTAAAAGATACTTATATTACATGGGTCCGCCACCAATTGCTTCCGATATTTGTTAAAAAATAATCAGGTTCTGCTTGAAGAAAAGGTGGCAGAACATAGCTAAAAACAAATGAATTAAACAACCAACCAAAAGAAACGGGGCAACTAATTATTCATTTCCTGTTGCAACAATAACCAAATTACACACTTTTTGAACAACCGAAAAATAAAAAACCTAAATAGTATAAAGACCAAAAGGAAACAAAAGGACGCAAAAATTATATAGAATTTGTTGCTCGGTTTCAACGACTGTTTGGAACATAAATAAGTCATACTATCGAGGTCCGGTCCGATTCTGCTGGGTAGATAAAAAAATATTCCACTTTGAATTATGTAGAAAACAGCTGTTTATGCAGGGTTTACCAGTACCGTATTTTGAATGTAGCTACAATTATCTAGCATTTATTCCATGGTTCCAACGACTTTTGGGGCATAAATAAGTCATTCAATCGAGGTCCGGGCCGATTCTGCTCAGTAGATAAAATAATATTCGATATTAAATGACGTAACAAACAGCTGTTTTTTACGTTATTCAAAGTGGAATATTTTTACGTGTCAAATAACGTTCAACTATTCTCACTGAATGCCAAACACGTGTGTGAACCCAGCCTCACCTCTAAAATAAGCGGGAAATCGTAACGAGCCTTTGCGGCGCAGGGGTAGCCGAAACGTCTTCCGTACGCATTCGGAGATACTACCTCAACATCGATTTTACGACACATTTTCGGTCGGTAAACGGTATATAATTGTTCCTATACTAATTCTACATACTTATAATACCCGAAAACAATGTTTTTGAAAAACATTTGACGCCTACTTTTATACTCGCGACGGGTTCGCGACCGCACCAATCAGCCCGCACTACCTAGCGAGAGCATTGTCAGGCATCCAATCAATCAACGCGCTCCGATTTGCGAATGAACATCATAAAGATTGCACGTGTTATTGATTACCATTTTATTTTCTAAAAACTTAATTCTTATAAGTGTTTAACTTATAAACGGTTTCGGTTTATGTAATCGGATAATCTAACTACGCCGGAAAAATCTAAATTTGCTAATTCTTCTCGCTATATTGGAATTTCGATATTTAATTATTATATTAAGCAAAACTAAAATATATTTAGAAAATTGGGAACGTAATAATTTATTGATAAGCGACATTATTTCGTACGTGCGCTGTTTATTGGAATCATAATATTATTGTCCCTGTGAGCTTGTCTTATGCAATGTTATTATTGTAGATTTTCGAATATTTCAATAATTCGCCTCATAGTGAAATATTATTTTAAGTTAAATTGTATTATGGCATTTTAATATTTCACGAAAATGTTTTACATATTTTTCTAGCGATTCAGAGCCTTTCACTTAAGATTGTTACGGAGTTTTCCTGAACAAATCAGCAGCTCCATTTCGGGAGCATTGATCTCTTTGTTTTTAACGGATTAACTCAGCCCATAAACGAATTCCGAATGTTGATCTTATTCGAGCTTTGTTTTCTGTAATTATAACGAAATTAAAATGTCGTAATTCCGGTAGAAAGCGTTGAGTCGACATTTACTTCAAAATCAGAATTACTTTTCGAAATTTTACTAGCGGATGCAGTTGTGTGACTTGTATTCTGTTCACTCGTATGCTGATGAACCTTCTTTTTCTTACGGTCTGGTCTTGATTTGCTACCTTTATAACTCGTTTTATCGATTGTTATACGGTTATATTAGCGCTGCCCACACTTTTATACGTAAAATAACTTTCAACGATTTCGATTGTATACCTAAAATGTGTGAGAATCAAGCCTCATCTGTAAAATAAGGGGGAAATCGGAGCCTATGCGGTGCAGAATTAAGAGAAACGCCTTCTGTGCCCGTTCAGAGGCACTATTTGAGAATCGACTTTTCGAAATATTCTCGGCCGGTTATAGGTAAATCAGGGTTTCTACACTAATTCTACACGCATATAGTGCACGAAAATGATGTTTTTGAAAAATCGAAAATTTTGAAAAAATTGGTGTACTGTTCCCTTAAAAAATTGACGCATTGAAAACAAAAACTACTGTCGGATTTGGAAAGAGTATACCTACGAATAGTAGAATACCAAGTGGTGATAAAACATTTCATATTTTACCATAAAAATTATGCCTTTTGAGTTAAAGTAAAATTCGTTACGGTGTAGGCAGAAACGGGATAAGTATCCATTAGCAGGAGGAAATGTGGGAGGCGTCGGGATGGACAACATCATTGGTTGATGCTGCAGTCGGAGCAGGCCTGGGCGCCGATACGAAGACTAGGATTTGGCGTTACCCTCCTGAAAATATTCATATGAGATCTCAGATGATTTCTCATATGAGATTCGGGACTTTATAATTTAACACGAATTTTAATTTCTCATATGATTTTTCATATGAGATTCGGGACTTAATTTTACGAAAATTTCATTTATTCATATGATATTTGAACTTATAATTTTGTATACATTTCATTCCATTTCTCATATGATTTCTCATATGACATTTGGACTTGTTACACTTTTCTTCAAATTTTATTCCATTTCTCGTATGAAATCTCAAATGAGATTTGAACTTGTTGCACTTTTATGCAAATTTCATTTCGTTTCTCACATGCGATGTCATTATATAATTTTGTGTGCATTTCATTACATTTCTCATGTAATTTGGAAAAATGTTACAAATTTTAGAAATGTATACAAATTGCATTAGATTTCTCACATGCCATTTTGGTGTTTTTTAGTGACAAATTATATTTCTTTTTGTTAATGTTGACAAATTTTGTTTGGGAAATGAACTAAAAATAGAGTTGCACTGAAGATTACTTTCCAATTTTCCAAAATGTATATTTCTTGCATGTAGTGTGTTATTAATAACTGATTTAATTTTTGCCTTGTAAACCGAATGCATTCTATTAGTAAAAATGAATCGTGTCACAATATTTGGGTATGTCATGTATTTCTTTTGATGTTTTATTTTTTACAAATTCCACATTGTTAGATTTAAATGTGCCTAATTTTCGCAAATTCTATTTCGTTTCTCATGATGCCTTGGGATATTTTTTTGTGCTGGAAGTCTCCTTAAAATTATATGATTAATCATCTCAAATTTTGAACATTTCATTTCATGATTTGTCATGCAATGATTTATCATGTAATTTGACTGAAATGTATAAATGCATACAATGTAACTTAAGGTTATTGTTACGGATAGAATCGATGTTTTATCGACTGCGGTACCTGGCGTAGGTTTTTCCCACAAAGGTGGTTTTCCCTACGCCATTGCACACCCGAATGGGGGTACCTCTCAAAATGAAGCTGGCCTGTTAGGTAATTATGTAAAAGGCCCTTCGAAATGGTGACGATCTCGATACAATTATTTGTAATTCGAATAGTATGATATCGATGTGTAATATGACGTCGTAGTCTATTTAAATGTTCGAGAGTTTGAAAAATCGAACGAAGATGTGAAAAAGTGACGATCGGGTTGAAAGAGAACGTTCCGGAACGTGGTAGGGTTAGGATGTCCGCGTCGCGATCGGATCGTCACCAGTTGATCGCTAATAAATAGTTAATATTTTCTTTCGGTCGATCAAATTGCGCGTTTTATTTATAAGCCCTTCCACCAGTCGTTTACAGTTATATTAGTTCGATCCAGACCATACAAATGTATGAAGTACTGAAGTTGGTCGCTTGCTGCCAAAAAATGACCTTATACTTTTCCATCACATGTTGATGTTTCGGACCCTAAAGAAGCAAGAATGCATTTAATGAAATTGTGTCTGTGATCTGGTACGTATCCTGAGTAAAAAATTATGTCTGGCAAAGGTATGGGAAAAGTCTGGCCGTGGCTCTGACAAATAACTAAATTAGTTATATTGACAATTCCAGAAGACAATTCCCGGAAACGTTGTCAAAACGTTCCAGGAACATTCCTAGAACGTTTCAGTACTAATGTTACCTACCGCTGAAAAATAACTAAGTAAAAGTAAAAATTAGAAAAGGTGAATGCCAGAGAAAAATATATTGAACATTGGAACGGACGAAATCAAAATCTTCTGTCGATGGTAGAACTATCATGAAAACAAAATTTTATATAAAAAATCTTCTATTGATAATAAAAGTCTTGTCGAAAGAAGGTTCAAGAATCAATCTCTTTTATCGATGGTAAAAGTTTGTTTGATACAAGGTTTTAGACCTAAAATCTTAGGTCAATGGTGAAACTCTATTCAAAAGATAGATTCGGATCTGAAACTTAATATCATTTGTAATAATCTTGTCGTACGAAGGTTTTAGATCTACAATTTTTTGTTGATCGCAGAACTATCATCAAAACAAAATTTTACATCTAAAATCTTCTATTGATAATAAAAGTCTTAATAGTTTGCAAATGCATGATGATTTCTTGACCGTTTATAGTAATAATATTTAGTGTAGAAAACGTTGGTTGAACCGCCTGTGACGTCATAGGCGCATGGTTTTCTCGCCTATGACGGTAGAGGCCCAAAGTTTCCTCGCTTTTTTTCTCGCCTCTGACGTCACAGGCGACGAGCCGCCTAGGCGCGCTCGAGGGCCCTTAAAGTACGTGACTTTAATTATTAATTTCTCATTTTTTTGGTCGATAACCGACCCTCAAATTTAACAGACAGTTTCTGTGGGTCTCTTATTATATTCTCACAAAAAATCAAGCATTTTTATGCTTTTTGATGAAACAGTAGAACCACCTTAACCAATTACGAAATACTTATAAACAATCCAAGCACAGCACTCGACTTTGCAGAAAAAACAAATTACCGTATTTACCCGAATATAAGGCCCCCTCGAATCTAAAGCCCCCCTGACTTTTGGGGATCAAATTACAAGAAAAAAAGTTTTACTCAAAATTTATTCGAAAAGCTCACAAATAATTTGTGTGAAACAAACTTTCAAATTAAAAAAAAATTATTGTACTAACATAGTATTTAACATTTTTTATAATGTATTAATAATACATTTTAAAATCTCTACTTTAATCTTGGGGCTTTCATTGCCTATACTGTATTTACAGTATTTTTTATCACAACACAATACCGAAACCAGGATGTTTCTAACCTAACTTTCCTTGTATCATAGAAACGAACGAAACGAACGCTTTTTTAACCTTATTTTTCTTATGCTGCAATTATAAGGCCCCACAGGATTTTCAGCGTCACATTGAAGAAAAAAAGGGGGCCTTATATTCGGGTAAATACGGTTCATTCCATTGCTTTTGTTCAGATCAAAACTCGATAAACAATTGTACGTTACAAATATGTATTAAACGCAGCAAAGGAGTGGATTTTTAAAACGAAAACAGTAATGCTCATCAATTTTACAAAGGAAACTATATATTACAGAAATGTATTACTATAAGTAGATGTAATGACTATATGAATATTCATTGTCTGTTTTGAACCATTTGAGAGCCCGTAGTGTGCTTACTGTCTCAGTTATTATTTTTCGCATCCTCGCACTCTAACAGTTTTCGGGTAGCAGTGGTCCGAAAAAAAATCCGACGTCTCCTAACCGAAACATCGCTTGGCGTCTGTACTACAGCAGTCATAGTACCGCCTTAAGATGAAGCGTACGGCTGCCATCATAATACTTTTTCCGTGTACCTACGGCTGAAAAAGTAACTAAGTTCATTACATTGAAAATTCCAAAATATAACGTCTTTGTAACATCGGAATATTAAGTCCTAAAATCTGAGAATTCGTGCACTAGGGAATTTTCATAATATCATTTCTTAAATTGAAAATTCGAGAAGACAAGTCCTAGAGAAACGTTTTAAACACGTTCCAGGAACGTTTCATTAGTAATGTTTTACATCTCTGAGAACTAAGTTTGTCAAATTAAAAATTTGGAAAGGACGAATGTCAGAGAAGAATTATCTTATTATCTATCTCTAAAAAATAACTACATTCGTTACATTGAAAATTGAAAAACACGAATGTCAGAGAAAATTTCGTTTTAACTGTCTCTGAAAAATAATTACATTACCTGCATTGAAAATTCGAGAAGTCGACCTGCGAAGTCACCCACACTACGAAGGCGCCCACCCTCTGAAGTCGCCCACACCGAGAATTGTCCCAGACAATGAACTGACCACGACCATTCAACAACCCGCAAAGTACACCAATACGATGTTTAATTGTTTTCAAAACTTTGCAGTTAATTGTGCGAACCCAATTGCACTCGCATCATGATATATATATATATCTCGATCAAACGCAGCTTGTCAGGGATTACGCGCAAACGAGACCTGAACACTGCGAATGAGAGTTGTGACGCCCGGTGGCACTAAAAATTGTCGATTGTCCGGTTCTTCATTCGATGAAGTCCCCGGACTGTCAAGTAGCCCAGGTACACATAGTTGGCAGCGCCCAGTCGTGGAAGTGGCAGGAACAGCACGTAGACCAGGACCCGCGGCGATAACCCGGGCAGTAGTAACCGCAGCACCTTGTGGTCGATGTGGTATTAGGAGCAGGATGTAGACGGGCAAAATGGCATCCTTCTTTTGTGAATGGATCGATTCTGGCTTCTTTCCATCCTTCTTAGGCGGGCGAAATGGCTTCCTTCCTTCCTTCCTTCCTTCGTGGATGGGTGAGATGGCTTCCTTCCTGCCTTCGGGAGTGGATTGATTGGTTTGATCTTTTTCCTTCCTTCGGGAGTGGATGGATTGGTTCGACTTCCTTCATTCTTTCGTAGACGGGCATAATGGCATCCTTCTTTCGTGAATGGATGGATTCTGGCTTCCTTCCTTCCTTCGTAGGCGGGCGAAATGGCTTCCTTCCTTCCTTCCTTCCTTCGTGGACAGATGAGATGGCTTCCTTCCTGCCTTCGGGAGTGGATGGATTGGTTTGACCTTCTTCCTTCCTTCTGGAGTGGATGGATTGGTTCGACTTCCTTTCTTCTTTCGTAGACGGGCGAAATGACTTCCTTCCATCATTCGAGAAAGGACGGATTCTGGCCTCCTTCCTTCCTTCCTCCGTGGGCGGGTGAAATAGCCTCCTTCCTTCCTTCCTTCCTTCATGGATGGCCGAGATGGCTTCTTCCTTCCTTTGTGAGTGGATAAATACCTCCAACGAGTCAAGAGTTGTATTATGCCCGAGCGTTTTATACGCAATGAAGATATTATTAAAAAACCTTAATTGAACAATTAATTATTAAACGAAACAATTAATCACTATTGTTTTCCTCCCAGCAACAGCAAAGCAATGAAACAACTTCCACACACCGTAAGTACGCCATGAGCCCCTGTAAACTCATTATTATTACTATTATTCTTATTGTTATTGTTGATGTTATTTTTTTTTCTTTTTTTTTATTATGATTATTATTATTATAATTATTACTAAATTAGGTATGCTAAGTGCAAATAGGTATATCAGATTTGTATATATCATACCTTCAACTGTTACAGACTGTTAAAGAAAACGAAAAAAAGGTGCTTATATTAGGGTAAATACGGTAACATCATATGAAATATTTGTAAAAAAAGAAAATTTTTGTTTGTTTTAGTTCTTACGGTAGTTATGTTAACCCTTCGTGTACTGACGTGGGTCGTTTTCGATCCAAGCAAAATTTGAAAGTGCCGTAAGTTTTGAAATCGGGACCAAAAATTTGTACGTAAAATTTTATTAAAATGAAATCTTTTGATCGATACTTATTATCTGACGAAAATATTTTTATAGCACTGCGTGCCGTAAATTCGCTCATACCGCACGATTTTGCGTGTCGTAAGTAGTGTTTTCTGGCACACGGTGGCGCTTTCTTTCTGGCACGCTCTGTATACCATGGGTGTACACTGCGAATTGCGCACGGAAACCATGAAAACCCCACTTTTTGACAGTGTGTACTTTCACAATAATACAGAGCTTTTAAATAAAAAAAAAACAGTTCAAAGTCACTGTTATATTCAGGAAATACGATTTTATTGTTATAAATCATAGATGAAACGGATGAAACTACTAATAAAGTTACAAGGATATGTGGAATATTGGTATCAAATGATAACAGAATTTAGGTTAAGTAAGTTTAATTGACCAATCGAAGACGGTTGTCGTAAAAATCTGATTTTAATAGTAATGCTGAAAAATATCACATGATTAACCTTGTTTGAAATATTGCATTGCATATCTCAAAAGTACCAAAAAAAATGCTTTAGAAATCAATGCTACTTTTTTTAAATCGATAATGTTTACGATAAATTATTGCCGTCTAAATTTAACCATCACGGCCTCATTGGCGAAACTTTTACACCCTGTAAATAAACGACGCACAGTGGTCCGGAACGCAATTCATTTAGGAAAGTCGACTTTCCAGAGGAACCACTCGACGGATTTACATAATTTTTTATGTAAAGTAAACTTTACGCATTCCATTATATTTTACGCACTAAAAAGCCGTACGTAAACAATATTTCGGCACACGTGTGTGTGTGTAAAGTTCTTTACGCATACGCCCTTGTATCGAAAACTACCATTTACGCATAGTATGAAAAAAGTATCACTTTACGTATCGAAATTGATGAAAAAAAGTGCTACTTTACGCACGCCCGTAGGAAATAGTAGTTTTCGATACAAGGGCGTATGCGTAAAGAACTTTACACACACACACGTGTGCCGAAATATTGTTTACGTACGGCTTTTTCGTGCGTAAAGTATAATCGAGTGCGTAAAGTTTACTTTACGCACCGAAAAGACGTACATAAAAGTAGTTTTCGATACAAGGGCGTAATGTTCAACTTTACGCACCGAATTTTAACATGGGATTATATAGGGACGGTGCGTAAAGTTGAATTTTTATGCCCGTGTATCGAACATTATTTTTTGATATACTATGCGTAAAATTTGTGCGCCGTTTTTTATGGGTCAATTACGATTTTACGCTCGAGTGATGACTTCGGTGCACGACTGCCCTCCGCTCGGGCGACAAACATTGCAATCGTCGAAGATCGGTATTTCGCCCATGTTCCATACGATATTTTTTAATACGATGTGCGTAGAGCGCGATTTTACGTACATGAAAATTTCGCCCTAGTGCGTAAAATCGAGTTTTACAACTACTCACGCTTCTTTCATCACATTCTCCAGAACCCGTACTGCTTGTATCAGTATCAATCGATGAAAATGACATATTTAAAGCATTTTCTTCTTCCGCATCAGTAGAGATATTGATTTCCGATAGACTTGTAATATTATCAATGGATACGTTGAAAACATGTGACTCGTTTGCTACACTTTCTTCAGAAAGGTACAAAACATCTTCGGGCATGTTTGATACATCGGAGTCCTGAAATAGCACATAACAGGGCGATCTTTTTCATGTTTGTCATACATAGATTTCATAAACATGACACTTAAGTTCGCGAACTATTCGAAAAGGCAGTGGTTTTCAAGTCAATTTTGAGTGCCGAAAGTAGCACATTTGTCACGATTTTCCAAAAATAAGAGGAGGTCATTTCGGAAATCAAGGTTGTTATTAATTAGCAGTTTTTCACAAGAATTCTAGAGGGGTGGGGGGTTTCGATTATGATGTAAATCGATGATAATAGATCCCAAGAATCATTCTGACAAGTTTAAAAAAATTTCCAGTATTTTCTAAAAAAATAAGAGGAGGATAATTATGAAACTTACGTTTTTAATGATTCGCTGTGTGTTAAAAAAATTCTAGGGGGGAGGCAATTAGCTATTTTCGTGTACATCGATGTTAATATATCCCAATAATGTTTCTGACAAATTTGGAAAATTTCCGTTGTTTTCTAAACAAATAAGACCGGGGATAATTTCGAAAATTGCAATTTCTACTGATTCGCTATGTTCGCTGTAAGCCAATTTTGAGTATCGCAAGTAGCACGTTTGGTATGAATCGGTATTGATACATCCTGAAGATGTTATCAAAGAGTTTACAACAATTTCCATTCTGTTTTCAAAAAATAAGACGGAGTAATTTCGGATATCGAGGTCGAGGTTTTTATTAATTAGCTGTGTTTTCCAAGAATTCTAGAGGGAAGGCAATCTGCGATTTTGATGAAAATAGATGCTTATATATACGAAGAATGTTTCTGACAAGCTTAGAAAAATTATCCATTATTAAAAAAAATAAGAACGCTAGTGAACGCCAAAAAACGCTAGTGAAACATAGCGAATCAGTAGAAATTGTAATTTTCGAAATTATCCCCGCTCTTATTTGTTTAGAAAACAACGGAAATTTTCCAAAACTTGTCAGAAACATTAATGGGATATATTAACATCGATGTACACGAAAATAGCTAATTGCCTCTCCCCTAGAATTTTTTTAAAACACAGCGAATCATTAAAAACGTAAGTTTCATAATTATCCTCCTCTTATTTTTTTAGAAAATACTGGAAATTTTTCTAAACTTGTCAGAAAGATTCTTGGGATCTATTATCATCGATTTACATCATAATCGAAACCCCCCACCCCCCTAGAATTCTTGTGAATAACAGCTAATTAATAACAACCTTGATCTCCGAAATGACCTCCTCTTATTTTTGGAAAATCGTGACAAATGTGCTACTTTCGGCACTCAAAATTGACTTAGTTTCTTATATTTCGTTAGCAGTTGATAACCACTGCCTTTTCGAATAGTTCGCGAACTTAAGTGTCATGTTTATGAAATCTATGTATGACAAACATGAAAAAGATCGCCCTGTTATGTACTATTTCAGGACTCCGATGTATCAAACATGCCCGAAGATGTTTTGTACCTTTCTGAAGAAAGTGTAGCAAACGAGTCACATGTTTTCAACGTATCCATTGATAATATTACAAGTCTATCGGAAATCAATATCTCTACTGATGCGGAAGAAGAAAATGCTTTAAATATGTCATTTTCATCGATTGATACTGATACAAGCAGTACGGGTTCTGGAGAATGTGATGAAAGAAGCGTGAGTAGTTGTAAAACTCGATTTTACGCACTAGGGCGAAATTTTCATGTACGTAAAATCGCGCTCTACGCACATCGTATTAAAAAATATCGTATGGAACATGGGCGAAATACCGATCTTCGACGATTGCAATGTTTGTCGCCCGAGCGGAGGGCAGTCGTGCACCGAAGTCATCACTCGAGCGTAAAATCGTAATTGACCCACAAAAAACGGCGCACAAATTTTACGCATAGTATATCAAAAAATAATGTTCGATACACGGGCATAAAATTACATAAAAAAACTTTACGCACCGTCCCTATATAATCCCATGTTAAAATTTGGTGCGTAAAGTTGAACATTACGCCTTTGTATCGAAAACTACTATTATGTACGTCTTTTAGGTGCGTAAAGTAAACTTTACGCACTCGATTATACTTTACGCACGAAAAAGCTGTACGTAAACAATATTTCGGCACACGTGTGTGTGTGTAAAGTTCTTTACGCATACGCCCTTGTATCGAAAACTACTATTTCCTACGGGCGTGCGTAAAGTAGCACTTTTTTTTCATCGATTTCGATACGTAAAGTGATACTTTTTTCATACTATGCGTAAATGGTAGTTTTCGATACAAGGGCGTATGCGTAAAGAACTTTACACACACACACGTGTGCCGAAATATTGTTTACGTACGGCTTTTTAGTGCGTAAAGTATAATCGAGTGCGTAAAGTTTACTTTACATAAAAAATTATGTAAATCCGTCGAGTGGTTCCTCTGGAAAGTCGACTTTCCAAAATAAATTGCGTTACGGACCACTGTGCGTCGTTTATTTACAGGGTGTAAAAGTTTCGCCAATGAGGCCGTGATGGTTAAATTTAGACGGCAATAATTTATCGTAAACATTATCGATTTAAAAAAAGTAGCATTGATTTCTAAAGCATTTTTTTGGTACTTTTGAGATATGCAATGCAATATTTCAAACAAGGTTAATCATGTGATATTTTTCAACATTACTATTAAAATCAGATTTTTACGACAACCGTCTTCGATTGGTCAATTAAACTTACTTAACCTAAATTCTGTTATCATTTGATACCAATATTCCACATATCCTTGTAACTTTATTAGTAGTTTCATCCGTTTCATCTATGATTTATAACAATAAAATCGTATTTCCTGAATATAACAGTGACTTTGAACTGTTTTTTTTTTATTTAAAAGCTCTGTATTATTGTGAAAGTACACACTGTCAAAAAGTGGGGTTTTCATGGTTTCCGTGCGCAATTCGCAGTGTACACCCATGGTATACAGAGCGTGCCAGAAAGAAAGCGCCACCGTGTGCCAGAAAACACTACTTACGACACGCAAAATCGTGCGGTATGAGCGAATTTACGGCACGCAGTGCTATAAAAATATTTTCGTCAGATAATAAGTATCGATCAAAAGATTTCATTTTAATAAAATTTTACGTACAAATTTTTGGTCCCGATTTCAAAACTTACGGCACTTTCAAATTTTGCTTGGATCGAAAACGACCCACGTCAGTACACGAAGGGTTAACATACCTACCGTAAGAACTAAAACAAACAAAAATTTTCTTTTTTTACAAATATTTCATATGATGTTACCGTATTTACCCTAATATAAGCACCTTTTTTTCGTTTTCTTTAACAGTCTGTAACAGTTGAAGGTATGATATATACAAATCTGATATACCTATTTGCACTTAGCATACCTAATTTAGTAATAATTATAATAATAATAATCATAATAAAAAAAAAAGAAAAAAAATAACATCAACAATAACAATAAGAGTAATAGTAATAATAATGAGTTTACAGGGGCTCATGGCGTACTTACGGTGTGTGGAAGTTGTTTCATTGCTTGTCTGTTGCTGGGAGGAAAACAATAGTGATTAATTGTTTCGTTTAATAATTAATTGTTCAATTAAGGTTTTTTAATAATATCTTCATTGCGTATAAAACGCTAGGGCATAATACAACTCTTGACTCGTTGGAGGTATTTATCCACTCACAAAGGAAGGAAGGAAGCCATCTCGGCCATCCATGAAGGAAGGAAGGAAGGAAGGAGGCTATTTCACCCACCCACGGAGGAAGGAAGGAAGGAGGCCAGAATCCGTCCTTTCTCGAATGATGGAAGGAAGTCATTTCGCCCGTCTACGAAAGAAGAAAGGAAGTCGAACCAATCCATCCACTCCAGAAGGAAGGAAGAAGGTCAAACCAATCCATCCACTCCCGAAGGCAGGAAGGAAGCCATCTCATCTGTCCACGAAGGAAGGAAGGAAGGAAGGAAGCCATTTCGCCCGCCTGCGAAGGAAGGAAGGAAGCCAGAATCCATCCATTCACAAAAGAAGGATGCCATTTTGCCCGTCTAAGAAAGAATGAAGGAAGTCGAACCAATCCATCCACTCCCGAAGGCAGGAAGGAAGCCATCTCATCTATCCACGAAGGAAGGAAGAAAGGAGGCAATTTCGCCCGTCTACAAAGAAAGGAAGGAGGTCGAACTAATCCATCCACTCCCGAAGGAAGGAAGAAGGTCAAACCAATCAATCCACTCCCGAAGGCAGGAAGGAAGCCATCTCACCCATCCACGAAGGAAGGAAGGAAGGAAGGAAGCCATTTCGCCCGCCTAAGAAGGATGGAAAGAAGCCAGAATCCATCCATTCACAAAAGAAGGATGCCATTTTGCCCGTCTACACCTGCTCCTAATACCACATCCACCACAAGGTGCTGCGGTTACTACTGCCCGGGTTATCGCCGCGGGTCCTGGTCTACGTGCTGTTCCTGCCACTTCCACGACTGGGCGCTGCCAACTATGTGTACCTGGGCTACTTGACAGTCCGGGGACTTCATCGAATGGAGAACCGGACAATCGACAATTTTTAGTGCCACCGGGCGTCACAACTCTCATTCGCAGTGTTCAGGTCGCGTTTGCGCGTAATCCCTGACAAGCTGCGTTTGATCGAGATATATATATCATGATGCGAGTGCAATTGGCTTGGCACAATTAACTGCAAAGTTTTGAAAACAATTAAACATCGTATTGGTGTACTTTGCGGGTTGTGGAATGGTCGTGGTCAGTTTATTGTCTGGGACAATTCTCGGTGTGGGCGACTTCAGAGTGTGGGCGCCTTCGTAGTGTGGGTGACTTCGCAGGTCGACTTCTCGAATTTTCAATGCAGGTAATGTAATTATTTTTCAGAGACAGTTAAAACGAAATTTTCTCTGACGTTCGTCTTTTTCAATTTTCAATGTAACGAATGTAGTTATTTTTTAGAGATAGATAAAAAGATAATTCTTCTCTGACATTCGTCCTTTCCAAATTTTTAATTTGACAAACTTAGTTCTCAGAGATGTAAAACGTTACTAATGAAACGTTCCTGGAACGTGTTTAAAACGTTTCTCTAGGACTTGTCTTCTCGAATTTTCAATTTAAGAAATGATATTATGAAAATTCCCTAGTGCACGAATTCTCAGATTTTAGGACTTAATATTCCGATGTTACAAAGACGTTATATTTTGGAATTTTCAATGTAATGAACTTAGTTACTTTTTCAGCCGTAGGTACACGGAAAAAGTTTTATGATGGCAGCCGTACGCTTCATCTTAAGGCGGTACTATGACTGCTGTAGCACAGACGCCAAGCGATGTTTCGGTTAGGAGACGTCGGATTTTTTTTCGGACCACTGCTACCCGAAAACTGTTAGAGTGCGAGGATGCGAAAAATAATAACTGAGACAGTAAGCACACTACGGGCTCTCAAATGGTTCAAAACAGACAATGAATATTCATATAGTCATTACATCTACTTATAGTAATACATTTCTGTAATATATAGTTTCCTTTGTAAAATTGATGAGCATTACTGTTTTCGTTTTAAAAATCCACTCCTTTGCTGCGTTTAATACATATTTGTAACGTACAATTGTTTATCGAGTTTTGATCTGAACAAAAGCAATGGAATGAACCGTATTTACCCGAATATAAGGCCCCCTTTTTTTCTTCAATGTGACGCTGAAAATCCTGTGGGGCCTTATAATTGCAGCATAAGAAAAATAAGGTTAAAAAAGCGTTCGTTTCGTTCGTTTCTATGATACAAGGAAAGTTAGGTTAGAAACATCCTGGTTTCGGTATTGTATTGTGATAAAAAATACTGTAAATACAGTATAGGCAATGAAAGCCCCAAGATTAAAGTAGAGATTTTAAAATGTATTATTAATACATTATAAAAAATGTTAAATACTATGTTAGTACAATAATTTTTTTTAATTTGAAAGTTTGTTTCACACAAATTATTTGTGAGCTTTTCGAATAAATTTTGAGTAAAACTTTTTTTCTTGTAATTTGATCCCCAAAAGTCAGGGGGGCTTTAGATTCGAGGGGGCCTTATATTCGGGTAAATACGGTAATTTATTTTTTCTGCAAAGTCGAGTGCTGTGCTTGGATTGTTTATAAGTATTTCGTAATTGGTTAAGGTGGTTCTACTGTTTCATCAAAAAGCATAAAAATGCTTGATTTTTTGTGAGAATATAATAAAAGGCCCACAGAAACTGTCTGTTAAATTTGAGGGTCGGTTATCGACCAAAAAAATGAGAAATTAATAATTAAAGTCACGTACTTTAAGGGCCCTCGAGCGCGCCTTGGCGGCTCGTCGCCTGTGACGTCAGAGGCGAGAAAAAAGCGAGGAAACTTTGGGCCTCTACCGTCATAGGCGAGAAAACCATGTGCCTATGACGTCACAGGCGGTTCAACCAACGTTTTCTACACTAAATATTATTACTATAAACGGTCAAGAAATCATCATGCATTTGCAAACTATTAAGACTTTTATTATCAATAGAAGATTTTAGATGTAAAATTTTGTTTTGATGATAGTTCTGCGATCAACAAAAAATTGTCGATCTAAAACCTTCGTACGACAAAATTATTACAAATGATATTAAGTTTCAGATCCGAATCTATCTTTTGAATAGAGTTTCACCATTGACCTAAGATTTTAGGTCTAAAACCTTGTATCGAACAAACTTTTACCATCGATAAAAGAGATTGATTCTTGAACCTTCTTTCGACAAGACTTTTATTATCAATAGAAGATTTTTTATATAAAATTTTGTTTTCATGATAGTTCTACCATCAACAGAAGATTTTGATTTCGTCCGTTCCAATGTTCAATATATTTTTCTCTGGCATTCACCTTTTCTAATTTTTACTTTTACTTAGTTATTTTTCAGAGGTAGGTAACATTAGTACTGAAACGTTCTAGGAATGTTCCTGGAACGTTTTGACAACGTTTCCGGGAATTGTCTTCTGGAATTGTCAATGTAACTAATTTAGTTATTTGTCAGAGCCACGGCCAGACTTTTCCCATACCTTTGCCAGACATAATTTTTTACTCAGTATACGTACCAGATCACAGACACAATTTCATTAAATGCATTCTTGCTTCTTTAGGGTCCGAAACATCAACATGTGATGGAAAAGTATAAGGTCATTTTTTGGCAGCAAGCGACCAACTTCAGTACTTCATACATTTGTATGGTCTGGATCGAACTAATATAACTGTAAACGACTGGTAGAAGGGCTTATAAATAAAACGCGCAATTTGATCGACCGAAAGAAAATATTAACTATTTATTAGCGATCAACCGGTGACGATCCGATCGCGACGCGGACATCCTAACCCTACCACGTTCCGGAACGTTCTCTTTCAACCCGATCGTCACTTTTTCACATCCTCGTTCGATTTTTCAAACTCTCGAACATTTAAATAGACTACGACGTCATATTACACATCGATATCATACTATTCGAATTACAAATAATTGTATCGAGATCGTCACCATTTCGAAGGGCCTTTTACATAATTACCTAACAGGCCAGCTTCATTTTGAGAGGTACCCCCATTCGGGTGTGCAATGGCGTAGGGAAAACCACCTTTGTGGGAAAAACCTACGCCAGGTACCGCAGTCGATAAAACATCGATTCTATCCGTAACAATAACCTTAAGTTACATTGTATGCATTTATACATTTCAGTCAAATTGCATGATAAATCATTGCATGACAAATCATGAAATGAAATGTTCAAAATTTGAGATGATTAATCATATAATTTTAAGGAGATTTTCAGCACAAAAAAAATATTCCAAGGCATCATGAGAAACGAAATAGAATTTGCGAAAATTAGGCACATTTAAATCTAACAATGTGGAATTTGTAAAAAATAAAACATCAAAAGAAATACATGACATACCCAAATATTGTGACACGATTCATTTTTACTAATAGAATGCATTCGGTTTACAAGGCAAAAATTAAATCAGTTATTAATAACACACTACTTGCAAGAAATATACATTTTGGAAAATTGGAAAGTAATCTTCAGTGCAACTCTATTTTTAGTTCATTTCCCAAACAAAATTTGTCAACATTAACAAAAAGAAATATAATTTGTCACTAAAAAACACCAAAATGGCATGTGAGAAATCTAATGCAATTTGTATACATTTCTAAAATTTGTAACATTTTTCCAAATCACATGAGAAATGTAATGAAATGCACACAAAATTATATAATGAGATCGCATGTGAGAAACGAAATGAAATTTGCATAAAAGTGCAACAAGTTCAAATCTCATTTGAGATTTCATACGAGAAATGGAATAAAATTTGAAGAAAAGTGTAACAAGTCCAAATGTCATATGAGAAATCATATGAGAAATGGAATGAAATGTATACAAAATTATAAGTTCAAATATCATATGAGTGAATGAAATTTGCGTAAAATTAAGTCCCGAATCTCATATGAAAAATCATATGAGAAATTAAAATTCGTGTTAAAGTATAAAGTCCCTAATCTCATATGAGAAATCATATGAGAAAATGAAATTTGCGTAAAATTATTAAGTTCCGAATCTCATATGAGAAATCTTATGAGAAATGGAATAAAATTTGTACAAAATTATTACAAGTCCAAATCTCATAAGAGGAACATAGAAATTTTATCTTATTTTTTTTTCTATACGAGTGACCAAATCCTCATATGAGATCTCAGATGAGAAATCATATGAGATCTCATATGAGAAATCATCTGAGATCTCATATGAATATTTTCAGGAGGGTAAGGCACGAAAACTAGGATAAGTGAACGTTTACATCGAATACTAGGATTTTTCATTTTTCGACACGAAGCCTAGGTCATTTTAATTTCGGCGCGAAGATAGGGTATTTCGTATTTTGCAATTATAATGAAGATGATGTCGACGTTGACGACTGCGACGACAACGACGACAGCGACGACGACGACGACGACGCGACGATGACGACGACGACGATGTGATGATGACGATGATGATGACGATGACGATGACGATGACGATGACGATGACGATAACGATGGCGATGACGATGACGATGACGATAACGACGACGATGACGATGGCCATGACGATGATGATGATGATGATGATGATGATGATAATTTTCAAATCAACGAGGTATACCAATGAAAGATTACTTTGCCTTACGGAAAAAAGGAAGATTTAAAAACTATGGTAGCGAAGGGTTTAATCCCACCACAGCACCATTCATTTTATAACGAAATTTTAAATTGATATAAAAATGGTATACTTTCCATAAAATGTAATTTTTGTGCATTGCCTCAATCCTAATATAAGTGATTGTAGATTTGCAATTATAATTGTATTAAAATTAAGTGTAAAAATATTTTATTCTTAAAGACATAATGTGTAAATATGGTATAAGTATTATTTTTTATTAATGAATATTATTATTATGATTGTCTTTTTATTCATTACTTAACGAGTGGAATCGCCCTTTTACGTAGTTTGTGCATATATATAAAATGAATCGTAAGATTTGCGAGAGCAGCACGTCGATTTTCTAGATGACACCATACTTAACATTTGTGTATGAAATGTAGGAACTCCAGAAATCTACACCAAGTACAGTAGCGGTCATGAGTCGATTTCCGCCAGATAAACAATATTGTCGAAACATAAATAAACAACGTAGGTCATCTTACCTACAGCGAGCTGCTACTTGAAAACGAAATTAAAAAATGGTTGACCGGACGGGGATCGAACTCACGACCTACCATTCCGTAGTCCAGTGCGTTACCGCCTGAGCCACGAAGCCGTTATTTATCAATAAAAACATTTAAAAACAAAATAGTTAACAATATATACGTCAAATGAAAAATAATTACACAAATCAGACATGCTACGCTTTACAATAAAATAATAATGTAGTATTCGCTAAGAAAATTCGAAATATCCTATTCTCCATATGAAAATAATGAAATAGCCTATTGTTCGCGTAAAAATAATGAAATATCCTGTTTTTCGCGCCGAGAAAATGAAATAACCTCCTTTTCGAGTAGAGAAAGTGGAATAACCTAGTCTTCGTATCAGATTTCAAATAATATCACAGAGAATTCAAAGCGTATTTCCTTATTTTTGGATACTTTCTTTGGACTACAAGAGTTAAATACCTGAATCCAGCACCTTCTTGTATCCTTTTCATCTATGCCAGGATACTTATTGCAGTTGCGTGATTTTTCTTGTTTCCTTTAAGCCTTATTGAGTTTCACGAGGACTACGAACCTCGTATATGTCATTACTGGCAGAGTCTTCCTAGAATAGTTCAACGTCTACTAGCCGTAGGTACATAATCCATATTAATCCACTATATTTCTATAAGTTAATTTATTGTTAACCTGGAAGACGTTGTTTCAAATATTGATTGCATTTGGTGTCTACTGACTTTATCGTTTATATTTCTATGATTAATCTTAATTTACTTCTTTTTGCTTTAGAATGAGTTCCGCACACTTCCTAAATATTGGATATTTTGTCTCCTGAACGAGGTGTTTTAGTTCTACTATCACTTTCCTGCATTTCCAAATGTTAATATATATTATTTTGGACATAGATTGAGCATGTATCCAGGAGTATCTCCTCTGCTACACGTGTATAATATATAATATTATTGTGATAATTATATTAAACTAATGTTTAACAGAAATATACATGATTGTAAATGATGAGACAATTTAAGAGAAAAAAGTTATGCGGGTCGATTATAAAATTAAAATCTTTTTCATTCATAATATGAATTTTCTGATTTATGAATTTTCGTACTTTTTTGCACCCCCGCCCCCCTCCTGTACCGCTTATCTACACAAACGTCACATATCGTATGACGCTCTGTTCGCCTGTTCACAACTGTCTATCTCATATTTCAGTAAAAGCAGAAGAATATTATCCACTTGAATGAATTTCTCTCCACTCATTTTAATCAGTGCTTTATTACATTAAGATAAATGGGTAATTAAAAGTATTGCAATGTTTATTTGGTGTGTTTTTTATAGCATTCAAAACAAACCTTCATGTAATGTGAAAAACTTCGTAACTATACTGTACAAGGAGTAGTTAAGCATCAGTTGAAATTACTTTACGAGTTCGTACACTCTATCTCAAATATACGAGTCCAGGGAAATATTTCTTGTACTGTCATCCGTTTCTTTTTTGTGCGCTTAATCTTTTCTTGGGACTATATGATATGTCTTTAAGCTCGCTATATTTACATTCATTTAATAACTCTACAACGATCTACCTAACATCCTTCACACAGTACTTAGATTATTATTATGTATTAGAACGATCCTTGTCTAAAACAAACATCGTAAAAATACAAAATATTACTACAAAATATCCGCAATTTATATTATATTAAAATAATCCATTTCTTTTTGTACAAAAATCTGGAGCTCTCGCAAAAATCTTGCAATTAATATGGCAAAAATGTAGTTAAAAAGGGCGATTCCGCACGTTAAATCATAATTAAAAAAAAAGTTGATGATACAAAATAATATATAGGAGGATTTATGAAAGAAATTGTCCATTTTAAAGTCAATAATTTTGGGTGAATAATTTGTGAATAATTAAAAATTATGAAAGGCAAACGTTTCAAACAAATATATTTTGTTAGCGCTCACTTAGCAAAGTATTCTCAGAGCCGGAGTGCCCTGACATATTATGAATAAGTTGAATACCTCAGCGTAGATAATGTTTCATCGTAATTTATATCTGCAGGGCTGACAGCAGCGATCATAGCCGTTTTGGAATTTCCGCCGAGATTTTCTCGCAGTAACCACGTTAGTACAGAATCACGATAAGGAATGAAATCAGCCTTTTTCTTCTTCTTCGTTGCCTATAATAATTATATTATTATTTTGAATCCATTGACTTTATATCATTTTAACCACATAATATTTAATGAAAAGTTCAAAAGAAAATAATTACTTACTGCCTGCGAATCCAAATTCCGAACGCAAAATATGAACAAAAATATTTTATTAATTGTTTATACTACAGATTATAAATTATATTATTATATTATCTACAATTACTACAAAATAAATTCTAATCTTGAGCCTTATAGCAATAGGGGTATATCAATAGGGTGCTTTTCTTTGTAAGGCACATATAAACCCTTTTCGATTTTCGCTTCGACAAACCAGAGAAACTGGTGAGGTAAGAAATAATAGAACTGATATTTTGCAATCATAATGTTTAGCATATTTAAGACCTTTTCTGGAAAGGTCATTATCGAGACGTTGCTTCAATGTAACAAATATGAACAACGCTTTTAGACTTTCAAAACTGCCAACTTTGAAATTCTGGTGATGGTAACATCAGTGATAAAGTATCAACAATCGGCATTCGCGAAGCGTGTGATCAAGCAGCCGTGATCTGTATCATTATAACCTATGGTGTTGCGGAAGACGATGTAATATTGGAGGCAATATTCCTAGAGCAATGTTTACTGTTTCTGGAAATGCGTGCATACGATTCTGCAATACTCGAAATTAGTCTTAAACCCTGTTTTAAAAGTTGAGTGTTATATTCAGCTTTCAATAAATTAACTTGCATTCTTTGATGTCGTCATTCTATAAAAAGTACAGATCACACACAAAGCCTGGTTCACAACCTAGCCTTCTCCCCTATATTTTTATTTTTCTAATCTGTTGAGTATTTCTCGATACGCTCGATCGTTTGCATACCTTTGGGCGTTTCGTGTGAAAGGAAAAATTCAAATCACCGATTTTGTTCACAATCGGTTATTATGCAGTTTTTATGCAAATAAAAACTTTTGCCGAAGCATTTTGTAAAATGTTAATTTTTGTCTCAGATATGGGCATTTAAAAATTGTACTAACTTTTTATTCGAATCCCTAATTTGTATCCCTATTATTATTAACAAAACATTGAATTTAAACAAAAAATTTTATTTTTTCAACGGTTTATTCAATAAGCAATTTTTAATATTTATTTTGTATAACGAAGTCGGTAATCGATGTGAACAAACTAATGTTTGACATTAAGTTTAAAGCTATTGTAATGTGCATAAAATTACAGAGTGGTGTATCGCTTTGTTATTGAGTAATATAATTGGCCAATGCTTGCCCGCTGACCGTAGCACAATTCGCTGTCCGCTAGGCATCCGTTATCGCAAACTTCACTGTTTTCAAGATAGAACGGCAATACAAATTTTGGCGCACATAAAAACTAATTCATAGAATTTCCCAGTATGAACGACGCCGACTTGACAGGGTTCTCAACACATCAGGGTGCTTTTTGGAGCAAGTCACCTTGCCTCTCACGTTAATATAGTACCTCAATTTATAGAAAAATATTTATAGGATGAATCTTCTAAACAGGATACAACTCTACATCGTATTGTATTTTGTGCTGTTGGTACGAAATAACGGAAATTGCGAGTTTCTTTAATATGCGGAATTTTGGAAAACGTTTCTTTTAAAAATTCTTCTTATCTCTAGTGATTGTAATGCGAACAATAACCGAATTTAATTGTATTAAACTGGCCGTGAATTACATCAAATAGCCCTTTTGCTGTAACATCGTCGTCCAGACGCCCTAAACTTTCACGCAGTTGCATATCTTTTTACAATTCCGCTAATGCCATCACGAGCATTTTGTCACGTGATGTGGCAAAGACATGCTATTCGTCTTCAAAATGAAAATCACTTTGGTGATAAATTAAATTAGCGAAGTTCTTTTTTGCTTTTGTATTGTGATGTTGCACCATCAGAAAAGAAATGAGTTTTGTTAAATTTATCCGATCCGTAAATTTTTTGTTTTAATGGACGGCAACAATATCATGTTTATTGCATTCAGAAATAAGAACAAAACTGTGGTCCTTCTATATCATCTTCATAACGCTCTGCTGGATATACAACAAATTGATGAATCGTAGCTTGGCTATTATTCCAGTGATTACATTGTATCGCATTCTGAACAATACAAGTGCAATTTCCTGAAAAGTCGCCTATTACCATAAATCCACCACCTTGTAATTTTTGTTTATTGTAATTTAGTTTATACGAACCGACTTTTGCTTTTCGCAATAAAATTGTACGGTCGGAGAATGGACGCTTCATAGTTTAATACTTTTATGAATGCATTCGTATCCTTGTTTATCGCTTCTAAAGAAGATCGATCAGTGTTTATCCATTGTTGATAGATTACATTAGAACCACTAATTTCATCGAATGCTTCCAATAATTCTCTTCAGGTATCTTCAAACCATAGACAAATATTGCAGTTTCCAATATGATAATTGAATATAGGGTTTTCACACATAATGTCACTAAGAACATTTTCGTAAGTTATTACTGATATTTTACCGGTAATGCATTTTAAACAGTTTATTATATATAACTTGAAAATTTAGTTGAATTTTGCATACGCACACTGTGTGCATTCCATCTCCATCAGCCAATATACACTCTGTGGGTCGCAGGTCATCAAATTTGCTAAATCCGATTTCTATATTTTATTGATTAGTTTTAAAAACAGCATATGGGCATATCTCCAGAACTTTTAAACTTTAACATGACATCCATTATGATACCTTAAAAATCATAGAAATAAATATGTAACATCATATTTTCGCAGATTATAGTGCCTCTTGTGTGTCCCTAGCGAGTGTTCGACATTAGAATCACGAACAAATTAAACCCCGAATTCGCAAGTGTCGAATTTGAAAATTTCTTGTGCGCGACAATTATGTTTTTTTTTTCAATATTCACAATAATCCGTTTTTAACGAAGCTTTGTGTGCTTTCGTGCTCACAGTATAAGTAGTTCAGATTATATGGAAGTGAAAAATCATGACAAAAAGGATGTGCCTTTCGTCAAAATGAAAGGAGGAACACTCAAACTTGCGAGATAACTTTTTTTAAAATTGAACTTTTTCGTAATTTGACTGCTGTAACTGTTGTAACGACACATTAAATGCGACTATATTAATATTTTGTTATTCCATGAATAATAAGAAGTGGTTTAAGTACCGGTTGAAACGTGTGCTGCATGTAGTTCATAAATTTAGAGCCCCCAAATATGGAAAATTGAAACGTTATTCGTCAGAAAAATGTACATAACTTATTGGCACATGCTGAATGTACCTTTTAAAGGCTTAAAAGTTATTGTGAACTCTTCTTTTATAATAGAAGAGTATACGGGAAATTTGTTAACTGCATTCCTGCTCTAGAAGCCATAAAACACAACTGATAATATGATTTGTGAATGTCATGAATTTTAATACAGATCAATTTCAATAAATATGATATTATTTCGTATTGTTTAATTTTAATTATATGTAACTTGTAATAAATGTTTATTTATGATCATTTGTTTTCCAATTTTGACTTCTGTAATAAAGAAATAATAGATCAGTATTATTTGTTAAAGCATCAATAACGTGTCAACAAAAGTGATTTTAATTTTTTTAGTTTAAGTTCTATTTTTTGTGAATTGTTTGTTATGGATTCAAAACGAGAAGAATTGCTACTTGCAAAGCGAGAAAAGATGCAGCAGAAACGCGAGATGGCAAAAAATAAAAGAAACAGCGAACTTGCAAGAATGGCAAAAATTTATGAAGCCAACAGGACAAAAAATAATATTTTTGCCATTTTAATCAAAGTAGCATATGACGAAGCTTAAAAATGAGTAACGCCGGGTGTTTTATGTTATTTGATAGATACTGAAAACAATACAATTAATTTAAAGCATGTGCCTTTAAAAATAAAAATAAAAATTCATTTACCCCAAAGTTTAAAAGTTTTAGAGATATGCCCATATGCATCTGTAAAATTGCAATGAACGTTTTTAAATTTTTTGTTTTTTACCATGCGCTTGTTTTGCGGAAACTCAATCTTTAGGATCGGGCATAATTTGACTTAACTCATCAGAAAGATACAAATTTTTCACCGAAAAAATATAAATCTGAGAAAATTTAGTTGATTTACGTTTTGACGGATATGATCCAAATCCATATTTACTTTGAATCTCTTATGTGCATGATTCGATAATTTGTAAGATATTTAAAAAATTTTCTCCAATTGTCTCAATGTTAACCAAAATATTTTCTGTGACAAGTTAGATGCATCCAACGCTTTTTCTTCGCCAAATTAATCATTTCTCATTCAGAATTATTTTCTATAAGGTCAGCTACATGTTCTTCTTCAGATACAATAGCTCAAGTAAAGAATTCCTTTCATCAGAATTTACCAATTTAGCGCGAGTGTTTACTTAGAGATTCCGTGAAAGCTGCAGTTTTCTGCAATTCGGAAACAGAATCATAAGTTACCCTACTCATGTCAGAATCGACGGAAGCAGGAGTTTGTCTTATACTTCAGTTCCGGATGTTTTCAGAAATGAATTTGTTACAAGTTACACATAAATAATCTCCAAGAGTAGGCGTTTGTTCTTTCCAAGCTGTAGGGCATTTACTTACACCTTTCAAAACACAGTTATGCCCATCTTTTTATAATGGATTGAAGCATACTTTTTCCAGGATTTATGTATAATTTTTAAATTATATGCCAAAAAAACGAAAATTAAATTTAGATAACTTAGATTATCAACAACCCGAAGAGTAAATCGAAAAGGAAATCCAATGCCATAAAATCAAAATCAAATTGAAACTTTAAATATTATTGATCGATAACTAAGCGAAACAATACTTTACATATTACAATAGCTTTACACTTAATTCTAAACATTAGTTTGTTCATATTGGTTACCTACTACGTTTTTTTTAAATATTATTTTACGTCGACTTTTGTGAATACATATGGGAATAATTCGCGACGGGACCTACAGTTTATGAAGGTGGATTCCGAACCATCTGAGCTTTGGCGTTATTAGACACTTATAAAGAAATACAGAGGTGTCCCAATGACAGATGGCAGATGCCGGGATCGAACTAGGGGTTTCTGATTACGAAAACGATACTCTACCAACTGAGCCACCGCCGCTCTACCCACTACGTTATAACATTTGTTTAAGATTTCTGGTGCCGTATTGGAACCGCCATCTTTTTTCTTTAAATCGCCATATGGTCTTTCTTTGATTGAGCTTGAAATGACAAATATTTTGAGACGTGTAACTTTTAAATCGATGCATACTAATTCTAGACAGTCAGCTGGTCTGGTTGAAATGCAACGTCAGGAACAGAACGTATAAGTAGAATAGATTTCCCGCTGCCCGAGATTCGCAGCGAAGCGAAAGCAGTTCCGGAATTCGGGAGGTGGTCCATTAACACCTGAGGGTATTGGGGAATGTCTGCATGCCTCACAGAAGGGGTGGGTCGCGGTGGTTACCATCGCTACGTCCATCATCGACAGGTTGAATTCCATTAGGAGGGAAGAAGAAGGAAGAGGCACCAACATCCGCCATACTTGAGGAGCCCTCGTAGTAATGCCTTGCGGCGGATGCCGAGGGGGGAATCTTAGTCTAAGCGGCGGTAGTTTAGCGGGTGCAAGCCGTGCTGGTACCGTCTGGCAGGGTTGGCTGGTAGAGCTTTCAATCGTTGCTTCGGAAGAAAAAAAGAAGTAGCACGTGACCATCATGGACCTGGTCGAGGCTACAGTCGCAGCGGAGGTCGCAGAAGCGATTACAGTGCTGACTGGGCCGGGCTGCGTGAAACCTGAGGATATCAAACTCAGGCAATTCTACAGCAGCACGCAAGCGGCTCGCGTTTCGCTTCCAGCGCTCTCCGCGAGCGACCTAATCACGGCCGGGAAACTAAGAATTGGATGGGTGAACTGTCGAGTTCGGCTTTCTGTTAAGATTGGACGTGTAGCAAAGCATTGCAAAAGCTCTTTAGAACGTTCTGCACAATGTTACCGGTACAGGAAAGAGGTTTACAAAGCAAAGGATTTCCAACCGAGTAATGCGGGAGTTAGGGATGGCAATGGTTAAGATCTTGCAGATAAATCTAAACCACTGCAAGATGGCGCAGGACCTGCTATCCCAGCAGATACTGGAAAAAAAGATAGACAAAGCGCGGAGTGTCCGACTTGCCCTGGAGTCAACGAAGACGTGGGCCATGCCCTGTTCGACTGCCCGAGATTCGCAGGGGAACGGGAACAGATCCGACAGTCGGAAGGTGGACCTCTCACGCCCGAGGGTATTGGGGAATATCTGCTCGCCTCACAGGAGGGGTGGGACGCGGTGGTTACCATGCCACGTCCATTATCAACAGGCTGAATTCGATCAGAAGAGAAGAGGACAGAAGAAGCAACGACATCGGTGGGGGCCGATATACTTAGGGAGCCAACATATCGGCGTAGGACCTTCTGAGGCGTGGACTGCCCCCCTTCGAAGTAATGCATTACGGCGCGGCGGCTGCCGAGGGAGGGGACACAAAATCGCAGTATAAGCGGAGGAGGTTTTAGCGGGAGAAGGCCCTGCTGGCAGGGATGGCTGGTAGAGCTTTCCAGCGTCGCTTCGGAAAAAACACACACGCACACACACACACACACACACACACACACACACACACACACACACAAAGGCCGGCAAGTCCTCCGTAGTCGACCTGACCTTCGTCGACCCAAAATTGATGGGAGAAGGGTTGGGCTGGAGAGTTAGCGACCGATACACGGGCAGTGACCATCAAGCCTTGGTGTACCAGCTCCAACTGTCTGGTAGAGCAGCAAGAAGAGTTCAAAGTTTGAGGACAGAGAGATGGGCACCGGCCACCTTCGATCGAGAGATGTTCCTTTACATCTTGTAACAGATGGAGGTGGAGGAAACAGCGGTCGAGAGAGCTAAATGCCTCACCCAAGCCTTAACAGCGGCCTGCGATGCCTCTATGGCCATGAAATCAAATCCTCGCGGCCGACCGCCGGTTTACTGGTGGAACGAGGACATCGCAGCTATTCGTCGAGAGTGCCTTCGGGCTCGAAGGCTGCACCAGAGAGCAATTCATAAGCCCCGGTACTACCAACTCGCCGCGGACTATGAAAAGAAGGGGAAGAGACTCAAGATTGCCATCAAGGCCGCAAAAAGAAAGTGGTGGCAGGACTTCTGTGAGGAGGTGGACCGTGACCCTTAGGGTCTACCGTATAAAACGGTCATGAACAAGATCAAGCCCAGGGGACCCAACGCACCATCGTGTCCATCCCTCCTTGACAAAGTCGTCGGCCATCTATTCCCAGAACAACGGAAACGGCCGATCGGTACTGGTCTGATGGCAATCGCTGGTGCATCCGAGCCGCCAGACGTTACCGAAGCCGACCTAAAGATGGCTGCTGACAAGATTTCCATCCATAAGGCCCCAGGAATGAATGGGGTACCTGGTATGGCAGTGAAGATCGCAGCGCTGAATGTCCCGACCATCTTCACATCGACATTCAGCGCTTGTCTGAAAGAAGGACGCTTCAGTGGAAGGCAAAGAGATTGGTGCTTCTGTCCAAGGAAAACAAACCCCCGGGCGATCCATCCGCGTTCCGACCTCTCTCTGCATGCTGGACATCCCCGGGTAGCTTTATGAGAAGGTTATCTGTGCCAGACTAGAAGCAGCCTTCGATTGGCCGAGTGAAGGCAATAGCCGCAAATGCCATCAGTGGCAGCCGAAACACCAGGTGCATGTGTGCCATCATTGCTCTGGATATTCGGAACGCTCTCAGCACGGCCAGATCGGATTGCAGGCACTCGATGATCTGAAGGTGCCGCTCTACCTAAGAGAAGCCATCTGAAGCTACCTCACAGACCGGACCCTGCATTATGACAATGATGACGGCAGGCACTCATACAACATCACGGGTGGCGTGCCGCAAGGCTCGGTTCTGGGACCCTTGCTCTGGAACGTCTTATATGACGGACTGCTTAGGCAATCACTTCCAGATGGGGTGTCCATGATGGCTTTCGCAGACGACCTTGCACTCACCGTCGTCGCGAAGACCATCGACGAGGTGCAATTTAGCGGAGATGAAGCTATCAAGGTAGTAGCTAGGTGGTTGAGCAAACACGACTTAAGTCTGGCGGCAGAGAAGACAGAGGCGGTGCTCATCTCTCGAGCGAAGGAAAGGTCGTACGCCACCTTCACGGTGGAAGATACGCAGATCAGGACGGTGGATGCTATCACATATCTTGGGGTCACTCTCGATGCGCGGCTGTCATTCAAACAACACCTAACGAATGCAAGCGCAAAGGCTTCCAAAGTCGCCCGTACGCTCTCCAGTATCATGCCCAATATCCGCGGGGGGGGGGGGGCCTAAGCAACCGCGGCGGTCCCTCCTCTCATCAGTAGTAAGCTCCGTTATCCTCTACGGGGCACCGATCTGGGCTGCTGCTATGAACACCCATAAGAGCTACGGAGCCTCTTGCCGGCGGGCCTACAGGACAGCCGCCCTCAACGAGGCTCGCGCCTACCGGACTGTATCCGATACCGCTCTATCGGAGGTCGCGGGACTTCCCCCCATAGACCTCTTAGCAACCGAGAGAGCCCCAGAATGTCAAGAAGGCAGGGGCACAAGGCAGACCATCGCCGACCAGGAAAGGAACCACAGTAGATGGTCTAGCAGGATCATCGAAGAGTGGCAACGAAGATGGGATTCAGCAGAATCGGGGCGATGGACCCACTGCGTCACTCCAGATATAGCTAAGTGGACGGGCAGACGACACGGACACGTCACCTTTCATCTGACCCAGGTGCTCACCGGGCACGGCTGCTTTCGCAGGTACTTACATCGCTTCCGCATCTACCAAAGCGCGGAGTGCCCGGTATGCTCTGGTGTCGAGGACGACGTGACCCATGCACACTTCCACTGCCCGAGATTCGCAGCGGAGCGAGAGCAGTTCCGGAATTCGGGTGGTGGGCCATTAACACCTGAGGGTATTGGGGAATGTCTGCTCTCCTCACAGAAGGGGTGGGACGCGGTGGTTACGATCGCTACGTCCATCATCGACAGGCTGAATCCCATTAGGAGGGAAGAACAGGGCACCAGCATCGGCCACACTTGAGAAGCCAATACGTCGGCGGAGGCCCTTCTGAGGCATAGACTGCCCCCTCGAAGTAATGCCTTCCAGCGGCTGCCGAGGAGGGAATCTCGGTCTAAGGTGGTGGTTTTAGCGGGTCCATGCCCCGCACTCCTGCTGGCACTGGCTGGCAGGCTTGGCTGGTAGAGCTTTCCATCGTCGCTTCGGAAAAAAAAACACACACACACACGCACTTAAATATAATCCTACCTCTCTCTCTCTCTCTCTCTCTCTCTCTCTCTCTCTCTCTCTCTCTCTCTCTCTCTCTCTCACTCACTCCATACTTCTACTTCTACTTCTAAAACGCAGGAACAAGTATTTTCCAGGTGTTCATTTTATTTCTTATAACATTTAATTTTTTATTTTTGTATTTTTTCATTTATTTATTTTTTTACGGAAGGGGGAAAAGCGTTAGACACCATAGGGGGTTGAAGATGTTGGTTAACCCCCCGTGTGTCGGACTCCCTTGCCCATGGTGTTCAGGGCAAGTTTTACCGACTAAAACCCTATCCTCCTTTGGCCCTCCGTAATCCACGTGTGAAGTCTGCAGCAGAAAAGTGGCTGCGATATCCCTCCCTTGCGCTGCAGACTGCACCGGGCTATGTCGATGGTAACTGCAACCACTCCATCTACTATCGGGTTAGTGGTTGCAGGATCTCATTTGATCTCAGCAGACGGAGAGATCCCAGAAGCACTGCTTTCTGCATTCGGCCTGCGACGGAATTTGCATGTTCTTGGCAGGTCGGAGTGCTTTTGATGATTTGGAGTAAAGTTGGTCACATTACTCCCAGCACTCCAATTATCAGCAAGACGTGCTTGATTTTGAATCCTCGATGCAGCTTGCGAATCTCGAAGAGGATTTCCTGATATTTCATCCGTTTTTCGTCCTCTTTGCTGACAATGTATATCCCTGTTGGTGCAGAGAACTCGATGACGAAGATAGATTTATCATGGAAGTCAACAAGGACGATGTCAGGCTTATTGGCTGATATTTGCCTGCTCGTCGGAAATAAGTAATTCCAGTATTTTCGGCACGACTCATTTCCGACTACGGATTCAATATCAGTGGGGACAGCACTAGGATAGCCGCTTTGTGACGTTCGATATATGCTGACACTGCATATCTTGGGCATGCTGCCAAAAGATGCATTAGTGTCTTAGCATGACGTCTACACGATCTACAAAGCGTACTCTGTACCGCCTGGTGTAAGATGATCTGGCGATACGCTAAGGCATTGATGACCCCATCCTGGCATGCGAAGATAAAACCCTCGGTCTCAGATTTCAAGTCGGCTGATCTTAAGAACGAGAAGGTCATCTCTACCGACAAGTCAAGTCTTTGGACATTTCGAAAGAATTGTCCATGCAATGGCTTGTCGATATGCCTTCCCTCCAACATTGTTCCGTTCAAGTTGTTCCTTCCGTATATTAGCCCTGAGGCGCACTGTGCAATTATTATTATTATTATTATTATACTATGACAAACTTAATACTCTGAGATACATATTTATGATTTAAAATTACATGTGTACGCATTATCATTATTAATTATATTATACGCGTTTGTACCCCAACGAAAGCTAATATCGGTGCGACACATGTCGGCGTTTCTTTAATACAATGTTGTGCCCCGCATCGTGCATCTGTACTTTTGCTACCGTCAGTATCTTTCGTCACGAGATCAGGTATAGTTTCGGAGTTTATTTTTTGAACATTTTCGGAATTTAATCGTATACCTTTTACCTTACATAGATCAGTAGTTCCGTTTGGCCTTTTGACACGATGCGCGTAAAATATTGGTTCTCCCGATATAAAAGTTTCAATAAATGATCCAGTTTTTCTAAACATATATACAATTTTAATTGTGCCTGAGTCGTTGTATAGGCACCTAATAGGCATAATAACAGCAACTCTATTGCACGTTTTTATTGTCTGTTCGTAGGTCTGTAGTCGTTTGCGCACGGCGGCAACCCGATGGTTTCAGGTTTTACAAAATTTTTTCTAAAAATAAGTGTACATACAGATGCCAGTGTCACACATTCTGTAAAAGAACATACGTTGTCGGAGGCTATACAAATTCTCTGAAAAGCCATACACGCTCTACTTAATATTTCTACATCCATCCAACAATATTTAATAATATCTCGTTGCAAATCAAACTGTTCACCACGAATCAATGCATTTGTATGACATGCATACAAATTTGTAGACATTGTCTCCGGGGAGTAAAATTTACCATTCGGCATATCACCATCGTTAATACGATATTAAGTTCATACAATGAAATTAGCCCAAAAATATGCTAGCGAAGTTTCAACTATCCTAAATAATTTTTTTTTCAATTTTTAAAATTATGTAATTTTCAATATTACATATTGATTGCTTTCTTTATTTTTCTTGTTAATGTTAATTATTTTTTCATTAAAGAAATTTCTTCTGCCGATGTTCATATACAACATTATTACATACATAATTTCGTAATGCTTGGTAGCCTAGTGGTTAAAGTGCTGGAATGTTGCGCAGTTTTTTTGTATTCACGCCCAGTAGGGGACGATTTATTTTTAATTTCAACAAAATTTCTTTTTTTCTTATTTATTTGCATAATAAAGATTGTGCATATGAACATTATTTATCAGATAATTTAATATATGTTTATGTTTTCTTCATTTATTTTGACAAATGTAACATTAAAGCAAATGAAAAAATACCGTAATTTATTTCCTCCAAAATTTATTCGATTGGAAATTATTAATTATGGCTTTGAATTATTTTTATAAAACTATATCAGTTGTAACCCTAACTAAAAGAATCATTATTTTAATAATTTATTTTTCATAAATATTTTTAACTTATTGACATGTCCGAAATTCTTAATTTCTTAATTATTATATTCAACAAACTTAGAGGAGAAATGCAAAAGCAATGTATTAAATTTATTCATGCAATCCAATATCAATTGTTATTGTATTTTAACCAATTCGAGTGTTTTTAATATTGAAAATCTATAAAATGAGATTCAGACATATACATCGAACCAAAGAATTCTAAATTCAGATTTCAGAAGTTAATGAATAATTCTTTTTGTTAAACTTTTATGATTTATGTTCAATTTATAAATTTTCCATATAAAAAAAATCAAAATTTCATTATTCGCGATTTCAATATGGGCATTTTCGCTAATGAATAACAATAGGTAATGTATTGAATCCAACGAAACTGTTTTTATAATAATAATAATAATAACCGCTGTATATGCGGTTAGCAATAGAATAACGCGCAGGGCTCCTGACCATCGGGCTGCTTCGGATGCAGCCCAGTCCCGAGGTGGATGAGCCGAAACGGGTATCCCGGGACAACGACATTTACGTTCCCACGGACGATTTCAGTGGACGGAGGATCTCAGGGCAAGATCTAATGCGCTGCTACGAGGAGAGCTGTCCGCAACAGAGAGGCTACATGGCGCGAATGCACAGTCGGTTTGCAGTAATGCATCCCTATCTGGCGGATCGCTTTTCTCAACAACAACTGAGAGATTATGTGGCCTATCTGAGGCGGATAGGTTTCGTTGTTCCCAGCTGTCAACCGGTACCGGATGTGCGGGCAATAACAACTGAGCCCGTACGCGGTGCTGAGAGAGATGCTCCACATTATGAAAGCACGAAACTCGTGTTTAGGCAAAATTTGACAACAAAAGTTTTGCCTAAACAACGAGAATTAGACAGAGCAAATAGCCTACTTCTGGATGCTCTTCCAGATGACTGCGACCTGTGGCAAGTCAATTGTGCCGTTTACGAGGCTGCAAGTGATCTGGTGATTCCGCGAAATCTGACACAGATATCGGGGAGTCGGCAGATTACAAAACGCATGTCTCAATTGAACGGTAAGATTCGACTGACACGGAAACTCGCTTCCCGAATTCAGTGTGTGATCGAATATTTAACATCTGGCCGTTCATTTACGGCTAAAGTCAAGAAGTTCGCACAACAACTGCGGACGTACTATCACACACTGAACAAGCTGAAGTTGCTCAACATCAAGCAACGTTTAGCGGATAAAATTCGGGTTTTGGCCGATGCCAAGAAGAGGCTGCAAAGACGGGAAGAAGGAATTTGACAAAACTCAATATTTTGGACGAATCCTTCCAACCTCCTCAAACATCGTATCGCAGCCTCAAGCGAGTTTCCGTCGATGGCCGCAGTTGAGGAATTCTGGGGGAGCATCTACGAGACAACATCTAGGCTTAATGCAGACACTCCAGGTATTAAGATCTTCACCGAGTTGTGCGACCAAGTCACACAACAAAGTGAAGATTGCCCACCCGTCAGTGCATTAGAGGTGAAAAATGCCATCACAGGAGCGAGGAATTTCTCCTCGCCGGGCTGGGATGGAATTAACAACTATTGGTGGAAGAAGTTCACTCCTGTCCATCAACACCTAGCCCGAATATTCACCACTTATATAAATGGAGACCAACCCATTCCGCACTAGTTGGTGGAGGGCCGAACGACACTGATCTCAAAATCGGGAGACTTGTCCGATCCGAAAAACCATAGACCGATCTCGTGTCTCAATACGTTATACAAATTGTTCACTAACATCTTGAACGAACGTATTGAGAAATCCGTGAAACCGGTGTGGCAACGGATAGTAGAACAACGAGGCTGCAAAATGGGTGTATCCGGCTGCAAGGACAACTTGCTTATCGACAGGTGTGTTTGTCAGGACGCAGTCCAGTACAAACGTAACCTGTCGATAGCCTGGCTGGATTATATGAAGGCGTATGACTCAACATCGCACGAGCTTTTAAGCTTGTTGCTCAAACGCCTCCATGTCCACCCAAACATAGTGAGAATTGTAGAAGACCGGATGCCTCTTTGGAAAACACGCTTTGCCATGATATCGGGCAAGCGTCGAACCTTGTCTAGACTGGTTCAATTCCAAAGAGGTGTCTATCAAAGAGATTCTCTGAGTGCTCTGCTTTTCTGCATCTCACTATTGCCTCTATCCGTTGCTCTCCGGAAATCTCAAGGGTACATGTCTGGACCGCCTGGTGAACGTGTACATAAGATCACCCATCTTTTCTATATGGATGATCTTAAATTAAACGCATCAGGCGAAGATCAATTACATCGATCTCTGAACATCGCCCTCACATACTCGAGAGATATCGGCATGGAATTCGGATGGGACAAGTGTGCAGTCGTTTATTTGCACAGAGGAAGGTCAGGCCCCCATAACAAAGATATGGAACTCGTCAACGGAAATGTCATCCGCACCTTAGCGCTGAAGAAGCCTACACATACCTGGGCGTACCTCAAAGGCATATCCAAGATGTGCAGGCTGCTAAAACCACCATCATTAAGAAATACCGGCGCATTCTCCGTCAGATCTGGTCATCAGAATTGACCAGGAGAAATAAGGTGGCAGCCACGAATATGTTAGCCGTATAACCATTGCTCTATTCTTTTGGAGCACTGTAGTAGAACGTTGACGAGCTAAGGGATCTTGACCGAAGCACACGGAAGATGATTTGTATGCAACGCAGTTTGCATCCAAGATCTTCCTTGGAACGACTGTATTTGCCCCGAAATATGGGAGGTCGTGGCCTTTTAAGCCTGGAGTGTATGCATGACCGATTGGTCCTCGAAACAGCTTGCGACGTGATTAATCGAACGGAGGATCCCCTGATTATGCTAGTACATCAGCATGAAATTCAAGGGAAGGGGGCGTTTTTGTACAACGCGGCGGAACGAACGGCGCGAAACCTCGGTCTGGTTTTCAACGTGGGACGTAGTGGTGCACAGGAGGCTGAATCAGTCATCAATCTGTGCCCAGTGCGTCTCAGGGCTAACCTATGGAAGGAACAACTCCGTATGTTGGAGGGAAGGCATATCGACAAGCCGTTGCATGGACAATTCTTTCGAAATGTCCAACAACTTGGCTTGTCGGCAGTGATGACCTTCTCCTTCTTAAGATCAGCCGGCTTGAAATCCGAGACCGAGGGTTTTATCTTCGCATGCCAGGATGGGGTCATCAATACCTTAGCGTATCGCCAGAACATCTTACACCAGGCGGTACAGATTACGCTTTGTAGATTGTGTAGATGTCATGCTGAGACATTAATGCATCATTTGGCAGCATGCCCAATATATGCTGTTTCAGCATACATCGAACGTCACAATGCGACTCTTCGAGTGCTGTATTACCATCTTCGCAGCACTTATGGTATTGATGCAACCCTAGTTTTGCCGTACGTCCCCACTGATATTGAATCCGTTGTCGGGAATGAGTCGTTATGAATATACTGTAATTACTCATTCCCGACGAGCAGGCAAATATCAGCCAATAAGCTTGACATCGTCCTTGTTGACTTCGATGACAAATCCATCTTCGTCATCGAGTTTTCTGCACCAGCAGCAACAAATATAGTCAGCAAAGAGGATGAAAAACGGATGAAATATCAGGGACTCCTGATTATAAATAATTATAGAAAGCATTCAGAGAAACATGATAAAGAGAAAAAAAACAAACAAACAAACAAAGCGCTACGCAATTAATACAAGACTAGAAGAACCGACGCGGACAAAATTACTGTCCAAGGAGAAACGATCTTCTCTGGAAACTGGCTTATGTACAGAATAACTGTGAATTTGTACAGAAGTGTCGCAGATTGAGCGTCGTTGGCGCAAACTAAATAGCCTAATACATCGGATGAATGTTGCAGATGCTGGTTCATTATCCCGGCCTACTGCGAACTAGTCGATGCTAATAAAGGGCATTTTGTTAGAATATGCAGCAACGTTTCCGGCGCGTTTGTGTTACATAATGTGCATGGAGCCGTCGGGTTGTACAGGTGACGCTGACCGGCAATAAAAAAGAGCGCGAATATATATTCGCTACGCGCAATTGGATCTTTACCTTGAGAAAGTGCAGGGGCAGGCGAGGAGGGTCCAAAGTGAAAGCAGAGTCCACAGGAAGGCGATACAGTGGCATTTGAATGGCATCCGAGATAAAGTATGCTCTCAGGTCGTCCCTCCGGCAGGCCTCGGCAACATTTGGTCACTACCGATGGCCCTGTTTGTCTCCAGTAATCGGCATTAAAATTAAGCCACAAATCGCCCGCTCCTGCACTCTCAAGAATTGTCTTCAATTGTAAAGCCCAGTTGAAAGTATTCGTCGAGGGAGCCGTTGCTGCCAATTCCTTTAGGCGCAGGAGCAAAATCTTGGGCAGTCTATGATCCGGTAGACTGAGCGTTCTGATTACCCATTTAATTGCACGCGAGCAAATTTCTACCGCAATAGGTGGTATACCGAGTTCTAAACGGATGAGGTAGGGTGGAGTGTTTCTCGGTAAGTTGAGAAGCATTTTAAAAAACCCAATCTGAACGGATCCCAGTCTATCCAAGTATCTCAACGCCCAAAACGGGGCCGCGTATAAAAGAACCGAAATTATCAGCGCGTTGTACAATTTAAAGTAGGCTTGCCATGAATCCATTTTCGGCGTATGGATTAAAGACGTAACTGCAGCTGATGCTGCCTGCGTTCTGATTGCGGCGTCCTCTGTGGGCTGTAGGCCGCGCGATGAAGAGGAGAATAATACACCCAGGTAGCGATAACTGCTCACGACTTCGACCTGACCATCTCTGTAACGAAACGATCGAGAGTGCGCGTCTAAGTGGCCGGCCCTTCTAAAGCAGATTATCTTCGTTTTACTTGTGTTGACAGTAAAAAGGTTCTGTTGGCAGTATTCCTCTAGCAGTAGTAATTTTCTACGGAGGTCCACTGGAGAGTATGCAAAGATAGTCAGGTCGTCGGCATAGAGCAGCATCAGCAGGTCCTGAGTGGGCGTAACGTCCACTCCACGAGCACGAAAGAACGCCACAATATCAGATAAATATAAAATAAAGAGAAGGGGGCTAAGGATTTCGCCCTGAAGCACGCCCCTCGTTACCTTAAAGTCGGGCATCGAGAAATTATCCGACTGCAAACGCACGTAAGCAGTCTGGTACAAAGCAGACAAAATCCTTAGAAATTTTGCTCTGACACCGAGTCCGAGCAGCTTTCGCCAGAGGAGTTTGTGAGGGACGGAAGCAAAGGCCATTTTGAAGTCTACAAATAGACCAAACAGTTTCGATTTGGGGCGCCTGAGTGATATTTGTATAGTGGCGAGGAGCGAGAAGATGTTATCTTCTGTGCACCCTCCAGCGCGAAACCCGGCCTGTTCTTCAGGTAGTAGTTCTCTGGCGGAAGCCCAGTCGGACAGGCGTTTACATAAAACTTGCGAAAAGATCTTAGATAAAGCGCAAAGAGAGAGGCGCGTGCCCAATCCGTGGGGAAGGTCTCCTCAAGGAAGACTTTATTAAAGAGCTGAAGAAGGCGGGCAAGCCATGTCTCATCTAATAGTTTAAATAGTTCGGCCGGTAATTCATCGGGTCCAATGGCCTTGCCCGTCTTTAGCGCTCTGATACTGGCGCGCAACTCCGCCGAGGAAATCGGGGAGTCCAGGGCGGGGTCAAACGTGCCATAGAACGTTTCAGGTGTGCTCACTTCTCGGGGAAAAATTTCCGAAAAGTAAGCTCTCCAAGCGTCGTCCGAGACCTGCGTTCCCGTGATGGGTTTTTTCCGAAACTGTCGACACGCACTCCAAAAGTCTGCGGAGTTGCGCGTCTTCGCGAACCTGTCTACAATCGTATCAGCGTACTTCAACTTTTTCTGCTTCAAAACGCCTAGATAAACGTTTTTTGCAGTTTTAAAGGTACAAGTTGAACTTGTACTATATGCATTCTTTCACATTTTATATAGAGAGTTGCGAAAATCCCTCCTTGCTGAAGCACATTCCCCATCAAACCAGGGCTTAGAACTGACATAACGCTTGCGCGATTTACAAGAGGTGATTTTCGAGGTTAAACCCACATTGAATGCCGCAGCGCGAATAGAGCCCGTTAGATGCTCATATAACAAGTCCAAAGACTCTGATTCTTCCGGTGAAGAGTCGGACAAAGATTGTCTTAATAGATTTCTAAAATTGCGCTCCCCGTCACTCGACCACAAATAACATATTTTTACGCGACGTTCTGACGGAGAATCAGTTAGCTCCCGGGATGCCCTTACGGAGTGAAGCGAAGTAGTCAAAATTACCGGTAAATGGTCCGAACCCTGAAGGTCAGCGGCCAGTGAGAGGTCTACAATAAACGGTAAATGCGGGGCCGAAACCCATATGAGGTCAACAACACTGAATCCCCTCTGCCCGAGGTACGTAAAGTGCGCCGGGTGGTCGCCGAGACTGCGACCGTTTAATAAAACAAAACTATTCAGTAGCATGAACTCGGACAGCATGGACCCACGTGTGTTGCAGACCTCATCATGAGACTCTCTCACCATATAAATTGAAGTGTCCTCGAAAATTTCAGGGAAATCATTATACTGGTCCGACGAGCCAATTCTGCAGTTAAAATCGCCACCCATAATAAAAATACTATTCGGAAAACGGGCATTAAGTGAATCAACTATTGTTTGTATGGCTGAAGATGAGGGGCTAGATCGGAAGTGGGTGGGAAATAAAAAGAACCAACTATTGTATTGAGCGGGAGAGTGTTGACATAATAAAAAATCCAGTTGTGTGCAATTTCAAGTATTGTGTGGGAGTAATCTGAGTGAATAAGGGATAAAAGGCCACCGCTGCATCGACCGAATCCACTGCGACGGGTAGCTGCGGAAAAGATTCCCGAATATCCTGGGGCCAACCCTTCGACCCCGGTGTCGCGTTCAGACCAAGTTTCCGAAAAATTGACTAGTTCGAATGACGAAAAGAACGTACTATTTTTAATATTATAAAAGCCGCGAGCATTCCAAAATACAATTTTTAAATAGTCCACTGGTCGGTTATTAGAACAAACAGCGCGTTGAGAGGACGCTCGCGTAAGACCGTGAGATGGCGCGATTGGGCATCGTTGACGGTGACGAGGGGAATTTAAAAAATTTGAGCAGAATTGGAGTTCAGAGGAGCTGTGTCCATTGCAGACGCTGCCTTCGAAGATTGCTGCTGAGAAGCATTGAAGCCCGCAGAATTTAGTGGCGTATGGGTCGACCGGAAAGGTCTTATTTCGTGCGATGTACAGTACACTATATGTTAAAAATAATATAATAATTAAAAAATTAAGAATTTCGGACATGTCAATAAGTTAAAAATATTTTTGAAAAATAAATTATTAAAATAATGATTCTTTTAGTTAGGGTTACAACTGATACAGTTTTATAAAAATAATTCAAAGCCATAATTAATAATATCCAATCGAATAAATTTTGGAGGAAATAAATTTCGGTATTATTTAATTTGCTTTAATGTTACATTTGTCAAAATAAAAGAAGAAAACATAAACATATATTAAATTATCTGATAAATGATTTTCATATGCACAATCTTTACTATGCAAATAAATAAGAAAATAATAAATTTTGTTGAAAATAAAAAATAAATCGTCCCGTACTGGGCGCCAACACCAAAAATCTGCGCAACATTCCGACACTTTAACCACTAGGCTACCAAGCATTACGAAATTCGGTATATAGTAATGTTGTATATGAACATCGGCAGAAGAAATTTGTTTAATGAAAAAATAATTATCATTAACAAAAAAAATAAAGAAAGCAATCAATATGTAATATTGAAAACTACATAATTTTAAAAATTGAAAAAAAATTATTTAGGATAGTTGAAACTTGGCTAGCATATTTTTGGGCAGGGATATTTAGCTCATACAATGAAATTAATATCTTATTATAAATATTATTTTTAATCAATAAGTCTTTATTGAATTGAATTTACATTAAAAAATAATTCATTTCGATTAAAACAACTTGATTTATAAAAGTATGAATTTTCCTGATAAATATTAAAAATTAATTGAATCTTCATTTTTAATTTTGCGCCTAGATTTATTCCAAAATCATAAGAGAAAAGAGAATTCAGGATCGAATCGGGAGCCACATATTATATTTATGCTATTTATAGTATAGGAATTCGCGGAAGGATACGTCCGGCAAATTTCCTTTTAACAGCGGCTGTAGAGCTCACACAGGCAAGCTGACTTTGATAGTGTGAGTGCGGTGGGGCTATCACACGGGCACGTCGACTTTGGTACGAGCCGCGTTAGAATGTGGATTCTTCGCGGCGAGTCCGCCGGAAGCATGGAAGGGGACGAAAATCTCCGTTGCCGGAACGCGGTGGGGATGTGAATTCTCCGATGATCGGCAACTCTGGTGGTAAGTCCATGAATCCGGATTATGCGTTGTTAATCGTTTTTGACGTTTCGGGTAGTGTGAGTGCGGTGGGGATATCACACGGGCACGTCGACTTTGGTAATTGAGTGCGTAGGAGAAATCACACGGATGGGCCGCGTTTGAATGTGGATTCTCCGCGGCGAGTCCGCGGGAAGTGTGGAAGGGGACGTAAATTTTCGGGATGTGAATTCTCCGCGGATCGGCAACTGTGCTTACCACATCGGTATTGGAAGACACTGTTACTGTACTCTTGCTCAAGAAACACAACGCTGTTGTCCTCTTTGTAAAACATAGCGCTGTCATTATTATCTTTCTCAAAGCGTTCATAATAGTAGTTGTCCACATCTTTGTAATCGTCGTCATCAACGTCAATATATTCTTCGTCGTCGTCGTCGTCGTCGTTGGCGTTGGCGTCGTCGTCGTTGGCGTCGTCGTCGTTGGCGTCGTCGTCACTATCCATATCGAGACGGCACGTAATATTACAGCATTTTCACAATAATACGGTAATTTTACGGTGTGATATGGTAATATTATGATGTGATGTAGCGGTAATATTACGGTAATATGACGGTACAATATTATGGTGACATATTTCGGTAACATAATGATGTAATTATCAAAATTAAATTGGTTTTAAACCGGACCTGGTAGGTCATAAGCCCGGTTTAAAAACAATTTAATTTTGTTAATTTCAAAAAAAACCTATCGTAACAATTCAATTTTATAACGATGTTATATTACAGTAATATTACAGAGTGTTATTGCAGTGTGATGCTACGGTAATTGATATATAAAATATTAAAAAATATATATTTTTTTATTTTTAATTTTTTTTATGTAATTTAAGTTTAACTGTTTTTTTAAGGTAATTTAATATTTCAATAAAATCTTTGTTACTCAGGCGGTCATCTATTCAAGTAGTGATTATCACTTAAGCTGCTTAACTTGAAATAACGATCGCGCACGTTCAGACCACTGGTCTGCTACCATTAATCACTGGTATAAGATTGGTAATATATTTCATATTGGAATATGTATTTTAGACTGTTTTTAGAATTGTATTAGTAATTAAAAATTCAATATAAAGCAAACAAGCAGTTAGATTAACCCATTAACGCCTAAGAATACACAAATTTTACTATGATTTTCAGAATATTTCTTGACAATAAAAAGCAATTCAAAAAATTTTGGAGTAAACATTTTCGGCGTAAAATTGATCTATCTTCCCGGATTTGCTGTTAAAAAATCAATCGAGTCCATTCGAAAAATATTATGCTTGATTCTTCACAAAAAAATCAAATTTTTTCACTGACAAATATTTTTTATTCGGCATTTTCACATTGAAAACGGTTAGGATCACTGATCGGTGAAAATATCCTGTCCTCAATCCTTTAACTTTAAAATGTGCATGATAGCAGTTGGAAACTGTCAAAATGGCGGCTCAAACACGAAAAAAACGGCGAAAAGCTCCTGAATTTTTTATTCAAAATTATAGGCTTTCGGAAAAAATGTCTCTGAACAAAAAGTTCTTAGAATTGATTAAAGAAATCGCAAAATTTTGAAAAAATATGATAAGTCATAGAAAAATTGTGAAAAAACTTCCAAGTTTTCTTTGATCGATTCTAAGAACTTTTTTTTCCGTCACGTTTTTTGCGAAAATATAGATTTCTCATTGGTGGGGTATCAGCCGTAATTACGAAGTATTTAATTTTTTAAAAAACCGACCCACGTTACATCGTTTCATTATTATTATGAGTTCTGGGAAAGAAAGAGCAAAAAGCAGAATTAACAATTAAAAAGGTTATCGGTAACATCTCTTTATCATCAGACGATAAAATCACGGTCTACCTTGTCGAGTGAGTGATTCTTTTTCATTCACACTTGGTAGATCGTAGACAGATGTCTTGAGTACGGGGGTTAGATTTTCGCATCTAGCGAGGTCCATCCAATTCTGAACAAAAGACTTTCCATCGTGAAGAATAGGAAGCGGCGTACAAGGCAAATCTGAACCAATAAGCCTTGCTGCTGATTCCAGTAGGTGCAGATCGGGATGAATCGCCAGAGGTGGAGTTCTCTCATTTTTTCAATCAGGGAATTCTGCTTCATTCGTCTGATGATAAAAAAATAACCTTTTCAATTAAAAATCGGTGAATTTTTCATCGTGATTAATATACAATATATATTTACTCCTCGGGAATGCACGCGAGTCGGCCGAGAGGTGGAAAATATAGATTTCTCATTGGTGGGGCATCAGCCGGAATTAAAAAATATTTTATTTGTTAAAAAACCGACCCCAAATTAGTTCGATTCATTATTAAAATCTTTATTAGTTTTGAAATGTCAGCATATTTTCGACCGCTGGTATACGCTCGGTATTGTAGCGCGCGCCAGCTTTAAACGCGTTTCTCTCGAAACACCATTTTTTCATACTGCTTGCACGATAACTCAAAAAATAATTATTCGATTGCTATGAAATTTTGTGGAGGTCTTCTTCAAACTTCTGGCTATACTCCAAACCTATAGTTGGGATTTTTTAATGCAAATTACGGAATGTACTCAAACAAATTAATTAACAAAAAACGCTCAATTTTTAGAAATCTCTCTCATTTTTATCGAAATTACTTTTTTTATGGTTTTGTAGCGGCATTGACATTTCGCCACAGTATTATTTTATAAATTAAAATAATATTTCATATAATATTAGAAATATTATTTTATAAATTAAAATAATATTTCATATAATATTAGAAATGTTATACAGGAACGCGTTAAGACAACACACAAAGTATAAACAAATCGCGAATGTAAACATTCGCCAAGAAATCGTTTTTCGTAAACATTCCGAGAAGGAAGCGCGTACCAAGCAGAGAGACCGCTAGCGCAACTTGAAACATGAAAAATTCAAACCGAAAACCAATCAGAGAACAGCAGGAATTTGGACGCGTACCTACCACTCAGTCGCGGGCCAATCCGCGCACAGCGGTAGAAGTATAAATATAGCGTATGTTCTCGCTCAAAGGTAATTTCAATCTTCGGACAGCTAGCGGAAAAGAGCTCCTAGCTCCTACATACGGCAAACTTGGGGAACAATCCAAGGAATAATTGAGCTCCTATATACGGAAATCTTGGGAGCAGTCGAAGGAATAATTGAGCCTACATACGGAGGAGCTGGAGCTTCAGTGTTGGTCACGGATAATAACAACCAGAGGAATCCCGGTTTCTAGCGGAAACACTCCTTTTCAGGACTTAGAACAGGGAACTACTAATTCGTTGCTCGCTAATACGTAGAAACGAACTCTTCGTTTTTATTATTTTTAGCAAAGTTCCGTGCAGCACTGCTAGTGCTTATGCCAGAACTCCAGCGTGATTGTGCTCTCTGCTAGAGATGCCTTCACAGTAATTCCGACAACTGAACTCTCTGCTAGAGACGCCTTCGTCCCAACGTAGCAACTCCGACAATTGAGCTCTCTGCTAGAGACGCCTTTGTCCGAAGAAACGTCGAATGAACATCTCTGTTAGAGATGTCGTCGCATTTTGGAATCTTAAGTTTGTGTCTGCTAGACACGAATTGAGTTCCAATCAAAATTCGTTGCGCATTATATTTTTGTAATTCGCGTTCTAATTCGTCCGAACTCAAGCTTGTCATAGCTCGCTCGCTAAATATCGTGATTCCGAGCTTAAACTCCTCAATGGAAACATTATACTCGGACTTTACTAATCTCGATGTTTGGGCGCGAAAATATCGGGAAAATAAAAAGGTCGAGCAACGCAGAAACCGTCGTCGTCGTAAGCGCGAGCGAGCAAACGCGAAGAAGTCTAATATGTAAACAATTTCGGACTTTATTGTATTTAGTTAGTAAGTAAAGTTTTAATAAATTAGATTTTACATATTCAACGGTCTTGTCATTGTCTAAACCTGAAAACCCCCTTTTTAGTGATACTAGTAGCATGTGGTAAAGTTTTATTGGAATATTAAAAATAATGTTACTAACAAAACCTCTTTTGATTTTTTGTTACAGATAAAAAATAAAGCCGCCATCCTGCAAGCAAATGTCAAAAACACTCGAGTTTGACGCAGTACAGCGCCGCCATTTTGAGAGTTAAAAACAAAAAAGAAACATATCGTATACTAAGGATGTATTTAACTCTTTTTTTGGCAAAACTCTGCAAAACTTGGATGGGTGGAGTTTGAGAAACTCTAACATCTCGAGACATTCTAAAAATGAATTACCCATTATTCTATATAATTTTTTATTTTTTAATTTAAAAACATTTTTATTTTTATTTCTGAAGATGGCATCCACTACAGGGCCGAAACGTCGAATTATTTATTATTAAAATATATTTTTTCACTTAATTGTATAGTGACCGTTTCTCACCGAGAATTCACAAATATTAGTTATGTATTTAACTCACAAAAAAAGATTTTAAACAAAAAAACAACCCTTATTCTCCTCAAAAAAATAATTCTTTAAAATTTACCCCATTTAGGGACCTTCCCCCCCTTAATGAGCATATATCTTTAAATTAGTTGTAGAAATATGGCAAAAGTTGGGAAAATTAATGAGAAAACAACAAATAAAGAGTTAAAAGACTTCATACCCGGCGGGTTATGGAGGATGACCGATAGACGTCCCGAAGACGTCCCGAGGACGTTTACTCACTCGCGCATCAATCAATCATATTATGGCACAATTATTATCCTGACTTTTTTTTTTAATAATATTTTACATCGACTTTTGTGAACCCACATGGGACTAAATCGCGACGGGACCTACAGTTTATGAAGGTGGAATCCGAACCACCTCAGCTTTGGCTTTTGTTGGTAAAGTGTGAGTCAAAATAAGTAAAAAGTCATGTCGTCAACGACGGAATAAGTTACGCGGCAATGTAATAAATACTTAACGCGGACACACATTCAACACATACGTAATTACAATCACACACTCATAAATAAATAAACATATATACATAAACATTTTGCTACATAACATAATCAATAAATTGCACATGTTCATATCATTATTCGTTAACGGACGGACGGAAGAGAAAGAGGCTTATGTAAATTTATCTTCTTTTCTTCGGCGTCCTTTCCTCTGGTTCTGGTTCTCCATCCGTCTCGTTGAATTTAAAGATTGCGGCTGCTGTCACCTCGTGAATCAGATATTGATGTCACACTCCCTCGCAACTACGAGGGAGAGGACCAGCAGCCTCGTTTAGTATATGGACGTACGGAGTGCCGTCATAAATTCCTGGTGTTTTCTGGTTAATTTGTTATCCTCGCCGCCTCCATTTGAATTATGATTTTGGTGCTGGCTGTTGAAGTGTGTGGGCCCACTTGGTTCCCGGAGCAGCCAGGGTCTCCGGATTGTCGTTGAGGCAGCGAGTCGTCCAGGAGTCCAAGAAGAAGAGAGAGTTTGAGGGCTACTTACCAGGTCTTATAATACCTCGGTAAGTATCCCTATGTCCAGTAATGTCGCCGAGATCCCCTTTTCCTGAGAATCGGGACGGGAACTGTCAAACATTTGAATGTAATTTGCTCGATTTGAGTTTGACAGCCCGCCCCTCATTTGAATTTGGAGCGCATGCGCCCCATTGCGGCGACACATGCGCTCCGAGCTTGGAACTCGGCCCGTTTGTTGCCCACTTTTCAGGCTGCGCGGCCAAGGCGCCGTTGCCCCTCTTCTGCGCATGTAGAGGCGCACCAGCGCCAGCGCCATGTCATTGCGCGCGCATGTCCCTTGATGCGCGCTCGGATCCCACGTGGGCTTGGGATCCAAAATGGCCGACCGGCCGGAAAAAGCGCGCATCTCGTCCTTGGTATCTTCGTTATTTCCTTTATTAAGCGCGTCCATACGAATATCGTAACGGCCCTCTTTCTCTCCGTCGCTCTTCTTCTTCCGCGCACGGACGAGTTAAACGGTTCGTTACAAACTTATTAAAGATTTTAAACATTTTCCATCTTTAGGAAACCAGTATTTTCGATTGAAAAAGAAATTATTAAGAAATTACACATTGCTAACAAAACTTTTATCGAATATTGACAATATTTACTGTTTCTAAGACAAGAGTATGTTCAAGTGATGTAAGAACGAATTAAATTTCGGGGGATGACCGATAGACGTCCCGAGGACGTCTATTCACTCGCGCAAGAATCCAGTATACTGATATGGAATACAGTATGAGATAAATCAGTATTTTGGTTAATGACAAAATTATCAACATTTTCGATCTCCAGGAAAATTCTGTTTTCTGTAAAGATAGCAATTGTTTGTTACAAATACTAAAAAAGTCGTTTATCAAAAGTTATGAACACATTCTCTTTCCAAGACAACATTATTTTCGATGGTGTTTTACATACCTGTCATATGCGTCCCAAAGGCATCACTAGAATTAATCCTCAATTATCAACGAATGCATCAAATTTTGGCCTAAATCGCTATTTTGGTTTATCAAATAATGATGAAAATTTTTGATCTTGAAAAAAGAACGGTTTTGGAGAACGATAGCTCATGAATTTTATAACAAAAAAAAACTGCTTTTAGCAAAAAATTATTAACATTTTCTGTTCCCAAGGTAACATTATTTGAGGACAACTACCCAGTGATACACAAATCCATCAAATTCTGCAGTAAATCATTTTTTTCTTCGTCAAAAAATTTTCATTTTCTATCTATAAGAATAATATATTTCCGCAGAAATAACAAGAGATTGATGAAAAGTTTGAAAACAAAATTGTTTGTAGAAAATCATTCTTTTTTATGCAAATTTCTATTATTTTTATCAAATTTACAAAATTTTCAGTGAAAGGAGGTCAGGGTAATTTAGTGATTTGATTTGTTAAATTAAAATAGATCTTTTTGATGAATGTAATTGTAATGACAGCACAGGCATGTTTTGTTATATATCGGAAACGTTTCAGAAATATTTCCGTGAAAATTTGAAATCATTTCGGATACATAACGGATGTCTCGGAAACGTATCGAAAACCTTTTAAATTAGTATCCATGGCCGTTTTAGATAGTTCCAAAAACATAACGATAAGCTCTTTGTTACATTACAGAAACGTAAAGGAAACATAACGGAAACGTAACTGGGTACTGTGTTTTATTATGGAAATGTAACTGGGAGATATCGGACACGTTACAGTTATGTTTATAATTACGTTGCGCAATGATTACAGAAACATAACGGATATATTTGCTCCCTTAGTGGCTGAATGCAGCGGAAATATAACGGTAATGTAACGGCCACATAACGGGGGTGTTTAGTAATATGAAAAGCGGGCTATTCCCCCACCAATATTTAGCCTGTACATATTTCCGCGAGCGACGAATGAGTCAGTTGGCTCGAGATCGCGCGATCGAATTCTTGTAAATATTACGTATCCGAAAATAAATTGTTAATTTGAGAAGTGCAGACATTGTGTTCATTTTATTGCATTATACTATCAAATCTATTAAATATTAAGAAACATAGTTGTTTATGGCTTAAATTAAAAAGAATTATACGATCGACAATCAACGGGATTGGGTGATCGTTGCGTATGTGTATCGGAAAGACGAAAATTTCGTGGCGTGCGCGAGTGTGAAACTCTTTATGCTAAAAATCAAATAAAGATAGTGTTTTGAAAATTTTACAGGGGGCAAGCACGTTATATTGCTGATAGAGGTACAGGACAAAGACGGTACATGACAGAATTATAGGCAGATACAACACAATACCCACCCAGAGCCAGTCCCCCTACCCCAATATCGGTACCTCCAACAGATTCGGCGGTCTGTGCCTTAGCGAGTACGGCTTATCCCATCTTTATCCGAGATAAGACCCACGATGTACCGACCGCGGATAAGACGCTGACGGTACCGATAACTGCCGACGGGGGTCGGCAGCGGTCCCAAATTCGTACCTTCGCCCATCAAAGTTCTCCAGTTATTCCACACTGGACATAAGCAGAGAAAATTGCACGGACGGGGATTCGAACTCGGCATCTTCGCGACGTTCAGTTCGAGCGGACTAAGACTGACGCCTTAGCCCGCACGACCATCACGCCGACCATAAACATAACTGTAACGTGTCCGATATCTCCCAGTTACATTTCCATAATAAAACACAGTTTACCCAGTTACGTCTCCGTTATGTTTCCTTTACGTTTCTGTAATGTAACAAAGAGCTTATCGTTATGTTTTCGAAACTATCTAAAACGGCCATGGATACTCATTTAAAAGGTTTCCGATACGTTTCCGACACATATCCGTTATGTATCCGAAATGATTTCAAATTTTCACGGAAAAATTTCTGAAACGTTTCCGATATATAACAAAACATGCCTGTGCTGTATGGGTATATAGTTGACGGCCGCTTCCCAAGTTATAGTACAAGGAAAATCCGTAATCGACTTATTCATGTGTAATACTATAACCTTGTATAATATTTCGAATTTTAGGGTAATGAATGAATTGACTATGTCAAGTCATTTTCCAGTTTTGCTAAATTTAGATATAAAAGTCAAAAAGGCTGAAAAACTAAAATAATAAAATGGAAGGATAGTGAAAGTGGCGGCTTTGTTAATAATATGTATTACTCTACACGGAAAGAACGTTGCGCGGTCGAATCACCCAAAAGTGCCGGCGGCGTTGCCAATCGCAGTTCGATATGTCAACGTTGTTGTGGAAAGGCTGATGTCGCAAATTGGGAGATCTGGTTGCCCAAATTCGGTGAGTTAGTCGCCGAAGTTTTGGTACATCATCGGATCGGCTGCTCGCCGAAACTTTTGGGAGATTCAAAAGACGCCTAATTCGAGCGAGTTGACGGGTGAAAGGGTGCGAGGCAGCGCACCTACGGAAAGGCAGGTAGGTCCCCTGGTATTCTCTCTATGTAGGAACGTAGCCAAAGTAGATTTAGATATAAAGGAAATGTCTAGTAACTTCACCGACACAATTATAAGCGTAGCTAAGAGGATAAACACGATTTCAACAATAAGTAATAGTTCAAATAAAAATACAAAGAATGGCATGATACTAAGTGTAAAATTCATAAACAGGATTTAGAAAACAAATTAACAGGAGACAATTTTCCGATAAATAAAATTACAGAATGGCATAAACTGAGAAATGAATACTTTAGGTTAATCCAATGGAAAAAGGATCAATATTTAGAAAACTTAGCCAGATCATTAATAGAGACATAAGATTCAAAGAGAATTAAATAAGGGAATTATTAAATTCATATGGATTTTTTTAAAAAGTGGATGGTAATGTAATTGATATGAGGATATTGTCTGAACACTTAGAGAAAATATATTCAGAAAATGCGATTAAGAATGAATTCGAATTTATATGAAATAATACTGATCGGACTCTTGATGCAGACATAATTCTAGAAGAAGCTAAAATAACATTAAAAGTTTGTAAATTAAACAAGGCATCAGGGTCTGACGGCATTTCTTTTGAATTTCTTAAAAACCTACCACATAATTGGGTTATATATATAGTTGTATTTTGTAATAACATTGTAAGGGAACAAAGAGTCCCAGGTTCCACTTTCGTCCACTTTCATATTCTTCTAAACAGTAGTTAGAGATAATACGAGTATTGATGTTTAACGGCAACAATTAAAAACAAGGGGTTATATGTGAAACAAGGAGATGATAAAAATAATAATAATAATAAAAAATTAATTGAAAAGTTTTTTTTTTTTTTTTTTTTTTTTTTTTTTTAATAGGGGGGGGGAGGTTATATATTAAAACATAAAAAAGCTAATAATGAATTAAAAGGGGAAATTTAGCTTGACGTTTCGACCCGTGTTTGGGTCATCTTCAGAATAAAATTTTGAATGTTTCGGGTGCCGTATTTATAGGTAGTAGGAGAACAAAATAAACAACGAGAAAGTAAACAGAATACATGAACGGCATTTAAATGAAAATAACAAAATAAAATTTAAGAAATTAATTTAATAGCGAATTATAAATATCCGGTAGATAGGATTTTTCAAATCTAATGTTGACAGTGTTTTCTTCTTTTTTAATGAAAAAATTTTCCATATGGCACCTTTTTCTCCAGTTCTTTTCTCTAGCAAGTATCTTGGTGTTATCATAGTCGAAATCATGTCCTGTCTCGTTTCTATGATGCGTTAGACCAGTATGTTGTTCTTTGTTTGATGTTAAAAAGTTTCTTTTGTGTTCTTTAAGTCGCACTTCCAAAGGTCTGTATGTTTGGCCTATGTACGATTTGTTGCAGTGTGCACAAGGTATTTCGTAGATAACATCCCGTTGTTTTTTTGTTGGTAAAATGTCTTTTCCCGGCTTTATTCTAGCGATATTGGTATTGAAGGGGGTGGATAAAATTCTGATATTATTATTTTTGAAAATTCTTGCAATTTTTTCACTTAAACCTTTTATGTACGGACAACTAATTGTTTTAGAGAAATCATTATTCGAATTGTTATTGTTATTATTTTGGTTGAAATTTAATATATTTATTCTCTTATTAATGCATTGGTTTACCATGAGAGGAGGATAGCCGTTTTCATATAAAATTTGTTTAATTAAGTTTAAATTTTTTTCATGGAATTCAGCCGAGGAAAGTTTTAACGCACGGTCAATTAGGCCATAAATCATGCCTGTTTTGTATGATAGAGGGTGTGCTGAACGATAATGAATGTATCTACCAGACCAAGTAGGTTTGTGGAACCAATCTAGTTTGATTCCACCATCGGGCATCACTATAATTTTGACATCTAAGTAATTGATCTCATGTTTGCTTTCTAATTCGAAAGTAAACTTTAATCTATTATTTATATTATCAAAATTATTGAATTCGTTTGAGATGTTAGTTTCAGAGCTTTCTGGAACACAAGTCAAGATGTCGTCAGCGTATCGGTAGAAAAAAGGTGGTTTGAAATCTAATTTGTTTAAGATTTTTTCAGTGGCATGCTCGAGTACGAGGTTTGCGAGAACCGGGGATAGCGGCGATCCCATGGGCATACCAAAAGTTTGTTTATAAACAGAACTTCCAAATTTAAAATACGTAGAATCCAAACAAATCAATATTGCCATAATAAAATCATTTTGATCTAATTTGGTAAAATTTTTAATTTTGTTCCATTTATTCTGAATACTTTCGATAATTAGAGAGTTGGAGATGTTTGTAAACATTGAGACAACATCAAAAGAAATCAATTTGTATTTCTTTGGTATTTTTACACCTTTGATCTGTTCGACGAATGACCAAGTATCTTTTATATTTGATTTTTTATCTAGAACGTTATGCACGATATTGGATAAAAATTTGGCTAGTTTGTACGCCGGACCATCTATGGTGGAGACAATGACACGTAATGGGTTTCCGTCTTTGTGTATCTTCGGAAGTCCGTATGCTCTAGGTGTGGTGGCATTACGTACAGTTAATGATTTGAGAGTTTTATCATCGATTAACTTTCTACTATTCCAAATTTTTAACATTTCGTTGATTTCTTTGGTGATGGTGGCCGTGTATTCAAACTTCGATCTTTCATACGTGGTCGAATCAGATAGAATTTCGTTCATTTTTAGATTATAATCGGATTTGCTCATAGCAACAGTTACATTTCCCTTATCGGCTCTGGTAAGGAAAATATCCGGATTATCTTTTAAGAAAGAATTTACAGTCTTTTGGTGGTTGTTGGATTTGTTGGTATTTAAAAATTGTGACGAACGAAATTGGTAAATTGCCTGCGTGCATTCTTGCCGAATTCGGTTTTTCTCGTTTTCATCAAAAACATATGAAACTCCCGATTCGATACTAGCAATGATGTTATGCAAGGGCAAGTCTTTTTTGTGACAAATCTCAAATGCAAATTTGTCGCCTAAGGCGATAATATTTTGCACATCGATCGGTATGGTCGTATTGGTTAAGTTCTTAAGCCAAGAATTCTGTGTTACCAAAGAGTTTTCGTTCGTTTCAATGACAGAAAAGTGTTTAGTTAGTCTGTAGAATTTGTTTACAAGTCTATGACGGGTTTTTATAAAAATTTTGTTAAATTGAAGGTTTTCGAAAAAGAAAAAATTATTATAAATGTGCTGCGGTAATTGAGTAACAATTTTATGTAATAACTGATTTCGTGATGTTCTAATGTCATTAATCATGAAGTGTACATCTCTAATCTCTAGATTTAATAGTTTTCTTTTGTAAGCCATACTATGATTATTGAAAGATGCTTTGATATAAAAGTTGTTGAATACAGGTTCTGACTTGCTATTGGTTAAGTGGGGGGGGGGGGGTAATAAACGATTTTGCCTACATCTAATCAGGAATATCCTTCGATTAAGATGTTTTGCAAGAGAGATATTCAGTTTACACCACTGTTTTAAAGTTAATACGACGTCATCTCCTTTAGTTGATCTAATCCAATTAAAGAAATCACGATGACGGTAGTTAACTTGCGTTTCAAAATTAATCATTTTAAACAATACAGTTTCTCGGCCGCTTTTAATAATTAGAGATAATACGAGTATTGATGTTTAATATAAACTGAATATCTCTCTTGCAAAACATCTTAATCGAAGGATATTCCTGATTAGATGTAGGCAAAATCGTTTATTACCCCCCCACTTAACCAATAGCAAGTCAGAACCTGTATTCAACAACTTTTATATCAAAGCATCTTTCAATTTCGTTCGTCACAATTTTTAAATACCAACAAATCCAACAACCACCAAAAGACTGTAAATTCTTTCTTAAAAGATAATCCGGATATTTTCCTTACCAGAGCCGATAAGGGAAATGTAACTGTTGCTATGAGCAAATCCGATTATAATCTAAAAATGAACGAAATTCTATCTGATTCAACCACGTATGAAAGATCGAAGTTTGAATACACGGCCACCATCACCAAAGAAATCAACGAAATGTTAAAAATTTGGAATAGTAGAAAGTTAATCGATGATAAAACTCTCAAATCATTAACTGTACGTAATGCCACCACACCTAGAGCATACGGACTTCCGAAGATACACAAAGACGGAAACCCATTACGTGTCATTGTCTCCACCATAGATGGTCCGGCGTACAAACTAGCCAAATTTTTATCCAATATCGTGCATAACGTTCTAGATAAAAAATCAAATATAAAAGATACTTGGTCATTCGTCGAACAGATCAAAGGTGTAAAAATACCAAAGAAATACAAATTGATTTCTTTTGATGTTGTCTCAATGTTTACAAACATCTCCAACTCTCTAATTATCTAAAGTATTCAGAATAAATGGAACAAAATTAAAAATTTTACCAAATTAGATCAAAATGATTTTATTATGGCAATATTGATTTGTTTGGATTCTACGTATTTTAAATTTGGAAGTTCTGTTTATAAACAAACTTTTGGTATGCCCATGGGATCGCCGCTATCCCCGGTTCTCGCAAACCTCGTACTCGAGCATGCCACTGAAAAAATCTTAAACAAATTAGATTTCAAACCACCTTTTTTCTACCGATACGCTGACGACATCTTGACTTGTGTTCCAGAAGGCTCTGAAACTAACATCTCAAACGAATTCAATAATTTTGATAATATAAATAATAGATTAAAGTTTACTTTCGAATTAGAAAGCAAACATGAGATCAATTACTTAGATGTCAAAATTATAGTGATGCCCGATGGTGGAATCGAACTAGATTGGTTCCACAAACCTACTTGGTCTGGTAGATACATTCATTATCGTTCAGCACACCCTCTATCATACAAAACAGGCATGATTTATGGCCTAATTGACCGTGCGTTAAAACTTTCCTCGGCTGAATTCCATGAAAAAAAATTTAAACTTAATTAAACAAATTTTATATGAAAACGGCTATCCTCCTCTCATGGTAAACCAATGCATTAATAAGAGAATAAATATATTAAATTTCAACCAAAATAATAACAATAACAATTCGAATAATGATTTCTCTAAAACAATTAGTTGTCCGTACATAAAAGGTTTAAGTGAAAAAATTGCAAGAATTTTCAAAAATAATAATATCAGAATTTTATCCACCCCCTTCAATACTAATATCGCTAGAATAAAGCCGGGAAAAGACATTTTACCAACAAAAAAACAACGGGATGTTATCTACGAAATACCTTGTGCACACTGCAACAAATCGTACATAGGCCAAACATACAGACCTTTGGAAGTGCGACTTAAAGAACACAAAAGAAACTTTTTAACATCAAACAAAGAACAACATACTGGTCTAACGCATCATAGAAACGAGACAGGACATGATTTCGACTATGATAACACCAAGATACTTGCTAGAGAAAAGAACTGGAGAAAAAGGTGCCATATGGAAAATTTTTTCATTAAAAAAGAAGAAAACACTGTCAACATTAGATTTGAAAAATCCTATCTACCGGATATTTATAATTCGCTATTAAATTAATTTCTTAAATTTTATTTTGTTATTTTCATTTAAATGCCGTTCATGTATTCTGTTTACTTTCTCGTTGTTTATTTTGTTCTCCTACTACCTATAAATACGGCACCCGAAACATTCAAAATTTTATTCTGAAGATGACCCAAACACGGGTCGAAACGTCAAGCTAAATTTCCCCTTTTAATTCATTATTAGCTTTTTTATGTTTTAATATATAACCTCCCATCTACCCCATTTTTAAAAAAAAAAAAAAAAAAAAAAAAAAAAAAAAAAAAAAAAACTTTTCAATTAATTTTTTATTATTATTATTATTTTTATCATCTCCTTGTTTCACATATAACCCCTTGTTTTTAATTGTTGCCGTTAAACATCAATACTCGTATTATCTCTAACTACTGTTTAGAAGAATATGAAAGTGGACGAAAAACGGTAAGAAACTACCAGAATGGCAAGTGGGCTTCAGGGAAGGTAGAAGTTCTCTTGATCATGTTTTCGTATTAAACGCTGCAATACAATTACAATTAAAAAGAAAAATTGGTAAATTAACAAAATTAAATTGATTTTAAACCGAGTATCTCACCTACCAGGAAGTTTATAAATAAATATAATTAACGGCTTCGACCTACAAATTGCATTAGATATTAAAATGATATAGTTTGAAAATCTCTAAACATTTCAAACACCTTGCATCATAATCACACGGATTCCCAAATGCTAGGCTTTGTCGAAACATTTATAATCTCAACTAGTAATGATATTAACAATGAAAAAAAGAAAAAGGTAAAAGATAAAAAACTATATTTATAATGTACATTTTATAAATTTCGATTTGACAGTTATTTGAAATAAACTGGTATATGAATATATTTGTTAGTATGCAATTACAATAAATCTAAAGAAAGAAAAAGGCCATTAGTATAAAAATATAATATGAAAATGAAATATATATAAACATGCAAAAAATAGATATAAATATGCAAAAAAAAAGTATAGACATGCAAAATATGCAAATACTTAAACCTAAAATTAAAAGGATACATGCGTGGCGTTTCGTTCAATCCCCTCCGCACCTGAACTCTTCAGTGAGGCTTGGCGGAAGGAATCACCCTCAGACGACCTAACTACAAACTGATACTGAATTCTGATACCCACATGCATGATATTTATGGAGAACCCAGGTAAGAAAAAATTCCCAAATGATTGAAAGGATGTTTAAAAATTGTAATATTTCAAAAAAGGGGGCATGGGCATAAGAATAAGCTCCCTCCGTTAAGATATAAAAGTAAAGAAACCAAATTTGAAAAAGAATATGTTTATCTGGGCAATTCCTTTGCCAAGTCGGGTACTTATACTAGTGCTTGCAACGAAATCTTTCAGAAAGGTAAAAACGCAATTCAACCTACAATCAACTTGATTAATAACATTAAAATAGCGACTGTAACGCCAAAAATAACCACCGGGTAATATATTGCCTTGTAATATAACCGCAATATTTCTGTAACAGTACCCTGTGGCATATTTTATGCAATATTACCGTAATGTCACCATTACATTACCTAGTGATATATTCCCGTGTAACATACTCGTAATATAACCGCAATATCATCGTGTTATATGTTGCCATGTAATATAACCGTAATATGACCTCCACATTACTGTGTGATGTATTTCCGTGTAATATAATCGTAATATGACCACAACATTACCGTATAATATATTGCCGTGTAATATACCCGTAATATCACTGCAACATCACTGTTATATATGGCCGTGCAACATAACTGAAATTTTACTGAAATATCAACGTGTTTCATAACTGCAATATTTCTGTAACATTACCCTTAGGTATATTTCCATTTAATATTACCGTAATATGAACATAACATTACCTCGTCATATATTGCGATTATAGGAATCATTTTTCATTGTATCATGCGTATCAAATTTTTACTTTGGCTTATTTTAGTTATGACCTTCTACAAAACGCGCATTCTATTAATGTTTACGTCTCCTCTCACTTTTATTTGATTGTAAATATTGGCCATTGTAACAAGAACACCGGGGTATCGGACGCTCGTGTTACGGCGAACTGTCTTCATCGGAAAGAAAGGAACAGAGAGGGGCGAAGAGAAAGAGAGGAAACGATCGGGAGGGGGGCAAGCGCGAAAAGCTCGGGGATCGGAATGACGAAAGTCGGCAGATTCGATTTCCTCGAGCCACGCGAGCTTCCCTGTGCGCGACGAAAAACTTCCCTGCCGCGTAGAAAAAGTTTCATCGAGACGATACGCGGAGTGTGTGACCTACACATCGGATTACCGGAGCTTTGGTGGAGACATCACCAGTGAATGTAAGTACCGGCTTGGCCGTACACACGAGGTTCTTCCTTCTCCCTTTCTTCCCCTCTCTTTACGGTTGCGGTCATCAGGTTTTATAACCGGAGGCGCGGTGGAGTTTGCGGCGGCACCCCGCGTCGTTTATTTTGTATTTTATTTTGTACCGGGTTCAGAAATTTTGAACAAATCGGAGTGAAAATTGTTTACAGCGAAAATTAAGCGTGTGTAGAAACGAGCATTGTTTACGTTAGCGGCACGTAAACGAAGTGTAAAATTCGAACAATTCGCCAAATTTAATAACATAAAATACATTTTAATTTCAGAATTCGAAAATTAAAAGTTTTATATTATTGAATGTTTCGGAATTAATCCGAAAAATTATAAATGTGTTTATTTAATAATTAAAGTTGGCGAATACCAAAAAGAAGTAGTGGTTAAGAAAACGCGAAAAATATTTAAAATTAATTATTTTGAAAATAAAAATTTAATTATAGTCGTTGGAATTCTCCGATTTACCGGATTTATTAAAGAAATTCCAAAAGAAACGAGTTTTCCAGAAGAAAATAATTCTGAATGATAATTCGGAAATAAATATTTCTTTTTCGGAATATTTAACTACAGGTAAAAATTATTTAGAAATAGTATATATATATATAACAATTTATGTTTTCAAAAACAAGTAAAATTAATATTTTCTAATAATCGTTCGAATTTCGAGAATTTGCCGAAATATAAAAGGAATTCCGAGAAAACGATTATTTTATTTTAGAAATAAAATGATTCCGAATTGTAATTCGGAAATAAACGTTCCATTTTCGAAATAATTAATTAAATTAAAAATTTAAGTTAAGGTAACAAATATATTTAAGAATATCATAATTGTACAATATTATGATATATTAAGTAATATTAAATATTATATATAAAATATTATTATATGTATGAAATGATATATTATATGTTAGATGTAAAAATAGTAATGGAAAATAAGTGTGCATTAATTCCGAGAATCGGAGAAAACTAAGAATTGGAAAATAATAAATCCGATTAGTATACCGAGTTATGAATTGACAATTAAATATTTGGTTAAAATTTTCTTTGATAAAATTCTCCTCGGGAATGACAAATAATAAAAGAAAATAATTTCTGGGTATAGTTTTTTTTACCTTCCAATTTTATTTGTTTTGAAAAATGCTGTAACTCTTCTTCATACATTTACTTAATATAGTTTGGTAATAAATACAGTAAAAATTAATTATTTTGATTAGTTTTTTATTATTACTGCCATTTCATAGTCCGGTAGTATCGATTAATCGGTTACGACAGGTAAAAATTTACCAGTTTTTCAATATACCGACGCTAGCACAGAATTAAACCGGTTGAATCAAATTTTGCGGTACAAACCCAGCAAAACGTGTTATCGGATCAAAACCGGTAGGGAAACCGGAAGACAATACGAAGTGAACATCGGTTCACCGGAAAATTCGATTCTGAAAACCGACAAAATCAAATTGCCGAAATTTAGAAAATTTCTAATAATAAAGAAACTGGCGACGTGAATAGCGACGATACTATATAGTTAAAAAATTTGAAGAAGAGGACAGAGCAATAGAAAATTTTGACGTATCGCTCAATTATCAATTAGATAAATTATTTTCTTTTCGTTTCTGAGTTCAAGTTAAAATACGTTACATAATTTCAAAAATTCAGTTAAATTCGGTTATAACATGTAATATTTATTATTTTTTTGTATAATTTATTATACTTTCGTGAAATTATCATAAAAACTCAGAAAATCTATTGTAAACCGGAAAGTAAATTCATCCGGAAGATGACAGAGTTCAATGAAAGTTATTTGAACATGGAAGAACAACTACAGGGCCTAGATGTCGATAGATGGCTCTGTCAACTCGACGATATCGAGCTATTTAAATCTCTGCGAGAGCTCAAATTAAGACAAGATGGCCGGAGAACTTTATTAGTCGACCTATTATACCGACGCGACGTATGATTCACACGACAACAGCTTGTCCAATCCAGAAACGATAAATTAACAACGTTTCTGGAAAAGACAATGCATTTGTTGAGACAAGAAAGCTCCGGCCAAGAAGAGGAAGTCTCTGGACAAGAAGATGAGATTTACGATTGTGAAGAACGATCCGGTTTTTAGAACGAGAAATACCGGTAACCACAACAGTCACTGCTGTCACAACAGTGACTTCTTCCCAGCCGACTACGTCATCGGCAATTCAAAGAGTACCCAGAACGGAAGGGACCGGTTCAAAGTCGAACATCAGAATGTCGACTATTGAGAGAGTGTCTCCGACAGATTTAATTCTGTACATATTACCAGATGGCACGGAAACCATGGTCTCACGGACAGCCGCAGCCTATTTTGGGCAAAAGAGGAACGTCAAAGTCGGGAAATGCAGGAGCAAACCGATAAAACGAACAGGCTCATAGAGATGGTTACGACGTTAACCACGCGAATGGATACTATGAACCAATTGCCGGCTTCAAGTACGCAAATAGGAGATCAAACCGGACGGAATCCCAGAAGATCGAAAGTAAATTTTCAAAATACTTTCGGTCTAAACTACTACGAAGATGTCCGGAATTCAACAGTTGATAAAGAAAATCAGAGACAACCGAATCAACAGGATCATGAACCGGAAGTAATTCCGAACCATCCCTTTCACAGAGAATTGGATGCCTCTGGCGGGAGGGGTGAGTGACATCCAGACTGTCTGGCCGTCTGGAAGTAGGTTCTCGTCCGCAAGGTCGGAAGCAGGCCCACGAGATGTCGGTAAAATAGTCCGACAATGGAGACTGACGTTATCCGGGTCTACGGACAGCCGGATAGAAGCGTTCCTGACAGGATTGTAGGAATGCCGAGGACCGGCTAATCTATCCGACGAGGAGATGCTGAGCGCACTGCCGGAGTTATTGGCCGGATCAGCGAAACGCTGGTATAGCGTCTCTAAAAATTCTTGGAGAACATGTCAGGATTTGTGCACATCGGCAAAACGCTGCTATGGATTTAGACAACGTGATACCCAAAGGCTCTGGGCCGAAGCCAATGCCCGCACCCAAGGCATCGACGAACCCGTCCGAGATTACATCGGATGTCTAATGACGCTTTTGGAGTTGTATCCAGAATCGTTGTCAGTAAATCAACAACTGGACTTCCTATACCGGAACATGAAACCGGATCTACAATGGCGAGTTCGGATGGACCGAATCCGGACGTTACAAGATTTTATGGTGGCGGCAGCTGAAGCGGAAAGCGCTGAGGAAGTCCGGAACAATTACCGGAAACCCCCTCCACCAGAAGGAAGTCTAGTACCGGAAATTGCCTATGGCAAACAGAGCAAGTTTGCCAGGGCACATCCAAAAGTGGCCACAGTCACCGAGCCGCAGAAAAATGAGCTAGGTCAAATTCTACAAGAGCTGACCAAGATGCGCGAGGAAATGCGCCAAATGAAGGAACGACAGGCTCGGGATGAATCGAGAAGGCCCAAGTCACAGAAGCCAGGTAACAGGAAGCCGGCATATACGAAAACGTGGTTCAAACAGAACCAACCGGATAAATCGGTAGAGAGAGGATCGGGCCGAAGCAGCCCGAAATACCCTCGGTATGAGCAACCGAGTATAAGTGGCCGAAAAAGCCCGGAGAATGCACGGAGGCGCACGTATCGGAATAGTGGTCGAAATTCACCACTTTGGAGAGAGAGACCTCGCCAACAGGTTCGTCAAGCTCCGCCGGGAAAAACTTGGTATGCTGGACGTGTCAGTTACCCGGATATACGAAGAACACATGTCCGAGATGTTCGGGAAACCGATTGAGGAACCAGTAGGTCAGGCCACTATGGTTCCCAGGCCAGTGAATAAGGCCTCAACTTCGCGAAAGTTGGCGAATGCACCGTAAAAAGAGGTGACAACCGGAAATATGGTAATCCTGTAAATGCAAGATGGTGGCTGCAAATCAAGATAGCAGGGTTTGCAGTCAGAGCATTATTTGATCCGGGTGCATCGAAGACCGCTATAGGAAACATCGGTCTACAAATTGTATCGGCCAGTGAAATTCAAATGACGCCGTACGAAGGACCGGGTGCGAGAGTGGCAGATGGTGCACTTTCACCGATTGTGGGGTTAACCCGGCTACCTTTTAGTATATGAGGAGTCACCCGGCAGATCGAGGCTATGATTATGCCTCGGTTGGAAGTGGATTACCTCCTCGGGGCGGATTTCGTCCGTATATTTGATGCGAGGTTGCAAGTGGAAGGGATGGCACTTGGAGTGCCATTGGAAGTCGGTAGCTTAACTACAGAGAGTCCGACTAAATCAAAGACCACGGGCACAATGCGGTTATCAGAGGATGAAAACCGGAAGCTGCAAGATTTGCTGAAGAAATGTCTTCCGGTAGACAGTACTACTATCGGCTGTACAAATCTGGTAGAGCACGATATTGTGCTGACATCGACAAAACCGGTGAAACAAAGATATTATCCAGTATCCAAGAAGATTGAAGAAGAGATGCACCGGCAAGTGGACAAAATGCTGGAGGATGGCATCATTGAACCGTCGACCAGTGGTTGGTCGAGTCCGGTCGTGATGGTCCGGAAGTCAAACGGAACATATCGGTTCTGTGTAGACTACCGGAAGTTGAACGCAGTGACGGAAGCAAATGCGTATCACCATATCCGGATGAAGAAAGAGGCTCGATCAATGACGGCATTCACAGTACCCGGGAAAAGACTGTTCCAGTTTAGGAGAATGCCGTATGGATTAACAGGAGCACCGGCTAGGTTTCAAGCTCTTCTGGATTCACTGATCGGCCCGGAGTTAGAACCACATGCGTTTGCTTATCTGGGCGGTATAATTATCGTCACTGAAACTTTTGAGAGCCATTTGTACTGGCTAAAACACGTTTTAGAGAAAATATTGGGTGCCTCGAAGTCATAGTCAATGAACATGGCTTCAAACCGGACCCGGACAAGATACCTCCAATATAGGATTATCCGGCCCCGAAAAATCTTAAGCAGCTTCGGAGATGGGCATGGCATCATGGTACCGGAAATTCTTACAAGACTTTGCCACGGTAGCCGAGCCCTTAACCTATCTGACCAAGAAAGGTGTTCGGTACATATCATCCGAAGATCGTCACCTCGCATTCGAGAAAATTAAGGCAATGATTGCTATGGCTCCGGTATTGCAAAGACCGGATTTCATAGCGGAATTCACACTTCAGACCGACGCCAGCGATAGTGGACTTGGCGCAGTACTCACCCAAGAGCACCAAGGCCAAGAAAGAGTACTGGGGTTCGCTAGTCGGACACTGAATTCTGCCGAACGAAACTACTCGGTAACAGAAAGAGAATGCCTGGCCGTCCTTTGGGCGATTGAAAAGTTCCGGCCATATGTGGAGGGTTACCATTTCAGGGTAATAACCGACCATAGTAGTTTGGTATGGTTATATAACCTAAGGAACCCTACCGGAAGATTAGCTCGGTGGGCCCTCAAAATGCAGGCATACGATTTTTAGGTTAAACTCCGGCCAGGCTCGGTACACTACGTTCCTGATGCATTATCTGGGATGTACGAAGACGAGATTCCGGAAGTCGATATGATGAGTTCCCCGGATGATAACGAAGAAGTCGAGGAATGGTATCGACACCGAAGAGCTGAAATTCGGGAAAATCCAAAGGAGAATTCGTACTGGAACGTGATCGGGAGTCGGATGTATACGTACCAACCGGACCCGATTTTGGAAGATACCACCGGTGATGATGACGCGTGAAAGTTCGTGGTACCGGAAAAGAAGAGAGAAGTGGTTCTACGGGAATGCCACGAAGAAGCCACGCTCGGGCACCTAGGTCAAAAGAAGACCTACGACCGGGTTGCCGCTTATTATTGGTGGCCTACGATCCACAAGGATGTTGCCAGGCACGTAAAGAATTGTGTGATATGCCAAAAATGCAAAGTACAACAGTTGGCACCAGCCGGTAAACTCGGACACCGGCGGATTACTCGACCGGGACAAATAGTAGCCGGAGATGCCATGGGACCATTTCCGCGTAGTAAAAACGGATTTGAGTTCCTGGTAATCTTCGAGGATCTATTCACTCGATGGATCGAGTGCGCTCCTCTCAGGAAGTTGACGGCGCATAACGTCACCCGAGCGCTAGAAGAAAGGATTTTTCTACGGTTCGGAGCACCGGAGGCATTCTTGTCCGACAACGGCCTCGAGATTAAGAATAAGGAACTTGACGCGTTCTTGGCGGAACGAGGTGTCGGACATGAGTATACCCCGAAGTACCACCCACAAGCCAATCCGGTAGAAGAAGTAAACAGGACCTTCAAGAGCATGATCCAATCTAAGATTGGTGAGGATCACCGCGAATGGGACCGGTATATAAACGAGCTTACGTTCGCGTATAACACGGCGACACAAGAATCCACGGGATTCAGTCCGGCGTTCCTGATTTATGGTCGTCGCCCGGAACCGCCAAACATGGTGCGTCGGCAAACGGAACGTGCCGGAGAAGAAGAAGAAACTCGGCAAGCTCTGAGCAGTTGGGAAGCTCGGATGAATAAGCTTCGGACCTTGCATCAAGAAGTTTGGTCTAAGTCCGATGAAGCTCAACGCCGACAAACTCGGTATTATGATGCCAACCGCCGAGATGTCCAATATCAAATAGGGGACAAAGTACTTAGGCGGAATAGGATATTGTCGTCAGCGGCCAAAGGAATTGCGGTAAAGTTGGCGCCAAAATATCTCGGACCATTTACTATCCGAAGTAAACCCCGGAAGACTTCCTACGAGTTAATAGATAACTTTGGAAAAAATGACGGTGTGAGCCACGTCGTGGATTTAAAACCGTTTCACGAAGATTAACCGGAAGAGGGAGATAACCCAGAAGATCAACAGGAAGAGAGGGTTAACCCCGAAGATCGACCGGAAGAGCCGGATTTAGCGGGCGAACGTGGTTAGCGTGATCAGTCAGGCAAATTGCGAGCACCGGTAAAACGCGGGCCCGGACGGCCACGAAAGTTAGTAGCGACCGCGATTGAACAGGCTCGAGGGGATAAAGTCGAATCGCGAGATGGAACCGGGGGTAGTAACAACGCATCGCAACGGGTGACTCGGGCACTAGATTAGATGTTTCAGGTACGATCGCGGAAAGAAAGGGACAGAGAGAGGCGAAGAGAAAGAGAGGAAACGATTGGGAGGGGGGCAAGCGCGAAAAGCTCGGGGATCGGAACGACGAAAGTCGGCAGATTCGATTTCCTCGAGATACGCGAGCTTCCCTGTGCGCGATGAAAAACTTCCCTGCCGCGTAGAAAAAGTTTCGTCGAGACTTGAATGCTCCTGTTTCTCTATCATTTGCCAGTAATACTCATGAAATGATGTCTGGAATCGAAACACCACCTCATACTAGTTTTTTTGATCATTCACCTGGTCAACAGCAGCTATCTCAAGACTATCTATGTCCTAATCGGATCAGTTTGCTTATATGTGTTTCTTGCAAATTCCAACAATGAATGCCATCTCATCACTAAGATCGGAAACTAGGTCAGAAATGGAAGCAAACGAAATATCCAGGCAATTCACTGAACTGTACTATGTCGTTTGGCGATAGCGTGGAAAGTGACTTTAGCGACTATACTGTTAGAATTAATCATAGTTAGTTTGTCGATACAACGGCGTTTATATTTACCGTTCGGCAAAAGAGACAGAAAGAGATGGTATAGTTGAGATGGAACATATAATATGTTGTCGCATGTGTCGCGTTCCCTAAAAGGGAGAGGGGGCCACGTGGCAATCAAAATTTGATCGGTGACATTCGCAACAGGAGGGGACATTCCGTTAATTGGCGTCGAAGAGTTGGAAGCAAATTTGCTGATTTTTGGGCCTACGGAAAAACGCACGACGATTTCAACGTGGAGAAGAGTATTATCCGTTTTGCGTACCATAATGGGAAGGCACTCTCTGTGAAGCAGTCTACTCCCAGTTTTGAAGGGTCAAACCAGATGCCGTTCTTATTTTATGAAATGTTCTACGATTCTTTCTTTTTCATCGTTCATTGTCTTAAACGCAGCGACTTCGGCGAAAGCACCCCGCCAATTTCGTTCATGGGACAAGTTTCTGTTTGGAGAATATTTTTTATGCTTAGTGTGGCGTTTTTCGGATCCATTCAAAAAATCGTTTTATAATAGCTGCCCCTGACGAGGACTTACATAGTGGGTCGAAACGTTTAGCGTGTATTGTCTTGAATGACACGTGGAGAATTGTAATGGTCATGAATAAATCACATATTGAATTTAATTATCTAAGCCTTATTTCTATTGTAAAAGGTTTATTTCATGGTAATAAATTAAATTCATTATTTTAAATATGCAGTTCATTCAGTTAAAGATCGTAGAATTATTACAAATGGCGCCGAACATGGGACACGCAATAAATCGATAAGTTCAAAGGAATAGGAAAGAAAAGAGGAATTTTATTGTTTACATATTGAATAATTGAACATTTTATTTTTGAATATTGAGTTGTCGAAATACGGTATGTTTACATAATGAAAATGACTCTAGTTAAACATACACCGCCGGCGAAAAATACACGTTCGAAGAAAAATACAACCGACAATAATATTGTTGACAAAATGACAGACAAAGAATGAGCCGAGAGTTACCCAATGTTGAAAATTCGCGAGATGAGAGTCTTATTAATAATCTTGACGCATGGTCCTTCAAAATATGCGGTCTATTAATGTGGATATTCCTTTGCCGAAATTTAATGCACAAATTAATGAAAATTCAGTCGACTTTCTAGAAAAATTTGAAAAATATTGCTTAGTGAAACAAATTGATGAGCAAACAAAGTTTTTGTTAGTTGGGGCGCAATTGGGTCGACGCGCAAAACAATGGTTTGAATCGAGAACTTTTTATACGTTTATTCAAATTAAGCAGATGTTTTTGGAATATTTTGATGCGGAGTTGATTAGAGCTAATAGCCCAAATATAAGAGCAAATTATTGTTATGACCAGTTGAAAAAGGCTAGATATTTCGATCCGCCATTGAAAAGAACAGTGTTGCATGCTCATATCATACAGCAGTTACCGATTTTTATTAAGGAGAAGTTGATTCTAATTGATTATGGTGATGAGGATGCAATTGCACAGGCTCTATGTAGGTTCGATTTTTTGAATAAGGAAAGAGAAAGTGATCGAAAACGAAACAGCGGAAGTTCTCAAAGTGTTAATCTAGCTCGTGAAACGTTTAATGGTAATCGTTCCCATAATTCGCAAAATTCTCAAAATTCGCATAATTCGCATATTTGGGGAATGACTAATAAAAGATTTAGAGAATTTGTTCAGAGAAATTCCGTACAGTCGCTGCAGGGCGCCCCTAATCATATGCAACAAGCAGCTTCGCATCAAGTTACATTAATTCATAGGGTTCTTACAAGTAATTATTCGTCAAATGTACATAGTTTAAATAATCCTAACGTGACAAATGTTAGCCATTTTGATGCGGCTCATTTGCCAGACATGCGCTTACTCCCACCCTCTCATGGTTCTTTCAATCGAGCGTCTCCGGAATCAAACGAGTCTAATCATTTAAACTAGGTGCTTGCACTTCGAAAAAAGGTCCGGCGAGGTGCAAGGATTTCGAGTTTGTAGAGGACCTGCAATCTGACTTTGAAAATGTTCCGATGGTTTGGAGGGAGAGAATATTGCAAATTGTCCCAAGTTGACGGTTTTTATTGAAAATGTTCCTATTTCAGTCTCAATTGACACGGGTAGTTGACTATTTTTGTAAATTTGTGAAAGAGAGTGTGTTGCCTGTTGTCGGTGTTGTTATTCTTACGGCTATTGGTAAAAAACCCACTGCGTTACGCCAACAGGTTATGTCTAAGTTACTCATTGATGAACAAACAATTGTCACAATGTTTCTCGTGATACCACATTTGACTTCGCCTATGATTTTAGGTAATGACTGGCTGTTAAAGAATAAAGCTATTTTAGATTATAATATGCGAAATGTAACAGTAAATGATAGGGTTGTTGCTCAGAACTTAATGCAATTTGGTACTCGTAAATCTGAGAGAGTTATATATTCTAAAAACGTAAATTGCACTTTTATTTGTACGAAGACATTTTGTTTAGGCATGATCCGTTAAAGAGACAGTGTCAGGTCGTATTATCCACAGAGTTAATCGCACCTCTGTTAAATGCCGTTCCTTATTCGCTGGGGCATTCTGGGGATTTCAAAATGTATGAACATCTGCGCTCTTCATACTATTGGAAGGGCATGTGCAAGGTGGTTAAAAGATTTATTCTGCATTGTGACTTACGTCAGCGCGTTAAGGGTTTGAATAATCGGATGCAAGGTGCTTACCAAAGGGTAGAAGCTTATTTCGGTCCCTCACCGGTGTCAACGACCAGAGTTCAGTATTTATTTGTAGTTTTGGATGTATTCTCGGAGCATGTTAAATTGTATCCCTTAAAAAGAACCACCACGACAGCTACCTTAAATCGATTGTTTAAGAAATACATTCCTAATATCGGTAAACCGCACAGAGTTTTGTCGGAACACGGGTCACAATTCGTTTCGCCTAAATGGAAAACTGTGTTGCGTAATTGTGACAAAGAGGTTGTGTACTCATCGATCCGTCATCCACAGAGCAATCCGAGTGATCGCATTATGAGGGAATTAGGTAAATTTTTTAGGATATTTGTATCTGACAGTCATACTGCATGGGCTAGGTATGTCAAGAAGATCGAGGATCTATTGAATGTCACCATTCATAATAGTACCGGCTTTACCCCACTCGAATTTCATTTTGGTGTTAGGCATTAGAACAGAATTATATCGTTACTTGGTGTTCCTACTGCCGGAGAATATGATTTGGATTAACCTCGTTTGGTTGCGGAGAGGTTGATGGAAAAGCGGTATGAGTAAAGAAAAAGACAGCAAAAGAATATATTCACTGTACAATTTAGTGTGGGAGATTTGGTTTTGGTTCGTTCCCTTCATCAATCTAACGCCTTGGATAGCGTGACTAAAAAATGTTGTCATCTCTTTGACGGACCATATCACGTGTATTCCAAAACAATTCTTACGAACTAAAATTCCCGGAGAATGGAAAAATAAAAGGGAATTATAATTTATTTAATTTGCGCAAATATTATTTGGGAAACGAGTTTGTCGATGTACGTGAGGCGGCCAAAAAGTAATTGGTAGTATGGGTTACACTTGGCTTAGAGTTGGTCTTTCGAGCACAGGCCAACTAGTAAGCTCGAAAAGGAGTGGAATGTAATATGTCGTTTGGCGATAGCGTGGAAAGTGACTTTATCGACTATACTGTTTGAATTAATCGTAGTTAGTTTGTCGGTACAGCAGCGTTCATATTTACCGTTCGGCGAAAGAGACAGAAAGAGATGGAATAGTTGAGATGGAACATATAATATGTTGTCGCATGGGTAGCGTTCCCTAAAAGGGAGAGGGGGCCACGTGGCAATCAATATTCGATCGGTGACATTCGCAACAGGAGGGGACATTCCGTTAATCGGCGTCGAAGAGTTGGAAGCAAATTTGCTGATTTTTGGGCCTACGGAAAAACGCACGATCATTTCAACGTGGAGAAGAGTATTATCCGTTTTGCGTACCATGAGGGGAATGCACTCTCTGTGAAGTAGTCTTCTCCCAGTTTTGAAAGGTCAAACCAGATGCCGTTCTTATTTTATGAAATGTTCTACGCTTCATTTCCTCCGGCGACTTTGACTGCAAGTTCGTAGTCAAAGTCATGTGGTGAGTGATTCTTTCTTTTCCAACGTTCATTGTCTTAAGCGGAGCGACTTCGGCGAAAGCACCTTGCCAATTTCGTTCGCCGTTCTTTTATGTTCCATCTCTTTCTGGAGTGATTTTCTCGTGTGTTTTGAACGTTAACCGGTTGATATCTACTGTTAATTTCGCGATTAGCAACTAAGTTTTTCTTGCTTAAATGTGGCGTTATCTCGATGCGTAGTGACTTCGCGGTAGCGCGCGTTGTATATTTTTTTATTATTATTAGCGTTGAATAGTATTTTTGACAAACGATCGTACCGGGCATTGTGGCGTAATTTCAAATGTTAAATTGAAAAAACATTAAATTTATCGAAACTCTGCGTGTACATATTTTGAAGTTGAACTTTTCGCTTGCATCGTTGATTTTTCTTTATATTTAATTATCTAAGCCTTATTTCTATTGTAAAAGGTTTATTTCATGGTAATAAATTAAATTCATTTTTTTTAAATAATCAGTTCATTTAGTTAAAGATAGTAGAATTATTACAGAACTTAGACTCTCTATAGTCACCACGAAAGGAGACGTTGATAACCATGCTGTCTCGATAAATGAATTCTATCAAAATTTTGCGAAGATTTAATCCGCTACAAACTACTTCCAAGCAGAAATAACCAAAATAAAATAAGTGTCAACATCCAACAATACGAACATGGTATCCATCATGCCAACTGCAGAATTGATCATTTCGAGTTTCCCTGACAATCTTCCTGTCTCTATAGTCCGCTACGTCTGTTTTAAAATACCTGGAGGTGTCCAGAAATGCTATTATATCTGTGAATCCATTCATGAATGCTCACTCGGTTACATCTACCATTGAACATAAGTATAGCCAGAATAATTAATCACTACATCATATGTCGATTCCGACCCACTCCATCTTAGTTAAGTTTCAATCTGTCCAAATACGAGACCATGTAATTGAAACTTATATAATAGGAAAACTAATCAATTTACGATAGCTGATTTATTCCCTGGGAATGAAGCTAATAAGATATTTATAAACGAGTTTTTGCCTTAAACCACTTACGCATTAAAAAAGGTTAAGGTCATTGCTCGTCAAAAAGTCTATGAAATAGTCTGGATAACTTCCGGAAGAATCTACGTTCGTAAAATCAAAGATACAAGGCCCATAAAAATTCGATGTAATGCAGATATAAATAACTTACCATGTGTGGTCGCCCTTTTTAACGCATACAATTTGACGTATTTCGTAAAAACATCCAAAGCCATTTTGGCTAAACATTCAAAATGAATACATGTTGAACCCCTCCAACGGACATTGGTTACGGGCCAAAATAATCGACAGCTACAAGATCAAATGATCCCTCCAACTCCACCATGATGTACGACCCTTGCATGGTATAATTTAAATGCTTAAAGCGTTGACACAAGTCACAAATCAGAACAAAATTTTTTATGTCACTTTGCATTTTTTTCCAACAATAGTATTGTCGCATGTATACGTATGTTTTAAAGATCCCAGGGTGTTCCAACGAATCGTGTATTGATTTGATTAATGATTTAACTAAACGTTTAGAATAAACAATTGTTTGCAATTCGATGTAGGGTCAACGTGAAATAAGATGTCTTTATGCAACACATAGCTAATTATATAAGCGAAGTTCATGGTCGAAAATATTGCGGTAAAAAATTATTATGGTAATTTATGAAGATGCATTTATTGTACACAGTACTAGGAATATCATCAATATGATATCGCTTAGTATTGGTGGGTCAAAAACCGGAGGAAGAGAGGCAAAGTCGATAAAACGATCAAATTCAAGAATATGAGCGGAGTTCATTGTCGAAAATGTTGCAGCAGCAAGTTGCTACGGTAATTTATGAAGATGCATCTTTTTCTATGCGGTACTAGGAATCTTATCTATATGATACCGCTAGGTTTTGCTCGGTCAAAAACAGGATAAAGGAAGATAATGTTGATAAAATGACCGAATTTACGTATATGAGTGCAGTTTTCGGTCGAAATTGTTGAGGTCATAAATTGTTACGGCAATTTATGAATATGCATCTTATTTAATGTGGTACTAAGAGTATTACCTATATCATATCGCTTGGTATTGCTTGGTGAACAACCGGAGGAAGATGGTTAATGTCGATAAAATGATCGAATTTCCGTATATGAGCGCAGTTTATGGTCGAAAATGTTGCGGTAACAAATTTCTATGGTAATTTATGAAGATTTATCTAGAAGTAGTCACGGAGAGGGGGAAAATTAGTTGAAATTCTGGAATCAAATGAAATCGTGGTTCTTAATGGAAGATCGATTAATGATTCGCCTGCAAGTTATACGTATATTAGTAAAATATGCAAAAGTATTGTAGGCTTAGTATGGATTTCTCTTAATGTTATTGAGCTCTGTAGGTTTTGGTGCCTTGGCGATTGCTACTCGCTCCGACCATTTATCGATTGTATTAGACATTTGTGCACAATACCTATTATTGCTAATTCTCCAGTAAATTATAAATTGATTTGGGATCCTATTAAGGCTTCCATTTTCTGTAATAAATGATTGGCCAAAAATTCTTCAATTAAGGATGCCGCGAATTCAGATAAATGCAATGACATCCCTGATTGCCGCCATGAATGAGGCTAAAATTGAATGCGGAATGAAGCATGTCCAGGGCCTCAAATTCCTAAAAAAGAGCAATAAACCGTGGTTTGATGGTGTTTGCTCTTCGTACAAAAAAAAAACGTTTTATAAACGTTGTATTATAACAGTTTCACTGTAAAATCATCAATATATAATAATTCAAAATCTTTTTTGGGACGATTAATAAATTCCGCTCAAAAAGTAAAACTCCTGCTATTTTAGATATTGCGATTTGGCATAACTACTTCATGATTAGTAGTTAAGGAATATAATCATTTAGATATATTCTTTGCCGAATCTTGCTCTTTCGGTCGTGCACCCAAAAAACGAGGTCCGTTAAGCTGACGAGACAACATTGTGATATCAAGTTTTAATATGCGCTAAAATTGAGGGCTAAATACAGGCTAATTTTAGGCGCAAACGCGAAATTTATGGCTCTGCCATTTTTTTTTTAAATGGGGTGTTCGCCAGCTTTACGTAAAGCTACCGAGACACTCGTTCGAAAATAATCGGAAATCGAAAAATAAGGGTGCCGGATTTAAGGGCTAATTGCAATCTTTCGAAATAGCCTAATTAAAATTTTTTACATTTTGAATTTTTTTAAAAAGTGGGGTGTTTGCCAGCTTAACTTAAAGTTAGCGAGACACTCGCTCTAGAGTGATCGAAAATAAAAAAATTACGATGCCGGAGTTAAGGGCGAGTTGCATAAATTTTTCAATTTGCCGTAACTCATGAAACAAATTTTTGTTTGTAAAACAAAAAAACTACGCGTCTTCCATTTTTCATTAAAAAATAACATATTTCAATATTCCATGAATTGGTGATATGGCCCATTTAGTGTGCATGATTTCGAATGGAAATTGTCTCGCTATGTTTTCGTAAAGCTGGAGAAAACACCATTTTTTTAAAATTCCAAATAAAAAAAATGTTGGTTTATTTCGAAAGCTTGCAATTAGCCCTTAAATCCGGCATCGTTGTTTTTTGATTTCCGATTCAACATTTTGTAGTGACCATCATATTGAATGATATCGAATGAAATAATCCAAAATATGCACTTAGGCGCTGGAAAAGCGGGTTCAAAATCAGCATGAGCTTAAATAAGCAGTACTCGAATAATCCAAAATATGAAGGCACATTTATTGGTCATAGAATGAATGCACAATACACAATTAAATCAACTTTAATTAGTTAATTTAGAATTCGCGAGAACGACACAAAACTATTAATTGTAAACAGTCCGGTTGACGATCCAGAGCGATATTATATAATCCAAACTTTGAATTATAAAAGAACATTCGCAATGATTACGGAGAGTCTAATTAAGATCGAAATTAGCGATGACGAAAGCGTGATGTTCGGCGCAATTTTCACGAGGTTCTGAAAAAGTGAAAAACTTATAACTGTCTTGATCAGTTTCCTTGCTTGGAGAACCCACACTTGATCTCGAAGGAAACTAAGGGTAAGAGAAATGCCGCCATGCAAACATCGAGCACGGGCTTGACGCGTAAGAAGCCGGGCTACATTGCTACATGTCCACAGGGAAAGATAACTGGGAACTTTGCGGCGTATGCGAGACGGGTCAAGGACAAGTGTCCACCTACTCGTAGAAGACCGTCTGCACCCATAAACGGATATAATCGGCGTAAAGGACTGATCTTGGGAAGGGATTGACCACACCTTAAGCGGCGTGTACCATCATAAGCAGGAGGATTTTCCATCAAGAGGGTAATTTCCCTTTTGAAGGCGGCTGCCTGTAGAAGGGCGAATATGCGTGTCGATACTCGAGCCAGCACACTCGTGAAGGATTGATTGACTATTGCAGACTATATAGCAGGTTTCCAATCCTTGCAAAGTGAGAGAATACGTAATAAGGTACGGCATAGACGAGGCCAAGATAAAAATCTTGAAAAGATCTGATCTTCGACTGATGGCTTGACATTAGCGTGACGAACTAAAGCCTTTTGTTCGAGAGACTATCATCAGGCACAACAGTCTCATTTTTTGGCCATTCAGAAGGTTTTGTAAGCCACGAGGGACCATTCCATCACAAGTCTGAGCGAGCAATCTCTTCTGCGGAAACGCCCCGAAACGCTAAGTCAGCCGGATTGTCACTTCCAGGGACATGACACCATGGAACCTCTGGAAGGGGGGTGTGGATTTCAGCCACGCGATTAGCATCAAATGTCTTCCACTGGGACGATTGAGAACTGTTACAACAAGACAAGAAATGCACATCAAGAAATATAACATAGAAAAAGAAAACTATACCTGGCGAGGTTGTCACGGTGGGTCTCGACCGAGTTTAAATCAAAAGGTCTGGCATCTCGCGGTTTCTTTCAGATATCATTTCTGCGATGTCTAAGGGATATTTTAAGAAAAAAACCAAAATCATCTTAGGGAGGAAACGGAAATAAACTCAATATATGTGAAATTTTTCTACGTTCGATGATATGTTTGAATAAAAATGCATATGTAATTGCAGTTTCTGCATACAATTGATGTTTTTTTTATACTATTTAAATATTTACAAACATTTTACATTTTTTACTCGTGGAAGATATACAAACAATTAAAAAAATCTAAAAAATTGTGGTTTTCTGCATAATTAGGAATTTTCCGTTATCTAGGTTATGAAAATGTTAGGTCTATGGAATTCATCTAAAAGCTTACTTAACTATATCGATGAATGATTATCTTTTGGTAAACAACTCAATTTATTTAATATTTAGTTTTTGTACATTCAATGATATATTTGAATAGATACATACGTATTAAGTCGCAGTTTCTGTACATGAACGAATAAGAATTTATAATAATGAACAATATAAACATTTTAATAAACGTTTATTGACGTTTAAACGTGAAGACTGTTGTTTTCGCACATCGCTCTTTTCAATCGTTCCAGGTAATCTGGATAAGTGTGCTGTACCTGATATTTTGCCCAAACTGGCTTGAAGTCTGCGTGAACCGATTTCATAGCATGTTCGTTATAAAATCCAAGGACTATCCCTGTTTCTTCACAAAAATCGGGTACATGAAAGAATAAATATAAATCGGGCGCATGTACCTTCGGAGTTATAGAGATGTTTAAGTCAAGGTAGCTTTTCTTGAAATCCTGAATCTTGTTTTTGAAGGTAGGGTCAAGATTGTGACTAAAACACGCTTTCACTACGACTCGAAATTCTTCATAGCAATCTACATACTTCACACATCCCAAACTACGATTCCTGGAACGAAGTAAAACAATTTTCTGCAGTAAAATTTTACATGAATTCCTATTAAATGCGGAGCCTCCATGGCCTACTTCGCGAATACATTGCAATCCTTAGCCCACGTTGTAGCTGTAGATTCGAATTCTTTCAATAAACTGTTATATAATGTATTTACTGTTCCAAGCAACAAGTGCAGTTCTGGCGGGGATATAATCTGAAGAAAATTTCTGTCTGTTGAAGTAGAGAAAAGTGGAGGATTAATGCAATTTTTATAGTTTTTAGCATCATCTTTCTTAGATCCGGCGTTTTTCCAAGCTTGATAGTTGTGCACGATGTTTTGTATAGTGCGATAGTCTCCATGTTTGTCCAATTCATTTTTTGATGCGTAACACCAAGTGCAGAGGTACATGCTGCTATGCGACATAATCCCAACGATAATGTTCGCAAGCTTCAAATCAGTTGAAATTGTTCCTTTGAAGTGGTTGATATTAAGCATCGACCACAATTGAGCGTCCCGATTCTAAAACACGTCGAGCGCGCGAAGCGGCATAAGTACTTAACGTTCAGTGGTCAGACAATCTTGGCAAAAACTAAATGTGCCAAAATAAAAAATAAAAAGTATGCCCTTATATAGCTCATCGAATCCCACATTTTTTGTAAATAAAATTTTCTTTTACGATTTGTAGGTTTTAAGATAAAAATTAAAAAGGACAACATTGTACAGTATCGAAATCAATACAGTTATTAACATACCTCGCCGTATCTTGGTGAAAAATCCACCAAATGACTTGACATTTTTATGGTGTACTCATTATACATATTTGAAACCTACGAGTTAATTTCCATGATTAAAAATATCAATTGTTTATTGATATTGAAAGGTGTTACAAAGTTTAACTTTGAAAAAACTTTGAGTGACAAAGTTGTTCATATAGGATTGAAGAAGTTTTTTGGAAAATTTCAATTCAATCGAACCACAAATTTCGATTCTATGATGTTTAAAATTAAAGCGCTCGGCACCTGCGTTATTCTCTTACCGCTCTACCTAAAACCTATAGGAAGACATTGCATTTTCACTATTCTGTTTGCATTGTTTTGTATGTCAATTTACAAATGTTTTATTAATGGGTTTTTTACATTTTAATTATTTTCCGCTTCTGTTTTTTTACTTTTATGCACTTAGTTCTTTGTTTTTTTTCATCAAGTTTCTCGTCACAGTGCACGGGGTTTTGAACATCGGTGTTTAAAACGTAATGTTTATAATATATTATTGATAAATCATAATAGATCTTAACACTTACTAATACAGAAGCGTGAAAGACAAGTTAAGCATTATTTCTTTGTATTAATCTATAATTTCTGAAATTATAAATGTTTGATGCAACTGTAGTTAAAATCATTATATTGTACATTAATAACAAGCAAGGAACTAAGAAAAAGTGAAAAATTACTTTTAACATATTGTTATTTATGTAACGCTACAAAATTATTTTATTTGTTTGTTTTTCTTTTCTACATGCGAGGGCGTGTTTTTTCTTGCACATTTTAGAAAAATGCATTAAAAAATTCCTATTTTTGCGATTTTGGGGGCGATTTTCGCACCAGATCGTGAAATGTACTCTTTTCCCTACAACAAAATACCCGTATTGAATAAATACTAAAAGGAATTTTCAGTTGCCCAATTAGTAAAATTAATAAATTAGATACAATAAGAGATTACATCCTGATTCTATTTTTTTACGTGAAAGCTTAAAACGTGAAAGAATAATAAAATATTATGTTAATCTATCAGAATTTTACGCATATACTAAGGTATTAAAAAAATATATTTTTAATAATAACAAAAGTGTACTTTGATGAAATATGAAACAAAATAATTTTTAGTTCAGTTTAGGGTGGTAGTAAAACTTAACTAACTTCGCAAAACAAATTAAAAACTAACATCATTTCTATCGACTTTTTGTTTATTTTTCGTCCACAAACTTTCATCCCGTTTTCTTTTTCTCCCGATAGTTTTGTTACTACCTTCTTTATTCATAACTTTTATTACTTTAAACAATTTTTTTTATCCGTTTTAAACAATGATTCACTCCGCGCTCCCCGTTGCGAAAATAAATAAAATTTAAAAAATGCATTAATAAAGCATTTATAAATTGACATACAAAACAATGCAAACAGAATAGTGAAAAATGCAATGTCTTCCTATAGGTTCTAGGTAGAAGATGGCATTTGCGCCTGGTATGGCGTAATTTTCCGACTTTGTAGCAATTTTGCTGTTCTTTGTATGGCGCCGACTGCGTCAGCTTGTTGAGATACCAGCTGTATAAAATCATGATAATCGGCATGATGATCTTGTCGGCTCTTGTTTGGCATAATTTCACGGTGATTTGCAAAACGTTTTGTGAATGAAACACGTGACAGCGTACGCGCAATTCTAAATTCTCAATTTCGAATATTCGGTGCTGTCGTCGCATGGGGAACACTGCGAAAATATACGCGATTCGAATATGGAAGCGGTTAGGAATAATGGTAGGTGACCAAGTGTGACGTAGCGATTGCTGGGAGGAATCGTGAGATTCCGATGCGAACCGAAGACCATTCCGATGGGGGCCGAACATGACCGAATCGATGTCGCTAATAAATGCAACGAAGCGAAGACGCGGAGGAATCGAGATATTCCGATGAAAGACGAAGATTGCCGAATCGTTGCAGTTTTAATTTTCGAAATGCACTCGCGCACTTATGTACTTTAGAATTCGATTGTACAATTACAGACGAATAATCGCATTTTTAATGCCTGATTTAGCCACTGCTGTCGAAAATATTCAAGGTCAGGAACTGTATTTTAAGAATCTTTATGTCCACTCGCGAATTTAATTTGGAACGGCACTTTACTTACGTGCTGATCCTCGCAGAATCGCCAAATGTGGCGCTATGCAATCCGAATAACAATAATCCAAAATATGCACTTAGACGCTGGAAATGCGGGTTCAAAATCAAGGTAAGTAAGGAACACTGGAATAATCCAAAATAAGAAGGCACATTTATTGGTCGTAGAATGGATGCACAATACAAAATTAAATCAACTTTAATTAGTTAAAGTATTAATCGCGAAACACGTGTTCAGGACCGGTTTTCACGACCCCCCCCCCCCCCCCCGACTAATACACGAATTCGCGAGACTGACAAAAAACTATTAATTGTAACCTGTTCGGTTGACGAACCAGAGGGATATTGCATAATCCAAACTTTGGTTTAACGAATATTCGCAATGATTTCGGAGAGTCTAATTAAAATCGAAATTAGCGATGGCGAAAGCGTGCTGTTCGGAGCAATTTTTACGAGGTTCTGAAAAAGCGGAAAACTTTTCGGAAGTTCCGAAGGAATACGGATCAACAATCACGCCGCCGGTGATAGACATTCGAAACTTATAAACTAGATCTGACCATAATTTTAAAGGGATTATCTCCGATAACATTGATTTCGCGACGTCGATAACGCGATCGATATCGGAGCTCCCCATGATCGCTAATACATGGAGCGAAAGCTATCTCGAGCAGTCGTTACTGCGATTTACCTGACCTAGGCAATTACATAATGTAACAGACACAGTTGCGTAAAACTCGATTTTACGTATGCCATATAAATTAAATAAGAGAGTGCGTAAAATTAAATTTTTAAGCATGCGTATCGAACCTTTCGACTATCGAACCTTATCGAATATTTTTTGACATACTATGCAAAACTTTTGTGCGCCGTTTTTTGTAGGTCAAATACGACGTCACGCACGCGTGATGACCGCGGCGCACGAGTGCCCGGCGAAGCCAAAAACGGTGCGTCAAATAAAATTTTACGCATATGTATGTCAAAAATAATATTTAAATTAAAAAAATAATAATAATTCGTCTCCGTTTGTTTTAAAGGGTGTGTGTTGCACGCTTTACGGCAAGGTGACGTTAAGGCACCCCATTTGCATTAAAAAATTCAAAATGAAAAAAATGTTAATTGGGCACAGAGATACTGCGAGATGATTGAGCGAGTCCAACCTTCTTTTTTTAAGCGTTTACTTTTTCTATCCATAAATACACCAAATTATGCGGTCCGTATTGAATTGGGAATCTTACCTCTAGCGTTTATAATTTTCCGAGATATCTTAACCTGGATATCCAAAATTCTAGATGTAAATAGTGTGTTGAGTGAGAACCAATCTTGTGTACTCAATAAAGACTGGGTTCTTGGCTTGAACTCGACTACTTTAGAGGTATTTCCCACTTTAGTAGAAGATAAAATAGAAGATAGCGACCGTCTAGCTGCCCCATATTTGAACTCGTCTATTTCTCTAGCGCAAAAGAGAACTATCGCGCAGTTTTGATTACTATATTATAAAACAAACAGAGTGCATTTTCAATCAATGCTCCTTTCTTTTTCAAGTATAGATCTATGTTTTCGATGTGACTGTGGACAGATAGACGAATGGCATCATATGTCAAACTGCCCCGCATATTCAGAGATTAGGAAAGCCATATTTCCAAACTGTACGGAAAACACTGAATATACTACTATGTCGCTCAATATTTTGAATTCCTTAGAGGCTGTTATTATGAGAAAATTCTCACACCTTCTTTATGCGATTGCACGTTCTCGTTCGGGAGTTTCCATGGATCGTATCCATTGCGAATTCGTTTATAATGATTAGTTTTTTTATTATGCTGAGTATCAGCATACTCTCCGCTTGTAAGGAGTATATCTCCTCAAAAACAAATGTATTATGAAATAAATAAATAAATGAAGTTCCTGCCTGCAAACTACTCATGTAAAAAGCATTCCATTTAAACATTAATATTATAACTGTCTGTTGTTTATACAAGAATAACAATGGTTAAGGAATTAAAATAAAAACTGTCAATCAAATAAAATTAAAATAGCAAGGCCAGAATTTTTGTAAGATCAAGTATCGGGATAGCCGTTATAAATTAGACGAACGACTTTTGTCGTACACCCGTCGAGATCGTTCGTCCCGTTGTCGGTCGAGTTCCAATTTTCCGTTAAACGACACGTCGAATCGAACGATCGACTTTTTCCGGATTTATAGTGGCATTGACTCGTCTACAGTAAAATTCCAGCGACAATTTAAATGATTATTTCAACAACACGAAGGACTTTAGGAAGGGAATGTTAAAGAAAAAATTAGATTTTTAAGATAAAAGAATAATTATTAATCTTGTGTAAATTGCTTAATTAAAAAATGCAGGACATTCGTAAAATTACCAGGAAGATAGCGGGTACTTACAGAGTGCAGATTAATCCGTAAATCAGGCGCATTCGCCTTTTTGCTCGCGAAAAAGATTTATAATAGCAATTTATAAATATTATAAAAGATTTAAAAAGATTTAAGTACGAACACTTCTGGGCTATAATTGTTTCGAGGATATTTCGTTACAATTAAAATATGCTTTCCTTTAATATATACCCTTGCATGTATTATTATCTATCGTTCATTTGTTCATTTTAATATATCAAATGTAAAACAAATCAAATTAAACATTCAAAAAAAAAAAAAAATCCGTATCATATATGAACCAACGAAACATTCTGTTAATAAGAGTGTTCATCATATTCATTTGTCGGATAATCGGAAATCTCTGTTATTATTAGTTTTCATTCTTTTTAATTAATTGAAGTACGCTCTAGTTTCAAAATATTTGAAAACAGTCAATTTAATTTTGATTTGATTTGAAATCATTTATTTATGGTCCTGGACATCAAAGTCCGTGGACCAAACATTCTTAATACAATATATGATATAACATTATTCTTAACATACTATCCTTAACACGATTGTAGTTAGCACTAATTAAATACAAAACTATGTAGTATATAACTATTCTCTGAGTAACAAAATTAGCCTCATATTAGTTAATGACGCGTTACATAGGAGATGGGTGTGAAAATGATAGTGAGGATAAACGACGATGCCGATTTTTTAGAGCGTTATATTCTGTCGTAATAATTGAATTAGTGATGATTTAAATGCTGTGAGAGACGAAAACTGTTGGATATGAGCCGGTAATGAGTTCCATGACCTAATAGCAGAGGTATGACGCAGCGACTGCCGAAAAGGCGTTGTTGGAACCACGAAACTGTCCCTAATATAGATAGGATGACCAGTAGTTAGTATTTGATAGGCATGAGTGTCACGCAAATATTTTTGGCGATCTAATACTGATAGCCATTCCGCCTTTTGCCAATACACACCCATAGACTGATCACGACGCAGTTGGTAAATGAATCGGAGAGCACAATTAGTAGCCTATGCAGTTTGGTAATGAGATAGGCTGATGCATCTGCAAAAAGAAGGCACCCGAAATCCAAGTACGGAAGAACTAATGCATTTACTAGCATCAGTTTGACCGAAGAAGGGAGACTGGAGCCTCGATAACGTAATCTATATAATGTGTAATGGACTTTAGAACTGATATTTGAAATGTGTCGGTTCCAAGTGAGATCGGCCGAAAGATAAATACCAAGATTACGGACTTCCTTAACGAGTGGTACGATATGGTTGTTGACTAGAATTGGTTGCAGAGTCATATTGTCAATGACGGCCAGCGCTTGCCTGGACCCAAAAATAATGGCTTTCGTTTTATTGTCACTGAGCTTGAGTCCACGTTGCTTAGTCCATCCACAAAAAATACTAATTTCATTATTTAATATTCCGATGGTATAATTTAGTTGGCTGATGGGTGTAGTCAAATAGAAATCCGTGTCATCCGCAAATACCAAAGTCGTATTTCGACAGACTTGCAATTTAGAAAAAAGCGTGTTCATGACTATCGAAAATAATATGGGACCCAGGCTAGTTCCCTGCGGGACTCTTGTGGTGATACATTGCTGAGAAGGTACTCCATCTAAACCTCTGATTATCTGAGATCGTCCTGTCAGATAATTGAATACCCATATTATTAAAGTATCATCAAACCCAATTTCACGTAAGCAGCGTAATATTAACGAGTGGTTGAGTGAATCAAATGCCTTTGATATGTCGAATAGAATGAGAACCGTGACAAAACCTTTTTCTATGCCACGACGTATGTCATCGGTAAGTTTTAATAGTGCTGTCTGGATGCTATCAAGTCTACGAAATCCAAATTGCCCTGGGTACAAAACATTATTTGATTCAAGATACGTAACTATTTTTTGTGTCACAATTGCATCCAATAATCTTGCAATATGTGGGGGATTTGCTATTGGACGAGTGTCGCCAAGGGAAAATGGGTTTGTGATCTTATTGTGGGAGATGATGTACGAAAGTTTCCAAATTGTTGGGTAGTCTCCAATTCGCAGTGATAAGTTGAATATTTTCGTAAGTGGGCCAATGATAACTGGTAGAATCTTTTGCAGATGTATTAGTTGAAGACCATCAGGGCTGAGTCCTTTAGATTTTGCGAATGATGCCGTTATTAGTCTCAGTACCTCTTCCGGAGAAACGGGCTGAAATGAGAAGTTATGCGATGTAGGTGCAATGGGCTTCTGAAGGATCGCCTGGAGTTGTACTTCCGTACAGGCAGAATGTGTTGATGCGACAGTGGTATAATGCATATTTAGAACATCCGGAGTGAAATGTTGCAATGCAGATTTAGATGCTGGTGCTGGGAGTCCAAATTTGCGAAGAATTGCCCAAATTTTCGATGGATCTATTTGATCATGAATAGAATTACGCATGAGAGAGTTCCTGGCCTTTTTCAGCGAAGCTTTGATAGTCTTGCGTAGTTGTTTATATTGTAGCATTAGCGACTGATTACGTGTGCGCTTTGCTATAGACGTTCGCGATGTTTAATTAGTTGTTTAATTTCATCGGTGATCCAAGGGGCTGTGTTCCGTTTTATACATTTTGTGACTGACGGAGCATGTCTATCCAGGATACTATTTACACATGTATAAAAACCTACCAGGATGTCCACAGTAGATCGAAGAGACAATTGAAAACAATATTGCCATTGAAAGTTCGGGCAAATTACGTTGCAGGGCCTCGTGATGTTCGCGTGATAACAAATCAGAATCGCAGTTCCTGAAGTCACGAAACGTGATTTTCTTATGATGGTGAGAAAAGCTATTCACTTTATAGGCAATATTAATCATATCGTGTGCTGCAGCGAATGGAGTAGCAGATTTGGAAAAACCAATAATTTTATCTCGGGCATCAACCAAAAATACATTAATATGGGTATGTGAATTAGTATGGAATGTATGGTGAGTGGGGCCAAAGGGGACAGCGTACAATGCATGATCTAGTATAAAAGTAGACAGATAATTGGCATAGTAATCGGAACCTAATAAATCACAATTCAGGTCGCCAGTAATTATGACATTCTGAAAAGTAGGTAAATAATAAGACAATTTCGTTTTAACTTCAGTCAGCATCGAACCATCAGGTCTGCTGTAAATTATTACCAAAAGCAGTTTCTGGTTTTGTGGTAAACTAATACTAATTATAAGAAACTCTGGGTCGTTAATTGATGAGTTATTCGACGTTTCGAGTACAGTGTAGACAAGCGAATCATGTATGTAAGCGTAACATGCTACCCCACCTCCTAATACATATCTATTTCCATTTGAAGACAGAAGCCCTCGGTCATTGTGCACAAAATTATATGACGATATAGCCATTGGTTGTGATGGTATGTCGGGTGTTAGCCAAGTTTCAGTGAGAGCTAATATATGGGCCTTAGTACTTTTTAGAAATAGTTCAATTTGGGCGTAATGTGCCCGTAGAGAATTGACATTACAGTGAGAAACATTTAATGCACTAATATTACTGGATTTATTGTAAGCGGATGTGGGTGTACTGGGGAACTTCTTAAGTTCTCATTGTATACGAGATATGTCTTGTTCCGTGACAATTGGTGCCTCGCCTGAATGCCTATCCCGTTTGAAAAAAATGGCACCATTTCTAGCCCAAACACGAGACCCAGGAATTGGTTTTGCCGCCTCTTTAGCTTTGAATAATAATGAATAAATGGGGCGAGTTAAAAGTTCATTGATATAAATAGGCGCAGTATCTTCAGGATAAAGATCATAGAACATATCCTGACGCGTGATCACACTAATTTTACGTTTTTGTTCTATAACTTGGTTACGTAAATCGACTGATAGACACTTCACAATAATAGAAAAAGTAGCCGGTGACGGTGATGTAGACCCCTGTGTCGTAGTAGTACTTTTAGCAATGACTTTTCTAATTCCCGTGATAAAAGTATGTGAATTATAGTGAATCAATTCTAACTTAGCGAGGACACGACCAACAATGTCTTCGAGTGTGCACTCGCACGGTAATAATAAACTCATTACTGAGTTGACTATAGGCCCATAATTCCTTGATACTATTAATATCACGGGTATTACTTTGGGTTGCGGCTGATATTGCAGTTAGATTATTGATAAAATAATCCATACGCGCGGATTGGTTCAAGGATTGCTGCATAAAAAGAGTCATGCGTTGGTTAATATCCAGAGACTCCCAATTTTCAGGCATCGGAGCCTGCGGAATATTGGGTTGCATTGCATTCGAAATTGGATTATTATTCATCGTATTTTGAAGACTCGGAACAAAATTATTGTTCATCGTGCTCGAAACGTCAATAAGTGTCGTTGACAATAAACTTTCGGGCACTGAGAGTGGAACTGAGATTGTGACAGAAGGTGCGGGGAGAGGAGGCGAGAGTGTAGTGGGGTCTGATGGACAAGTGGCGAAAGTGGGAGACTTGACTAAGGACTGCGAACTAGAAGGAACAAGAGGAGTAACGAAGAGGGGCACTGCATTTGAGAGGGCAGGGGCAAGAGGAGGGCAAATAATAAAATGCTCTAACACAACAACAATTTGCAGTCGACGCACGTGAATATGAAATGGCACAATCCTCGCATGCATATTTTGGTCTAACTGGACCACCACATCTCTTGCAGTCCAGAATTTGACCACTATGCTTGTTCGGTGACAATGGTTTCCGAGAAGATTTTCTTGCCATGTACGGTACCTGAACTTGTGAGCACTTTAAATTGTGGATGGCGCCACGTGGACTGATCATGCGCACTGAAAGGTCCCACTGGATATTGCTGACTTTAAAGTCCGTGATTTATCAGAATGAAAAAAAGCACTTCACAGGCCCAAAAAGTCACTTTAACCACAGTCAGAATGCAGATAAATGGAGGGCCAGCTCACGTGCTCCACTTGACCAATGTACTCCTCAGAAAAAAAGAGAGATCATACGTTAATTATGGAATACTTGTAGAGCGATTAATAATACGTCTTAGGAACTCACCGGACATGTGCTAACTCTGATTTTAATAGTTAATATATTTATAAAATTGTAATATCGTTAATAAAGTTATCGTTTATATAATATTTTCCACAGTATTATTAGAATTTATTATTAATATTTTTTAAATTATAAACATTACAAAAATCTTGCATACTTACAAATTGTTAAAATATGTCTTATGAAAATTTAACAAAAATTGGCGAATTTCGGTATTATTTTGTATGCAAAAAAATGATTTTCAAATTTATTCTCGTCAATAATATCAAGGAATATGATTTACATTGATTCCCCTGAAAATACGAATTTTGTATATTCATTTAAAACGTAAATCGATTACGTTTCTTTGAACGACGACGGCGGGCCGTTTGAAATACGGCAGCTTCGCGGGAAACCGTTCGGCCAGTCGGAGCGAGCGGGGCGGAGTCAGGCCGCGAGCGCCGGAGGTTTGGTGGGGATGGGTTTCCGACGCTTTCTAGCAACTGTGCAAGATACCAGGAAAATAAAAATATATGGACATTCATCCAGAATCACGCGGCGCAAAGATCTAACCAGGTCTGTCATTTTCGCGTGGAAATTCGCGGACCTGGGGCTCACCCCCCTAGTTGTTCATGCCGATCATCCAATTGTTTATGTCAATTATTCTTCTGCAGCTTCAAAATACATAATTAAAAATAATCTTAAAAATAATTGCAATATTTACTGACGACCGAGCACGAGGTTAAACGTGATGCAATTAATAAAATGTTAAATTAATTATTAAATCAGCATTCACGTTACACCCCGCCCAGGCGCTGGCTATCCGTCTCCGGTACCAGCTCTCACTACCGTATGCGAGTATCGGAATTCGGGTATAGGAAATGGAAAACGTGCAAACATCATGCAACATAGGAAAAACACTCCAGAAAATACTAACAAATACTTCAGAAAACACGGTCATATTACTTGGAGTAGGAAAACGAGACCATTAGTTAACCTCGTCGCAATCAATATCTCGCGTGCTAAATCATTAATAGCTAAATTATACTCCTAGTAGCATACCTATGTCTACTCGGTTGCACCGGCCACGTTACGTGCTCTAACTTTCGCGGTCGACCTTTTGGGCTATTAGCCCCGACATCATTAGTATCAGATCGAGTCCCATCCGCATCTAGAATCGGTGTATTGGCTATTTCCACGTCCGCTGACGTCAATTTACGAATATTTTTCGGCCTATCGCGTGTTCGACGCTCGACTTTATCGGCCCTATGGACATTAAATGCGCTTTAACTCTTCTGGTTCAGACTCAGATGCTAGCTGTTGTCCGATGTCGTCTTCTTCTGTCGGAATATCTTTATCGGTCGACGATCTACTGACATGAAACTTTTTCAGTTGACTTACATGAGTTTTACTGATCCATTTTACACAGTTATCTCAAAACTCATAAACGTTAGACCCCAGGCAGGCGGAACAAAATATGGTCCGACAAACTTTGGAGCTAGCTTGGCTGCGAAACCGTGAGCGGCAGAAGACAATACATGATTTCGTTTTAAAACTTTTTCTCTGACTTTAAACTGTACATCACGTTTCTTGGCATCATAATAGCTCGCCTGACGTTTTTGAGCTCTCTCCATTTTATGTGTGGCACCCTGACGAATATTTTGCAGGTTGCGCATCTTCGTAGTCCAATATCGAACTAACTGTTTTTCTTGGCATTTATCTGCCTGGTCAGCTTCTTAGCGTCGGCAATGATTCGGTGGAATCAATTGTCGGCTGAAATTTAACATAGCTAGACTCTTGACTTTCGACTCGTTGACGGCAGTATTGTAGGCGAACGCAAATTTGGCAATATGTTCGTCCCACGCTCTATGATTATCTTCGACAAAAGCTACCATCATGCTCTTGAGCGAAAGGTTAATCCGCTTAACAGGATTTGCTTGAGGATGGTAAGATGGGTTTGTTGAGGGTTTAATTCCCCTTTGCTTCAAGTACTTTTCAACCTTCGGATTACTGAATGCCGTACCATTATCCGAGTGGAAAACTTCTAGAGTTCTGAATTGCATAATAATTTTCTCTTCGAATGATTTAATAACAGAAGTATTCACGCTTCGGACAGGTATACATTCCACCCATCTAGTGAAAAGGTCTGGATAGACTATGAAATATTCTTTTCCTCGAGGACTTTTAGGGAATGGACCCATGGCGTCAGCTGCTACCATTTTCAACGGACCTGGTATCACCCTAACACTCATTTTTCCAGCTGAAGCTACTGGTGGTACTGTATGCAGCAAACTCGGCCATAATTTTTCTGTACCACGACGCCATGCCTACAAAACGGCGAAGTTGATTAAAATTTTTAGGCGTCGGATACTCCACTATCGGACGAATCTTCTCTGGATCCGGTCGTAAACCATCCTTATTCACTCGAACGCCAAGATATCGAACTTCTTCTTTTCCAAACTCACTCTTCTGCAGATTGACACTCAATCCAGCTTCTTTAATTTTCGTGAGCACATCCTTCACCCACTTCAAATGTCCCTCGACCGTCTTACTTACGAGAATAATATTGCCAAGATAACAGAAGGCGTATTCGGGACCAATCAATGAGTCCAACAGACGTTGGAAAATAGCAGGTGCTCCGTTGATACCAAACGGCGTTCATTTGAATTGGAAGAGTTCCTTCCCTGGAACAGTAAACGCCGTAATCGGTTTTGATTTCTCTTTCATCGGGATTTGATGATAGGCACTTCCTAGATCTAATGCTGTGATGTATCGAGCACACTGTAGCTTCCTCATTATTGGGTCCATGAATAACAGAGGATGCATCCGTTGTTTACGGAACTCATCACTAATTAATTATTATTTTTCACGCCACAAAACGTCACCATTGTTCGGCCCAAAGCACCGGCTCATAACTCATGTAAGTTTTTCTTGCTGTCGTATATCTTAAGAGCTGTTAGGTGCCGATTTACAAAATCTGAATTTTTCATTTTTCCATTGACGTAACGAGACATTTCTTCTCGACTTCATCGGCGCAAGCGCACTTCGATCGGTCATCGGCACAAAATTCATCGAATTAGAAAACGGGCGAAGTTCGAAGTGTCAACTTGGCGATTAGCGGTTGGGAAATACACAAGGATTCTCCTCTCACGCTGCCCCTGTCACTGAAAGCAGGAGAAGCATAAAGAAATCGAGCGACATTACATGAACACGAGTAAGTGGCAACTCTATCCGTCCTTCTAGTCACTGGCCCTCTACTACACAGCCTATCCAAGGGAGTGGAGTTACGAACGGCCTACTCAACTGGACTCTAGGCACATAGCATCAGTTGGCACAGTGCCTTTGCGCTCGTGCTAAGTAAGCAATTTCGCGCCAGTCACTTCTCTGCTTACGCAAGCAATCACCTGACACTTACTTATCGAGAAATACCACTAAGTTCTCGCACTCCAAAATGTCTTCTTCCACTTATGAATGCGCAGGTTCATGCAAAGGCGTGGTAAAAAATCCCGCTTTTTGCGACAAATGTAAGCAACCTCACCGCCCAAAATGCACTAACTTCAAAAAGGTTAGAAACGTGCAGATAAAAACTATAATTAACGTCTATTTCGACTGCTTATTAGTGGCCAACCAGGACTCGCCTCTTCAACATACTCGATCTCGGACATCCTCAACATCCTCAGTATCATCCTAGCTGTCATTGCAGACCGACACGGTAAATGCACAGCAATCTCAGTTTAGTGCAAACACAGACTCAATATTAGCTGCAAGTGTTAAATTAAACGCTGATTTTCTCGAGCGATCTGCTAAACAAGATAGCCAAGATAAACAAGATATATTTCAAATTTATCGAATGAGTTCACCAAACTATCAGCGGATTTTCCCGAAGCGTTGCAAGACATTAAAGCTAATTACAATGCCATTTTAGAGCGATGCACTATACTAGAAGCTGAAAATCGAGATCTACGAAGAGATCTCAACCAGCTCAATGATCGTCTTCGTCGTTTTGAAGTAGGGCAGGATCGAAACACTCTTCTGATCTCGGACCTTCCGGAAAGAGAAAAGCTTGTCGAAGACATAATCTCGCTTGCATCGCTAGTTGTAGTAATTGTGGATTTCATCTCTTGTAATCCTTTGTGATTTCGTTAACAAAAAAAAAAAGGAAAAATAGGTAACGAGTCCGATGTAAAGCCTAATGTTGGCGAGCCGCAGATGAAATACGTGGTCGCGAGGGCACCGCCACTCAGCAGAGAGTTCGACGGAACCTCGGAAACGCTTTCGGATTTTGAAGGAGCATGTCGTGACGGCTTTGCTTTGCTAGGAAACGACGAGACATGCATCTACACATGATGAGGAAGAAGCTCACCGGGAAAGCTAAAATATTTTGGGAGAGGATTTCCACCTTTCGATCAGTAGATGCATTTCTCGACGCTTTAAAAAATACATATGGAATCACTAGCGATCCGTTAAAATTATTGGCAGATATGAAAAATGTTTTTCCCGACCCGCAAGAAACGCTCGAAGAATTTGGTAATCGATTGCTACGAGGATATCGCACTTTAGAAAAGGTGGTAAACGCGTCAGCCGATTACGGTGCGGTCGACCGTCAGAGGTTGAAAACCTTGGCAAATAGAGAAGCAAAAGAACACTTCATCTATTGCGCTAAGGGACCTATGGAAGGTCGACTCAGCCAAGAAAACCCAGCCACGTTAGATGACGCTGTCGAATTGGCTAGGAAATTAAAAATAAAATTTAGTGCTAAAGATATGGGAAATGACCCTAGATTAAATTCACGCGGCGGAAAAACGTATCACGCATAGGCTCATGTCATCTGGGGAGATACTCGGAATGAGGAAAAGTGCGGTTATTGTAATTGGACGGGACACGTCGAATCGGAATGCCAGGCTAAAATCTATAATAGTTCAAAATGTATTTATTGCAAAAGGATTGGGCATACGCGGGAAAATTGTTTTTATATGCGAGAAAAACCCACTTGTCATGATCATTATCGTCGGGATTCAAATCAAGGCTATAAGAATCCACCGGGTAAAAGACCTAATTGTAATGTAGATAATCGTAGACGAGATATTCGTAATCGAGAACCACCGAGATATAGCAATCCTCCGCGAAATTACAACGTCCAGATTACCGACACCGCCGAAGATCGCCGGAGATGCGTAACGACGAAGTCCGCGTGAATAGAGGGAAACACGATTCGAAGCGAACGAGTCACACAGGGCGCTCGATGCGAACCAATAGTAACGAGCGACGCCCGAAAAATACCATCACGCAAAATGCACACAGTAAAGGTAGAACAGCCACCGTGCATTTCGATAATGTTAAATTCTCTAAATTTTCGAGAATATCAAAAATGTCAAATTTTTAGTAGACTCGGGGGCAGAAATTAACCTAATAAAAATCAGCATGTTGTGTCGCGATTTATGTGTCGACCAGTCAATAAATTACGATCTAGACGGTATCGGAGAAGGTATCGTTAGAACGCTGGGGTGCGCCGAAGTAAATTTCAATGGAAAAACTATCGAGATACAAATTGTAACTGATAATTTTCCTATTAATGAGGACGGTATCCTGGGCGATCCCTTTTTTCGGAATTAATCTGCTAGAATCGACTACAAATATGATTGTTTATTTATACAAAATAGTAGGATTCCGTTCATCGATCAGGAATCAGTATTGATTCCCCTTAGAATCTGGAAGGTAGTGCGGATAAAAATAAATAACGACCTAAAATTCGGGTTTATCCCTAAAAAAGACGTTGAACCGGGTGTATTTTTCAGGAATGCGCTCGTTACAAATAAGAACGGGTATGCGTACGTGTAATAAATACAAACATCACAGAAGTTTCAATTAAAGAACCCTCCCTCGAATTGGAGGAATGCGAAATTCGGAAGAATGTCGATTTCTTAGGCGAAGAAGAAAGTATCGTACCTATGGCAAATTGCGAGGAATTAAATACAGAGGGTAAAATGGCGAAAATTGGAAGGGCAACGGCGAATAAATGAAATAGAACCGAAGCAGTCCTATCGCAAATAGACTTAAACTCGCTTTCAGGTGAAGAAAGAGAACATGTAGGGCACTCATCGATGAATACGCGCACATGTTCCACCTACCGGAACTGCGAGCGACCACGGTCTTTAATAATCGCATCCATACGACAAATGACGTGCCGATACGTGCCAAACGATTTCGTCACCCACCATCAACAAAAACCGAAATTCAACGCCAGGTTGACGAGCAACTTCGAGTCGGAATAATAAGACCGCCAAATCTCCTTACGATTCTGCAGCATGGGTGGTTCCGAAAAAAGTGGGCTCAACGAAAAAACTATTCGCGATGCATACCCAATCCCGAATATAACTGATGTGTTAAATCAATTAGGGATGGCAGAATATTTTACAACTTTAGATCCAATGGGAATTAAGAACGTCCCTAGCGACTTCCAACGATTGATGGATCTCGTTTTAACTGGTCTACAAGGGATAGAACTTTTAGTCTATTTTGACGACATAGTCGTATATGCAAAAAATTTACACGAACATAGAATAAAATTTAAGACTCATGAAAAGGCTTGAGAATGTAAATGTCACAATAGAACCCGAAAAATGCCAATTTCTTCGGAAAGAAGATATTTATCGAGGCTATAAAATAGGTAACAATATAGTGCAGCCAGATCCTAAAATGGTCGAAGCTGTACGTCAATTTCCAGTCCCTAAAAATAGCAAAAACGTCAAATAATTTTTAGGATTGGCCGGGTATTATAGGCGGTTTATTGAAGGATTTTCAAAGATCGCCCACCCTCTAATACTTCTATTACGTCAAGATGTACCTTTTACATGTACATTTATCCTTACGACAGACGCATCGGGCGTTACACTGGGAGCTATCTTATCTCAAGGGAAAATCGGGGAACATCTACCTGTCGCCTATGCATCGCGAAGTTTAAAGGGCGGGGAAACTCGGTATAGTACTTCAGATAAGGAAGCATTAGCTGCAGTATTCGGTGTAAAATAATATCTGCCTTATTTATACGGCCGAAAATTTACGCTTGTTACTGATCACATCCTTTGAAATGTTTTAAAACAATGAAAAATATGACGTTAAGATCATAGCATCGGTTCCGAATGAAACTCGAGGACTACGATTATGGCGTAGTCTACAAGGAAGCCAAACGAAATGTCAATGCGGACGCTCTATCGTGGAATCCAATTGACAGATCGGAAATAGAGAATGATGACACAAACGAGGAAGATCTCCAAGGAAAGTGTAAAAAGATAAATAAAGGGTTAAGAGTACGTATAATTATGGGTGATAAAACCGACGATAATCATTGCGCTGAAATGAAATTAATACAAAGAGCTCAAGAAAATGAAAGAGGGTCAGAAATAATAAATAAAGAAAGAAATTGCTTGCCATTGAAAGGATGCAAGATCAAGCCGGAGAATAAAAAACGGTATCAATACTCGAAAAGAATACGGATATCTGACGAAGATGGATCCGGTAATCCTGCCCCAAGGAAACGAGGCAAGGACTCGGATGAAGATACCGATTCATTTAGAGATGTCGAAGACAATGCGATGGACCGCGAGGAAGAAATCCCGAGTTACAACAACAATTCGGAAGTAGAGAAACAATCCCGAAAAAATACATAACGAAGGTTGAAAAGCTCGAAGTGCCGGATTACTTAAAGCTAAAAACTCAGAAGGGAAAACTCGCTCCAAAAGGCATGAAGTAAGAGAACGCCCTAGAATAGTAGAGGATCGAATGAGGTCCGAGACCGAAATTTAGGAATTTGAACAGTTGTATGAGAAACGATTGCAAGAGACTCGAAATTGATGGAGAGAAAGTGAAACATTCATGACAGAGGACAGTCTGACGTCCGAACGAGAAACTGAATCGACATTATCGGAAAGCGAAGACATACGAGTTATGGAAAACGCGAGGAATAGAACGAAAATGAAGCCGCCAAAAGATTATGAGCGGGAAAATCAAAACGCAGAAGACTCGTGTTCCTCAGATTTCCAGATTAGCCCACCCGATGAAACGATCATTTCATTCCCACAATCTACGCCTAACGCTAAAAAAGTACCTAAAATATCAATCCCTCGAAATCACAATTCGATAGACTTGGACTCGAGGAGTTCGTCGAGCCCATTCAAAAATAGAACGGCGTGTCGAAGCGAAACAACGAAAGGAGTCGGGAAGACGGGAAGCGGCCGCTTCCCCTCTCCGCATGCAGATGCGAGAAGCCCCTTCCCCTCTCCGCATGCAGATGCGAGTGAGATCGTCGATTCCGTCAACGAGGAGAGAGAACAGAACTCGGGGACGGATGGTTCGCGCGACGGAACGAGAATCCTCGACGAGACGATGGAGCTCGAAGATTCGATCTGCCAAGAAGAACGCGAAGGAAGCGAAATGGAGACGGACGATATGACTATGCGTGCGCCCGAAAACGATGACGGCGAGCTGTCTCCATTACTGAATTACTTGGTCCGTACTACCTCTATGGAACCACATGTAACTCTACATGAGGACACTGATATATTAAAGGATAAGAACTGCCTGTTTAATTCCTTAATTAGGCTACAGAGTTCTAGTAAAACTGCATTTCAACTACGGGAAACCCTCAGAGACAGCGATCCATGAAGATACCATCTTGCGCTGAGTATGTCCGTGCCTTCAGTATCCTAGAGTCAGGCCAATTCGGGGACGATAATATTCTAAGAATATTCGGTCTGCACTTCGACCTAAACATCTGTGTGCACAAGACCGATGTCATGGATGAAATGAAATACTGTCATGTAATAACGCCAAGCGCAGATAGGGTCTATCATGATAATTTGCATTACACCCCTCTTCTTCCCGACATTAGAGCCGACTCGAGATGTTTTGGAAACTCCGATTTCGGACCCACAATGTGCGTTGAGGGATACGAAATGGATACGGCGGAACACATTGCCGAAGGTCGTGCCAAAAATTCTCCCATACCACGTCGTACTTCCGAACTGCGCGAAGTCAACGACCATAGACCCAAACAAACTGCAAGACGAAACTGTAAGAAGAATGTTATCAGCCAGAAATTGAGACAACAGAATATAGCCCAAACGTTGATGAATTGCCCAAAGCAACAGTAAGAGTCGAAACAAGCAATGACGACATTTTCAATCACAAAGGACATATGGTTTACTTTACGACGGCTGATGGTCGATTCGATAGCGAAATTTCCTTGGTCCTCGTAGAAAAATCAAAAGTAAATCCGAATGAATTATAATTCAAGAACATGAAAATAGGAGAAGTAATCGTTCACAGGAAAGGAAAACTAAAATTTTTTGGTTTAATCGTGGAAAGATTTATTAATGACCGAGCTTTAAAGATCAATGTTATCAAATGTTTAAAGGATTTAGAATCGCTTCTAAGGAAATACGAAATATCAGAAGTCTTTATAGGGCATGATTACGAGATCTTTCAAAAAAATAAATGGTATGAGATGCACGAGATAATATTGCAAATGTTTCAAAATCTGGATATAACATTTATCTTTTGCAAAAACAATCGCGCAATACCACCTGCTGATGAACGACTCACTATCGTTAAAGAGAACCATGATTCAGTAACCGGAGGACATAAAGGTATCACTAAAACGTACCTTCGAATGTGTGACAAGTTTTACAGGCGAAACATGAAAATGTTAGCGAATATTTTAAAAGGTGCCCCGAATGTCAAAAGAAAAAGCTTGTGCGCGTGAAGACCCGGTTACCGATGATCATAACCGACACGCCTCGGGCCGCTTTTGAATAAGTGGCTTTTGACATATGGGGACCCACTGATACTACCACAGACGGAAATAAATACGTACTGACAATACAGGATTTATTGACAAAATACTCGCTTGCAATCCCTCTAGGAAAAGCGGCTGCTAGCGAGGTTGATAAAGCATTTGCGAAATATTTTATTTGCCGCTTTGGCGCTCCCTTGTCCATACTTACGGACCAGGGAATGTATTTCATAGCAAGCACAATGAAGGATTTTGCTAAAATCTTTAAAATCAAAGCACTCACTACCACTGCCTACCATCCGCAAAGTAATGGCAGTCTGGAGCAGTCACAAAGTTTTGGTAGACTATTTAAAAAATTTTATAAAAGGGAGAGACGATTGGGATACATGGTTACCGTATGCCGTGTTATCTTATAACACAAGTATACACGAGGGTACGAACTACTCTCCTCACGAACTCGTATTCGGGAGAAGAGCCCGATTACCATCGTCATATGCAACCGGGCCAAAAACAATCACCTACGACGACTACCTGATAATAGTGTGTATTTTCCAAAATGTATATATGTCATAAAAAGCGTATAATACAAGGACCGTCCCTGAACTATTCGTTTCGCATAATTATATATATATATATATATATTTAAAGGGTGTCCCATTTGAAAGAGGACAGCTGAATAACTCTTCAGAGAATGGTGGGCAACAAAAATTGTTCAGATAAAAGTTATAGGGTTCGAACGGGGCCATAAGATGGTGAACTTGAATTTGACCTTGAGGTCAATTTTGAGCATAATTAATGGTCAAAGTATGTTTTTTCAAATGGAAAACCCTACCTTCGACCTCAGAAAAGAAAACAGCGAAATATTTTACGTCCGAATATGTTAACATATCAGGTCGTTTAGAGGTCATTTGAAGTTATTAAAGTTAAAGTGAAACCCTACGTTGTGATTTTGGATTCGACTTCGAGAACGATAATGATTGCCAAATTTGATACAATAATTAAAAAATTATTTATTTTTCCAGTTCGTCGTTTTATAATTAATATTCATAAAGCTACTTCGTTATACCAACAATTTTCATGACAATGTTAACGAACTCTTCAGATAATGCCGTATTCTAATTCAAAAATAAAAAAAAAAAAATTATTATCATGTATGATGAGTGACCTTATAATGAACAAATAGCTGGAATTTTTTGCAATTGCATATTACTTCAACCATCGGCTATTCTTCCTTCTGACGTCGGAAACTTGTCCGCCCAATCAGAAGAGTTGCGAAAAATTACCAAAAGTTTGCATGTTGTATGTACAGATGGAGATACTTTTTATTTTTTAGAAAATTTTAATTCTATCACCAGACGAGAGAGATGGATTATTCCCATTAAAAATGGAAAGAATACATGAAATAAAGTGAGCATTACGTCCCTATTAATTCTATTATTGTATTTTCACACACTCAGAAAGTTCAAACTAAAATAAATTTACTTTTGACTTGCTATTTTATTTTATCCTTTTAAATGTAGAAAATACAACTTGTTGAATCTGAAATTTAATCTTCTTACAGGTGGCACAAATCCGTTGACGAGTGTGTAAGACACACTCTTTGCAGGAGATGTTAGAATTGACTGCCATTTACTTCAATACATAACTCCAGCCGGCGTCGAAAGTTTCCAAGAACAGACTGAAAAACTTCTGCACGAATATTCGCGATTGCGTATCTGATGCGTTGTTGTAGATCCACAGGTGTTGTTGGTCGGTTGGTATAAACGACATTTTTTACGTAACTCCACAAATAAAAATCTAGAGGGGTGAGATCAGAAGATCTTGCCGGCCACAGTACAAATCCATCTCGACCAATCCAACGATTGGGGAAAATGATATTTAGATAACCCCTAACACATCGAGCAAAGTGTGGTGGTGCACCGTCTTGCTGATATCACATCCTCTGCCCAGTTACTAATGTCACATCTTCTATGAGAACTGGTAATTCATTCTGTAAAAACTGTAGATAATAGGACCGTTAACAGTTTAATAAAAAAAATACGGCCCAATAATTTGATTGTCTAGAATTCCACATCAAACATTTATACTCCACCGATGCTGATGATCAACTTGTTGAGTCCAGTGCGGGTTTTGCGCTGACCAATAGTGGCTATTGTGACGATTTAACAAGCCAGTACTTTGAAACGTTGATTCATCACTGAAAAGAACATATGGAAAGAAATCGGGCGCTTCGTTCAAATTCTGTAAAGCCCAATTTCAAAAGTTAACCCGATTCTGCATATGTTGTTGAGATAATTCTTGAGTCAGTGTTATGTGGTACGGATGATATCGAGCAGGTTGTAAAATTCTGTGTGCTGTATTGCGTGGAATACCCAAATCGAGTTAAATATCACGTAAACTAACATGAGGATTCGTGTGTATTATTGCTAAAACAGCAGCGCATCGAGGGTCGTTAAAGTTGAAACCTTGATTGTTTCGGCGTTGACCAATCCTTCCTTGTCGACAATTTGTTTCAACTTGGCGATTGACTTCTCGAGAAAACGCTCTCTGTACAATCGTGACACCCTTTGATACACTTCGCGACACTCACCCAAGATCATTAAAATAACAACACATTTGTCAGCTGAATAAACCATTTTGAACCCGCACTTACACCGTAAACGATGAAAACTCTTTAATGATCATTTTCGCACTGATATGAAGCATAAACTCTGAAGGTTAGTTACGTTATTTTATGTACTTTAAGTAGACATAAACAAAACTTAATAGTGACATTTTGTTCATGTCTAATAAATACCATAATAGAATTGTTTTTCAATTAAAAGGATCAAATAAAATAGCAAGTCATAGGTAAAATAATTTTAGTCTGAACTTTCTGAGTGTGTGAAAATACGATAATAGAATTGTTTTTTTTACATTTTTGAATTAGAACACGGCATTATCTGCAGATTTCGTTAAAATTGTCATGAAAACTGTTGGTATATCGAAGTAGCTTTAAGAATATTAATTATAAAACGACGAACTGGAAAAATAACTAGTTTTTTAATTATTGTTTCCAATTTGGCAATCATTATCGTTCTCAAGGTCGAATTCAAAGTCGCAACGTGGGGTTTCACGTTAACTTTCATAACTTCGTCAGAGAAACAAATTGTTTGAGGCTTTTCCGTGAAAATCCATAGAAAATGGTTTTTTGACCTTCAAATGACCTCTAAATGACATGATATGTTAACATATTCGGGCGTACAATTTTCCGCTGTTTTCATTTCCGAGGTCGCACGTAGGGTTTTCCATTCGAAAAAACGTACTTTGACTATCAGTTATGCTCAAAATTGACCTTAAGGTCAAATTCAAGGTCACCATCTTATGGCCCCCTTCGAACCCTACAACTTTTATCTGAACAATTTTTCCCCCTCCATTCCCTGAAGAGTTATTCAGCTGTCCTGTTTCAAATGGAATACCCTGTATATGACGGATTTCATGTCAAGTGATCCAGGCCAGAATTTGAAACATGTGGGATCCGGCTGAAATTTGCACAAACTATAGTCCTATTGGATACGATGTTAAATATTAAATATTAGCAATTTTTATAAAAAATTGCAGGACGTAGAGGGGGTTGAAATTTTTGAAATTTCATCATACAAGGTATATTTCGACTGTTCGTAACTTTGTTAAACTCAAAAATTAAAATAATATAAAATATGTTCCAGATAGGTTTTTTCCCGCCCTTTTTAATGTTGAAATCCATTTTTTGAAAAAATTAATTTTATACCTTGAAAAATGCAAATTAAATATATAATTGGAAGTATTTTTTGAATAATTTTAAATGAATCTTTTTTTTTATAATGTCGGTGCGGCCGTAAGCATCTCCAGATTGTGATTATTTTCCAAAAAATAAAAATCGTCCATCAACTACTTTAAAGCCGCAAATAATTACTAAAAAACAAAAAAGAATAAATTAAGATGGAGAGAAACACACACACGCGCACAGGCATACGCGCGCGCACGCACACACAAACGCACATAGGTGACGGCAAGGGGGACCACCTTAAAAAAGCACCCCGAAGAAATGTAAATCCGACCGTGCGACCTCCGCGTGGTACATCTTGGGTGATGCAAATGCCGGCGGTACTTTTCTTTAAATTATTACAAAGTAAAATTTCTAATTCTTGTATGTTAATTGCCAAACCTCCTATTTCGGTGCAAATGAAGGATTAGCAGCATAAAAAATATTATTTCGACCTTTTTGTAATTTTGCCCCACTATGCGCGAGAGGTGGCGTGACGCAGATGCGGCACCGTGCGGTAGCATCGTTCAATTTGACTACCTAAACAAACTGATCCCACTTTTGAACCACATATTTTTTGTAGTAAAAAGTCTCATCTTTCCGATGAAACAATAAAAAAATTTTAAAAACGTGTAGTTTTTGAGATATATTCAATTATATCTTTAATTTGCATTTTTCAAGGTAAAAAATTAATTTTTTCAAAAAATGGATTTCACCATTAAAAAGGGCGGGAAAAAACCTATCTGACACATATTTTATATTATTTTAATTTTTGAGTTTAACAAAGTTACGAACAGTCGAAATATACCTTGTATGATTAAATTTTAAAATTTCAACCCCCTCTACGTTCTGCAATTTTTTTTAAAAATTGCTAATATTTGATATATAACATTGTATCCAAGAGGGCTATAGTTTGTGCAAATTTCAGCCGGATCCCAAATGTTTCAAATTCTGGCCTGGATCACTTGACACGAAATCCGTCATATACAGGGTGGCCGATTTATCTGAGGACATAGAAATATCTCGAGAACTATGCACAGAATCAAAAAAGGTGTGGGATGATAGTTGTCCGACACGAGGGGGGGCATCCAGTGATAATGAAATTGACCCCCTACCCCGCCCCCGTGGGAGGGGGAGGGGGGGCAATAAAACTTAAATAGGGACCCCCTATTTTTTATTGTAGATTTGGATTCCTCGGAAAAAAGTGCTCCGATTTGATCGACGAGTTCTTGCGTTTTGGTTCGATGATAAAAATAAAAATGTGTAAAATATATCGTTACAAATTGAGAATGTCACCAGAATTCGTTTCAGATCAAAGAAAGTAAAATGGTTGCCCAGCACATTTTTCAAGAGTAGCAAAGGGAAGTACTAGACCGTGATTCCAATGGTCGGTGGATTGGTAGAGGTGGCCCCATTAATTGGCCGGCGAGGTCACCTGATTTAACATCCTATACATCGGATTTCTTCCTATGGGGTTACCTAAAATGTAAGGTTTATGAACAAGTACCAATGACTCCTGAAAACATGGTGGAACGCATTGGAACTGCTTTCGCACAAATTTCTGCAGATATGATACTATCCTGTATAAAGTCATTTGAAAAAAGAATAAATAAATGCATTGAAGTGGAAGGTCGACATTTCGAACACTTACTCAAGTAAGTGAACAGTGAGAGGCAAGAGGACTCACGTAAAACAAGCACCCCAAAGGGAACAGAAATATACTACGTCCACGTCGTTGTTCCTGGGTAACGCTAAATGTATTTTTTCCCGGCTTTGTTAGAATGACCTATACTCATTTCATTGTGATTTTCATAATTTTTTTCAAATCAGGTCCGCCGTATTGGATCCTTCATTTTGATTTTTTTATTCTATGACATATTCGTAATCAGCGACCTTAAAAGCTCCCGTATAACAATTTCTAAGCAAAACGGCATTTAGAAAAAGACACAGGTCAATATAAACTTGTAAGCAAAGAATACATGTCGAATGTTATTCACTTTTACAATTTTATAATTGTTTATTTCGAAATTTTGCCAGTGACTCGTTGAAGTACAATCTATAACGAATATTTAAACAAAAAATTTGTTACGATTCGTTCACATTTAACCCTTCGTTAGTATTTTTGACAAAAAAAATGTCCGTCCTAACGCAAAGTCACCACTATGTGTCGCTTCGAGGGCGATTTTGGTCATACATTGGCCTAAAATACAATGATAGCGCACCACTGCGCAAACCATCGTTTTCTCACTATACCAATCCACGTCAAAATCTAAAGCCAATATTTTTGTTTAAAATGCAAAATACCATTTCAATCAAATACAAAATGACATATGTTTTATTACTTAGTGATGATCTAATAAATTTCTTTTTTTCCAATTAGGTTTAATTTCTTCCGAACAAAGGGTTGGTCTAAATGGGTGCAGCTTAGGTATATGCAGCTGGCACATCCACATCTCAAAAATGAAATTTAAATACTGATATCATTTAAGGCTCATTAATGCTAATTCAACGCTACTTTCCCGAATGTAATGCTCTTCGCTAAAGCGGAAAACATGTGGATGCTCCAGCTTGACATCATTTTATATTAACATTAACATTTGGTATTTCTTTTGCCAAGGATAGAAGGACCGATGAATGTTTTTAAGAATGACTCAGCCCTAAATTCGCAACTGCGATATTTCATGAGCCTTAAAACCGCCTTAAATAATACCGGCGACAGTGCATTTAAACCCAGTGATTGAATAACACGAAACTGATGCGACTTTAGGTTTTCAAATTCCACTACATTTTCTTGATATTTTTAGGTTTGCTGTATACGATGTAATCATATAAATAAGCGAAAAATGTCATCTTGTACTTATTTTCGGCACGTTTTCGTAAAAAATCGCGAGTTTTTAACGTTTTTTTTTCTTAGAAAACGACCTATTCTACCCATAAAAATAGTTTCTTTATGCAATAAATGGCTACAAACATGTTATTGATATTTTTACTGGAAAGATATGAGGGTAGTTTGCTTTCAAAAATTTTCCTGCGCCTACGAGTCTTTCAAAGTGGATAATATCTGTAAATTATGTGTTCTACTCATATTATCAAAATAGTGAACTTTATTTTATTCCTATGTCCCTCCATAATTTGTTATGTCATTTATTCAAGGATTTCGGAGAATTTTGATTATGAATATTATGCAATATTACAAAAATCCAAAATCGCGGAATATTTTTACATTTTTACCGTTTTTGATCGAAAATGTTCACTCGCGGGGTTTCGTGGTCTCTGATTACTAATGTGATATAAAAATTGGAAAATTCAAAATGAAGGATTAATGTGGTTTGACTGGAATTAGAATGATTTTGAATCGTTTATTGGCATCCTCAGTTTAACCATTTTCAACCCTAGGTTGCTGCAAGCTAGTGATAATTGTTGCTAATAGAGTGATAGAGGATCTTGTGTACAAAAATAATTATTCTCTGATCTGGTCTACCTATTCCAGGTGAGAATCGGGAAATATTGGATACAATGGCAAAGACCATACGAATGCAAACAATCCCATGAACGGATACATGAGCTAAATTCGAAACAGAAGGAATTATATTATTTTTTAAGGAAGTTCCATTCTCTGACAGCTTGTCATAATTTTAATCTGCAATACCAAACTTCAAAAACATATTACGGAAAATGAGAAATTCTGAATTATTTCATAGTTCATTCGCTTTGAATTACCAAAATAAAATACCAGATTCATCAGAAGCCTAAAATTTCTTATCAATATTCTCTTCAAAAATCGTAATTTTTTCGACATGAAAAATTAGGATCTCCATGTTGAATCCGCTATACTGAATTTTTCAACTATAACATAATATTCGTAATTTCAGACCCCAAAAACATCCGAGACACGGACATTGTCAACTGGGAGCATTTAGAAAAATATAGAAAATTCCGCCATATTGAATCCACCATTTTGAATTTTCCAATTCTGATATCACATTCGTAATCAGCGACTCCGAAAATCCCTGAGTGAACATTTTCAGCCGAAACTGGTAAAAAATGTAAAACAATTCCGCCATTTTGAATTTTTGTAATATTGCACAATATGTAATATTCATAATCAGAATTCTCCGAAATCCTTGAATATATGATTTAACAAATTATCGAGTATCTTGGGAATAAAATAAAGTACACCATAACGACAATATGTTAAGACACGTAATTTACGGATATTATCGACTTGGAAAGGCTCGTATACGGAGGAAAAAATGTTTGAAAACAAAGTACCCTCGTATCTGCAATGTACAAATATCAATAAAACACGTTTGCACCAGTTTATTGCACAAAGAAAAGAAATTTCCTGGTTAGAGTCGGTCGTTTTGTAAGAACAAACGTAAAAAATTCGCGATTTTTTATGACAATATGCCAAAAATAAGTACAAGATGATACTTTTCGTTATTTTTTAATGCTGGCATCGTGTAGAGCACACCCAAAAACATCAAGAAAATATAGTGGCGTAAAAAACTAAGAGCGCTTTAATTAAAATTTACGAGCCCAAAGTCGCGGATCAATTTTGCGTTATTCAGGCGTTAATGGGTTAAAAATGCCATATATGCGTTATTTGAGAAATTCACCATTCAGCGGATATCGAGAGCATTAAATGAGCCTTCAATTAATGCCCTAACAGAATTTCCGTATAGGTCCCCTGATACTGGTTTTGCGACGTGAATCCGCCATCTTGACGCCAAGCTGGCGAGTCCACATGTTTTTCCGCTTTAACAACGGACATTAAATTCGGGATATGGACATTAAATTAGCATTACATGAGCCATAAATGATGGCTGTGACCGACAGCAATTGCTATATCATCAATTTTATAAAATCAATTTCTTTATGTATTACATATTTAAATTATTCAAATGCTGAATAATTTTATCAATTTTACTTTGCACTGAATATGGACTATATTTATTTCCTATTTTCTTATTTTCCGAGAACCGACGACGGTGGATGAACCGCAATGTAAACTAGATGCCTTCGACCCGGGTGCCTACAATTTTGGCTAAATTCGTATTGCAGTTCCCTGACGAAAGGCTGATGCTTCCGGGAATATTCCCGTCTTAACACTGCCAGGAAAGAAGGCGGCAGAGAGTACTTCTAGCATCGTTAGGTTCGAGTAGTTTCTATACATATATTGTAACAATATCTTGATCCTTAAATAGGGTGAATATGCCAATGAATGGACGGTTAAGCATTTTTCACACTTTGATCGGTTGTAGCTTTTGAATTCTTTTATGAAAATTTAATTATGATACCACCATTAGAATCGTTAGACTCTGCTCTTTATGACCGTGTAGTTCAACCTTTGATTTTATTTAATTATTAACCTCGTCTTCATACGTTTGTAAAAAAATCCGCTAAACCCCAATGAATAGACGGGTTAAATCAAATGGGACGTTTTCAGTACCAGTTTTGGATGGCTTTAAAACTTTGCTTTGATTTTACAAAATAATAAACACTGAAAGATCAATAGTACTGTAAATATTGTTTTGAATGTTCAAAGAACATAAAAATATGTATTTTGTTGCATGTTGTGCATCATACATTCATAAGAAATAGAAATATGTAGAAAATCATCCATTCATTGGTAGTCGTCCATTCATTGGCATATTCACGCTATATTAAAATTGAAAATGAGCATTTTCAAAACTTCGACCCCGACCGCAGGTCAGTCGAATCATTGATAAATAAGCACGTCTTGTTCACACTGATGCTTAAAAAAACGCGGTTTAGTCGAGTTTTTGACTGGTCGGGGGGAATCGAATACATTTGAGTTCATAAATAGTGTTTCATTTGTTGTGAATACATTTCAATCCAAATATCCGAAATATGAAATGTCTCAGTTGAATACATTTGAATCCAAAAATGATAAAATCTGAAAATGCATCAAGCAACCAATACATTTGAATCCATAAAAAGTATTGCAAATGAAAATTTTAATCCTTTTCTATACATTTAAATCCCAATTCTGCTTCTTTTTCAATCCCTTTTAATACATTTTCGATTGCTGGGTTGGATCCGCCATTTTGAATTTTGCAAAGCTGAGGCCAGAATCGTAATCAGCGACCCCAAAAACACCCGAGTAGCAAATTGCATCTGTGTTCCTTGGAAAGAAAAATGTATGCTTCAAAGGGTGAAATTTTGCAACGCATTTTTCACGGCAAACATCAACAAAGTGAACTTTCGACTTCGACACTTTTTTAAAGCATATCAATATATTTGACATTCGTAAGCGCCGTGTTACATCCGCCGTTTTTCAATTTTGACGTTACACTCTGAGTCAGTAATAACAAATCATTCTCGATTTAATTTGTTACTTTTGTTCCGCCATATTGGATCCGCCATTTTGAATTATGGTCACATTATTGAACGCAGCTTAAATGGTCCAAAGTATCGAGACATTTTGGAAAATGAACTGCCAATATTGCTTGAAGACTGGATCTTAGAAATACGGCAGAACATGTGGTTTCAACATGATGGTTGTCCGGCACACTATTCAGCGGTAGCACGAGAAGTTCTTGATCGTGATTTCAATGATCGCTGGATTGGTAGAGGCGGTCCGATCAACTGGCCTGCGAGATCGCCCGATCTTACTTCGCCAGATTTCTTTTTGTGGGGCTATCTTAAAGACAAAGTGTACAAAGAAAAACCAACAACAAGTGAGAATATGATTGATCGAATTACAAGTGCATGTGCTGAAATTCAAGAAGATACACTACTCCGTTGTATAAATTCATTTGAATTACGGATTAATAAGTGCATTGAAGCCGAAGGTCATCATTTTGAACACTTACTTTAATTAAACGATGATTCCGTAAGTACCTCGAATCGTGAGAGATTTGAAATGTAAGTAATTCAAAATCTGAAAATTTTGCTTTAAGACTAATTTTGAGAATTGCAGAATCGTAAGCGTATATTCCCAATAACAGTAAAATGAAGGAAAATTGAATTTCGTCGATTACAGCGCCATCTATAGCGAAACGAGAAAAATGTTTTAGACAAATCATACGCATTTTTATTCAAAGAATCTGAATATGCAATAAAAAATAGGGGTTCCCATTTAAGATTTCGAACTTACCCCCACCACCGCCCCCAGGGTCGGTGTGGGGGGGCCAATTTTAATATCAGTGTATGTACACCTTAGACCCATTAAATTTTTTTGAGTGCCTACTTTTCGAGATATTCAACAGTTTCAACTTAAAAGAAACACCCTGTATACTATCAACGATTTATTGATTAGTCTAGGCCGTATCTGTCACTTCGTAAACATTAACAAAAGACACAACAGAATACATCGAGTTCGGAAAAACCACCAATGGTACCGTCAACTACCGACTGAAGTCAGTACCAATCGTCAGTTTGAACCTTCCATTAGAAATGTTTAATGCGTCAATTTTTTTAATACTGAAAAATAAAAAGAAAACTTCCTTGAAAGAGAATTCTCACTACTTATCCACTACTTTCTCAGATCATTGATACTTTTACATAGTAATGCTAAAAACTATCTTGTTAATAAAAATTAAAAAAAAATCGATGTGTAAAGAGATGTGTAACGAGTACTATGACTAAGTATAAATTCAGTTTTCTTACGATTTCGGCAAGAGCACTGATGACTTTACCCAATGTTGTTAAACTCTTGTTGATATTGGCGCCCTCTTTTAATCTGGTGCCTTTCGCCCCCGTAGAATCGGCTCTTTCAGATCCAGCAAGATCAACCAGTGAAATTTTACTAACTTTTTCTGTTATCAAACCAGTCGGACCATCAAGTTTCTGCTGGGTGAAGAAAATTGTGAAAACTGCATGCGATCTGCTTGAAGTTTCATTCATGTTGGTGGCCGCAACTGTTCTGCAAGCGGAAACATAAACGTTTAATATTAACGAACAAAAATATTAATATATAATATATTTATAATGTTTCTTATTCAAACCAATCAAGGAATTACCGAAAATATGTTTCAGACAATATATATGTAGTTAAAAGAGGTTAATAATGCAGATGTACCGCGTGAAGATGGGATGTGAAAGGCTCACAAACGATACCAAATGTTGCCTCACTCGGATGCCGAACGAACGCATTATCGCGTCTATCCGCGGCAGGCAGATCAGCGATCTATCACTTGAACCTATAGTTGCATAGTATTTTGTATGCCGAACAAACAACGCCACCTATCCTTATTTACGATAATCGCAAAAGCCTTGAGCAAGAAAAATCTTATAACTTACCCTCCCTGGCAATGGACGCGAAATCTACCTGACCAATTCACTCGCTGGACGTGCTCAACAACTGACTGAAGCATGAGGTCCATCCGAACAAACTCATATATTTTGGAATCGAAAGGCAAGAATTTCTAACAACTGTAAAATTTATAATAATATGTAACTTATATTTTTCATATTGTTATTAACATTACATTAAAGTGATATGACTTGAACTAATTTTACAAGTTTGCCAACTTGCCGCGGTGTAACTAGTTAAAGCATCGAATGATGGTATTTACGCCGAGAGAGCGTATTCAACCATCGAGCGCAAGGTACACAAAATTATTTATGCGGATATCACGTTAATGTTTATTTATAACTTTGCGCAAATTAACCCATTAACGCCCAGAAACAGAGATTTTGTAACGCCTTTTCGAGCCTCATTCTTTTAATAATGCGAAAGGAATAATCAAACGGAAATGATGCTTCTTTATGTTTTTGACTATGCTCTTTCAGAATATGGCATCACATTTTCATTTTTTTTTTACAAGAAAAATAAATATGGCGGCTTTTAGATGAAAAAATACGGAAAAATGAAATTTTTTTTTTATGAATTTTTTTCAGATTGAAGCAGAGATATAATCCCGTCGTCTTTTCACTAATCGGTGAATAAAATAGTTGTAGTTTATCGGAATATTTTTGAAAATGGTTAGAAATATTATTTTCGTTATCAAAATGGCGATTAACGTCTTCCTGGAGAGTGAACAAATTTCTGAATTGGTAATATGACAAATAGGCTGATGGATTTATGAAAAACTTCGTTTTCTAAGGTTTTCGAGGGCGCCGAATACAAATGTGATGTCAGATTTTCAAAAATTCAAAATGGCGGATCCAATATGGCTGACATATTTTCGAAAAGACTTTGAATTTGCATGAAATTTGTTAGTCGGGGGTTTTTTGGGGTCGCCAAATATAAATCTGATGTCAGATTTTCAAAATTCAAAATGGCGGATCCAATATAGCTGACATATTTTTGAAAAGACATTGAATTTGTATGAAATTTGGTACTCGGAGGTTTTTGGGGTCGCCGAATATAAATCTGATGACAGATTTTCAAAATTCAAAATGGCCGATCCAATATGGCTGACATATTTTTGACAAGACATTGAATTTGCATGAAATTTGGTACTCGGAGGTTTTTGGGGTCGCCGAATATAAATCTGATGACAGATTTTCAAAATTCAAAATGGCCGATCCAATATGGCTGACATATTTTTGACAAGACATTGAATTTGCATGAAATTTGGTACTCGGAGGTTTTTGGGGTCGCCGAATATAAATCCGATGTCAGATTCACAAAATTCAAAATGGCGGATCTAATATAGCTCACATATTTTTCAAAAGAGTTTGATTTTGCATGAAATTTATTACTTAGGGAGTTTTAGGATAGCTGAATATGATTTTGTCGTCGGTTCAAAACTAGCGAAAAGATTATTCATACAACATAATGTTATTATTATCATGGTATTTTTCGAGAGCCCGTGGTTTTGAAAAATTGATTAGTTACTTCAAGTCTACTCTCGTTCCTAATGCACATTTCCCTAATTTGTCACCAATATTAAAATTTTTCCACCTTACAAATCCAGCGAAAAATCCATCAGAAGTATGAAATGCCAGAAATTGTGAAATAAATTTGTATAATTGTGAAATAGATTTTGTTTTTCAAAATAATCACGCTTCAGTATCATAGCAGCATTTACAACTTCTCTTGATAGAAATTCGTTTGTCAACCAATAATCTGTTTGGATTTTGTCCGATCAGGACACAATCATTTTGCAAAACATGCAATCAATATCTTTGCAAATCTTGCTTCAGTGCAAAACATAAAGATCAAAAATAATCATAAATAGCTACCGATCATAAGTGGTGTTTAGAGAAAATAACTGATAAAAACAAAAAAATAATAAAATAACAAAAAAAATTAAAAAAAAATAAAAAAAAATAAAAATAAAAAAAAATTGACATTTGATTTCATCCACCTCCACGCTGGTAAATGTTGGGCAACATTGTATAATAATGGCTAAGAGATGAATTTAATTTTGCAAACGTTCCTACATATTAGAAAATATTTTTTTGTTACAGTGTGGGTATAATGCTATTTTCCACATTTTTGACATTTTTCTGACGCATTTTACTTACACTGGTAACAAAAAATACATTTCGGCACATATGGGAAAATGTTTTTCATACGAATGTGAATGCCACCCTCGCTGCGGCTCGGGCGGCAACGCTCACATTCACGGGAAAAACTTTTTCCCACTTGTATCGAAAACTACTATAGGTTGTCATAGAATTCTTTTACATTGTGCAAAGCTAATGCCAAATTTGTATTCATCAACTAGAAGTGCCCTCGGATAACAAGTTTCAAGCTAGCCAAACTCATTTTTGAAAAATATGTCCGCCATATTGTATCCGCAATTAGAAATTCTGAAAATCTGATGTCAGAAACGCATTCAGCAAGCCCTAAAAACTCAGGAGTAATACATTTCAGTCTTCCCTTAATTGGGAAAATATTTCCACCATATTGAATTCACCATTTGAAATTTTGTGAATCTGACACCAGATTTGTATTTAGCGACTCCAAAAACCTCCGAGGAACAAATTTCATGCAAATTCAATGTCTTTTCAAAAATATGTCAGCCATATTGGATCCGCCATTTTTAATTTTTGAAAATCTGACATCAGATTTATATTCGGCGACCCCAAAAAACCCCGAGTACCAAATTTCATGCAAATTCAATGTCTTTTCAAAAATATGTCAGCCATATTGTATCCGCCATTTTGAATTTTGAAAATCTGACATCAGATTTATATTCGGCGACCCCAAAAACCCCCGAGTAACAAATTTCATGCAAATTCAAAGTCTTTTCAAAAATATGTCAGCCATATTGGATCCGCCATTTTGAATTTTTTAAAATCTGACATCACATTTGTATTCGGCGCCCTCGAAAACCTTAGGAAACGAAGTTTCATATAAATCCAGGAGCCTATTTGTCATATTACCAATTCAGAAATTTGTTCACTCTCCAGGAAGACGTTAATCGCCATTTTGATAACGAAAATAATATTTCTAACCATTTTCAAAAATATTCCGATAAACTACAACTATTTTATTCACCGATTAGTGAAAAGACGACGGGATTATATCTCTGCTTCAATCTGAAAAAAATTCATAAAAAAAAATTTCATTTTTCCGTATTTTTTCATCTAAAAGCCGCCATATTTATTTTTCTTGTAAAAAAAAAATGAAAATGTAATGCCATATTCTGAAAGAGCATAGTCAAAAACATAAAGAAGCATCATTTCCGTTTGATTATTCCTTTCGCATTGTTAAAAGAATAAGGCTCGAAAAGACGTTACAAAATCTCTGTTTCTGGGCGTTAATGGGTTAATCACCAACCAAACACAATTACGAGACAATTGTTGCATGTTGCATTTATTTATACTACGCAATTTTGATAAAATCTAATTCTGTCCTAATGCGTTTATGCGTGGGGTAACTTCCACAGACAAATTCGGGTTGATTTTGTAAAGCCGTATTAGTAAACAGAAAAAAGAAAAAAAGTATCATGATAGCAGATAGTATTTTTGAACAACTAAACAGATCTATTTAAACTAAAAATCTGTTGCAAGAGAGAGAGAGAGAGAGAGAGAGAGAGAGAGACTGACTGACTACCAACAATTTATTATTGTCCTGGCCTCTATGGACCGTGGACAAACCAACAAAGCATCCTGCCGTTACAAACGGTCGGTCAGAATGCAAAAATACAAGAAATATTTATGAAAATTAAAAAGAAAAATAAGAGTAGATTAACCTAATTTAAACGCATGACGATATACCAACAGAGTACTGCAACGTAGGGTCACAGATAGCAAACCAATCCGACACTTCATCGCGGGTGTTCCGCGGCACATAAAGATGTAAAAAGATGAGAGCTAAACGATGCTGCCGATAGAGGCCGCTGAATCACATGATGGGTGAGCTGATGACACTAAAGCGAAATGACGGTTGAGTATGGCTGGAGAGAAGTGACATAATGCGGACCAACATTGGCAAGTGTTGCCAATTTCTGAAGCGATGCCTGAATTTCTTAGGCACAACCAAAATTTCTTTCGATTGGTCTGCTGCTATACCAAATCAGCTAGGTAATGGTCTTTAGCAGTGCTCAATACATTATTAAGTTCGCAACGCAATTTTCTATAATGGTCAAGAAGTTGCAAATTCGCATTCGTTTCGCTCGCGTGTACAATGTATCACGCTCTCTAATACGCGCTCGCAAATTCGGAGCAAGCCACGGAATAGAGCGATGTACAATTCGCTTGGTGTTGTAAGGCGCTTGAACAGTGAGAGTTTCCATGATACAATCATACAATACGGTGAGAGTATCCGGGGGTTCGCTTTGGTCAGAGTTAGGTGAATGATTTGTCGGTTCCAGTAGTGAAAAATTTGGTAATATAATATGAAGTCGTGTGGTGAGGTATGTACAAATGCAGGATAATCACAATTAGTAAATCTACGATAAGTAACGGTTTTCTGGATACAACTAAGATCATTGAATTGGTAAACAATCGTAATAAGACTGTGATGGGTAGGGCCCAAGGACACGAAAAAAAGTGATGGTCGCACATAAAATTTTGTAGATACTGTGACTCAAATAAATTACAGTTTAAATCACCCGTGATTATAATATTTCTAAAAACTGAGATATGGGGCGTTCCATGTCAAGTGGGCCACTTTTTTTTGAAAGTAAAAAATAGTCTTAATTTCAGCATGTGCACTCTTCAATGACATGTAAGTATAGAGTTTTTCACCGTTTGCGACTGAAAAAGTTGCAAAATAAAAAAACATTGGCATAATTTGCAATCATAAGATTTTTAGTTCTTATCTTACTGATGTAACGGAGTTTCCCCGCCGCCCCGTGCCCAGCTCGCGTTACCCACGGTACCAGGGTACGTCGGGGCTGTAGTTTCAACTGCCAGGGTAGGAAGACAAGTAAAGTGACACAGAGAATTAAGATTACAAAATGACCGTTATTATTCAAGAAGCCGTACGCTTACATATTGAGTCCCTACTTCTATAGCGGTATGCACGATAGGAACGGTCCGGACGCAAATGATAACGGTAAAAGTAACAAATAGTGAACTGCTGGTTTAGAGATGTTTCTAGTTGAGAACAATGATGAATCCGTCAAGAGCGATACTCAAGACAGCAGGAACAGGTGACCTTGACAAGGGCGTAGAAACGATTGTTTCACCTCCCTCTTATTTCGGCGAGGTAAACAAAAATGAGTAACGAGTAATAATAAATAATAACAAAGCATCATATTAGACTAAATGTAATGTATTTTCTTTTTGACAAAAAATGGACTTCAGTGTCGTTTAATTGAAAAAAAACAATCGCAAATTACAGATTTTGCTGTATCCGGGGGTTTAACGTTTTCCGTTACGTTGCCCAAAAGAAAATAATATAACAGTAAATAAAAACAAAAAACAACGAAATAGTTTAGCGGGGCTGGAAGAGCACGTTTTTCAGTTTTCCGTCTTTGTCCCATCTGGCGGTGTACATCCCGGTTGGACCTCGGCGTCTCCAGGGTCGTCTGCATTTCAGGATCCTAAGCGGCACATCCACCAAATCGGGCCCCATTCGGACCTGTATCCTTGGTTCTGGGGTCTTCGGCCTTTCCATCTCCATATCCGGCAAGATGGCGCAGACGCTCGGCGAGGGTGTAGGTGGTAGCGCCGGAGACTTTAGGTCTGGCATGTGTAGCTGCGGGGTGGCAGGTCGGTTCCTTGAAGGGCTCCTGCTGGGGCTGGGGCTGCTGCCAGGATCGCTGCTGCTCGATTTGTCGCTGTTGATGCGGCGGTTTCGGCGAGGTCGTCTCAGGTGTTTCCCGTCCTTTTGCCTCATGTCGGGATGGCTTTTGCGCGGAATTCGATAACCTTTTGTTAACTCCGGCTGATGGACCGAGTACGCGGGTGCAGGAGTGACGGGTGCCGGTACGAGATGCTGCTTCGGTTGGGCAGGCGGCCAAGCTGATTCGCGGGGAATCGTGACGACGCTGCGAATTTTTGGGCGCAGTGTCATGGGCTCGGTTCGACGGGATACCACCGGGGTGCTTCTTACACTTATCGTCTCTGGACGTACCTTGGGTGGAGCGGCAGTTGTCATCGTCGCGGTTGTCGTCGAAATCCCTCGGATCTTTGTGTCGTTCGAACGCGGCTGCCTTCGGCGTTGCGGAAACGAATGAGACAATGCGTGCTTGACGACCACGCCTCCGAGGCGCGTCAATAGGAGAAACGCGTGGGAGTTGCGCAATTGGTTTCTGCGTTACCACGGTCTGTGGTCGGGGACGAAAGTTGTAGCGACCTGGTATGGGTAAGTCCTGGAGAGGGTTCGGTCTTCCTCGTGTGAGTCCGTTCCCTCGGAGTGGGAAGGCAGCACGTTTGGAGTCTGAATTTTCTCCAGCAGGATGCTGCTGGTTCGTCGAAATTTCATTATAGTAGGGTTTAAGGTCGGAAACGTGTATATTTTTAATTACCCTATTCTGGTTATTTATTAGGTTCATGATTACGGGTGAGCAGATTTTCGTAACGGTATAGGGGCCGCTGTATTTTGAGCAGAGTGCGCCACTCCTATATTCGCTTTTCTTCGACAGAATTCTTTCTTTCTTCCAGACCTGCTCCCCGATTTGGGGTACCCAAGTTCGGTGTCTTCGATTGTAATGCCCTTCCTGGCGATGAAATGCTCGCGCCATGTTTACCCGGACTTGGTTAAGACAGTCTTTAAGCCCTTCGATTCGGTTACCTGAAGGGTGGCATTGAGCCCCGCGAAAATGTTGCCCCGGCATTCGGATTTCTTGGCCGTGGTTTAAAAAATATGGTGAAAACCCGGTGGCTTCATGAACGGCGGAATTATACGCTGCCTGGAACTCATGCAGTTGATCTGCCCATTTCCGTTGGGATTTGTCGATATATTGTGAAATCATTACTTTAATTACCCGATTTGTCCTTTCTACTGGGTTGCATTGTGGGGTGTAAGGGGGCGTTCGACGATGATGCGTTCTCCACTGTTTTAACATTATGGTACACTCCTTTGAGATATACTGCTTCCCGTTATCGCTAGTCAGTACCTCCGGAGCACCATGTCGGAGCATGTATTCAAAAATAGCGCGAGTTACAGCTTCCGTTGTAGCTTCTCGTAATGGCCGAACTTCTAGCCATTTGGTGAATCGATCTTGGTAAGTAAGGATCCACTGGTATCCGTAGGAGGTACGTGGTAGGGGTCCTATGAGATCGGTAGCTACGTGTTGCCAGGGGTGATTAACCGGTGTGGCATATAATTTTCCTGGCGGAAGTTGCTGTGACGGCTTATATCGGGCACAAGTTCCACATGACCGTATATACTTTGTGGTATCGCGGGTGATCCCGGGCCAGTAGTATTTTTGGTACAGCCTTAATAAGGTTTTTGTGTACCCAAAGTGACCGGCAGTGGGTGCATCATGGCATTCATGTAGTATTGGTGCCCTATGCTGCTTAGGTACGCCTAATTTCCATGCCTGTGTGGGATCGTGCGCGAAAGAGTGTGGCATGTTTCGATACATTTGTTTCTTTTCAATGTAGTAATCGGGATGGTCTTGTGGAGACTCACATACTTTTTGATACTTCTGGCTGTACCAATCTGGTTGCGGTACGATTTCATCCACCGCTTTTACTGGATTGCGTGTAAGAGCATCTGCCACGTAGTTAGAAGCTCCTTTGCAGTATTGAGGGTGAAAATCGTATTGTTGGAGCTCTAGTGCCCAACGTGCTAGGCTTCCGGAAGGGTTATCGATCTTGTGTAGCCACTGTAAGGACAGGCGAGCTCCAGGGGCTATTGGATTTTTCAATAACACCATCCCCTTCCATTTTTTTAACTTCCTCGTCGATAACCCTTTGCATGGCCGGGTTTCTGGGGCGCTATCGTTGCTTGATCGGTAGTGTCCCTTCCTGTAGCCGAATCACATGTTCCGTTTTTGAGGTTATGCCTGTGATTGATGAGAATTTCTTCGTTTCCTGATTTAAAAATGTCTGGAATTTGTGCAATTCGCTTGGAGTGATCGTGTCAGCCGAGTCGGCCGGCTTCACTGGAATCAGAACTAACTCACTGATCGCTGTTGGGATGTTCAAATTAATATCTAAACGATTTAATATGTCCATTCCAAATAATAAATCACTCCTCAGGCCTGGTAATATGGAACAGCGGTGTGTTATGTTTCGTTGCCCGAGACGCATCGGGACTAAGAGATTTCCGGGTACCTCGATATAAGCGCCGTCAGCTAATCGAGCATTGCTAGGATTGGCTTCGAGGCAGACTCCATTGGTTTGACATAGATTCGCTATTTCAGGGTTAACGTAGGATGCAACAGCCCCAGTATCTAGGAGGGCTCTGTAGGTGACGTCAAAGACGTTTACCACCACTTGGGGTCGTGTTTCCCCATTGAAGTGTGGGCCGGATGATTGGGTCCTCTCCCGGCCCGCCCGTCGTTTCCCGGTTTACAAGGACATTCTTGGGACATCTTCCCTTCTTGCCCACAACGCGAGCAGAAAATGATAGCGGCGTTGCGACATTGATGTCGTGTGTGACCGGCTTGTCGGCACCGCCAACACATAGTATCTCGGTCCCAAGGTGGCGAAATTGCAGGATTGGGTGGCGTGACGTCCATCCGGTCTTGGGCACCGACAGTATGTTCTAGAGGGGTTCGTGTTGATGACTTCGGTTTGGAGTCAACCTTCTCTAGTGCTCGAGGACGGGGTCGGCTTTGCGTGACCTCCAATCTTTCGGCCTTTTTAATATTTTCGTATTCCGTTGCTAATCGGCAGAGTTCAGCAATGGTAGGTATGTCAGGGTTGCGCATATACAGTTCATATCCGGACTGCATATTGTCAAAAATCCTTTTGGCCTGTTCAGCAGGCGAAAAGATCTGGGCCCGCCTCATCAATATTTGCAATTCATTGCAATATACGGCAAATGGTTCATCAGACCTTTGGAGACGATCACGGATGAGCCTTTCGGATTGCCCCCGTAGGCGCGGATCTTCATACCACTGTATGAGTTCTGAAGCGAAATCAGTCCATTGCCTCCACTGGTCACGGCGGTTTCTGTACCAGAGAAGCGGTTCTCCCCGTAGCATTTCCGGTAATCCGGTCAGTAATTGGTTTTCCGCCAGGCTGCAGGCTTGTCGGAGTTCCTCCACTCGTTCTAAAAACGATACCGGATCTTTACCAGAAAAGTGGCATCCCCATCGGCAGATTTGGTCGATGGGTGGGGGTCGAGGTGCAAGATTCGGTACGTATGGGTGAACAGCTGGCGCTGTACAAGGCAAGCGGAGGATGTATTCCGGAAGTACTGGAAGCAGGGATGGACCCTGTTTGGATTCCGCCGTCAGTATGAGGAGCCGGCGGGAATTAAAAGGTGGATGGTGTAAGGACACTCCGCGGTTGAGCAAGAGACATGAGATTACTCATGGAAGTAAAAATTGTTGTAACCGCTGTGGTTAGAGCCGTAGTTATAGCTGTCGAAATAGTTTTTGGTACATCGGCGACGGATGCCGTTCCGGAAGTCGTGGTGGGGGAGCTGATATTGTCATCAAACTCCGCGGGGATATTGAAATCTGGGGAATTTTTTAACATTGTTTTCACAAGGTCAGGATTAGCGCGTATAATGGCACGAAGTCGGCCGCGGAGGTCATTAATTTGACCTGTTGAGTCTACGTCTAATCTGGTTAATAGTTCCTGCAATTCTTCTTTTGAGAGGCGCAAAACCCATTGTCTGCCTTCAGTTGTTTCCATGACCTGGCAGTTAAGGACCGGGGGAAATTGATCTCGTGATAATTTATTTTTTAAACACGTGACCGAAGTCCCTGTTCGGGCGCCATGTAACGGAGTTTCCCCGCCGCCCCGTGCCCAGCTCGCGTCGGTAGACCAGGGTACGTCAGGGCTGTAGTTTCAACTGCCAGGGTAGGAAGACAAGTAAAGTGACACAGAGAATTAAGATTACAAAATGACCGTTATTATTCAAGAAGCCCTACGCTTACATATTGAGTCCCTACTTCTATAGCCGTATGCACGATAGGAACGGTCCGGACGCAAATGATAACGGAAAAAGTAACAAATAGTGAACTGCTGGTTTAGAGATGTTTCTAGTTGAGAAGAATGATGAATCCGTCAAGAGCGATACTCAAGACGCAGGAACAGGCGACCACGACGAGAGCGATACCCAAGTTGCGGGGGAGGTATCCGTCAAGAGCGATACTCAAGACAGCAGGAACAGGTGACCTTGACAAGGGCGATACCCAAGTCGAGCGGTGGATGGATGGTCAACGAGAGCGATACTTAGGTTGTCCCGGTGGTGCAGGATGTCATCGAGAGCGATACTCAGGATGAGCGGCGATGGATGGTCAACGAGAGCGATACTCAGGTTGTCCCGGTGCAGGATCTCATCGAGAGCGATACTCAGGATGAGCGGCGATGGATGGTCAACGAGAGCGATACTCAGGTTGTCCCGGTGCAGGATCTCATCGAGAGCGATACTCAGGATGAGCGGCGGTGGATGGTCAACGAGAGCGATACTCAGGTTGTCCCGGTGCAGGATCTCATCGAGAGCGATACTCAAGATGAGCGGCGATGGATGGTTAACGAGAACGATACTCAGGTTGTCCCGGTGCAGGATCTCATCGAGAGCGATACTCAGGATGAGCGGCGGTGGATGGTCAACGAGAGCGATACTCAGGTTGTCCCGGTGCAGGATCTCATCGAGAGCGATACTCAAGGTGAGCGACGATGGATGGTCGAAGTCGAACGAGAGTGATACTTAGGTTGTCCTAGGATGCGGGCTGGAGGGTCGAGCTTCCACGAGGGCGATACCCAAATGGAGCTTCGGGCTTGTCGTCTACAGGAGGAGGACGACTGCTTGCTGCCACTCCGTTGCGCCTGGCTTTTATACATTGTCCAAGCCCCACTTGGCGTAGTCCCCACTCGAACAAGCGCTGCGCGCGCCGTTCCGGATCGATGCGTATAGAGGGCCGCTTGCAGATATAGGTGGCGCTATTCGTATAGCGCGCGATATTTCAAAAATTATATCGCCTATTGTAATCTACATGATAGGCGTAGAAACGATCGTTTCACTGAAAGTATTTGTACAGATTTGCAGTTAGAACAAAAAATATTTTGCGAGACTAATTTTTGTAGATTTTTGGACGAGCTTTCTTATAAAAATATTTGTTTAAAATTATACGCGTAAATAATGGCCAAAAAAATGAAAAAAATTTTTTATTCTAATTTTTGAAAAACTTGGACCCATTTTAAAATTCTGAAAAAATTTCAAAAACATCCTTTTTCCAGTATGAAATAACTGGTATATTCAAAAATAGGGCCGAATATTGCAAGTACCGAAAAAAATCGATTTTCAGCGACCTACGAAACAGAAGGCCCCTAAAATACATGTAAACTAAGGCAATCCAGGGGCCTTCTACTTTCTAAATTTAATCTTGTATATCTCCGCTAATAATTATCGAACGGAAATGAATTTTTTTTCATTTCCAAGATAATTAAAACGCCTTGTATATGAAATTATCAAAATTTTACTAATTCTTGACTGCAAGTGTGGAAAAATGAAATAATTTCATATTCAATTAGCGGGACGATATTGATGTACCGTTTCCTTTGCCGAGTTATTACCTATGTTTTTTGGTTCGCTGAATACGAAAAAATAAAAAAGATGATGCTGGCGGAACCCTCGACGTTGAAAGGTGACATTTCAAGTTCAAGATGACCTCAAAAATCGCTATTTCGAGATCCAAAAAATCGTTTTTTGGTCTAAGAGAACAAAATATTGAAAATCCTATTTTTAGATGAGGGTTAGAAGTTTTAAAATTTTCGTAAAGCTCCTTCAAATTACACAAAACCAATCGCTTCTGGGTTTGCTTTTTGGTTCCATCGATTTGTTTTACGGATATCCAGTCTTTTTTACCAGGTAAAATTCGACTATTCTCATCACTCTCATAAAAAGATATAACAACATTTTTTACGTCGTGAGATAGTGACTTTCCTTGTTTAAAATCTGGTTTCATTAGAATCGCGTTAGTGCCATGGGTATTCAATTTTTCTTTTGCACTTTTTACAAGTCTACGAGAACAACCAAAAATATCTGCTGTTTTTCTAATACTCCAAGAATCCGGCGCTAGTGTTAATATCTGGAATCTTTCAACGGATGTTGCTTCAGGGTACGCAAATTTGACCAGCAGTTTTTGTAAGATTTCGCAATCATGTCGGCATGGTACAATTCCAGTGAGTTCCTCGTTAAATGAATCGTCAGCATCATCAATGTAATCTTCATCGTGGGTGAAGTCTTCCAGAAGTAGTTGCTTTTTCGGTGGCAGAGGAGACGGATTTTCAGAATCTTGAGACGGACCAGCATAACTATCTAACGCTATATTAGATTGAATCAAATCATTGTTCATCGAATTCAGTTCTATACGACATGGGGAACAAATCAAGGCATCTTCAGCAATATCTTTTACTTTTTCCAGTTGCATTTTGGATGTTTTCGAAGAGTAGATGAAGGTACTTTTTTAGTATGATTGGATTTTTTAAAAGGATTGCAGCAGCGTTCATGAAAATTTCGCGACATTATTTCAATATGAGAAACAAAATCTAAAAGGAGGTGAATAAAAATATCCTAATGAAATGACCTCAGTCAAAACAAATAGCAATATTCCAATGTAGCGCATACAGCAGCCCTAAACACAAAAGATTCATACAAGTAGCAACGGCAAGTGTTGCAATAGGTTGGCGCTTGCTTCCGTATATTCACGCGAGATTCCATTTCTCTAACGAGAGCGCGAGGTAGGCTGTGAGAAGCATGCTCTCGCCTGGTATCGGCCAAGGTTACTACGTCATATACTAGTGAACAGCTAATTCGTCTAATTGTACAATATTTTAATATGTATTGACTTTAATACAGTGCTTAAGACTTTTGGATCTCGAAATAACGATTTTTGAGGTCATCTTGAACTCGAAATATCAACTTTCAAGGTCGAGGGATCCGCTAGCATCTTTTTTATTTTTTCGTATTCAGCAAACGAAAAAACATAAGTAATAACTCGGCAAAGGAAATGGTACATCAATATCGTACCGCAAATTGAATATGAAATTATTTCATTTTTCCACACTTGCAGTCAAGAATTACTAAAATTTTGATAATTTCATATACCAAGCGTTTTAATTATCTTGAAAATGGAAAAAAACTCATTTCCGTACGATAATTATTAGCGGAGATATACAAGATTGAATTTAGAAAGTAGAAGGCCCCTGGATTGCCTTAGTTTACATGTATTTTAGGGGCCTTCTGTTTCGTAGGTCGCTGAAAATCGATTTTTTTCGGTACTTGCAATATTCGGCCCTATTTTTGAATATACCAGTTATTTCATACTGGAAAAAGGATGTTTTTGAAATTTTTTCAGAATTTTAAAATGGGTCCAAGTTTTTCAAAAATTGGAATGAAAAATTTTTTTAAATTTTGTGGCCATTATTTACGCGTATAATTTTAAATAAATATTTTTATATCAAAGCTCGTCCAAAAATCTACAAAATTAGTCTCGCAAAATATTTTTTTTTCTAACTGCAATTCTGTACAAATACTTTCAGTAAGATAAGAACTAAAAATCTTATAATTGCAAATTGTGCCAATGTTTTTTTATTTTGCAACTTTTTCAGTCGCAATCGGTGAAAAACACTATACTTACATGTCATTGAAGAGTGCACATGCTGAAATTAAGAATATGTTTACTTTCAAAAAAAATGGCCCACTTGACGTGGAACGCCCCATATACGAATTAAATTTAACAAAAAATTCTGAAAGTAGATGGCCCTCAGGACGTCGCACAGTGGTGACTTTGGGTTAGGACAGACATTTTTTTTCAAAAAATAACCTATAAAACTTCTGTGTATCAAACACGTGTTCGAAAATCGCTTATTGGAAAAGTATAAATTTTTGCTAAAAATTGAATTTAATCTATTACACAAATTGTGCCCATGTGTCTGGCGTTCTAATTTGAGAAAAATTTTAAATTAGTTACTGGAGTGTGACAGTTTTGGCACAAGATTTATTTATTCTGAGTTTTTCCTAACCTCAAAATTTATAAAATTTGCAAAATCAACCTTAAATCTATATTAAAATGAGTGAAACCAGAGCAAACAAGTCAAAAATCTGTATCTTCTGTAAGAAATCAGTAGTGGAGCCTACTTTATGTACCATATGTTCTGCTCCGGCTCACCCGGCATGCGCAGCTCAAAACGGCTTTGCGAGTAATGGAGGTTTTCGACAGTGCTGTGGCTCACGTCCATCTACACCAACTATTTCACTTAAACAAAGTATAGATTTAACCGCAGAGGAAAAAAAAATATAAAAAAGCCTGAAAACCGACCCAAATCTCCCGTACCACAAATTACAATGGGTGATATCAACAACGCACTTGAGGCTCTATGGAGCAAATTTAAATTAGAATTATCAAATCTAGAAGAAAGGATTAATGATTCGATCGAAACCTCAAAACAAAACTTGCAGTCAAGTATAGACTCAGCCATCAATAATTTAAAAAAACAAGTCGACTCGGATATCAACAAAATTAATGAGAGAATCACAAAAATTGAAACAAAATTGGACTCTCCGATTACCAAATCAACTCGGTCACTTTACTCTACTGAAGAAGAACTCATACATGAATCTTATGAAAGGCTTTCAAGAGCAAAAAATGTTATTGTTTTTAACCTACCGGAGTCGAAGGATGCCGAGAAGGATCTAAATGTGGTCAAAGATATGTTGAAGGATACACCATGCGCTGATTCTATACATGAAGCAGTTCGTCTTGGGTTTGTGTCAGCGACAAATAAAATTCGACCTCTAAAACTTGTTCTAGCTTCTCGTGAAAAGGCATTATGGATGTTACGAAATAAAGATATATTTTCTCGTAAAAAACTTTATATCAAGGATGACTCCACACTGAAACAACGGGAATATTTGAGTAAGCTTCGTGATGAGCTAAACAGTAGGTTAGACAGAGGTGAGAAAGATCTAACCATTAAATTTATAAAAGGTATTCCATCAATTATTTCTAAATCAAAATCAAAAAACTAATCAAAACGCACAAGAACCTTAAGATCTTTTATCAAAATGTAAGAAGTTTACGTAACAGATTGAATGTATTTAGTACCAATACCATAATGTCTATTTCGTCTTACGATGTCGTAATACTATCCGAAACCTGGTTACATGCAGGCATCCTAAATACTGAATTCGGTCTGAAAAACTATACTATATTTAGGAAAGATAGGGACTCGACAGGCAATAGTAGATCAAGAGGTGGTGGGGTCTTGATTGTCGTTAAAAATATTCATCCATGTCAACAAATATGCATAGAATTTGAATATATAGAACATCGTTTTATCGAAGTCTCTTTTAATAACATTAAATATGCTATTGGTGCGGTCTATCTGCCTCCGCTTACTCCTGCAACTTCATATATGAACCATGCAAACGAAGTTGAAATGATAAATTTGAAAATACCTTCTCATCAGTTAATAGTACTTGGAGATTATAATCTACCTCATGTCGACTGGTTAAATAATAATCTTGGGCTTCAAGTTAAATTTAACAACTCTACTACAGCTCGTTCAAGAGAAGCAGCACAAATGTTATGTGATACATTCAGTGCCTTAAATCTGTACCAATTATGTGATATTAAAAATCAAAACTTAAATACTTTGGACCTTTGTTTCTCTACCAATCGATTAATTGATATCCAGCAAGCCAACGAAGAACTCATCCCATGTGACAGTTATCATAAGCCAATCCATCTTACTTGTAAAGTCGACTGTCTTGCAGAAGCTGAAATGATCTTTTCAGATCATATTCTAGATTTGAATAATGCAAATTTTAATGAAATATCTGCGGGTCTCTTAGCTGAAAACTGGGAAAATGTATTTGAAGGTTTAAATATTGAACAAGCGGTAAATAGTTTTTATGAAAAGCTCAACAACTTATGTAAAAACCACATACCATTACGAAAAAGGCATATTAATAACTACCCTCGATGGTTTTCACCGGAACTCAAGCATCTCATTTTCTTAAAAAAAGGAGCTCATAAATTATTTCTAAAAACTAGAAGTCACTTAGATTATGCAGAATTTTCAAGATTTCGTGCCTTATGTAAAGTCACTGCACATCAAAGTTTTAACACATATATATCCTCCATAGAGTCCAACTTAATCAATAGTAATAATACCACGTTTTTTTTGGAGCCATGTACATAATTCTAGAAAAGATCACGGTCTTCCGCAAACTATGTCCCTTGACGGTAGACAAGCAAATACAGGAAATGACATTGTAAACTTATTTGCAGATTTTTTTATGAGTGTCTATACTACGGATGAAGTTAATGTTGTCCCTGTACAAATGCCTGCAAACTTGGATACGAATTTCATTATAGAAATCACGCAAAGTGATGTTCTCAAAGAATTGCAAAATTTACGTCAAGATCAAAGTGCGGGGCCAGATGGAATTCCACCACGTCTTCTGAAAGAATGTGTCAACTCTTTTATATTACCATTGTGCTTATTGTTTAATTTATCCTTACGAGATGAATCTTTTCCTACGATTTGGAAAGGTAGTTTCATTACGCCAATATTCAAAAATGGCTCAAGGCAGAATATTAGCAACTATAGGCCAGTATCGATTCCTTGCTGTATTCCGAAAATCTTTGATTCTATTATCACCAAGAAGTTATCCAAATTTGTAGTTAGCAAACTGTCACCTTATCAACATGGTTTTATCACAGGAAGATCGACCGTTACTAACCTTCTATATTATAACCAATTTGTTATTGATGCGCTGGATAATAAATGGCAAGTTGATAGCATCTATACTGACTTCTCTAAGGCGTTTGATAGAGTGAATCATCCCCTATTGATAAATAAGCTCAGATTATGGAATTTAGACTTACGAATTATAAATTGGATTGATTCTTATCTCCAAAACCGCACACAAATGGTTCGATATAAAAACTATATTTCAAAGACCATCCACGTAACATCAGGTGTTCCACAAGGTTCTCATCTGGGTCCTATACTTTTCCTCATATTTATAAATGATATAACGCAAGGAATTCGTTATTCAACCCCTCTTATTTTCGCTGATGATCTAAAATTTTTCAAAATTATCAAAAACCCTACAGATCATACACTCCTTCAAATGGATTTATTACACGTGAACAATTGGTGCAAACTTAATGGCATGAAGCTAAATAAGGACAAATGCTCAGTGATTTCTTTTACAAGATCAAATCCTGAAACCTTTAATTACCATTTAGACATGGATAATTTAAGTAGGAAGACTGTTGTACGCGACTTAGGAGTACTATATGATGAAAAATTATCCTTTCAAAACCATATCGATACTATGATAAACAAGGCTTCTAAAATGCTTGGATTTATCAAACGATTCACAGTGAATTTTAGAAATCCTACTGCTTTATGTACGCTTTATAATACATTGGTTCGACCTACATTGACCTATGCTTCACCTGTATGGACGCCATTTTATCAAAACAACATCAATCGAATCGAAGCAGTTCAGCATAAATTTCTGCGATATCTCGCATATAAAACAGGAAACCCTATAAGATTTGACGACCACAATTATCTCTCAATGGCTACAAAATTCAAAATACCATCTCTTAGATCCGTTAGACGAGTTGATGACCTTATTTTTATCTACAAATTAATTCAGAAGCGGCTGGATTGTGAAAAGTTACACGAAATGTTACCATTTACTGAGCAAAACTATCCATTACGAAACATATATCCCTTTTATTTACCCTTCAGTTCTAAAAATTTTGTTAGAAATGCTCCGATGCATAGAATGTGTTAATTGGTAAACTCACTCTGTGATTATAATGTAGATATAAATTTATTTGATAATAATATATCATACAATTCTGTTATCAATCTCATTAAGTGTACGTTTCATGAATTTAACTAGTTTTTTTTTTGCGACATTTGTTACATTCTTTATTTTATTATGTATATTTATTATATTGTTTATACACTGATGTAAAAAAAAAAAAAAAATTTTGTTTGTAAAAAGGGATTTTTTTCCCGTTTATTCTAAAATAAATAAATAAATAAATAAAAAAATACTAGCGAAGGATTAAATGTGAACGAATCGTAACTATTTTTTTTTAAATACTCGTTATAGCTTGTACCTATACGAGTCACTACTAAAATTACGAAACAAACAATTATAAAATTGTAAAGGGAATAAAATTCGACATGTATTCTTTGCTTACAAGTTTATATTGACCCGTGTCTTTTTCCTAAATGCCGTTTTACTTGGAAATTTTAATATGGGGTTTTTGAGGTCGCTGATTACGAATATAAGGACATAAAATAGAAATACAAAATGGCGGATCCAATATGGCAGACCTGATTTGAAAAACATTATGCAAATCACAATGAAATGAGTATCTGGGGGTTTTCGGGGTTGCTGATTACAAAATTGAGGTCAGAATTCAAAAATTACAAACGACGGATCCAATATGGCGGAGGAAATTTGAAAAAAAAAACATTAAAATTATAATAAAATGAGTAATACTGGGGGTTTTCACTCGCTGATTAAGAAATTAAGGCCATGAGATCCTAAAAATTACTAATTAAACATAGAGAACCGATGCAAATAATAAAAAATGAATATCTTCGGGATTTTCATAGTCGCTGTCTATGAAACAGCGGCTATGAGAAGCAAAATTACACTTAATGAAGTGTTTTGCAAAATGAAATGTTGCAGTTATATAATTAACAGACTGTGTACTAATTGATGAACATATGGTCAATTCTCAAAAAACCTGCACAACAATGAGCGAAAGAACCTTACCTGAGCAACATATGTTTGACATCATCAGTTAGCATTTTAGTTTTTCGACCATCCATATGTCTGCTATGATTAACAAAAGGATTGGAAGCTATTAACATGCGATGAAAAACATCTTCGTTCGATGCCGTTCGACTCAACATTCAACTGCATGTTAACCGAGCTTGCCGAAAATGTTTATTATTTGCTTCTTGACAGTCTTCGGAATAACATCCAATTGATAACGGGAATGCCTGTATAATATCGCTTCCATGTACGAGGATTTTATGTACCGCAGGTGGCATATTGTACCAATGGTACAAATGGATACACAATCTTGCTACATCTAAAGCGTAACTTTTGAAAGCATTACAATCTACAGCTTTCCCAATTGTTATAATTTGTGATATATTATGGAAACCATTTATTAGATTTTCATCTAGTCCTGTGATTTCAGCTACGGATTTACCATCTTCAAAAATCGCACGAGCCACGTTACCCGTGTTTGTCGTACCCCAACCTTGTTTAACAACATCAACAGTTATGCGCAATTCCAATGACAGCAATCTCTGACTTTTTGTTTTCTTTGAGCTTTAGAATTCTTTTCTTCGTCAGACCGTAAGGCAGTGGATTTGAAGCCCATGTTATATGGAACGTGAAAAAGAAATTCTAAACAACGAATCCACGCATGCAATGTTGACAATCCAAACTTGTAGGAATGTTCATCGGGTTTGAGAGTAAATACATACTCTAAGTCATTCATTTTTTATGGTCCCACGTGACAAATATTGCGACGTGAGGATGCTCGTTCTTCAGTCAGGAAACTACACGTTTTGCCATCGATCATTGTACACTCTAAGTCAAAGCTGACCTGGAATGTTTTATCATCAACATTAATGTCGTATGTTTGCAACTTATTCAACTGCGAATTGTAGTGCTTATAAATCCGGTTAATCACATTTTCTGTTGCTTTCGTGAATTCAAATACAGCGGCGACAAAAAAGAACTGATGATGGCGTTTTGTTCTCCCAAATAACGACATAAGCATCGTTTAATAAACTCAAAGCAGAGTGATTTTAAACCACAAACAGGTTTAACTAAAATGACAACGAAAACGGCTTCGTGGACTTTGAAGGAGGACTGTTCACGAGTCAAAATCCGTTTAGATTGAAATCGTAGCTGCTCCTTTTTTTGAGATGTCTTTTTTTTTGTATTTTGCATTTTTTATTTTTTTTTGTTTTTTTTTTGCGTTAAACATTATTGAAAGATGAAATGATTATAGGGTAATTTTATAAATGCTTCAATGAAAATTCAACAAATGCCTTTTTTAATTCATTCGAATAGTCAGGATCTGTCAGTATATTTACTTTGTAGCGTTCCCAGTACGTCAAAAACTCTCTGTGTATGGACTCTCCAGCTTGTTCTGACCATAAACCTAACCCACGTTTATCTAGGAAATATAAACAATGATTTAAATGTTTCAGCAAAACATGTATTTTTAAAGTTTCAGAGAGTCCTGTGGCTTTAAATGTTTTATTCAATTCTTGTATATGTTTTTCTGATTCAGGACTGATTAATGATGTAGAAAAACTTTTCACGACTTTATTCATCGATTTTAATGCCGAAATGAAAGGGACTAATATGAGAGGTCCATTATGTGCGTAAACTTCTGGATCGTTTAATTTGTCTGGTTCATTCAGAAGCTTACGTCAAGCATTGCCTTCAAAAATGTTCTTTAATTTTTTAAACAAATGTATGTTAAATCTGCATTAAATTTCAGAATACTCCTAACAGTGTACAGCGTACTTTCGTATGTGCATATATTTATATACACATACATATGTAAACATGCGTGCGTGCTTGTATGTGTGTGTGTGCGTGCGTGCGTGCGTGTATGCGTGTGTGTGTGTGTGTGTGTGTGCGCGCGTGTGTGTGCGCACGAATATACAGTAAAATGTAAATAAATCACAAAACCTAATTTTAAGATGTCTCACAAAAAGGAGCAGCTACGATTTCAAAATAAACGGATTTTCACTCGTGAACAGTCCTCCTTCAAAGTCCGCGAAACCGTTTTCGTTGTCATTTTAGTTAAACCTGTTTGTGGTTTAAAATCACTGTAAATGGGACAATGGATCCTATAAATACGGCTTTGTCGGAAAACTCCTAAATTACGGTGGAATCTCCAGAATCGACAGAGAAATGCGTATTTTCAGAATCTACCCATTTCTGCCTAGTCATTTGTTGCCCGGATTGACCATTCATTCCGGCCGGGGAACAAAGTTCCGAAAATCAATACCTCGAAAGGCTAAAATTTCGATATTGCGTGAGTCCAAGGTATTTTAATTTTCTTTATTTTTGCCATATTTTCAAAGACAAAGTGAAGAAAATCGCGCTGGGTCCATGCTATATCGAAATTTAGGGATTTCGATGTGTTGGTTTTCGGAACTTTATTCCTCGGCCTTCATTCCCCATTTTCCAAACAATTTCAATGCTGAATTCTGCTCTTTTTTCACAACCTCCTGACTTAAGCTTCTTATAATCTTCTCCGTTTTATGTTGTAATAACAAAATTATGCAGACTTTTGCTCCATACTGCGTTACTTGCATATTATTCGGATAACATGTAGCTTTATAAGTCATAAGCTTGCGGTAAGAAGGGTATGCAGTATTGCCATGAATCTGCTTGGTGTGGTAATTAAGTTTTTCGTATTTTCGTTTTGTAAGATTTAAATCCATGCACATAGCTAATATTTTAGCAATGTACGCCTGTTGATCATTATACTGCTCAACATCATCATCATTATCATCATTATCATCGTCATCGTCATGATCATCACCAACAGCGTTATCACCGACATCATCCGCATTATCGACATCACGTTTATTATCATTGTGGTCAACTCCATCCTCATCGTTATCATCAGTATCATCAAAATCATTGCGATCATTATCGCCATTATCGATAACTCTTCTTTGCTGCAGATCAGTTTGCTAGAGATCAGTTTGTCTGGGGAATTGCTACTGAGGCGATAAAGAAACGTCTACTAGGGAAAAAGGACTACGGAAAACGGATCTTACGATAGAGCGATCGAATTGGCACCGTCGCTAGAAACGGCGGGAAAAGATGCAGCGGTAATGAAGCTAACCTAACCCCAAAGAACGGGAGCAATGCTTTTCACTTCATCGCAGAGGGAAAGAAGATCAATAATGCAATCAAGCGAGCAGGAAAACAAGAAGATCCAGTGTTTTTGTTGCGGAACAATGAATCACAAAGCGAACGAGTGTCGATTCAAAGCGTATAAATGTAATACGTGCGGCAAAGTAGGCCATTTGGCAAAGGTATGTAAAGCGAGTGTTTGTAAAGGTAAAAATTAAATAGAAACAAAAGTTCGGGGTAAAAGTAATTTTCAAAATCGTCAGAAGCAACATTATTTGGTTGAAGATGATAATTATAATGCAGAATTAAATTCTTCATTTCATATTGAATCTAAAGATATCGTAATTCAAAATGTTAAACCGATTGAAGTCGAGTTACTGATTAATAAAAGACCATTACGTTTTGAGGTTGACACGGGGTCACCAATTTCTGCGATTTCTTCTTACGATTTTGAAAGCTTGAAAGGATCATTTGGTTTCATTTTGAAAGACACGGTAAGGAAATTTAAATCGTATCAAGGTGATCTAATAAATCCAAAAGGGGTACTAGATGTTTACGTACGTCACAACAATGAGCATGTTAAACTGGAACTGTTTGTTTTACCGGGTGACAGTTCACCTATAATCGGCCGGGATTGGCTCGCTAAAATTAAAAATGTTCGAGTTTAGTAGTAAAAATAATCTCTTATCGATAAATACATTAAGCACTAATGCTGTCAAAGAATCGTTAAAAAACAAGTTGTCCGAACAATTTGACACGGTATTTTCTGATAGGTTAGGAAAATACACGGGTGGTAAATTTTCACTACACATAAAAGAAAATGGGTCACCTGTTTACTGTAAACCTAGGCCAGTTCCTTATTCAATGAGAGACAACATCGAAGCAGAAATAAATGGATTAGTTAGTGGCGGCATCCTGGAACCAGTTGAGGCAAGCGATTGGGCAACTCCGATAGTGCCTGTATTAAAACGAAACGGTCAAATACGTATTTGCGGTGATTACAAGATAACTGTAAACCCTCAGCTGGAAATCGATAGGTACCCCATTCCTCGCGTAAATGATCTGGTGACTAGGCTGCGTAAAGGACGCAGTTTCTCTAAATTAGACCTGCAAACAGCATATTAACAAGTCGAGCTAGACGACGAATCAAACAATTTGACAACTATAACGACTCATAAGGGGTTATTTCGTTATTACCGAATGAGTTATGGTATAGCGTCTGTATCAGGTCTTTTTCAAAGGGAAATGGAAAAGATTTTAAATGGGCTAGAAGGAATCGTAGTCTTTTTCGACGATATTTTAATTTCAGGTAGTACAAAAGATGATCATGACCATAATCTAAGAGAGATTTTGAAACGTTTTAAAGAATTTGGTTTGACAGTCAGCATAGAGAAATGTGAATTTGAAAAGAAAACGGTTCAATTCTTGGGTTATGAGTTAGACAGTCGGGGTATCCATATCGCGAATAATAAAGTTGAGGCTATCAAAGCCCTTAAAACCCCTAATAATGTCAGGGAATTACAGTCCTTCCTGGGATTAATCAATTATTATGCTAAATTTGTTAAAAATTATTCTAATATAGTACGTCCACTTTATGATCTGCTAAAAAAGAATATACCATGGAAATGGTCTCGTGAATGTGAATGTGAATTCCAGGAAGTAAAAAACCTTTTATCATCCCATAAAATTCTAATCCACTATGATTTGGAATTGCCAGTTAAAATTACATGTGATGCTTCTCTGTATAGCGTATACAGGGTCATCGAAAAGTATCGGACCCCCCTAATATCTTCAGTTAGAATGCACTTAGGAGAAAATGTCCAATAGCAAAGTTGTATGGTTTCAAGCGGGGAGTAAGATGATGACCTTGACTTTGACCTTGACCATGTCCTTCAAGGTCATTTCAAGGTCAATCTTATTTTTTTAAATAGAACCCCCTACATTTTATTGCATATTCTTATAGCTTACCTCGAGAGCTTTCCAAAACACTATAATAAAATATTTTTTTATTAAGTACTTTTTGAGTTATAAAGGTTTGAAGTTAACAATTTTTTGACACAAAATGTAGAATATCT